>CM062819.1:580910503-582384640 GCA_031772625.1 Pinus tabuliformis | reverse complement strand
TACATCAATTTATTCTTAATACAATAAATCCAAGTTTTTCTAGTTGCATCATCAATAAAGGTAACATAATAACGAGAGCCACCGAGAGATGATACCTGAGCAGGTGCCCACACATCTGTATGCACAAGCTCTAATTTTTCGCTCTTCTTTCCTTTCCCAACTCTGAGAAATCTGACTCTCTTCTGTTTTCCATAAATGCAGTTTTCACAGAAGTCCAAATCAACATTCTTC
Organism: Pinus tabuliformis; assembly: GCA_031772625.1. Taxonomy (NCBI): domain Eukaryota; kingdom Viridiplantae; phylum Streptophyta; class Pinopsida; order Pinales; family Pinaceae; genus Pinus; species Pinus tabuliformis. Next base: position 582,384,409 of record CM062819.1, on the reverse strand, counting down.
AAACCTGGCAACAAATTCCTTGAGTGAAGAATCTTCATCCCCTTTTCACTCATTTGTCCAAGCCTATGATGCCATAATGCTGCATCTGCTCCTTTGGAAGTTAAAGCATTAACAGAGTTAGAAATACCATTGCATAAATACAATGTACCAACCTTTTCACCTTTTGCTATTACCAGGGCTCCTTTGGTGACCTTCCAAGCTTTATCTGTGAAAGTTGTCACACAACCTTCACCGCCTAACTGCCCTGTTGAAATCAGATTTTTCTTTAGATCTGGAACATGCCTTACCTCCTTTAGTAGCCATTAATTTCCATTCTGCTGTTTTACAAGAACCTTACCCATTCCAACAATTTTACAGGGTTTATCATCACCCAAACAAACTTGTCCAAAATCTCCTTGAACATAGTCATGAAAGTATTTCTTATTAGGTGTGGCATGGAACGAGGCCCCTGAATCTACCACCCAGGAATCAGTAATATTTTCGAAAGAAAGAATCAAGGCATCTTGTAACACCTCACCTGTCACATTTGCTTCATGATTTTTTTCTTGCTGTGAATCTCCTTCTTTTCCCTTCCGAGATCTACAGTCTTTCTTTAGGTGTCCTTTCTTTCCGCATTTCCAGCACACTATCCCCGATCTGGACTTAGATCTGCCTTTCCTTGATTTACTGCGATATCCTGAACTCTTTCCTCTTTCCATTTTTCTTCCCCTAAACTCTGCACTCAAAGCATTTCTCGATGTCTCACCGGAGCTTTTCCGTCGCATTTCCTCACTAAGGATAGCACCGACAACATCATCAAACTTTAAAGTGCTAGATCCAGACACAGAGTTACTAATGGCCATTACCAAACCATTCCAACTTTCTGGTAATGAGCACAAGAATAACAGAGCTCTAACTTCATCTTAAAAGTTTACCCCTACAGAACATAACTGACTTGTAATAGTATTAAAATCATTTAAATGATTTGCAACAGATCCACCTTCTGACATCTTCATATTAAATAATCGTTTCATAAGAAATACCTTGTTTGAGGCCGAGGGTTTTTCATATAGTTTCTCCAACGTCTTAATCAAACCCTCTATCGTTGTTTCCTTCGAAATGTTGAAGGCGACCGATGCTACGAGGCATAACCGTATTGTTCTGAGTGCCTTTCTATCGAGAAGGTTCCATTATTCATCTGTCATAGCCGTCGGCTTCTTTGTTTTTCCGCTCAATGGTAGGTACAGATCTTTCTGATACAGATAATCTTCCATCTGCATCTTCCATAGCGAGAATTTTTGGCCGTTAAATTTCTCGACCCTAAACTTACCATCTTCCGCCATTGCTCCCACTCGAACGAGGAACCCTTCTTTCGTGCGAGTTTATCAGCCAAATAGACCTTCGGCTCTGATACCAATTGTTATAAAATTATATATTATGGAGCAATGGAACACATAAAATATTGCAGAAATATAAACACAGAAAACGCACAAAACAAGAGAGACACAGATATACGTGGTTCGCCCAGTTTGGGCTATGTCCGCCCCGAACAGCCAGTCCTTCCTTTCTATTATCCAGCAAAATGAAGAGACACAACCTACAGCAGATCCGCTGTAATATCCTCTATTTTCTCTCACAATCTCACCTCTCTGTTTCTCGCTCAGAGAATACACATCTATTACACAAACTCAAATACAATGCCCTCATACAAAGAGAGGAGTTGCCTTCTAGGGCAAAAAACCCAAAACTAAACATAAGTTCTACTGTCAGATCATCCGCCTAATGAATGGCCCAGATTGACTAGAAATTACTATACTTTTACAAGGAAATTTTACAGTTGTTTTTAGCTTCGGGGGCGCTGCCCCCGAAACCCCCTGCCAAGGGGGGCTCCCAAAGGTCATATCCGCCCCCCCTTGGACCCCTCCTGCAGCGAATATTTTACAGGCGGCATTGCCGCCCCCATTTCGAACTGGGGTCTAATGTGGTGATACCTTTGAATATAGAAGATAATCAGGCTCCACACCCAACACCACATTTCTTCAAATGATTTGCATGAAAATAGGCATAAATCAGCTACAGCAGTATTGTCATACAACAATGCTAATATAAAACAATGTTATCCCCATCCAAAAAACAACATTTTTATTGGGGCATTTCACTAAAAAATTTGTATGCAATGAATCCTTAAACACTATAGCCATTTCTTAAAACGTTTTGCATGCAAAATAATATAGTGAATTCCTCAAAGCATATATCCTAAATTATAGTAGCCCAAGTTTTGAAAAATGAACCAGAAGATCATTAGGAGTTCTCGTCACTATGGTCCAAGTTTTAGCCTTTGGAACCTCCCAAATGAAAATTTATGGTATAAAATCCAGCATGACCTTCTTGATGCATGATTTTAGGAGCATCTAAGAAGCCTTACTTAGTTTGATCATATCTCCTAAAATATCACAACCTAATATCTAAAAGTTGGACCAAATGATCAACAAGTTTCCCCTCACTATGGTCCAACTCTCAGCTTCTAGAACCTCCCATAAGAAAAGTTATATTATAAATTTCAACATGACCTATTTGATGCATGATTTTAGGAGCATCTAGGAATCTTGAGTCCCTGTGATCATATCCCTAAAATATATTAACCCAAGATATGAAATTTGTATGAGATGATCAATGGGATTTCCTCTCATTGTGGTCCAAATTTCATCTTCTTGAACCCCCCAGAAGAAAACTTATAGAAGAAATTCCAAAATGACCCATTTAAAGATGCATTTAGGAAGCCCAACTTTATCTAATCATATTTCCTAAAATTTGGTGACTCAAGATCTTAAAACTAGACCAAAGGATTAGTAAGATTTCCCCTCATTATGGTCCAAGTATTAGCTTGTAGAGCCTCCGCGAAGAAAATTTATAGTAGAAATACCAACCTGGCCTATTTAAAGAAGAATTTAGGAAGCATATATTCCTCAAGTGTTGTTACAAAAATCAATACATATAAAAACCTACAACCAATTAGTATAATAGCTACAACGACCATGATAAAAATGATTAAGGGAAAATGCATGTACATATAAATTTGTTAAAAATAGGAATTAAATAATCATGCATAAGAGATACTTATCTTAAGTCAATTCTTTTGCAATCTAGAACTGAAGAATGGTGAGTCACTCTCCACCCACCATAGGCTCAACTACGTTGTAGTATTTATCATAGTTGGCCACCCTTAAGCTAGATCATGATGCCTTGAGGGAGAAAAAAAAAATAGGGATTTAGAACATAGTTTTTAGGTTAGATTTAACACAAAAAGTGAAGGCCTCTCTCCTCCACACACACAAAAGAATCTTGGTGTTCAACCTTTCCATTCCTTAACCAAACCCATAGACATTTACAAATGACAATGCAAGTTTGCACAACACAAGGGAATCCTTCTTTGATATTTGTAGTACCTTGGCCCTCCCTTATTCATTCATCTTTGTGCCACACACAAACAGGACAACACTTAGTCTTCAAATCCATCCATCCCAAGAAAAAATCATTACAGTACATTCAATTCATGTTACACAGGTTTTCACCAATTCTCAAGACAATTCAAATTTTTGAGTGAGGGAGAGTTGTATAAGAGAGTAATAGAAGATAGAAAAACTAAAAGTTTAAGAACCAAGAAGAAGAACCCCCTGATTTCTCCTCCCTCTTTTTTTTATATTCACCCCTTGACCCTTCATCTTCCCAACCTTTCAACTTCTTGAGAAGAATAATAATCACATAAAAGGGAAATATTCACCCAAGATATATTTTTCCTCGTAAGTCAAGTTTTCCCCCTCCCCAAGTCATTATAATCTATTGGTTGTCTATTTTCTTCAACTCTAGATCTTTTATTAATAAAAATAAAAATTACATCATATAATAAAGTTTGACATCAAGAATCGATGTTGGTATCCCAACGTTATATGTCCTTAATTACATTACAAAATTTGGGATAATGAAAGGGGTGTTACAATTCCTTCCCCTTTTAAGAAATATCATCCTCGATGTTCTACTATATGAAAAATCATTCTCTGCAAAAGAAAGGATATGCCACTTTCATATTAGAAACATTTTCCATGTCCTTAGTTTCCACTTTGAGCTATGTCATTTATTTTTCACAATCTAGTTACCTCTAGACCTCCTGGAATTCCATCAGATTCCTACATAGTTGTTCGTTGCTTCACAAGTATTTCAAAAGAAACAAGCTCAACTCATTGTTTTCTTGGACACACCCAATGCATTCATGACCCCAATGAGAATGTACATGAATCTTTTAAAAGCAATTCATTCAAGTATCCCATTCCTTTCAGTCACTCACCTTCCAAGTTTAGGCATCCCCTTCTCTGCCTCCCTATTCCCTCGGGCAATCCATTCCTTTGTATGGCTTCCTAACATAGGAAGAGCCTCGAGACTTATGGAGTGCTATAGCCAAGGAAACCCTATGTTTTTCTCTAAATAGCAGAACACATTTGTTATAACATAACTCATGGTGATCAATGTACGTCATAGGGTTCCTATGTCACCACAATGGCCTTGTCCCTAGATTTTCGACTTCACAACCATTATCTTTCCTTCCTATATAGATCATCATCTAACCTATATAAAAATAATACAGTTTCCATGAGATTAATCACAATAATTTAAATCAAATATTTTTCCTTTTTCTTTTCTTTTCCAAACTTGCTTCATAAAGAATCAGATTTCATAAATATGAGTTTTTTTTCATAATGTTTGACTCTTGCATATGGTAGTACTCAACCTTCATTATCATAACCAAGGCCATTTCAATTGTAAACTCTAATTTAAATCAGCCAAATAGTATTAAGTGTTCATACACAAATTCCTTTCAGTGTAAGATTTATAACATCCCCTAAAGTGATATCAGAATTATTATACACATAATAATTCAATCACTTTCAATTGATTTAAAAGTATATTGAAATGGAGTTATCATTTCATTATTTATTTGCATCATAATCATTCCAGTCATTCCATAATACATTCAAACATTTATTCCAACAACCAAAGGGTCAAAACCAAAAGATGCATATCTCTAAACTCATGAGTAATTAGTTTCCACTTTGTTTTGCATGATGAGGGATTCATGCTACTCATTCCAATACTCAACAATTCCTCAAAAACATTAGAATTTATTTATTTTCATTACATTCAATCATGCAATTGATTGTCTCTTACAATCATGCATGTACTCTATGCACCAAGTATATTCACCATCATGATTCATAATATGAGTGTCTTGACCAAATCATGCTACAGTAACTCATGGATGCATCACAAAAATTCTAGCAATATTTACATACTAAAGGATTCTTGTCTTTTTCATAGCCTAAAATACATTAATGACAAATTTACTTTCATATATCTATAATTCCATACAATTTTCACATTGACTAGGAAAATATAATCCTTCAAATACATGTTTTCTACCAACAAACTCAATATTATATGATATAATCACTTGTCTCGAGAGTAGAAACTGATGGGTCTCCTAGTTAGGTAAAAAATAAGGCCCATATAATGTTTCCTAATCACATAAAGGTTGTATTAGACTTTTCTTTTTGCACTTAATAACATTTTAATAGCTTAAATGAGTTCTTAGGAAGGTTAGAGAGATTCATCATTCTTTATGTGCCTAATGTGATTATTGTATGGGAGATTGAGAAGAATCTGCATAGATTACGAAGATACATAGTCATAGATAGGCATGGGACCTATCCCCTATTATAGAAGGTGCAAACTCTACTGGATTGGAGTAATAAATACTCATCCATGTAGTTGTGAGGTCACTCAGGGAACATGGTCCTGTTTTCTAGGAGTTTTGAAGGGTAAACAATCCTCCTTTCAAGGGGGTTTACCCTCATTCATTTTTTATAAATAGAGAGCTCAAGTAGCCCATTAGGAAGCTAGTAGTGAGTATAAACAAAAGGATAACATGTAGAAAGTCTAGTTTTCAAGTTCTGCAACTTTTCACTATGTATCAGCAATTCTTCAATTAATGAAATACAACTTTGGTTTCAGTTCTTAGTTTGTTTCTCCTTCTTGTATCTAAGCTTATTTGGGTTAGGGCCCACCCCAAGTGCTCAAGACCCCTATTGTATCAGTATTCTTTATGCATTTGTTCATTTCTACAATTTATTTCTGAGTATTGTTTGTATGCAAGGTTAATTAGCTTGTTTCTGAACAATATTTTCTTTCACAACATTTGAGCACTAGATGATAGATTTAGTAGTGATTATATTTTTTAGTTGGAACATTTATTTATGCATCAATGTTCACTTTAGTTGCTGATATTTATTTGTTTTCCATCATTGTTATTTTGTTGTGATTGCTCAGTCCCCTTCTTTTGCAACTAGAGGAGACTCTACATCCACACATTTTGTTGAATAAATCCTTATATCATTGATATGATGATGTGGAAATGAGTTCTTAATCATTTATTAGTCTTCATTAGCCTCCTTTTACCTTCCAACCTCATCCATAGCACATTTTACTATTGTTACTGTCTCTTGTAGCAAAACACGACTCCTATAGTAGTTTGCATTTTTCTTATGAAAGTCATCCAAAACTACATCCATCTAATGATTCACCTTATTTTATGTGTTAAAATTCCTCTCAAACCTAGAAGATATCATTCATAAGCAAAGAGACCAAGTAGATTCTTTGACCTAGTTTGTTGTAGAAATTGCCTTTTTTCCTACAGAATTAAGGTTTGTTATTTACAAGCTTTATTTCAGTTGTGAGTTTGCTTTATTTGCACATTAGCATATATATGCTTTCATTTCATCATATTTAAGATGGTTTTCCTCCCTTCATTGTAGTTAGCATAGGTCTGCTTATTATCTTTCATTTCCTGAAATTTTGGATTTTGTCTATAACATAGAATAGTTAGAATGGTCTTTATGTAACTAGATCTCATCTTAATACTTCCACCCCTATAAAAGTCAGCAAGAGAAAATGAGAGTGCTTACTACACACATATTTCAAACCCCACTTAATTTTGTAACCTCGGGTTGATAATTAAAGTTAAGACCGTCAAGAGTTGCAACATTGTTGCTGCAATAATGAGGTCCATCACTTTTGACATTGTTGCCAGGGAGGTGTCAAATTAGGCACTGTCTTCTTCCCTAGTTGATCTACTATATCTCTCATTTCATTTTTTTCATAAAAAATAAAATTTTCATTAGGAATTCTTCATTTTCAAAAATAGAAAATTGCATTGCATTAGCATTTTCATTCCAAAAAAAATTAAAAAATAGAAAAATATTTGTTTTTCTTTTATACCTTGAAGAGGGATAAAATGATATTCTTATCAAAGACCCCCATTTCCACTAGAAATCAGTCTCTTCTTTTTTATTGTGAACCTCCAACCCTATCCATAGGGACTATTGATGCCATTTTAGGTGAGCAAGCAAGGATCTTTGAGGAGCTTGCAGAAGAAGAAATACCTTCACAGCCCACCAATACCATGGATGAAAATAGGCAACCTAAAGCATTCATATTCCACATTAAAGAAATATATAGAGAATCCAAAATGAAAAAAATCAATCCATTTGTCCTTCCACACTTCTATGGTTTGACTACTAAATACCCTGACACTTTTATGTTTGAGTTTTTGTAGTTTGCAGAACTTATAACTACATAATTTATGAGTAGAAGCTCAAATTGTTCTCTTCCACTATTAAGAATGAAACCCTTTGTTGGTTCATGATCCTATAAGGGGATAACATCCCTTCATGGGAGCAGATGCAACAAGCCTTCAACACTAAGAACTAGGATTATTACAGAGAAATAGACACCAGAGATCATATATTCAGAATGAATCAAGAAGTAGATGAGTATCTGGAATATTTTGAAGAAAGGTTTCAATTGAGTTACAGAAGAGTGCATAATTACACTCTAGATCCAAATTTCTTGAACTTAGTTTTACTATGAGGAGTCAAAAAAGAACTAATGGAAACATTCAACTTATTGGCCAATGGAGACATATATCATCTAAGTTATGACGATATCAAAATGGTATTCAAAATTCATTCAAGGGATACTAGAAAAAGAAGAAGAGCAAACAAAAGCATTGGTAAGTCCCTCTTCCTTAACAATTACTAAAACTGAGATAGGAGGTATGCTATAATACCTAAAGATCAATATCTTACACACCTTTGTTGTGTAGATGGATACACTTCAGATTAAGAGGAAACAAGAAAAAACAAAAAAGGCATTGGCTATATTTTTCCCTAAATGCACTAAAAGACATCCTAGGAATGAGTTTCCTTTATATGTCATATATGTTTTGTATGTGAATAAAATCACTCCGCTGACAAATGTCCATATTTTTTCCAGGTTAGAAGTCTCTATACCAAGGTGAAAAAGGGAGCATGGGGTAGCTCAGCTTTGTTAATCAAAAGATTCCATAAGGCCACAATTAGTTTCAACAAGTTATTAACTACCCCTCTCCTTCTAATACAAATTACAATGCACTTTTTCAACCTTTATCTCCTCCTAACCCTTCATCGTGGTTTATTCCCACTCCATGGTAGTATTGTCCCCAAAATGGTATTCCTCCTTTTTAGCCATATCCACCACGACCTCCTCAATGGGGTAATCCATCTTCAGGGTGGAGACCTTAGGAAGCCCAACCATCTGCCTTGATGCCTCCTCCTCCTCAATCACAAGTATCCCAAAAAAAACCTCCAAAATAACCTTAGATGCTTACCCAACCAAACCCAAATCCCAACAATAAGTAGGCTCAACCAGTCTAGAATGGAGAAACCACCTATCCAAATTATGTTGTATAAATTTAGGAGATCAACCTTAGGTTTGGGAAGGTCATTCTAGATGCTCACCCACCTTCTCCAACAAATAAAACTAGAGGAAGGGAAGGAAGATGGCTTGCCACAAGTCACCCAAACTAAGTCTCCCTATCCTACAAGGTTGACCACTCACAAAGAACACACCCTAGAATAAGTTGAACTTCTGGGAGAATTGAAAATTTTTAGTGTGAAGATCCCTCTCCTTCAAGCCATCAAGGATGTTCCTATCTAAAATAATTTCATCAAAGAGGAATGTATTAGAAGGTCAGGGAGGAGAAAATGAGATGCCCCTACTAGCAATGTCATAGGGCATATAGTTAATCTTATGCTTGGGAAAGTCATCATTCCCATGTACTTCAATCTTGGGAGCTCGGTAGTAGATGCCCACATCAATGATATTTTAGTTCCTAACGCTCTCACTGACATGGGAGATACAATAAATGTTATGAATAAGGAGACTATGCTCAAACTCAATCACCAAGGATCTCTAATAAATACCACCATAGTGTTACAACTTGTTGATAGTTCTATAGTACCACCTGAAGGCATCATCGAAGATGTTATGGTCCTTATTGATTCCTGGGAGTACCCTAAATATTTTCTTATCCTTCATCCCAAGACCAATTTTAATGGGTACCCTCTTATCTTAGAAATACCTTGGTTAGCCATTGTTTTATTCCTACATTAGTTATAGGGATAGAAATATGACAATCACCAATGGGAAACCTAAAAAAGAACTTGTATTATATCCACTTGCTCAACCTCTCATTGAGCATGATTTTCCTACTTGTCATATAATAAGAATAATAAGACTCTTGTCCATCACCATCCTACCCTATATGTACATTATAAACCACTATTGGTAGCAAACAAATTGATGAAGATAATCTAATTGATAAATTTCTATAAAATAAATACCCTACTGCCATGAATATTGATGGCTTAAAAGATGAATCTACAAGAAAACCTAGTTGTTCTTAGGGTAGTTCAATGGAAGATTTGATAACTACTAGTTCTGAGCAAAATAATGTGAAAACCATAGAAATAAACCCCTACAAAACCTTGAAAATCAGCCCCTTTCTCTCAGCGAATCAAGAGGACCTACTACTCATGTCTTGAAAAAACATGTTGATGCATTTGCATGGGACTATAAAGGAATGAAGGGAGTTCATCCTTTTGTATGCGAGGAGGATCATAAACATGTATGTCATCCGTAAAGGCAAATGAACATTGCATTAAAAGATTATGAAATATGAATTACAAAAGGTGTTGGATGTCAGATTCATCTATCTAATCTCAGATAGTGAATGGTTGTCTCCCTTATTCATTCTCCCTAGCAAATGGATAAACAATGTTGATTACAAGGAACTCAACAAAGCCACTAGAAAGGATCATTTTCCTTTGCCTTTTACTGAACAAGTTCTTGATGTCCTTGCAATGAAAAACTTATTCTCCTTCCTGGATGGGTTCAGTGGGTACAACTAAATCCAAATCAATCTAGAAGATCAGGGTAAAACCACTTTCACATGCCCATGGGTAACCATTGCTAACAAAGTTCTTTCATTTGGTCTTTGAAATACCCATGCCACCTTCTAGAGGTTTGTGTTGTATATTCTCTGACCTCATCCATGATTTAGTGGAAATCCACATGGATGATTGTACACCCTACCAAGATGATTTCCAAGAGGCTCTCCTATGAAAAGTTTTGCAGAGGTGTAAATAAATGAACCACTCCATAAGAAATGAGAAATGCTTGGTTTTTATGAATGAAGGGATTCTTTTAGGGCACTTTCTCTTTGAAAAAGGAATCCAAGTAGATCCTAAAAAAATAGTCATCATAAAAAAGGTTCTTGTTCCTCAAAAACATAAAGATGTTAGAAGTTTTCTAGGCCTTGTTGGGTATTATCGAAGATTCATCAAAGATTTTAGAAAAATTGCTTCTCCTTTATTCTCATTACTAACAAAAGATGTATATTTTTGTTGGATAGAATTATGTCATAAGGTATTTGAGGAAATAAAAGAAAAACCAATGTCTGCACCTGTCCTAAGAGGTCCAAACTAGACTTTGCTCTTCCATATCCATATAGATGCATCAAATAAAATAGTTGGGGCAACATTAGAACAACTCAAAGACAAAGTTCCCTATGCCATTTGTTTTATCAGCAAAATTATATCCAAGGTTGAGGTTAACCATACAGTCACTGAAAAAGAACTCATTGTTGTACATTCTCTAAACAAATTTAGACATTATATTATTGGCTTTCAATCCTTTTTATATATTGATCATGCAACAATCAAATACTTAATGAAAAAAACAAATGTGAATGCTCACATAATAGGCGGTTATTGTTGCTACAACAATTTGATTTGACTATTGTTGATAAACCAAGAAAATAAAATGTTGTTGTAGAATTTCTTTCAAGACTAACCTTGTCTACAAATGGTCAAGAAGTGGTGGATGACCAGTTCTCTGATGAGCATCTCTTTTCTATATCACTTTTATCTCCATGGTTCGTTGGCATAGAAAACTTCTTAGTTACTGACCATTTCCCTCCTTATCTTCAACTTAGAAAAGAAAAATTGTAGGAAAGAGTACCTCTTACACTTGGATTGGGGGTAACCTCTTCAAGTCGAGGCCTTATCAAATATTGAGAATATGTGTGAGGGAAGATGAGGTTCATGGCGTCCTCTTATATTTTTATGATGTACCCTGTGGGGGATATTTTGTTGCCAAGAGGATAGCCTACAAGATTCTGCAAGAAGGATACTATTAGTCACCCTTCACAAAGATTCCTAGAGATACATTATATAGTGTGATGAATGTCAAAGGATGGGGAAACCCACTTAGAAGGATTAAATTCCTTTACAACCTCAAGTGTCATTTGAACAATTCAAGAAGTGGGGCATGGACTTCATTGGTCCTATTGATCCTCCATCCAAACAAAAGAGATACATTATTGTGTGCACTAACTACCTGACTAAGTGGGTTGAGATTAAAGTAGTGAAGGAAGAAACCAATCATAAAGTAGTTGAGTTTCTAAGAGAAAAAATATTCTATGATTGTGGTTTTCTAAGAGAATTGGTGACAGGCCAAGGCTCCCAGTTCACCTCCAGTATGATCAAGGGGATCATGAAGCAACATCACATCCAACACCGAAGGTATACTCCATATCACCCTAAAGAAAATGGATAAGTAGTGGTGACTAATTGATCATTAGAGAACACTCTAACCAAGGTGAACAAGAATAGTAAAAAGGGTTGGGTAGAAAGACTTGTTGGGACCACTTGGGCCTAAAACTACATCTGGAAGACCATTATTATGTACAACCCCTATGAGCTAGTATACGGAATGAAGGCATTATTATTTATTGAGCTCAAGCAAAATACATTAAGGATGGCATCCCAACTCGACATGGATCTCACCAAATCATATCATAAAAGGTTGCAGCAATAATACGCAATTGATGAATATAGGATGTGTTAACACTCGAATTTGCCCCAGGCTGAGGAAGGCAAAACTCAAGGCAACATCAAACCACGCTCAGCCTCGTAGCTAGCCCTACGAGGACAGGAGAGGGCTCTCTCCAGGTCAATCTCGGAAAAATATAATCAATGAGGCTCGAGATGACTGAAATTGTAACTAATCTTAGGCTAGGTATTAAGTGCAGAGGTTTAAAGGTGATTTTTTGGGGTTTTTGTTGAATCAAAGGGAAAGGCAATTTTGGGTGCGGGGATGAGACACAATTTCTGCAGAGGTCTCATTGGAGCAAGGTAGGCAATTGTTTGATGCCTTAAAAGCTAATGAGGTGAGTAGATCAGACAGGCGAGGAGCTAAGGAGAGCAAGGAAACCTCAAGAATTCTCCTTAAACAAATGAAAACATAGGAGATCAAACAAACTTAAAGGCAGAGCATTATAGATTATGAATTCTACCTTAACACTTCATTTGTTCAATTGCAGAAGATGAGAGAAGGAAAATGATACACATAAAAACTTACAAGTACTGAAAGAAGCACACCATCAAGACATAAAGCCACATGAATTCCAAACAGTGCTGCAAAACCCTGGTCTTTCCTTTGCCAAAATGCTGAAGTAAAATGTACAATAGAATCTCAAAACCTTTTCCCCAAGAGTCCAACCTCTCCAACCTCTGAAAATGATTGAGAAATTACATCATATAGACCATCCTAACCCCCTTTCCTTGCCTCTAGGGGTCGAGCTCACCATTCCAGGAGTTGTTTGAACTAATTCTAAACAAGGAACTGAAATCTAGGTAGTCAAACAACCTACCCCTATATGCTAGGAAACTAATTCATTCATTTAATTTTCACCTTTTAGTGAATGAATCTTCTAGAACAAGTAATAAAGTGCCAAAATTACATCATGTTTCATTAATTACATCAAGAGGAGTGAAAAAATCACATCACAAGTCAAAACTGGTCAAACTGGCTTCGTTTCCTGAGCTGAAGATGAAAATTGTGCCAAAAAACCCTGTGCGCCGCGCGCCTGAGCCCTATGCGCCACGCGCCTTTCCACCTGTTTTTGGGGCACTTCCCGGCATCCAAATTGAGCTTAGGTTGGCTTGTTGGAAAGCCCTGGATGTCTACTTTCCAACCCAAGTGGAATTTTCCAATTTGGTGTCCATTTGCCCCTCCAAAAGTGCATTCTCCTGGAAGTACTTCCTGTTGGTGCAAAAGGTGGCAGAAAGGTGATTTTCATGGTGTTTTTGAGCCTTTTGGTCACCCAGAACTTAATGAAATGCTTTGGCAATAGCTGAGCATGTATAATTCATCATGACAAATCCAAAACTACAAGCCATTTGTGATTTGGACCTCCCAATCTTATGGGTCGCACGCGGCGCGCTACGCGTTGAGCTGAAAAACCTGTTTTGCAAGCCAAAAATTTAAAATTGACAAAATTTTCTCCAAATTCCTTGAAATTTGGGCTGAAGGCACCTCATCAAGTGCCATGTTCAGCCAAAGAAGCTTCGGCCAAGATTCAAAGTCTATCCTCCCTTTTTCAACATTTTAGTTCCCTTCTGGTACATGCAGTTCTGTGGTAGAATCACTGTCTCGGTTGTATGATGTGTCGGTGTCCGTCTCCATGGTGTTACCAATCTATGCCAATGATATGTTCAGCTCGTTGAAAATGAGAAATTGGTACCTTTATCTCCAATTTCCAAGTGTACGAAATGAGAATTTGGTGCCTTTTGTTTCAATTATCAAAATATGCCAAGTAGGAAGGGGCTATGGTACATAGGGACAGTGGGTATAGGATTAGGGCATGTGAATTTAGGGGGGTGGGAGAACTTAGGGAATAAGGAAATGAATGGACAAATGGAATAAGGGAGTGATGGAGGAATGATAAACTTGGTAGAAAAACTGTCAATCATAACCCTAGCACTGTTGCTTTGGAAATTATGAAGAAGTATGGTTTGATTTCTTAAACAATCACCATTCATCAAACACCATGAAGTAAGCACCAAACTTGGATAAAAAAACAGAGATGGAGGCCCTACCTACTTGTACAAATGATGATCCAAGCATATTGGGCAATTTTGGAGCAAAATTTTGAAGTTTTTGGGCTTGTTGGCTGTATGCGCCGCGCGCCTGCCCAACGCGCCGTGCACCTCTGATGCACCACGCCAATGTATTTTTACACTGTGAAAACTTGCTCAATGCGTCGTGCGCCGCTGATGCGTCGCGCCCCTGCCCGACGCGTCACGCGCCACATAGTGCATTTTGTAGGAGGCTTTCGGAGGCCTTGTCGGTTTTGAAATTGGGTGCAGGATAGCTCGTTGGAAAGGTCTTTGAGTCTATTTCCAACCCAACCAGAATTTTTCAATTTTGAGTTAATTTTCCTTGTCAAAAATCAAATCTCCCAAGACTGGTCAAAATGTGCCAAATGAGGCTGCCTCAAGGCAGAGTGCTGTTGAAGTCAACTTTTGAATGCCTTCCTCAACTCCAAATTGAGCTCACGATAGCTCATTGGAAAGATATTTTTGTCTAGTTATCCTTTGACTCATCAATAAAGTTATTTGGCCAACCAAGCTAGGAGAAAACCTGATTTTCCCGAGGTCACTTCAGAGGTGCATCAATTCTCCCGAGGCGATTATAGTTTTGACATTTATCTAATACCATGACACCTGTGTAAAAAGTGAGGGAGGTTTTTCTTCTTTGGCATGTTGTGGACAAAAACCTCTGTCAGTTTTCCAAACTTCAGCTTTGATTTCTCTGAAACATCTTTTGAGTGAAACTTATCTCGATGTGTGAAACAAGGAATTTTGTGGAAATGAAGTGAAATGAAGGGGATGAGGGGCTTGTAAATTCTTGGGGAAATTTTGGGAAGTAGGGAGGGATGTTAGGAAGTAGGGGAAAGTGGAATCTTAGAGATGGAGTGAGGGGAAGGGGTCCAAAAGGGAAAAACACAGGTGTAGCCTCGAAAATTGCCAAGTTGTGGCAAGAAACTAGGGTTTTAGAAAAATGAGGAATTTGGGAAATCTCAGTGATCAGAAGTGTTTATTAAGGTACATTAATGATAGGGGAAGGTGTATGAACATCAGGATACAAATTTTTCCGATGATTTGACCCTCCAAGAGAATTTACCTCCAAAACCCTAGGAGAGGGAAATGAACCTTGCCTAGGCGCAACTGAAGCATGAACAAGGTGTAAAATGACCCAATGGAACCTGACATGATGAGGACAACCCTATGAATGATGATAGACTCAGCTGAATGATGACATGGACCGACATTTGGACAACTTTAGAAGGAGTGAAAGCAAACCCTAGACCTAATGCCTAGTGACCAAATTTTGCTTGAAGACTCTTTGAAATGACAAAATTTGACCTTGACACTCTGAGACCACTTTGTAAGAGCATATTTGATCACTGGAGGAAGGCTGGAAAGACTGACACTAACATTGGCTCCAATGGGGATGGTAGCTCCTTGGAGGTGCCAAGAACCGCAAATCTTTGGGAGAGCAGACCAGCGCCTTATCCATTGGGCAATGGAGTCAAAAACTCAAACTAAAATGCATGACTGAAAACTGATGACTCGGATGACACAAATTGACTCTCACTCAACTAAAAACTGACTCAATACTTAAACACAACCGACAAACTGGAAATGATGCTCAAAGTGGAGCTTATTCATCAAAACCTACTCTAACAGTTTCATTCATCACCTGATCAAGTGAAATGAAACAACCAATGCAACCAAGTAAGTATCCTGTTTGCTGTTCGAATTCTCCGCAAGTGCTCACTTATGAACAACAAGAGAGAACTACTGAAAGGAAACTCCCATGACAACTTGGAAACAGATCCGTAGAATGATATGAATTCTCTATCCACCTCCAAAAACACTGCATAAGGATCTTGAAATTCAAGCACACTGGAACTTAGCTCATCCAATGGATTACTTCTCTTTTCCTCATACCATGAATGCAAACTTTGATCTGAGCCTTGTGACGAGACCTCTGCTGAAAATGACAAAGAAACCGGCTGCCGGATCAAGTTTGTATCAATACACGTTTCAAGCTCACATATAGTCAATGGAGAAAGACTTTGACTGCAAACCTCATCCAAAACATCAGCTATTGGATCATGAAAAACTTGAAAAGACTGCTGCAAACCATTTTCTATTGGTTCCAATGTGATTACATGATTGCCTACATGCTGCTCATTCTTTACTGAAGATGTACTATGCAATTTTCCCTTCAAAAGCTGAAATGATTCAAAACAAAATGGTATGAAATCTTCTTGTATCATTTGATCATATGTGCCAGCTTCCATATCTTCATCTGCAACTTGACAATCAATGGCATTCGGGGGCTGCAAATCTGAATATGAGAAGTCTTGAACAAGGTTTTCATTGCTCTCAAGATGGTCCAAATCAAGACTTGTTGACAGCTGATTTCTGATTGCATGGAAATTGGCTCTGATGAACTGACATGAATCAAAGCAAAAAGGTAAAGATCCTTCACTTACTTCCCAATTTTCTGCACTTTCCTCATCAATGTCATAGCTGATATGCATCATTTGATCATTGTACTCAAGCTGCTGTAAGTGAACTTCGTCCTCCCACAAACTAGCTGCTAGTTCGTCTGCAATAGTAACTTCTGTTTTGAGAACATAATCATCATCATACTAATCAAACTGAGGAAAATCATCAGTATAAAAGACATCATCAAGCATACATGTCATATCAACAGTTCTTTCTTCACCAAGGTGATCTACAAAACAATCATTATCAGATCTATGACAACTAGGATAAGAAACAAAATGTTTTGGAGTGGCCATTTGTTCTTCTTCAATCAACAAGACATGGGCTTGAACATCATAATCATTCCTTGCGTTGATCTTGTCCATCATCTTTTCCACTGCACTTACCAAAATGTCAAGCTTCACCTCTAGAGATGTTGATTCCTCCGGATCTATGTTTTTCATATCTTCTTCCTTCAACCTTGCCCGTCGGATCAGCAGATGCGCCTCTACATTTACTGCATTGTTCTGCATCTCGTGAAGTGTTGCAATATTCCTTTCTCTCAGCTGAAACTCCATTTCTGGATCAAAGGCACCCGGATAGTGCAAGAGAGCAGATCTAGGAGTAGGCCTTATCTCAACTGGCATTGAATAATAAACTTGATTAAATCTGGCAGAAAATTGTTGTATTGTCTCCCCTGGAATTCTTTTCAGCTGGTTATACTTTTCTATAATAAGGAAAAGGTTCTGCTCGATCATCCACCTGTCGAGAAAAACTTTGACGAATTGCTGGAAATCTGAGATGCTCGCATCAGGCAGGGCTTTGAACCAACTCTTCACTTTGCCTTGCAAAGAAAGAGCAAAAAGCCTTATACTAACATCTTCGCTATCAACTTCAAAAAGGTCTAGAAAATACTCAAAATTCTGCACATGTTGCTCAGCGTTGACATTCTTACTTTCACCATCAAACCTCGGCAAGTATAGATCATAGTTTTTGGGGAAATCATGGAGAACAGAAGGTAAAACAAGAGGTTTATACTGATCTGGAATTTTACAAGGTGTAGGGGTATGTACAGCAGGTATAGAATCAGTCTTGGTCTTTTGAGGTTCATCAATCTGAAGATGGTCATCACAAAATTTAGAAGAAAGGTCTTGATCAAGCTCAAAGGTATGAAAATCTTTGGTATTCACAATCTTCAAAGGGAAAGAATCAACTGCAGGCCTGGGATCTTTTCTCAAGCATACTATACTTTGCAAAGCCTTCTTTACATTCTCAGGAAAAGAGAAGAAATAATTTAGAACAAAGAACAAAATGTCTTGGATGCAATTCCCACTTGAATACCTGATCTGTCCATATTGTCCCTTCATGTTTCTACTGGTCAAGATCATCCTCTAGTGGAGTCCTTGGATCTGATCTCAAAACTAATTTAGAGTCGCCAGGTGAATGATTTCAGCCTTGCCAGTGTCTGATCGTTGTCCACCATCAACAATCAGATCTGAACTTGATACATGTACTGGGGCAATTAACAAGTTAGATGTCACGATTACAAGCTAGACCGGAGATTGACTGAAGCAGCGTTTATCTACTTCCGCTAATGCAAAGCAAAAGCATTTCGAAGGCTACCTGGCATAACTTCAGGCTTCTTCTGTAGCTTATAAAACAAATGACATAAACAAGCAAACCATGTTCTTCCCCAGTATGGTCGCCACTATGTTAACGCTCGAATTTGCCCCAGGCTGAGGAAGGCAAAACTCAAGGCAACATCAAACCACGCTCAGCCTCGTAGCTAGCCCTACGAGGACAAGAGAGGGCTCTCTCCAGGTCAATCTCGAAAAAATATAATCAATGAGGCTCGAGATGACTAAAATTGTAACTAATCTTAGGCTAGGTATTAAGTGCAAAGGTTTAAAGGTGATTTTTTGGGGTTTTTGTTGAATCAAAGGGAAAGGCAATTTTGGGTGCGGGGATGAGACACAGTTTCTGCAGAGGTCCGATTGGAGCAAGGTAGGCAATTGTTTGATGCCTTAAAAGCTAATGAGGTGAGTAGATCAGACAGGTGAGGAGCTAAGGAGAGCAAGGAAACCTCAAGAATTCTCCTTAAATAGATGAAAACATAGGAGATCAAACAAACTTAAAGGCAAAGCATTACAGATTATGAATTCTACCTTAACACTTCATTTGTTCAATTGCAGAAGATGAGAGAAGGAAAATGATACACATAACAACTTACAAGTACTGAAAGAAGCACACCATCAAGACATAAAGCCACATGAATTCCAAACAGTGTTGCAAAACCCTGGTCTTTCCTTTGCCAAAATGCTGAAGTAAAATGTACAATAGAATCTCAAAACCTTTTCCCCAAGAGTCCAACCTCTCCAACCTCTGAAAATGATTGAGAAATTACATCATATAGACCATCCTAACGCCCTTTCCTTGCCTCTAGGGGTTGAGCTCATCATTCTAGGAGTTGTTTGAACTAATTCTAAACAAGGAACTGAAATCTAGGTAGTCAAACAACTTACCCCTATATGCTAGGAAACTGATTCATTCATTTAATTTTCACCTTTTAGTGAATGAATCTTCTAGAACAAGTAATAAAGTGCCAAAATTACATCATGTTTCATTAATTACATCAAGAGGAGTGAAAAAATCACATCACAAGTCAAAACTGGTCAAACTGGCTTCGTTTCCTAAGCTGAAGATGAAAATTGTGCCAAAAAACCCTGTGCGCCGCACGCCTGAGCCCTATGCGCCACACGCCTTTCCACCTATTTTTGGGGCACTTCCCGGCATCCAAATTGAGCTCAGGTTGGCTTGTTGGAAAGCCCTGGATGTCTACTTTCCAACCTAAGTGGAATTTTCCAATTTGGTGTCCATTTGCCCCTCCAAAAGTTCATTCTCCCGGAAGTACTTCCTGCTGGTGAAAAAGGTGGCAGAAAGGTGATTTTCATGGTGTTTTTGAGCCTTTTGGTCACCCAGAACTTAATGAAATGCTTTGGCAATAGCTGAGCATGTATAATTCATCATGAAAAATCCAAAACTACAAGACATTTGTGATTTGGACCTCCCAATCTTATGGGTCGCGCGCGGCGCGCTACGCGTTGAGCTGAAAAACCTATTTTGCAAGCCAAAAATTTAAAATTGACAAATTTTCTCCAAATTCCTTGAAATTTGGGCTGAAGGCACCTCATCAAGTGCCATGTTCAGCCAAAGAAGCTTCGACCAAGATTCGAAGTCTATCCTCCCTTTTTCGACATTTTAGTGCCCTTCTGGTACATGCAATATGTGGTAGAATCACTGTCTCGGTTGTACGATGTGTCGGTGTCCGTCTCCATGGTGTTACCGGTCTATGCCAATGATATGTTCAGCTTGTTGAAAATGAGAAATTGGTACCTTTATCTCCAATTGCCAAGTGTATGAAATGAGAATTTGGTGCCTTTTGTTTCAATTATCAAAATATGCCATGTAGGAAGGGGCTGTGGTACATAGGGACAGTGGGTATAGGATTAGGGCATGTGAATTTAGCTGGTGGGAGAACTTAGGGAACAAGGAAATGAATGGACAAATGGAATAAGGGAGTGATGGAGGAATGATAAACTTGGTAGAAAAACTGTCAATCATAACCCTAGCACTGTTGCTTTGGAAATTATGAAGAAGTAGGGTTTGATTTCTTAAACAATCACCATTCATCAAACACCATGAAGTAAGCACCAAACTTGGATAAAAAAACAGAGATGGAGGCCCTACCTACTTGTACAAATTATGATCCAAGCATATTGGGCAATTTTGGAGCAAAATTTTGAAGTTTTTGGGCTTGTTGGCTGTATGTGCCGCGCGCCTGCCCAACGCACCGCGCGCCTCTGATGCGTCGCGCCAGTGTATTTTTACACTGTGAAAACTTGCTCAATGCGCCGCGTGACGCGCCTGCCCAACGCGCCGCGCACCACATATTGCGTTTTCTAGGAGGCTTTCGGAGGCCTTCTCGATGTCAAAATCGGGCGTAGGATAGCTCGTTGGAAAGGTCTTTGAGTCTAATTTCCAACCCAACTAGAATTTTTCAATTTGGAGTTCATTTGCCTTATAAAAAATCAAATCTCCCAAGACTGGTCAAAATGTGGACAAAAACCTCTCTCAGTTTTCCAAAATTCATCTTTGATTGCTCTGAAACATCTTTTGAGTGAAACTTATCCCGATGTGTGAAACAAGGAATTTTGTGGAAATGAAGCGAAATGAAGGGGATGAGGGGCTTGTAAATTCTTGGGGAAATTTTGGGAAGTAGGGAGGGATGTTAGGAAGCAGAGGAAATTGGAATCTTAGAGATGGAGTGAGGGGAAGGGGTCCAAAAGGGCAAAACACAAGCCTAGCCTAGAAAATTGCCAAGTTGTGGCAAGAAACTAGGGTTTGTGGAAAAATGAGGAATTTGGGAAATCTCAGTGATGGGAAGTGTTTAATAAGGTACATTAATGATAGGGGAAGGTGTATGAACATTAGGATACAAATTTTTCCGATGATTTGATCCTGCAAGAGAATTTACCTCCAAAACCCTAGGAGAGGGAAATGAACCTTGCCTAGGCGCAACTGAAGCATGAACAAGGTGTAAAATGACCCAATGGAACCTGACATGATGAGGACAACCCTATGAATGATGATAGACTCAGCTGAATGATGACATGGACTGACATTTGGACAACTTTAGAAGGAGTGAAAGCAAACCCTAGACCTAGTGCCTAGTGACCAAATTTTGCTTGAAGACTCTTTGAAATGACAAAATTTGACCTTGACACTCTGAGACCACTTTGTAAGAGCATATTTGATCACTGGAGGAAGGCTAGAAAGACTGACACTAATAGGATGCAAGCCTTATTTCATATCGAAGTGGTCCAACTATAAAGAAAAATATGGCATGACAAGCATATCAAAACCAAAGCCTTCAAGGATGGTGATTGAGCCCTCTTGTATGACTCAAAGTTTAAGGATTTTAAAGGGAATCTCATGACCAGGTGGTTGGGACCTTATTTGGCTGAAAATTTCTAAGATAATGGTTCAATTCAGATCATAACTATAAATGAAGAGCATATTCCACTTTTGGTAAATGTTTATCGATTGAAATTCTACAAGCCCCTCTCCAAGGCTGAATTCACTGATTCAATAAGTAAGGAACTGAATTTGATTGGGAGCCTTAAAATTCCTAATTATTATGCCTTTGACCAATAAGAAATAAAGGAAGAAAGAAAACCTCGTGTGAAAACCTCCTTTGAGGCACTTGATGTTAGGTCCCTATAATACTAGTGTAGCACCCATATTGTTATTTTTGTGCCCCATAGAAGCCCACTATTGTTATTTTTATGCCCTTACATTATTATTGTTATGTATTCCCTAGTTATATTGTGATCCCTTAGACACATATATATACCAATGAGGTCTTTTCATTTGAATCATCAAAGCATTGTTCATTTATGTGATGTAAAAGGATGTTTCTGCCTCGAAGAAGCTTATTTTCAAGTTTTTGATCTATATTTTCTTCTGTTTTATGATTTGGTTACATAATATTTGTTATCAAAGTGAACTTAGGTCCATGAATCTAACACATAAAGGATAACCTGAATCTGGCACATAATTGAATGAAACAATAGGTAGATCAGCATCGTAGTGAAAAAAAATTGATGTGGCTACTAACTGGAAAAGACCATGACCCTTGATTGTGTGAACTGAATTGATGTCTAGATCATACTCTTCTAACCCAGTCATCCAGTTCGCCCTCCTTTCACCCAGCTCTTTTTGAACAAGCAGTGACCTGAATACTAGGTGTGAAACAAAATAACACAACGGTTCTTTAACAGATAGGGTCTGAAGTGTTTTGCCACCTTGTACCCTACATAAGCTTGTTTGTCCATGATGGGGTAGTTCAGATTTGGTCCTTGTAGACTTGCGCACATGAAGGAGATAGGTCATTCATTGTTCAACTCATCCTTCTGAGTAAGTACAAGAGCTAGAGAGGTGTCTAAAGCAAAATTATAAAGCAAGAAGTCTTTACCAAAGTCTGGGTTTTACAATGTGGGTGCTTCTGCTATAGCTTGTTTGATACGGGAAAACGTGTCCTTTTCCATTTTATCCCATTTGTAAACTGTGTCCTTCTTCACCATCTCATGTATTGGTTTAACAATCTGAGCATAGTCAAAGATGAATTTGCAGAGGAAGTTGATCTCCCCCAAGAAAGACTGCATGGATTTCTTATTCACTAGGTGGGGAATCTTGCTTGATAGTCCTAATCATGTTCGGGTCTACCTTGATCACACTTTTGACAATGATGTTTCCCAAGAGATTACCTTCAGACACTGCAAAGATACTCTTCTTGGGGTTCAAGGATATCTTTTATTTGCGGCATCTCTCAAAAATATTCTTCAAATGGCGCAGGTGGTCTAACCTCTATTTGGAGAATATTGTCACATCATCAAGGTAAACCACTATGCTCTGGCCAATGAGCCCGCAAAAGGCGATTTTCATTGCACGTTGGAATGTTGCACCGATTTTGACTAGCCCAAACGACATTCGCGGAAATTCGAACGTGCCCCACTTCGTTCTAAATGTAGTTTCTAGTCTGTTAGGCTCTACCACTAGAACCTGATTGTATCCTGAAAAGTCGTCAAGAAAAGAAAACATTTTGGACCTTGATACTGTTTTCAATATCTACTCCATAGACGGCACATGGTAGTTGTCCCTGTTCAAGGCACAGTTGAGATTCCATAAATCTACACACAAGCAGATCTCCCCAGAATTCTTTCTCACATGAACCAAGTTTGGTACCCATGTCAAATTTCGCACCTTGTATATGATCCCAGCATCCAGTAGTTTTCTTAACTCCTTTTGTATGAGGGGCTCAAGCATTGGATGAACTTTCCTCAGTTTCTTTTGAAATGGCTTGGCCCCTTCCTTAATTTGTATTACATGCTGGATTATTTGTGTGTCATATTTCTTGTGTTCATCGTATGTCCACACGAAGACATCATAGTACTGCTTGAATAAGTGGATGAAGGCTTATCACTCTTGTGGTGTGCATCAAGTACCGAGATTGACATATTTTGGATCTTTCTCAATTCCCAAGTTGATTTTCTCAAGTGACAGAGTGGAAGTATGGGTTTTGGCATTAACGGGTCTGTTAGTGTCAGCCTTTGAAGCCTTCCATCAATGATCAAATATTCTCTTACAAAGTGGGTTTAGGATGTCAAAGTCAAAGTTTGTCATTTCAGTGAGTCTTCAAGTAAAATTTGGTCACTAGGTATTAAGTCTAGGGTTTGTTTTCACTCCTTTCAAATTTGTCCAAATGTCAATCCATGTCACCATTCAACTGAGTGTACCATCATTCAGAGAGTTTTCATCATCATTTCAAGTTCCCATGGGTCATTTTACACCTTGTTCGTGCTTCAGTTGTACTTGGGTAAGGCTCATTTCCCTCTCCTAGGGTTTTGAAGGTAATTTCTCTTGGATGGTCAAATCATCAACAAAACTTGTATCTTGATGTTAATACACCTTCCCCTATCCTTAATGTACCTTATTAAACACTTCCCATCACTGATATCCCTCAAATTCATCATTTTCCCACAAACCCTAGCTTCTTGCTACAATTTGACAATTTTCTAGGCTAGCCCTGTGTTTTTCCCTTTTGGACCCCTTCCCCTCACTCAATCTTTGAAATTCCACTTTCCCTTGTTTCCTAACATCTCTCCCTACTTCCCAAAACTTTCTCAAGAATTTAGAAGCCCCTTATCCCCTTCATTTCACTTCATTTCGACAAATCCCTTGTTCCACACATTGGGATAGGTTTTACTCAAATGATGTTTCTGAGCAAGAAAAAATGAATTTGGAAAAAGTGAGAGAGGTTTTAGTCCAAAATAGTCAAAGGAAGAAAAACCTCCTTCACTTGTTACACAGGTGTCATGGTTTTAGATAAATATCAAAAATATAGTTGCCTCAAGAGAATTGCTGCACCTCTGGAGTGGCATTGGGAAAATCAAGATTTCTCCTATCTTTGTTGGAAAAATTACTTTATTGATGAGTGAAATGATAACTAGACACAAATATATTTCCAATGAGCTATCATGAGCTCAATTTGGAGTTGAGGAAGACCTTCAAAAGTTGACTGCAACAGCACTTTGCATTTAGGCAGCCTCATTTTGCACATTTTGACCAGTCTTGGGAGATTTGACTTTTGACAGGGCAAATGAACTCCAAATTGAAAAATTCAAGATGTTTTGGAAAGTAGACTCAATAATATTTCCAAAGAGCTATCCTGTACCCAATTTTGACACCAGGAAGGCCTCCAAAATCTGTCTGCAAAATGGTGTTGCGCATCAAATTTTGCAACACAGGAATTTTCAACTGATGCGCAGCGCCGTTGGCGTTGCGCATTTATTTGGCTCAGTATTTTGAAAAATGGCTTGCATTTTTGGATTCGTCATGGAAAAAAAATGAAGCCCAGAAAGTTTCATAAAATTTGGAGGAGATCTGGGTCACCTAAAGGGCATAAAACACCTAAAATATGCCCTCTCTGTCACTTTTTGGACCCACAGGAAGCAGCCTTGGGAAAATGATTTTTGAAGAGTCAAATCAACTCCAAATTAGAAAATTCAAAGTTTTCTATAAAATAGACAGGTAGAGCTTTCCAAAAAGCTATCTTGGGCCTAATTTGGTGAAGTGGAAGGCCTCCAAAAGCATCCTTGAAGTGGCGTTACGCATCAGGAAAATTTTTGCCAATTTTGCCTAAAAACATAGAATTTCTCCCAGTTTGACTGTCAGTTGACTTTTTCTCTTCTCCTTGGTAAATTTGTGATGGAAAATGATGTAAATATGATGAAAATTACTTGAGGGGGTAGATACATCAGTTAGAGGTGGTTTGAGGTTGAATGAATCAGTTTCCATAGTTTTAGAGGCAAGTTGTTCCACTGCCTATTTTCCAGTTCCTAGTTTATATGTTGTTGAAACAACTCCTTGACTCATGTATTCGACCCTGATGGCTAGCATAGGTGGTTTGATGCCTATATTATGTACTCTCTTAGTCACTTGTAAAGGTTGGACTCTTGTGGATGCATTGAGCTATTTTGTACATCACTTCTGCAGTTTGGCAAGGAAATAAACCAGGGTTTTGCAGCATTTTGTGGGATTCTTGTGGTAATGTGAATTAGCATAGTTTCCTTCTTAGTTACTTAGTTTATCTTATGTTTATGTGTGCCATCATCTCTCTTATTCTGCATAACTAAATGAATCAGGTGTAAAAGGTAGAATCCATTGATGTTTCAGTGCTCTGCCTTGGGGTTTATTTAGTTTTACATGTTTTCTACTATTTGAAGAGGACTCATGACATTTTCATGCCCTCTCCAGCTCCTCACTAGTATTTAGACTCACCATTTCACTCATTTTAAAGTGCTAAAACACTTGCCTACCTCGCCCCACAGAAACCTCTGCAAATCTGTGTTGATTTCCCGGACCCAAAGCTGCCTTCCTCATTTGATCCAGCAACCAACTATTAAATTCAAACAAAATCCTCTGAGCAAACATACCTAGCCTAAAATTAGTATTTATATCAGTCATCTCAAGCCTTCTTTGATATATTTTAATTGAGATTAACAAGGAGAGAGCCCTCTCCTGACCTGGTAGGGCTAGCTACCAAGTTAAGCATGGTTTGATGTTACCCTAGACCTGCCTTCCTTCAGCCTGAGGTAGATTTAGGCGATAACAGGGTCCTTGGAAGTGTTTATGCAGATCATAAATCTTCTCCAATGATATCACACCCTTGGGGATGAGGTTCCCTTTACTTGAATTCATTGCATCCTGCAGTGCCTTTTTGTGCTCGTCCTTATCAATCGTTGTGTCTTTGAACACGTCAATGTTCGCCATAAAATGTAGTATCTGTTGGTCATCATCAAAAATGCGTAAGTTAGTGATGTTATCCAAGACAGAAGGTTTATACAGAATTTCAATAGGGAGGTCATCCCTTAATGGTGACATCCTAGCATCAGTGTTTTCCAAGGCATCCGTGGATGCATTACGCATTCTTGGAATAGAAATAATATTAAAACCTTGGAAGTGTGAGAAGAGTCGCCATACCTCTTCTTGATAACTTTTAAGATGAGGTGACACATAATGTATAGTGTTATGTACCTGATGCACCACAATTTCTGAATCACCTACCACTTTCAGAATGGAAACATTGAGTCTGATGGCCTTCTATAAGCCCAAGATGAGTGCTTTGTACTCTGTAGTGTTATTCATGCACTCAAATTCCAAGCGTCTAGAGATCAAATATTTTCTCTGCAACGGGTCTATTAAAATGCAACTAGCTCCAGAGCCCTCCTATGTTTTGGATCCGTCGAAATACATAGTCCACATATCATATGTACAGGGACTGTTAACTGCACTACTACTACTATTTATTGTACATAGTTCATTATCACCAGTTGGAAAAGGAAGGATATCCAACTGTGTGTATGGTGGGACTGGGGATGGCTCTACAAGATAACACCCCAATTGAGTTTCCAAAAAGTAATTTCCAAATAAAAATTCTTTGAAATTCATTGGCTCGTTGTTTCCATTCAAGGGAGTAACTTTGTGCTTCATGTATCTCTCTTTCTACCCAGATTTTATTGTTCCTGCCCTTGTACAGAATCCATAAGTGTGACCAATCTATGGAAAAGTATCCTTGAAGCTTGCTAGACCAATCTCTGCTCAGTAATGCTCTGTATGCTTTCAGAATGTCCACAATCACTATGTTGATGCATTGGTCGACTCGTCCATCATATGATAAATGGATGATGATATCTATGAGTTCACCATATGCCTGGACGTGATTTTTTTCCACCTAGATAGGTTGTGCATCTATCTTTTCCCATTTAGCATTGATCTTCTTGGCAACAGATAATGGCATGACATTCACTGATGCACCTAAATCAACCAAGCAATTGTGTACATTGAAATTGAAGATTTCGAACGTTAACAAAAATGGTGGGAAGAGTGTGTTTGCATCCATCATGAGTGCATTAAGTATAGATGCGAGAGTATTAGGATATTTATCATATCCCTTGTCCGAAGAGGAAGAATTACCTATAGAGGTTTCCCAAGTGCCCATAGAAGGATATCCCACTGGCTCGTGATCTTTGTGAGTTCAAACATGGAGATGTTTGCATGAAATTTCTTCATATCATCCACAATGTTATAATCCACAGCGGGAATACTGACTGAGGTGTCCAAGGATGGAACTTGGTTTGTGGTTTCCGAAGGGATGGTTTTGTCCTTACTATTGTCGGAAACGCTTTTCATTGAGACTACTTTCCTAGACTTGCTCTGATTGTTATGCACTGAGTTAGCTAGTGGATTGAGTTTCCTTAATAGGTTTTATTTGAATTTTTGTTTTGGCACCTCAATTACAGTGGTCGGCCCTTGGCTTCTTAGGTTGTATAGGCTGGTATGCTTCTGGGTCAGACGTCACTCGGAAGCTTCTTATCGGCAGTACTCTTTTGGGCTGTGAGAATGCAATGATACATGTTCATTACATGCCCAATACTTAGAGCTTCATCAGCTGCAGTAGATTCTTCCTTCCCTTCATTAGGCTCAGTCTGCTCCTCAACCATGACTGAATCAACAAACTGTGCAGCCATTCTGCTCATGATTTGGTTCCATTTTGTGCATGTCTTTTCTGAATGATGCTCATTATAAAACGTGAAATATGAATCCATGTCAATTTCTCAATATTCAGGACAATGTTGGAACTCTGCGCAGAATTTTCTAGTTGATTGTTGCTACTGCTGGAAGTTGAATTCCTTCTGAATAGGAAATTGGGGGGCTTGTTTCTCATAGTAGTCTCGCTTGTCCTCTGTTTAAGTTTAGCCATTTCAGTGGTTAGGGACTTGATGAGATGAGTCAGGCTTTCAATATCATTTGGTTCTTTCTCCTTAGCCTTGCTCTCAGAGGTCTAAGACCTCTTACCTGTGTCCTTGGAGTATTTTTTTGATTCATCATCTGAGATGACTCCAATAGCACACAATTCCTTCTCAACATAAATAGCATCTTCATAGTTTTTTGTCAATGTGTATCTCACAGTTCACTTTACAAACTATGCAATATTTTCTGACAAGGCAAAAGCGCAGTAATCTATTGTGATGGAGTCATGAAGTTTTGTCTTGTCAGAAAAATTGTTCAAGATGCGATTGAACCTCATATTGAAATATTTAACTTTTTCCTTTTGCTCCATGTTAAGGTTACCCAGCTCCTTTAATAACATGGCAAGGGTCTTATCTTCAGCAAATTTTTCAACAAATATCTTTTTTAATCCCCTCCAATTATGGATGGAGTTTGGAGGAAGTTTTTGATACCATACAACTGCTCTACCATCCAAGGTGCATGGAAAAAGTCTGCATGCAACATCATCGTAGCGTACCTTGAGTGTTTGCAGATGTAGATAAAAGTTGTCCAAGTGGTCTTCAATCTTCAGTGCCTTATCAGGGTCATAATTCGTCAAGGTCTTCTCCACATGCCTTGGCATTTTGTGCAGGACACTTGAAAGTGCTAGTGATCCCTAAGTCATCTAGTCCTGATTTTGGTTTTTCATGTCTTCCTCTTCCTTTTCCTCTTCCTTTTCTGAATCTAATGGTTTTTCTTCCTCTTCTTCTTCCTCTCCACCTATCCTGCCAAAGGATGATCCCAAGAGTGGAATGTTGTCTCCATCACCACTGTGAAAGAGTGGAGGCTCTTCTTGATTTTCCACGGATTCTGCAAAGTCTTCAAGAGTGGCAAGGACCGCTTCTTCAAGAGTCAAAACCACTATCCTTGTGGGGTTGGTCTTGTTCTTTTTTGGATAATATGGAAGACTAATTACTCCTGTAACCAATACAAAATCTTTTACAAACTGACGGGTAATAGGGAGGATGGCCCGAAGCTGATTATACGGGATTTCACATTCATGCATGGGCTTGGAAGAGTCACCAATTTTAGAAGCACGAGTAGGGGAGGTGGAGTGACTGCTGATGCCTTGACTAGAATGGGGTC
The DNA here is from genome assembly GCA_031772625.1 of Pinus tabuliformis. Lineage (NCBI taxonomy): Eukaryota > Viridiplantae > Streptophyta > Pinopsida > Pinales > Pinaceae > Pinus > Pinus tabuliformis. The sequence continues at coordinate 582,354,563 of CM062819.1, read as the reverse complement.
AGTGGGTCTACCAGCCATAAAATATTGGTAGTCCTCCTTCTAGCGCTAGAAATGTTGACAGTGTTGGACCCACCAACATTTAGGACATCTCTGTGATATGAAGTCACAATCAGACCTTACACCATTTGGTGTAGGAGTCGCATATGTTATAAAGGCCCAGTTGCCAAATCCTTAAATTTTTGCCTTGGTTCTAACTGTCAGCACAAGAGAGTGATGCAATGGTGTCTTCAAAAAGTAAGGGGAGTGTGCCTGGTGAGTGTGTAATGCGACTGTGTCGAGGTTCTTCTACTACAAAGGGGGGAGAGAAAAGTGAGAGATAATAGTACCACCTAGGAAGAGACACACATGAACCAGAAGGACCCGTCTAACATCCAGTAGAATAGTCCACAGTGGATGCGATAGTCATTACAACTAACAAACAAGGAAATATTCGTCAAACATCCATCAGAATAGTCCATAGCGGATGTGACGATCGTTACAACCAACAAGAAAGGAAATATTTTTCTAATATCTCGAGGAATATTCCACAAGGATGGGACACCATTAACAACCATTACAAAATATTCTCAATAAGATAAGCACTAAAATAACCAAAATAGTTCAACTATATTAGTACATGTGAAAACAAACATCAAATACAAACATCCACATAATAGTCTTACAAACATTCATTGTCCATGCATGAAGAACGGGTTGGCCTTAAAAGGCTTCTCTTATTAAGAAAAAGTTCCAAGACACATGTTTACAGTGTACATCACTAGCCTCAGTAGTGGGATATTGGAGCCAATCCTTGCTCCTTAAAGAACTAGTTGATCTCTTTAATGCCTTACGAGAGGAGCCAAGGTGAAAAGTCCCTTGCTCATACAATGAGGGGGTATATATAACCAAAGGGGTGATGCTTCCCCCTTGTGACTCTTTGACTACCCTCATGATTGTTCAACTTCCTATGACTTTTCAACTTACATGAATCTTCATATTCATGTGTGTCCTTTGGACTTTCACTTTATAATACATTTTATTACAATATACATGGTACACATTAGTGATGTACCATATGTCAAGTCACTATCGCTGCTAAGTGTTGGATGTCTTCTTGGATATGATTTATCTTCTCCTCCGCATAGCTTGATGATGCAGGGTCTTCAATGATCTTCTGTCTTGGATGATAGTTGCAAATTTGTTTCCCTTTGCTTCCTCTTGATAGATCCACTTGTAAGTTCAATTGCAAGCATGTCTTTAGGCATGCTTCCCTCCTCCTCCTTCTTCATCATCTCACCATGACTTGATAGTGTACCTTTTCTTACAATTCACTCATGACAGCACGACATCAATCCGAAAAATCCCTAGCCTAAGATGATACATTATTATCCATGAACTAAGCCCCAGACAAGTGACAGACTGGGAGGTAGGGCCTAGTGACTGCACATTGTGCAGTTCCAGATGACAGGGAGAGAGCTTGATCACTGGTACTGTGCAGAGCATAGCTCAGGCTTGACTGAGGAAATTTTCTACACAGTCCTCACTAAGGAGAAAAATTTTGCAATTCCCACTGAGGGACAAAATTGTGTAGTTCAAGCAGGTAGTGGTTGTTGCGGGATGGAGCCCTAGGATGACAGACTACGCATTTTCAAGAGGCAAGGGGAGACTAGGTATAAAAGAGGCATGAATGGTAAATCTATGCAGTTTCTGAAGGCAGTGAGTTCTAGCCGAGGGAATGGTACCGGAGGAAGCATCTGTGCAGTTTTGGAGGCAAAGGGAGGCTGGAATCTCTATGCATTGTGCAGTTCTAGAAAGAAATGAAAAATTTTGAGGGTTGAAGGTGTGAAGTGCGTAGTTCAAGGCAGAATGGGAGGCACAACTGCGCAATTCTGGAAGTGAAGGGAGGCTGCAAGATTTTGGAATTGCACAAAATAGGAACCCTGGAGGACATTTAATGCGCACTACATAGTTCCAAGCATCAATATCACATCCAAGTGGGTTGAGACTGCGCAACTCAGTCACGACCTGGTGAAGCTAAGTTGTTCGGTCAGGAAGATTTTCAGAAAATGGCTAAGTGCAGGAAGAGAGATGGACTCATGATGAACTTGAACTATGATCACACACTTAGCATGCTTTGAAGAAATGACAACATAGATCATCAAAACACATAAGCCAAAACATTCCCCTCTGTGTGACTGCCTCATGACAAGATGTGATAAGTGTGACACTTAAGATAAACTTTAGGACGACCGTGACAACACTTTTGCGACAGTGCTCAAGACCTTGTGTGTGAGTGCGATGGATGTTTACATGGTTAGGACAACTCATACACACAAAGATTGACCTTTGAAACCACTAGAAAAGGCTTGCAAACATTACATAATAGTCAAATATGCCAAAATACGACCGTTAATCCACTGAGTAAAAGGGGCCAAAGAACTTCAAGAAAGCTCATGAAATGAGCTTGAGTGTTTGCAACAATCAAGGAAAAGATGAAGGAAGGCTTCGAAATTTGAGTGCAAGCCAAAATTTTGGAGGGTGTTGCAGTAGCTACAACACTTGGCAACACATTAGTTGAACTCCAGCTTCTCTGTCTTGGTTAGTTTCTTCTGTGCAAGGCCTTGGTTCGTCAAGGAGTATTGATTAATTGTGCAGATTACTTTAGCCTTCCCACTTACCCCATGGGAAGACATGGTCCCCCTATATCTTCTTGGTTGAACAAAACATAAGATTCAACATAATCATAATGTTTCGAGTTGGGAAGGGTAGTTTGTCTCATGAGCTTAAGATTTTCAGAGTATAATTTTTCATCTTTGGTGTTGCTTTGCTGCTAGTAGGCCTGGATAGTACCTCGACGGAGTCACACGGGAACACAAACATTGCTCTGTTGCCAGCGAGCCTAGACAGTGCCCCAGTCGAGTTGCTTGCTTCACCTCTCTACATAGGAAGCCTTTCTCTTCTTTTGCCTTTATTTATTTATTTAAAGAGCACTATGCATCAACACTAATTTATTTTGGGGTGGAAGAGGGATCTCAACTTATTGAGAGCAGAAGATGTTGTTCCTTCAAAGAAGCATATAGAAACCTATGATTTAGGTTTTCTCATTTAGATTTTTCCCCTTCTCCATTTTTACTAATTGGATAAGCTTGAGAACACCAGCAAAAGAACCGAGTATAGGCATGAGTTTTTCGGACTAGCCACAGGTTCATGTTTGGACCAAAACTCTCCCAACAGATGGATTGTATTTTCCATCGAAACTTCATTGGCCAAAAGATGTAACCAACACAAGGAAGACGAACATAAGGCTAGCCAAATGCTGCAATGTCACAAGACTCTTTAGACGTCATTCACACACACACTTAGAATCCACAACGCAATCAGGCACAACACTTATTCACATGACAAAACCAATGAAAAATTCAAGCAAAGAAACAAAAGAAAACAACAAAATATGATGTACATAGTGCGGGGCACAACCCAAATCTTTATTGAAAATATTGTTTTAAGTCTTGGCCATTGACAGGGAGAGATTTGATCTTCTCCCCAAATGATTGAAGATGATATGTGTGTTGGCCAAGCTTCTAGTGTACCGTGTATGGTCCAATCCACAGGGACTGAAACTTAGTGTGTTTTCCTTTGTCCTCGTGGGCTTTATCCCACTTTAATACTAAGTCACCCACACTAAAGCTATTTTTCCCTACAGACTTCCTGTCAAACCACCTCTTGATGTAAGTCTAGTGAATTGAAAAAAAATATTTTTCTTTCAACATTTCTCCCTGTAGATTGTGCAAAGTGTCCATCCTACACTGAACTAAAAGATGGGGCTTGCCTTTGGACTCTTATGACAGTTAGAGAGCGGGCCAGTAGATGTTTGGCAAGAGGATGGATTCTTTTTCATACACCAAGAAGTAATGGGAAGTGTTCAGAGAAGGTGTAGGCATGACTTTGTTAGCCCATCAGGCATTCACAAAAGTAGAGTGCCAGTTTTATTGTTGAGATAATATCATTTTTTTTATGATACGAAGGAGGTTCTTGTTTATGGAATCAATAAGACCATTCCCCTATGGATAATAATTAGTTGAATGCTTCAGTGTAATACCATTTTAGAATATGAAATCATAAAGTCTTAATGATCAAAAATATGTTGCATTGTCAAAAACAAAGTGATACAGGAACGTCAAACCTGGAAATGATGTTCTGCAGCTGAAAGTTGATGACTTCCTGATCGTTCGCATGTTTAATTGGAACTTCCTCTATCCACCATGTGAAATAGTTTGTAGTGGTTAGAATATAGTAGTGTTTCTTTTACGAGTGCAGGAAAATTTCCCCAATGATATCCAAGCCCCCCTGCTGAAAAGGTTCTTCCACGACAATGGGCTACAGTGGGGCTGCTAACTTCTGATTTCTGTTGGCACACCTTTAACAGATCAAACACTTACGGGCATAGGTATGAGCATATTTGAATAATGTAGGCTAATAAAAGCTGGCCCGCATAACCTTATGTGTTGTAGTGTTCCCTGCAAAGTGTCCCCTGGCTGGTCTGTCATGGAGATCACGCAATATCTTTTCTGAGTCGTGTACCTCCAAACACCTGAGAAGTACTCGATTGTGTTGCTTTCTGAATAACACCCCATGCACCAACTGATATGACAATGCTTTAATTCAGAGTGCCCTCTTCTTCCATGTGGAAAAGTGAGAGGGAATTATGCCATGCTCGAGGTATTGTCACACATATCTGTACCGATAGTTTATTTCTATAGTGGGGAGGCTCGCTCAACATTATAAATTTCAATATCTTGCTCCCATCCTACAAGCTCTTCTTATTGCTCTTTTGTGTTCACTGCTTCTGCTTCTCACTGGAAAATACCATGACCCTTGATTGTCTGAACTAGTTTAATGGCTAGATCATACTCTTGTAACCCGGTCATCCAGTTCGCCCTCCTTTCACCCAGCTCTTGCTGAACAAACAGTGACCTAATTGCTGGGTGTGGAACAAAAATAACACAATGGTTCTTTAACAGATATGGTCTGAAGTGCTTTACCGCCTTGTACACTACATAAGCCTATTTTTCCACGGTGGGGTAGTTCAGCTCTGGTCCTTGTAGACTTGCGCTCAGGAAGGAGATAGGTCGTTCATTTTTCTACTCATCCTTTTGAGTATGGAAGCTAGAGACGTGTCAGAAGCAAAAGTATAGAGTAAGAAGTCTTTACCGAAGTCTAGGTTGTACAATGCGGGTGCTTCTTCTATATCTTGTTTGATATGGGAAAATGTGTCCTTTTCCCTTGTATCCCATTTTTAAGTTGCGTCCTTCTTCACCATCTCATGTATTGGTTTAACAATCTGAGCATAGTTGGAGATGCATTTGCAAAGGAAGTTGATCTTCCCCAAGAAATACTGCATGGTTTTCTTATTCACTGGGTGGGGAATCTGCATGATAATTCTGACCCTATCCAAGTATACCTTGATCCCACTTTTGGCAATGATGTTTCCCAAGAGATTACCTTCAGACACTGTAAAGATACTCTTCTTGGGATTCAAGGATATCTCATATTTACAGTATCGCTCAAAAATCTTCTTCAAATGGCACAGGTGTTCTGACCCCTGTTTGGAGAATATTTTCATATCATCGAAGTAGACCACTACACTCTAGCCAATGAGCCCGCGGAAAGCAATGTCCATTTCACGTTGGAATGTTGCACCAGCATTGACTAGCCCAAACGGCATTCATCGAAATGTGAACATGCCCCACTTCGTTCTAAATGTAGTTTTTAGACTGTTAGGCTCTGCCACCAAAACCTAGTTGTATCCTGAAAAGTCATCAAGCAAATAAAACATTTCAAACCCCTATACTATTTTCAATATCTACTCCATGGACGGAACAGGGTAGTTGTCCTTTTCTGAGGCACGGTTGAGATTCCAGAAATCTAAACACAAGCAGATCTCCTCGAACTTCTTTCTCACAAGAACCAAGTTTGATACCAACGTCGAATGTCACACTTTGTATATGATCCAAGCATCCAGCAGTTTTCTTAACTCCTTTCATATGAGGGGTTCAAGTGTTGGATGAACTTTCCTCAGTTTTTGTTGAAATGGCTTGGCCCCTTCCTTGATTGGTATTACATGTTGGATGATTCATGTGTCATATGTCTTAAGTTCATCGTACGTCCACGTGAAGACATCACGGTACTACTTGAATAAGCAGATGAAGGCTTGTCTCTCTTGTGGTGTGTAGCAAGTACTGGGATTAACATATTTCATATCTTTCTCAGTTCCCAAGTTGATTTTCTCATGCGATAGAGTGGAATTGTGGGTTTTGGAATTAATGGGTCCCTAGAAGAAGTTCTGCAAATCATACAACTTCTCCAATGATACCACACCCTTGGGGATGAGGTTCCCTTTACTTGCATTGGCTGCATCCTACAGTGCCTTTTTGTGCTCGTCCTCGTCAATCGCTGCGTCTTTGAACACGTTAGCATTCGCCATAAAATATAGTATATGTTGGTCGTCATAAAAAACGCGTAAGTTAGTGATGTTATCTAGGATGGAAGGTTTATACAAAATTTCAATAGAGAAGTCATCCCTTAATGGTGACATCCTAATAGCAGTGTTTTCCAAGGCATCTACATCTGCATTACACATTCTTGGAATGGAAATAATATTAAAATCTTGGAAGTGTAAGATGAGTTTCCATACTTCTTGTTGATAATTTTTAAGATGAGATAGTGTTACGTACCTAAAGCACCACAATTTCTGAGTCACCTACCACTTTCAGAATGGCAACATTGAGGTCGATGGCCTTCTGTAAGCCCAAGACGAGTGCTTCATACTCTACAGTGTTATTCATGCACTCAATTTCCAAGTGACTAGAGACCAAATTTTTCTCTGCAGTGGGTCTATTAAAACACAACTAGCTCCAGATCCCTCTTTCATTTTGGATCCATTGAAATACATAGTCCACATATCATATGTACAGGGACTGCTAATTGAACTAGTACTACTAACTATACAAAGTTCATTATCACCAGTTAGACATGGAAGGAGATACAACTGTGTGTCTAGTGGGATTGGGGATGGCTCTGGAATATAACACCCCAACCATTTCAGTGCTCGAGGACTTGACGAGATGAGTTAGGATTTCAAGATCATTTGGTTCTTTCTCCTTAGCCTTGCTTACAAGGTCTAATACCTCTTACCCGTGTCCTTGGAGTCTTTTGTTGATTCATCATCCGATATGACTCCAATAGTATGGAATTCCTTCTCAACAACAATAGCCTCTTCGTAGTTTTCTGTCAATGTTTGTATCGCAGTTTGCTTTACAAACTACATAATATTTACTGGCAAGGCAGAAGTGTAGTAATCTATGGTGATGGAGTCATGAGGTTTTGTGTTTTTGGGAAATTTTTTCAAGATGCGATTGAACCTCTGATTGAAATCTTTAATTTTTTCCTTTTTCTCCATCTTAATATTACCTAGCTCCTTTAATAACATGGAAAAGGTCTTATCTTCAACAATTTTTTCAAGAAAGAACTTTTTGAATCCCCTCCAATTCTGGATGGAATTTGGAGGAAGGTTGTGATACCATATAGCTACTCTACCATCCAAGTTACATGGAAAAAGTTTGCATGCAACATCATCGTAACGTACCTCAAGTGTTTGCAGATTTAAGTAAAATTTGTCCAAGTAGTATTCAGCCTTCAGTGTCTTATCAGGGTCATACTTCGTCAAGAGATTCTTTGCATGCCTTGCCATTTTTTGCAGGACACCCGGAAGTACTAATGGGCCCTGAGTCATCCACTCCATATTTTGGTCTTCCATGTCTTCCTCTTCATTTTCCTCCTCTTCCTTTTCTAAATCTGATGGTTCTTCTTCCTCTTCTTCTTCCTCTCTGCATATCTCACCAAAATATGAGCTTGAGAGTGGGATGTTGTCTTCGTCACCACTGTGAAAGAGTGGTGGCTCTTATTGATTTTCCAAATATTCTGCAAAGTCTTCAAGAGTATCAAGGACCTATTCTTCAAGAGTCAAAACTATTATCCCTGTGGGGTTGGTTTTGTTCTTCTTTGGAGAATATGGAAGATTAATTACTCCCATAATCAATCCAACAGCTTTTGAAAACTGACGGGTAATAAGGTGGATGGCCTGAAGTTGATCATATGGGATTTCATGTTCAGGCTTGGGCTTAGAAGAGTCACCAATTTCAAAAGCATGAGTACGGGAGGTCGAGTGACCATTTATGCCTTGACCAAAAGATGGAATGATGTGGTCGGTGGGTCTATCAACCATAAAATTCAGGCGGCCCTCCTTCTAACGCCAAAAATGTTGACAATGCTGGACCTGCCAACATTTAGGGGATCTCCCCATTATGAAGTCCCAATAAAACCTCACGCCATTTGGTGTAGGAGTCTCATTTAGTATAAAGGTCTGGTTGCCACATCCTTAAATATTTTCCTTGGCTCTAGCTGTCATCAGAAGAGAGTGATGCATTGGTGTCTTCTAAAAGCAAGGGAGTGTGCCTGGTGAGTGTGTAGTGTGACTATGTCAAGGTTCTTCTACTACAAAGGGGAGAGAGAAAAATGAGCCTCTAAGTGAGAAGTAATAGTACCACCCAGGAAGAGACACACATGAAATAGAAGGACCCATCTAACATCCAGCGGAATAGTCCACAATGGATTCGACAATCGTTACAACCAACAAATAAGGAAAGGTTTGTCTAACATCTAGCTGAATAGTCCATAGCAAATGTGACGATCATTACAACCAACAAGCAAGGAAAGATATGTCTAATATCCCATGGAATAGTCCACAAGGATGGGACAATGTTAACAACCATTACAACACATTCTAAATAAGATAAGAACTAAAATAACCGGAATAGTTCAACTATCTTAGTACATGTGAAAGCAAACATGAAATACAATCGTCCACAGAATAGTCTTACAAACATTCGTAGTCCATGCATGAAGAACGTGATAGCCTTAAAAGGCTTCTCTTATTAAGCAAAAGTTCCAAGACACATGTTTACATTGTACATCACTAGCCCCAGTAGTGGGACATTGGAGCCACTCCTTGTTCCTCAAAGAACTAGTTGATATATCTAATGCCTTGTGAAAGCAGCCAAGGTGAAAAGTCCCTTGCTCATACAATGAGGGCGTATATATAACCAAATGGATGATGCTTACCCCTTGTGACTCTTTGACTACCCTCATGATTGTTCAACTTCCTATGACTTTTCAACTTACATGGCTCTTCATATTCATGTGTGTCCTTTGGGCTTTCACTTTTCAATACATTTTTTTACAATATACATGCTCCACACTAGTGATGTGGCATATGACAACTCATGACACGAATTGACATGACACTGTTGACATGGACTAGCTTGATGATGTGGCAATGTCAAGTCACTATTGTTGTTGATTGTTGGATGTCTTCTTGGATATGATTTCTCTTCTCCTCTGCATAGCTTGATGATGCAGGGTCTTTAATGGTCTTCAGTCTTAGATGATAGTTGCAAACTTGTGTCCCTTTTCTTCCTCTTGATAGATCCACTTGTAAGTTTTGATGTAAGAGAGTCTTTAGATGTGCTTCCCTCCTCCTTCTCCTTCTTCATAATCTCACCATAACTTGATAGTGTACATGTTCCTGCAATTCACTCATGATAGGACGACATCAATCTGAAAACTCCCTAGTCTAAGATGATGCATTATTATCCATGAACTAAGCTTGGGACAAGTGACAGACTAGGAGGTAGGGCCCATTGACTGTGCATTCACAGTTCCAATTGAAATGGAGAGATTTTGATCACTAAGACTCCGCAGAGCACATCTGAAGCTTGATTGAGGAACTTTTCTGCATAGTGCTCACTGAGGAGAAAAATTGTGTAGTGCCTACTAAGGGGTAGAATTGCACAGTTCAAGAAGGTAGTGGTTGCTATGGGATGGAGCCCTGGGATGATATACTACGGATTTTCAAGAGGCAAGGGTTGACTAGGTAATAGAGAGGAAAGAAAGGAAAATCTACACAGTTTCTGAAGGCAGTGAGTTCCAATTGAGAGAATGGCACTTGAGGAAGCATCTATGTAGTTTTGGAGGCTAGGGGAGGTTGGACTCTTTGTGAATTATGTATTTCCATCAAGAAAGGAAAAATATTGAGGGTTGATGGTGTGAAGTGTGCCGTTTAAGGAGACTAGGAGGCACAACTGCACAATTCTGGAGGTCAAGGGAGGCTGCTAGATTTAGTAATTGCGCAGAACAGGAGCCCTGGGGGACAGTGACTGTGCACTGTGCAGTTCCAAGCAGTAAGATCACATCCAAGAGGGTTGAGACTATGCATTTCGCATCCCATTCATGGCCCAGTGAAGCTAAGTTTCTCGATCGGGAAGATATTCCAAAAATGGCTAAGTGTGGGAAGAGAAATGGACTCGTGATGAACTTGAACTATGATCACACACTTAGCATACTTTGACAACATGACAACATATATCATCGGAACACACAAGCCAAAATATTCCCCTCTGTGTGACCGCCTCATGACAAGATGCAACAAGTGTGATGCTTAAGATAGACTTTAGGACGATCGTGACAACACTTGTGCAACAACGCTCAAGACCTTATGTGTGAGTGCAACGAATGTTTGCATGGTTAGGACAACTCATACACACAAAGGCTGACCTTTGAAACCACTAGAAAAGTATCACAAACATTACATAATAGTCAAACATGCCAAAATATGACCGTTCATCCACTAATCAAAAGGGGCCAAAGAACTTCAAGAAATTTCTTGAAATGAGCTTGAGTGTTTGCAAAAATCAAGGAAAAGATGAAGGAAGGCTTTGAAATTTAAGTGCAAGCCAAAATTTTGGAGGGTGTTGCAGTAGCTACAACACTACATAAATATGGATCATGGGTATCAGAGCACTCTAATATTTGTCTAATTTTTTGTGCATGTCCCCAATGAGGTCGGGGTATAAGGAGTTAGGGCTTGAACTGGTTAAACCCTTACAAGACCAACCTCGTCAACCCTGATGGCCTCCCATGGTGGAAGAAAATAAAGATGAGGGAGCAGCATATCCTTTCAAAATATTGTTTGAAGAACCTCTCGAGCAACAAAGGAACAAGATGATGGATAACTTTCCACAGATCATTTATCAGGTATCAGCGAGTGAAGCATCTTCATTCAGTAGCCACATAGCAGACGCCACCCCTTTCAAGGTAAAATTTAACTTTGACTTTCCTATATTTAAAAGCTAGATAAATACAAATGTTGTAGATAAATGGTTGAATTTGATAGAAGGATATTTTTTGGTCCATAATTTTTCAATAGGGAAAAGATTACTTTTTCACTCCTCAAGGTTGCCCCACATGTTAAATACTAGTGGGAAACCTACTATGAGCAGAGGGAAGAGAGGGAACCCTCACTATTTTCAATGACACCCACTTGGGATTCTTTCTAATTCTAAGACGTCATCAAGGAACAATATTACCCTATCAAGAGCTATGAAGATAAGTACATAAAATGGACCACACTGTAGTAGAGAAGGGACCAAGACGTGTTGGAGTTCACAAATATTTTTCATAACCTTCGCACAAATTCAGGTATCAAGGATTCTGAGCTGCATTTGGTACTCAAGTATCATGACTATCTACATAAATACATCCAAGACAAGATGGAGTGCCTAGACATCTCCTCGCTTGGCACTGCATACTGATATGTTGTCAAGATCAAGAAGAAATTTAAATAAAAGAAACAACACTTTGGATCTGTGAATCCGAAGCAAGGAAAAGATGCCCCCAATCTGCAGACAAAGTACAGAGCCATGGTGGGGTGAACCAGAAAAACCCATCGAAGTTGCAAGAAAATAACAACACCCCAAAGATAAAGAAGACACAAGAAAGTAGTGTGAGTTCCACAAGATTCCCACTCACAACACAAGTGAGTGTCGCTCCAAGTAGTCATTGGTGGCTAAGATGAAGGTTTCAGATTCAGATGCATATTCTGACTCTGAATCAAAACCCAAAAAGGGGAATCACAAAGGGAAGCAGATTATCGATGCAGACCCCAGTGCCACCATTGCCACCAACAAGGTCCAAAATATTGAGGTTGAAGATTCAGAGGAAGGTGAGCATCTCTTCCACTCATAGATCTGGATGAAGGGGTCCCCGCTGCAGTTCATTGTTGGCAACAAGAGACAAAAGAACCTCATCTCAACAGAGGTCTTTAAGTGGTTGGGCTTACCGACCACACAACACTGGTAGCCAAACACTATCAGGTGGCTCCATCAAGGACGAGATCTCTATGTCAGCCAACAATGTTGCCTTCCCTATAGCATCAATCCCTTCACATATGAGGTATTATGTCATGTTTCTCCTCTTGAAGTGTGTTACATATTACTAGGCCAACCATGATTATGGAAGCGGCATGTTTTGTATGAGTCTAGGCATCGCAATATTATTATTACTTTAGGAAGTAAGTTATGTAGGATACATGAGGTATCCTCGCTTACCACCATCTCTTTTACCTCTACTGAGAAATGTAGTAAAATCATCTCCCATACTAGGAAATTTGTTTTCCTTATGATCCACTCTCAAAGTAAGGGGAAGATCATGGCCACATCCATGGCCCCTGAGAAGGGTTCCAAAACGTGTTAGGTCCCTATAATACTAGTGTATCCCCCTTATTGTTATTATTGTGCCCTTACATTATTATTGTTATGTAGGCTCTGAATATATTGTGACCCTTTAAACTCCTATATATACAAAGGAGGTATTTTCATTTGGATCACCCAAGAATTATTCATTTATGTAATGTAAAGGAGGTTTCGCCCTCAAAGAGGATATTTTTTAAGTCGTTGATCTATCTTTTATGTGATTTGATTGCATAAAATTTGGTATCAGAGTTTTGGATTAAAGGGTTTCGTTGTTTCGAATAAGTGATCATGGAATTTTCACTATAACATTTTTTCTAAGATGAAATTAAAACTATGTAGATCCAAAATTGTGATGAACTTTGTGTACAAATTTCAAATCTTGTATTGCTATATTTTCGGAGATATGATCTGAGGAAGTTAGGGTTTTTTCAGGCACTAGAATTCCATCTTAAACATGTGACCTAGGGAAAATCATCATAACCTTCTCTCTGAGCATCGGATTTGAATTTCATAAAAAGTGAAAGAAAGAGGATGGACTGTATTTTTTGGGCTATCATTTTCAGGGCCAAAGTTCGAAACAGGGATAGTTGGCACTCCGTACAAGTTAGCTTTTTTGAACCAGTATATAATTAGGTCTTCGCGGGAGATTTGGCATAACTCTTTCTTGAAGAATACAATCTTGCTCTGACTTATTGGGTTGGAAAGAAGACTCAAAGGGCTACCATAGGACCAAAATTCAGACCTTCTAGATCTAAAACTACAGAGTTACAACCACTTCAAGATCTGGCTCCTAAAAAACAAGAAAAAGCTATGTATTTTTTAATTTTGCATAACTTTTGTTTTAAAAATCAGTTTGAAGTGATTCAAAGGGAATATTGAAGCATAGATATCAATATTTGGTTCTAAAATTCCTCCCAAACAAAAGAATTCTACACCCATTAATCCCTCATATCAAAGTTAAGAGACTAAGTGCAACAAATTTCACTCTCACACAGAATAACCAAATATGACATGGATGGCTTAAAAGGGGAAATGGACGGTATACTAGGAAACATGGATGGCTTAAAAGGGGGCATGGATGGTATAAAAGTAAACATGGATGTTTTTAAAGTAGACATGGATGCGATGAATGCCAATTTGGAAGGGTTGACAAAGTTGTTGCAAGACAGGCTTCCCAATGGTGACAAAGTAATCCATGAAAATCATGATGATGACAAAAGGAATATGAATTATGATTTGAGAGACTCCAATATGGGGTTTAAGACACACCACATTCCAAATATAGATATGAGGAAGTTTGATGGCAAGGATCTGGTAGCATGGATATTACATATGGAGCAATATTTTTATCTACGGGATGTGCAACCCTTACAAAAGGTACGTATTTCATCTTTATATTTAGAACCCAATTAGTTTGTATGGTATAGATGTCTTTGTTCTCGTAAACCACTTTTCACCTGGTCAATTTTTACAGAGGAAATGATAGCACATTATGAAGACACAAAGAGCAACACCTTCTTTAGCCAATTGATCAATACAAAAACAAAAGGGTTCAATGGGGAAGCACATTGAAGACTTCCAAAAATTGAATATAAGGGTAACTGATATTCCAGAGGAGCATCGGATTGATGTCTTCATAGGGAATTTAAAATATAACATCCAACATGAGTTTTGCCTTTGGGAAATTGATTCATTGGAGAAGGCATTCAGGGTGGCAAGAAAAGTTGAAAGAAAAATTATGGTAACAAGGAAGTCTACCACTCACAACTATAAAGATGGAAGTGTTGTTTCTCCTAGTCTTCCAACACCTACAAGGTTGAAACCACAAAAATTGAAGGAAAAAAGAGTGAAAGGCCTTTGTTACATTTGTGATAGAAAATACACCAAAGGTCATAAGTGTGCTGAGAATAAATTACTCTACATAGATTGTGAAGAGGGGGAAGAAAAGGAACAAGAAACATCAAAAGAGGAGGATATACATCAGGAACCAACCCCAGAGAAAGACGAAATCAATCCAACCATATCTTATAATGCATTGGCAGGAATTATCACTCCTCAAACTCTCAAGATAGAAGGATATATTAAGAAGAAAAAGGTAATAGTGTTGATTGATTTAGGTAGTACCCATCATTTTATTCATTGTAAGATAGCCAAGGAACTGAACTACTTCTTATATCCAACACGAGAGTGTCAAGTGATGGTTGCAAATGAAGGAACTATAAATTTCTCTGGAAAGTGCCATAATATCAAGCTAACCATGGGGGAATATGTATTTAATAGTATAATGCTTTCCATTCCAATGGGTGGTGTTGATGTTGTACTAGGAGTCCAATTGTTACAATATTTGGGGACAATAGCTTTCAATTTTCAAGAACTTTTCTAGAAAATTTTTTGGGAAGGAAAGGAAGTTGAATTAAGGGGTATCACAGGGAAACCAAGAAATATAATCAACTCTAATGGAATTATAAAGCTTATGAAGAAAGAACAATGAGGTGTAATTGCACAATTATGCTCACTAGGGTTCAAACATCGAAATTGTCTATTTCTCCATATCTCCAAAAAGCCTTGGACAATCATTCCAAGGTGTTTGAGACTCCCAAATGCCTCCCACCTATTCGTGATCATGATCATGCGATCCAAACATCAGGCCTTACAGATATCCTTATACCCAAAAGATTGAAATTCAATGTATGGTTGTAGAACTGCTAAAGGTTGGCATAATTCAACATAGTCAATTTTTTTTCTCTGCTCTAGTAGCATTGGTGCACAAGAAGGATGGATCATGGAATATGTGTCTAGATTATAGAGAGCTCAACAAGCTCACCATTAAAGATAAATTTCCCATTCATGTCATTGATGAATTGTTGGACGAATTACATGGAGAAATTTACTTCACAAAGTTGGATATTAGTTCAGGATATCATCAAATTAGAATGAATATTAAAGACATTCCGAAAACAACATTCATAACTCATGAGGGTCATTATGAATTTTTGGTCATGCCTTTTTGCCTTACTAATGCACCTCCCACATTTCAAGGTTTGATGAATTCCATTTTCAAACCCTTCCTTAAAAAATTTGTGTTAGTATTTTTTGATGATATATTAATCTACAACAAGTCTTGGAAGGATCATGTTCAACATGTTGACAGGGTGCTCAAACTATTGGAGGAGAAACAACTATATGCAAAAACATCCAAATTTTTATTTGGAGTTAAGGAGGTGGAATATTTGGGTCATATTGTATCTCATGAGGGTGTTAAGGTAGACCCTAACAAAATTAAATCCATTAAGGAATGGAAAATCACCATAACCATAAATCATCTTCGAGGATTTCTCTGGTTGACAAGGTATAATTGCAAGGTTGTTAAGGATTATGGGAGAATAACAACACCTCTAACATCATTTCTAAATAAAGATGCATTTTCTTGGACTCTAGAAGCAATGAAGGCCTTTGAACATCTTAAAGAGGCAATGTGCCAAGCACCGGTCTTAGCTACGCCAAACTTCACAAAAACTTTTGTTGTGGAATGGCATGCTTTAGGAAATGGATTTGGTGTTGTTTTAATGCAAAAAGGAAGACCCATTGCTTTTTAAATTCGTCCAATCAAAGGAAATTATTTACACAAACCTATTTATGAGAAGGAAATGTTGGAAATACTACATGCACTAAAGCAATGGTGACCTTACCTAATGGGAAGACACTTCAAGGTAAAAACAGATCATGATAGTCTTAAATAATTTTTGGAACAAATATTATCTTTAGAAGAGCAGCAAAAATGGGTGAAAATATGTTGGGTTATGACTTTGAAATCATCTACAGAAAGGGAAGAAAAATGTTGTTTCAAATGCACTCTCAAGAAAAGATGAGGATGTGGAAGCATTGCTTTGTGCCATTTCTATTATCCAACCTGAGTGGATAATCAAAGCAAGGGATGAATGGAAGAATGATGAAGAGGTGTGGTCACTCATTCAAAAGTTCCAGCAAGATCCTAGTTCATCTGATACATTTCACTGGAAAAATGATTCATTATGGTATAAATATCACTTATATCTTTGTAAGAATTCCCAACTCAAACAAAAGATTCTTTTGGAATTGCACAACTCTCCCTTTAGAGGGCACTCAAGATTTTTAAAAACTTACCATAGGGTTATTAAGGATTTTTTTGGGATGGCCTTAAATATGGTATTCAAAAGTTTGTGGTAGAATGTTTGGTTTTCCAACAAAATAAAGTTAAGGCAATTAAGACCTCGATTCTATTACATCCTTTAGCCATTCGAAGTCAGCGTTGGGAGGAGGTCTCAATGGATTTTATCACAGGTTTACCCAAGTCTAAAGGAAATACTGTCATCATGGTGGTACTTTATAGACTTACCAAGTATGCACACTTTTGTGAATTATCTCATCCTTTTAAATCCAGTACAGTTGCTACTGCATTTATGGAAACAATTCAAAAGCTTCATGGAAATCCAAAGATTATAGTAAGTGACAGAGATCCCATTTTCACTGGAAATTTTTGGACGGGATTATTTTCTTTTCTTGGTACTTAATTATCTCATAGCTCATCTTATCGTCCTCAATCTGATGGGAAAACTAAGATAGTCAACAAATGTTTGAAAGGATGTCTTCGTTGCTTTGTATCTGATAAATGAACACAATGGGTTAAGTGGTTACCTCTAGCTGAATGGCGGTATAACACTTCCTTCCATACTGCAACAAAAATGACCCCATTTATGGCACTTTATGGATATCATCCACCATCCATCAGATCATCATTAAGAGAAAATTCTAAGGTTCAAGCAGTGGAAGATCACATCGAGCATCAACAACAAGTTATCCAACTCTTAAAGGATAACCTCACTCTAGCGCAGAATCGAATGAAACAACAAGCAGATTAGCATCATAGTGAAATAAGCTTTGATGTAGGTGACTAGGTATTTTTATGGCTACAACCATACAAATAAATGTCTCTCAAGCAAGCTAAGAAGGATATTAAATTATCACCCAAGTACTACGGTCCTTACAAGGTGTTGCAAAATATTGGTACTATTGCATATAAATTGGAGTTTCCTACATCTTCATGAGTACACCTAGTTTTCCATGTTTCATGCTTAAAGAAGTTATCGATGACAAGCTTTTATTTCAAACAGATTTGCGAGAACTTGACGAAGAAGGAAACATCATATTTGATCCTTAAGCAGCCACGAAAACAAGAACCCAACAACTACAGAATCGATCAATTTTAGAGTATCTCGTTAAGTGGAAGAACTTACCCGCTAAAGATTCCACATGGAAGGGTGATAATTTTATACAAAAGCATCTAGAACTACTCAAGCATTGAGGAAAACTCTTTTTTGAAGGAGAGGGGCATGTTAGTTCTCTATAATACTAGTGTATCCCCCTTATTGTTATTGTTGTGCCCGTGTATCCCCCATATTGTTATTGTTTTGCCCCATAGAAGCCCATTATTGTTATTGTTGTGCCCTTACATTATTCTTATTATGTACGCTCTTATTATATTATGACCCCTTATACTCCTATATATACAAAGGAGGTCTTGTCATTTGGATCATCCAAGAATTGTTCATTTATGTAATGTAAAGGAGGTTTCCCCCTCGAAGAGGATATTTTTTAATTCGTTTATCTATCTTTTATGTGAGTTGGTTGCATAACACCATGCAATAAAATTAGGTGGATAAGGTCGTGGAAGAATATAGGGACATCTTCTCCTCACCCATAGGGGTCACACTGCACTATCAAGTCAAGAATTTGATTGTTGTGACTCCCGGAGTGCCCCTACCCAATGGGATGATATACCATAACTCTATTATGGAAAATGAAGAAATCAAGGAGCATATCCAAGAGTTGCTACACAAAAGGGCACATCTGAATAAGTTCCTCACCTTGTGGGAGCTCGATTGTACTTGTACAGAAGAAGGATGGGACTTGGAGACTTTGCATTTATTATTGGGCACTAAATAAATTCATTGTTAGGAACAGGTAACCAATCCCATGAATTGATGACCTTCTCGACTAGCTCAAGGGGGGCAAGTACTTCAGTAAGATTGATTTAAAGTTTGACTATCACCAGGTTCCAATAAAGCCCACATATGTATGGAAGATCACCTTCAAATCCAAGGAGGGCATTTTGGAGTGGTTGGTCATGCCTTTCGGGTTGACAAATTCCCCTACAACTTTTATGAGGTTGATGGATGACATATTGCAGCCCTTTACCAAATCGTATGTGGTTGTATATCTTGAATACATCCTCATCTTCAGCAAGAATTGGGAAGATCACTTGCAGCACATTCAGCAAGTCTTTCAAACCCTGCAATAGCACAAACAATGTGCCAACTTGGAGAAATGCACCTTTGGCATGATTCAAATCCAATATATGGGTTACATCATCGATGAGAAATGCATGCATATGGATCCATCTAAGATCCAAGTCATTCGATATTGACCAGCCCCAACCACTCTAATAGAGCTTTGCAACTTTCTGGGCCTTCTCAATTTGCATCAGAGGTTCGTGTTGGGATTCTCTCATATCATTTTGCCTTTGAGTCAAGTTACCAAGGGCGGAGTGAAAGAAAAAAAAAATTGTTCTGAGTCCTAACAGAAGGCATTTGTTGAACTGAAGCATTGCCTTTGCTTTGTACCAGTACTCACATTGTCGAACCTACAACAACCATATGAAATTGAGACATACGCCTTCGACTATGCTATTGGTGTAGTTTTCACCTAACAAGGGCATCTGGTGGCCTATCATAGTGAGACACTTTCCAATACAATTTAGAAATACCCCACCTACGATAAAGATATGTATTCCATCATGCAGGCTTATCGACAATGGAAACATTTTATTCCGAGGAAGGAGACGGTCATCCACACAGATCATTAACGTCTTCAATTTATATAGACACAAAGGAAGTTGCATAATGATCGCCATCAGAAGTGTTTCACATATCTACAACAATTTAATTTAAACATTAAATACAAGAAGGATATCACCAATAATGTTTCATATTGCCTCAGTCAACCCCCGATTATAGCACTGACCATTTTTCTCAACTCTTGTGACCATGAGACCTCAGGATGGCCGCAACTATACAAAAACGATCCAAAGTTTGCCATCAGATACCAGATTTTAGTGGATGGAAAGCAAGTTCTAGACTTCCACCTCTAGGACATATTATTATGCTAACAGGGCCACCTTTGTGTTCCTTCAAGCAAGCATGCCAAGTTTATTTGGGAGGCACACTATAGTCATGTTTTAGGACACTTTGGTGTGGAGAAAATTGTGGTCATACTAAAGAAGTAATTTTATTGGCCAAATCTATGAAAGGATGTTGGAAGATACATCAGATCTTGCACTATCTATGCCATTTACCAAGCCAACCATTAAGAAGAAAGTCTTGTATCTCCTCTTCCTACTCCTAGCTAGCCCTGGGAATCCATCTCCATGGATTATATCTCTGGCCTTCATTCTACCAAGCATGGCAATGACTATGTATTTTTGGTTGTCGACAGATTTTCTAAGATGACCATATTGGTTTCCTGCAAGAGGAGCATCACAGAAAAAGCCATTGCCAACCTCTTCTTTGAATGAGTTTGGGTACCTTTCCTAAGTTCATTTTGGTCGAGCCTTTGGTCATTGTTAGACGCCAAGTTCACCAAGTCAACTGCATTTCACCCCTAGATTGATGGCCAGACAGAGGTTGTCAATGGGATGATTGTGCACATACTACACATGTACAACTCTAAGAATGCACAGACATGGGATGAGAGTCTTCCCTATGTGAAACAAACATATTACAGATCTCTCCATAGCTTGATTAGCCATAGCCCCTTTGACGTGGGTCTAGGATTTCAACCATTATGTCCCCATGAAGTTGCATTACCTTTTACAACTACACAGGAAGAATATGCCCATGTTCAGCCCGAAGCTGATAAATCCACCAGCTTTATTGAGTGCATTCAACAAATTCGCAAGCAGGTTCATGACATCTTAGAGAAAACCAATGCAAAGTACAAACAATGGCACAATCAACATCGGGTGCCACACAAGTTTCAAGTGGGCGACAAAGTTTGGTTACATCTGCAGAAAGAACACCTTGTCGGAGAAAATTGAAAACTTCGACCACTTTGATATGGGCCTTACACCATTACCAAGGCTATGGGTGACAATGATTTTGAGATTAGAATTCTTTCATTCCTTGGCATGCACCCAGTATTCAATGTGGACTAACTTTGGCCATACTTTCCACCATTGCTAGACACATCAGACATTGTTGAGCAGTTGACACCAATAGAGTTCAACTGAGATTGTGTTAAACATGCCACAACTTATCAGATCATAGACACATAGATCAAGAACACGTGCAAATAAAGGAGACAACTAAATCGACTAGTCAAAGTTGGCCAGCTCATGCACCAGGGAAAGTGGCTCACCAAGGATCAAGTTTAGTATAATTTTTCCCATCTCAAGGAGGCACTCAACGCAATGGGGACCGTTTCTTCCGAAGGTGGGGTGAACCATGACAACCCATCAAAGCCGCAAGAAAAAAAACAACACCATGAAGACAAAGAAGGACACAGGAAAGTGGTGTGAGATCCACAAGAGTCCCACTCACAACACAAGTGAGTGTCACACCAAGTAGTCACTAGTGGTTGAGTTGAAGGCTTTAGAGTCAGATGCATGTTCTAACTCTAAATTAAAAATTAACAAGGGGAATCACAAAGGGAAGTATATTATCGATGCAAAGCCCAATGCCACTAATGCCACCACCAAAGTCCATAAGATTTAGTCGGAAAATCTAGAGGAAGGGGAACGTCTCTTCCACTCACATATCTGGGTGAAGGGGTCCCCATTGCAGTTCATTGTTGACAACCGGAATAAAAAAAACCTCATCTCATCAAAGGTAGTTAAGCGGTTGGTCCTACTGACCACACCACACCTGCGGCCATACACCATCAGGTGGATATATCAAGGATGAGATCTCCATGTCAGTCAGCAGTGTATCCTTCCTTACAGCATCAAGCCCTTCACAGATGAGGTACTATGTGATGTTGCACCTTTGGAAGTTTGTTATGTGTTATTAGGCCAATCATACTTGTGGAAGTGACATGTTGTGAATGAGCCTAAGCATCACACTATTATTATTACTTTATGCCGTAAGTTATATAAGATACCGGAGGTAGCCCCGCCTAATGCTATCTCTTTGATCTCTGCTAAGAATGCAATAAAATCATCTCCGAGACAAGGAAAATTGTTTTCTTTCTTATCCACTCTCAAATTAATGGGAAGATCATGGCCACATCCATAGCCCCAGAGAAGGTTCCACCATGGAGCAAAAGAAGGTGGATAAGGTTGTGGAAGAATACATGGACATCTTCTCCTCACCCACAGGGGTCCCTTTGCACTGTCAGGTCAAGAATTTGATCGATCTGACTCATAGAGCACTCGTAACCAATGGGTCGGTATACCATCACTTTATTATGGAAAATGAAGAATTTAAGTGGTAAATTGAGGATTTACTACAAAAAGGGCACATCTAACCAAGTTCCTCACCTTGTGGGAGTCCAATTGTACTTGTACAAAAGAAGGATGGGACCTAGAGACTTTGAATTGATTATCAGGCACTAAATAAAATCATTGTTGAGAATAGGTATCCAATCCCACGAATTGATGACCTTCTTGACCATGTCAAGGGGGCTAAGAACTTTAGAAAGATCAATTTAAAGTCTGATTATCACCTGGTTCAATTAGAGCCCATAGATGTATGGAAGACCACCTTCAAATCCAAGGAGGGCCTTTTTGATTGGTTGACCATGCCTTTCGGGTTGACAAATTCCCCTACAACTTTTATGAGGCTAATGGATGACATCTTATGGCCCTTTACCAACCTTTTCATGGTTGTATATCTAGACGACATCCTCATCTTCAACAAGAACTAGGAAGAGCACTTGCAGTAAATTTGATAGGTCCTTCAAACCCTGTGGCAGCAAAGCTATGTGCCAACTTGGAGAAATGCACCTTTGGCATGATCCAAGTCTAATACCTAGGATACATCATTGATGAGTAAGGCATGCATATGGATCTAGATAAGATCTAGGTCATTCGAGATTGGCCAGCCCCGACCACTCTAACAGAGCTTTAGATATTTTTGGGCCTTGCCAACCTTTATTTAAGGTTCATGTTGGGATTCTCTCATGTCACTTGGCCTTTGAGTCAAGTTACCAAGGGCAGAGCGGAAGGAATGTTTTTTTGGTCTAAGTATCGCCTTTGCTTTGCACCAGTACTCATAGTGTCAGACCTACAACAACACTGTGAAATTGATATAGACTCTTATGACTATGATATTGATGTAGTTCTCACCCAGCAAGGGTATCTGGTGGCCTATCATAGTGTGACACTTTACGATACAATTCGGAAATACCCCACCTATGATAAAGAGATGTATTCATCGTGCAGGCTTACAGGTAATGCAAATATTACATTTTGGGGAAGGATATAGTCATCCACACATATCACCGGCCTCTTTAGTTTATACATACACAAGGGAAGCTGCATAACGATCGTCATCAGAAGTGGTCCACATATTTGCAAAAATTTCATTTGAACATTAAATGCAAGAAGGGAAACACTAATCATGTTGTAGAATTCTTCATTGCAGCATTGGTCATTGTTCTCAACTCTTGTGGCCACGAGACCTTGGGATGGCCATAATATACAAAAATGATCCAAAGTTCGCCACCACATGCCAGATGTTAGTGTATGGCAAGCAAGTTCCAGAATTTCAACTCTAGGAGGCATTGTTATGCTACCTTGGCCACCTTTTTGTTCCTTCAACTGAGCGTGCCAATCTGATTTGTGAGGCACACTACAGTCGGGTCACGGGACACTTTGGGGTGGAGAAAACTATGGCCATACTACAAAAGTATTTTATTGGCCAAATCTCTGAAAAGATGTTGGAAGATACATCAGATCTTGCACTGGTTGTGCCATCGCCAAGCCAACCACTAAGAAGCAAGTCCTGTTTACTCCTCTTCCTACTCCTATTCAGCCCTGGGAATCCATATCTGTAAGTCTAGCCTTCCTTCTACCAGGCATGGAAACAACTGTGTATTTATGGTTGTCAATAGATTTTCTAAAATGGCGATATTGGTTGCCTGTAAGAAAAGTATCATAGCAGAATCCACTAAGAAACGCTTATTTGAACAAGTGTGGGTACATTTTGGGATCCTGCAAGCAATTATATAAGATAGGGATAGTAAGTTCCTATGTGCATTTTTTCGATCCTTTGGTCATTGTTGGACACCAAGCTCACAAAATCGACTGCATTCGACCCCCAGACTGAAGGCCAAATAGAGGTCGTCAACAAGATGATAGTGCACATACTACGCATGTACAACTCTAAGCATTTGTGGACATGGGATGAGAGTCTTACCTATGTGCAACATAGGTATAAAATAGCTCTCCATATCTTGACTAGACATAGTCCCTTTGAAAAGGGCCTGGGATTTCAACCATTATGCCCCCTTGATGTTGTACTGCCTTTTGCAACTACACAGGAAAAATTTGCCCATGTTCAGTTTGAAGTTAATAAAGCCATCAGGTTTATTGAGTGCATTCAACACATCTGCTAGTAGGTTCATGACATCTTGTTGAAAGACAATGGAAATTAAAAACAATGGCATGGTCAAAATCGGGTGCCACAAAAGTCTCAGTTGGGCGACAAAGTTTGGTTACATCTGCATAAAGAACGCTTGTCGTATCCCATCAAAATATTTGACCACTCCGATATGGGCCTTGCACCATCACCGAGGTTTTTGGTGATAATTATTTCGAGCTCAACATTCCCACATTCCATGCCCTGCACCTAATGTTGAATGTAGATAACTTTAGACCATACTTTTCCCCATTGTTTGACACATTAGACTTTGATGAGAAGTTGACACCAATAGAGCTCAACCCAGACTACATTGAACATATCACAACTAATCGGATCATGGACAAATAGATCAAGAAAACTAGCAAATAGAGGATCCAACTGTATCGAGTTGTCAAAGATGGCTAGCTCTTGCACCATGGCAAGTGGCTCACCAAGGACCAAGTTCAGCAGAAGTTCCCCCATCTAATGGAGGCACTCAACGCAATAGGAACCATTGATTCCTAAGGGGGGAGGACTAATGTAGGTGGATATTTTTGGCCACCCACTTATTCCACTTGGACCGCCATCACTGTTTTTTTTGTTCCCTTGATTCTAGAACAATTTACTATTTTTAGTAGTTTTTTGGGTCCTGAGCTTCCAGAATTGTTTTGAAGCCCTGAACAACATTTTTTTTGGAAAACGGAAAAACCTAGAAGTGTTTTTAGGTATTTCCACTTGAAATTTTTAGTCCTCAAATAGATATTTCTAACGTGGTATCATACGCATCAAATGCATATCTTATGCCAAAGATACAACCCCAAGAAGTTGATGTACCAACTAACCCCAACATAGCCCACAAACTTTTGGTGCTTCATCTCCTATGGTTAGGTTTTTGGATGTTTATGGTTTTACCTTGTTTCTCAATAATAAAAAGGCCTTCGAACCTCATTGTAACACAGTTAAGAAGGCATGTAGTCGTCACATCTCTTCTCAAAGATAAACTACCATTGCTCAAGCTAGTTTGTTTCCATTCTATATGTAAACAGTTTTTCAATATTTATTTTAATGAATTGAAGTTCAGTTTTCACTATAAATCTTTGTTTCTGTTTGAATTTGTATTTCATTTTGTTCCTACATATATCAAGATCAATGGTATCAAAGCTTTCTGCTCTTTCTCTATTTTTTGTGCATGTCCCCAACGAGGTTGGGGTATGAGTTAGGGCTTGAATTGGTTGAACCTTTTTATGACCGTCCTTGTCGAACCCGACGACCTCCCATGGCTGAAGAAAAGAAAGATGAGGGAGCAGGATATCCTTTCAAAATATTGCTCGAAGAAGCCCTCAAGCGACAAAGGAACAAGATGATGGATAATTTTTCCCAGATCCTTCAACGGGTGTTAGTGGGTGAAGCATCTTCATCCAACAGCCACCTCAGGGGCACCACCCCATTCAAGCTATAAGTAAAATTAAACATTCCTATATTTGAAGGCCATAGATATGCAGATCCAAGAGATAAATCGATCAATTTACTGGAAGGATATTTTTCAGTTCATATTTTTTCCAATAGGAAAAATATTACTTTTTCACTACTTAAGGCCAACCCCACGTCAAAGACTGGTGGAAAACCTATTATGTACAAAGGGATGAGAGGGAATCCTCACTATTTTAATTCACACCCTCTTGGGATTATTTCTGAGACTTCGTCAAGGAATAAAATTACCCTGTTGGGAGCTATGAAGATAAGTACATAAAATGGACCACACTACAGCACGGAAGGGACCAAGACGTGTCAGAGTTCACAAATATTTTTCATACCCTTCACACAAAGTTGGATATCAAGGATTCAAAATGGCATCTGGTACTCAAATATTGTGGTTTTCTACACAAATAAATCCAATACGAGATGCAGTTCTTGGACATCTCCTCTCTTAGCACCACATACTAATATGTTGTCAAGATCGAGCAGATATTTAATCAGAAGAAGCAAGACTTTAGATCTACAAATCTGAAGCAAGGAAAAGGTGCCCCCAATCCACAGAACAAAGGACAGAGCCAAGGTTGGGTGAGCTAGGTGTTAGCACTTAGAAGAAACTTGTCTGCAGGAAAACCTCCAAGGTAACCTCGAACCTCTTTTAGGTTGAAAGTTGGTCCTTCAACTCGAAGAGGGATATCTCCCTAAAACTCAACTACTCTAGGTCACTGTAGTAGTAGGTTTTGCAATTGATTTTTGTGGCCAAATTTAGTTCGTAGGATGAAATTTGGTTGAGATATATATAAAACACACCATTGGGCATGGAGTCTAGTTTTATCAAATGATGCTACATATATAATGAGCAAGACAAAACAAGAATGGTAGCAATAACTCCTTTGACAAATTGAGAAATTTAGAAGAAGAAGACTGAAAATAAAATAGATATATAGATGATAGGAACAAAAAGTACTAATGAATGGAAAAAATGGACTGCGGAGCGTGCTCTGCTCCTGTCTTTTCGTCTACAATCTCTTAGCACGACCTGTTCCTTCGACTCCTGGGGCCTCCTGCTCCCGGGGCTTTGCCCTTGACTGGTTCACAATGGATCATGTGGAGCCTCCCCTTGAGGGTGCATCGATCCTTGTCTCATCTGCCAGAGCTTCAGCTCAGCTGGGAGAAAATGCATAAGCCTCTGCCTCCCTTCTCTCCTCCTTGGGACTAGCTCATCCCAGACTATCCATATCAAAATTTGTTAAGATGATCAATGAAATTCCTGAGATAATCCTTCCTCCCTCCCTTCCTTGCCACATAGCTCTCTAAACGAGGTTTGGTGGGTCAGTTTATTGGTCTCTGGCCCTCACCCCGTTTGGTCCTCAAATGGGTAGAAAGAAACTGGGCCTCATCTATCATGGGGAAAATATCCATCAGATTTTGTGGAAGAGGATATTTCACCTTCCACTTTGAAACGAAAGAGGACAAAGATTTAATCTTCAGAAACGGGCCATATTTCATGGATTCAAGAGGGCTTTATCTCAACAGATGGACTCCAGACTTTGATCCAGAGTTGGACGTGCCAAATGCAGTGCCAGTATGGGTGAGGCTTCCCCATCTCCCTCTACATTGCTGGGGAGATGAATCTGTGAAAGCAATAGGAAATGTTGTGGGTAAATATATCGATAGAAGTGAACCAAAGGAAAACATCCATGTCTATGCGAGAATATGTGTAGAAGTAGATCTGGGGAAAGGTCTTCCAGAAGTAGATCAAAGTGGATAGCTGGGTTCACATTCAACAGTTAGACTATGAACAAATTATGTTCAAATGGAAGGTATGTCATCAATATGGTCATTTGCAAATAGATGTACTAAAAATCAGGAAATAGAAGAAGTAGAAAACCAAGAACCAAAATGGGATCAGGTCAAGAAGAAAAAGACAGCAACCAAACCCAAACCCAAACCCTCTTTAGTTTCTTTTCTCCCTCCCTCATCCTCTCCTTCCAGGCCTTTTTCATCTAATGACCCCCCCTCTCCCTCTACCCCCCTCCCTCTATCTTCTATACCCCCCCCCCCTCCTTATCAGATATTCTGGTTTCTAATCCTTTTGGTTCCCTTACGGACCCTGATCTCCCTTCCCCTCCCCACTCATCCACCCCGCTTCTACCCTTCCCCACTAACCCCTCCCCTACATCCCCTCCTCCTTCGACTGAATAATCACTCGTACTCTCCAAAGAGCTCCTCTCCTCTCTCAACCACGCTAAAAGGGTTGGCAGAAAAACCAATAGAGAAATTAGAGATGAAATTGCAGCAAAGGAAATGGCTCTGGGCACCCAACAACCTCTGGAGACTTTCATGGAAAAAAATAAGGAGAAAATTGCCCACCCTAACAGAGGGAAAGGTCCCTCTACCCAAAACATCAAGTGAAAATGAATATAGTCTCTTGGAAAGTCAGAGGAATGGGAAGTATGCCAAAAATTAAATCAATGAAAGATTTAATAACTTCAGAGAAACCAGATATCTTTTTGTTACAGGAGACTGTTAGTGTCAGTCTTTCCAGCCTTCCTCCAGTGATCAAATATGCTCTTTCAAAGTGATTTTAAAGTGTCAAGGTCAAATTTTGTCATTTCAAAGAGTTTTCAAGCAAAATTTGGTCACTAGGCATTAGGTCTAGGGTTTCCCCAAATGTCAGTCCATGTCATCATTCAGCTGAGCCTATCATCATTCAGAGGGTTGTCATTATCATGTCAGTGTCTAATGAGTCATTTCACACCTTTTTCATGCTTCAGTTGCACCTAGGCAAGGTCATTTCCCTCTCCTAGGGTTTTGAAGGCAATTTCACTTGGATGGTCAAATCACTGGCAAAACTTGTTTCCTGATGTTCATACACCTTTCCCTATCCTTAAAGTACCTTATCAAACACTTCCCATCCCTTAGATCCGCCAAATTCCTCATTTTTGCACAAACCCTAGTTTCTAGCTACAACATGGCAATTTTCTAGGTTTGGCCTGTGTTTTGTCCTTTTCGACCCCTTCCCCTCACTCAATCTCTGAGATTCCACTTTCCCCTACTTCCTAACATCCCTCCCCACTCCCAAAAATTTCCCCAAGAATTTAAAAGCCCTCTATCCCCTTCATTTCGCTCCATTTCGACAAAATCCCTTGTTTCACACATCGGGACAAGTTTCACTCAAAAGCTGTTTCTGAGCAATCAAAGATGAATTTTGCAAAACTGAGAGAGTTTTTTGTCCACAACATGCCAAGGAAGAAAAACCTCTTTCACTTTTTACACAGGTGTCATGGTTTGAGAGAAATGTCAAAAATACCGGCGAGAACGAAGGTGCTCCAAGGACGGTTGGCCAAAGCACAAAAACGAAGGAAAACGCCCGATCCACTCCAAATTTTGGCCAAAGCCTCTTTGACTGAGCATGGTACTTGATTGGGGACTCCCAGCCCAAATTTCAAGAAATTTGGAGAAAATTTTGTCATTTGTGAATTTTTTGGTAAAATTACAGGTTTTTCCCAAGAACTGGTCTCACCCCGGGTGAGACCAGTTTGGAGGACTGCTCGGAATTTTGAAAACTTGGCATTTTTGGAAAGGGCATGCAAAAAGAAAAATTACCAATGCTTGGGAGAAGTCTGGTTTTGAGTTTTGAGCCTCCAAAAGCTCAAAATACATCAAAAAAATGACTTTCTGCCCACTTTTTGAGTTGCAGAAAGTGACCTTGGGAGAATCAACTTTTGAGGGGTCAAATCAACTCCAAATTCCGAAATTCCACTTGGGATGGAAAGTAGACAGGCCAAGCTTTCCAATGAGCCATCTTGAACCTGATTTGGACCAGTGGAACCCACTCAAACACAGCTGTGAAGGGGCGCGACCAGAACTTCCAGATTTGCCAGAATTCACATTTTTGGTCAAAAAACACTGTTTTGACTATGGTTGACTATTTTTACTTGTAGATGATGGATAAATGTAATATTTTCATGGCACTTTGATAGATTTTATCTCTCTTTACCCTTCTAGAAGCTTCCATGATGTAAAAAGTGAAAAATTAATGCATGGATGAGTTAGCTAAGTAATAGAGGCAAGTTGTTTGGCTGCCTATTTTCTAGTTCTTAGTTTAGAATTAGTTCAAACTGCTCCTAGAAAGCTGAGCTCGACCCCTAGAGGTGGGGAAAGGAGTTAGATGGTCTAGATGGTCTATATTATGCTCTCTCCTTCTCATTTTGATGGTTGGACTCTTGTGTAAGGAAGCTTTATTGTATATTGTGCATCTATTTCTGCAATTGAAGGCAAGGAAAGCCAGGGTTTTACAGACATCTTTGAGGATTCTTGTGGATCTGATTGTTGATGGTGTGTTCTCTACATGTTCTTGTAAGTTTGTTTATGTGTTTCACATCTCTCTTATGCTTCTAAATTGGACAGATGAAGTGGTAAAGTTTGAACTCATGTTTTGACATGCTCAGCTTTTTAGTTTGTTCAATTTTAATGTTTTCTACTGTCTAGAGAGGATTCGAATTGTGTGTTTGCCCTCTTTAGCTCCTCCTCTATCATCTCTGATCATCCATCTCAGATTAAGGCATCAGCACTCATTCCTACCTTGCCCCTTAGATCCCCCTGTGAAAACTGTGCTCAATCCCCGCACCTTGAATTGCACTTCCACCAATTGCCACCAAAACCCCCACAAATCATCAAATCAAACCCCCTATCCATTTACTAGCCTAAAATCTTTATTTTTAATTGGTCAGCCTAAACATATTGAAAGATCTATCAAATCTGACCCGAGAGAGCCTTCTCATACCTCGTAGGGCTAGCTACGAGGTGAAATGGTTTGATGTAGCCTTGAAGATTTACTTTTCTCAGCCTAGGGTGAAATCTCAAGCGCTAACAGAGACAAAGACAAATGAAAAGGAAATGGAAACAATGATACAAAAAACAAAAAATTATCAAGGAACCTCAATTCCAGTGACCGGAGCCTCAGGAGGAATATGCACACTATGGAAAACCAAAAATTGGGAACTCATTCAGCAAAAAAAAAAAGTTTCACTAGATAAAAACAGACTTGGAAAACAAAAAAACAAAAGAGAAATATGGTATTATAAATATATATGCCCCAAACCATTACAGGGATAAGGAAGTATGTTGGTCCACCTTAAAAAATTATCTTATGCAGGACCAAAACAGAGACATAATCATAGGAGGAGATCTCAATCTGGTTTTGAGCACAGAGGAGAAATTCGGGGGAATATACAATGCTGATCCATATAGGGAAATGTTAGAATCTATTATGGAAGCATGCAAATTAATGGGCATGCCTCCTAGCAATCGAAAGTATACATGGAGCAACAAAAGAATTGGAAAAAATAACATAAAAGGTTGGATAAATTTATAATTCAAGACAAAGTTGCCAATGCATTCAGTGAGATAAAATCCAAATTCATCCATAATATAGCATCAAATCACAAACCAGTGGATCTCACCCTTGGGAAGTTGGAAAATCTTGGCCCAGTTCCTTTCAGATTCAGCTCCACTTGGAACGATAGTGAAGAAGTTAAAAAAATTATTGTTGAAGTATGGAAAAAATCAATTACTGGCTCTCCCAGCTATGTTTGGGAAACCAAATTAAAATCCCTGAGGAGAGAGCTAAAACATTGGGCGAGGATTAACCAACTAGAAACACAAAAAAGAAAGCTAGAAATAGCAGAAAAAATTGATAGAATCCAAGTTGAAAAGAAGCAGCAAGAGGAATCGTAGGAGAGCATATGGCAAGAAAAGCAAGCATAATGGGAGATGTATAGGCTAAAATCGTGAAGTCTTTGGATCAAAGCAGGAGACAAGAACGCTGTGTTTTTCAATAATACGACCAAGATAAGAAAAAACCAAAACCAAATAGACAGCATAAAATATAACAAAGGCAAAGAAGTCAGAGGTCAAGAGCAAATAAAGAAGGAGGCTTACAGATACTATAAAAATCTATTATCATCCCCAGCTTCAAATAATGAGTATGAAGATTATCTTCAACATATTCCCAGGAAAATCAGTGAAGCAAAAAACAACGAACTCATAAGGGTAGTTGAAGAAAAGGAAGTTGCAGTTGTTGTTTGGGATTTTCATCTTGATAAGGCCCTAGGCCCAGATGGGTTCCCTATCTCGTTCTATAAAAACAAATGGATCATTGTTAAAAAAGATCAAATAAGAATTATCAGAAATTTTTCAAGAAATTCAAGGTTGGAGGATTCACAAACTCTTCCTTCCTTTCACTTGTTCCAAAAGAGTCAAATGCTAACTCCTTTAGTAGATTCACACCCATTTCTTTGTGTAACTCCTCCTACAAAATCGCAACAAAATTTTTCTTTCAAATAGAATAAAATTCTTGCTTCCAGAAATAATATCATAAAACTGAGGATTTGTCCCAAAAAAACGAAGCCTTGACAATATTCTAATAGTGCAGGAATCTTTGCACTCTAGCCTTATGAAAAAATAAAAATGAATGGTTGTCAAGCTCAACATTTCTAATGCATTTGACAGGGTCAACTTGGGTTTTCTTGTTGTTTTTCTACAAATATTTGGTTTCTCAAAGAAGGCAATAGATATAATAAAATCATGTGTTGTGGGTCCCTAGATTGCACCTTCGGTCAATGGAATACCAAGTGAATATTTTCAGAGCTCAAGGGGGCTTCGCCAAGGATGTCCTCTCTCTCCTTTCTTATATATAATAATGGCAGACTCTCTAAGCAGAAGTCGTGAGAAATGCAGACAAGATAGGACTATTACAAGACTCTCAATCTCTCATGAAGCTAAAAGCATAAACCACTCCTAATTTGCACATGACACCTTGGTCATGGGAGGGGCCTCTTGCATAATGGAAAGAAGAATCAAAAAGGAATTATGCATTTTTTTGGAAGCCTCTTGAGGAATATTAAATAATAAAAAATGAAGAATCTATGGATGGAACACACCCTCTCGCACTCTTCAAAAAATATCAGAAATTCTAGAAATCCCATCTCAAGAAAAATGGAGCCATTTCCAATATATTGGATTCCCTATTTCAAAAGAAAATTTGAAGACCGAAATATGGAATAAGTACATTGAGAAAATGAAACAAAAAGTGTAGAATTGGGGTATGATTTGGCTCAATATGGCAGGTAGGGTGGTACTAATAAAGGCCCTACTCACAGCTCTCCCAATTTACCAGTACGCAGCAACTCTAGCCCCGGCAAGTATACACAAACAAATTGAGCTAGTAATCAGGGGGTTCCTATGGCAAGGAGGTAAGGTGGAGACAAAGAAGCATATCCTTGTAAAATGGGATGAAGTAACTCTGTCGTATGAGAAAGGTGGGTTGGAAATAAGACTCCTAGGGATAATGAACTTGGCTCTAGGAGCAAAAATAACATGGAGATTTATAACAGGAGAGAGCAAGTCATGGAAGCAATTCATGGAAGAAAAATACATGAACCATAATAAAACCCTCTTATTGAGAAAAGGTTATCCAATCAGGCCCTGCTCCCAGCTCTAGAGTCTGATTAAAAAAATTGTTCCCTCATCAAAGAAAACTCTTCTAAGATCCCTGGAAATGGTAAACTCATAAAAATATGGAAGGATAGAATA
Source organism: Pinus tabuliformis (assembly GCA_031772625.1). NCBI lineage: Eukaryota > Viridiplantae > Streptophyta > Pinopsida > Pinales > Pinaceae > Pinus > Pinus tabuliformis. The sequence continues at coordinate 582,321,211 of CM062819.1, read as the reverse complement.
ATGGGAATTTAGCTATATCCTGCCAAGAAAGTCTTCAGGATTTGAGAAGATGGATGAAATCAAAAGGAATCATTACTCTAGATGACATATCTCTTTGGAGAGAAGGAGAATGGGGAGATTGGCGGATTCTCAACCTCCCTCTCGGCCTTGTCTCTCAGTGGAAGTCCCTAATCACACATCTTAAGGGGGGCGCTCCACTAAGTCTAGACTCAAAATATTCTCTTTGATGGGATCCTGATGGAGGGGATTACTCAGTCAAATTTGGATATGCTACTTTACATCATCTTGGAAATCGAGACTGGGACTACTGGAGGGAAGCATGGAAAATTGAAACATTGCCAAAAATCAAAGTTTTCATCTGGGCATTGCTCAAAGATAAAATACTGACGTCTGATAATCTTAAAAAGAAAGGATATGAAGGCCCATCTCATTGTGCAATGTGTCAAGGAAGTGAAGAAAATATTCAACATCTTTTTGTGGGATGCCCCTTTGCTAGGGCCTGCTGGAAAGGGCTTGTTAGCCCCTTGGAGGTTGGTATCCTTCATTTGATGCCTTTACATGAACTTTTATCAACTTGGGGGGGGAAATATCCATATTCCTTCAAAAATAAAGAAATAGTAAAAACATATTGGTTGAGTTTGCCCTCATTTATGTGTTGGCAAATCTGGTTAGCAAGAAACCAGAGGATCTTTAAAGATCGCACCCCAAATTCCAGAACAGTCCTGGCAAAAACTTGGAGCATGTCATCAGAATTCATCAACTCTAAAGGAGTTAAAGCAATAGATGTCAAACACATGCAGCATGAGGAAAGAGTCTAGGTTGAATTCATGATGAGAAATCAACAAAAAATTCACTTCAGCAAATGTCCTAATAGCATGCAAAATTAGAAAATCATAATTAAAAAAGCGGAGTTCAAAATATGGGAAAAAAAATTAAATAGGCCCTGCTTACTATTTGATGGTGCTTCTAAGTCCAACCCAAGAAAGGATGGAGCGGGAGGTATAATTTTGACCCAGGAGGGAAAAATCCTATCACTTATGAATGTGGATTAGGATAACTAGCCAACAATAGGGCAGAAGCATATGGCCTCCTCTTGGGAACAAAAATCATAAGGCAACGAAGTATGAAGAATCTAGTCATAATGGGGGACTCTTCAATATTAATCCAATCGATAGTGGAAAGCAGAAGCCCCAAGAAAAAGGCCCTGAGACAAATAACAAAAAGGGTGGGAAAAATTTGCAGTTTCTAGGTGAAGTCACCTTCAAGCATATCATTAGAGAAAATAATTGTACCATCGACATGCAAGCGAATCTGGCTGTCAACCGTCCTATGGGAGAATCTAGAATTGATAATGTGATTTCTTAGAAATCAATCCCATAGGATCTCTCGCCTCAATGTGCAGAGAATTGCAACCAAAGAGAGAACATCAAGGTGGGAAACAGTCACTTCAGCTCGAATGGTTAGATCTCAGAAGATCAGGAAATCCCCAAGAACAGACAAGATAGTCAGTCTACGACTATCAAGCGAACTACAGCTACTCAAGCTTCCCATGAAAAGTTAATGTTCTCTTCCCTGATGTGGCAAGCTGCACAACAATATATTCTTCCCCTTTACCCATCTTATTTTATCTATGCCATCTTTGCCCTCCCTTTCCTCCCCCTCTATCTCAGAAGTTGGAATTCTTTTTCCGGTATTCATCGCTGCGTCCCTTTGGGGATCGTGCTTATCTTCTCTGTTTTAGACTTGCCCCTCTCCTTCGTGCAGCTCTGGTGGTTGTTCTCCAAATCCTATTGCCTCCCCACAGCTTTAGGGGCCCCCGCCCTCGCGCATCTCTGGAGGAGGCTCTGAACCTTTTTCCATCGCATAGCTCCTGTTGCCCTCACCACTACGCAGCTTTGGTAGCCCTTGCCTCTCAAATTCTTTACCTTTCCCATAGCTTGTGTGGTTTCTGCTTTTGGAGCCCAGTTTCCCTCTCACTGGAAGTTGTGGGTCTTTGCAGGTATGTCTAGAGGTTGCTTTTGTTTCTTCACTCTATGTCTTATTTCCCCTTCTATTCTCAGCTAGATTGGTTGTCTTCTCCCTTTAGGAAAAATGGATCGAAACTCCCTTGCAGATGTCCCAAAGTGAAAAAATTGCGCAGTCTGCCAAGCTAACAAATTCATGATTGATCAGGTTAGAGAAACTATCAAAGACTACAAATTTGAAGAAAAATCTGAGAATTCCTTCCTGAAGAGACAAATGGAAGAGCAGCGAAAATAAATGTCTGCAATAAAACAAAATTGCAAGCATTTGGAGGAAATGATCAATTATCTAAAGAATTTACTTATTAATCAGACAAGAGAAAAATATAACACTCAAAGAAGCAAGAATTGGACTTTGCCCCATCAGGATCCCTCAATCAACAAACATTAATTGTAATCGCCTCATTCTTCTCTTTTCTGGAAAGTCTTACCACTACTAGTATTTTATGTTATGTAGGTGTAAATTTTTGTTGAATCAGTATGTAAGTATTTTTAACGATAGCGCAATTAGTAACCTCAGTAACAAAAGGGGAAGAACTTGGAAGATAGGGACTATTTTCCCTATGTTTCTCTTCCAACAGGCCTTCTCCCATTTTGGCTTGATGTAATGGGAGCATATCTCCCTCTTTTTTCTTTTCTTGGAATAGTTATCCAGTAACCGACTTTGTTAAAATAATAAAATAATAAAATAAAATAAAAAAGTACTAGTCACTGAGAAATACGAGAAAGGAGCATTAACAAATCCCTATCTCAGATACTAACATTTTCCAGGAATGAAGAAGCTTTTTCATAACAGAGAAATAATGGAGAGGGAACTACAACGTATGAATTTTCTGCAAATGCTCATCAAACAGTGATATATTTAGGATCTACTCAAATACACCAAAATAATAATGTTTATACAATAAAAGCCAACATTTTTCCCTTCTTCCAAATTTTTCTTTATGGACATTACATCAACTGATCACAGGATTATAGTTTCAATCTTAATTACAATAATCCAAAGATATCAAAATATTCTAAGTTAATGCGTGTGGAAAATAGTTTTAATTACGTAAAGTTTTTCTAGAAATAAAATATTTGCTGGAATATATGATATCATATAGGCAAAGAAAAGTATATTTAGAATATCTTCCTCGAAAATAGAAACAGGTCCCTAACTAATAGAACTGAATCCTTGTTGGCAAACAGGTTCAATCTTCACCAAGACTATTTTTTTTTTATCATTCTTATCCATCGGGCTTCCTGGTGAAATTTGTTGATACGTTGTTGTCATCTTCTTTGTTTTTCCGAATTGAAGCTTTTGCTGACAGACTAATTGTTATCATTTCCTTTTTTGCCTGTGTATAGAATTCACTAATAGTAGGAATGTCATTATTATCACTTGTCAAAAATTCACTAACAACAGAGATGTCAGTGCTCCTTGCTTCTTTCAAAATCACTGACAGTGGGAATGTCAACTGCTTCCTTCTCTATTGTATATAAAAATGTTATTAAGTATATTGTCAGCGATAAAAGCAAAAACGTTTTTTCTTAAGTTCATAACCAAAAATTTCAAAATGACCCCAAGCCTCCTAGCCAAGGGTGTTGTCTACTTTAAGAAGCACATCCACCTTCTCCAACCTTTGTTTCTTGATTTGTCTTGTCTCCATAGGACCTTTCCTTATAGTTTCTTTGTCCCTACTCTTCTTAGAGCCTGCAATCTTCTTTTTGTTGATGATAAGGTCCTTCAATGGCACATTATCTACATCAATCACCTCCTTGGCTAAATTTGGGTTGCTTCTCAACTTAATTTTATACCTTAATTTGTTTGTTGGCCTTGTATGGGGTATTTGCCTCCTTTGAAAGTTTCAAATAATGTTTCCTCATCTTGGGTCTCAACTTCGACCTCCTTGTCTTTAAAAAATTCTAGTGTAATTGTGTCTGCAGGGGAGGTTGCAACAGGTGAACTCAGGACCTAGGGAGAACTGATAGCAAAAGGTAAGTTTATAGGAGATGCAGGGCCTAATTTACTAAGCTTGTCACTCTTTATTTGGTGGACTTTGGGGATTTTAGGGCCAAATGATGTAGAAGGTACCTCTGTGTTTTTTTTGCTAGGATTTGGCTCAACAGGGGTTGTTTCTTGAGTATTTTCCCCCTTTTTAGCAGTATTTGGCCTTCCTCTTTAATTTTTAAGGGGTTAAGGCTGAAAACCTCCCAAAAATAGGAAGTGGCTCCAGGTTCTTGTGGTGAAGTAAAATTCTAAGTGCAGACAGAAACAATTCCTCTAGCCCGACAACGGGTCTAGCCACAAACAAGACATTCCATGGAATATTTCCTTAGGTTAGAACCAATTAAGATGGCCTACCTCTTAGTATGCTATATGTTTGATGACGACCTTGCTTTCTTGCTCCAGCTATCTTTCGTTTCTTCTTGCGAACACCTGAAACAAGTAGACAATAGCAGACAACAACTGTGATAATATACAAATTGTATTCAACCTACTTAACAAGTCATGAAACATTAAGCCATAAACATGTGAGATGAAATCTTATGTAGGAAATCAATCAATAGTTTCATATTTATTAAACCAAGAAGAGATTACAACTGGTGTCTTAACATTGTTGTTCTCCTATGACAAATCTGGGTTCCCACACACTTCTACTAGCATTCCATAAATGGACCCAACAATGATAGTCTCAAGGCTCTTCCCTTTAGGCTTCACACCAAACCAACTTACAATTTTCCCTTAAACACAAACTAAAGAGCTACAAAGTATGGATAACTTGCTGGTTACTCAAAACTTAATTAGCACTAGCACACACACACCAACACTAGCTTGTGCTTGGGAAAAGTGGAGGTTTATATAGCTTTAATGGATGGGAGATGGTTCCTCTTCTCATGGGAGAAGGTCTTATCTCTTGAGCTAGTTCCATCCTAATAGGGTAAAGGAGCCCAATCTGACCTCCTTGGCTCCATCTGGCCTAACCATTTACTAGACTTCTGTTACGAAGCTTCTAGAGTTGGAAGCTTCAACTCCATATTTAAAAAAAAATCCACAAGGTGATTAGCGCGACTAGGAAAAGGCTCAGTCGATCTGATCAGCACTAGGGAAAATTGTAATCCCTACATATCGGCGTGAGGAGGACACGGGTCATTAGTGCCGATCTTGTAAACTAGGAAAAACAAAAGATTTTGGGAAAATGATGCAAAGGGGAATTGTTCTGCTCGTGAAGAGGGACACAATGGGAGTTTCTTCATGATGGGAAAGCATGAAGGGTTCACTGTAGAGGTCCTCCAGGATCAAGGAACGGGGAGTACAGGGACAGTGACAAAATATTGTGTAACAGATGCCCCCTAAAGCATGAAGGCTGAACTAGAGTGAGGGGTGAAATGATTTATAACTCAGCACAGGGAACCAGAATCTGTCATCGGAAAACCTGCAAGCAAGTATAGATACATATACATTACTGAAAACTCTGTCAAATGATACATTAATCGTGGTATGGACACAACCATCCAGAGAATGATCATGTAAATGGATCCAAGCATGGATGTAGCCATCCGATAAAGGGGATCATATCGAAACCAAGGTATGGTCGCAGCCATCCAATAATGAGAAGGATCACATATGACAACTCATGCTATGGTCGAAGCCACCCATCTAAAAGAGACATGCATATCAGCACAATCATGTCACACCGCCTTGCAACCTGGACTTTTGTAATCTGAGCCCAGGATCTTGTGCTCCAACACGACCCAATCAAAGTACAAATTCTAACATGTGAATAGATGTGTTGACGTCAAACATGCTAGAAAATCTCTTGATTACCAGTCAATGATGTAAATTGTTAACAAGCGCGATAGAAACCACCAATAATAACAATGGTTCTCAAGGTACTAGTAACACAATTCACGGAATGTGAATGAAGGAACTAAATCGAACACCTGTGAAATCACCCGATCAAAAGCCAATGATGTGAACTTATCGTCAAGTGCGAAGAACTTGTCGTTAGGGCATGCAAGCTCCAAGGTACTGAAGAGGAGTCTCTCGATCAACTTCCTGGATAATGAGTTGAAGTCAATAGGAAGTGATCATGTTGAAGGAGGGCCATGATGTATCCCACATCATCGACATGAGACAAATGGATGCAAATGATTTTGGATGATACAAAGAATCAGAGGTAAGGGTAACTGCAGAAGGACAACTCTTGAACATATCAGTGACACGACACGGAGTTTGGTAGCCTTTGGATCCATAGGATCGGTGGTCATGATGACGTGGTAGAGATCAAATGGATGGAAAAATGAACAGCCCAACCCAGGAAGATCAATGATGAAGTGAGGATATCCCAACCTGACACAAAGCAGAAAGTGTCATGTTCAAGAGTGAGCTGCCGACACAACTGATAAAATTTCCCATTTTCCCCCACCATTTCTGGCAGGTACCCTAATTATTTGTTAATCGCAAGCTTGAAGGGGATAGCATATGCTTTCACTGTAAGTTCATCCTTCGAATGAATCCGACCTAGTAAGCTTAATGAGCCCTGGGAAGGAGAAGCTCATGTTCGTCATGGTGACAAATTTGATGTCGTTTAATATTTTAACGAGTCCGAAAAAGGTGTAACTCGATATCTTTTTCATATTTAGAGAGTTTGAAAAAGACATGGAAAAGAAAACTCCACATGGTCCCTTTTCGTACATTTGTGTCTCTCAAGCCCAAAAAGGTAGAAAATGATACTTGAGAGAACCGCTTGACCATTTCAATCAAGGAGTACCTTTTTCATAAATAGTTCATCCCAGCCCAAAAAAGGGGTAAACGTATACTGGGTGAACGATGTTTCACAGCCTTTAACGAGTTCAAAATGACAAGAGCTTGGCAATATTTTTTTGTTTAAAGAGTTGGAAAAGAGTTGAAAGTAGACCCCCGTTTTTATTCTCTTTAACGAGTCAAAAAAGGGAAAAAATACTCGGCAATATTTTCATATTTTACGAGTTAGAAAAGAACTTAAAGGTGACTCATCCTAGAGGAACAAGTGGTATAAAGGGTAGCAATTGGTTCCAGCAATGGTGGAACTACTCAAAACATGTAATGGTCAAGAGGTTGGCTAATAAAAGCACACATTGTTGCGGTTCCTCGGGAAAGGAAAAAGCAACCAAGTGAAATCAGATGATTGTCCAAAGACATGGTGGTGATGGAATAAAACAACCAAGGCTCATCTAACAGAAACCAGCTGATTAAAACAGTAATCACGAGATGTAAATCAGGCATGGGTTCATTTTTACACAAGCTTGAACCATGGAGAACTCTACTTGGATTCAGTTTCATTTTTACACAAGCTTGAAATGAAAAACTATGCTTGTTATAAGTTTGCATGCCCCCAAAATAATGACTCAATCGAGGTACATGCGCCCCAAGCTTCATTCTAGTCAACTAGGTGGATGGAATGAAGGTTCACTTGTGAGATCCAGGAAAGACTCAACTGAGATTTTACGAGATCTTAATCAAAGCCTCGATTTGGAAAAGGGAGGTGCTTCATTTTTTAATGAGATTGACACAATAAAAGAACTATCCTCGAACACCTTGATTCATTTTTTAATGAGCTTGACACAAGACAAGGAACTATGCTCATCCCTTGTTTCATTTTTTAACGAGGTTAACACAAGACCAGGAACTATCCTCATGATGTTTGTTCATGACCCATAAGATAACATGGCTCCCAAGAGGTCTTCACTAGATGGAAGAACCACGCTCTGGGAGGAATACATGTCATTTGGTACCAAAGACAAATCGGGTTCCAATGCCCCCAGTACATAATGTACAATACCATTTGTGTGATCATCAGCAGATGCAGAGACGGAACGGGTAGCCACATAATTGACCTATGGTGGGGAAGGTACTGCTTGCAAACAAGAGCCGATAGGGGATGATGGTTGCAAAGGAGGCGCCTGGTGACCAATGAACGACAATTGATCAATGGTCACAATTCTCCCTTCGTGCGGAAAACAAACCACATGGAAAAGTGAAGAAACAAGAGCTCCCATGACATAAACATAGTCACGTCCAAGGATAATATTGAAATCTAAGGGACCTTGGACTACCATCACGTCTATATAGACAGTCTTTCCTCCCAAAGTAATAGGGAACTTCGAAAGGATCCCTAAGGGTTGATTGGTTCCTCTGTTGAAAGCCAACAGATTCTGGGTGACAGGCACAAGTTGTGGGGAACCCAAAGCTTGCCAAGTAGTAGAAAACATGATGCTAATAGACGAGCCTTCATCTAATATAGTACCATGTAATACCATATTATAGGCTTGCACTATACTGGAAAGGCACATAATATGGAAGGCGGGAAGTAGTCAATGGACTCCAATTGAAAGAGATGACAAAACTACTTGGTGGGGGTATCATATGATTGTCCCCATGCTCTGCAGGAATAGGAGAATAACTCTCTTGAATAACTAGGACGGGAGGGTCACTCTTTGATTCATGAGAATCTGAGGAGACGAGAAGAACATGAGCAGTACGATCACTACTCTCTTCCAGAATAGAGTGAGAAACTGGTGGCAGAACCATGTCGACACTCTTTTCGACCAATGGTTGGTCAGAAATGGACACAAGAGAGTCTCGCTCAGGAAGAGCAGGATGGGAAAGAGATGAATCCAAGTTAATATCTTTACCAATGGTAGAGGGTCAGAAGAAAGCCTGTGATAACCAACAGGAAGTTGGGGTTGAGGAGATGTAAGGTTTTCCAAAAATCTGGAAGATTTATCCATAAGAGGAAAAATGTGAAGAAGATGCTCTCCTTCACATAACTTATAGGGGAATCTAATCTTTCCCTTCTTCTTACCATCATTAGTTGAATGCGTAGCATCGACATGATCTCCAGAGGTCAATGGGGATGGCCAGTTCAGGTTTTGAAACCATACCTCTAAGACTCTTGGAATGCCAGAGCAGTCTCGAAGGAGATGGTTACCCTTACATAGCTTGCAAGGGAATCTAATCTTCCATGGAGGACAGAAGGTTTTTCTAGAGGAGGTGCATTTGGAGAAATAGTTGCCCAGTTGGCCTCTTAGTTATCTAACTTCTTCTTCTTCATCTTATTCTTCTTCTTCTTAGCCTCTTGGTTACTGGATTTGAAACTTTCACCAGGAAAATTAAAAGAGGAGGGTGAAGAAATGGGGTAAGAAGGCGAGCGGTCAACCTTAGAATCATCATGACATGATTCGAATGAAGGAGATGTTTGGATAGGAGTCGGGATGCTCAGGAACACCGAGGTCAAAAACAACCAGACAGGCAAACCAATGGTTAACCCAAGAAGGGACAATGTTGCCATATAAGGAGCACCAACGTTTCCAAAAGAAGGAAAAACACCAAGATTCCCATCCGAGGGGAACCCTTGACTGGTAAACTCTGGGAATGTTTCCATTGGAATCGATTTTTAAATAAATACTAAGGAATATAACTTTAACTAGGAATATTTTGTGGGCAGTTAATTTTAAGACATTGAAACAAAACTTTGCCTTTTCATATTTTAAGAGTCGAGAAAAGGACGAAAGGTGACTCTAGTCGCTTTCGGAATTAACGAGCTCGAAAGGACAAGTGCTCGATGATCTTTTCAAATTTAAAGAGTTAGTAAAGATAAAAAATGACTACTCAGGGTACTCTAGGCATAAAGGATTACCAAGTAACCATGAACTGCATAATACCTCCCGGCGAACTGAGAAGTACGGGCAGGCAATCTCCCCGAATGTTGTGTTTGGTGTATCACATTTACAAGGTGGCAGACTCGGCTTCCTATAGATAAAGGATTGCAACCTAGTTGGGTCTCCCTTTATATACACGATGGTACGGGGAGCACAAGTCCATACTAGCGTTGTCTAGTGCCGGAGCGAACGACAGCTGCTAGGTTTTAAGACGCCAGAACACGTCTCTAGCCTAGACCTCTAAATGTAAGTGTTAAGTTTCAATGCTTCCTTAGGTTAATTCGATAAATTTTAATTGATCTTGAATTAGGTTCCAATTACAAGGCCCTACCGCTGTCATCTGACAAAAATCCTACATGCAGCTATATGAGAAAAGAGATCTTTGTCTTCCATGAAAGTTATCACTAATTGAGAGATAGAGAACACAAAATTAATGCAACAATCGAAGAATGAAATATTTCACTAATAAATATCCTAAATGCATTTAATCTTCCTATCAACAAAAGAAGTTTCATTTCATTTCCATGCCTATGACGATGAAATTTTATCTTCTCAATAACACCACTAATGCAATATTTTCGCTTAAGTAAACTAGAATGATGCTCTTCTTTTCATAGAATGCAAAATGAGTCTTTCACATAAAGCACTTTAATGAAAAATTTCACAATTTCGAAAAAACAAGCATCAATCAAATCCAAAGCATGATGAATGAAACTAAAAACAAATTCTTCCTTGAATCGAACCAACCAAACACATAAATGCTTCAATCGAGAAACCAAGCAATGTAATCTATGCTTGGAAAGAGAAAAGAGACACTCGAAATAAGAGAACAAACGAGACTCTTTCACTCATTCGATTGAAAATGAAGCAATGAAGATGGGAGTCTGAAGAAGGGAGTCTGAAGGTCAAGACACACTAGCACGGGAATGGGAGAAATTCAGATTTTTTCTTAACTCAGAGACTGGAGAAACTACCTAACTGACAACTAGCACCAACTAGCACCACTGACCGACTACAACTAGTGCTGATGGCTTGATCAGCACGACTGCCTAACTGACAACTAGCGCTGATCGAGGATTCAAAGAAAAAATAAGAAATAACTTCACACAAGGCCAGACTTAACCCATCAAAGGGTGGGCTAAACCAAGCAAGCACACAAACCAACCTAAATGAAGCTCTCTAGTTAGGGAGAACACAATCAGAACAAGCTCAGAGGCAAAAAACAAAAGAGCAAGGCACACTTGTTAAGATCTGGGATAAACCCTAATCGTCACCTGTAGGCATCGACATGACTGCCTAACTGACAACAAGCACCAGAAGGGGGTCAGCGTGATTGTTTCTGAGTATATCACGCTGATCGGTGCGACTGTCAGCAAATAAGCGCACTGGCCAAGGATGCAAAGAAAAAATCAAAATCAAAATCAAAGGATGAGACCAGACTTGCTACTCTAAATTTCAGACCCAGAGCAGTAAACAAAGCAAAGCAGACAGAACTAAAGGGAAATGGTGATACTAGAAAAGTTCACACAAAACCATGAAATTACGAACAAGCAAACAGAAGGATTGGCTTCCCAATGGAGTTGCCAATTTGTGGTGAAGTAAAATCCTAAGTGCGAACACAAATAATTCCTCTAGCCTGAGAGCAGGTCTAGCCACAAACAAGACATTCTATGGAAGATTTCCTTAGGTTATAACCAATTAAGAGGGCCTACCTCTTAGTACGCTATCCATTTGATGATGACCTTGCTTTCTTGCTCCAGCTATCTTCCATTTCTTCTTGCGAACACCTGAAACAAGTAGACAACAACAGACAACAACCGTGATAATATACAAATTGTATTAAACCTACTTAATGAGTCAAGAAACATTAAGCCATAAACATGTGAGATGAAATCTTATGTAGGAAATCAATCGATAGTTGCATCTTTATTAAATCAAGAAGAGATTACAACTGACGTCTTGACGTTGTTGTTCTCCTCTGACAAATCTGGGTTCCCACACACTTCTGCTAGCATTCCATGGATGGCCCCAACAATGATAGTCTCAAGGCTCTTCCCTTTAGGCTTCACACCAAACCAACTCACAATTCTCCCTTAAACACAAACTAGAGAGCTACAAAGTATGGATAACTTGTTGGTTACTCAAAACTTAATTAGCACTAGCACACACACACACCAACACTAGCTTGTGCTTGGGAAAAGTGGAGGTTTATATAGCTTGAATGGATGGGAGATGGTTCCTCTTCTCATGGGAGAAGGTCTTATCTCTTGAGGTAGTTCCATCCTAATAGGGGAAAGGAGCCCAATCTGACCTCCTCGACTCCATCTGGCCTAACCATTTACCAGACTTCTGTTACGAAGCTTCTAGAGTTGGAAGCTTCAGCTCCATATTTAAAAAAAATTCCAAAAGTGGATCAATGCAACTGCGAAAAGGCTCAGTCGATCTAATCAGTGCTAGGGATAGTTGTAATCCCTGTATATCAGTGCGAGGAAGACACAGGTCATTAGCGCTGGTCTTGTAAACTCGGAAAAATAGAAGATTTTGGGAAAATGATGCAAAGGGGAATTGTTCTGCGCATGAAGAGGGACACAATGGGAGTTTCTTCATGATAGGAAAGCATGAAGGGTTCACCATAGAGGTCCTCCGGGATCAAGGAACGGGGAGTACAGGGACAGTGACAAAATGTTGTGTAACAGTTCTCCCGGCCTTAGCCAACTGGTTTTCAATCATCAGTTTAATGAGGGATTTATGGTAGATAAAATGTGGAGAAGGGTCAGTTCTGGCTCTAAACAAGTTGTTATATGCCTGAGACTCTTTAGTAAATAAAAACTGGCATTCATTATAACCAACCAGCCAAATGTCCAAGAAAATGGAAATGATAGAGTTTTACCCGATTTAATCTTTCTTCGCATGTGAAATATTGTTGAGATATGCGAAGAAGGCCCTGCCATTTGTCTTGTAACCAGTCTGTTTGAACCTCGGTTCTCCAATTTTTGTACTTGAATTCTTCCTTCATAAAGAAGGGCACATTGACCCCTGCCAACACATGGCTTATATAAATTTGTTCTCCATTTGTTGGCAATGATGTGGCCTCTGAGATTAGCTTCTTTGTAACCAGGAAGGAGAGCCCACTGACTTCCACCCGGATCCCATCAAAATTTTGAGCGAATGACCGAGCCACAACATCGTGGTAGTCGATGCAGTGGTGGAAAACTCACTCCAACTGGCTTGCTGACACTGCTACTAGATATCGGGATATATGTCCAACAAATCCGGTGCTTTGGGTTCAACTTGATTAGCTTTGCCACCTTTCCCCATCGCAATCTTTAGATGGAAACTGAAAGCCCCGAGATTTGATCCTAGATCCTTGCAAAAGAAATCAGGCGATATCTTTCCAATCATTAACAAATAAACATCACAATAATGAAATTACGAATTTACAAAATGCAATGAGTTTAATGGCAGATAAGAGAAATCAATCTGGTTTGGAAAAATAATTACAATTTAGATGAAACACATTTTAACCCATGATTATTCAATGAACCATAAACCGATGGAGGCAGAATATTTATGCTTTAACCTCACACTTACCCATGTCACACTTTGCAAAGCTCGTCATTAACGCTGACGTGGTCAGTGTAATTCCATATTTTAAATTTGAAATTTGTTTTTTGTGCTGACAGTCAGCGAATTCTTTAGAAAACATAACCAGAACACTTAAAACATTGATAGCCCCATTATCGGTGATTTCCCTATTTATTACAACTAAAATACTAACACTGAAATTGTCAGCATTCTCTGAAAAAAATTAAAAACAGAATTAATGTGATAACAACTGGCTCCACGAGGATGTTGTCGATCAATGATGGCAGCAAGAACCCCACAGACCAGTTGCTTATTTATTAAAAAATACTTGCTCAAAACAAAAACTTTTTTGACTCAAAACTAAAAACCTTCATCTCTTAAAAGATGTTCTTTTTACAGACTCTGAATTTTTTTGAAAAATATAACTTGTTGTAAAACAACTTATTCTTTTGATAAACACTATCAGAACCTCAGGGCCTTCTCTTTGAGCTTCAAGTTCCTCAAAATTCTCATCCACACCTACAAGATTTTTCAAATAAAATATATGATATCTCCAATGAACTCTAGAAATTATCCTTCATATTTAGGAAATATAATTTTTCAAGAATCGTCCATTGATTGGACCTCCTGACAACACTTATCCTTGTAGATTTTCTAGAATGAAACTATTCTTACCCGAAAAGTTGTTATTATGTATGGTCCTTTCCAAATGTTGTCAAACTTCCCATGCTTACCCTTATCCTCAATATAGACATCCCATGGGCCATTTTAAAACTAAGTCTTGGCATTTGAAGTCATCCTCCTTAGTATTCTTGTCAAAAACTTTCTTGATTTGATCTTGTACTTTCTGATATTTTTCATACACTCTCTCTCTGTTTTCTTGTACTTCAATTAATTGATTTATCCTCCTCTGCAAATGATTTGGTTCTTCTCCTAATTCTTGTAAATATTTCATAACAGGAATTCCAATTGAAACAAGAAACATTGCGTCGACACCATATACTAATTGGAAAGGAGTAGTGTTGATTGACCTCTTAGTACTAACTTTATCTGCCCATAAGGAAAACATGATTTTTGTATGTCAAGCCTTCTTTTTGTCTTCTAACAGCTTTTTAATAATTCTGATCAAACTTTTATTTGAGGACCCTATCATTCCATTACCTTGAGGGTAATATGTTGTGTAATGGCTAAGATTGATATGGTAGTCTTCACGGAATTTTACTAGTCTTTTAGATTTGAAACATTATGCATTATCAGTAATAATTCTCTTTGGACAACCAAACCTAGAAAGAATATTTTCTAAGAATTGAATAACCACGAGATCAGTATCTTGCCTGCTTGGAAGTACCTCAATCCATTTTAGGAAGTAAATTGTCCCTGTTAAGATCCACCTGTGTTGTGTTGATAATGGCAAATGAATTTCACCTATGAAGTCAAGGCCCCATTCCTAAAAGGGTGCCTCCACAAAGATAGGTTTCAAAGGAAAAGACATTAATTTTGACTTACCCTCAAAAAATTGATAGTTTTTATAGGCTTCTACTTATTTTCTAACATCATAAAATAAAGTAGGCCAGTAAAATCCATCTCTCAAGATTGTATCTGTTGTGGCCTTCCAGTAATGATGTCCTCCACAGGCTTCTTCACGAAAGTATTTACTCATTTTCTTGGCTTCATTTTCTAATGGGTAGTTCAATAAGATACCCTAGGGGTCTTTCCAATATAAATAATCATTTAAAAGACAATACTTAATAGAATTCAGTCTCAAAAATATAGCCCGAGTCTTATCTATTCCTTGTGGTACTATTAAATTATGCATAATGTAAACAACATCAGCATACCACAAACTTTGTTTGAAACAATCTTTTGCTTTAACCATTGATTCTTCACCTAGCAGATGTGATAATTCAAAAATCAAATTTATACCAAAAGTATCAAGATTTTTTTTCAGTCATTAGTCTGGCCAAACCCTGTCCTTTAATTAACTTGATAGGCTTTATTTCCTAGTCAAACTCTAACATATTAGTAATCCATGTCTCTCGTCTGCCATCACTATCTAGCAGTGCTAAAATACTCTTTATTGTAGCATTTGGCACATATGCAATCACATGAGAATGTAGAATAAAAACTCTAAAATCCTTAAGCGCTTTGATTAACGCATATGCTTGTTTGTCTAGAATATTGTACTTCAGTTAAGCATCCCTCAATGCCCTACTAAAAAAGTGTTAAAATTGGAAAATAGGGCCAAAATCCATGTGGGTCATCTTATCTATGGTAGCTGATATTTTTCTTGGATCCCTCTCATCAAGAGGTGTAGGATTGATCTAAAGATCATCCGATTCCGATAAGTATTCATGGAGTTATGAATTTTTTTGTGTTATAAGACAATTCGTCAAGGTCGGCCAACAACCAAATAAAACCCACATGTGCTCAACGTTTTAGTATAAAAGGAGATGACTTGAGAGTCATTTCACACACACTTCACTCTTGATTTCTCTCCACTTGTTTTAGGTTTTAGTGTGAGAGAAATCTAGGAGGAATTTGCCCTAAGACGCAGGAGGAAAGGAGGCTTAACAATCTTCCCTAGCCGCAGTCCTGACACAGCCCTAGATTCTACGCATAACCTAGAGGACGCAATCAAGAAGGAGGGATACTACAAGCCCTAGACACAGCTATAAAGGAGGCCTTAAGAATCTGTACCTAGCCACAATCAAGGAGGGATACTACAAGCCCTAGACGCAGCTATAGAGGATGCCTTAACAAGCTATACCTAGCCACAGTCAAGGAGGGTTACATCATGCCCTAGCCACATTAATGAAGTCAGGCCAACAAGGGGTTATAGGGATGTTATTTAGGTGACCGAGTGCTAGATGGAGGACCGAAGTACCTTGCTGAGGGTTGCCATAATTTGGGATTGTTTTGGGCAAGAAAACGCATGGATATCTCTTGTAACAACTTAGTAAAGGGGCCTTCTGTTTTGACTAGGCCACAAGCCTATAGGTTTTGTTTTGAGGGTCAAACATAGAGTTGTAGGTGCCTCCTCAAATAGCAAGGTCACATAACTTGAAGAGGAAAGGAGGTCGTATAAGTTAAGGTGTTTTGGGCATGATTGTTGGGTTGTGGGAGCCCTAACCAGTGACTAAAACACTGCCCATAAACAAAAGTGTAGAAGTACGGTTACTTGTGTTGGGTAATTGGAGAGGTCTCTTCATTTATGAGGAGATTCTATGTACTGTCACAAGAAGTTCTTACCAGCAACATAGATTATAGTGGGACAACAGTGCTAGTAGTACAATGGCATAGTGCAATGACGGCACAATGGGACAGCAGCAACATCAAGGTGACCCATGAAGTTTGAATGCATACTAATGTGATAGTGCAACAAGATGCCTGGGAAACATAATAGCAGCAATGACATGTGGCAACAAAAGCACATTAGGACAGCAGTAGCAATGCTAAAAAGTGGGACAGCAGCATGGTGTTGCAAGACAGCAGCATGGTAAGTGGTACAATAAGACATGGTGCTTGTTGGAGCTTGGGATAGCAAGCTATGGCATGGCACAGCAATGGTAAATAGTGGGATAGTGGCAAATGAAATCATGGTGGATCATAGTAGATGGGATAGCAAGGGCATGGTGCTTGCATAGGACAACAAGCAATCATGGTGCAGCAGTACGATGTGTACAACATGGTAATGAGGTCTAGCATAGTGATGATGGGTGTAGCACGATGCAGCATAGTGAGGTGTAGCATGATGACAAGGTGCAGCACTATGATGGGTGATGGAGTCACCTAGGAGAATCAGTTGAAGGGGCATGTCTTCAACTGAGTTAAACTACCTCATGTATCATCTACTTAGAGATGATCTATGCTCTTATTTAAGATAAGTCAAAGTGTTGACTTTTGTTGTAAATGTACTATCTCTCTCTCTCTCTGTTGAACTATTGAAGAACATATAAGAAGAATTGATCAAGGGTTTCCCCACATTGGGGTTTGTCCTTGGCTAGCGCCACATCTTGTGTCCTCTTCTCTTGGCTTGTCTTCTGCAATCTATGTTTATGTTCTATCTACAATTTATTTTAATGCTGATGTGATCGCTAATTTGGGAAAGATATTGAGATAACTATGAAAATTGAAATAAATTTCTCTAAGCATAGAACATACCTAAAATTAACATCATATTTGAGGTGAAGACAAATCCCAACTAAGAGTGAAAGAGCAATCAACGAAGACAATTGGGAGAAGGACAATAGGATTAGTGGATACCTCATCCCTCTTCAAATTCACCAAGGGTGAAGTCGAAGCAGAGAATATTATCATAATGGTACATCAAAAGCTTATGATGGCCTACCTAAAGATCACTTCATTGGGAAGTCCAAATCTAAGGGTGGAAGGAAAGGCAGATGCCTTGGCTGTAATAAGTTCAGCCATTATGCTGAGGAGTGTCTGAATTGTAGGGACACGTCACTTGATGATGATAACAATCATTCCAGGGACATCTTCAATGATCGAAGGAATGATAGGTAATGCAGGTCATTAAGGAAATGACCGACTCTTCAAAGAAAGCAAGGAACCCCAGGTATGGAGAATCAAATGTTGTTTCTGATAAGATAAAGAAACATTATCTTGTATTTGCCCCCTCCTTTAGACTCTTTGGGAATCTAGCTTATTGATTGTAGTGCTTCAAGGCACTTCATCATATATAAGGGTGCACTCTCTAATTTGGTAGAGATGGAAACAATCGTAGGATCATACTTGGAGTCAATGCCACCTATCCCAGAAAGGGTGTAGGAAATGTTACTCCTCAATTTAATGAGGGTAACTCGATTCATTTACAAGAATTTCTTTTATGTACCTAATTCGCAGGAAGAACGTGGTGTCCATTTCGGTTATGGAAGTCAAGGTTTCAGGGTGGCATTCATCGATGCAAATGTATGTGTTTGAAAATAGATTTTTCAAAGATGATTTTACTCATGGGTTCAGGGTTGGCAATTTGTATCAAGTTTTCGGATGGTCCATTGGGGACCATATTAGTTGACACATCTCATCTATAGCACCAATTGTCTACTTATTAGAGGGCCCTACTCGATATGAGTCAGATGGTGACAGGGATGCCTGAATTCAAGAAGAGCATGAAGGTACATGTCTCAGATGTACCGAAGGAAAATATTATAAGGGGACCATTCCCCTCATGTAGCAAGTCCATAGGATTGGAACAAACCAAGGGGTTTGAGATTCATAATCGGGAATCTCATGTATGCAGGTGGAAGAAAGCCCTCTATGGATTGAAGAAAAACACCTCAAGCTTAATATGAGAGGATTAATAGTTGTCTGATGAAACTGAGATTCACTAGGAGTGGAGCCGATCCAAACCATTGCTTGAAGGTTGTGGATGATAGACCTATCATACTAGCACCTCATGAGGACGACCTCTTTCTGACAGGTGCAGACCCTCTCATTTGAAAAAGTAAAAGGGAGTTGGATTCTGGATTTGGAATGGTGAACTACAAGCCCGTGACTACCTCGATAAAAATTATGTGGTAGTGATGCTAGACCAGATTTGGGAAATGCCTCTAAGTTCTATAAACTCATTTGCATTGATGTTCTTGGTAAACTTCCGTCTAGATATAGGTTTTTCACTTAGCATGTTGGCCTCATATTTTGGTTGAGACTCACTAGATTGGTGTTGTTAGAGCTTAGATTTGTCTTAGGTTGAAAAGACAAGGTTCTAGGTCCACATCAAACCACGCTCAGCCTCGTAGCTAGCCCTACAAGGACGGGAGAGGGCTCTCTCCGGGTCAATCTCGGAAAAAGGTAATCGATGAGGCTCGAGATGACTATATTTTCAATTAATCATAGGCTAGGTACGAAGTACAAGGAGTTTGAGGTTGATTTTTGAGGTTTTTGTTGAATCAAAGGAAAAGTCAATTTTGGGTGCGGGGATGAGACACAGTTTTTGCAGAGGTCTACTTGGGGCAAGGTAGGCGATTGTCTTGATGCTTTTAAAGAGAATGAATGGAGAGATCTGACTGATGAGAAGCTAAGGAGAGCAAAAAGCTTTCAAGGATTCTCCTTAAACAGACGAAAACATGGAAAATCAAAAAAACTTAAAGGCAGAGCATAACAATCTATGGATTCTACCTTAACACTTCATTTGTTCAATTGCAGAAGATGAAGAAGGAAAATGATACACATAACAACTTACAATTACTGAAAGAAGCACACCATCAACACATAAAGCCACAAGGATCCCAAACAGTGCTGCAAAACCCTGGTCTTTCCTTTGCCAAAAATGCAGAAGTGAATGTACAATAGAGTCAAGCTTTTCCCAAGAGTCCAACCCTGAAAATGACCTAGAAATTACATCATATAGGCAAGCCAACCTCCTCCCTTGCCTCTAGGGGTCGAGCTCATCATTCTAGGAGCTGTTTCAACCAATTCTAAACAAAGCACTACAATCTAGGCAGTCAAAACAACTTGCCTCTATAAGGTAGGAAACTGATTCATTCATTAAATTTTCACTCTTTGGTGAATGAATCTTCTAGAACAAGTAACTAGGTGTCAAAATTACATCATGTTCAATTAATTACATCAAGAAAAGTGAAAAATTACATCACAAATCAAAACTGGTCAAACTAGCCGAGTTTCTGAGCTGAAAGATGAAAAATAAGGCAAAAAATCTATATGCACCGCGCTGATTTCTATATGCGCCGCGCTACTTTGCTGCTGATTTTGAGGTACCTGCAGGAGTCCAAATTGAGCTCAGGTTGGCTTGTTGGAAATCCCTGCCTGTCTACTATCCAACCCAAGTGGAATTTTCAAAATTGGTGTCCATTTTCCCCTCCAAAAGTGCATTCTCCCAAGACTGCTTCCTGTGTGTCAAAATAGGGGCAGTGAGGTCATTTTTTGCATGTTTTTTGACCTTTTGAGGAGCCAAAACTTTCCCAAATTTCTTGTCCAAGTACCAAAATTCATGATTTCTCATGACAAATCCAAAACTGCAAGCCATTTGTGATTTGGAGCTCCCAATCCTATGCGTCGCGCAAGGTGCGCGACGCATATAGGGAAAAAGCCTGTTTTTTAAGTGCAAAAATTCCAAAATGACCAAAAATGCCCCAAATCTCTTGAAATTTGGGCTGGAGTTTCCTTATCAAGTGTGATGATGAGCTAAAGAGGCCTCGGCCAAAATCTGAAGATGATCGAGCTCCCTTTATTTCTTTTTCTTGCGGATTGCCTTCTTTAATTTTGCCTTTAGATTTCTTATCTGAGCCTTGCAAACTTGGTTCTGTGCCCTGTAGTGAACAGCCATATGTCTCAACAATGCATTATCTCTATTGGACTTGCTCAACCACTTCTCCAATTAAATGTTGACCCTTTCGAGATTAGACTCTCGATCCTCATTGATTTGTCGCTCTAGAGAAGTGAACTGAATCCTCCTATGTCGGGCAGCTTGGTGATTCTCACGGATGTTCTGTAGCTCCATGATCGCATGCTGGTCTTCAAGCTGCTTATTTCTCTATTCTAGATACCTGATGTTCCATTTGGCCATCTCCAACTGGATTTCCAAGGCTTGAATGTCTGTTTCTTGCTCCTCAATCATCCTTCTATATCTAGACTTCTCTAAATCCGTAGCTGTCTCAACATCAGGAATGAGAACGAAACCTGATGGCTCACCTGAAGGCCCTTTCTCATGCATGGGCTTCTTGCCCTTGTCCTATACCTATGCCTGTGGTGCTGATGTCAGAAGCGAGGCCCCTTCCATGCCAGGTGGAGATAACACTCGCTTTGCTGCTACAAACAAAGGTCTGGTGCCTTTCGGATAGCCTCTCTGATATGTAATGAAAATAGGCCTGGTCTCATGATGCTCATACTGCTGAGAAGGTTCACCCTCATGTTTCACCTCTGATACTCTTCGTGAAGCTCTGAAGAAATCACGTGAGATAAAGTCATCCCAAGTGATGCCCTGCAAACCAAGCTGATGAACCACCAAAATCTTTATAAGCGCAAAATGATATACATTGTTGAGTTGCTGCTGAGGGGTTCTATGTTGTATAAAGGTAGTCATCCTCTCTATATTCTGGCAGATGAAATACGGAATGTTCATCATCCGCACCCTGGTGAAATGCATGAGTAACCTGATGTGATAAGCATAAAGACGAGAGAATCGTCCCTCACAGCTGAAATATTTCATGATCAATCTCATGAGTGGAGCATATTCATCTTTCAGGTACCTGAACGGGAACACTCTTTTGAGCTGCCTCAAGCAATTGGGTTTGATATATGGCTCATAATGCTGCTTATCAATCTGTTGTTTTTTATGCCATAGTTCACCAATATTTGGTATACTTGTTGCCAGCGAAACAGTTTCTTGTGTAAGTGTAAAGGTGACCCCAGCCAAGGTAGCTTGATCTCCATGCAAATGCAAGACAAACAGACGAGCCAACTCATAATGAAACTGGACCTCAGCCACCTTTTGACAAAACTCATAGCATGACTAATGCTTAAAACACTGCATAGCAAGAGGACAAGCATGCAATTCTCTAAGGTTGATTGGTTCTTCCCTGACATGTTTGCCACTTTTACGAGGCCTCCGGGGTTCCTATTCACCCAAGGGAGAATCACTTTGGGTTTCTGCCTCATATTCAGATGAGTGACCAGATGACATCACTGCTGATATACAAACTGCCTCGAATGAATGCTGATATGTGAAACTGTTGTGTGCAACTGAATATGGACTGTTCTTTTGATCTAAACAATGTTGTGACCAAGGGGAAACAATGTACAAGGGAATATTAGGAAGGGGAAAATATCAGGGAATTAGGGAATTTTGAAATAAAATGTAATTAGGGAAAGGAGGGGAAATGTAGATATGGGATTAGGGTTTTAGGGTTTGGGATATTAAATAGGATTAAGGAGTTTTTATAGGGGTGAGGGATTAGGATTTTAGGGATTGTAGTGTAGGATTAATGAGGGGATTAATGAGGAAGTTTGATGAGTGAATTTGGGAATGAGGAACAAAGGGAAATGGGGAAAAGAAACAACCTTGGTAACAAAACTGTTTTCAAACCCTACAGCACTTTTTTATATTGGCAAAGGGAGGCTTTCAAAATCTTGTCTCAACGGCAATCATCCATGAACCCATCACATTCACCATTAAAAACAAAGCAAAAGCAATGGAGGCGAGCCTACCTGACAAATTGATGTGAAGATGAGGCGATTTGATGAGTTTTCAAACCATTTACGGGCTCCAAACTGTAAGCGTCGCGCTCCTTACCCAGTGCGCCGCACAAGGTATATGCGCCGCACTGGTTATATTTTGCACTGGCCTAAAGTCCTGTGTGCGTCGCGCAAGTTATATGCGCCGCGTAGACTGTTATATGCGCCACGCAAGTGAAATGGGGACCAATCCTCTCCAAAATGCACAAACTCGCCTTGCAATGACTTTCTCCACCTTTAGCATGCACAATGACTTGAAACTTCATTGTAAAACCTTTATAGAGACACCAATTTGATTTTTGCCTCTTCCATAACCCACTTTGTTATGTTTTGCAATTGACACTTTTTCAGGATTAATAGAATTTTGACCTTTTTGTTTCCTCCTTAAATTTGGTTGAAATAATGATTTTCTTTGACAATTTTTTGCAGGGATAGCTATGATATGATCTGGCAAAGGAGACCAGGGCTGCGCCTGGACAATTCAAGAATTGAAATTTTTGAAAATTTATTACAAAAATGAAATGTCGACTTATCTTCAAAACAGAGTTTTGAAGAGAAGTCATAATCTATCCGTATAATGATAAAAATCTCTGAGATAACAACCTAACAAGGACCTCCCTCTGGCCTGCTGGCTTTATTAAACTTTGTCAAAGACCCAATTGACTTAACCCTAGACCTAATGACCGAAAAAACTATTATGACCTAGAGACTGAAACAGGACTGCAAATGACTTTTCAAGACTTGATTTTTATGAATAGACCTGAGCCAGCAGAGCCAAGCACGAGGGGAATGAGTGACACAAACCTTTCCGTCAGATTTATGGCATGCTCCTAATGAAATGCAACTGATCGAAACTGATGGGACACCTAAACATGAAATGCAAAAAAGAGTTTTGATCTCTGACGGAGGGATAACCAGACCGACTCTAACAGGTGCCAAGAATCTTCTCAGATATCTTCGGGGCACAATCTCTCATGGATTGAGATACACTGCCGGAAATATGAAGTTGCATGTTCGTATGCTGACTGAGTAGGCAGTGTGGAGGATCTCAAGAGCACTTCATAGTGTTGATTCTCTTTTGGTTCTTCTCAATATCCTGGATGAGCATGAAGCAAAAGATGGTTGTTTTGAGCACCACTAGGATCGAATATATAGCTATGAGTATGACCTCATGTGAAGCTGCTTGGTTGCGGGAGCTCTTCAATGAGCTGCTTGTACACATGGTGGATATCACCGTGATCTTCTGTGTCAACCAAAGGGGGATTTGACTATTGAGGAATCCAATGTTCTATAATTGCTCCAGCATATAGACATCAGATACTACCTTATCTGGGATATGGTACATCGATGAGTGAGAAGGATCCATCGCATTGAGACATATGTACAGGTCGCAGACATTCTGACGAAGCCCCTGGGAAAGGTCAAATTCTTGACTTTCTGAGAATGAATTGGAGTCATTGAGAGACCCTCTTATGAGGGTCCTACATGATGCATGCATTGAGCTCTGGGAGCTCTGGGGTCTTGGGGTACTTCTTGGAGCAACAAGTGACCATAGGGCGACTCACCCTCCCCTAGTGGTGCGTTATGTACAGGGTGAAAGGTTCAAAATTTCCCTGTGATACCCCACGGAAACTTATGGACAAGATGAGTGATTCTCCTGTCGAGGCATCCTACCCATATAGTCTGGGATTTATGGGAAGTACCTCTCATCTGGCCAATGAGTAGGGAAATGGGGTTAGGGACCATAGTAGTACTATCGATGGACGCATCATTGTATCTACCGCACTCCCTATGCTAGGATGACCTCCATTGATCTGGGATCAATGAAACTGATCTGGGATCAGTATGAGTGGTTTGAGACACTCTCTTTTGATATTGATCTAGGATCAATTGGAACTGACTTCTGGTCAGTAAGAGTGATATGACTCACTCTCTTGGAACTGATATGAGGTCAGTAAGAGTGGTATGCACACTCTCTTCATATGGAACTTACTTCGAGTCAGTAGAGAATGGTATGAGACATTCTCAATGAATTATTCTTCTTCATGGTTCAGAAGAGTAGTGCAGGGCACTGATGGCAAAGATAGTACAGTCTGGCGAATGGAGTTCTCCCTAGTTGAGAGGGAGTGTTAACATTGGAAACTAGGGCCAAACTCCATGTGGTTCATCTTATCTATGGTAGATGATATTTTTTTGGATCCCTCTCCTTGAGAGGTGTAGGATTTATCTAAATATCATCTAATTCCGATAAGTATTCATGGAGTTATGAATTTATTTGTGTTATAAGACAATTTGTTAAGGTTGGTCAGTAACCAAATAAACCCCACATGTGCTCAATGTTTTAGTATAAAAGGAGATGACCCGAGATTCATTTCACACATACTTCACTCTTCATTTCTCTCCACTTGTTTTGGGTTTTAGTGTGAGAGAAATGTAGGATGAAGTAGCCCTACGACGCAGCAGGAAAGGAGGCTTAACAATCTACCCTAGCCATAGTCCTAGCACAGCCCTAGCTTCTATGCATAACCTAGAGGACACAGTCAAGAAGGAGGGATACTACAAGCCCTAGATGCAGCTATAGAGGAGGCCTTAAGAAGTTGTACCTAGCCGCAGTCAAGGAGGGATACTACAAGCCCTAGACGCAGCTATAGAGGAGGCCTTAACAAGCTATACCTAGCCGCAGTCAAGGAGGGTTACATCATGCCCTAGCCGCAGTAATGAAGTCAGGCCAGCGAGGGGTTGTAGGGACGTTATTCAGGTGACCGAGTGTTGGAAGGAGGGCTGAAGTACCTTGCTGAGGGCTGCCATAATTTGGGACTGTTCTAGGCAAGAAAACACAGGGATATCTCTTATAACAGCTGAGTAAAGGGACCTTCTGTTGTGACTAAGCTGCAGACCTATAAGGGTTTTTTTGAGGGTCAAACATAGAGTTGTAGGTGCCTCCTCAAACAGCAAGGTCACATAACTTGAAGAGGAAAGGAGTTCGTATAAGTTAAGGTGTTTCGGGCATGACTGTTGGGTTGTGGGAGCCATAACTAGTGACCAAAACACATACCATAAACAGAAGTGAAGAAGTATGGTTACTTGTGTTTGATCATTGGAGATATCTCGTCATTTATGAGGATATTCTATGTACTATCACAAGAAGTTCTTACCAGCAACTTAGATTACATTGGGACAGCAGTGCTAGCAGTACAATGGCATAGTGCAATGATGGCACAACAGGACAGCAACAACAACAAGGTGACCCATGAAGTTTGAATTCATACTAATGTGATAGTGCAACAACATGCATGGGTAGCATAATAGCAGCAATGACATGTGGCAGCAAAAGCACAGTGGGACAACAGTAGCAATGCTAAATAATGGGACAGCAACATGGTGCTGCAAGGCAGCAGCATGGTAAGTGGTACAATAGGACATGGTGCTTTTTGGAGCTTGGGACAGCAAACTATGACATGGCACAACAATGCTAAACAGTGGGACAACAACAAATGCAATCATGGTGGAGCATGGTAGATGGGACAGCAAGGACATGGTGCTTGCATAGGACAACAAACATTCATGGTGCAGCAGTATGATGTGTACAACATGGTAATGAGGTCCAACATAGTGATGATGGGTGCAGCACAGTGAGGTGTAGCATGATGACGAGGTGCAACACTATGATGGGTGATGGAGTCACCTGGGAGAATCAGTTGAAGCAGCATGTCTTTAACGTATTTTAGCTACCTCATGTATCATCTACTTAGAGATGATCTATGCTCTTATTTAAGATAATTCAAAGTGTTGACTTTTGTTGTAAATATACTATCTCTCTCTCTCTCTCTCTCTCTCTCTATTGAACTATTGAAGAACATATAAGAAGAATTGATCAAGGGTTTCCCCACATTGGGGTTTGTCCCTGGCTAGCACCACATCATGTGTCCTCTTATCTTGGCTTGTCTTCTGTGATCTATGTTTATGTTCTATCTGCAAGTTACTTTAATGCTGATGTGATTGCTAATCTGGGAAAGATATTGAGCTATTTGTGAAAATTGAAATAAATTGCTCTAAGCATAGAACATACCTAAAATTAACAAAAAGGAAATAGGTTGTTCTTGACCTTCCTCATTCTTCTGAAGTAACACACCAGAGATGTTGTGCTTGGAGGTGAAAGAGAAAATCATGAATTCCTTTGAAAAATGTGGACTAATGAGTAAAGGTGCTTGTAATAAATCTATTTTGATATCATTAAAAGAATTATTTACTTGCTCAATCCAGTTAATCTTGCTCCCCTTCTTAAGCATATTTGACATTACTTTTAAAATTTCTGCAAAATTTGGAATAAAACGCTGCAAAAAAATTACTTAACCTAAGAAAGATTTCACCTCCTTTATGTTTCTTGGCTTCTCAATCTTTTGGATTGTTTTCACGCCGCTAGGGTCTATCTAGATGCCCTCCTTTGATACTATGTGTCCCAACAGCTTGCCTTCCTTCATGGCGAAATGGGATTTTTTTGGATTTAGAGAAACTCTGAATTTCCTGCACTTGTCAAAATTGTCCTCAAATGCTTCAAATGGGCAAATTCAGATTTTGAGAAAATAGTAATGTCATCTAGATAAATTACCACGAACTTATCTCTTTCGTCAACAAAAGTTATATCCATTGTGCGCTGGAAAGTAGCTCCGACATTCATGAGTATGAATGGCATCTTGGAATACATGAATGTACCCAATGGCATGGTGAAAGCAATGTTTTCTTGATCTTTTGGGTCAACCAATTTTTATTATACCTTAAAAACCCATCCAGCATAGAAATCCTTTCTAAACCAACCACCTTCTGCAAAATGTGATCCATTTTCAGTAAAGGATAATTATCTTTTAATGAGACTTTATTTAAATTTCTGAAATCCACACACAAGCGAATTTCCCTGCTCTTCTTTCTCACTGGCACCAAGTTTGCTACCCAATTTGAAAATCTGAGTGGAATGATGATTTTTGCAGCTAACAGTCTTTTTACTTCCTTCTCAATCAGTGGTAGTAGCTTCGGATTGATCCTTCTTAACTTTTGTTTAAAAGGTTTCTCATCTTCCTTAAGTGGTATAGTATGATGGATGATGGTCTGGTCATAAATATTCAAATTTTCATATCTCCAAGCGAATATATTAGTGCACTCTTTCAACAATTCTGCATATTTTGGTTTCTACTCCTTTTTCAAAGTATTAGAAACTTTGACTATCTTTGGGTCATTGTTAGTTCCCAAATTGTAATCTTCCATCTCACCATCGCTTGGCAGGATTCTTGGCTTAATTGCCACATCATTAGAATCAAACAACCTTTCTAAAGGAACCAAGCCTCTAGGGATTATATTGTTACTTAATTGAATAATTTCTTGTCTAGCCACAGTGTTAAAAAAGACAGCTGATTCAGAATTTTTATATGTAGTTCATATTCATGCTTGTCTATTGGAGAGTTGAGAAATTCATCTGTTCTTTCAAGAAATCTTTTAATTTTTATATCGTCTACAAACACCTGCCACTGCCTAGTATTATCTGGAATAGAAGGCATGTGTCTAACATTGATCTCATACTTTTCATTGGGATAAATTGGAATTATGAATGCACTAGCAGTTGTTGCTAAAGAGTCTGCAATTCCATTCTCCTCTCTTGGTACCAACGAGATTTCATGTTCAAAAAAGAAGTTAGAAAATAAATCCCATACCTCATTTTTGTAGGCTCTCATCCTCAGATGCTTGGTTTGATAAGTACCTTTGACTTGGTTCATGATTAGCTCTGAATCTCCAAAAATGTGAATTTTCTTCGCCTTTTGCTCTCTTAACAGATTTAGCCCAATAATGAGAGCTTCATATTCTACCACGTTATTTGTCAGTCAAAATACAATTTAAATGAATGTAATTGGCTTGTACAATCTGTTGGAACAATCCATATTACTGCTCCAAAACCCTTCTCACAATTGGAGCCATCAAAGTACAATTTCCAAACCTCATCTAAAAATTTCTGAACCTATTTTTTTAACATTAGTCTCATCTTTCGTTGATATTTCTCCCTCAAAACAACAATCATTAAAGAAAATTTGTGACCCCAATTTTGTATCTACTACATAGATGGGATGATTATCCGGTTGTGTTCTACTGCTCACCATATAGGCCATTTGGACCTCTCGGTATAATATTTTCAATTCACCAAATAATGGGATTGAAGCATAAGACATGTCCATTTGTAAAGTTCCTCCCAATCTTGCTTCCCAAGATCAGGATAACAACATGCCAAATCTGGTTGGAATGTCTGCTACCACTATATCCATCAATACACTATAGCAGGAAGCTGAGCTAAGGTGACAACTAAATCCTTTATCAGCCCTAAACATTTTACTTTTCTGGAATCAAAAGAGAACAAATCTTTGTAGGGTCTAGTAATTTGGACCCCTAGATGGTCCATGACAGACTTAGGCATGAGGTTATGTGAAGCTCTGGAGTCTAACATGGCATTGTGAAGGATCATATCATGTATATTTAGACTTACATAAAATGGGGGAACATCATCATTTAAACTAGCGACATGTGGACTCGATACTTTCAACTTACTTTCAAATTCTAGATTAAATTTTGATTGTGCTTTTTCTGAATCCTTGGTCTCCTTTTTTTCTTCTTCTGCTTTTCTCGGATTGTCCTTCTTAGGCTCCTCTCGTTTCTTCAATATCTCTTTTCTAGGTTTAATTTGTTGTTCAGCTATTATCTTTTGTGGTAGAGTCTTGATAGGGACATTCCAATTTCTGAGATTGTATTCTCTGAAAACCTTCCACCACATTATTATACCCTTGTTGATAAAAACTGAATCACAAAGATGAATGTTGTCTTTTTCTTCTGAGCATTAAGCATAGATGTCATGTTCTTCTTTGGTGGCAAATACTTGGGTTTCTTTATCATCAAAATAACCAATCTGGTGATCTTCTTCATCAATGGCATATTCATCAATGAAAGATTCTAGAAAATGAGATTGAACAACAAGCTGTTGTTGCTTTTCTTTGGGACCTTTCTTCTCTCTAGGACGATTTTGAGCAGCCTGGGGTCTTCTAAAATTCAGATTCCTGACTTGAGGTTGATTTTCAGCTCAGGGGGGAGTTAATTTATCAACCAACTTCTCCATTTTTTTCTGCATCACATCAAATTTTAAATCAGGAGATGAATATGATTCTTCTTTGGAACCTACTCTCTTTTCAGTCTTCATTTTTTCCTTCTTTGCCAATAAATTGGCTTCCACTGCAATCACATTACTCTGCATTTCCTCTAAAGTAGTAGGATTTCTCTCATAGAGCTGATAATCCAACTCGACATCAAAACCATTAGGATAGTGTAATAAATCTGGTCCAAGAGGAGGTTTGATCTCAGTTGGAATCGAATTATAGATATTGTTAAACCTAGTTGTGAATTCTTAGACAGATTCACCTGGATTCCAGCATCATACTAGGCTAAAATCTGCAGGGGATTTTTCTTCACTTCCCATCTGGTGAGAAACAACTGTTCAAACTACTGGAAGATATTGATACTTGCTGCAGGTAAATATTTGAACCATTTCTTTACCTATCCTGATAGACTTTGTGCAAAAATTATCAATTTGACATCCTCATGGTCAACCTCTTCTAGATATATAAAGTCATTAAGCTTGTCTAGATGTTGTTGAGTTGTATAATACCCAGTGCCATCAAACTGAATCAGGCTCTGTCCATAATTCAAAGGGAGGTCATGTATCTGAACTTGAAAATCCAAAGGTGCATATCAGGCAAGCCATGTGGCTAGGATATGAAACTAGATTAACAACAGGAGTTAGGACAACGGATGTCAGAGGCACTAGTACTGTTGAGATAACAGTTGACGGAAAATGCTTTTGGACTCCCACAGAGGACAGATGAGTGCTTGAGGAAAATAAAGATGGCATGAAATAAGGAAAATTTGGAGATCTAGTAGAAGCTTCCTGAAGTTCCTAGACTTTATGTTCTAATTTTTTTAAATGAGACCAAATATCAAAATATTGTGGTAATAGCTTTAGTTATGGGATAGAGGGCTCAAGGGTAATGGTCTTTAGATCTGGTCGATCAAGAACAGTTTCTAATATACAACTTTTGGACTTAGATCTGAGTAAATTACTTTCAAATTTAATATCTAACACCAAGTCTTCAAAAGCTTCAATCTTTGCAGGTAGAGAAAAATACCTTTCAAAATTGACTGTACCTGATTCCTTAGGAGATTTTTTCCTGAACAAATTTTTTGGGCTTGACAAAATCTGGGGTGGATTTGGATTAGGGTTCCTTAGAGAATAAATGAATGTTTGAGCCAGAACTTCGTCAATAAGAACCCTTCAGATTGTAATGTGGAGTCAACAAAGAAAACATCTTGTAGCCAAACTGATATACAAATATTTGTTTTCCCTGAGAGATATGATCTTCAATAATAAAATTGTTTGGGGAAAAAATGCCTTTCGTTCCCCAGCAATGGTGAAAAAATGTTATCACTTAGAGGAAACCCAATTGCGGGAAAACCTCCAAGGTAACCTCGAACCTCTTTTAGGTTGAAAGTTGGCCCTTCAACCTGGAGAGGGATCTCTCCCTAAAACTCAACTACTCTAGATCACTGTAGTAGTAAGTTTTGCAATTAAGTTTTGTGGCTAGATTTAGTTTGTAGGATTAAATTTGATTAGGTTGTATATAAAACACACCATTGGGTATGGAGTCTAGTTCTATCAAATGATGCTACATATGTAATGAGCAGAACACAAAAAGCAGGGTAGCAATAACTCCTTTGACAATTTGAGAAATTTAGAAGAAGACTAAAAAAAAGATAAATATAGTTGATAGGAACAACAAGTACTAATGACTAAGAAATACGAGAAAGGAGCATTAATGAATCCCAATCTCAGATACTAACATTTTCTAGACATGAAGAATATTTTTCATAACAGAGAAATAACGAACAGGGAACTACAACGCATGATTTTTTTGAAAATTCTCATCAAACTGTAGTATATTTAAGATCTGCTCAAATACACCATAATGTTAATGTTTATACAACAAAAGACAACCTTTTTCCCTTCTTCAAAAATTGTCTTTATAGACACTACATCAACTGATCACAGGATTATAGTTTCAATCTTAATTACAATAATCCAAAGATATCAAAATATTCTAAGTTCATGCATGTGGAAAATATTTTTAATTACATAAGTTTTTTCTAAAAATAAATATTTGTTGGAATATACGCTATCATATAGGCAAAGAAAAGTATCTTTAGAATATCTTCCTCGAAAATAGAAACAGGTCCCTGACTGATAGAACCGAATCCTTGTTGGCAAATAGGTCCCTCTGCAAACAGGTTCAATCTTCACCAAAATTATTTTTCTGTTATCATTCTTATCCATCGGGCTTCCTGGTGAAATTCGTTGATATTGTCGCTGTCAACTTCTTTGTTTTTCTGAATTGAAGATTTCACTAACAAATAGATTGTCAGCATTTGCTTTTCTACCTGTGTTTAGAATTCCCTGAAAGTGGGAATGTCATCATTATCACTTCTCAAAATTTCATTGACAACGGAGATGTTAGCACTCCCTGCTTCTTTTAAAATCGTGGACAGTGGGAATGTCAGCTCCTTCCTACTCTATTTTATATAAAAACATTGTTAAGCATATTGTCAGTGATGAAAGCAAAAAATATGTTTCTTAAGTTCAAAAATTTCAAAATGACCCTAAGCCTCCTAGCAAAGGGCGTTGATTGCTTTAAGAAACACATCCACCTTCTCCAACCTCTGTTTCTTGCTTTTTCTTGTCTCCATAGGACCTTTCCTTATAGTTCCTTTATCCTTGCTCTTCTTACAGCCTGCAGTCTTCTTTCTGTTGATGATAATGTCCTTCAATGGCACATTATCTACATCAATCACCTTGTTGGCTAAATTTGGGTTGCTTCTCAGCTCAATTTTGTACCTTAATTTTTTTGGTGGCCTTGTATGGGGTCTTTTGCCTCCTTTGAAAGTTTCAAACAAAGTTTCCTCATCTTGGGTCTCAACTTTGACCTCCTTATCTTTAACAATTTCTAGTGTAGTTTTGTCTGCAAGGGAGGCTGCAACAGGTGAACTCAGCACCTGGGGAGAACTGATAGCAAAAGGTAAGTTTACAGGAGATGTAGGGTCTAGTTTACTAAGCCTAGCACTCTTTCTTTGGTATACTTTGGGGATTTTAGGGCTAGAGGATGTAGAAGGGACCTCTGTGTTTTCTAGCTAGGAGTTGGCTCAACAGGGGTTGTTTCTTGAGTCTTTTTCCCCTTTTTAATAGTCTTTGGCCCTCTTTGATTTTTAGGGGGTTGAGGCTGAAAACCTCCCCAAAATAGGAAGTGGCTCCAGGTTCTCCCTACCTTGGCCAACTAGTTTTCAATCAATAGTTTAATGAGGGCTTTATGGTATATAAAATGGGGAGAAGGGTCAGTTATGGTTCTGAAACGAGTTGCCATATGCCTGAGACTCTCTAGTAAATAGAAACAAGCATTCATTCTAACCTGACTAGCCAAATGTGCAAGAAAATGGAAATGATAAAGGTTTACCTGATTGAATCTTCCTTCGCATGTGAAATATTGCTAAGAGATGTGAAGCAGGTCATTCAATTTGTCTTGTAACCAGTCCCTCTGAACCCCAGTTCTCCAATTTTGATCCTCAAATTCTTCCTGCAGAAAGAAGGCCACATCAACGCCTGCCAATACATGGCTTCTAAAAATTCGTTCTCCGTCTGCTGGCAATGTTGTGGCCTCTGAGATTAGCTGCTCTGTAACCAAGAATGAGAGCCCACCAACTTCCACCCAGTTCCCATCGAAATTTTGAGCAAATGACTGAGCCACAACATCATGGTAGTCGGTGCAGCGGTGGAAAAACTCACTCCAACTGGCTTGTTGAAACTATTGCTAGATATCATGATATATGTCCAACAAATCTGATGCTTTGGGCTCATCCTGGTTAATATTGCCACCTTTCCCCATCGCAGTCTCCTTGTGGGAGAAACCGGACAATATATTACCAATTGTTAACAAATAAACAACACAGTAACGAAACTTACAAATGAAAAGATGAATTTACAAAATGCAATGAGTTTAATGGCGGATAAAAGAAATCATTTTGATTTGGAAAAATGATTACGATTTGGATGAAACACATTTTAACCCATTATTATTCAATGAACCATACATTGATGGCGATGGAATATTTATGATTTAACCTCACACTTACCCATGACATGCTTTCCATATTTTAAATTTTAAATTTGTTTTTTACACTGACACTCGGTCTATCAATTTTATAGGAAATGCTGATAAGCCCGTTGTTAGTGAATTTCTTCAGAAAATATAACCGGAACACTTAAAATGTTGATAGCCCCGCTATCAGTGATTTTCCTGTTTATTACAACTAAAATGATGACACTGACACTGTCATCATTTTTTGGAAAAGAAGAAAAAACAAAAAAGATTAATGTGATAACACTAGAACAACACATCGAAGTCGTAAGCCTGTTGTCAGCGAATTTCTTCAAAAAATATAACTAGAACACTTAAAATGTTGGTAGCCCTACTATCAGTGATTTCCCTGTTTATTACAACTAAAATGATGACACTGAAACTGTCATCATTTTCTGGGAATATATATCTATATATATATATATATATATATATATATATATATATATATATATATATATATATATATATATATATATATATATATATATATATATATATATATATATATCTATATATATATATATATATATATATATATATATATATATATATATATTGTGATAACACTAGAACAACCCATCGAAGTTGTAAGCAAAGAAAAACACCATGAATAAAAATAAAGACACGAGAAAGTGATGTGAGTTCCACTAGAGTCCCACTCATAACACAAGTGAATGTCGCACCAAGCTGTCACTAGCGGCCAAGCTAAAGGCTTCAGAGTCAAATTCATGTTTTGAATTTGATTCAGAACCTAACAAGGGGAATGACAAAGGAAAGTAGATTTTCAATGCAGAGACGAGTGCCACCATTGCCACCACCAAGGTCCAGAAGATCCAAAGGAAGGGGAGTGTCTCTTCCATCACATATGTGGGTGAAGGGGTCCCCACTACAATTCATTGTCAAAAATAGGAGCCAAAAGAGCTTCATCTCAACGGAGGTTTCTAAGTGATTGGGCCTACTAACCAACCCACACTAGAAACCATACACCATTGGGTGGCTCCATCAAAGACAAGATATCGGCGTCAGCCAATAGTGTCACCTTCCCTTTTGCATCAAGTCCTTCACGAATGAGGTATTATGTGATGTTACTCATCTTGACGTATGTGATGTGTTATTAGACCAACCATACTTATGGAAGTGACATGTTGTGTATGATTCTAGGCCTCGCATTGTTATTATTACTTTAGGCAATAAATTATATAGGATACTAGAGGTAGCCCCTCCTACCGCCATCTCTACTAAGCGATGCATAAAAATCATCTACCATATTAGGAAATTCGTCTTAGCTTTTATCCGCTCTCAAAGTAAGGGGGAGATCATATCCACATCCATGGCCCCTGAGAAGGGTTCCACCATGCAGCAGAGGGAGGTGGATGAGGTCATGGAAGAATATATAGACATCTTCTCCTCACCCACAGGGGTCCCTTTTCACTGTTAAGTCAAGCATTTTATCAATCTGACTCCTGGAACGCCCCTACCCAATGGGCCTATATATCACCGCTCTATTATGGAAAATGGAGAAATCGAGTGATAGATCCAGGATTTGCTGCAAAAACGACACATCTGACCAAGTTCCTCACCTTGTGGGAGCTCGATTGTACTTATACAGAGGAAGGATGGGACTTGGAGACTTTGCATTAAGTACTGGGCACTAAATAAAATCACTGTCAAAAATAGTTATCGAATCCCATGGATTGATGACCTTCTTGACCAGCTCAAGGGGGCCAAGTACTTCAGCAGCTAATTTAAAGTATGGTTATCACCAGGTTCCAATAGAGCCCACATATGTATGGAATATCACCTTCAAATCCAAGGATGGACTTTTTGAGTGGTCTTTCATGCCTTTGGGGTTGACAAATTCCCCTGCAACTTTTATGAGCCTGATAGACTACATATTGTGTCCCTTTACCAACTCATTCATGGTTGTATATCTGGACGACATCCTCATCTTCAGCAAGAATTAGGAAGAGCACTTGCAACACATTTGGTAGGTCCTTCAAACCCTGTAACAACACAAACTATGTGTCAACTTAGAGAAATGCACCTTTGGCATGAGCTAAGTCTCATATATTGGTTACTTATATGATGAGAAAGGTGTGCATGTGGATCTTGCTAAGAACCAAATAATTCGGGATTGCCCAGCCCCGACCACTCTAACAGAGCTTTGAAGCTTTTTGGGCCTTACCATTTATTATTGGAGGTTTGCGTTGGGATTCTCTCAAATTTCTTGGCCTTTGAGAAAAGTTACCAAGGGCGGAGAAAAATAGAAGTTTTTTTGGACTGAGTCCCAACAGAGGGCGTTTGTTGAGCTGAAGCATCGCCTTTGACCTGCACCAGTACTCACATTGCCAAACCTACAACAACCATTTGAAATTGAGACAGACACCTCTGACTATGCAATTGGTGCAGTTCTCACCCAGAAAGGGCATTTAGTGGCCTATCACAATGAGATACTTTTCGAAACATTTTAGAAATTCCCCACCTATGATAAATATTTGTATTCCATCGTGCAGGCTTTCCTACAATGGAAACATTACATTCTGGGGAAGGAGATGATCATCCACACAAAGCACCAACCTATTCAGCTTACACGGATGCGAGGGAAGTTGTGGAAAGATCACCATCAAAAGTGGTCCACATATCTACAACAATTTCATTTGAACATTAAATACAAGAAGTGAAACACCAATCATGTTGCAGATTGCCTCAGCCAACCCACAATTGCAGCACTGACCATTGTTCTCAACTCTTGTGGCCACGAGACCTCGAGATGGCCACAATTATACAAAAATGATCCAGAGTTCGCTAACAAATACCAGTTATTAGTAGATGGAAAGAAAGTTCCAGACTTCCACCTCCAGAATGCTTTATTATGCTACATGGGCCACCTTTGTGTTCCTTCAAGTGAGCGTGCCAAGCTGATTTGGGAGGTGCACGACAGTCGGGTCGCAAGTGTAACACCCTCCTCCCACATCTACCCAAGTAACTAACCAACCAAGGTAAACATGTGATGAGAGGCCACTATGATATGATTCGACCTCCTAAGTCACGTTAAGGAAGTGGAACCGACGGAAACACACCATACAGACCTTCAACATCAACATTAGGACCCTCAGGAATAATCCCATCCTTTCTACCAACCAGCCCTTAGGTCCTACCAAGATTTTAAATCACTTGACCCCCGGACGCTCCCATGATATGGGATGATAGCGTCCAGGAGGCTCTGGACGCTCTCATGACAAGGCATGCCACCGTCCAAGGACTAAATTACATAGTGTTGTGCCAGCTTCCCTAGGATTTGAGCCACTTTTTCAGGCCTAGAGCCCAGGTCACTACCCAGAATTGAATGAAATTATCAGAACAAGGAAATGGAAACACTAATGCAATTAATTGAATAAGACCTTGACTGGACCCCTACTATCCATGACAGGCATTTCGTCAAACATATCATGAACATGTAATCTACAGGTGTAAATAACATATCTTAGCATAGGGGTCTCATACTTAGATGAGAATCGCTAAGAGACATTGATGCTTCATCAAATTAGTTTCCATTTCATCCATTAGGTCATAGATACAGTGTTCATTCATTTACCAATAAAAACATGATGAGATCCATATATAGCTACTATCATAAAACACATACATAACCATCATAAAAGAAACAGAAATTCCAAGGAAATCATAGCCATATAATCCACATATAGACCAGTATAATACTCATAGAAATACAAGGAGAAATAACCTCATATTGATGACGAAAAATAAAAACTCGGGATGGGACTTCCACGTTCCACCCAACCATAGAATGGTTGAGCCAAATCTCTCTTCATCCATTCACCCTCGTGCCATATTCCACAGATGAATGTGGGATCTCATAAAACACATCAATCCAAAACCATCCAGGGCTTCTAGAGGCCAACCACCTCAACCCATCAAACAGTGATTCCACCTCACGGTCAGAAATCAGACAACATCATCAGATTGGTCTCTACCCAAGCCTTCCAGGGCTCCAAAGTATTTGTTCCAACCCAACTTCCAGGACTAGTAACTCAACCCAAGCTAAAGGAAATGTGAGAACCAACCAGAAACACAAAGAAATGAACCCACAACACCATGGATATCTAGGAAATGACAAGGCTAGATAGGGCCATTGTTAATCCAAGTAATCCTCCATGCCAATGATAGATCATAACCAAGAAACCACATGCATGTGCCATGCATGCCAAAATTAGTGAGGAAAACATACATGCAACTCGGTACCTGCAAGAAAAACTCGTTGTAAATGTTGATCCTGATGTTCTCTTGCACTTTCCTGCTCTTACTTTGCCTTCTTTCTCCAAAACTCCAAGTATGCCACACTCTCCAAGAGTGCTCCAAGAAAACTCTAAGTCTCCAAGAATGAGAGAGAGAGAGAAAATAGAAGAGAGCTCCACCAAAATTGAACTGACAAAGCTTACACTGACTAAGCCTTTCCCACTGATCCTTAGAAGCCTTTTTATTAATGAGGTCTCTATTTTCAACATTTTCCATTATTTTCCTTCAACTTCCTCCTCACATGAAACCTGTGACCTTTCACCTTCCTTTTCTCCTAATTTCCATTATTTTCATAAATAAAATTCCAATAAATGTCTCATGCCTTTCCAAAGCCTTTTCCATTGCCTTTGCCAATTTACTTAGCCATAATAAATCAAAGTGACACCCTACTAGGATGTTTTCCCCACCATTCAGCTTGGAATATGTGTCCCATGACTGTGGTCTTGTATATTGTTACATGAATTTTTAACCAGGGTTGTTACAGCAAGACACTTTGGCGTGGAGAAAATTGTGGTCGTACTGCAAAACTATTTTTAATGGCCAAATATCTGACATGATGTTGAAAGATACATCAGATCCCATATTGCATGTGTCATTGCCAAGCCAAACATCAAGAAGCAAGGATTGTATACTCCTATTCCTACTCCTAGTCGGCCCTAGGAATCCATCTCCATGGACTATATGTCTGGCCTCCAAGCATGGAAATGACTACGTATTTGTGGTCATCGACAAATTTTCTAATATGGCCATTTTTGGCTACCTACAAGAAGAGTATCACTGCATAAGTCATTGCCAAACTCTTCTTGGAATGAGTGTGGTTACATTTTGGGATCCTGCAAGCCATTATATCATATCGAGATAACAAGTTCCTAAGTGAATTTTGGTCGAGCCTTTGGTCATTTTATGGAGACCAAGCTCACCAAGTCGATTGCATTCCACCCCCATACTGATGGCTAGACAGAATTTGTCAATAGAATGATTGTGCACATACTACACATGTAAAAATCTAAGCATGTGTGCATATGGGATGAGAGTCTTCCCTATGTGCAACATATCTATAACAGAGCTCTCCATAGTTCAACTAGCCAAAGGCCCTTTGTAGTGGGCTTGGGATTTCAACCATTATGTCCCCTTGATGCTCCACTACCTTTTGCAACTACACAGGAAGAATTTGCCATGTTTAGTCTGAAGCTGATAAAACCACCAAGTTTATTGAGCACATTCAACACTTCATCGAGTAGGTTCATGATATTTTGGAAAAAGTCAATGCCAAGTACAAACAACGACATGATCATCATCGGGTGCCACACAAGTTTTAGGTGGGCAACAAAGTTTGGTTACATCTGCAGAAAGAACGCCTTATTTTCACCTAGCATTCAAGGTGGACCACCTTCAGCCATACTTTCTATTAGGAAAAATACTAAGAGGGGGGTGAATCAATATTTTACTCACTTCAAATTTCCATTTTTTTATTATGATTTGTGTATGCTACTATTATAAAGTAAACTAGTGTATGTACATGATTGTTATTAAGGAAACATGTGTATATCTAGATAACTAATATGTTTAACTTTAATCAGTGCATCATTACTTCATTATTCATCAATTAAGTAGTAATCATGAGCAATAAGAAGCAGAAATATCATCAACACACAAGAATCATATCAACACACATGAACACCAGGATTTTTAGGTGGAAACCCAATGTGGGAGAAAACCATCGTTGTTGTCATCTTTGTATTCTTCTTTTATTAAAAGAAAAACTTCTTACAATCTTGTACTGGTGCAGACTCTAACCAGTACGCAGGCACCCACCTGTAGAAGGCTACAACCTTCTCTCATTTTCCAGCACCTACTAGAAGGGAGCTCCAACCCCTTGACTTTGTTTACCGGCTACTACCGAAAGGGTGGACCACTTTTCATAATATTTCATACTAGATCCACTTTCATCATTAAGCCCAAACCAAGTAAAAATTCTGAAACCAATCACTGAAACAAATCACCCAATCACTAAACCAATTGAATCATCAAATCAATCACTGAAGCTTAATCAATCAATGCAAATAGATCAAACCAATACATATCATATCAAGTCAATGTAAATCCATTCATAAGTATACCCTACCATGTATTGTTTATCACAAAAACCAAATGTTGTCACTGCAAACCCTGGTCAATCATATGTCAGAATGTATACGCTATTTTTCTGGATCATACCCACATATGTTGGCACTTCCCTACCTACGTACAAATATCAAATTACCGATACATAATCTGAATCACTGTAACACTAAATATTATACTAAATCCATCATAGATCAATGAACCAAATACAAATCACCATACAATAGAATCATCACTAATCAACCTTCCATTCCATAACCAAATCAATCCAACAAGTATTGTCAAACACATATATTATTATGAGACAGACGTGATTGAAAGACAACAACAATCATTACAGCACTGATCAAATATCATCAACAACCCACACTACAAAACCCTAGCATGTATATGTGACTTTTCCAAATAACATCTGTGTATGTACGCACTTAGTATTCTTAACACTTGCATACAGATTCTGAACTTTCGTAGAATATATATGTGACTACTTAGACTCATATGCGTGTATGTAAGCGACTTCTCAGAGGAAAACTAGTGTATAGATCTAAAATCATTGAATCATACCTTCGTTGTAACCACAACATTTGTCAAACCCAAATCTCGGCATACACACCATTACAGTCACACATCATTATACCATCATCATAGATCTATCAAATCATAAATAGATTAATCAATATGTATTCATTTCAGATCTATCAGATTTGATCCATCTCCAAGTTCCCTAGTGCACACATGTTTCATATCAAAACATTCATAAATAATTCAAAACTTGCACACACAACACCTTGATCTCCATCTCTTTATATAATATTTTCCTTAGAAAATAACTTAGGTAAATACCTTGGTTATGTTGTAAGTTTTCTTTGATGGGATGAAATATTTTTTGTCGCTTCCAAATACTATGGCCCAATACCATGGTAAATACCCCTAGTATTCATAATACAATGGTACGGATTCTATACGTGACTTCTCTTCACCATACCTGCGCATGTACATGATCTTGCTTCACAAGACCCACGTATACTTTATTACACTTTATCTTTTCCATTCATTTGTCTCTGAACTGATATTCCTTTGTTCATATCACCTAAAGCGTCTTCATAACCATCATGGTTACATCTCTATCAAGTAGGTTTCTATCAAGGACAACAATTAGCCATAATGTAAACACTTTCCCCCATTGTTGGACACATTAGATGTTGTTGAGCAGTTGACACCAACAAATCTCAACCTAGACTACAATAAATAGGCCAAAACTAATTGGATCATGGACAAATAGATCAAGAACACTCACAAACACATGGTCCAAGTGTATCGAGTTATCAAAGTTGGCCAGCGCCTGCACCAGGGGAAGTGGCTCACTAAGGACCAATTTCAGCAAAAATTTCCCCATCTCATGAAGACACTCAACACAATGAGGACCATTTCTTCCTAAGGGGGGAGGATTGATCCAGGAGGATATTGATGGCCACCTTCCTATTCCACTTGTAACCCAATCACAATTTCTCTTTGTTTCCTTAATTGTAGCACAGTTACTATTTTTGCCATTTGTTCGGGTCCTTAACTTCCAGAGCCATTTTGATGCCCTAAATGACCTTTTTTGGGAAAGTGGGTGAACATGTCGGTAATAAAAGATGTTTGTAGTTGAAATTTGTAGTCTTTCGAGAGATCTTTCTAATGAGGTATCATATGCATCAAATGGATAGGGTATCCTAAAGTTACGATCCCGGGAAGTTGATGTACCAACTAACCCCAACGGGGCCTGTTATCACTCATATTTTCCTAGAAGTTGTCAGAAGTAGGAAAGGGGTCCGAGGTAACCACAAACCAACTTTTAAGTACAAAATCTAGCCAATTTGTACTTAGAGAGGACTCTCTCGGTATGATTTAGCTTTGTTTAGTAAGGTATTAAGCTAGGTATGAAAGCTTGGGGGTTTTGATTTTGATTGGTGGTGGAATTCAGGAACAAATGGATAGAACAAAGTAGATCAGGCCATTGGGCTATGGAGTCAACTGCAGATGGCTAAACTGGATTTGGATAATTCCACAAAGGAGGGCTTCACAGGGCAAGATAGCTAAACAAGGATCAAATGGTAACTTGAAAGAATGGAATGGTTTTGAAAGGGATGAAGGGCAGTTAAGAATCCTTCAACATGTTTCAAAAGGAGGGAAAATGACTGATCACTAATAAAAAGCAATTAAGAATTTCTTATCAAATGATCATAATGATAAACTAAGAAGCAAAGAGCAGTTAAGAATTCCTTGCCTATGATAGTTTAGAGGAAAACATTTAGAATAAAAATGATTTTAAAGACAGAGTGCACTTAAGCACTTTCTGAAATATACTTTTTTGTTTTAATATTCAGATATGAACACAAGTGAAATAGTAAACCAGAAAACAATAGCACATGAGATATAAAATACTTATTTGTCTAATGTTTGGCACATGAATCTTGTAAGAAAGTCCCTTGCTTTATTTCTTCATCCAGCCAGCCATACAAGAGTTGATCAACAGCTTTTCTTTTCCAAAATAATAAGTCTATAGAAATGTCTAAGAATCCACTCCCATTACTCTGAATGAGGGAGTATTTATACAAAATTTTACATTGAAATGTCTCATAACAGAGAGAGATATAATCTAGGAAAGCTAACTATATGTTACATAAAAGTAGAGACAGATGGTCTTGAATATAGAAGATAAAAGTGAGATGCTGCCTTGTTGTCCCTGTTTTTGTGAATGAGTTGGAGGCAGGCCCTATGATTGAGCATCTTGCTGTCTGGCTTGTAATTCGGTGTTGGCTGCCTGTTTTTAACTTTTGACTGATACTCTTTAACCTGTTCTAATACTCTTTACCTGTTTAATCCTTGTTCACCCTCTTTTACCAAAATTTACTAAGGTAAATACTGAAAATTTATCTTTTTACCAAGGCAAATTATAAAATTTCTATCATATATGTCCACCAATTTTCCTTTGGTATTCTGGTCCTTTGAATTTTCCTTGAGATTTCATCAGCCTTAGTGTATTTGACAAAATTAGGCTAAACTGGAAACAGATGTTTTATTTCATGCTCAACATAGAAAAGGTTCTCTAGACTTTCATAGAGAACTCTGCCTGTAGGTAGTGCCTTTGGTGCAGATGCACCAGCTGATGAACTAGCTTGATTGTTTGCATATTGAGCCAATTTTTCCACATAGTCTTCATGTCTCATCAATTTATCATTAATTACTAAAGGACTGGGAAGTCCTTTGCTGTGCAAGATACCAAACTTCTCCATAAAATCATTAATTTCTTCTTGCATGTTTTGACATTTGCTTTCTAAATTCTGCATCAAAGATCTTTTGGTCACTACCTTTTTTATTTCTAGGATAGTTGTTTTTTTGTCTTCAATTTTCAACTCTTCTAGCTAGTACCTGTTTTTTCTGTTCAAAAAAATTATTAGCCTGATGGCTTCTTCAGGCTTTCTACCTAATTCTTCCTTAGTTCTCTGAATCTCTTGGAGAGCAAGTTGCACTAAATCAATATGTTCAAAAATTATTTGTATGGATGGCCAAGCATCATTTATTGACTGAGTGATGTTGGTCCAAAGAATTTTCCTAATATCTGTTAAGGGCTTCTCAAAGGTGAGGTCTTTCTCTAATGTTTTCACCTGTTGTGCCAAGCCTTTATTCTTCCTTACTTCTTT
Source organism: Pinus tabuliformis (assembly GCA_031772625.1). Lineage (NCBI taxonomy): Eukaryota > Viridiplantae > Streptophyta > Pinopsida > Pinales > Pinaceae > Pinus > Pinus tabuliformis. The sequence goes on along the minus strand of CM062819.1, from coordinate 582,277,312 downwards.
AGCAAAATTGATTTTTGAGACATCATATTTCTGTTCTAAAGTAACAAATTTTTCCTTTACCTTCTGTAATTCAGAGACTTGTAGTTTCATCTCCTCCATTGACCTGATTAATTCCTCTGTACTCAAACCTGAAGTTCCTATTGGTGTTGTACCTCTGATTATTTCTGCTATGATCAAGGGGACATTAGGTGCCAAAGCTGTTCCAAGTGTTGAAGGGACTATTGTGGATACCACTGGTATCATATTTATAGGCTCAGAGGTCGACTCTCCCTGCCTGCTTTTCAATGATTTTTCCAATTCTTGTTCAGTTTCCTTTAACTGTTCATTTAGCTTAAAGACTAAGTCCATAAGCTCTTCTTCAGACTTCTTCTGAACAACTTCTACAGTTTGAGGATGTCTTGAAGGTGGCAATTTTAATTGCTTTCTCAAGGCAGCTATGTCTTCATATTTCTTCTTTATTAAGGCCTCTACTGCCTTTACATCCTTTGGGTTATGACCCAATCCAATAACCAATTCTTCCAAAGATTTAGTTCTATTACCTTTAGCCTGTGAGAAGGCTCTTTCTGGCCGTAATTGAGCAGTTGTATTATTCAAAGAATTTTCTAATCTTTGGGCCATCATAGCTTTACCAGTCAATGTTGAATATACCATTTCCCCTGTCTGCTTGTGTAACTCAATTTGATCTAATGGGTGGATTTCCTTGGCCATAACCTCAAAATTAGTTTTTAGGTAGTCTGCTATTAACTGAGGCTGCTATACTTTGGGCTTGAAAAAGCTCATCTACATCTTGCCTTCTTTTATGTCATAGGCTAACATCAACCTAGTTTGATTTATGGGGGCCATTTTCAAATACTGATCATAGACTTGAGCCCTTAATGGTTCATTTTTAGCCTTTATATCTTTGAATTTCTTTTTAATATCTAGGTTCTCATTTACTGGAGGCCTGAAGGATGACACTTTAGCACTTTGTTGCCTTTCCATTTCCTGTCTCTGTGAGCTAGAAGTTTTCCCACCTGTTGGGAAAGTATGTTGTCTGTCTGCACCTTCTTTTCTTTGACTTTCTGTAGTTTCTTCAAAAAATTCCTCTTCTGAATGAGGATTTAGCCTGTGCCTCTTAGCACCAGGCTGGCCTGATGGGCCACTGGCAGGGGTAGCTACTTCCCTGTCTCTCTTTTTATTCCTTTCCTCATTCAGAGGAGTTTGTAAAATCAGGGGCTCTCCAATGTTGACTTGAGTTGAATGGACCTGTGTTTGAGCCTGCTTCTGAGAAGTTTTAGGCTGCTTTGACATGGTTGATTGTTCTGTTGCCTGAGTGCTTGTCTCTTTTTCTCCTCCCGTGATGTCTCTGCAAGTGGTGCAATGGTCTCTTGTGAGTGCCTCTGAGAGGTATATGTTGGAAATAATACTGAGAGGGGGGGTGAATCAGTATTATTAAATCAATATAACTTTTTCATTTCCATATTAAGATTCATATACGCTACTTCAGTTAAGGAAAACCGCGTGTATACGCAACTGTGTGTAATGCAACAAGCATATATCCAGTAAACTTATGATTCAGTTAGTTGATCCTTAATGAGTGCATCAGAACATTATTAACCATATGAACAGTAAACAGGAGCAGTAAAATAGAATATATCATCACACACAAGAAGCACACATGAACACCATGATGTAAGGTGGAAACCCAATGTGGGTGAAAACCACCTGCTGCAAGTTGTCTCAATCTTCTTTTTAATAAGAAACTTCTTTTACAATGGTTCTGTACTGGTGCAGTATTATACCAATACGCAGGCTTCTACCTGCAGAAGGCTACAACCTTCTCTCGTTCTCCAAACTCTCCTGGAAGGGAGCTACAACCCCCTTAGCTCATGTACTAGCTGATGTACTAGTACGTAGGTGCCGACCTACAAAAGGCTACAACCTTCTCTTTCTTCCTCCAGGTACCACGTTTCATAAATTTTCAGACTAGATACTCATGGAACACATCATCATAATCTGAAGGCCATGTTTCATATAATTTTCATACTGGACCCATCAATATCATTGAAGCACACAATCAATCAACACTAGCATCATCAATCTCTGAATCACCTAATACTAAATCACTGAAACCCTATCAACAAAATGCAGTCACCAGAACATAGAGCAGAACACTGAACTCTGAAACAATATTCAGAACTAACTGTATCATCAAAAATCATGCATCAGAGTGCATACTCTACTTGGAATTGCCGAACCAGCGTGTATACGCAACTTCACCAAGGCGAACTAGCGTATATGTCATTAATTACTTACTTATAACTTCGCTCCACTTCCTGACTTCAAACATACCCAGATCATTACATATACAAAGATAATATGTATGTTAGAAACCAAATCTAGTTCATCAGATCACATAAAGATAAGTCATTATGATCCTGATCCATTATAGATCTCATCCATCAATACTGAAGCTAAACATAATCAACCAATCTGAATATGTAGAATACTGACACTAGTAAACAGTCATCAGAACTCATCAACAACTAGAAACACCTGTAACTTCAAACATCATAGTTCATATGGTATACGCTACTTAGATGTATCTAACCTACGTATGTACGCTCTTTTATCATAGTCAACCAACATATACATCTGTAAATATTCATTCATGATTTGCAGCTATTCCAAACTTGAGTTATACCCAGATCATAACATTTACATAACATTACATGCGTCAGTATACAGATCTAGACTAAACAAGATCAAACCGTATAGAGACGATTCATTCCAAGCCATTAGATCTCGATCTATACTTATATCTTGTTCTCCATCAACTCTTGAGATTCCTCCTCAGCTTAGATCAAGCAATGCATCATGAACCCATAACCTGCATACTGGATCTCATACTTCATCAGATATTCAAGACTTTCTCAATGCATTTGCCTAATGATCTTCTTCTCCTTTTATAGTCTTAGGCCTTACTCAATACCATGGTCCAAAACTATTGAGAACCAATACTAGGGACCCAATACCTGGGTTCAATACTTCGGAAGCAATTCCAAGGACCAAAACCATAGGTCTAAATACCATGGACCCAAAAATAATCTTTCCCACATGTATGCGCTTTTCCGTGCATGAAAGTGTGTGCATACGCATACACGACTTTTGATCAGCAATCTCGCATGTATACGCGCCTTTGTATATAGTGAACCTGCAGGTATACCCTACTTGGTATATAACGAACCTGCGTATATACACGCCTTGGTACATAGTGAACCTGCGTATAACCTGCATATGTACGCGACTTGGTATATAGTGAACCTGCACATATACTTTTCTTTCTTCATTCTTTGTAGTATGATCATCAACTCTTTGCTACTGACCTGCTGCACTATGATCTATCATCTGTGTGAGTTGCCATCAAGGACAACACTTGTATCATAATGCCAACAATCTCCCCCTTTGGACTTGATGGCAAAGCTAACTTGTTGTACTGAGAACTATCATCTGATTCCTTTGAGTTGTCCTCCATCCCATGTATTTTGTCACATCTGATATCTCTTCTGTAGATTCATCTAGTTATATATAAGTGAGTTGTTCTTCTACGAGTGGGTTTCCATCAAGTACAACACATGCATCATAATGCCAACAATATCAGTTGTTGAGGCACTAATCCCTCATGCTGACTTTTGAGAAGTCTCAAAATGTATCTGTCCAAAAGAATCCAGGTCATGTGTTTTTCCAAGATCCTTCATTACATTTTCTATGTTGACCTGCTCACTATCTGTTTCTACTAGGGTTCCTTCCCTCCATTCATCCATATTAGCAAATTGTTCAATCTCTGGAATCATGTGATGCAAGTAGGGTGATAGTCTGTTTTTCATCCTTCTATCACAGATGAAACTATGAGGGTCATATGGAGTCCAATTAAAACTTTTGTTTTATTTCAGATCGTCTTCTAGAATTTGTTCTGCTGCTTTCCATGCTTCCCTAGTATTGCAGACAAATGGGCCTAAGTGATCCTTGATTCTGAGTTGTGATTTCTTCTTGGCCTTAGTAAAATGTGTCAAATCTGAGTGTATCATCTGTCTATAATATTCCAATGCAAATAGTCTCATTAGAACATATTTAGGTAGCTTGAATGGGGAAAGCTCACACCCATATACTCTGATTTCTGTGTGATTTTGGTATAAATACCAATCACCCACTCTGTACTATTTGGAGAGCTGAAGGATCCTTTTGATGTCATCATTAATCCTGGGAGGGGAATTCCCTGTCAGCAAGGTGGTCACTAGGTGGACAAACTAATCAATAAACTCATTATAGGAATAAGGGCAAGCAAAAGATCTATGGAAGATGGAAGTCCAAAATATGACAGACCTTAGATTACCCTTAGTATCAAGTTTCTTGACAGAAAATGGGAATTTGTCTGATTGGTGGTAGAGGATGAGGTGATATATGAAGGTGGAGTACTTAAAAACCTTCTCATTCTCCAGTCTCATGAACTGGTCATGAATTTTCTCAGCAATATAAGAGGCATAATCATATTTGACAACAGGAGGCTATCCTGGGGTAAAGATAGACATCATCACTAGGGTCAATTCATCTACATATTCACTAGTGTTGAATCCCATGACTACTGATATCATATCAACTATGATTTTGCTTGTATCTGTGAAGGCAACTGACATATAAGGGGGGGGGATCTTTACTCTGATACTTTTGTAATATGAAAGTGTGACAGAGGCGATTGAGCTCAACTTGAGATAATTGAGTTGATTTCTCAAGAAAATTTCCAATGGAAATGGGGGTGAGGGCTTGACTAGGATGAAATTGCAACATTTCATTGATTAATTCAAGAGTTATTGTGAATAGGACTGTTTGGTTGGGAGACATGACTGCTCTACGGATGGGATCATAATTTGCATGGCACTGATGGATTATGTCAGGGAAAACATGCACACAGGGGAGAAAATATATTGGGAGATTGGATTCCCACAGTCCCATGGCATCGTAGCCATTCAAATGGTTATCTCGGCATTGGAAAAAGACTTTGAGGTGGTCTTTATCAGTGGTTAGGTCTTTTATTTGAAAATCCTTGTCTGCCAGAGGCAGATAGTCTAAATCACGATGAGGGGTGGTAATGGGAGCAACGTTTAGGGCTACCGGGGTTTCCATTCTGGTTCTTGTGGATTCAAAAAGGAAACTGAGGTTTTCTTTGTAAAATTGGTGAAACCAAGGGCCTGGGAAACTGGAATTACAGAAGTAGTAACAGAATTATGGTGAATTTTGGATTTTTTAATCAATTTGCAGTGGAAAACAAGTATTTGCAGGGTTTTCTTGTCGGGAAATTGATAAATACCTATTATTGGGAGCAGGCAACGGAATGCAGGTACTAGGTGTGACTGGATGGCTCTGGGCGACGTTGGCTACAAAGGTTGAAGCTAGTTGGCAGCTGGGAGCACAGGCAAGTTGACCTTGTCGTTGTATTTGCATGGATGTACAGGTTTGCAGAATAAACGATGAAAAAAAATTATTTTGTTTTATATACGAAGTCAAAAATTGGAGGGTTTTGGGATTGGACGGGTGACGTTAACGAGCAAACGACATGATGTTTTGTCGTTTAGTGGGAGGCGGTACGCGGTTTATATCGCACCGCTTATGGAGGGGAGGCGGTATTTAGGCTTGAGCCAGCGATTCCATAGAATGATTTACCCGTTGCGAAGGCACTGTACATAAAACCACTTTGTGATCATGCACTAACGTGCGGTCGCAAAGGGTCATGCGATATGCACGACAACCGTTGGATCTAGGCGGTGTGATCTGACGGCTATCGGGGATGAAAGGTGATGGGAGTTTAATAAAGGTGGGCCCAATGTAATTAAAGAATTTTTAATTATATCGGGAGCAAAGTGATTGGTCAGGATGGTTATTAATTAACCGTGAGGGTTAATTAATCCCTTTTTAATGTGGCGGGGGATCAGGGCTGTTAATTAGTTACTGATTAACTAATTAATCCCTATTTAAACCATATTATGGTTATAACTAACCAAAGGGGCGGGATATATAGAATTTCGGGATTTTTACATAGTTAAAGTAATACGGGAAGGGGTAGACTTTTATAGGGGATTTATATAATATAGGTTAGTAGTTAATATGACTTTGAAATGAAAAAGCGCTAAGTATAAAACATTTGGTGTGTGTATTTTATGGAAAATGTTTTTAATTTCCCTAAGTAAAATAGGATTTTACTTAGGGAAAATTTTATAAAGGGAATGAATGATTTATGGTGGGATGAGATGATTAATGAATGAGCTTAAGTACTTAGGCATTATAAATTATTGGGCCGAGGGTCCAGTCCCTCCAGAAGTCAAGGAAATGCTCTGAGCCCCTCTAATTTGATAAATACTTTGGTACTTAGAGGAAATTAGTGAAACTTTAGGGGAAATGAGTAGGGAAGTTAATTATTTGACTTTGCTTGCTTGAGGTGCCTTCAATGTAATACATGCCTTTGCCTTGTGATGAAAGTAAAAGATTTACACATTTAAAATCATCATTCACCACATATTATTCTGCGACCATCATCTACCTACCCTACTTACTTTAACCTAGCATTCTCACTTCTTTATTTGGATGCACTTAGACTGGCGAACCCTTATCAAACTTTCTTTTATTTTACATGGTAATGCCTACCTAATTCTACACTTATTACATCCAAGGGCTCAGATTAAACTGTTGAGCTCCTTTTATTCACTCTACCTATCTACTTATCTGCCAAGATTAAAATGTTTGGTCAGATCTTTACTCTCTATTCCTATAACATGAAATTGAAAATATGAACTAGTTAAGTTTAAACTTTTTGACTATTCATGAATTGTGGCACAAGTGACAAGCTGCACACAATTTTTTATTATACAAAAGTGAAAAAGTAGTGGCTTTTAGACTTGCACACTTTCCTAGTCTTTCTTTTTGTTGGGGTTTATTTTCTTTCCTTTTTGACCATCTTTTATTCTTTTCACCCTTTGATTTTTCTTTTAGGGTATACCCTCTTTACATTTTTAATTTTTTTATTTTTTACAAATATGGAAAACCTTTGCAACAAGTAAAGGTATGAACATATTACAGAGCTCATCATGTCAATCATGATATATGACACCTGTTGGTATAGGGGCATAACAGTGACTCCACTTGGGGATGGCTTTCCCTGGGGAAAGTCAAGAACAATAGATCAGTGGCCTTTGAAAAATTGTGATTATGCTCTGCAATCTTCCTTTTGCCTGATGCTTTATTCATATGTATGACAGTAATGTTTCTAGAGCTTCGGGCCTTCTCTTCGGGCTTCAACTTCACAATCTTACCATCCAATCAACACCAAACCTTTATTATACCTTCTTGAATCCCACTTGAGAACCTTGTAACTTAGGTAGGAATATTTAACCTTGGTCTTTAAAAATCTTTTTAAACTTTTCCTGCAAAACTTCGAGATCTGACCTGAAACTAAAAGGTGTTGCAACCTTCAAACCAAATTAGTAAATCATCAAGATCTTAGGGCCTTTTGATTGGATTCAAATCTTTTAGGATTTATTTCATAATCTAATTAAATCCTACCTACTCTATATTATTGAAAATCAGGTTGAATTAAATAATACAAAAATGCCAATGAAGCCAATCAAGCAACTACAGAAACAAATGAATTGCTTGACTGATTGTCGGTAAAGTCAGAAGCATAATTTGATCATGTATCCACATAATCGAAACTGTGATATACAAAGGCCACTGCTGATGTATTTGGTCCTCATAGAGAAAACATGTTAAAGAACTTGAGTTGAGAAGAACCTCCATATAATCTGCTATAGGATCAACAAAAGCATAAAGTGTGATAGTTTCTTCTGGGCCTTCATTGTCTAATTTATCAGTTGTATCCTCAATACTAAACCCTGCAACTACTTCTTCAGTCTCGCTCTCGAAATCATAATCATCCTCAATCTACAAATTGAAAGGCAGTACATTTTCCTTTTCATTTGGAGAAGAAAGATTTTTTAAGAATTCTTTAGGATCTCGAAAATTATATGACTGAATTTGAGAATGCAAAAGTTTAATTTCATTTTCATATTTTTCAACAACTAAATTAAGAAAACACATTTTAGTTTCATGAGAGTATTTTCTTATTTTGACAATTATAAACACAACTCTTAAAAAATCTTCATCAAGCTGAAATTTTGATAATTCATCCCTGAATTCATTTAAAATTTCATCAAATGAAAGATTTTCCACAAACCCGGTCATCCTGTCTCACTATTAATGCTTTGGAATATGGATTATTTGGTTGTGGAATTTCTCTGAAATTTGAAGCTCGGATATTTGAACAATGGAGTCTTGATTGTTTGGGGCTTCTTGATTGGAAAATGATCATCAAAAGAGACAGAAAAATGATGCTCAAATGTGCAAGGATATTTTATATTTACAATTTCCAAAAGAAAATAATTAAAAAATTAATCTAAAATCTTCTCTAAAATACAATATACATTGGAAAACTCTATCAATTTTAGAAAGAACATAATGTCTTGGATAACAATCCAAGTTAAAAGCCTGATCTTTTCGTTTTTTTCTTTCAGGTTCATTCCTCCAGTGGAGTCTTGTTTGTGAAATTGATGTGGAGTCACTAGGTAGATGATTTTAACCTTTGTGTGTCTAATCACTGCCCACCATCATAGATCAGATCTAAACCTGTAAAACAATTCTGAAGAAAAATAGTAAATAACTTCAAATCATTCCTTTAAGATACATAAAATATTTAATTTAGTGCTTTCTCAAAGGTGTATTTCAACTAAGGATTTGTTCTTCCCCAGTGGAGTCGCTACTATGTTATCACTCAGATTTTCTTAGAAGTTGTCAGAAGTAGGAAAGGGGTCCAAGGTAACCACAAACCAGCTTTTAAGTACAGAATCTATCCAATCTATACTCAGAGAGGGCTCTCTCTGTATGATTTAGCTTTGTTTAGTAAGGTATTAGGCTAGGTATGAAAGCTTAGGGGTTTTGATTTTGATTGGTGGTGGAATTCAAGAACAGATGGATAGAATAGAGTAGATCAGGCCATTGGGCTATGGAGTCAACTGCAGATGGCTAAACTGGATTTGGATAATTCCACAAAGGAGGGCTTCACCGAGCAAGATATCTAAACAAGGATCAAATGGTAACTTGAAAGAATGGAATGGTTTTGAAAGGGATGAAGGGCAGTTAAGAATCCTCAACATGTTTCAAAAGGAGGGAAAATGACTGATCACTAATAAAAAAGAAATTAAAAATTTCTTATCAAATGATCATAATGATAAACTAAGAAGCAAAGAGCAGTTAAGAATTCCTTGCCTATGATAGTTTAGAGGAAAACATTTAGAATAAAAACGATTTTAAAGACAGATTGCACTTAAGCACTTTCTGAAATATACTTTTTTGTTTTAATATTCAGATATGAACACAAGTGAAATAGTAAACCAGAAAACAATAACACATGAGATATAAAATACTTATTTGTCCGATGTTTGGCACATGAATCTTGTAAGAAAGTCCATTGCTTTATTTCTTCATCCAACCAGCCATACAAGAGTTGATCAACAGCTTTTCTTTTCCAAAATAATAAGTCTATAAAAATGTCTAAGAATCCACCCCCATTACTCTGAATGAGGGAGTATTTATACAAAATTTTACATTGAAATATCTCACAACAGAGAGAGATATAATCTAGGAAAGCTAACTATATGTTACATAAAAGTAGAGACAGATGGTCTTGAATATAGAAGATAAAAGTGAGTTGCTGCCTTGTTGTCCCTGTTTTTGTGAATGAGCTGGAGGCAGGCCCTATGATTGAGCATCTTGTTGTCTAGCTCGGTTCTGGCTACCTGTTTTTGACTTTTGACTGATACTATTTAACCTATTCTAATACTCTTTACTTGTTTAATCCTTGTTCACCCTCTTTTACCAAAATTTACTAAGGTAAATACTGAAAATTTATCTTTTTACCAAGGCAAATTACAAAATTTCTATCATATCCGTCCACCAATCTTCCTTTGGTATTCTGGTCCTTTGAAGTTTCCTAAAGATTTCATCAGCCTTAGTGTATTTGACAAATTAGACTGAACTGGAAACAGATGTTTTATTTCATGCTCAACATGGAAAAGGTTCTCTAGACTGTCATAGAGAACTCTACCTGTAGGTAGTGCCTTTGGTGTAGATGCACCAGCTCATGAACTAGTTTGATTGTTCGCATATTGAGCTAGTTTGTCCACATAGTCTTCATGTCTCATCAATTTATCATTAATTACTAAAGGACTAGGAAGTCCTTTGCTCTGCAAGATACCAAACTTCTCCATAAAATCATTAATTTCTTCTTGCATATTTTGACGTTTTCTTTCTAAATTTTGCATCAAATATCTTTTGGTCAGTACCTTTTTTATTTCTAGGATAGTTGTTGTTCTGTCTTAAATTTTCAGCTCTTCTAGCTAGTACTTGTTTTTTCTGTTCAAAAAATTTATTAGTTTGATGGCTTCTTTAGGCTTTCTACCTAATTCTTCCTTAGTTCTCTGAATCTCTTGGAGAGCAAGTTGCACTAAATCAATCTGTTCAAAAATTATTTGTATGGATGGCCAAGCATCATTTATTGACTGAGTGATGTTGGTACAAAGAATTTTCCTAATATATTTTAAGGGCTTCTCAAAGGTGAGGTCTTTCTCTAATGTTTTCACCTGCTGTGCCAAGCCTTTATTCTTCCTTACTTCTTCAGCAAAATTGATTTTTGAGACATTGTATTTCTGTTCTAAAGTAACAAATTTTTCCTTTACCTTCTATAATTCAGAGACTTGTAATTTCATCTCCTCCATTGACCTGATTAATTCCTCTATACTCAAACCTAAAGTGCCTGCTGGTGATGTACTTGTGATTGTTTCTGTTGTGACTAAGGGGACATTAGGTGCCAGAGCTGTTCCAAGTGTTGAAGGGACTGCTGCGGATACCACTAGTATCATGTTTAGAGGCTGAGAGGTCGACTCTCCCTGCCTGCTTTTCAGTGATTTTTCCAATTCCTGTTCAGTTTCCTTTAACTATTCATTAAGCTTAAGGACTAAGTCCATAAGCTCTGCTTTAGACTTCTTCTGAACAACTTCTGCAGTTTGAGGATGTCTTAATGGTGGCAATTTTAACTGCTTTCCCAAGGCAGCTATGTCTTCATATTTCTTCTTTATTAAGGCCTATGCTACCTTTACATCCTTTGGGTTATGACCCAGTCCAATAACCAATTCTTCCAAAGATTTAATTCTATTATCTTTAGCCTGTGAGGAGGCTCTTTCTAGTTGTAACTGAGCAGTTGTATTATTCAAAGAATTTTCTAATCTTTGGGCCATCATAGCTTTACCACTCAATGTTGAATATACCATTTCCCCTGTCTGCTTGTGTAACTCAATTTGATCTAAGGGGTGGATGTCCTTGGCCATAACCTCAAAATCAGTTTTGAGGTAGTCTGCTATTGACTAAGGCTGTTGTACTTTGGGCTTGAAAAAGCTCATCTACATCTTGCCTTCTTTGATGTCATAGGCTGACATCAACCTAGTTTGATTTATGGGGCCATTTTCAAATACTGATCATAGACTCCAGAAGCAACAAAGGCCTTCGAACATCTTAAAGAGGCAATGTGCCAAGCACTAGTCTTAGCTACACCGAACTTCACAAAAACCTTTATTGTGGAATGTGATGCTTCAGGAAATGGAATTGGTGTTGTTTTAATGCAAGATGAAAGACCCATTGCTTTTGAAAGTCGTCCAATCAAGGGAAAGTTTTTACAAAAAGCTATTTATGAGAAGGAAATGTTGGCAATACTACATGCACCTAAGAAATGGCGACCCTACCTAATGGGAAGACACTTCAAGGTAAAAACGGATCATGATAGCCTTAAATACTTTTTAGAACAAAGATTATCCTCTGAAGAGCAACAAAAGTGGGTCACAAAGACGTTGGGTTATGACTTTGAAATCATCTACAAAAAAGGGAAGCAAAATGTGGTGGCAGATGCACTCTCAAGAAAGGATGAGTATATGGAAGCATTGTTGTGCGCCATTTCTATTATCCAACCAGAATGGATAAACGATGTAAGGGAGGAATGGAAGAATGATGAAGAAGTGTGGGCACTTATTCAAAAGTTACAACAAGATTACAGTACATCTTATACATTTAGCTGGCAAAATGATTCGTTATGTTACAAAGATCGCTTATACCTCTATAAGAATTCCCAACTCAAACAAAAGATTGTTATGGAATTGCACACTTCTCCCTTAGGAGGGCACTCGAGATTTTTAAAAACTTACCACAGGGTTAAGAAGGAATTTTTTTGGGATGGCCTTAAATCGAATATTCAAAAGTTTGTGGTAGAATGTTTGGTTTGCCAACAAAATAAAGTTGAAACAATTAAGACCCCGGGTCTATTACAACCTTTATCCATTCCAAGCCAACGTTGGGAGGAGGTTTCAATGGATTTTATCACAGGTTTACCCAAGTCTGAGGGAAAGAGTGTCATCATGGTGGTAGTTGACAGACTTACCAAGTATGCACACTTTTGTGCATTATCACATCCATTTAAAGCCAGTACAGTTTCTACTGCATTTATGGAAATAATTCAAAAGTTACATGGAAATCCAAAGATTATTGTAAGTGACAGAGACCCCATTTTCACTGGAAATTTTTGGACATAATTATTTTCTTATCTCAGTACTCAGTTAGCTCATAGCTCATCTTATCATCCTCAATCTAATGGGCAAACTAAAATAGTAAACAAATGTTTGGAAGGATATCTCCGTTGCTTTGTATCTGATAAACAGACACAATGGGTCAAATGGTTGCCTCTGGTTGAATGGTGGTACAACACTTCCTTCCATACAGCAACAAAAATGACCCCATTTATGGCACTTTATGGATATCAGCCACCATCCATCACATCATATTTAAGAGAAAATTCTAAGGTTCAAGCAGTGGAACATCACATCGAGCATCAACAACAAGTCCTCCAACTCTTAAAGGATAACCTCATGTTGGCGCATAATAGAATGAAACAATAGGCAGATCAACATCGCAGCGAAAGAAGTTTTGATGTGGGTGATTGGGTATTCCTACGGCTACAACCATATAAACAAATGTCCCTCAAGCAAGCTAAGAAGGATAATAAATTATCACCAAAGTATTATGGTCCATACAAGGTGTTGCAAAAGATTGGTACTATGGCATACAAATTGGAGCTTCCTGCAACTTCTTGAGTGCACCCAGTTTTCCATGTTTCATGTTTAAAGAAGGTTATAGGCAAAAATCTCCCAGTTCAAACATATTGCCAGAACTTGACAAGGAAGGGAAAATTACATTGGAACCAGAAGCTGTCACAGAAACAAGAACTCGACAGCTACGAAATCGATCAATTTTGGAGTATCTCATCAAGTGGAAGAACTTATCCGCTGAAGATTCCACATGGGAGGATGAGAATTTTATACAGAAGCATCCAGAACTACTCAAGCGTTGAGTACAACACTTTTGTGAAGGAGAGGGGCATGTTAGGTCCCTACAATACTAGTGATTACCCCATTACTATTGTAGTTGCATCCCTTATTAATATTGTTGTGCCCCTATTGTCCCCATAGAATCCCTCTATTGTTATTTTTGTGCCTTTATATTATTATTGTTAGGTCAACTGGGTTATATTGTGACTCCTTAGACTCATATATATAGAAAGGAGATTTTGTCATTTGAATCATCAAATAATCATTCATTTGTGTACTGTAAAGGAGGTTGCCCCCTCGAAGAGGATGAATTTTAAGGCATTGATCTATCTTTTATATCTTTTTGTGAGCTGGTTTCATAACAACATATTATTCTGCAACCATCATCTACCTACCCTACCTACTTTAACCTAACATTTTCACTTCTTTATTTGGGTGCACTTAGACTGGCAAACCCTTATCAAACTTTCTTTTCTTTTACATGGTAATGCCTATCTAAGTCTACACTTATAACATCCAAGGGCTCAGATTAAATTGTTGAGCTCCTTTTATTTACTCTACCTATCTAATTATCTGCCAAGATTAAACTGTTTGGTTAGATCTTTATTCTGTATTCCTATAACATGAAATTGAAAATATGAACTAGTCAAGTTTAAACTTTTTGACTATTCATGAATTGTGGCACAGGTGACAAGCTGCACACAATTTTTTATTATACAAAAATGAAAAAGTAGTGGCATTTAGACTTGCATACTTTCCTGGTCTTTCTTTTTGTTGGGGTTCATTTTCTTTCATTTTTTGACCATCTTTTATTCTTTTCACCCTTTGATTTTTCTTTTAGGGTATACCCTCTTTACATTTTTTTAATTTTTTTATTTTTTACAAATGTGAAAAACCTTTGCAACAAGTAAAGGTATGAACATATTACAGAGCTCATCAAGTCAATCATGATATATGACACCTATTGGTATAGGGGCATAACAGGGCCCACAAACTTTTGGCGCTTAACCTCCTAGGGTTAGGTTTTTGGATGTTCAAGGTTTTCCCTTGGTTTTCAATAATAAAAATACCTTCAAGCCTCTTTTTAACACAACTCAGAAGACATGAATTCATCACATCTCTTCTCAGTGATAAGCTACCATCGCCCAAGCTAGTTTATTTCCATTCTGCATGTAAACAATTTTTAAGTATTTATTTTTAATGAATTGAAGATCGGTTTTCATTGTATCTCTACATTTATGTTTGAATCTATGTTTCATTTCTTTCTTGCATAAATCTAGATTAGTGGTATCAAAGAAGTCTTCTCTTTCTCTGTTTTTCTTTGCATGTGCCGAACGACGTAGGGATATAAGGAATTAGGGCTTCAACTGGTTGAAACCTTGCAAGACCGACCTCATCAAACCTGATGGCCTCAATGGAGGAAGAAAAGAAACATGAGGGAGCAGGAGATCCTTTCAAAATATTGCTCGAAGAATCCCTCAAGTGACAAAGTAATGAGATGAGGGATACCTTTTCTCAGATCCTTCGGCGGGTATTAGCGGGCGAAGCATCTTCATCCGGAAGCCACCTCGGGGACACCACCCTCTTCAAGGTACAAGTTAACTTTGACATTCATATATTTTAAGGACAAATAGATGCAGATGTCGTAGATAAATGGTTGAATCTACTAGAATGATATTTTTCAGTCCATAATTTTTCTAATAGGGAAATTATTATTTTTGCACTCCTCAAGGTCGCCCCCCACGTCAAAGACTGGTGGGAAACCTAATGTGAGCAGAGGGACAAGAGGGAACCCTCACTATTTTCAATGGCACCCACTTGAGATTCTTTCTAAGATGTCATCAAGGAAAAATATTACCTTGTCGGGAGCTATAAAGATAAGTACATAAAATGGGCCACACTGTGGCACAGAAGGGACCAAGACGTGCTAGAGTTCACAAATATTTTTCATACCATTTGTTATCACTTAGATTTTCCTTGAAGTTGTTGGGAAGAGGAAAGGGGTTCGAGGTAACCACAAACCAACTTTTAGGTACAGAATCTAGCCAATCTGTACCCAGAGAGGGCTCTCTCTTTAAGTTTTAGCTTTGTTTTGAAGGATATTAGGCTAATTATGAAAGTTTAGGAGTTTTGATTGTGTTTGGTGGTGAAATTAAATAGCAGAGGGGTAGAACTGAGTAGTTTAGGCCATTGGGCTAATGGAGTCAAAGAAGATGGCTTAACCGGATTTGGTTTCTTAACAAGGGATGGTTTCATAGGGCAAGATAGTTAAACAAGGAACAAATAAGAACTTAAAAAGATGGAATGTACTCAAAATAGATGAAGGGCAATTAAGAATCCTTCAACATATTTTAAAAGAGGGAACTTGGATGATTACCAGTAAAGAGCAATTAAGAAATCTTTACCAAATAATCAAAGTGAATAAACTAGAAAACAGGAGCAATTAAGAATTCACTGTTTATGCTAGTTTAGAGGAAAACATTAAGAACAAAAATGATTGAAAATAGATTGCACTCAAGCACTTTATGAATTATTATTTTTCGTTTATCATTCAGATATGAAACACAGTTGATATAATAAACAAGAAAACATTAAAACATGAGATATAGAAGACTTATTGATCTGGTGTCTGACTCATGAATCCTGTGAAAAGTCCTTTGCATCAATTCTTCATCCAGCTAGCCATACAAAATTTTGTTCAATAGCACTTTATTCCAAAATAATCAGTTTTACAGCAATGTCTAAGAATCCACCCTCATTACTCCAATTGAGGGAGTATTTATACAAAAAAAAATTACAAAAAATATCTCATAACAGAGTGAGATATATTCTAGGATGACTATCAATAGGTTACAAGAAAAATAGAGACATATGGTCTCATAGATAGAAGAAAAGGCAAACTAATGTTGTGTTGTTCCTATTATTATGAGTGTGCTGGAGGCAGGCCCTATGATTTGGCTTGTTGTTGTCTTCTTGGTAATTCTGTGTTGGCCCTATTTTCACTGATACTCTTTACCTGCTCTGATACTCTTCGACCTGTTTGATCTCTTTTTATCCTCTTTACCATTACTTACTGTAGTAAATAACCAAAATTTACTCAAGGATAATTTACAAAATTTCTAACATTTCTTCCCACCATTATGGTTCTGGTATTCTGGATCTTTGAAGTTTTCTTAGGGTCTCATCAGTTTCGGTGTACCTAAAAAAGGTAGGCTGAATTGAAAACAAGTGCTTTATCTCATGCTCGACATAGAATAAGTTCTCTAGATTGTCATAGAGAACTCTGCCTGTAGGCAATGCCTTTGATGTTGATGCACTTGTTGATGGACCTGCTTGGTTGCTTGCATACTGATTCAATTTCTCCACATAGTCTATGTGCCTCATTAGTTTATCGTTAATAACTAAAGGACTAGGCAACCCCTTATTCTACAAAATATCAAATTTCTTCATAAAAGCATTGATTTCTTCCTGCATGTCATGGCATCTTCTTTCTAAATTTTGCATTAGAGTTCTTTTATTCAAAACCCTTTTGACTTCCAAAATTGTTCCTGTTCTATCTTGAATGCCCAGTTCTTCAAGCTGGTACTTATTCTTGGTATTCAAAAATTGTATGAGCCTACTGGCTTCCTCAGGCATATTTCCTAATTCTGCTCTTGTCTTTTGAACTTCTTCTCGAGCTGCTTTTACTAAATCAATTTGCTCAAAAATTATTTGGATTGATGGCCAAACATCATTTATTGACTGAGTGATGTTGGCCCAAAGAATTCTCCTAATTTCTGTCAAAGGTTTCTCAAATGTGAGATCCTTTTCTAATGATTTCACTCTCTATTATAATCCGTAATTTCTCTTGTCCTTTTTGCAACATTTATTTTTGAGAGATCATATCTTTGCTCCAAGGTAGCATATTGTTCTTTTACCTTTTGCAGCTCTGTAACTTGGAGCTTCAATTCCTCCATTGATTTTACCAATTCATCTGGACTAAGACCTGTAATTCCTGCTTGTGTTGTACCTATTGTTGTTGTTGTTGTTACTGTCTCTGTTGTCACTGTTGGAACCTTAGGTGCTAGAGTTGTTCCAAGGGTGGAAGGGACTGCAGTGGAAACTACTAGAATCACATTAGGAGGCTGAGAGGTCAACTCTCCCTGCTTATCCTTCAATGATTTCTCCAATTCTTGTTCAGTTTCCTTTAGCTGCTCATTAAGTTTCAAGACTAAGTCCATCAGCTCTTCTTCATTTCTTTGTTGTATTACCTCAGTTGTTTGTAGGTGTCTTAAAGGTGGCAATTTTAGTTGCTTTCTCAAAGCAGCAATGTCTTCATCCTTCTTTTTTATTAAGGCTTCTGCAGCCTTCACATCTTTGGGATCATGACCCAACCCAATGATCAATTCTTCTAACATTTTTATCCTGTTGTCTTTAGCCTATGAAGAGGCTTTCTCCAGCTGTAGTTGGGCAGTTGTGTTATTCAAAGAATTTTCCAGCCTTTGGGCCATCATAGCCTCACTATTCAAGGTGGAATAAATCATCTCTCTAGTTTGTTTGTGCAATTCAATTTGATCCAAAGGATTAACATCCTTTTCCATGACCTTAAAATTGGTTATAAGATAGTCTGCCGTTGATTGAGGTTGTTTCACTTTAGGTTTCAAATAACTCATTATCATCTTACCTTCCTTGATGTCATAGGCTGACATCAATCTATTTTGATTAGTAAAAGCCATTTTCAAATATTGATTATAAACCTGAATCCTCAATGGATCATTTCTGGCTTTTATCTCCATAAATGTCCTCTTAATATCTGAAGTGTCCTTTCCTGGTGGTCTGAAAGATGATACCTCTGCACTTTGTTATCTTTCTAGCTCCTGTCTTTGTGAGCTAGTATATGTTCCACCTACTGAGAATGTTTGATGATTATCTTTTCCTTCTTTCCTTTGACTATTAGTAGTCTCTTCAAGAAATTCTTCCTCTGAAAGAGGATTTAACCTTTATCTTTTTGCACCAGGCTGCACTGAGGGTCCACTGGCAGGGATAGCTAATTCCCTGTCTCTTTTCTTATTCCTTTCTTCATCCAGAGGAGTTTGCAAAATTGGAGGTTCTCCATGAGTTGGGGGAGTTTGCATTTGGGCCTGTTCCCTGGAAATTTCTGGTTGTTTTGACATTGTAGATTACTCGGTGGCCTGTGTACTGGTCTCTTTTTCTTTTCCCTTGGAGGTCTCTATGGCTAGTGTATTAGTCTGTTGTGAATGCCTTTCTGAGGTCCCAGCTGTTGAGGCACTTATTCCTGATACTGATCTCTGAAAACTACCATGTACCTACCCAAAAGAGTCTAATTCGAGAGTCTTTTCAAGATCTCTCATTACATTTTCAATATTAACTTGTTCACTGTCAGCAGCTACTAAGGTCCCCTCTCTCCATTCATCCATATTGGCAAACTGTTCAATTTCAGGGATCCTATGATGCATATAGGGGGACAACCTATTCTTCATTCTTCTATCACAGATAAAGCCCTGAGGGTCATATGGGGTCCAACCAAAACTCTTTTGTAATCTAAGGTAGTCTTCTAGAATTCTTTCTGCTGCTTCTCCTGCTTCTCTACTGTTGCAGACAAAAGGGCCTATTTGATGTTTGATCCTTAGTTGTGCTTTCTTTTTGGCTTTAGTAAAATGGATCAAATCTGCATTACACATCTGCCTATAGTATTCCAATGCAAACAGTCGCATTGGAACATACTTTGGTAACTTGAAGGGGGCAAGCTCACAGCCATATATTCTGAATTCTGTGAAGTTCTGGTATAGATACCAGTCTCCCAATTTGTACTGCTTGGAAAGTTGAAGGGTCTTTTTAATATCACCATTGATCCTGGGAGGGGAAACCCCTGTCAACAAGGTGGTTGCTGGGTGAACAAATAGGTCAATGAATTCAATATATGAGTAAGGGGTTTCAAAGGAATCATGGAATATTGCAGACCAGAAGATTACAGACCTTGAATTTCCTTTGGTGTCAAGTTTCAAGACAGGGAATGGGAAACTGTCTAACTGATGAAAGAGCATAAGATGGTATATAAAGGTGGAGTACTTGAAAACTCTTTCATTTTCCAGTCTCATGAACTGGTCATGAATCTTGTCAGCAATGTAGGAGGCAAAGTCATATTTGATAGCAGGGGGCTGTCGAGGAGTAAAAATTGGCAACAGTACTAGCGTGAACTCATCAAAAAATTCACTAGAATTGAAACCCATTATTGATGATATCATGTCAATTATGAGTTGTCCCATAGCTGTGAAGAAATTTTGCATGTAAGGAGGTGGGCCATCAGGCTGATGCTTTGGTGACATGAAAATTTGACAGAGGCGAGTGAGTTCCTCTTGGGATAATTTAACTGATTTCTCAAGTAAATCTCCCATGGAAAGGGGAGTTAGGGCTTGACTGGGATGAAACTGTAACATTTCATTAATTGACTCAGTAGTTATTGGAAAAAGCACTGTTTGGCTCGGGGACATGACTGCTCGGCGATTAGGGTCGTAATTGGCATGACAATGATGAATTATTTCTGGGAAAATATGAACTAAGGGTAGAAAATACATAGGAAGGTTGGATTCCCACAGTCCTATGATATCAGAACGATTTAGGTAGTTGTCTCTGTTTTGGCAAAATACTTTTAAGTGATTTTTGTCAGTGATAGTCTAAATCTTTGTGGGGAGCATTTAAGGGTGCAACACTTAGGGCCATAGGGATTTCCATGTCTGGTTCTTGTGGATTCAGATGGAAACAACGTTTCTCTTATAAAAATTGGGCAAAACAGAGGGTTTCGGAACTTATATAATGAAGGAAAACACTGAATTGTAACCAATTTTGGTCTTTTTCTATGGAATTTATAGTGTAAAATGAGAAATTGCAGGGTTTATGTGGAAATTAGATAAATACCTGTGTTTGGGGAATGGACAGTGAAATAACAGGTGCTGGTAGTGACTAACAAGTTCTGGGCTTCGTCGGCTACAAGTTTTTGTGCAAGTTGGCGGTTGAAATCTTTGGGCTGTTGACCTCAACGTTCTTTGCATGGGAACACAGGTATACAGTAAAAAACAACGAAAATGACATTCGTTTGTTTTATTAACAAATTCATAGGTTGGCAGGGTTTTTATGGTTTCGGGACGGATGACATCAGCGAGGAATGAAGTGACGTTTTTTTCATATGCGGGAAAGTGGTAAGTGGTTTCGTATCGCACCGCTTTTGGGGATGGGCGGTAACTAGCCGGGAGCGAGCGATTCCATAGGATGTGTGACGCGTGGCGGAGGTACGGGGAGAAAACCACTTAGTGATCGCGCGCTAACGCACGGTCACAAAGGGGTGCGTGATATTCATTAAGGCCGTCAGATCTGGAGGACCTGATCGGATGGTCGATGGGAGGCACGATGAGATGGGTTTTAATAACAGCGGGCCCTACACAATTAAGTTTTAATTAATTATATCGGGGGCGGTATGATAGGTAGGGGAGGTTCTTAATTAACTGTGAGGGTTAATTAATCCCTTATTAATGTAGCGGGAGTAGGGTTGTTAACTAGTTATGGGTTAACTAGTTAATCTCGGTCTAAAACATTTTTATGGTTATAACTTAACCATCGAGGTGGGATATATAAGTATTTGGGGTTTTTACATAGTTAAGATAATACGGGAGCGGGTAAATTTTTACAGGGGAATTACTTAATAACATAAATTAGTAGTTAATATGACATTGAATGGAAAAAGCGCTAAGTCTAAAATATTTCATGTATATATTTGAAACTTAGGCTAAGTGAAAAATGAGGGTTTTTATGGAGTATTGTGTAATTTTCCTAAGTAAAATAGGATTTTACTTAGGAAAATACTTATGAAAGTAAATGAATAACTTATGGATGGTTTTAAGTGCTTAGGCTTTTAAATTATTGGGTCGAGGGTTCAGTCCCTCCAGAAGTCAGAGAAATGCTCTGAGCCCCTCTAATTTTAGCAAATGCCTTAGTACTTAGGGGGAATTAGTTAAAATTTAGGGAAAGATGAGAAGGGGAGTTAATTATTTGACATTGCCTTGCTCGAAATGCTTCCAGTGTAATGTCTGCCTTGCACTTGTGATGAAAGTAAAAATTAACACATTTAGAGTCATTATCCATCACATGTAATTCTACAACATCATCTACCTACCCTACCTACTTTAACCTAACATTTTTTCTTCTTTATTTGGGTGCACTTAAACTGGCAAACCCTTATCACACTTTCTTTTCTTTTACATGTAGATATCTATCTAAGTCTAACCTTATTACATCCAAGGGCTCAGATTAAACTATTGAGCTCTTTTTATTTACTCTACCTATCTACTTATCTGCCAAGTTTAAACAATTTGGTCAGATTTTATTCTCTATCTCTAAAACATAAAATTCAAATATGAACTATCCAAGCTTAAGCTATTTGACTGTTCATCAATTGTGGCATAGGTTAACAAGCTGCACACAATTGTTTATTACACAAGAGTAAAAAGTAGTGGCATTTAGACTTGCACACTTTCCTTGGTCTTTCTTTTGATGGGGTTCATTTTCTTTCACTTTTTTGACCATCTTATTCTTTTCGCCCTTTGATTTTTCTTTTAGGATATACCCCCTTTACATTTTTTAAATTTTTTGATTTTTTGAAAATATGTAAAACATTTGCAACAAGGAAAGGTATGAACATATTCATAGCTCATCAAGTCATTCATGAAATATGACACCTATTGGTATAGGAGCATAACACTAGCTCCACTTGGGGATGATTTTTCCTAGTGGAAAGTCAAGAACAGCAGGTCAGATGGCCTCTGAATGATTTTGACTGAACTATAGAATCTTCTTCTGCTTGTTGCTTTATTGTATGTATGACAGTGATACTTCTGAAGCTTAGGGCCTTCTCTTCGGGCTTCAACTCCAACAAGTTACTATCCAATCAAAAGTGTGACAATACAAAGGATATAGTTTGTATATGTTAAAAATCGGGATACATTAATAAGTAGGATCAAAGTAATGTTTCAACATCCATCCATTAACTGTCCCTTCTTCTGTTTATCTGCCATCCAAGTTTTTTAGATAATATGTATTGTTTCCTTGTAAGACATAGCTAATATAAGGTCTTTTCCATAGGAAGTCAAACTTCCCATGTTTTCCCTTATCCTCTCTCCTGGAATCCCATCTTAACACTTTGTCTCCAAGGTAGAAATCATTTGCCTTGGTTCTTTTATCAAATATCTTCTTAAGCTTCTCCTGCAACACTTGGGATCTTTGATACACTTCCTCTCTGGTCTGCTGCAGATTGATGGTCTGGTTTATCCTCCTTTGAATATCATTAGGTTCCACCTGAGCTTCTTGAAGTAATTTCATTACAGGAACTCCTAACGATGAAGGGAATACAGCCTCTATGCCATAGACTACAGCCTCTATGCCATAGACTAACTCATAAGGACTAGTTCCAATAGATTTTTTGGTGGTGAGTCTGTCTGCCCATAGTGCATTTGTCAGTTTCTTGTGCCAATTTTTCTTGTTCTCCTCCAATAATTTTTTAATAATATTAATGAGGCTCTTGTTGGAAGACTCATCTAGTCCATTACCTTGAGGGTAATAGGCTATGGAATGGCCTAAGGTGATATGGTACTTGTTACAGAAACTTATCATCTTCTTGGATTTGAAGGCAGCAGCATTGTCAGTTATGATTTTATCAGGACAGCCAAATCTAGACAATATGTTGGTTTCTAAGAATCCTATAATCATTGTGTCATTGGCTTGTCTGGAAGGAATGGCTTCTATCCATTTGGTGAAATAGTCTGTGGCAGTGAGAATCCATTTGTGTTGGCCAGAAGAGGGAGGATGGATTTCTCCAATGAATTCAAGGCCCCATTGTTGGAAGGGTTTTTCAGTGGAAATTGGTCTCAGGGGTAAAGGTAACAATTTTCTCTTGCCTTCAAAAATCTGACATTTATGGCACACAGTGATAAATTTCTTTACATCAACGAACAAGGTTGGCCAATAAAATCCAGCCCTTAGGATCTTGTTTGCAGTTGATTTCCAGTAAAGGTCTCCACCACAATCTCCTGCATGAAATTCTTGGAGAGCCTTGTCAGCTTCTTCTTTTAATAAACAACTCAAAAGAATTCCTTCATGATTTTTCCAAAAAAGAGCATTATCTAAAATACAAAACTTTGAAGCTTTCATCTTTAAAAACCTTTTCTTTGTTTTGGATAACCCTGGAGGAGCCTACAGGTTTAATAGTACATAAATTACATCAGCATACCAAGGTGAATCTAAGAAGGTCTGGCTGATTTGTGGAGTCGCCATCTCCTGTTCGTTATCCTGTTCATTTATGTCCAGGGCTTGACAATTTGTTTCTGTCATGAGTTTGGCCAATCCTTGTCCTTTTATTAGATTTGTAGGTTTTATTTCAATATCATACTCTAATATGGTAGCAATCCATTTACCTCTTTTGCCCTCAATTCCATCCTGGGTTAAGATGTCTTTGACAACTGCATTTGGTACATAGGCTATTACATGGGAGTACAATATATAGACTCTAAAGTCTTTGATGGCTTTTACAAGTGCAAAAGCTTGTTTCTCCATGATTTTGTATTTTAATGATGCATCCCTAAGTGTTTTACTAAAAAAGGCTATGGGTTTCTCACATCCTTGATCATCCTTTTGTAATAAAACAGCTGCTATAGTGTGTTCTGATGCGAATGAAAATATTATGAAGTCTCTATCAAATTGTGGACTGGTAAGGA
The DNA here is from genome assembly GCA_031772625.1 of Pinus tabuliformis. Lineage (NCBI taxonomy): Eukaryota > Viridiplantae > Streptophyta > Pinopsida > Pinales > Pinaceae > Pinus > Pinus tabuliformis. The sequence goes on along the minus strand of CM062819.1, from coordinate 582,253,044 downwards.
CCGATGTTCTAGTTAAAGCCATTTTAATTTCTTCAAATGCTTGTTTGGCTTCTACTGTCCATTTAATACTTGAATCCTTTTTTAACATATCATTAAGCAATCTAATTAGTTTAGCTAAGTTAGATATGAATCTTCTCAAAAAATTATCTTTCCTAAGAAAGCTTGAAGTTCTTTGATATTTCTTGGGTGAGGTATCTGCAGAATAGCTTCTATTCTAGCAGGATCAATTCTAATACCATCTTTGGAAATGATATGGCCCAAGAGTTTACCTTCCTCTAGACCAAACAAGGACTTCTTTGGATTCAAAGAGATACCATATTTTTTTTCATTTTAGGAATACTTGTCTGAGATGGTCCAAATGTTGCTGATCTGATTTAGAAAAACAGTTAAGTCATCCAGATATATAACAAGAAAATCATGAATTTCTTTTGCAAATGCTATGTCCATTGCTCTTTGGAAGGTTGCTCCTGCATTTTTAAGTCCAAATGGAATTTTGATGTACATGAATGTGCCCCATGGTGTTGTAAAAGCAGTTTTTTCTTGGTCGTCAGGATGAACCAGAATCTGGTTATACCCTGAGAACCCATCTAAAAGTGAAATCCTAGAAGCACCTACTACCCTTTGTAAAATATGATCCATCTTAGGTAAAGGGTAATTATCCTTCAAAGAAACTTTATTTACATTTCTTAAATCAACAAATAATATAATTTCCCCAGTTTTCTTCCTAGTAGGTACTAGATTAGACACCCACTCTGAAAACCTAATAGGAGCAATTATCCCTACTTCATACATACGTTTGATTTCTTTTTCAATCAATGGTAGCAGTACAGGGTTAATTCTTCTGAGTTTTTATTTGAATGGTTTCTGATTTTCTTTCAAAGGTATTGTATGCTAAATTATAGAGGTGTCATATGATTTCAAGTCCTCATAGCTCCAGGCAAAGACATCTTGGAATTCTCTCATTAGTTCAACATATTTTAGTTTTTGGTCAGGGGGAAAAGATTTAGATAACTTTATCATTTTTGGATTTTCTTCAGTCCCCAAGTTATATTCTTCAATATCTACTTTTAGTGGTTCCATCTTAGGTTTCTTTGGAATGTCATTAGAATCAAAGAGGTCTTCTAGAGGAGTTAATCCTTTAGGCAAATGATTGTCTTTTAAATTAATGACTTCAGATTCTCCTTCAATAATCTCATCAATATCCATTTGTTTAAGGTCCTGCATTTCTTTGTTGGTGAACTTTGTGGGATGAAGCATTTGAATTGTACTCTCTTTTGAAATGTCTGTTTCTACCTCATTTGTTTGATCAAATTCAATAACTGTATCTACATCTATGTGACTGTTAGAAAATTCTTCATCTAAAGTCAAGAAATTATTAATCTGCTCATCACTATCAAACACTTGCCAGTTCTTTAAATTGTCAGGTATGGTTGGTCTGTGTCTAATCTCAGCTATGAACTGATGATTAGGTTCGAATGGTAATTTGCAGGTGCTGGCAAACATTGCCAGACTATGGGCTTGCAAGTTGTGTTTTCTTGGGATTTTAGCAAGCTGAGTTTCCAAAAAAGTATTGAGAATCTCTATAACTGTTCCTCTGTAGTATCTCAATCTGGGATCGTTTGTTAGATACTTCCCTTTGATCTGTTGAATGATTAAATCAGAATCTCCTATGACAGATACTCTAATTGCCCCTAATCTTTTGACAAGTTTAAGACCTAGCAAAAGAGCTTCATACTCTGCCATATTATTGGTGCACTTAAAGTCTAATCTGTAGGCATGGCCTTCAGCATGGTCATTTTCAAGATTGTACACCCAAACTCCTACTCCTGCTCCTAATTTGTTGACTGAACCATCAAATTCTAAGTGCCAAAGAATTTCATGTTCGTAATTGGTATCAGGAGTATCAGGAATTTGTTTAACAATGAGATCTGGTTTTTTACTTTCTTCTGGTCTCTCTTGGGTATCTGATGTTTCATTGTTCTCAGAGATTTCCTAGATTTGAACACTAGACTTTTCTTTTATAATTTCTTTTGGTTCTGCTGCTAAAACTTCTAATTCATTGGAGGGATCAATTTCAGCATTGTAAAGAATGAAAGAATCCATATCAGAGTGTACTAAGTAGATGGGGAAATTTTGGGGTTTCTCCTGACTACTTACTACATATTTCATTAAAGTTTCTCTGTATAGTTTCTTAGGTTGGCCGAAAACTGAAATAGTAGAATATGACATGTCCAATTGAAGAGATCCCTGAAGCTTTGCACCCCAAGATCTGGATAATAAAATGCCATACTTTTGTGGAATATCTGCTACTACTATGTCCATTAAGATTGTCTTTGCAGGGTATTGAACCAGTGAAACGCACAAGTCTTTTATTAATCCTAAACATCTCACCTGACTCGAATCGGAAGAAAAGAGGTCTTTGTATGGCCTGGTGATGTCCAGGTCTAATTTTTCCATTACAGATTTGGGCATTAGGTTATGAGATGCCCCAGAATCAAACATGGCATTATGAAGTATTTTGTCATGAATGTTTAAACTTACATAGAAATGAGGAATTCCTCCATCTAAGGGTTTTCCATTTACTTCAGGGCCAAATATTAATTCAGGTTGGTCATCAAAAACATTTACTGAGTCTTCATTTCCAGTGATTTTGAGTGATCTATTGATTTGGCTTCGGTAGACATCATGTTTAGCTAACTCAGACAATGGAACAACTATTTTTAATTTGCCTACTTCAGTCTCCAGATTAAAAGGTTTTTCAGTCTGAGTTCTTGTATTTCGAACAGTTGGATTCTCTTTATCTTCTGTATTTTCTATGTTTTTCTCCTTCTCAGGAGTGGGGTTATGAGCTGAAGTTGTTTCCAAATCAACTTCTGGAGGTTCTTCCACATTTCCTTTGGGAGGAAGAGAAGTGGAGAGTTGTCTGTTATTAGGTTGATTATCGGATACATCTTCAATAATTGGATTAGCAGGATTAGGATCTGATCTAGAAAGAATATGTACAGGTGTAGTATTGGTCTTACCTTTGATGGGTTGTTTTGTAGCTTTCTATTTGTTGGTTTTAGGGACATCAATTCTTCTGCTCCTCAAATTATATTGCTTGTGGACTTCATAAATGGTTGTATCATATCCCTCCCTGAAGTCAAATGATTCACCTGACTGAGTTTGGAATTGTTTGAGAATGTGAGCTTCTTGATCCTCTTGGGTCAAGAAAACTTGTTGTTCATTATTGAGTCCCATCAAGTTTATTTGAGTATCTTCTGTTGGTTCATCAGAATTTGAGGCTTCAGCATAATTTTCCTAGAATGGGGGCCTAATGTTTTGGTCAGGACCAGTCTTTCCAGTGTTCTGGTTTTGATTTTTCCTGAAATTTGGATTTCTTCTAGTATTGGTCGGCTGACCATCCCAAGGGGATTTCCTTTCAATTGTTTCTACTCTATCTCCTAGCCTATCCATCCCTTTAATAATAGCATCCAGTTTCTGTTCAAAGGCTGAGGGTTCTTCTTTCAATGGTATCCTCCTTTCACTTCTGGCCTTGGCTCGTTTAGATATCAGGTTGGCTTCAACACTGACAGCTATACTTTGCATATCTTCTAAAGTTCGAGGAGCTCTTTCCCTAAGCTGGTATGCCATGTCAGAATCAAATCCATCAGGGAATTTGATTAATGCTAAATCTGGAGGAGGTCTGAGGTTTTGAGGGATAGCATTGTAAACATTATTGAACCTAGTGCAGTAATCTTGCACAGTTTCTTGTGTTCCTCTCTTCAGGTTTTCATATTCTGATAAGATTTGGAGAGGATCTTTCTTCTTTTCCCATCTATTCAAGAATTGTCTATAAAGAGCTTCTAGGTCATTGATATTGTTTGCAGGAAGGGCTCTAAACCAGGTTCTAACTTCTCCAGTCAGACTTTGAACAAATATTCTCATTCTTACATCATCTACATCTATTTCATATATTTCAAAGTAATCAGTCATTTTTTTGGTATGTTGTTGTGTAGTGTAGGTACCAGAACCATCGAATGGAGTGATTTTACTTTGATAGTCTTGGGGCATAGCCCCTGGATTGGCTGGTAATACCAAGGGAGTATATATGTTTTCCATTGCAGTAGGTAGTGATGAAACAATAGCTGGGGTTGGTGTTGGAGTGGTGGATGGAGGTGTAGAAGGGGTGGTTTGAGGTTGAGATGTCTGAGGAAATGGTGATGAACTTGGAGAGGTAGTAGTGATCACAGAAAGGTTGGGTGTTCCTTCAGAGGTAAGATCAAATTGTATGGAGTTCTGCAAATGTCTATCAAGATGTGAAGTAACAACTTCAAGTTGTAAATCTTCAATAAATATTGGGTCTTGAACCAAGTGGACCAACTCAAAGTCAGAAAATGTTACAAATAAAGAGGTCTCAAATTGCTCATCAAAGGGTTCGTCCTCAAGGTATATCCACTTTATAGGGCAGGATCTTGATCTGTAGATGGGCCGAGAACTAGAAGAACTTTCTTGGCTTTCCTATCTCCTAAGAATTCTAGGGATCAGATTAGGATTTTCAAACACAGGTGGTGGATTTGGATCAGGATTAGCTCTAGTGTAATGAGTCCTTTCTGAAGCCAGGTTTCGAAGTGTATTTTTGGTTTTTCTCTAAATGGGATTAACAACACAACTTCAACAGTTTCTTTAAGAGGTTTTAGATATAGGATTTGAACTTTCTTAAAGACTTATTTGACAAGAGGAACTGGTCAAGTGTTTGAAACCAGATGTTCAATCCATAAACTAGACCGGAGATAGACTGAAGCAGCATTCATTTACTGTGCAATTGCAAAGCAAGAGCAGTTCAAAGGCTACCTGGCTAACTTCAGGCTCCATCTGTAGTTTATAAAGTAAACAATAGTAACCAACAAACTATTCGTTCCCCAGTGGAGTCGCCACTATTTTATCACTCAGATTTTCCTTCAAGTTGTTGGGAAGAGGAAAGGGGTCCGAGGTAACCACAAACCAACTTTTAGGTACAGAATCTAGCCAATATGTACCCAGAGAGGGCTCTCTCTTTATGTTTTAGCTTTGTTTTGAAGGATATTAGTCTAGTTATGAAAGTTTAGGAGTTTTGATTGTGTTTGGTAGTGAAATTCAATAGCAGAGGGGTAGAACTGAGTAGTTTAGGCCATTGAGCTAATGGGGTCAAAGAAGATGGCTTAACTGGATTTGGTTTCTTAAAAAAGGATGGTTTCATAGGGCAAGATAGTTAAACAAGGAACAAATAAAGACTTAAAAAGATGGAATGGACTCAAAAGAGATGAAGGGCAATTAAGAATCCTTCAACATATTTTAAAAGAGGGAACTTGGATGATTACCAATAAAGAGCAATTAAGAATTCTTTACCAAATAATCAAAGTGAATAAACTAGGAAACATGAGCAATTAAGAATTCATTGTTTATGCCAGTTTAGAGGAAAACATTAAGAACAAAAACGATTGAAAACAGATTGCACTCAAGCACTTTCTAAATAATTCTTTTTCATTTATCATTCAGATATGAAACACAGTTGATATAATAAACAAGAAAACTTTAAAACATGAGATATAGAAGACTTATTGATCTAGTGTCTGACTCATGAATCCTGTGAAAAGTCCTTTGCATCAATTCTTCATCTAGCTAGCCATACAAAATTTTGTCCAACAACACTTTATTCCAAAATAATCAGTTTTACAGCAATGTCTAAGAATCCACCCTCAATACTCCAATTGAGGGAGTATTTATACAAAAAAAATTACAAAAAATATCTCATAACAGAGTGAGATATATTCTAGGATGACTATCAATAGGTTACAAGAAAAATAGAGACAGATGGTCTCGTAGATAGAAGAAAAGGCAAACTGATGTTGTGTTGTTCCTATTCTTATGAGTGTGTTGGAGGCAGGCCCTATGATTTGGCTTGCCACTATCTTCTTGGTAATTCTATGCTCACTGCCCTGTTTTCACTGATACTCTTTACCTACTCTGATACTCTTCAACCTATTTGATCTCTGTTTATCCTCTTTACCATTACTTACTGTAGTAAATAACCAAAATTTACTCAAGGATAATTTACAAAATTTCTAACATTTCTTCCCACCATTGTGGTTTTGGTATTCTAGTTCTTTGAAGTTTTCTCAGGGTCTCATCAGTTTCGGTGTACCTAAAAAAGGTAGGCTGAATTGGAAACAAGTGCTTTATCTCATGCTCGACATAGAATAAGTTCTCTAGACTGTCATAGAGAACTCTGCCTGTAGGCAATGCTTTTGATGTTGATGCACTTGTTGATGGACCTGCCTGGTTGCTTGCATATTGATTCAATTTCTCCACATAGTCTATATGCCTCATTAGTTTATCATTAATAACTAAAGGACTAGGCAACCCCTTATTCTGCAAAATATCAAATTTCTTCATAAAAGCATTGATTTCTTCCTGCATGTCATGGCATCTTCTTTCTAAATTTTGCATTAGAGTTATTTTAGTCAAAACCCTTTTGACTTCCAGAATTGTTCATGTTCTATCTTGAATGCCCAGTTCTTCAAGCTAGTACTTATTCTTGGTATTCAAAAACTGTATGAACCTGGTGGCTTCCTCAGGCATTTTTCCTAACTCTGCTCTTGTCTTTTGAACTTCTTCTTGAGCTGCTTTTACTAAATCAATTTGCTCAAAAATTATTTGGATTGATGGCCAAACATCATTTATTGACTGAGTGATGTTGGCCCAAAGAATTCTCCTAATTTCTATCAAAGGTTTCTCAAATGTGAGATCCTTTTCTAATGATTTCACTCTCTATTCTAATCCTTTAATTTCTCTTGTCCTTTCTGCAACATTTATTTTTGAGAGATCATACCTTTGCTCCAAGGTAGCATATTGTTCTTTTACCTTTTGCAGCTCTGTAACTTGGAGCTTCAATTCCTCCATTGATTTTACCAATTCATCTAGACTAAGTCCTGTAATTCCTGCTTGTGTTGTACCTGCTGTTTTTGTTGTTGTTACTACCTCTGTTGTGACTGCTGGAACCTTAGGTGCTAGAGTTTTTCCAAGGGTGGAAGGGACTGCAATGGAAACTACTAGAATCACATTAGGAGGCTGAGAGGTCGACTCTCCCTGCTTATCCTTCAATGATTTCTCCAATTCTTGTTCATTTTCCTTTAGCTACTCATTAAGTTTCAAGACTAAGTCTATCAGCTCTTCTTCAGTTCTTTGTTGTATTACCTCAGTTGTTTTTGGGTGTCTTGAAGGTGGAAATTTTAGTTGCTTTCTCAAAGCAGCAATGTCTTCATCCTTCTTTTTGATTAAGGCTTCTGCAACCTTCACATCTTTGGGATCATGACCCAACCCAATGATCAATTCTTCTAATGTTTTGATCCTATTGTCTTTAGACTGTGAAGAGGCTTTCTCAAGCTGTAGCTGGGCAATTGTGTTATTCAAAGAATTTTCCAGCCTTTGGGCCATCATAGCCTTACTAGTCAAGGTGGAATCAATCATCTCTCCAGTTTGTTTGTGCAATTCAATTTGATCCAAAGGATGAATATCCTTTGCCATGACCTCAAAATTGGTTCTAAGATAGTCCACTACTAATTGAGGTTGTTGCACTTTAGGTTTGAAATAAATCATTATCATCTTACCTTCCTTGATGTCATAAGCTAACATCAATCTATTTTGATTAATAGGAGCCATTTTCAAATATTGATTATAAACCTGAATCCTCAATGGATCATTTCTGGCTTTTATCTCCATAAATGTCTTCTTGATATCTGAAGTGACCTGTCTTGGTGGTCTGAAAGATGATACCTCTGCACTTTTTTGTCTTTCTAGCTCCTGTCTTTGTGAGCTAGTAGATGTTCCACCTACTGAGAATGTTTGATGACTATCTTTTCCTTCTTTCCTTTGACTATCAATGGTTTCTTCAAGAAATTGTTCCTCTGAAAGAGGATTTAACCTTTGTCTTTTTCCACCAGGCTGCACTGAGGATCCACTGGCAGGGGTAGCTAATTCCTTGCCTCTTTCATTATTCCTTTCCTCATTCAGAGGAGTCTGCAAAACTGGAGGTTCTCCCACATTGCCCTGAGTTGGGGGAGTTTTCATTTGGGCCTGTTCCTTGGAAATTTCTGGTTGTTTTGACATTGTAGATTGCTCGGTGGCTTGTGCACTGGTCTCTTTTTCTTTGCCCTTGGAGGTCTCTGTGGCTGGTGTATTAGTCTGTTGTCAATGCCTTTCTGAGGTCTCAGCTGTTGAGGCACTTATTCCTGATACTGATCTCTGAGAACTACCATGTACATGCCCAAAAGAGTCTAAGTCAAGAGTCTTTTCAAGATCTCTCATTACATTTTCAATATTAACCTATTCACTGTTAGCAGCTACTAAGGTCCCCTCTCTCCATTCATCCATATTGGCAAACTGTTCAATTTCAGGGATCCTATGATGCATATAGGGGGACAACCTATTCTTCATTCTTCTATCACAGATAAAGCCCTGAGGGTCATATGGGGTCCAACCAAAACTCTTTTGTAATCTAAGGTAGTCTTCTAGAATTCTATATGCTGCTTCTCCTGCTTCTCTACTATTGCAGACAAAAGGACCTATTTAATGTTTGATCCTTAGTTGTGCTTTCTTTTTGGCTTTAGTAAAATGGATCAAATCTGCATTAGACATTTGCCTATAGTATTGCAATGCAAACAGTCGCATTGGAACATACTTTGGCAACTTGAAGGGGGAAAGCTCACAGCCATATATTCTGAATTCTGTGAAGTTCTGGTATAGATACTAGTCTCCCAATTTGTACTGCTTGGAAAGTTGAAGGGTCTTTTTAATATCACCATTGATCCTGGAAGGGGAAACCCCTGTCAACAAGGTGGTTGTTGGGTGAACAAATAGGTCAATGAATTCAATATAGGAGTAAGGGGTTTCAAAGGAATCATGGAAGACTGCAAACCAGAAGATTACAGACCTTGGATTTCTTTTGGTGTCAAGTTTCAAGACAGGGAATGGGAAATTGTCTGACTAATGAAAGAGCATAAGATGGTATATAAAGATGGAGTACTTGAAAACTCTTTCATTTTCCAGTCTCATGAACTGGTCATGAATCTTGACAACAATGTAGGAGGCAAAGTCATATTTGATAGCAGGGGGTTGTCCAGGAGTAAAAATTGACAACAGTACTAGGGTTAACTCATCAACAAATTCACTAGAATTGAAACCCATTATTGATGATATCATGTCAATTATGAGTTGTCCCATAGCTGTGAAGAAATTTTGCATGTAAGTAGGTGGGCCATCAAGCTGATGCTTTGGTGACATGAAAATTTGACAGAGGCGAGTGAGTTCCTCTTGGAATAATTTAACTGATTTCTCAAGTAAATCTCCCATGGAAAGTGGAGTCAGGGCTTGACTGGGATGAAACTATAACATTTCATTAATTGACTCAGCAGTTATTGGAAAAAGGACTGTTTGGCTTGGGGACATGACTGCTCGGCGATTAGGGTCGTAATTGACATGACAATGATGAATTATTTCTGGGAAAATACAAACTAAGGGTAGAAAATACATAAGAAGGTTGGATTCCCACAGTCCTATGATATCAGAACCATTTAGGTAGTTGTCTCTACTTTGGCAAAAGACTTTCAAGTGATTTTTGTTAGTGGTGAGGTCTTTTATCTGGAAGTCCCTATCTGCCAAAGGCAGATAGTCTAAATCTTTGTGGGGAGCATTTAAGGGGTAAACACTTAGGGCCACAGGGGTTTTCATGTCTGGTTCTTATGGATTCAGATGGAAACAGAATTTCTCTTATAAAACTGGGCAAGATAGAGGGTCTGGGAACTTATATAATGAAGGCAAAGACTGAATTGTAACCAATTTTGGTCTTTTTTTGTGGAATTTATAGTGTAAAATGAGAAATTGCAGGGTTTATGTGGAAATTGGATAAATACCTGTGTTTGGGGAATGGACAGTGAAATAACAGGTGCTGGTAGTGGCTAACAGGTTCTGGGTTGCGTCGGCTGCAAGTTTTTGTGCATGTTGGTGGTTGAAATCCTTGGGCAGTTGACCTCAACGTTCTTTGCATGGGAACACAGGTATACGGTATAAAACAATGAAAACGACATTCGTTTTTTTTATTAACAAAGTCATAGGTTGGCGGGGTTATTTTGGTTTTAGGACGGATGATGTCAGCGAGGAATGAAGTGACGTTTTTGTCATATGCAGGAAAGTGGTAAGTGGTTTCGTATCGCACCAATTTTGGGGATGGGCAGTAACTAGCCGAGAGCGAGCGATTCCATAGGATGTGTGACGCGTGGCAGAGGTACGGGGAGAAAACCGCTTAGTGATCGCGCGCTAACGCGCGATCACAGAGGGGTGTGAGATATTCATTAAGGCCATTAGATCTGGAGGACCTAATCGGACGGTCGACGGGAGGCGCGATGAGATGGGTTTTAATAACGACGGGCCCTACACAATTAAGTTTTAATTAATTATATCGGGGGCGATATGATAGGTAGGGGAGGTTCTTAATTAACCGTGAGGTTTAATTAATCCCTTATTAATGCAGCAGGGATTAGGGTCGTTAACTAATTACAGGTTAACTAGTTAATCCCGGTTTAAAACGTTTTGATGGTTATAACTTAACCATCGGGGCGGGATATATAAGTATTTGGGGTTTTTACATAGTTAAGATAATACAGGAGCGGGTAAATTTTTATAGGGGAATTACTTAATAAAATAAATTAGTAGTTAATTTGACATTGAGTGGAAAAAGCGCTAAGTCTAAAACATTTCATGTATATATTTGAAACTTAGGCTAAGTGAAAAATGAGGGTTTTTATGGAGTATTGTGTAATTTTCTTAAATAAAATAGGATTTTACTTAGGAAAAGACTTATGAAAGTAAATGAATGAATTATGGACGGTTTCAAGTGCTTAGGCTTTTAAATTATTGGGTCGAGGGTCTGGTCCCTTTAGAAGTCAGAGAAATGCTCTGAGCCCCTCTAATTTTAGCAAATGCCTTAGTACTTAGGGGGAATTAGTGAAAATTTAGGGAAAGATGAGAAGGGGAGTTAATTATTTGACCTTGCCTTGCTTGAAATGCTTCCAGTGTAATGTCTACCTTGCACTTGTGATGAAAGTAAAAATTAACAAATTTAGAGTCATTATCCATCACATATAATTCTGCAACATCATCTACCTACCCTACCTACTTTAACCTAACATTTTTTCTTCTTTATTTGGGTGCACTTAAATTGGCAAACCCTTATCACAGTTTCTTTTCTTTTACATGTAGATATCTATCTAAGTCTAACCTTATTACATCCAAGAGCTCAGATTAAACTGTTGAGCTCCTTTTATTTACTCTACCTATCTACTTATTTGCCAAGTTTAAATAGTTTGGTCAGATTTTATTCTCTATCTCTAAAACATAAAATTCAAATATGAACTAGCCAAGCTTAAGTTGTTTCACTGTTCATCAATTGTGGCATAGGTTAACAAGCTGCACACAATTGTTTATTACACAAGAGTAAAAAGTAGTGGCATTTATATTTGCACACTTTCCTTAGTCTTTCTTTTGATGGGGTTCATTTTCTTTCACTTTTTTGACCATCTTATTATTTTCACCCTTTGATTTTTCTTTTAGGGTATACCCTCTTTACATTTTTAAATTTTTTGATTTTTTGAAAATATGTAAAACCTTTGCAACAAGGAAAGGTATGAACATATTCATAGCTCATCAAGTCAATCATGAAATATGACACCTATTGATATAGGAGCATAACACCCTTCACATGAATTTGGGTATCAAGGATTCTAAGTGGCATCTAGTACTCAAGTACCATGGATGTCTACACAAATACATCTAAGATGAGATGGATTTCATGGACATCTCCTCGCTTGGTACCGCATACCGATATACTTCAATGATTGAGCAGAAATTTAAACAGAAGAAGCAAAACTTTGGATCTATGAATCTGAAGTAAGAAAAGGTTCCCCCAAACTACAAAACAAAGGACAAAGACAAGATGGGTGACCTATGACAACCCATCAAACTCGTAACCAAATAACAACACCACGAACATAAAGAAGGACAGAGGAAAGTGGTGTGAGCTCCATAAGAGTCCCACTCACGACAGTGAGTGTCACGCCAAGCAGTCATTGATGACCAAGTTGAAGGCTTCAGAGTTAGATGCATGGTCTGAATCTAAGTCATAACCCAACAAGGGGAATGACAAAGGGAATCATATTATCAATGCAAATCCCAGTGCCACCATTGCCAACACCAAGGTCTAGAAGATTGACATGGAATATCCATAGGAAGGGGAGCCTCTCTTCCACTCACAGATGTGGGTGAAGGGGTCCCCACTACGATTCATTATCGATAGTGGGAGCCAAATTAACATCATTTTAGTAGAGGTCATTAAGCGATTATGCCTACCAACCACACCACACCCACAACCATACACCATTAGGTGGCTCCATCAAGGACGAGATCTCTAAGTTAGTCAACAATGTTGCCTTCCCTACAACATCAAGCCCTTCACGAATGAGGTACCTTGTGATGTTTCTCCTCTTGAAGTTTGTGGTGTGTTATTAGGCCAGCCATACTTATGGAAGCAACATGTTGTGTATGAGTCTAGGCATCTCACTATTATTATTACTTTAGGCAGTAATTTATACATGATACCAAAGGAAACCCCGCCTATTTCCATCTCTTTGATCTCTGCTAAGCAATGCAGTAAAATCATCTCCTAGGTCGGGAAATTTGTTTTCTTTCTAATCCACTGTCAAAGTAAGGGGAAGATCTTGGCCACATCCATGGCCTTTGAGAAGGGTTCCACCATGCAAAAGAAGCAGGTAGATAAGGTCGTGGAAGAATTCACGGACATCTTCTCCTCACCCACAGGGGTCCCTTTGCGTTGTCAACTCAAGCTTTCGATTGATCTGACTCTCGAAGTGCACCTACCCAATGGTTTGATATGTCATCACTCTATTATGGAAAATGAAGAAATCAAGTGGTAGATCTAGGATACTGCAAAAATGGTACATCCAACCAAGTTCCTCACCTTGTGGGAGATCGATTGTACTTATATAGAAGAAGGATCGGACCTGGAGACTTTACATTGATTATTGGGCACTAAATAAAATCATTGTCAGGAACAGGTATCCATTCCCACGCTCAAGGGGGCCAAGTACTTCAGCAAGATCAATTTAAAGTCTAGCTATCATCGAGTTCCAATAGAGCTTGCATATGTATGGAAGACCACCTTCAAATCCAAGGAGGGTGTAGGTTTTAACCCTCTAAAAAAATTACCTACAAATGAATTCTTAAAAAACAAAAAATACATAATGATGAGAGCACAAAACATAAAATAAATATACACTGATATTTTCCCTTGGATCCCAAAACCGGGACTACCAAATTGATTTTTCATTATATTCCCTTCAATTTTATAATACATATATATACATGTCAAAGCATCCATTAACCTTGGATTAGAACATAATCGTAGTTCCCTTGACTAGATCTAAAAAATACCATGAGCAAAAAACCATCATGCCCAAAACCATGTGTGAAATCCATGCACAAAACCATAAGTAGGTTCTCCCACCTAATATAGGGTCAAAAGAAAAATCTAGGATGCTACCCTGGACCCTGTGCTGGGGAGCTACCACTCCCTACAAACCCCCTGTTGCGCCCAGAAAGAATATAACACACACCCAACATTCTCCCACTTGTTTTCTTTCCATGAGAGAGCTTAGTCATTGGTCCAACCCTGTAATGGCTATTGTTTCTCTACACCAAGAGAACTTCTCAGTGCTCACAGACTTTGTCAATGCATCTGCAGTATTCTTCAAAGTGTCCACCCTTACCGGTAACACCTTTTTGTCCTCAACCATATCCCTTACAAAGTGATACTAAACATCAATGTGCTTTGTCTTTGAATGATAAGCAGGGTTCTTTGCCAAGAAAATTGTACTTTGGCTATCACAATCTATCCTTATAGCTTGATGAACTAACCCCATGCTTGAACACAATCTCCACAACCAAACTACTTCATTGCTTGCTTGAGTGGCCACCATGTATTCTACCTCTATAGTTGAAAGTGCCACTACAGACTGTCTCTTACTCATCCAACTGACTACACCTCCAAATAGGTTAAACACATACCCACTTGTAGATCTTCTTTGATCCATATCTCCAACCCAATCTACATCGACAAAGCCAAGGATGTCCAAAACTCTATCCAATCCTGGTCTTCCTTGGTAGCACAGACCATAATCACTAATGCCACGCAAATACCTGAAAACCCGCTTCATTGTTGTCCAGTGCTCCTTCCCTAGTTTTGACATTAAACCTGCTCAATACTCCCACTACACGTTCAATGTCTGGTCTAATACAGACCATTGCATACATCAGGCTACCGACTACACTTGCATATGGAACACGAGACATGTCCTCTTCCTCTGCTTGTGTCTTGGGACACTGTTCTACAGATAATTTGACACCTACAGGAATAGGAACCTTCACTGGTTTACTATCCTGCATATTAAACCTCTGCAATATTGTCTTAACATACCTCCTCTCGTTTAACAAGAGCTTCCTCTTTGCCTGATCTCATTTAATTTCCATACCTAAAATATAGTTTGTGTTAGGGTCCTATAATTTATAGGATCTCAAGGTGATTGAGTATTTTATCTCAGAAATATCATATTGTAAATAATATTCCATGTTGTAAATTATTTCCAAAAAAGGTCAAAACCTTGAGAAAATAAAAAAAATATGCTTGCAAGTCGAAATGCAGCATTAGAGAATAATTAAGTGTGTTTAGATTAAATTAATCACATCATTTAAATGTGATTAAATAAATTGTAATTAGGCCTTGGTACCATAGCTTTGATTTTATTGTAAAATTGATTACGACAAAAGGAGATTTGTCGCCTATGGTTAAAAGAGCGGCAATTATCTGCTGAGGGATCCTGCTACCTTTCAAATCGATGGCGCACATTTGTTTTCGGCCCCCCTTCTCCATCCTAGCTTTACTGTCGGGGGGGGGGGGGGGTCTGAAAAGGCAGTATTCCCCACTGGGTCCCACAGATACGTGTTCATTCCCCAAAATTTTGGACCCCCTTCACTAATACCACAATATTCCTATACCCCAACTGAAAACGGTATCTGCTCCTTGCCGCAAACCGCCTTCCCGGTTACGTCCCCCCCCACTTCCACTCAACTGCCACTTCACTACCACCACGTATCCTCTATCTATTTACTCTTGCGCCAACGTCCACCTGCCATGTCCCTCCTCATCTTCCAATCCTATTCTGCCACCTAATCATATTCCCTCCAACCATGTGCCTCCACATTATCCTCCACCTCCATGTCACCTCCCGCCTCCATGTCATATGTTTGTTTCATGGTCAAGTAAAACTATGTTTTTCCCTATAGAGAACAGTAATTTAAAACATGTTTTACAGACAATTGAGAACAAATTTTCAAAACTGTAAATAGGATTTTGTTTCTAACATCCTCCTGCACAAAAACCTCTCCCAGTTTTGTAACAGTTGTTATGGTTTGGGAGATGCTAATGATTATTTGAAGGCATATTTTCCAGAAATTTCTTGTTTCAGTCACCTTTTTGCAAAGAATATTGTGGATAATAAGAGATGAATATTTGGAAACTGGAAGAGGTTTTGGTTCATAAGATTCCAAAATACAAAATCCTATCTCACTTTTCACACAACTATCAGGGATTGGGAGATTCACTCTCATCATTTTAGCCTATTTTTCTGACTGCGCAATGTCTTGTTTTAGTCACCTTTTTGCATAGCATATTGTGAATAATCATAAATTAATTTTGGTAAACTAGAGGAGGTTTTTGTTCCTCTGATGCTAAGATACAAAAACATCTCTCATTTTTCTAACATCTAGCTCAGATTGATATCTTCAAAGGTATGCCTGGACCCTATTTTTCAGAATTTCGAGAGGAAAAAGCTCAAAGACAGTTAGTGACTTGGAGGTTGCCTCATCAAATAAGAGTTGCTATCAAATTAGAATTTCTCTTATTTGTCACCAGCGATCCACAAAGATACTACCAAGTAGATTCATTAGTTTTGAATGTCCTATATTTTAGTTCTATTTATGTAAGATAGTTTGAGATATTTGTAACAATTTTTCAAGATATTTTAGTTTAGGATTTTTATAAATCCTTCATCATTTGAAGTAAGAGATGTTGATTGTTGAATATAATTTTCCTCTGCGAATTGTAATATCCAAGTTGTTGGAAGCATCAATAATACAAGGACATTCTTCACAGGATTCATGTGGTGTACAATTTGGTGATGTTTTTCTTTTGTTCATGTGTTTAATCATTGTCTTTTTCTCTGTCATTTCCGAAAAGCTTAATTACATAACATAAACTATGACGAATAGGATATGTTATACAGAACACCCTATTTTGGCTGTTAGTGATTTATATGTTTTCTGCTGAATTCAAATTAAGGAATCCTTCATTTCTCCTTAGTTTCTATTGAACCTTACATTTCTTCTATTTCATAATCCATTTAAAATTCTAAAAGATCCAACTAGTGCAACCTAGATTGCCCTGTGAAACTCCTTCAAAGTTTGACGCAGATCCAGTTAATCTTTAGAATCCATAGCCCAATGGAATTATAACAATTTAACCAACCAAACAATCCAATCAAAAACAATCAGTACAATAATAACTAGCCCAAAATTCACATCAAACATAACTAAATTTTATAGAGAGATCCCTCTATGAAGTTGGAAGGGCTAGATCTCATCTTCCAAAGTGGTTTTGATGTTGTCCTATGTGTTTACTCCCTCAACCTCAAAAATACAGAATGAGAACAGTTTGCAGCACCAAGATCTTTCATGTTGAATTTGGAGGACAATTAGGTCTTCAATTCTTGGATAATTTCTTTGTTATTTCTAATCATCAACATATCATCCACATACAAGACCAAATAAATAATATGGTCACCAATTAATTTAAAATATACACAGTGATCTGCTTTGCTTCTGGTGAAGCCAAGTCCTATATATATGTATCAAATTTCTGATAGCAATCCTTAGTGACTATTTTAACCCATACAGAGACTTTTTTAACCTGCATATTAGTTATTTCTTACCCTTCACAACAAAGCCTTAACGTTGCTTCATGTAGATCTCTTCTTCCAAATCCCCGTGAAGAAATGTTTTCCTCACATCCATCTGTTCTACCTCAAAATCAAAAGCAACAACAATTGATAAAAGTAATCTAATAGAAGCTACCTTGGCAACAAGAGAAAAAATATCACCAAAATCAATTCCGGACACCTGGGAATAACATTTTTCTATGAACCGAGCTTTTTATTTGTCCACCTTTCCTTCTGCATTCATCTTCTTCTTAACCACCCATTTGCTTCCAATGGGCTTCCTTCCAACCGGCAACTTCACTAGATCCCAAGCCTCATTTTTGTTCAAAGATGCCATTTGATCAACCATGGCCTCTTTCCAGAGTTTTCCATCCTCTGAATCTACTGCCTCCCTGATAGTTCTGGGATAATCATCAGTAACAGATAAGGAAAATTTTGAACAGAAAACAGTTGGACAATACCTTTCTGGCTACCTTCTTTCTCGAATTGATCTTCTCATAGCTAGAGTTTGTGGCTCTTCATATTCTAATTCCTCTTCTGATATAGAGTCTGATTCTTCCTCCTTTAGCTCAAACTCTATCTTCTCATTTTCCTTTGGTAGGACTTCATGTTTAATAACATCTTTCACCTCTCTAAACACCACGTCGCGACTATACACAACCTTCCTTGTTTCTGGGTTCCAAAGCTTATAACCTTTTAAACCATCCTTGTACCCAATAAAGATGCACCTTTCAGATTTACTATCCAACTTCATTCATTTCTCCTTTGGAACATCTACATATGCATCACAACCAAATACCCTCAGATGTGAAAGAGAGGGTTTCTTCCTAGCCCATATCTCTTGTGGAGACTTATCCTCCAATGTTGATGAAGGTGATATGTTGACCAGGTAATGTAAAAAATCTATGATAGGTTAACCCGATAATGCAATATAAATCAAAGCAGAATACTATAACCTACTACTATCAAATTGCAGAAGCTTAAAGATTGGGTTGAACAACATAACCAAAAGAAGAAGAATCAATGGCACAATACACACGAAAATACTTTGGGGAAAGCCTCAGCTAAAAACCCACATTATTGTATTATCATACATGGTGGAAATACATAACAATTATACAAATCCTTAGCTCTCACAACTAGCCAGCCCTCAGTACAATCCTCACAGATGCTCACAGGCAATCTTGGCTTCTCTCCAGCCTTCCTCTCTGCCCTCCAAGCTCCTATTTCCTTGTGTTGTTCCTTGTGGATGATTAGCCTATTACCAAGTGGAAAACCAACCTTCAAAACTGCGCAATCCTCAAGGATGAATCCTTAATTGCATGCATGAGTTTTCTCCATGAGAAAACACATGCAACTGATAGTACACTGTCCTTGAACATTTATCTCAACTGGGTCTTTCTCAGAATAGGCATGCATGAGTTTCTGATGAGGGAATCTTCAGTTAACTGGAGTAGCACTAGTTGAGTGCATTAATGCATCAACTAACTGTTAACTCACTATTACTTACTCAAACAGTTTGGAACTAATTTAACTGGACTTAACTCAGTAAACTGAGTTAACTAATTACAACTCAAATATAACTCAATCTTATCTCCTTAATTTAAGGGATAACTCTTGCATGACTTCAGAAAAAATTCTAACTTGAATTTCTCCAACTAATTAATTTAAAATAAATTAATTAATTATTTCCAAGTAGTTGTTAAGAATAAATTTGATTTTAATTCACAATTTAATTCAAGGACAAATTAAATTGTAATATTCTTGTTGCCATATTTCAACACTCCCTCTCAACAAGAAAGGGATTATCTGCCACCCCGATCCTGTCTCTATGGAACTCGAATTTACACTTTGACAATGCCTTTGTCAAAATGTCAGCATCTTGCTCCTCTGTCGAAATATACTGCAGCAACATGATCCTCCTCGCTTGTGAAAAGCCATGGGCAACAAATCTTGCCTTATGCTTCTCCACACTACCATCAGCAACTTTCTTTACCTTGTAAAGCCAATGGAAACTCACAACTGACTTGTTCTCCAGTCTCGGAACCACGTCCCAAACATTGTTACGAACTATGGAGTCATACTCCTCCACCATAGCATCAACCCAAATCGTTTGTTGCGCTGCTTCCTCAAAGGAATATGGCTCGGTCTCAACACATTCCCCAGCAAGGGCCATGTATCCAGTGTACCTCTCAGGTCACCTCCTTAGTCTGTGCTGAGAAGATGGTGCTCCCACATTCTTTCTCGCATCCTCCAACAATCTGTCAGCTTCTCTTGTGCGCTTTCATCCATCTATGGAAGTCTCTGCTTGAGTGGATGTCTCCACTCCTAGAACCTCTACATGCGGCTGCTCCACATTAGTATGAGGCTCCTCCTCCTTAGGAACCAATAGTTCCTCCACAGCCTGTAGTTGGAGCTCCCTCTCAAGGGAAACTCGCATGGCCTTCTGCTCATCAAACTTGAGATCTCTGCGAACCATTGTCCTTCGACTAGTAGGCAAGTACACCTGATAGTTGTGAGGTGTATCAGTGTACCCCACAAATATCCCAAACTATGTTGTCGGCTCAAACTTCTTCCATGCATCCTTTGTCACATGGCAATATATCGATGAGCCAAAGATCCTGAAGTGACCCACATCTAGTATCTTACCGAAGAAAGCTTCCTTTGGTGTCTACATCCCAAGTATGCGATGCGGGCTTCTATTCTGTAAATAGACCGCTATGTTGCATGCCTCAGCCCACAATTGAAGTGGTAGGCCTTGGTCATGCAGCATTGCCTATGCTGCCCCTACAATAGTTTTGTTCTTCCTCTCGTCCACCCCATTCTGCTGTGGGTTATGAGGTGCCGTCAACTCTCGTTTAATTCCTTCCGCTGCACAGAAGTCCTTAAACTCTTGAGAGACATATTCTCCACCATTGTTGCTTCTCGAGGCCTTGATCTTCTTCCCTAACTCTTTCTCAACCAAAGCTTTGAACTCACAAAACTTTGTGAAAGTTTAGTCCTTCTTCTGCATTAAATAAATCTAGCATTTACGTGAATAGTCATCAATGAAAAGTACATAATACCTTTGCTTTGTTGTGGATGCCGTCGAGAATGGTCCACACAAATTAGTATGAACTCGCTCTAAGATAGTCTCTTCTCGACTGTCTCAATCATGAAAGGAAGAATTGGTGTACTTTCCCAAGCTACAACCTTTGCATGTGTCAACTTGCTCAAGTTTACCTTTAGGAAGTCCTGTAGATATCTACTGCATTATCTTCAAAGACCCATGATGCAAATGGCCAAACCGCCTATGCCACAACTCCCCAATGTCTTGGCTTTACACCAATTCTGCTTTTGTACTCAATGTTGCACAATCATCTACCTCTAGTTTATAGAGATTCTTCGCCTGAACCCCTATCCTATTGGTTTGACCCGTGTCTATGTCTCTTAAGAATGCCTTTCCTTTACTAAAGACAACATCGTAGCCTTTGTCCTCCAACATCGTGACCGATACCAAGTTCTTCTTCAGTCTAGGCACATACATCACATCTGTCAAGGTGAGAGGAGCTCCATGCTCCCTCTGAAAAGCAACCGTGCCCACTCCTGAAACACTATACCTTCCATCGTCACCCATCTCTATGCGCATCTTGAGGTCTTTCTCCTCCAAGGCACTGAATAAGTCTTTATCACCGGTCATGTGGAATGAGGCTCCACTATCAAGATACCAGACGCAAACCATCATCGATGACACCATGCATGCGATGAGGGTAAAGTCCATTTTGAACTGAGAGGCTAATGCCTCACCTTCCAATCCTTCCGAGGATCCCTTCTTGGACTTCTTCGATGGGCAATTAGTTGCATAATGTCCCATCTTGTGACAATTAAAGCATCTTACTTTAGACATGTCACTCTTCTTCCCTCCATGAGAAGAATTCAATTTGAAATGGGAAGCATTCCCCTTCCCTTTCCTTGCCTTACTTGCTAATGCCAGATTTTCTTCATCATCATTCTTGGATGAAGAACCATTTCGTGTGCTCCTCCTGATCTCCTCCTGCATAAGATCCGATCACAGTCGTTCCCAATCCAACAGTTTCTCCCTTCCATTCACAGAGTCCTGGTAGCTTTTCCGACTCTTTGGAAGGCCAAGGAGAGCGAGGCTCACCATATCATCATTGGCAGTAGTTATTCCCACACCACCAAGCTCATATCTGCAAGTGGTGAGCTTGTTCAGATACGTGGAAATAGTATCACCCTTCTCCATCTTGATTCTTCGAAGCTTATCCTTGAGCGCCAATTTCCTATGGTCACTATTGTTCCGGTAGGGGTCCCTTAACATCTTCCACATTAAAAATGGAGTATCCTTCCCATGGAGACTCAAGACAATATGGTCTCGAACTCCCTCAAGGATGATCTATCTCGCCTTCGTCACACACTTCTTCCACTCAGCCAACTCTTGTGCATTAGTTGAAGCTGGCTTTAGGATTTCTTGATCAATGAATTCCTTCAAGCCATTGTCTTCTAATACAGCCTCCATTCTATCTTTCCATGCTATGTAATTCGAGCTACCTTCCAAGGCATACTCGAGTCTCAAGCCATAGAACGCCATTGGCCAACCTTGAAGTATGATATGAATTCGATTTGCACCTGCAACCCCGAACTTCAAACTTCGAATTCTCTTCTCAGTATACTGTTCACAGCTCCTTTACCATGTAGAAAATTTCTACAAATCCAGCTCTGATACCATGTCGAAAATATGTGATATGTTAACCCGATAATGCAATATAAATCAAAGCAGAATACTATAACCTACTTCTACTATCAATTTGCGGAAGCTTAAAGATCGAGCTGAACAACATAACTAGAAGAAGAAGAATCAATGGCACAACACACACGAAAATACTTTGGGGAAAGCCTCAGCTAAAAACCCCACATTATTGTATTATCATACATGATGGAAATACATAGGAATTATACAAAGCCTTAGCTTTCACAGCTAGCCAGCTCTCAGTACAATCCTCATAGATGCTCACAGGAAATCTTGGCTTCTCCCCAACCTTCCTCTCTACCCTCCAAGCTCGTATTTCCTTGCGTTATTCCTTGTGGATGATTAGCCTATTACCAAGTGGAAAATCAACCTTCAAAACTGTGCAATCCTCAAGGATGAATCCTTGACTTTATGCATGAGTTTTCTCCATGAGAAAACACATGCAATTGATAGTACATGCATGAGTTTCTGATGAGGGAATCTTCAGTTAACTGGAGTAGCACTAGTTGAGTGCATTAATGCATCAACTGACTGTTAACTCACTATTACTTCCTCAAACAGTTTGAAACTAATTTAACTAGACTGAACTCAGTAAACTGAGTTAACTAATTACAACTCAAAATCTTATCTCCTTAATTTAAGGGATAACTCTTGCATGACTTCAGAATGACTTATAACTTGAATTTCTCCAACTAATTATTTTAAAATAAATTAATTAATTATTTGCAAGTAGTTGTTAAGACTAAATTTGATTTTAATTCGCAATTTAATTCAAGGAAAAATTAAATTGGAATATTCTTGTTGTCATATTTCAACAGGTAACATGCAGTCTCCACCGCCTCTGCCCATAATTCTTGTCCTAACCCAACACCGTTGAGCATTCTTCTTGCCTTTTCCATCAATATCTTATTCATTCTTTCTACAACTACATTTTTCTGAGGTGTGTATGGATTAGTCTTCTATAGTGGTATACCACACTTCTTATAAAACTCTTCAAATTCCTTCTTGCAGAACTCTCCACCGTTATCTGTCCTCAACACCTTTACCTTCTTCTTTGTTTGATTTTCCACCAAAGCCCTAAATTCGTTAAACCTGACTTCATATTTCTTCCTAAGGAAATATATCCATGTATTCCTTGTGAATTCATCTACAAATGATATATAGTACATAGAATGATCTACTGATGGAACTGACACAGGTCCAAATACATCACTATGCACAAGCTCTAATATCCCTTTCACCCTCTTAGTAGTAGAGGGGAAACTCACACGATTCTACTTCCCATATACACAATGTTCACAGAAATCAAAATCCAAAGAGAAATTAGACATACCTTCTACGATAACATTACCATGAAGTATTCGAAGGCCCTTATCTCCAATATGTCCAAACCTTTGATGCCATAACATGGTCTTTTCTCCAAATACCATTAAATTTTTTGCTCCACTTTGAAAAACGACAGAACTGTTGCACCCATCAATAACAATGCTACCCAAAAGCTTGTAAAGAGTTCCAATCTAAACTCCTAATTCAATAATAGTGCTCCCCAAACCATCTTGCATGTATCTTTCTCGAACACTATTTTTACACCTGCATCATCCATCTTGCTTACAAAAATCAGATTTCTGGCCAATGCAGGAAATGCAGAACACCCAGAAGTGTTCTAATCCTTCCACCTTGCAACTTCATCTTGAATTTTTCGTGTCTGACGATTCTAGCCTTCCTGTCATCCCCTAAGAAGACATCACCACCATTAGATTTCTCATACTCACAGAACCACTCCCTGTGAGGAGTGAAGTGAAAGGATGCATCTGAGTCAATCAAACATGCCTCATAATCTACATGTGTACTTGAAGAAGAAATTAATTACAAATCCCCACCTTCATCTGTGGTGGTTTTCGCCTCTGCATAAGGAGCATCATCAGATCCCTTTCCTTTCTTAGGATCTTTAGATCTACAATCCTTTTTGATGTGCCCTTCCTTTCCACATTTCCAGCACACCTTTACTTGTTTTCCTAGAGATTTATATCTCCCTCTAGATTTAGATCTTCCCCTCAAGGACTTATTTTTTTTTATGTTCTGGGACCATCCTCATACAGACAACACATATTCATTCTAACCCTCCATAATTTTTTCGTCTCATCTCCTCCAACAGCAAGGATGAGACTGTTTCATCAAACTGCAAGGTAGTTGTATTGTTACCTATTGCAACAACCAGACTATCCCACAAATCTGGTAGAGAACACAACAAACTAATGCACGTATCTTCATCTAGAATTTTAATATCAATAGATAACAACTGCCTTACCACAGTATTAAAGGCATTCAGATGATCTGTCACCAAGTCTCCATCCTTCATCCTCATATTATACAACTTTTTTCATAGGAACAGTTTATTCACCAAAGACTTAGATTGGTACAAAGTCCCTAACTTGTCCCAAAAAGCCTTCACCGAAGCTTCCCTTGATACATTCAACAATATGGAATATGAGATACACAACTGTATTGTGCTCTTTGGTTTCCAATCCAACTTCTTCTAATCTTCATCGGATATTTTCGTTGTTTTAGTACTTGGATATACCGTGATCCATTTATCTTTATCCACCAACACATCCTCCATCTTTAGTTTCCACAACTCAAAACTCTGACCATTAAATTTCTCAATATCTATCTTTCCACTACTCGCCATATTCTTTCACCGCAAGAATCGATCCCGCAAATCTCCCACTAAATAGGGTCTACCATAGGCCCGAGAAAAAACCCCTCAGCAACAAAGGCATCCCCTTGAATTTAATACAAATTTGATAGCAAATGTAGGTTTTAACCCTGTACAGAAATTACCTACAAACGAATTCTTAAAAAACAGAAAATATACAATGGCGAGAGCATAAAACATAAAATAGATATACACGGAGATTTTCCCCTGGATCCCAAAACCGGGACTACCAGATTGATTTTTCATTATATTCCTTTCAATGTTACAATACATATATATACATGTCGAAGCATCCATAAACCCTAATAAATTAACCCTATATTAGAACATAACCGTAGTTCCCTTGACCGGATCTACAAAAGACCATGGGCAGAAAACCATCATGCCCAAAACCATGTGTGAAATCCATGCACAAAACCATAGGTAGGTCCGCCCACCTAATATAGGTTCAAAAAAAAAATCTAGGGCATTGCCCTGGACCCCGTGCAGGTTGGCTACCGCCCCCCTACTAATTCCCTGACAAGGGGGGCAGCTGCCCCCCTTGTGACCCCCAAGTTGCACCCGAAAAGAATATAACACACCCAAGAAAGGGCCTTTTTCAGTGGTTAGTCATGCCTTTCAGGTTGACAAATTCCCCTGCAATTTTAAAGAGGTTGATGGATGACATATTGTGGTCATTTACCAACTCTTTCATGGTTGTATATATGGAAAACATCCTCATCTTCAGATAATTAGGAAGAGCACTTGCAACACATTCAGCAGGTCCTTTAAACCCAGCAAGTAATAGAAACTATGTGCCAACTTGGAGAAATGTACCTTTGGCATGAGCCAAGTCCAATATCAGGTTACATCATTGATGAGAAAGGTGTGCATGAGGATCTTGCTAAGATCCAAACCATTTGAGATTTCTCAGCCTTGACCACTCTAATATAGGTTCATAGCTTTTTGGGCCTTGCTAATTGTTTTCATAGGTTCATGTTGGGATTCTCGCATATCACTTGGCCTTTGAGTCAAGTTACCAAGGGCATAGCGAAAGCAAACATTTTTTGGTTTGAGTCCCAATAGAAGGTGTTCATGGATCTAATGCACTGCTTTTTCTTTGCATCGGTAGTCACATTGCCACACCTACAACAACCATTTAAAATTGAGACATACGCCTCTGACTATGGTATTGGTCCAGTTCTAACCGAATAAGGGCATCCTATGGCCTATCATAGTGAGACACTTTCCGATACAATTCAGAAATATCCCACCTATGATAAAGAGATGTATTCCATCATGTAGGCTTATCGGCAATGGAAAACTTACATTCTAGGGAAGGAGACAACCAACCACATAGATCATCGACCTCTTCAGTTTATACAGACACAAGGGAAGCTGAAGAAAAATCGCCATCGTAAGTGTTCCACATATCAGCAACAATTTCATATGAACATTAAATACAAGAAGGGCAGCACCAATCATGTTACAAATTTCCTCAGTCATCCCCCGAATGGAACACTGGCCTTTATTCTCAACTCTTGTGGCCACAAGACCTCGGGATGGATGAAACTATACAAAAATGATCCAAAGTTTTCCACCACATACCAGATGTTATTGGATGGAAAGCAAATTCCAGACATCCACCTCCAGGATGGATTATTATGTTACCTGGACCACCTTTTTTTTCCTTCAAGCGAGTGTGCCGAGCTAATTTGGGAGGCGCACTACAGTCGGGTCACAAAACACTTTAGTGTGGAGAAAACTTTGGTCGTATTACAGAAGTATTTTTATTGGCCAAATCTCCGACAGGATGTTGGAAGATACATCAGATCTTGCACTCCCTAGGCCATCGCCAAGAAAACCATTAAGAAGCAAGGTATATATACTATTTTGCCTACTCCTAGCTGACCCTCAGAATCCATCTCCATGGGCTATATGTTTGAAATTACTTTTACTAAGCATGTCAATGACTACGTATTTGTGGTCGTCGATAGATTTTCTAAGATGGACATATTGGCTGCCTACAAGAAGAGTATCACAACAAAAGCCACTACCAAACTCTTCTTTGAATGAGTGTGGGTATATTTTGGGATCCCACAAAACATTGTTCCTAAGTGCATTTGGTCGAGCCTTTGGTCATTGGTTGACACCAATCTCACCAAGTCTACTGCATTCCACCATCAAGTCGATGGCCACACAGAGGTCGTCAACAGGATGATTGTGCGCACACTACGCATGTACAACTCTAATCATCCACATACATGGGATGAGAGTCTTCCCTATGTGCAACACAGCTATAACAGAGCTCTCCAAAGCTTGACTGGCCATAGCCCCTTTGAAGTGGGCATGGGATTTCAACCATTATGCCCCCTTGATGTTGAACTGCCTTCTGAAACTACAAAGGAAGAATGTACCCATGTTCATTCGGAAGCTGATAAAGCCACCGAGTTTATTTATCACATTTAGCACATCTGCTAGCAGGTTCATGACATCTTGGATAAATCCAATGCCAAGTATAAACAATGACATGATTAGCATCGGGTGCCACACAAGTTTCAAGTAGGTGACAAAGTTTGGTTACATCTGTAGAAAGAATGCCTTGTTGAAGCCCATCGAAAGCTTCGACAACTCTGATATGGGACTTACACCGTCACCAAGGTTGTGGGTGATAATTATTTTGAGCTAAGAATTCCCCCATTCCTTGTCCTACACCCAGTGTTCAATGTGAACCGCCTTTGGCCATACTTTCCACCATTGTTGAACACATCAAACATTATTGAGCAATTGACACCAACAAAGCTCAACCCAAACTACATTGTACATGCCACAACTAATCAAATCATCAACACACAAATCAATAACACATGCAAACAAAGGATCCAACTATATCGGGTTGTCAAAGCTGATCAACTCCTGCACCAGGGCAAGTGGCTCACTAGGGACCAATTTTAGCAAAAGTTTCCCCATCTCATGGAGGCTTTCAATGCAATGGGGACCATTTCATCCTAAGAGGGGAGGACCGATACAAGTCGATATTGGTTGCTACCCATCTATTGCACTTGGATCCCCAACACTGTTTCTTTCAGCTTCATTAATTGTAGCACAATATACTGTTTTTGGCAGTTTTTCGGGTCCTGAACTTCTGAAACCATTTTGAGGCTCTAAATGACATTTTTTTGGAAAACATGCAAACGTAAAACATATAATATGGGTTTGCAGTCAAAAGTTGTAGTCCTTGGACATATCTTTCTAACGAGGTATCATACACATCAAATGAAGATAGAATGCCAAAGTTATGACCCTCATGAAGTTGATGTACCAACTAAACCCAACGGGGTCCACAAACTTTTGGCACTTCATCGCCTAGGGATAGGTTTTTGAATGTTTAAGGTTTTCCCTTGTTTCTCAATAATAAAAATCCCTTCGAGCCTCATTATAGCACAGTTCAGAAGGCATGTAGTCATCACATCTCTTCTTAGAGATAAGCTACCATAGTCCAAGCTAGTTTATTTCCATTTTTCATGGAAACAAATTTTTCAATATTTATTTTTAATGAATTGAAGTTCAATTTCCGTCGTATCTTTGTATTTATATTTGAATCTGTATTTCATTTCCTGCCGCAAAATCTGGATCTTTGGTATAAGAGTGATCTACTCTTTCTCTATATTTTTGTGTGTGTTTCCAACGAGGTCTAGGTATAAAAATTTAGGGCTTGAATCAGTTGAACCCTTCCAAGAACGACCTCATTGACCCTGACAACCTCCCATGGTAGAAGAAAAGAAAGACGAGGGAGCAAGAGATCGTTTCAGAATATTTCTCGAACAACCCCTCAAGCACCAAAGGAACAAGATTATGGATAACTTTTCCCAGATCCTTCGGTGGGTATCAATGGGCGAAGCATATTCATCTTGCAACCACCTCAGGGGCGCCACTCTCTTCAAGATACAAGTTAAATTTGACATTCCTATAGTTGAAGGCGAGATAGATGCAGATGCCATAGATAAATTGTTGAATCTACTGGAAGGATATTTTTCAGTCCATAATTTTTCCAATAAGGAAAATATTACTTTTTCACTCCTTTAGGCCACCCCCTGCGTCAAAGACCGGTGGGAAACCTACTGTGAGTAGAGAGATGAGAGGGAACCCTAAATATTTTTAGCCACACCCACTTGGGATTCTTTCTAAGATGTTTTCAAGGAACAATATTACTCTGTCGGGAGCTATGAAGATACGTACATAAAATGGACCACACTGTTGCACAGAAGGGACCAAGACATGTTGGAGTTAACAAATATTTTTCATACCCTTCACACAAAGGTGGGTATAAAGGATTCATGACATCTGGTACTCAAGTACTGCAGTTGTCTACACAAATACACAAAGACGAGATGGAGTTCTGGGAAATCTCCTTTCTTGGCACCGCATATCGATATGTTGTCAAGACCAAGCAAAAAATGTAAACAGAAGAAGTGAGACTTTCTATCTATGGATCTCAAGTGAGGAAAAGGAGCCCCCAAACCATAGAACAAAGGACAGGCCCATGGTGGGGTGAGCCAAGCATATCGATATGTTGTCAAGACCAAGCAAAAAATGTAAACAGAAGAAGCGAGACTTTCTATCTATGGATCTCAAGTGAGGAAAAGGAGCCCCCAAACCATAGAACAAAGGACATGCCCATGGTGGGGTGACCTAGGACGACCCATCGAAGCCACAAGCAAATAACAACACCATGAAGACAAAGAAGGACACAGGAAAGTGGTGTGAGTTCCACAAGAGTCCCACTCACAACACAAGTGATTGTCGCGCAAAGCAGTCAATGGTGGTAGATCTAAAGGCTTCAGAGTCAAATTCATGTTCCGACTATGAGTCAAAACCCATCGAGGGGAATGACAAGGGGAAGTAGATTATCGATGCAGATCCCAATGGCACCATTTCCACCACCAAGCTCCAGAATATTTAGTTGGAAAATCCAGAGGAAGGGAAGCGTCTCTTCCACTCACAAATGTGGGTGAAGGGTTCCCTGCTACATTTCATTGTCGATAGTAGGAGCCAAAATAACCTCATATCAGCAAAGGTTATTAAGAGATTGGGCCTACCGACCACATCACAACAGTAGCCATACACCATCGGGTGGCTCCATCAAGGATGAGATCTCTACATCAACCAGTAGTGTCGCCTTCCCTACATCATCAAGCCCTTCACAGATAAGGTATTGTGCAATGTTGTTCCTCTTGGATTTTTTATGTGTTATTAGACCAACCATACTTATGGAAGTGACATGATGTGTATGAGTCTAGGTCTCACATTTTTGTTATTACTTTAGGCAGCGAGTTATACAAGATGCCAAAGGTAGCCCCGCCTACCACCATATCTTTGATCTATGCCAAGCAATGAAGTAAAATCATCTTCTAGGTTGGAAAATTTGTTTTCTTTCTTATTCGCTCTCAAAGTAAGGTGAAGATCATGGCCACATCCATGGCCTCTGAGAAGGGTTCCACCATGCAGTAGAAGTAGGTGGATAAAGTCGTGGAAGAATACAGGGACATCTTCTCCTCACCCATAGGGGTCCCTTTGTACTGTCAGGTCAAGAATTTGATCGATCTGATTCCCAAAGTGCCCTTACCCAATGGGTCGATATATTGCCACTCTATTATGGAAAATGAATAAATCAAGTGGAAAATCGAGGAGTTGTTCCAAAAAGGGCACATCCGACCAAGTTCCTCGCATTGTGGGAGCCCAATTATACTTGTAAAGAAGAAGGATGGTACCTAGAGACCTTATATTGATTATCGGGCACTAAATAAAATCATTGTCAAGAACATGTATCCAATCACACGGATTGATGGCCTTCTTGACTAGCTAGAGGGGGCTAAGTACTTCAGCAAGATCGAAAAGTATGGCTATCACCATGTTCCAATAAATCCAACAGATGTATGGAACATTGCCTTAAAATCCAAGGAGGGCCTTTTTGAGTGGTTGGTCATGCCTTTTGGGTTAACAAATGCCCCTGCAAATTTTATGAGGTTGATGGATGACATCTTGTGGCCCTTTACCAACTCATTCTCGGTTTCATATCTGGATGACACCCTCATCTTCAGCAAGAATTAGGAAGAGCACTTGGAATACATTCCATAGGTCCTTCAAACCCTGAGATGACACAAACTATGTGCCAACTTAGAGAAATGGAACTTTGGCATGAGCCAAGTCCAATATCTGGGTACATCATTAAAAAGCAAGGCATGCATATGGATCCAACTAGGATCCATGTCATTCGGGATTGACCAACCCTAAGCACTCTAACAGAGCTTCACAACTTTTTGGGCCTTGCCAATTTTTATCAGAGGTTCATGTTGGTATTCTCTCATAACACTTAGCCTTTCACTCAAGTTACCAAGGGCAGAGAAAAAGAAAAAAAAATAGTCTAAGCCCAAACAAAAGGAATTCATTGAGCTGAAGCACTACCTTTGCTTTGCACCAGTACTCACATTGCCATACATGCAACAACCACTTGAAATTGAGACAGGCATCTCAAACTATGTTATTGGTGTAACTCTCACCCATCAAGGGCATTCGATGGCTTATCACAGTGAGAGACTTTCCAAAGAATGTTCTCATGTTTAGTGTAAAGATGATAAAGCCACCAGGTTTATTAAACGTATTCAACACATCTGCCAACAGCTTCATGACATCTTGGAGAAATCCAATGCTAAGTACAAACAATGGCATGATCAACATCAGGTTCCACACAAGTTTCAGGTGGGCAACAAAGTTTGGTTACATCTGCAGAAAGAATGGCTTGCCAGAGCCCATCGAAATCTTTAACCACTTTGATATGAGCCTTACACCATCACCAAGGTTGTGGGTGACAATGCTGTTGAGTTCAACATTTCCCCATTCCTTGGCCTGCACCCAGTGTTCAATTTGGACCACCTTCAGCCATACTTTCCACCATTGCTGGACACATCAGACATTTCTTAGCAGTTAATGCCAACGAAACTCAAACCAAACTACATTGAACAAGCCACAAATAATCGAATCATGGACACATAGATCAAGAACACTCGCAAATAGAGGATCCAACTATATCAAGTTGTCAAAGCTAGCCAACTCATGCACTAGGGCAAGTGGCTCACCAAGGACCAAGTTTAGCAAATGTTTCCCCATCTAATGGAGGCACTCAATGCAATGAGGACCATTACTTCTTAAGGGGTGAGGATTGATCTAGGTGGATATTGCTGGCCACTCGCCTATTCCACTTGGAACCCCAACATTGTTTCTTTTTGTTTCCTTAATTGTAGCATAGTTTAGTATTTTTGGTATTTTTTCGAGTCCTGGACTTCTGGAGCCACAAACTTTTGGCGCTTCATCTCCTAAGGTTAGGATTTTGGATATTTAGGTCTTTCCCTTATTTCTCAATAATAAAAAGGCCTTTGAGCCTCATTGTAACACAGTTCACAAGGCATGTAGTCATCACATCTCTTCTCAAAGATATGCCACCATTGTGCGAGCTAGTTTATTTCCATTCTACATGTAAATAGTTTTTTCAGTATTTATTTTTAATGAATTGAAGTTATGTTTTCACTGTAGCTTTGTTTTTCTATTTGAATTTGTATTTCATTCCGTTCCTACATAAATATGGATCAATGGTATCAGAGCAATCTTCTCTTTCTATGTTTTTCTATGCATGTCCCCAAATAGGTCGAGGTATAAGGAGTTAGGCCTTGAATTGGTTGAACCCTTGCAAGACAGGCCACGTCAACCACAATGGTCTTCCATGCTCAAAGAAAAGAAATATGAGGGACCACGATATTCTTTTAAAATGTTGATCGAATAATCCCTCGAGCGACAAAGGAATGAGATGATGAATATATTTTCCCAGATCCTTCGATGGGTATTAGCGGGCGAAGCATCTTCATTCGACATCCACCTCAGGGGCACCACCCCCTTCAAGGTACAAGTTAACTTTGACATTCCTACATTTGAAGGCCAGATAGTTGCAAATGTCATAGATAAATGGTTGAATCTGCTAGAAGGATATCTTTCGGTCCATTATTTTTCAAATACAGAAAAAAAGAAAAAAAAATAAAAAATAAATAAATAAAAATAAAAATAAATAAATAAATAAAAAATAAAAATAAAAATAAAAGTAAAAATAAAAATAAATAAATAAAATAAAATAAATAAATAAATAAAATAAAAAATAAAATAAATAAAAAATAAAAAATAAAATAAATAAAATAATAATAATAATAATAATAATAAAATAAAAAAATTAAAATTAAAATTAAAATTAAAAAAAAAAAAAAAAAAAAATTGCACTCCTCAAGGTCACCCCCCACATCAAAGACCACTGGGAAACCTACTGGGATGAGAGGGAACCCCCACTATTTTCAATCACAAACACTTGGGATTCTTTCTGAGATGCCTTCAAGGAACAATATTATCCTTTCTGGAGCTATGAAGATAAGTACATAAAATGGACCACACTACGGGAGTGAAGGGACCAAGACATGTTGGATTCTGAGTGGCATAAGTACCCTTCACGTGAATTTGGGTATCAAGGATTCTGGGCAGCATCTGGTACTCAAGTACAATGAATTTTTACACAAATACATCTAAGATGAGATGAAGTTAGTAGATATCTCCCCGCTTGGCACCACATATCGATATGCTGTCAAGATCGAGCATAAACTTAAACAAAAAAAGCAAGACTTTGGATTTGCAAATTCGAATCAAGGAAACGACTCCCCCAAAGCAAAAAACAAAGGAAAAATCTAAGGTCGGGTTACCCAGGACAACCCATCAAAGCCGCAATAAAAGAACAACACCACGAAGACAAAGAAGGACATAAGAGAGTGGTGTGAGTTCCACAAGAGTCCACTCACAACACAAGTGAGTGTCATGCCAAGAAATCATTGATGGCCGAGTTGAACGCTTCAAAGCCAAATGTATGTTCCGAATTTGAGTCAGAACCTAACAAGGGGAATGAAAAATGGAAGAATATTATCGATGTAGAGCCTAGTGCCACCATTTCCACCAATAAGGTCTGGAAGATTGAGCCAAAATATCTAGAGGAGGGGGAACTTCTCTTCCACTCATAGATGTGGGTGAAGGGATACTCAATGCAATTCATTTTTGACAACAAGACCCAAAATAACCTCATCTCAAAGGATTTCATTAAGAAGTTGGGCCTAACGACCACACCACACCCACAACCATACACCATCGGGCGGCTCCATTAAGGACTAGATCTCCAAGTCAACCAGAAGAGTCACCTTCCCTACAATATCAAGCCCTTCATGGATGAGGTACTGTGTGATGTTGCTCCTCTTGAAGTTTGTGATATGCTATTAGACCAACCGTACTTATGGAAGTGACATGTTGTGTATGAGTCTAGGACTCACACTGTTATTATTTTTTTAGGTAGTAAGTTATATAGGATACCA
The DNA here is from genome assembly GCA_031772625.1 of Pinus tabuliformis. NCBI lineage: Eukaryota > Viridiplantae > Streptophyta > Pinopsida > Pinales > Pinaceae > Pinus > Pinus tabuliformis. The sequence goes on along the minus strand of CM062819.1, from coordinate 582,219,015 downwards.
GAGGTATCCCTTCATACCGACATCTCTTTCATCTCAGCTAAGCAAAAACTCATCTTCCAACCCAGGAAATTTGTTTCTTTATGATCTGCTCTCAAAGTAAGGGGAAGTTAGTGGCGACATCCAGGGACCCCGAGAAGGGTTCCACCACACAGCTGAAGCAAGTGGATATGGTCATGGAAGAATACAGGGACATCTCCTCACCCACAGGGGTCCCTTTGCACTGTGAGGTCAAGCATTTGACCAATTTGGCTCCTGGAGCGTCCCTACCTAATGGGTTGGTATATCGTCACTCTATTATGGAAAATGAAGAACTCAAGCGGCAGATCTAAGAGTTGTTGCAAAAAGGTCACATTTGACCAAATTCCTCACCTTGTAAGATCCTGAATATACTTGCACAAAAAAAGGATGGGACTTGGAGACTTTGCATTGATTATCGAGCACTAGATAAAAATAATGTCAGGAACATGTATATTATCCCATGGATAATGACCTTCTTGACCAGCTCAAGGGGGGAAAGTACTTTAGCAAGATCGATTTAAAGTGTGGTTATCACCAGGCTCCAATAGAGCCCACATATGTGTGGAAGACCACCTTTAAATCCAAGGGCCTTTTTGAGTGGTTGGTCATGCCTTTCAGGTCGACAAATTCCCTTGCAACTTTTATGATGTCGATGGATGGCATCTTGCGGCCCTTTACCAACTCGTTTGTTCCAGTATCCTAGATAACATCCTCATATTCAACAAGAATTGAGAAGACCACTTGCAGCACATTTGAGTAGCAACAACACAAACTATGTGCCAACTTGGAGAAATGCTCCTTTGGCATGAGCCAATTCTAATATCTGGGTTACATCATTGATGAGCAAGGTGTGCATGTGGATCTAGCTAAGATCCAAGTCATTCAGGATTGGCCATTCCCGACCACTCCAACAGAGCTTTGCAGTTTTTGGGCCCTTCCAATTTTTATCAGAGGTTTGAGTTGGGATTCTCTCATATCACTTGGCCTTTGAATCAAGTTACCAAGGGAAAAACAGAATTAAAGTTTTTATGCTTCAATTCCCAAAAAAGGCATTCGTTGATTTGAAGCACTGCCATTTCTCTGCACTAGTACTCAAATTACCAGACATGCAACAACCATTTGAAATTGAGAAAAACGCCCCCAACTATGCTATTGGTGCAGTTCTCACCTAGCAAGGGAATTCAATGTCCTACCACAGTGAGACACTTTCTGATACAAGTTGGAAAAATAACATTTTGGGGAAGGAGACGGTCATCCACGCATATCACTGACCTCTTCAGTTTATACAGACACAAGGGAAGTTGCAAAACAATCTCCATCAAAAGTGTTCCACATATCTGCAATAATTTCATTTGAAAATTAAATACAAGAAAGGAAACACCAATCATATTGCAAATTGCCTCAGTCGGCCCCCGATTGTAGCATTGATTGTTTTTCTCAACTCTTGTGGACACGAGACCTTGGGATGGAAGCAACTACACAAAATGATCCAGATTTTATCAGCGCATACCAGATGTTAGTGGATGATAAGCAAGTTCTAGACTTCCACCTCTAGTATGCATTATTATGCTACTTGGGCCACCTTTGTGTTCCTTCAAGCGAGCATGCCAAGCTGATTTGGGAGGCACGCTGCAGTTGGGTCGCAGGACACTTTGGTGTGGAGAAAACTATGGTCGTACTATAGAATTATTTTTGTTGGAATAATTTTTGATAATATGTTGAAAGATACATCAAGATCTACACTCCTTGTGCCATTACCAAGAAAACCATTAAGAAGAAACACATGTATACTCCTCAGCCTACTCCTAGCCTACCCTGGGAATCCATATCCATGGATTATATGTATGGCCTTCCTTCTACCAAGCATGGAAATGACTGTGTATTTTTGGTCATCGACAGATTTTCTAAGATGGCCACATCATTTCTTACAAGAAGAGTATCACAACAGGATCCATTTCCAAACTCTTCTTTGAACAATTGTGGGTACATTTTGGGATCCCGCAAACCATTATATCAAATTGGGATAACAGGTTCCTAAGTGTATTTTGGTCGAGCCTTCGGTCATTGTTGGACACCAAGCTCACCAAGTCGACTGCATTCCACCCCAAAACTGATGGCCAAATAGATGTCATCAATAGGATGATTGGGAACATATTATGTATGTACAACTCTAAGTATCCATAGACATGGGATGAGAGTCTTCCCTATGTGAAACACAACTATAACAGAGCTCTTCGTAGCTCGACAAGACATAGCCCCTTTGAAGTGGGCCTGGGATTTCAACCATTGTGTCACCTTGATGTTGCACTGCCTTTTGCAACTAGACTAGAAGAATCTTCCCATGTTCAGTTCGAAGTTGATAAATCCACCAAGTTTATTGAGTGCATTCAATACGTCTGCTAGTAATTTCATGACACCTTGGAGAGAGCCAATGCCAAGTACAAAAAACAGCATGATCAACATCGGGTACCACACAAATTTCAGGTGGGCGACAAAGTTTGGTTACATCTGCAGAAGGAACGCCTTTCCATAGCTCATCGAAAGCTTTGACCACTCCAATATGGGCCTTACACCATCACCAAGATTGTGGCTGACAATTATTTTGAGCTCATCACTCCCCCATTCCTTGGCGTGCGCCTATTTTTCAATATGGATCGTCTTCAACCATACTTTCCACCATTGTTGGACACATAAGAAGTAATGTCGTTACCAACATAGCTCAACCCATACTACATTGAAAAAGCCACAAGTGATAAAATCATGGACACACATATCAATAACACTCACAAATAGAGGATTCAACTGTATCAACTTGTCAAAGTTAGCCATCTCCTGCACCAAAGCAAGTGGCTCACCAAGGAGCAAGTTCAGCAGAAGTTTCCCCATCTCATGGGTACCATTACTTCCTAAGGCGTGAGGACTGATCCAGGTGGATATTGGTGGCCTCCCCCCTATTTCACTTGGACTCCCGACACCATTACTTTTTTTTTCCTTAATTGTAGCACAATTTACTATTTTTGGCAGTTTTTTGGGTCCTAAACTTTTGAAGCTGTTTTGAGGCCCTAAACTACTCTTTTTTGGAAAATAGAAAAAACTCCAAACCTAAGGTTAAGGCATTCAGTTGAAATTTGTATTCCTCCAATAGATATTTCTAATGAGGTATCACATGCATCAAATGGAGATCGTATGCCAAAGTTATGACCCCGGGAAGTTGATGTAGTAACTAACCCCAACGAGGCCCACAAACTTTTGGTGCTTCATCTCCTAGGGTTAGGTTTTTGGATGTTTAGGGTTTTCCCTTTCTCAATAATAAAAAGGCCTTCGAGCCTCATTGTGACACAGTTCAGAAGGCATGTGGCCGTCACATCTCTTCCTAGAGATAAGCTACCATCACCCGAGCTAGTTTATTTCCATTCTGCATGTAAATGGTTTTTCAGTATTTATTTTTTAATGAATTGAAGTTTTGTTTTCACTATAGCTCTATGTTTTTTTTTTGAATTTGTATTTCATTTTGTTCCTGCATAAATCTGGGTAAGTGGGCAATTGGGTATTTTTACCACTATAACCGTATAAACAAATGTCCCTCAAATAAGCTAAGAAGGATAATAAGTTATCACCCAAGTACTATGGCCCTTACAAGGTTTTGCAGAAGATTGGTATTATGGCATACAAATTGGTTGCGTGAATATTTGTGAGTACACCTAGTTTTCCATGTTTCACGCTTAAAGAAGGTTATAGATGACAAGCTCCTAGTTCAAATTATATTTCCAAAACTTGACAAGGAAGGAAAAATCATATTGGAGCTTGAAGCAATCATAGAAACAAGAATCTCGTAGCTTCGAAACAGATCAATTTTCAGAGATATCATTAAGTGGAAGAACTTACCTGTTGAAGACTCCACATGGGAGGATGAGTATTTTATTCAGAAGCATCCAAAACTACTCAAGCGTTGAGGACAACACTTTTTTGAAGGAGAGGGGCATGTTAGGTCCCTATAATACTAGTGTAGCCCCCATATTGTTATTGTTGTGCCCCATAGAATCCCACTATTGTTATTGTTATGACCTTACATTATTATTGTTATGTAGGCCCTAGTTATATTGTGACCCCTTAAACTCCTATATATACCAAGGAGGTCTTGTCGTTAGAATTATATAATAATTGTTCATTTATGTGATGTAAAAGGAGGTTTCCCCCTCGACGAGGCTTATTTTCAAGTTGTTGATCTATCTTTTATTCAGTGCTATGATATGGTTGCCTAACACTTGAGGCAAATACATAAGATAAAAACATCTATGAGGCAACCTTTGAGTGTGAGAAAATAAATAATAATAAGAACCCCAAGTGAAAATCTCCTCCAAGGCACCTGGGGCAGACCTAGTAAATGAAAACCTCCATAAGGCAGCTAGTGGGCCTCGAAATATATATATATATGAAAAATGAAAGTATTTTGCCTTACCTTGATCTATGTGCGGGTATCACAGAGGAAAATCAATATGATAAGTTGGATAGACCAGCCTGCACATTTATCCTAAGGAATCAACTCATGCATTCTTAGAGGGTCTAGAAAGTACCCCTACACCATTTTCCATCATCATCCATCATCCATAACATCATATCCACATTTCCAAATCCTTTTCATGCATTTTTGTCCACTTCCCTGAACTACTACAGGAAGGGTCTTGTAATGCTACAAGATAACGCGTATTTGATCAAATGCTACAAATCAAGAAGTTTCTCTGCATAGAAGGTAAGGAAAAACATTAGACGCATCTTAACACTTATCCATTCCATCAACATGCATTACCTCTCAATTTTTTTCTCCATTGTCCATCATTTTAATCTTGTAGCAGCTCAAAATCCTTATATTTTCCATCACATCCACCATCAAAAGCATCTCCAACACCATCACTAGGTCCTCCTTGAATTTCAGAAGAATATTTTGATGAGCATGGAGGATTCCTATGACTTCTACAACAGAATACACAATGTTGTAGCAACTTGCAAATACCCTACAGGCCCAAGTCTCCAACACTCCTAAGTAGCATTGGCAATCAATATACAACTTCCAGCTCAAAAAAATAACCTTGAGTAGCTATAGGCTCTCCTGTAGACTGCTATGAGATCACCTATTTAGCAACAATATCATCAAAACACCTACAAAATCATCATAGCAACCTCTAGGATCATCAAAAGGTAAAACATCCATGGTCCAGGTGGATATTGGTGGCCACCTACTTGTTCCACTTGGACCCCAAACATTGTTTCTTTTAGTTTCCTTAATTGTAGCACATTTTACTATTTTTGTCAGATTTTTTGGGTCATAAACTTCTAGAGTCATTTTGAGGCCCTAAACAATGTTTTTTTGGAAATTGGGAAAACTCATAATTTATAATAAGGGTTTGTGGTCAATAGTTATTTTCATCAAATAGATCTTTCTAACAAGGTATCGTAGGCATCAAACGAAGATCATATGCCAAAGTTACGACCTTGAGAAGTTGATGTACCAACTAACCCCAACGGGGCCCACAAACTTTTTGTGCTTCATCTCCTAGGGTTAGGTTTTTGGATGTTTAGGGTTTTCCATTGTTTCTCAATAATAAAAAGGGCTCTGAGACTCATTGTAACATAGTTTAGAAGGCATGTAGCCGTCACATCTCTTCTTAGAGATAAGCTACCATTGCACAAGCTAGTTTATTTCCATTCTGCATGTAAACAATTTTTAGTATTTGTTATTAATGAATTGAAGTTCAGTTTTCGTTGTAGCTTTGTGTTTGTATTTAAATTTGTATTTCATTTCAGTCCTACATAAATCTGGATCAATCGGGTATAAGGATCTCCTAACCTTACCCTTTGAACTCATTTAGAGCATTAGAAAGCATTAATAGTGCAAAATACTAATGATTTTATAGCCAAATAAGACTAGCAGAGGCCTTGGCCAAATTTTCCAGAAGACTTCACTTTTTCTTAGAGTTCTCCACACATGTGAGAGTGAATAAGACAAAAATAGGGGATAATTAAAAAAGTATGTCATTTTTCCTCACTAATGACAATGAGAAGTGGAGTATGAGGATGCTCAAGGCTGATAAGAGGTAGGTGGGGGCCAACTCAACCACTGTGCACTGAGCTTTCTCTCACCACCCACTAACACTACCTCCACTTAACCTCGAGATATACTTCAAGTTTGCACCTATCCTCACTCCATGTTTTGCATGAAATTAAAGAGCCTTGACGAAGCCTACCACTGTTATAGGATAAGGTTATAGATATCAAGTTTAGAAATTGTGCGCTACAAGAACCAACTTGTAATCTGTTGTAGGATGCAAAGGGTTCTGCTACAGGAATTTTTTTCACCTGGAACACTCACAAAGGTCCCAAATAAGCTACAAAATAAAGGCCTCCTAAAAAAAAATCGTAAGTCCAACTCCCTTACTCACATTTGGCACAAGGATTGATGGTCAATTGCTTAAATTTATCAATCAACAAGTTGTTTGTGTCAAGGTATAGGTTAAACAAAGGGATAAATAGTTAATTTTCTTTGTCCTAGAAATCCAAATGGGAAATATTATTCAGAGTAGGGAGTGATAAGTTGTTTCTATAAGAACTATGCATTTTCCTTGAGCTACAAGATCCCCTGCTGCCACATGAAAACCCTAATTCCTCCAACAACATAGAAATAAGTACTCCCTTGCAAAAGAAATATGTTCAAACTTGTGAGAGTTGTGTCATACAATGGGAGGGGATTCAACAGGAGAGAATCCATAGATGCCACTCAAATTCATCAAAATCTTGAGGTTAAGGCTATCTTAAAAATTTGTCATTGGCTAGGGTTCTTTGGGAAATTGATAGGATATGAATATGAAATTTCCTTCGATTTTGCTTTAAACCTACAACACCCTGAGGGCTATGAGGTAGTCATTACGTTTAAAGGGTTGATAATATAAATTGATGAAGACTTAATCAATAGGGTCACTACCATTCTAAAGGGATTTAAATGGAGTAAAGAGGAGAGACATAAGTCATCCCTGAAAAAAGAGGATTTTTCCTCCCTATTGAGAAACTAAATGAAGACAAAAATGGGATCAAAAGGGAAAGCCTACCACAACCATGGCATGAATTAAAATATCATGTCATCAAGCATATTTCTTGTGAAGGAAGATTAAGCATGGTATATGCTTATTAATTTCTTCTTCTTTATCAATTAATATTCCAATCGTATCTGCTTATTTATGAGAGGCTAAGTACCCCACATTTTCTTTTCCAATCCCTAAGATATATTACCAAATTGAAGGAGGGAATAACAAAATTATCTAGCCCATCATGGCCTAATCAAATTAATAGTCATGGATACATTGGAACATCTTCAGTGCCATATTCCCTGAGTAGATTTTGTTGAAATGGATAGACATGCCTTCTTAGAGGCCCAAGCTGAATTGATAGACCCTCGAACAAAGTTGGCTAAAATAGAGTTGAAGGAACACCAAGCTAAAGTTACAGACTCTTAGATAAAGCTTTAGATAGAAATGAAAGAGCCTCGAGAAGAGCTAGAAAATCCTCAGAAAGAGATTGATAAACCACAAAAAAGGCAAACTAAAAGGAGGAAGAAAGAGGCAACAAAAAGTCCTATAACACAAAAAGACGGAGAAGAAAATTTGGCAAGAGAAGAAAACGAAATTGCAACTACCTTGGCAACACTTAGAACCCACATAAAACGTGGGATTAGTAGATCTGCCCAATATTCTACCTTCACTAGGAAGAGAAAAAGCACAAGAATACGGTACAGTGAAAAGCCCAAGCAATCTTCTCCAACTCCTATGATTATTGAAGAGACCCCTATCCCAAAAAAAAGAGCTTTAGAATGTGAATGGGGAAAAAACTAAAGGTACTAGAGGTGAAAGCATTAGAAATGCAAATCCCTCCTGACAAAATGAGGTTGCAAGTGTAATTAGAAGGAAAAAGTGCTCAGCTATACAAGCAGACTGCCCTACTATAGGGGCATCCTGCCTTGCTACAGTATTAACCTGCAGAGCTACAGGAATAGGTTTCCCTGCTATAGGAACAACATATAAGATTAAAAATTGAAAGGGTATTAAGGCAATTAGTTTAAAGGATATCCACCACCTTCTATTCTTGGCTTGAGGTAAAACAACACTCCCTATATACATAGCACCACAGTTATTCCTTATGGTAAAAAATAGAAGGTTGAGACCCACTGATAGAAGAAGATTTCAAAATCCAAAGGAGTTGTTGATATAAGAAATATGGAAGATGAAATTGAGAAGTTGAGAGAGTAAATGGCACTCAAATTTGATGAAACAAATAAAGAGGATCACCTGGAAAGAGAAAACAAGCAGCTAAGGGCCGAATTGCAACAAACACAAAAATTGCTGCAGGAGAAGGAAACTCAGGTTGCAACCCTTGAAGCAAGTTTGGGCACCATGGCACACCTTTCCTTAGAAGCAGTGAATTGTAGGAAACCCTCAAAAACCTACTCCTTGTTCCTGAAGGAGCAATGGTGCCAATTTCAAATAAAAATGCTTGCATAAAAATGATCTCTCCCTCTACAAGATGTTAAGGACTTCATTGACTTTTGCCTTTAATGCAACATAGAAGATAAGGCCAAGGTTATTGAATTTTACATTTAAAATCTTGTGCTTCTAGATATGAACATGTGGAACCCAAGTCCATATTTGGGTGATGTGCAACTAATAGCCCTAGCATCTTGGCTAAGCCATGAAGAGATTGGGGTTGAAGAAGTGAAAAGAACAATGGATGTAAAGTTGAAGAAACCACTCTAGATTAGGCCTGAACATCCCAATCCATCTATCCTCACTTCCATCCATGCACTCCTAATAAAGGATCCTAAAGTGGTGGAAGTCTACAAACAGAGGCAAGTGGAGGCCATCCTCCACTTTGAAGATACTTTCAAGTTATTGGGAGAAGAGAGCTCACAGGTTTTCCAAAGGATATAATAACTACCACATAGCATAAAGATCATAGAATACTATTCCCCTAACAAGTTGCAAGTTGCACTTGCCAATAGGAAAAAAATTTGGGGCTAATATTAGCAAATGGACTATCTTTCCATGTATTTTCAAAAAAAAAATATTTGCTAATTTTCATTTTTTCTAAAAATATTCACCCAAATTTTATGGTGCAAAATTATTTTATCTTAAAAATCGTTAAATTTTACCCTTGATCGGGATGAGAGGTGGATGACAAACCCATTAAGGGGGTCATTATGACAAGTACAGACAAAGGTAATGCCACCGCCTCCCACACGCTCAAAGCGCAGGGCACGGTGGTGGTCAGCATGATTATGATAAGACGGAAGAAGGAAGGTGGCATGCACATGCATAAGAGGTGGTTGGCAGCAAAGATGGTTAATAGGAAGGAAGGAGATAACGAATAGGAGACATCAACAAAAGTGGTGCAACATTTTCTAGAAGGCGAAGAGACACAATGATCCCAAGCACTGGTTAACGGGTATGTTCTTTTCCTACACTTCATTATGATCCCCAATGTCTGGTTTGTTGAATTGGGATTGCAAGGGGGAAAGTATTTGAGGAGAGAGAGAAATTGGGGTCGTGGGAATAGCTGGGAGGTGAAGGGTGACGGGAGCCTGTTACGCAGCATTTTGTCACTGTCCCTGTACTCCCCGTTCCTTGATCCTGTAGGACCTCTACAGTGAACCATACATGCTTTCCCTTCATGAAGAAACTCCCATTGTATCCCTCTTCATGAGCAGAACAATTCCCTTTTGCACCATTTCCCCAAAATCTTATGTTTTTCCCAGTTTACAAAACCGGTGCTAATGGCCCTTGTCCTCCTCACACCGATATGCAGGGATTAACACTGTCCCTAGCGCCGATCGGAGTGACTAAGCTATGTTCCATTCGTGTTGGTCCTCTTATTAAAAAAATTTTAAATAAGGAGCCAAAGCTTCCAGCTCTAGAAGCTTCGTAACGGAAGTTTGTAAATGGTTTGGCCGGATGGGGTTGAGGATGTCAGTTTGGGATCCTTTCCCCTATAATGATGGAACTACCTAAAGAGATAAGACCTTCTCCCATGAGAAGAGGATCCATCTCCCATCCATTCATCCTATATAAACCTCCCTTTTTCCCAAGCAAAAGCTAGTGTTAAGGTTGGTGTGCTAGTGCTATTTTGGTTTGGAGTAAACAGTAAGCTATTCATAGTTGTATCTCTCTAGTTGTGTGAGGGAGAAGTGTGATTTGGTTTGGAGTGAAGCCTAAAGGGAAGAGCCTTAAAACTATTGTTGTTAAGGCCATCATGGAATGATAGCAGAAGTGTGTGGGAACCTAGTCTTGTCAAAGGAGAACGGCAATGTCAAGACAATGGTTGTAATTTCTTCTTGATTCAATATATATGCAACTATCGATTGATTTCCTACATGTTTTTTCATCTTACATATTCATGGCTTAATGTTTCTTGACTTGTTAAGTAGGCTGAATTACAATTTATCTATTATCATGGTTTTTGTTTGATGTTGTTTACTTGTTTCAGGTGTTTGGAGAAGGAAAGAGATAGTTGGAGCGAGCAAGCAAGGACATCATCAAACGGGATAAGCGTACTAAGAGGTAGGCCCTCTTAATTGGTTCTAACCTAAGGTAATATTCCATAGAATGTATTTGTTGTGGTTAGACCCATTATCGGGCTAGAGGAATTTTCTTGTGTCTGCACTTATAATTTTACTTCACCACAAATTGGCGACTACGCTGGGGAGTACATCCTTTTGTTTGTCTTGGATTTCATGATTTCGTGTGAACTTTTCTAGTTCCACTTTTTCCCTTTGGTTATCTGTAATAATAACACAATAATCTGCATAGTTCAATGGAGCGGCAAAACACCACAAACTAAAATATTTTTTTTCTTGGCTCCCTCGATCGGCGCGCTTAATCTGCTGACAGTCGCGTCGATCAGTGCGATTTTCTGAGAAACAGTCGCACCGACTAGCCTCTGGCACTTGTTGTCAGTTAGGCAGTTGTGCCAATGCCTGTAAGTGAAGATTAGGGTTTGTCCCCAATCTTGGCCAGTGTGTTTTGCTCTCATGATTTTGACCCCATAAGCCTTTTAGACTATTTTCTCCCTGACTAGAAAGTTGCTTTTCATTTGGTTTTGTTTGCTTGTTGGCTTATCATCTTTCTGCTTGATTTCTTGAGTCATTGAGTGGTCAGTGACACTAGGGCATCTAGATTGTCATCCATTCAGTTGATTGTGAACTCAGAGAGTCGAGTTGTAGGTGTGTTTACTCCTTGCATTTCATTTGCAGTCCTTTTACGACTCTGACCTCTGTTACACAAGTTTGAAAAGTTTTTGTTTGCTTGTCTAAACATTTCTTTTCTGGCACAAATTACATTGCTTGTCTTGTCGTTGGTAAAGTCGGTGCTTTATTAGTTTGAATAAGCCTCTCTTTTCGTGTTTTCATTTGCTTGAAGAGCTGATTGTCTCGGAAACTTGTTCATTGAAGTATTGTATGTGAAAAGTTTATTTCGTTGCTTCATGAAAAATATGAAATTCTAGTTTGTTGCATCATTGTGCTATGATAGCTTGCATCACTTAAAGACTAGGATTGCATTGGCATTTGAAAAAGGAAAAGAACTCTTTTTTCTTTTGAAAGGACTGTTAGAAATGTGCTTGTCAGGAAATTAGGAATTGGAATGCATTTTTCATTAGTTTATTTTTTCGAAAAGTGAAGTAGTGAAAGATCATTTCACTTTCAATTGCTTGGTTGTTTGCTTTTGATTATGTAGTTTCTACCCTCTCTAGTGTAGGCATTCATCGAATTGAAAGCATCTTGTCCCATTTAGTTGCATTTAAGTTTTTTCAAGTCGCATCGCTAAGACATGAAAACTGAAACATAACCCAAGATAAACTTTAAAATGAATTCAATTAACCTAAAGTGCATTTGACACTTAACGATCATATCTAGAAGATCTAGGCTAGAGACGTGTTCCGACATCTTTAAACCTAGCAGCTATTGTTAGCTTCATCATTAGACAGCGCTAGTACAGATTTGTGCTCCCTGTATTGTTGAGTATATAACGGGATGCCCCTCTAGGCTGCAATCCTTCATCCTTAGGAAGTTGAGTCAGCCGCCTTGCAAACATGATACACCGAACACAGCGTTCGGGGAGATTGCCTGCTCGTACTTCTCGGTTCACTGAGAGGTATTCTGCAGTTCACAGTTGCCTGGTAATCTTGTTTACCTAGATCATCCAGAGCAGTCATTTGATCTTTTTGACTCATTAAACTTAAAAGATCATTCGAGCACTTGTTGTTGGGTCCCTATAATACTAGTGATTACCCCATTACTATTGTAGTTATACCCCTTATTTATATTGTTGTGCCCCTATTACCCCCATATTGTTATTTCTGTGCCCCATAGAATCCCTCTATTGTTATTTTTGTGGCTTTATATTATTATTGTTAGGTCAGCTCGATTATATTGTGACTCCTTAGACTCCTATATATAGAAAGGAGGTTTTGTCATTTGAATCATCAAAGAATTGTTCATTTATGTAATGTAAAGGAGGTTGCCCCCTCGAAGAGGCTGAATTCTAAGGAGTTGATCTATCTTTTCTATCTTTTCTTGAGCTGGTTTCATAACATTTGGTATCAGAGCTTTGGATTTTAGGGTTTCGCTGCTCCAAACAGGTCATCGTGGCATTTTCGCTATAACTTTTTTTTCTGTGATGTTTCAGAATTCGCAAAAAAAACCCATTTGAGAAGAAATAGCGTTGAACCTTGGGTCCGAATTTCAGATCATTTCGCGCTATATTTTCGGAGATATGATCTGAGGAAGTTGGTCTTTTTGCATACTCCTGAATTACATTCTAAACAGGTGACCTGGGGAAAATTGTCATAACTTTCTCTCTGAAGATCGGATTGAAATTTCGTAAGAAGGTATAGAAAGAGAACGGACTGTAGTTTCTTGTATGCATTTTTCAGATCCATAGGTCGAAACAGTGACTTGTGGCACGTCGTACAAGTTTGCTCTACTGAATTAGTCTAAAATCAAGTCACTGTGGGAGATTTCGCATAACTCTTCCTTGGAGAATCCAATTTGGGTCAGACTTGTGGCATTGGAAAGAGGACGCAGAAGGCTACTACAGGTTGCAATTTCAAAACTGGATGATTTGAAATTACAGAGATACATCAGATTCAATATCAGGCTTCTACAAAGGGAAAAAAGGTGTGTAGTTTTTTTTAAATTTTTGCGTAAGCTTGGTTTGAAGGAATTCAAAGGGCATAGTAAAGCATTATTATCGGTAACTGATGCCCTGAGGAAAGAAAATGCAAACACCGAGTAAGGAACCTGAAATCTCTAACATGACTCATGAAGAAGAGGAAGAAATGCTACATGATATATCAAAATTACAAGAACAAGTGCAACAAATGTCACGCTCACAAAAGCTAACAGAAGCTAAGATAAATGGCATGGAATCTAAGATAAAGGGCATGGAAGCTAAGATGGATGATTCGAACACAAATTTGAAGAGAGACATGGCAGATTTGAAGACAGACATGGACGAATCGAAGATAAATATGAATAAGTTGCTACAAGAAATGGGCACTAAGGATGAAAGGGTACTAAAGGAAACTCATGATGAGAATAAAAGAAATGTTAATCATGATTCCATAGATGCTAATGTTGGATCGAAGAATCACCATATTCCAAAAATTGATATGAGGAAGTTTGATGGCAAGGATCCTGCCACATGGATATTACAGATGGAGCAATTATTCGATCTCAATAATGTGCAAAACACACAAAAGGTACGTATAGAAACTGTATATTTGGAACCAAATCAGTTTGTATGGTATCAATGGCTTTGCTCTTGTAAACAATTTATCACTTGGGCAATTTTTACGGAAGAATTGATAGCACATTATGAGGATACAAAAAGCAACACTTTTTTTAGCCAATTGATAAGTCTCAAACAAAAGGGTTCAATAATGGAGCACATTGAGGAGTTCCAAAAATTGAACATAAGGGTAAAAGATATTCCAGAGGAGCATAGGATTGATGTGTTCATAGGGTCTTTAAAGGATAATATCCAACATGATGTTCGCCTTTGGGAACCTGATTCATTAGAGAAGGCATTCAGGTTAGCAAGAAAAATGGAAAGCAAAATTATGGCAACCAGGAAGCATACCACTCACAACTATAAAGATGGAAGTGTTGTTGCCCCTAGTCTTCCACAACCTACAAGGTTGACACCACAACAATTGGAAGAAAAAAGAGCAAAAGGGCTTTGTTACAGTTGTGATAGAAAATACACTAAAGGTCATAAGTGTGCTGAGAAGAAATTATTCTACATAGATTGTGAAGAGGAAGAAGAAAAGGAGCAAGAAAGGTCAAAAGAAGAGGATATACTCCAGGAACAAAGCCTAGATGAAGAACAAATAAATCCGACCATATCTTGTAATGCATTGGCGGGAATTACCACTCCTCAAACCATCAAGATAGAAGGACAAATCAAGAAGAAAAAAGTAATAGTGTTGATTGATTCAAGAAACACCCATAATTTTATTCATTGTAGGGTAGCAAAAAATTGAATTGCTTCCTATATCCAGCACCAGAGTGTCAAGTGATGATTGCAAATGGAGGAACAATAAATTGCTCTGGAAAGTGCCATAATATCAAGCTATCCATGGGAGAATATGTATTGACTAGCCCAATGCTTTCCATTCCAATGGGAGGTGTTGATGTTGTACTAGGAGTCCAATGGCTACAATCCTTGGGTACAATAGCTTTTAATTTTCAAGAACTTTTCATCAAATTTTCTACGGAAGGAAAGGAAGTTGAATTAAGGGGTATTGCAGGGAAACCAGGAAAGATAATCAGCTCTAATGGTATGACAAAGCTTCTAAAAAAGGAGCAAAGAGGTGTAATTGCACAATTATGTTCGCTAGATGTTTCCACATCGGAATCATCTATTTCTCCAGATCTCCAAAAAGTCCTGGACAATCATTCCAAGGTATTTGAGACTCCCAAAGGTCTCCCACCTATGCGTGATCATGATCATGCTATTCATCTGATTCCAGGAAGTGTTCCTCCAAACATCAGGCCGTACAGATATCCCTATGTCCAAAAAAGTGAAATTGAACGTATGGTTGCAGAAATGCTAGAGGCTGGTATAATTCAACCGAGTCAAAGTTCTTTCTCTGCTCCAGTAGTATTGGTGCACAAGAAGGATGGATCATGGTGCATGTGTCCGGATTATAGGGAGCTCAACAAGCTCACTATTAAAGATAAGTTCCCCATTCCTGTCATTGATGAATTACTGGATGAATTGCATGGATCAATTTACTTCACCAAGTTGGATCTTCGTTCGGGATATCATCAAATCAGAATGAAGATTGAAGACATTCCGAAAACAGCATTTAGAACTCATGAGGGTCATTATGAATTTTTGGTCATGCCTTTTGGCCTTACCAATGCACCTTCAACATTTCAAGGTTTGATGAATTCAATTTTCAAACCATTCCTTAGAAAATTTGTGTTAGTATTTTTTGATGATATACTAATCTACAGCAAGTCTTGGAAGGATCATGTTGAACATGTTGACAGGGTGCTACAACTATTGGAGGAGAAACAATTATATGCAAAAAGATCCAAATGTTTCTTTGGAGTCCAGGAGGTGGAATATTTGGGTCATATTGTATCTCATGAAGGAGTTAAGGTAGACCCTAGCAAAATTAAAGCCATTAAGGAATGGAAAATCCCCACATCCATAAAGCATCTGCGAGGATTTCTTGGGTTGACAGGGTATTATCGCAAGTTTGTTAAGAATTATGGGAGAATAACAGCACCTCTAACAACATTATTGAAGAAAGATGCATTTTCATGGACTCTGGAAGCAACAAAGGCCTTTGAACATCTTAAAGAGGCAATGTGCCAAGCACCGGTCTTAGCTACACCGGACTTCACAAAAACCTTTATTGTGGAATGTGATGCTTCAGGAAATGGAATTGGTGCTGTTCTAATGCAAGATGAAAGACCCATTGCTTTTGAAAGTCGTCCAATCAAGGGAAAGTTTTTAAGCAAAGCTATTTATGAGAAGGAAATGTTGGCAATACTCCATGCACTTAAGAAATGGCGACCCTACCTAATGGGAAGACACTTCAAGGTAAAAACAGATCATGATAGCCTTAAATACTTTTTAGAACAAAGATTATCCTTTGAAGAGCAACAAAAGTGGGTCACAAAGATGTTGGGTTATGACTTTGAAATCATCTACAAAAAAGGGAAGCAAAATGTGGTGGCAGATGCACTCTCAAGAAAGGATGAGGATGTGGAAGCATTGTTGTGTGCCATTTCTATTATCCAACCAGATTGGATAAATGAAGCAAGGGAGGAATGGAAGAATGACGAAGAAGTGTGGGCACTTATTCGAAAGCTACAACAATATTCCAGTACGTCTGATACATTTAGCTGGCAAAATGATTCGTTATGGTACAAAGATCGCTTATACCTCTGTAAGAATTCCCAGCTAAAACAAAAGATTCTTATGGAATTGCACACTTCTCCCTTAGGAGGGCACTCAGGATTTTTAAAAACTTACCACAGGGTTAAGAAGGAATTTTTTTGGGATGGCCTTAAATCATATATTCAAAAGTTTGTGGCGGAATGTTTGGTTTGCCAACAAAATAAAGTTGAAACAATTAAGACATCGGGTCTATTACAACCTTTATCCATTCCAAGCCAACATTGGGAGGAGGTTTCAATGGATTTTATCACAGGTTTACCCAAGTCTGAGGGAAAAAGTGTCATCATGGTGGTAGTTGATAGACTTACCAAGTATGCACACTTTTGTGCATTATCACATCCATTTAAAGCCAGTACAGTTTCTACTGCATTTATGGAAACAATTCAAAAGCTACATGGAAACCCAAAGATTATTGTAAGTGACAGAGATCCCATTTTCACTGGAAATTTTTGGACAGAATTATTTTCTTGTCTTGGTACTTAGTTAGCTCATAACTCATCTTATCATCCTCAATCTGATGGGCAAACTAAGATAGTAAACAAATGTTTGGAAGGATATCTTCGTTGCTTTGTATCTGATAAATAGACACAATGGGTCAAATGGTTGCCTCTGGCTGAATGGTGGTATAACACTTCCTTCCATACAGCAACAAAAATGACCCCATTTATGGCACTTTATGGGTATCAACCACCATCCATCACATCATATTTAAGAGAAAATTCTAAGGTTCAGGCAGTGGAACATCACATCGAACATCAACAACAAGTCCTCCAACTCTTAAAGGATAACCTCGTGTTGGCACAAAATAGAATGAAACAACAGGCAGATCAACATCGCAGTGAAAGAAGTTTTGATGTAGGTGATTGGGTATTCCTACAGCTACAACCATATAAGCAAATGTCCCTAAAGCAAGCTAAGAAGGATAATAAATTATCACCAAAGTATTATGGTCCGTACAAGGTGTTGCAAAAGATTAGTACTATGGCATACAAATTGGAGCTTCCTGCAGCTTCTCGATTGCACCCAGTTTTCCATGTTTCATGTTTAAAGAAGGTTATAGGCGACAAGCTCCCAATTCAAACAATATTGCCAGAACTTGACGAGGAAGTAAAAATTATATTTCGAACCGGAAGCAGTCACAGAAACAAGAACTCGACAGCTACGAAATCGATCAATTTCAGAGTATCTTATCAAGTGGAAGAACTTATTCGCTGAAGATTCCACATGGGAGGATGAGAATTTTATGCAAAAGTATCCAGAACTACTCAAGCGTTAAGGACAACACTTTTTTGAAGGAGAGGGGCATGTTGGGTCCCTATAATACTAGTGATTACCCCATTACTATTGTAGTTATACTCATTATTTATATTGTTGTGCCCCTATTACCCCCGTATTGTTATTTCTGTGCCCCATAGAATCCCTCTATTATTATTTTTGTGGCTTTATATTATTATTGTTAGGTCGGTTGGATTATATTGTGACTCCGTAGACTCCTATATATAGAAAGGAGGTTTTGTCATTTGAATCATCAAAGAATTGTTAATTTATGTAATGTAAAGGAGGTTGCCCCCTCAAAGAGGCTGAATTCTAAGGCGTTGATCTATCTTTTCTATCTTTTCTTGAGCTAGTTTCATAACATTTGTCCTTTCGAGCTCGTTTCAAATCGAAAGCGATAGAGTCATCTTTGTTTCTTTTTCGACTCTTAAAAAAATGAAAGAGCACCAGTGTTTTATGCATCTTAATAATTGATTGCCACGAATCGATAACACCCTGTTAGTCTTTTCTGAGACCAAATCGTGAGTTTCCCTTAAAGAACATTTTAAAGCCTTGAAGTTAATTTTTTTGTCGACTAAGACAAGGTCATCGTGGCTGAATCATCTGGTTCACCCAGGATAGAGTCATCTTTGTTTCTTTCTCGACTCTTAAAAAATGAACGAGCACCAGTCTTTTATGCGTCTTAATAATTGATTGCCACGAATCGATAACACCCTGTTAGTCTTTTCTGAGACCAAATCATGAGTTTCCCTTAAAGAACATTTTAAAGCCTTGAAGTTAATTTTTTTGTCGACTAAGACAAGGTCATCGTGGCTGAACCATCTGGTTCACCCAGTTCGTCTTCCTCTCCTCCGTTTGAAAGATTGTCTCACGAGTTGTTTCCTGAGTTAATAAAGTCACTCAAGGACCAAGATGTTGAACTTGGAATTGTTCTGAGCATCCAACCATGGTAAATTTTAGGGGCGAATTTTAGCCCAAGGGAGAAATTTAAGGGGTTTTTCATTTTAGAGGGGCGAAATTTTTATAAAAGACCCATTTCATATATTTAGCCCAAATTTTATTTAAAAAATAATTTATTTTTTTTCATTTTAGCCCAAAAAAAGGGTGGATAAACTATGAAAAGACTCATTTGACCCGTTTCGCATGGTTTGGGAGGTTATGTTATATTCCATTACAATCGCCCGATTTTCTACTTTGCAATGTTATTGCAATCGCCCATTTTCTGGTTTGGGAGGTTGTATTTGGTCCCAATAAATAAAAATATAAATAAAGTGGAGGTATGGTAAATAAATAAAACCTTTTTTTATACTTACTCCAAAGGTATGGTAAATAAATAAAACCTCTTTTTATATTTTGTCATAACCCTATTTCTATTTAAGAAGGCTCAAAAAAGAGGTTTTATTTAAGTGAATCCTGTGGGCCAAATACCATATTTATAAAATAAGTATGGTAAATTAATAAAAATATAAATAAACCAGAGGTATGGTAAATAAATAAAACATTTTTTTATATTTACTCCATAAGTCACCTTATATTTACGAATACGCAAGGGTGTAAATAAATAAAAATATAAATAAAGTGGAAGTATGGTAAATAAATAAAACCTCTTTTTATACTTACTCCAAAGGTTTGGTAAATAAATAAAACCTCTTTTTATACTTACTCCAAAGGTATGGTAAATAAATAAAAATATAAATAAATTAGAGGTATGGTAAGTAAATAAAACCTCTTTTTATATTTAGTCCATAAACCTCTTTCTATTTAAGAAAGCTCAAAAAAGAGGTTTTATTTAAGTCAATCCTATGGGCCGAATACCATATTTATAAAAGATGTATGGTAAATTAATAAAAATATAAATAAATGAGAGGTATGGTAAATAAATAAAACCTTTTTTTAATATTTACTCCATAAGTCACCTGATATTTAAGGACACTCAAAAAATGCGTTATATTTAGGTGAAGCCTATGGGCCAAATTTTTATTAATACCATGCAAAAAAACATTATTTTTTTTTTAACTCGAATGGTTATGTTTTATTGATAAAATTCAGGTTGGGTGAAGCCTAATCAACCATTACAATTCGCAGATTTTACATGGGCACCTTTTCCGGTTAGGGAATAATTGCCATATTCAAAGCACCTGCATTTATGTTGATCGTTCCATTTTGTAGAGTACATCCTATATTTGCCAATCTGTCCACTTCCTTGTTTAATTCTCTGAGTATGTGGAAAATTTGAACCGAGGAGAAGTCCTTCAAAAATTTTCTCACTCTTGAGAGCTGTTTGTTTAGCGTTGGATCCTTGAGCCCTTTCTTGCTTATTATTGACTTTATTAACAATTCTGAATCTCCAAAGATTAGGATTTCGCTTGGATTTTCTTTTCTGGCCAATTGACAAGCTTTTAAAAGGCTGAGAGCTTCAGCCTAGTTGTTGGTTTTCAGTCCAAGTCCCCAACTGAAGTCATCTTTTTCCCCGTTCGGATAGAAGATCACCCCTCCTGCTCCTTACCTACCTGGATTGCCTTTTGAGGCACCATCGAAGAAGATCATGCACTTGCCCAGGGATTTCCACCACTGCTGAAATATGTCCACTGGGTCTCGAATCTGCCATCTTTCCTTATGAAATGGCCGTGTGATTGCTGGAGGTCTGGTCTTGCAGGAGAAGGCATCCAGCCACGCCCTTTCTTCTTTTTGGAGGGAGTTATCATCTTTGACTGAAGAATGGTTCAGAGTTTCTAAAAGGAGTTTCTTTGCCTGGTCTGCCACTTTTTCTGCAGGTGTTTCATTTTGGTTGAAGATGATTTCATTTCGGGCTAGCCATAACTTCCAGCATACATATTTAGGGGCAGCAATCCACACCTTGTGCCATAGATATTTGCCAGCAATATTATGAGGATAACTGGCTTTCCAAGTGGAGAACATATCTGCAATCGAACATTGTGTTGGGGGTCTCACATTCAATCCGGTCAGGAAGATAGACCAAGCCTTCTTCGCCTACTCACAATCAATAAACATGTGTTCTGAGGTTTCCAATGCGTTTTTGCAAAGAGCACACCGGTGAGGACCTGCTATGTTCCTTCTGCACAAGTTTTCTCCAGTCAGGATTTTGTTATGAAATAGAGTCTAAAAGAAGAAATTGATCTTAGGGATGCTGAAGCTGTCCCAGACCTGTTTCCACACTGATTTCGGATGTGGCGAATCCTTTTTTCTTTGCATTTGTAAATATCCTTGTCTTTTTTTGTACACCCCCGTCTTACCCCATCCCCAAGAATCTTCATTGTCTTTATGTACTGGAGCAAAATTTGAAATTGCATCTATAAGGGCATTTAACTGGGGATTTAGATGCGCTGGTACTTTAGGAAAATTCCAGCGCTGCCAATTTCCTTTACTATCCCAACTTGAAATATCCTCAATTTTCTGAATTCCTTTTGTGTGTAACGAAACTCTTAGCTCTGATATTTCATTGTTTTCTGTTAGAGGGGGATGACCCATGACAATGTCTCTCCATAGCAGTGTATTTTTGCCATTCCCAAGGATTCTATACAGGTAAGATCTGAAAGATTCGATGCCTTTGCTGCACAACTTCCAAGCCCGTGTTCCTTTTGGGACTTTCTCCGGAATGAAAGATTTAATTGACTAGTTTTTGTGGTATTTAAGCTTTAATATCTGACTGACTGGGTGATTAGGCTCAGCAAAAAGCTGCCATAGTAATTTACAGCCCAAAGCTAAGTTTGCTTGCAGGGGATCTCGGATTTGAAGGCCGCCTTTCTCTAATGGTCATTTCGTTGTTTCCCAATTTATTAAGTGAAATCTGTTGCTATTTCCACGTCCTCCATTCCACAGAAAATTGCGCATGAGACTGGAGATTTGGTCTGAGATTTGTTTTGGAGCCATCATTAAGGAAGCCTGGAATGTTGGCAGTGTCGAAATGACTGATCTGATGAGCGTGAGTTTGCCTCCTGTGGTGAGCCAAAAGCCACCCCACGTGGCAATCTTCTTTTTAAATTTCGAGATCACCTCCTCCCACAAATGGTTTCTGTTGGATCCCATCGTTATTGGAAGGCCCAAATATTTTATTTTATCCCAATCTGCATGTCCATTAAAGCCCAGATCGCTGGCTATTCTATCAATTGCGTGTTGCTCTATGTTCCATCCATAAATAGCGCTTTTCCTTTCGCTGATTAACACTCCAGAGATGCTGCAAAATTTTTGAAGAATGGTTCTGAAGGAGTTAGCTATTCTTGGAGAAGCGCCCCCGAGCAAAAGTGAGTCATCAACAAAAAGCGCGTGATTCACTGGGGCAATTCCTTTCACAATTCTGATCCCAGGAATGTTGCCATTTTGTTTTTCCAAGGTCAGCTTTCTGCTCAGAGAGTCTGCCATCAGAATGTATAGAAATGGTGAAAGAGGACAGCCCTGCCTCAATCCCCTGGTGGCTAAAAAGAAGTCTGCTGGTCTCCCATTTACCATTGGGGCTATCCAGATCTTCTCTAGACAAGCTTTGATTAGGTTTATGAAGTCCTGATTAAATCCGAAGGATGAGAGAACCCTGTACAGGAAAGAGTGATTAACTCTATCAAAAGCATTACACATATCCAGTTTTATAAGCATACCTTGTTCTTTGCGTGAATGGCTGGAATGCAGGGCTTCTTGAACTTGGATGACGTTGTCCAGAATATGTCTTCCTTTCACAAGTCCCCCTTGGGCTGGAGAAATGAGCTTTTTCACGAGAGGCTTGATTTTGTTCGCCAGAAGTTTGGCCAGTATCTTGTAGGACAAATTGCAGAGTGAGATTGGCCTGTATCTGTCAAATGAACCTGGGCTTGCTTCCTTGGGGATTAGAGCGAGGAAGGTGGAATTTATTCCGCCTCCAACCTTTGCCTTCCTCATAAAACCATGTATCATTTTGAGGAGATCAGATTTGATTAGCTCCCAACAAATTCTGCAAAAGTGGATTGAAAATCCATCAGGTCCTGGTGCTTTGTCTGGCTCCGTGGACCATACAATATTAGAAATCTCTTCTTCCGTGACTGGGCTCATAAGATTTTCATTATCTTCTATGCTAACTAGCTTTGGTATGTTTATGAGGAACTCTGATATGTCCTCCTCACTCCCATCCCTTTCTGCGCTAAGAAGATTCTAAAAATGCTTCACTGCAGCTTCCTTAATTTGGGAAAATCATTTACATACTTGTCCATTAGATGTGGTGATTTCTGCTATATGGTTTCGGGAAAGGCAAGCCCTGTACTGTCTATGAAAATATGTGGTGTTTCTATCCCCAACTTTAAGCCACAGACTGCGAGACTTTAAGCGCCAATACTCTTCCTCGCTTCTGAAGGAGCAATATGTTTTCCTTTGTGCAGATTTTTCTTTGTCTAAGTCCATGGGAGAAATATCTTTCTCTTCCAATTCAAATTGGATTTCTTCCAGCTGAAGGACTACCTCTTTCCTCTGACTAGTGGGGGTATTCATAGATTTCTTTATCCATTCTTTTAGGGCCTTCTTTGCATTTTTCATTTTTTGCTCCCACACAAAGCTTGGGGAGCCTCGAACATCTATACTCCAAGCTGATTGAATTGTTTCAAAGAACCCTTCTCTTCCTGCCCAGAGAGGACTGAAGCGAAAGGGGAGAGGACCTAAATATTCTTCTTCTTTTAGGCAAAGAAGAATTGGTTTGTGGTCTGAGGTTAGTTTTGGAAGAATCTTGGTGAAAACTATTCTTTTGTCCATCATTATTGAGCTACTGATGAGGAATCTTTCCAGCCTTGATGATATGTGGTTTTCTCCTGTTATGTTGTTGGTCCAGGTATATTCTCCTTTCACTGGCTTGAAGTCTACTAGATCCCACTGTAGAATCAGATTTTCCACTGTGGAGAGAAAAGGATCTCTTGAGAAGGTCCCTCCTCTCTTCTCTTTGGGATCTAGAATTATGTTCAGGTCGCCTCCTATAACTATATTCATAGGATTAAGACGCTCTAAAATGTCCGAGAGTGTCTTCCAGCACTCTTTCTTTTCATCATAGTGTACAAGGACATACATGTTGAACAAAGCTAGGATGAGGTTGCTTGCAGTGTGACGCAATTCAGTGTATATCCAATGTTGGGTCTCAAAGGATCTCTCTAAAGAAAAGGAGTTTTTTTACCAGAATGTACCTATTCCTCCAGCTAAGCCTCTAGCACTGACAACCTTTCCAGAGTCAAATTTCCATTTTGTATTACTAGTATTTAGAAGGATCTCCCCTTCTATTTTTGTCTCTTGGAGCATGAGAATGTCTGTGGATTCCATTTTCAATAAATCTTTAATGGCCTCTGCCTTAGTGGGATTACCCAAACCCCTGCAGTTCCAAGAGACCAGCTGCATCATTTACCACTTGTTGGGGTAGGCCCTCCTCCCTTGGGGACCCTTGGTCTGGTATTCCTCCCGAGGGTCATCTCAATGGTAGCTTGACTGCCAAGGGTTTTTTGTCTTTCTGACTCTTCTTCCCTGGTTTCCTTGTTTGATCTCCTTCCAACTCTTTTTGATGGCCTTTCGAAGGTCTCATCATTTGATGAGCCCGTGTTTTTCGTGTTCTTCTTCTTTTGTTTGATTATATCAGCATATGTAGGAGAGGAAGTGTTACTTGGGGTCGAGTTTGGAGTGTTACCTGGCTCTAAATTGTCGGTATTATTCAGCTGAGAAAGATATTCCCGCTCTCCTTCTGGAGGATCTGAGGGTGATTTGAGGGATTCAAAGGGATTTTTGTCCTCCACGATGCTAATGGTTTCCCTACCAGTGTTTTGATTGCTTGCACTTTCTTGCCCTGCTTTATTCCCTGTCTCTTTGGCTTTATTTTTGTTATTCTGCCTGCTACTTGTTGTTTTCTTTGCTTGTTTCCATTGTTCGCCTTTTTCTTTCTCTGATGTCTCCTCATTTTTTTTCTTTTGTAGTATCTTGCAAAATGCCCGTATTCGTGGCAATGTTAACACTTAAAGGGTAGTTGTTCATAGTCAAGCTCTTGGATGTGTGTCCAACCCGCCACTGAGAGTTTGATTGCTTCAGGTAGCCTGACTTCTAGATCGACCTCTACACAGATGCGGGCGCAGGAGTATTGATCCTTCCTCGGTGCCTGATTTATGTATCTTCCTAGGGCATTGCCAATGGATTGCAGCGAGTTCTGACTCCAGCAATGGAGGGGAAGGTGCGGGAGACGCACCCAAACAGGTACAGTCGTGGGCACATCTTGTGCTGGATCAAAGTATGGGGACCATTTATTCAAGTATAGCCCTTGGGGACCCATGAAATATGGCCCATTTCTGAAGATCAGGCTTCTGTCGTCTATGCTATCAAACACGAAAACGAAGAACCCTTTGCCTACAAAGTGGCTTTTTATTCCTTCCTTAACCAGCTGTATCCAGTTTCGTTTGACCCAGTCTTCTACTACTTTCAGAGATGGCCATAACCCTGTGAACTGATCGATGAGGCCTCTTTCGGCTAGGTTTAACGCAGTTCTACAAGTTTCTTCCACCGGCAGAGACACCGTAGGGATATTTTCCAGTTTTTTAACAAACTTTTGCTGAGAGGCAGATGTCGGCCATTTATCTGTAGCAGCGACAAGTGATCTGAAGGCATCGAGATCAGAAGGCGGGAGTGAGCCGCTTCCATGATCCATAGTGAGGATCACACGATGAAGAGCAAGAGCAGCAGCTAGGTTCCCATGCGAAAACACAGGACCGAAAGAAATGAAGACCAAGCAAAGCAGAGCCGACTCGGTGCGCCGTGCCTCCGACCCAAAGCACCGTGCCCCTCCTTAGCGCCACGCAGGTTCAAAATACCACGCAGAAAGTCGATCCAGAGCGCCACGCACAGCAGAGAAAAACTAAAGTTTCAAAACCATGCAAAAAAACATTATTAACCCTAATATTAGTATTAATAAAAATAAAGATGGCACATGGTATTGACCCATGGTATTTAGTGGGAGGTAGTTTATTTAAAAGGGGCAATTAAACCAGCATAGATCCATCTTTACTCTAAATCTACTAAGTGCCGAGAGGGATCAAATATAGTGATATGCAAACTAGCATAGAGTGAAAAATATATGATCGCTCTCGGGTCTTGGTAGATCAAGAGTAAAAATGGATCTTGTAATTTAATGTTACTTAAACATTTTAACTTGGTTAAAAAAAATAATCAATTATTAATTTTATTAATTTTTATAAATTACTAATAGTAGTTTTTAAGGTCCAGGTTTATGATAACCCATGGTATTGACCCATGGTAATACCATGGTATTGATGTGAGCATAGACTATTTAAAGGGGAAATTCTATCAACTTAGATCCATGCTAATTCCGAATCTACCTAAGTGTTGAGAGGGATAAATAGATTTCATCCCTCTAAGAGTCGTAGATGTGGAGTTAAGATGGATATGGTTGGTTTTTATGATAATGAAGATATTAAGTAGACTTAGGAAATTATGTTGTAAAAAACATCTTAAGGTGAAAGGTTAAAGCTACATTTAGTCACCTCACAAAAATTTAGTAAAAAATACCAATATCTCCAATAATATTGGTTTTTCTAATTTAACAAAAAAAAATCAAAATAGTGAAATCTTATCACTCTTTCCACATCACCCATGCAAAAGAGAGATAGTCGTTGCCCAGACTTCCCACCATTTTTCAAATGTTCTCAATATGATATCTTCATGAAAAATTTAAGGTGCTAATGTTGGATTAGTTGTTTGAAAAATACGCTGATTTGTACAACCTTTCATCTTCTCTGTTATTCTTAGTTTGTCACAATGATCTGTAGGGGTTGGTTCATTGCACCATATTGTCCTAAAAGGCAAAGATTGTACACCAAAAAGGAAATTAAGCCACATGTTACAACGTTGTTAAAAAATGCAAGACGTATGAAGGTAGTGAATTATGCTAATAAGCAATTTAGATTGGGAGAGACCTAATTAAATTTTATTATTTAATTGAAGGTTTCCAATTAAAATAATAATAAATCTACATTTATATATTTATATATTGATTGGAAGGCTTCTGACAACAGTCACTTCTTTCCATTAGATCCCCTTCATGCCTTTGGGATACCCACTACTTACTTATATTATATAGTTGGGGCTTGCTACTTGTTGGCGTGTTGGGGTAAACAAACTTGATGTGTTTTTTTTTAGCTCGCAGTTGGAGTCTATGGAATAAGAAAGAAATTTGATAGAATGACAAAAGTGGTAGAGAAAAGATTAATCTCTCCCACCTTGACAGAACTGGTGGTCAAGATCAACACCTACAAGAACTTTGTTGTGGAATATTATCAAAACTAATAGAAGGATATGAAAGAGTGTACAGTAAAAACCTTGACAAACACAGACACTAAAACTTGCAACATTGTTTGTAGGAAGAGAAAATTATGTTTCTTTTTTCCAAACATGTATGTTAGTATATTATAGTTTAATGAATATGTTTTCCTATTATCATATATGGTTTCATACTTTAACAAAACATTCACCAAGACTTCACAATGTTTTATTATTTAGTGAAAGATTCGCCATGACTTTACAAGATAATATAATCTGGTGAGAGATTCGCCAAAAAAATTATATATACATATTATATTATTGATAAAATCACCTCCCATTTTTCCTATGTATCATGGGGATTCGCCCATTTATTATACATATAAATTTAGGGTGGTTCTAAAAATTTTCCCTACATCTAACCTTTGTCATCTCATCCTCCGCCTACTTTTGATACTGGGTCATCTGTTGATCTTGGCCCGGAATCTCCAAACAATCTCGTTCAAACTCCTGAGAACTCGCGCTAACCACTAATGGTTAGCTTGGATTGGTTATCTACCCCCCCAAATCCTCTGTTTGACCCTGTTGTGATATCACCATAGCGTCCTTACAGTCCGTACGACCAGCCGAGTGTTCCTTTGGAACTATCCCCTCGTACTTCTTCGGCCATTCGTCGTCGTTTGTTCCCGGATATGGAACCTAAAGGCGATGCTCCAGTCACCTCTCCGGAACAGTCCGAAGTTTCTACTCCACACATTGTCAAAGGAGGAAGAACTGCCTTTCCTCCTATGGATTTCCCCTATACCGGGGGTATTCCCGCCAGTTTGCCTCCTAACTATGTGTCTTTGGCACAATTGGTTTCAGGTACACCTAGTGCCTCATCACTTTACCATAACCCTGTTTGGGCGTTAGGCGCCATGCCTACTTTAGGTCTGTTCATTATGAACACGACTTCCCAACAGGCTGTTACCTCAGTCCCGGTGCAACCCACCGTTCCAAACACCCTTGTATCATCAATCCCAGTTACTCGTCAGACACAACCAGTAGTTTCGAAGAATGTCTCTGTCAGTTCCTCCATCTCTCTAGTCAATGGCTAGGTTGTGCCACCGCCTGGGGGGAAAAGCCTGGATGTTTCTATGGTGTCAGGTGCCACCACTATGAGTGGCTCACAAGGTCACATGGTTGGTATGAACCAGCCTTCTTCTAGTGTTATTCATAACCTTGTTGATCCTACTGGATCAAGCAATGTCCAATACCAACAGGTTTAGAATCCCGTTGGTCCGTCTGGATCGAGCAATGTCTAGTATCAATAGCCCTACGAGGCTCAGGTCCAATACCAAACTCCTTACGTTCCATATGGTTCTCAAGGAATGGTTAATCAACCTTACACCCTTCAGTCTGGGCAGTACATTCAGCCTGGCTCGTCCACCTTCCAAGGTGGTTATGGCCAGATTCAATTCGGAAATTTTTTGGGCATTGTTCAAGTACCCTTACAATAGCAAGGACAGCCTCTACAACAACAAGGGAAGCCTTTGTTACCCCAAGGGAAACCCCTGTTGCAGCAAGGGCTCTCCGCGCAACAGCAAGGGCAAATGATCCCGCAGCAAGGTGAACTGCAACAACCGCAAGGTCAACCCTTGCAACAGTTGCAGCAAACCGTGTAGAAGAAGATGCAATATTCTCCACACACATCCCAGACCATGTCCTCGCAGGGCCAACCTCTCCAACCCCAGGGGAAAATTTTGCAACCATAAGGTCAACCCTTGCAATAGCAAAACCAACACGGGCAGCAACAACCCTTGTCTACATATCAGCAGGGTCAACCTTTGCAAGGGTAGGGCCAAGGTCAAGTCCTGCAGTAGTAGGCCCAAAATCCTAATGTCCTAGGTCAACAGGTCCAGAATCCTTCTGGCCAAGGGCATCAGGTACAAAACCCTAATGCCCTAGGTCACCAAGTTCAAAATCCTTTTGGTCAAGGGCAGCAGGTACAGAATCCCTATGTCCAAGGGCAATAAGTGTATCAACCTTATGCCTAAGGACATCAGGTCCAAAATCCTCTTGTTTAGGGACAACAAGTTCATCACCCATATGTTCAAGGACAACAGGTCCAATATCCATATGTCCAAGGTCAACAGGCTCAACAACCTTTTAACCTGTATGTTGCTTATCAGCAACCTATGGCCAGATAGTTCTAAGGTATTCAAGGTCAAAATCCTCCCTATGGTCAAGGTAACCTACAATGGGGCCAGCATCAAATGCCATATGGCCAAAATCCTTACCAGCAAGGATGGGCTCCTCCGTTCAGACCCGCTTATCGACCTCCTATGCCTTTTAACACCCAATTGCCATTCTTGGCCACACTCGAGTTGCCAGATGTATCTCACCTTACGAATGATCCAATCCTTCATTTGCCATACTGGCCTCCGGTGTTGTCCAAGATACCAAGTGATTGTCCAAAGTTCGATGGGAAAGCTAAAGAAGATCCTCAGGCCCATGTGATGACATATCACCTCTAGTGCTCGTCGAACTCATATGTGGACGATTCCATTCGTCTCCATCTTTTCCAATGAACCCTCACAGGCACTGCAACCAAGTGGTACATCGAGTTACCTCAAAGTACTTATCATGACTTTAACTCTTTAGCCATGGCTTTCCTCACACATTTCAACACCTATTTGCTCACATCGCTTAAGAAATATATTGTGACCCACATCTCCGATCACATCCATGAATGGAGACGTAGACGTCGCCTGATCAAATTTGAGATTGTTGATCAGTTGCTCATTGAATGGTTCACTAAATCATTTGTGGCCCCAAATTCTCGCGATATAGATATGGGTGGATGCATCACTGAAGAAAAAGCCATCACTCGTGCCCAGTACTTGGATCTAGTTTACTCTCAGTCTGGAACTTTGTATGAGTTATTACCTTATGCTCTATGGCCATCATATGATCCCCCAGCATCAAAGTTGCAAGTTGTACCTCCTGTCAATGGATTTATTGGTTCATTATCTCAGACCCCTACTAAATTTTCTTCCAAACAAAAGTCGATCTCAAATGTTGTTCCTAATAGTTCTTCCCAGAATCCACCTGGCCCTGGTAAAACCTCATAGGTCCATGCTGTCTAGTCTACCGCAGTGGAAAAATCCTCGAAAGGTAAGAAGAAAGGCAAAGCCAAGGGTAAAGCTGATGCCCCAAAACAGGGTCCTCCCAAATCGTCTGATGGCGAATCTTCGCAATGGAAACCTAAGTATACCTGCCTCATTTGTGATGAAGATCACTACACTAAAGATTATCCTCGATAATCTGAAGTTAGTCGCTTGCTCAAAGGGACCCCCACTGTCCTGAAAGAGACTTTCCATCTTAGCAGACCCAAATGGTAGACCAACCCCAATCATCTGCTTCCTCGGGATCTCAAGTGTTCATGATGAGTATGCCTATTAACGTGGCTACTAGATCGAAAGATTATCAAAATCCTTCTTCGGCAGCTAGCAAAGAGAAGGAAGCCACCCCTTCTTCTTCTACCCTGAGTAGTGGCCCTCTTCATATCGAGCGCCCTAACCCTGATTTTGCTATTCGGTCGCCCTCTCAAGGTGTGCTGCGGAAATCCTCGTACAATCCTAACGCCCGAGCCACTCAGTACTATAATATTGTTGAGGATTTGGCTCAGGCGCAGTCAACAATGTTGCCTCTCGAGGTGCTCCAAACCTGCCCATCACAGCGGAAATCTTTGTTGTCAGCTATCAGGGGCATTGATCCCACCGATTCCAATTTGATATGTTTTGATCTAGAAAACCATGTTCTACACCTCCCTCATCAAATTGCCTTTCTCATTCAGGTAATCATCAATGAGAAGACCATCCACTGGACTGTCATCGATGAAGGTGCTTCCACTTGCATCATGTCAACCGCATGTTGGAAGGCTATTGGTTCTCTTGCTTTGAACCAATCTCTGAACACTTTGGAAGCTTTCGATGGGTGCGATTTGTGACCCTTCGGTGTCTTACCTAACCTTGCCATTACTCTGGAAGGAAAGATAGTACAAGTCGAGGTAGAGATTGTTGATACCAATCTCAATTATAATCTTCTACTAAGACGGAGCTGGACCCATGCTATGCATGCTGTAGCCTCCCCCTTATTTCGCATGATTCGTTTTCCCCATCAAGGGAAGATTGTCACTGTCGACCAGTTGTCTTTCTTTGCTGCTTCCTCCACGGATGGAAATGTTTTGTACGTCAAGCACACTGGTGCTCCCTATGAGAGTGTGGGGGCAGGTCTTTTTAAAGATTCTACCTTAATGGGAATTTTTCCACTCCCACCTCCTCATGTTGCCTCTGTCAACATGGTCTCGATTAAATCTAATCCTTGGGTCATACGCTCACTAGATCTTGTTGATACCTGGGGCGAGGTTATGCTGCTTAGTCCCGCCGAAGTCAATTACATGGAAATTGTCTCGGCTTCAAGTTCTACATTCTCTAATTCTTTTATTTCAAAGACCTCTCTCGATACATACTCTCAATCTCCGTGGCTTGGCACTTTGGAATCACCTGATCCCTTAGCCGATACCTTCCTTGTTGATGAAGGTATCATGGAAGTCATGTCTCTTGAGGAACCACCTTGGATCGATACTCATCATCGCTCCTCGTTCCTGCCTCATCCAGCGACCATGTCTACCGCTTTCGAAGAGTCCTCTTCTCCGTTTCTGCCACCGATCACAACTCATGAAGTATGGTTGGAAGGAAATTTGGGTAATATTACCCAAACGATGCCGATTGATATCTCTATCAAGCCTCGTATCGTTGAACATGTGCATATTGGGGTATCTTGTTCTCCGGATGAGATCAAGACTTACACTCGTCTATTTCGGGAATTATGTGATGTGTTTGCGTGGTCCTAAGAAGAAATGCCCGTCATTGATCCTAGCATCGTTGCGCACGAAATACCAACTTATCCACACGCAAATCTGTTCACCAAAGGCTTTGCCTAGTGCACCCTCGGAAGGCCACTGCCATCAAGGATGAAGTTGAAAAACTTCTAAAAATTGGGTTCATCTATCTCATCCCTCTTATAGATTGGGTGTCCAATATTGTCCCGGTGACTAAAAAATAGGGCACGATCCGCGTTTGCGTTGATTATCAAGATCTAAATCATGCTTGTCTTAAAGATAACTATCCTACTCCCTTCATTGATCAAATCATTGATGAATGTGCCGGGAGCGAGATATTTTCCTTTATGGACGGTTTTTCTAGTTACAACCAGATCAACATTACACTGGCCGATCAAGAAAAGACGACTTTTATCTGTCTGTGGGGTACGTTTGCGTACAAAAATCTCCCTTTCGGCATAAAAGATGTTGGGGCTATGTTTCAGCGAGCAATGTTCGATGCGTTTCATGATATCTACAACATTGTCCAACCTTACTTGGATGACCTTCCCTCTCATTCTCGTAAGCGCCAAGATCACCCAGACCATCTTCGGAAAAAATTTATACGTTGTAGACACTATAACGTTTGGTTAAACCCGCATACATGTGTTTTTTGCGTAGAATCTAGACAACTCCTTGACTTCATCGTTTCCAAGGACGGTATTTGCCTTGATCCACTAAAAGTCGAGGCCATTGTAAATTTACCCCCTCCATCTTCACTGCACCAACTCCAGAGCCTGCAAGGAAAGGCAAATTTTCTCTGTCGTTTTATACCCAATTATGTTAGGCTAGCTATAGGATTTACCCGGTTGCTAAAACAAGGAACGCCCTTTGTCTGGGATGAGGTGGCCTAAAATTTTTTTGACGATCTCAAGGTTGTCCTCATAAATGCTCCTTTGTTGCACCCTTTGAATTATTATCAAGATTACTTCCTTTACCTAACTGCAACCCCAAGCACTATTGCTATGGTCTTGGTCGAAGACGACGATGAAGTAAATGAACATGTTATTTACTACCTTAGTCGTAATCTCCTCGACACTGAAACGCGTTATGCACATGTTGAGAAGTTGCCTTTGGCTATCTTCCAGGTTGTTCAACGCTTTCATCACTACATTCTTTTACGCATGACTACAATGATTTCTAAATGTAACCCCATGACCTATATCCTGACTCATCAGTTGCTGGGGGGGAAATATTCTAAATGGATTGTGATCCTGCAAGAATTTTATTTGGTATTTACAACTACCAAATCTAAGAATTCACTTGTTTTCGCCGAATTGATTTGTTCCCTTCCCTCCAAGTCTCTCCATGCTGGTGCAGCTGAACAACTTTTGGATGAGACTCTCTTCCTGATTAGCACCCTTGATCCATGGTACGGTGATATAATCGTGTATCTCCAGACATCCATGTTCCGATCCGCATTGACTAAGGGTGATTATCGAAGGATTTGGCATCACTCCCAACCCTACCATACTATTGGAGATACTTTATATCATGTCAGTGTCAATCCAGTTCTTCGTCGATGCCTTACGATCAAGGAAGCTGAAATAGTTCTCAATGATTGCCACTTTGGGGCATGTGGTGGTCATATGTCTGGTTACGCTACCACTCAAAAAATCCTTCGCGCTGGTTATTTCTGGCCGTATATTTTTAAAGACTGCATCCTTGCTGTTCGCAAGTGTCATGAATGCCAAATTTACCAATGCAAGATGCGTGCCCCACCCACTCACCTACACCTCGTCATTACTGTTGGTCCTTTTTCCAAATGGGGCATCGATTATATGACATGTAACCCTCGTTTGGCTAGGGGGCATGGCTATATTATCATCGTTGTGGATTATTTCACCAAATGGGCCGAAGCGATGCCTACATACTCTGCAAACGGTAAGACGACGGCTCAATTCCTTTTCAACCATGTTATTTCCAGGTTTGGCGTACCTCAAGCCATTGTCACAGACCATGGCTCCCATTTCAGAGATTACATGATGGCTGAGCTGACATCCACATTGGGCTTGCACCATGATGGCTCGACCCCATATTACCCTCAGGCCAACGGCCAAGTTGAAGCCATGAACAAGGTTTTGGTTACAATGCTTCAGCATACTATTGGGATGCACAAGTCAAATTGGCATCTCATGCTCTTTTTAGCTCTGTGGGCTTACCGAACCTCGACCAAAGACGCAACTGGTTTCACACCATTCCAGCTTGTTTATGGTCTAGAAGGAACATTGCCAATCAAATCCAAGATTCCTTCACTCAAATTAGTTGTTGAACTCCTTCCTGAAACATCACCTCAGGAAGAATGCCTCTTATATTTAGAACGACTGGATGAGACTCGTCGTCTCATTGCCTTGGTCATCGAAGCATAAAAGAAACAAGGGTGATTTGGTCTTATTATACGACCAAGCTAATGATAAGCTAGGGGCAAGAAAGTTCGAACCCATGTGGCATGGGCCTTACATTGTGAAAGGTGTTTTGCAGAAAGGAGCCTATGAGCTTATTGATTATGAAGGAAATCCTCTGGATAAGCCCCGAAACAGGATTTACCTCAAGAAGTAATATTCTTAGATCATCTTGCATGGTTACTTATGTACATTAGTGTGTCATTCATTTTTGTGCAGTGTGGTTTTTTGTGTTAGTTTTCAAACATCTTTCCTGTTTACTATGCTTTTCTTGCTTTGCAGATGTTTGTGACTCCTCACATCGGTTTCGCTGATGGTGCTTGCCATAGTACCCAAAACCTATCATCCATGGCATGCACTATTTATGACCCTAACAATGAGTTGATTGACCTTCAAGGTATCTGTCTAGGTCCCACAACTAACAACATTGTTGAATACATTGCAATCATTGAACTGTTATCAAAAGCCATTGCTCTTGACATTAGAGAGTTGGTTGTCAACTTGGATTCATAGCTTGTCGTCCTTCAACTCAACAGGAAATATTTCGTCAGAAAGCCTCAAATATTGAGAATGTATCTCCATATTCGTCTACTAGAAAGACATTTTGATTACATTACATATCATCATATTCCTAGGCGCATGAATACATTGACAAATGCATTAGCTAATTATGTGTTGGATAGACATTTACGAAACATGTGAAAAGATAAAACAAACCATTTGTACCATAGTAAGCAAGAAAATATAGCATATATATATATATATATATATATATAGAGAGAGAGAGAGAGAGAGATATATATATATATATAGATATATATATGGTGATAATGTTTGATACATCAGAACCCCAAAAAATAATATGTGTGTCCAAAATAACATCAGCGGCTCGCAGGCCTCATATATCTGTGGCACGCAGGCCTCAAAAAATGTAAGTGTTGGACCTAGGAACTAATCAGCATGGTGATCATGGTAGCATGATATAGCTCGTGCAACACGAGTCAGCAATCGGCGGATCCGATCCGAGACTCCCACCATGTGTCTTTGGTACTGACGAGGAATGTCTCCTACCTGAGCATACTCCGGGATACCACGAGTCAACCCCTCAAGGTTCCTCGCGATCTCCTCCTTGTTGTCACTCCCCTCCTGATAAGGAGTGACAACATCAATCGAGCGAGGGACTCGCCTGGCTATTGGGGACATCCCAGTAGGTTGCTTTGGTCCAACGTCTGCATTAACAAGAGAAATGTTATAAGCACATATATACCAAAAACAATTTAAAAATCTCAAAATTAAAAGATTGATTTTTTACCTTCATCGTCAAAATCCTCTCCATCTAGTAAGGGCATATCCGGATCTCCATGGAAGTCGGTGCCACTATATGGCCAGTCCTCCATGACGATCTTCTGTCATCGTAGCCATGAAAAGAATGCAGGTTTGTACGACATGTGTTGACCCCCAGTGATCCTGGGCATCAAACAACTCTAGCGGGCCATCCGCGGGTCGCATGGCATAGGAGGATCTACCTCAATCAGCTGATACTGGAACAGTGGCACCCGTTCCAAGAAAAAGGTCATGAGCACAGATCCGAAGCAAAATTGCTTTAGATTCCCCACCTTAGCTTTGGACAGCTGGCGCTTTATGTTGATCTTCATGGCCTCTACCCAGTTGAAGATCGTAGGTGTTATACAGTCGATAGCATACATGAACTTCGACTTGTTGGTCTCATGTTCTGCCTGGGACCCCACCACTCTGTTGATGGTCAACAGAAGCACACTCAGCGTCAGATACCGAACTGGAAATCTCAATCTTCCCACTCTTGGATTTCAGGGCCTCAAGGCAGTGTTCAGCAAGAAATGAAGATATGCTTGCCCCAATCGGTTGTGACCCGTACAAGTTGATTGGTTCCCCTCTTCGGGACAATCCAGTGATGAAATATATATCTGAAGTTTCCAACTCCAGCTCCTAGTCACCAATGACAAATATTTCCCGATTAATGTCCCAAAGACTAATCAAGTATCAAAGCAACTCGGGTTGGGCCCGCATCCCTGGCGTGAGAAAGAATTTGAGGAGCCCACAAGCCCTCAAAGCTTCCAGGCAATTTGGATCATTTAATGCCTGGGTGTCCACATCCTCATGTTCTCATTCTTTCCAGTCCACCATTTTCGGCGATTCTTTCCTGCAAAAGCCATTAATTTGAGTCAAAAATCATGCTTGGCCCATAAATTTTAAGTTTTAACGGTGATTTTGTGAAGAAATAGGGTTTTTCCCTATTCACGGCATTGGCGCACCTATTTTAAAAATAGTTGCGCTGACGGCGTGACAGGCTTTGTTAATCATCCTCAGCCAGCGTGATTCCATGCCCAGAAGTCGCACCAACCAAGGGCAAAAAACTTTTTTCAAAACCCCCTCAAAAAACCAAAAAAATGATTTAAAATGGGAATAAAAGACATGAAAATGGAGCTCAGGGCTTTGGCTCTTACCTATAACTGGCGTCTCGGTGAATGCCCTCCCGGATCTCCCGCATTTTGCTCCAGAACAATTAGGGAAAAGTGAGTAAAAAGTCTTCACAGCAAGGTAAAATGGTAAATGGAAAAATTTATTTACTTTTCTCCTTTTTATTCATTTTTTTCATGAAAATATCAGGTTTTTGTAAATATTTTAACCTATTTTGCCTCAAGAACTGGATAATACACTTTACCTTTTTTGCACAGCGACAGGTGATGGATGTTCAACGATGATGACGAGTCACGTTTCAGCGCTTTTCTTGACTCGTTAAGCTCATATGAAAAGATTGCCAAGTATTTTTCCCTTTTGACTCATAAAAGAGAATAAAATGGGGGGTCAGCTTTTAAGCTCTTTTCTGACCCTTTAAAAGCAAAAAGATGGTCGAGCCCTTGTTGTTTCAAACTCGTTAACAGATGTGAAACGTCGTGTGCCCAGTATAAGTTTACCCCTTTTTCGAGCTGGGAGGCACTATTTACGAAAAAGGTACTCCTTGACTAAAATGGTCAAGTGGTTCTCTCAAGTATCGTTTTCTACCTTTTCGGGCTTGAGAGACACAAATGTACAAAAAGGGACCATGTGGAGTTTTCTTTTCCGTGTCTTTTTCAAACTCTCTAAACATGAAAAAGATATTGAGTTACACCTTTGTCGGACTCGTTAAAATATTAAACGACATCGGATTCATCACCATGACGAACATGAGCTTCTCCTTCCTAGGGCTCGTTAAACTTACTAGGTCGGATTCGTCTGAAGGATGAACTTACAGTGCAAGCATATGATATCCCCTTCAAGCTTGCGATTAAAAATAATTGGGGTACCTGCCAGGAATGGTGGGGGGAAATTTGGAAATTTAATCAGTTGTGTCGGCAGCTCACTCTTGAACATGACACTTTCTGCTTTGTGTCGGGTTGGGATGTCTTCTTTTGTATCGTTGACCTTCCTGGGTTGGGCCATTCATTTTTGCCTTCCATTTGATCTTTGCCACGTCATCATGACTACCGATCCTATGGATCCAAAAGCTGCCAAACTTCTAGTCGTGTCGCCGATATGTTCAAGGGTTGTCCTTCTGCAGTTACACTTACCTCTAATTCTCTGTATCATCCAAAATCATTTTGCATCCTTTCGTCTCATGTTGATGATGTGGGAAACATTATGACCCTCCTTCGACACGGTCATTTCACGTTGACTTCATCTCATTATCCGGGA
Source organism: Pinus tabuliformis (assembly GCA_031772625.1). NCBI lineage: Eukaryota > Viridiplantae > Streptophyta > Pinopsida > Pinales > Pinaceae > Pinus > Pinus tabuliformis. The sequence goes on along the minus strand of CM062819.1, from coordinate 582,180,898 downwards.
AGTTGACAGAGAGACTCCCTTCCAGTACCTTAGAGCTTGCATGCCCTAATGGAAAGTTCTCGCACTCGACGACAAGTTCACATCATTCGATTTCGATTGAGTGATTTCACAGGTGTTCGACTATAGGTCCTCTATTCACATTCTGTGAATTGTGTTGATGGTACCTTGAGGACCATTGTCATTATTGGTGGTTTCTATCGTGCTTGTTAACATTTTACATCATTGACTGGTAATCAAGCGACTTTCTAGCATGTTCGACATCAACACATCTATTCGCATGTTAGAATTTGTACTTTGATCGGGTCGTGTTAGAGCGCAAGACCCTAGACTCATATCACAAAATTCCAGGTTGTCAAGTGATGTGACATGGTTATGTTGACATGCATGTCTCTTTCAAATGGATGGTTGCAACCATACCATGAGTTATCATATGTGATCCTTCTCCTTATTGGATGGTTGCGACCATACCTTGGTTTCATTATGATCCTCTTTAATGGATGGTTGCGCCCATGCCTGGATCCATTTACATGATCATTCTCTGGATGGCTGTGTCCATGCCACGATTCATGTATCATTTGACAGAGTTCTTAGTTATGTATATGTATCTGTACTTGCTTGTAGGTTTTCTAATGGCAGACTACAGTTCCCCGCACTGATTCATAAAGTGTTTCATCCCTCACACTAATTTGGCCTTTACGCTTTAGGGGGCATCTGTTACACAGCATTTTTTCATTGTCCAGTCGCGTCGATCCTCTTATGGAAATTTTTTTAAATAAGGAGTCGAAGCTTCCAGCTCTAGAAGCTTCGTAATGGAAGTCTGGTAAATGGTTTGGCTGGATGGGGTCGAGGATGTCAGTTTGGGCTCCTTTCCTCTATAATGATGAAACTACCTCAAGAGATAAGACCTTCTCCCATGAGAAGAGGATCCATCTCCCATCCATTCATCCTATATAAACCTCCCTTTTTCCCAAGCACAAGCTAGTGTTAAGGTTGGTGTGCTTGTACTAATTTGGTTTGGAGTAAACAACAAGCTATTCATAGTTGTAGCTCTCTAGTTGTGTGAGGGAGAAATGTGATTTGGTTTGGAGTGAAGCCTAAAGGGAAGAGCCTTAAAACTATTGTTGTTAAGGCCATCATGGAATGCTAGCAGAAGTGTGTGGGAACCTGGTCTTGTCAGAGGAGAACAGCAACGTCAAGACAATGGTTGTAATCTCTTCTTGATTCAATATATATGCAACTATCAATTGATTTCCTACATGTTTTGTCATCTTACATATTCATGGCTTAATGTTTCTTGACTTGTTAAGTAGGTTGAATTACAATTTGTCTATTATCATGGTTGTTGTTTGTTGTTGTTTACTTGTTTCAGTTGTTTGGAGAAGGAAGTGAGAGATAGTTGAAGCGAGCAAGCAAGGACATCATCAAACAGGATAAGCGTACTAAGAGGTAGGCCCTCTTAATTGGTTCTAACCTAAGGAAATCTTCCATAGAATGTACCTGTTGTGGCTAGACCCATTATCGGGCTAGAGGAATGTCTGTGTCCACACTTATAATTTTACTTCACCACAGAGCCATCATAGCTGCAGAAACTTTGCAAGGATATTACTCCGCTTAAGCAATGCATTCTCGTGCATGGAGTCTGTTGGGGTTTCGCTCCGCTTTGGAATTCTCCTCTCGCACATGGGGATCATAGGGACTGAGAGGGAAGTATTTTGGCTGAATGAAACTTGTCTGCTTGTATGCATGGCAAACCTAAGGGGAAAGGGTAGGGTAGCGATAATTGTTGTAGAGGTAATTCTTATCTCTGTCCTGGAACAAGGCGCGAAGGCTAAGGCTCAGTGGAGGTAGGGGGCCATGAGGGTATACACCAAGGCCTCGAGGGGAATCAGTAGGAGGAGGGTTTTTGGGACATGAGTCCTCTAGAACTGGGGAATTGGTAAGCGGGGAAAGCTGGCTAGGCTGGCTTCGACTGGCAGTGGGAGCCGGGGATGGTTCATAAAATAGGGGAGGGATACTTGGTCAAGGAAGGGGCCCAGAAGACAGGAGGTCAGGGTGAGCAGAGGAACGAATTCCAGAGACGCAGTTAGGGGGACAAGGGACGAGGTCAGTGAACAAGGGGCACTACGGAGAATGACTGGGGTTACTTTCGACTAGGCTTTTGGGTCTCTGGGCCTGTGGGCGGCCATGCAATTTGTGGCCAAAATCGTGGCCATTATTGGCATAGGGAAGGGGGCATGTAGGGTTGTCTGGGGCATCTTAGGTGGGGGTTTTTCGCCTCTGAGGGATTTGAACAGGCTGCATGGGGGGAATAAATGCTCGATGAGCATAACCAGGGGTTGTTGAAAATTATGAAAATAATGGTTTGGAATTCTTGGTTGCTTGTTCCCGAAGCAGGTAACTCCCCTTGGAGGAAGAAAGCATTGAAGCTAGTTTCAGGCTACCGTCAGCAACAGGCTAGAAGGACAAGGGACAGTACAACAATGGCTCGAGCAGTGAAAGGCAAGGGCAGAGGCAAGAGATCGTAGGAGAGCGAGGCTAAGGCTGAGTTGAGAAATGATGGAAAATGTCGTGGGAGGAAACCAGTGGACAGACTGATCCAAGAAGTGGTGGCTGCATATGTGGGTGGCACCAGAGAGGAGATTCAATGGCTCATTAAAGAGTGGGAGGCGGACATCAACAGATTTTCAAACGCGAGGCAGTGGATGTGGAAGAGTGGAAGGTCTTGGTTCCTAATTTGGGACACACTCGCGACAAAGAAACACAATATAAACAGACTCTACACCTATACTAGGTTTGAAATGCTTCCTAGGGAAGGCGATGAAACAAATCTAGATGACCATCGTTAAGGAATTTCCAGACTACAAGCATGACTTTCAGAAGATCCAAGCTCAGATGCGGAAACAAGATGGTCATCTGGTCCGAATCGAGAAAAACTTCTCAAGCATGTTCCTGCCAACCAAGTTGCCCGGATCCAGTGAGAAAGACCCAGCCCCAGGTACCTCGGCCTTTACTAATCATGAGAACTAGAAGGATGAAGTCATAGTCTTTTTGCTTAAGTCTATATGTGGATAGAATTTACTTTCAAGTTTGTTGTAGTTTATATATATAGAAAGACAAATCATGGTTTTGGACATGATAATCAAGTATATATAGCTTGGATAGATAGACTAACTATTTTTTGCTACTGGATGGTGTATAATGCGGTTAGGTGGTTGATCCAGATTTAAACAGGAACGCAACAAATTACAGAGATAACCATAAACATAGAGATGCAACGGAAATAATACTTCATTTCATTAATGTAAAATACTGAAATATGCTACAAACTGGAATGGAAATAAACGAGCTAGGGCGATGGTAGCTTATCTCTGAGAAGAGATGTGGCGGCTACATGCCTCTGAACTACCTTACAATGAGGCTCAAGGGCCTTTTTATTATTGAACAATAAGAGCAAACCCTAAATAACCAAAACCCTAACCCGAGGAGATGTAACACCAAGAGTTTATGGGCCCCGTTGGGGTGAGTTGGACAGCCAACTTCCTGGGGTCACGACTTGGTCATATTATCTTCGTTTGACGTCGATGATAGCCCGTTGGAAAGATCTCTCCGAGGAATATCATGAAAAAGAAGGTAGATTTCCAAAAAAACGTCGTTTAGGGCCTCAAAACGGCTCCGGAAGTTTAGGACCCGAAAAACTGCTAAAAATAGTAAATTGTGCTACAATTAAGGAAACTGGAAAACTAAAAGAAGCAATGGTGGGGGTCCAAGTGGAATTGGCGGGTGGACACCAATATCCACTTGGATCATTCTCCCCCCTTAGGAAGCAATGGTCCCCATTGCGCTGAGTTCCTCCATGAGATGAGGGAACTTCTGCTGAACTTGGTCCCTGGTGAGCCACTTGCCCTGGTGAAGGAGTTGGCCTGCTTTGACAACTCAATAGAGTTGGATATTCTGTTGGCGAGTGTGCTTGATCTGTGTGTCCATGATTTGATCAGTTGCAGCTTGTTCCATGAAATCTGGATTTAACTCTATGGGTGTGAGCTGTTCTGCAATGTCGAATGTGTCTAGTAATGGTGGAAAGTATGGCCGAAAGCGGTCCACAACGAACACTTGGTGCAGGCCAAGGAATGGGGGAATGCTGAGCTTAAATGCATTGTCTCCCACGGCCTTGGTAATGGTGTAAGGACCATATTGGAGTGGTCTGAGTTTCCGATAGGATCTGGTAAGGCGTTCCTTTTGCAAATGCAACAAGACTTTGTCGTCCACCTGAAACTTGTGTGGCGCCCGATGTTGATCATGTCGCTGCTTGTACTTGGCATTTGGTTTATCCAGAATGTCATGGACCTGCTGGAGAATATGTTGGATGTGCTCAATGAAGTTGTTTGCCTTATCTGTTTTGGACTGGACATGAGTCGAATTTGCGTGAGTAGCTGCAAATGGCATGGCCACATCAATGGGACATAGCGGCCGGAATCCCAAGCCCACCTGAAAAGGGCTATGGCCAGTCGAGCTGTGGAGAGCCCGGTTGTAGTTGTGCTAAACATAAGGGAGGATCTCATCCCATGTGCGTGGATGCTTTGATTTGTACATGCGCAGAATGTGTACGATCATCCTGTTGACAACCTCTGTCTGGCCATCAATTTGAGGATGGAAGGTTGTGGACTTAGTGAGTTTGGTGTCCAGCATCGACCAGAGACTGGACCAAAATGTACTAAGGAACCTACTGTCCCGATCTGAGATGATAGACTGTGGGATCCCAAAGTGTACCCACACTCGTTCAAAGAAGAGTTTAGCAGTGGCTTCTGCTGTGATATTCTTCTTGCAGGCCACCATAATGGCCATCTTCGAGAACCTGTCGATGACCACAAAAACACAGTCATTTCCATGCTTAGTGGAAGGAAGGCCTGACATGTAATCCGTAGAGATGGATTCCCAAGGTCGACTAGGGGTAGGCAACAGGGTATATATGCCTTTCTTCTTGATGGTCGGTTTGGCAATGGCACAGGCAATGCATGATCTGATGTACTTCCTGACATCTTGTCGAAGATTCGGCCAATAAAAATACTTCTACAGTACTACCACCATTTTCTCGACCCCGAAATTCCCAGTAGCCTGACTATACTGTGATTCCCAAATCATCTTGGCACGCTCGCTCGAAGGAAAACAAAGGTGACCCAGGCGGCATAATAGGGCATCTTGGAGGTGAAAATCTGGAACATGCTGGCCCTCCAAGAGTGTCTGGTATGTGTGGCCGACTTCTGGGTCGCTTTTGTAGAGAAGTGGCCAATCAGAAGTCTCGTGCCCACAAGAGTTGAGCACGGTGGTTAACACCATGATCAGTGGTCGACTGAGGCAATCTGCAACATTATTGGTGCTCCCCTTCTTATATTTGATATTCAAATGGAATTGTTGCAGGTATGTGGACCACTTTTGATGGCGATCATTCTACAATTTCCCTTGGGTCTGTATGAACTGCAGGGGTCGGTGGTCTGTGTGGATGATCGTTTCCTTCCCCAAAATGTAATGCTTCCATTGTCAGCAGGCCTGCACAATGGAATACATCTCTTTGTCATAATTGGGCTTTGTCATAATTGGGATACTTTCGGACTGTGTCTGAAAGTGTCTCACTGTGATATGCCACTGGATGCCCATGTTGAGTAAGGACTACCCCAATATCATAGTCAGAGGCATCTGTCTCGACCTCAAAAGGTTGTTGCAAGTCTGGTAATGTAAAAACTGGTGCCGAGCAGAGGTGATCTTTCAACTCTGTGAATGCCTTGTTGAGATTCAGACAAAAAGAATTTTTCTTTCGCTCCTCCCTTGATGACTTGACTCGAGGGCCAAGTGATATGAGAAAATCTCAACACGAACCCGCGGTAGAAGTTGGAAAGACCTAGAAAGTTGTGAAGCTCTGTCAGAGTGGTTGGAGATGGCTAATCCTGAAGGACTTGGACCTTGGCTGGTTCCACATGCACCACCTGTTCATCAATAATGTATCCCAGATATTGAACCTGGGTCATGCCAAAAGTGCATTTCTCCAAATTGGCACATAACTTGTGTTGCCGCAGAGTTTGGAGAACATGTCGGATGTGGTGGAGGTGCTCTTCCCAACTCTGGGTGAAGATCAGGATGTCATCTAAGTATACCACTACAAATGAGTTGGTGAATGGCCATAAGATGTCATCCATTAGCCTCATGAAGGTTGTAGGAGCATTTGTCAATCCAAAAGGCATAACCAACCATTCGAAAAGGCCCTCCTTGGCTTTGAAGGCAGTCTTCCACACATCGGAGGGTTCGATTGGTACTTGGTGATATCCTGACTTCAAATCGATCTTGCTAAAATATTTTTCCCCCTTCAGTTGGTCCAAGAGGTCATCAATCTGTGGGATTGATACCTATTACGAACAGTGACCTTGTTCAGCGCCCGATAGTCAATACAAAGTCTCCAAGTCCCATCCTTCTTCTGTACCAACACGTTCGAGCTCCCATAGGGTGATAAACTCGGATGGATGTGACCTTTTTGCAGTAGTTCCTGAATTTGCCTCTTGATTTCATCGTTCTCCAGAACGTAGCACTGATAGATTGGTCCATTGGGCAGCGGCGCACCTGGGGTCAGATCGATGGAGTGATTGACCTGTATATGTAGAGGAACCCCTACGGGGGAGGTGAAGATGTCCTTGTACTCCTCCACGACCTTGTCCATCTATAGTTGTCGTGCGGAGGGGCCCTATCTGGAGTTCGTGGCCACTGTCTTCTTCTTTCCTTGAGGGCATATCATCAGGAAAACAAATTTCCTGGTTTTGGAAATGAGCTTATTGCATTGTTTTGCAGTAACCAAAGAGATGGCGGTAGGCGGTGCTACCTCTAGTATCCTGTACAACTTATTTCCCAAAGTAACAATAACACAACGGGCCCTTGATTCATACACAGCATGTCACTTCCACAAGTATGGTTGTCCTAATAATACATCACAAACTTCAAGGGAAGCAATGTCAAACAATACCTCATCTGTGAAGGGCTTGATGTTGTATGGAAGGTGATACTGCTGGCTTACACACAGATCTCGTCCTTGGTGAAACCACCTGATGGTGTATGGTTGTAGATGTGCTATGGTCGGTAAGCCTAGTCGCTTCACGACCTCTGCCGAAATGAGGTTCTTTTGGCTCCCGTTGTCGAAAATGAATTGTAGCGGGGAGCCCTTTACCCACATCTGGAAGTGGAAGAGACACTCCTCCTCCTATGGATCTTCGGTTTACTCCTTCTAGATCTTCGTGGTGGCAACGGTGGCATTGGGCTCCGCATCGATAATTTGATTCCCTTTGTCATTCCCCTTATTGGGTTCTGACTCAGAGTCGGAACATGCATCTGATTCTGAAACCTTTAGCTCGGCCACGAGTGACTACTTGGCCTAACACTCACTTGTGTTGTGTTATATACCTAGGGGGGATAATATGGGGTACCAAGGGAGGTACCCAAGGTAATAATGTAATAATGGGATGGGCCATAGTAATAAATAAGGTGGTTAACCCATGTCATGTAAGGGACCACAAGTAGTTAATAATAATGTAATGGGCCCATGGTATTAGTTGATGGTATGAGGAAACCATGGTAATGATGCATGGTATTGTATGTATGAGGCCTATATAGAAGCTAGAGACTCCACATGGAGGGATATGAAGAGAAGTATTCTTGTATGAACAGGCATATGGCTTGTGGAGTGTTCTCCTTCCTTAAGGAGTGAATAATAAAGAAGCATTTCTATCTATTAGGATCTTGTTATTCTTGGGTTATTTTCTATTCTCATATATTTTCGGATCATATCTACAACAAGTGGTATCAGAGCTACAACAAGTGGTATCAGAGCACTTTCTTGGGCAAACCGTGGAGAATTTTTTTCATTTTTGCAGGGATTTTTTGGTTGGCAAAGTTGCAGATCAGATATGTACGTTTTGGTGCAAGATCTGCAGCATCTAATTGTAGATCTATATTCCTTATGCAAAAATAGCCGATTTCAAAAAAAAAATCGGTTGAATCGGAGTCCGGATGAAGGAGATATCGCTGATTTAAAAATCAATGGGGTTGCAGACAATTTTCAGGGCAGCGAGTTTTGCGGCGCAGATCTAGAAGCCCTAGTTCAAGATCTGCAAGATCTAATTGTAGATATGGAATCTTTGTGAAAAAACACCTAATTTAAAAAAAAAAATCAGTTGAATCGGAGTCCGGATGAGGGAGATATCGTTGATTTAAAATCAGCTCTTTTTTCAGAAATTTTGGGTGACGGCGGGAGAGTAGCAGCGCAGATCTGAAATTCCAGTGTCTGAATCAGGATTTCTATCACATGGGCAGATGCAGAATGGTTGTTCCATTTCCAAAAACAGGTTATAATAGAGATTCTGAGCAATATTGACGAAACTGTGACAATTACAAATTTTCGCCAAGTAAGTGAATTTATCTCATGGAGAAGCTATATTTTACAGGGAAAGATAATGGTCCTACTATGGAAGAATTCATACAGGGACACAAGTCCATACATGGGCCATATTGGAAGGTTTCAATGATGCTTAATCTGAGAGATGAGGCTGCAAATTGGTGGTCATCACTTGACCAAAAGCAGTTGACCAAACTTTCAGATGCAAAATTTGAAAAAGTCTTTTTGGACAAATGGTCTAGGGCTAGAAAAAAGGAGAATGCGAAACATAAGGGATTATTTGCTACAGGTGTCTCCTTATTGCAGGTTCATGGATTGATTCAGAAGGAGAAAATCGTTGTGATTATAAATCCTAGTTGCAAGCAAAATCTTATAAGTGTTAATTTGGCAAAAAGATTGCAAGTTCCAGAAAAACTCATTGAAACTGTACAAGTTGATAATGAGGATGTTCAAGTGTACAAGGATTTGAAGATCTCTATGGATAAATATGTGTTGCATAGTGATTTTTATGCTTCAGAGATGGATAATATGGATGTTGTTTTGGGATATCCTTGGATGGAATCCGTGGGTACTATCAATATTAATGTGTAGAAGAAATTCCTGAAGCTATGGTATAAAAAGAAGAAAATTACATTACAGGATATTTCCATCCATAAACAGGTAGAGCACATGGAGGCTGAAGCAGAAGATGTTCAAGGGACTGACATATCAGATGATGAGCCTTTGATGATCGACAATCAAACACAAACAGAGGCTGTAGAAGAAAAGGTTACAGGTAATGATACATCAGAGGAGGGCTCAGTGGTTGAATTCATATTGAAAAAGAAGACACCACAACAGAGTGAAGTCAAGAAAAAGCCATCGTGGGTTAAAACTTCAACATATCATCACCCACATCACCCCGCAAGACAACCATCAAGAGGGAAACCAAGTAGTCACGTGATGGATAGAAAGGAGAGACGATCCACCTACTACACATCAACACAGAAGAACTGCCACGGTCAACTTCCATCTCAAGCGAGCGAGGCACCAGCGAGATCAAGGGTTCACCTTTCTCTTGGATGGCTAGATGCACGTGCATGGTATCAGTGGACTACTCTTTTGAGTAGATCTTATTATTTGTGTTCTTCCCATGTTTTGGGGACGAAACATGCTTAGGGGGGTGGAATGTTATATACCTAGGGGGGATAATATGGGGTACCAAGGGAGGTACCCAAGGTAATAATGTAATAATGGGATGGGCCATAGTAATAAATAAGGTGGTTAACCCATGTCATGTAAGGGACCACAAGTAGTTAATAATAATGTAATGGGCCCATGGTATTAGTTGATGGTATGAGGAAACCATGGTAATGATGCATGGTATTGTATGTATGAGGCCTATATAGAGGCTAGAGACTCCACATGGAGGGATATGAAGAGAAGTATTCTTGTATGAACAGGCATATGGCTTGTGGAGTGTTCTCCTTCCTTAAGGAGTGAATGTATGGTGTTGCCCTACCTTAAGGGTTTGATATCAATAAAGAGAATCATTTCTATCTTATTGTTCATGGGTTCGTTTGCATTATCTATAATATTCTTGGGTTAGATCTACAACATGTTGTGAGTGGAGCTCTTATGGAACTCACACCACTTTCCCATGTCCTTCTTCGACTTCGCGGCGTTGTTCTTTGCTTGTAGCTTTGGCGGGTTGTCTTGGGCCACCCCGCCTTGGCTTTGTCCTTTGTTCTACGGTTTTGGGGCACCTTTCTCTTGCTTCGGATTTGCAAATCCAAAGTCTCGCTTCTTCTGTTTAAACTTTTGCTCAACCTTGACGGCATATCGGTATGCCGTGCCGAGCGAGGAGATGTTCAGGAATTCTATTTATTCCTAGATGTACTTGTGAAGGTAGCCGCGGTATTTGAGTACCAAATGCTACTCTATATCCTTGATACCCAACATTGTGCGAAGGGTAGGGAAAATATTCGTAAACTCCGGCACGTCTTGGTCCCTTCCCTGCCACAGCGTGGTCCACTTTATGTATTGATCCTCATAACTTCCGACAAGGTAGTATTGCTCCTTGATGGCATCCCGTAATGAATTCCAAGTGGGTGCGGCTGAAAATAGTGAGCCTGTACTTTCATCCTTCTGCTCGCAGTAGGTTTCCCACCAATCCTTGACATGAGGGGTTGCTTTGAGAAGAGTGAAAATAATCTTTTCCCGACTAGAAAAATCATGAACAGAAAAATAACCCTCTATCACATTTAACCATTTATCGACGGCATCTACGTCTATCTGACCCTCGAATATGGGGATTTCAAAATTAACTTGTACCTTAAACAATGTGGTGTTTCTAGAGTAGCTATTGGAAGCCGATGTGTCACCCCTGGGTAGCCACTAAAGGATCTGGGAAAAGTTGTCCATCATCGCATTCCTTTGTCGCTCGAGGGCTTCTTCGAGAAATATTTTGATAGGATCTCCTACCCCCTCGTCTTTCTTTTCATCCGCCATGGGAGGCCATCGGGATTTGCGAGGCTGGTCTTGCAAAGGTTCGACCAGTTCATGCCCTAACTCCTTATATCCCGACCTCGTTGGGGACATGCAAAGAAAAACAGAGAAGAAAATCAGACTGCTTTGATATCATTGATCCTAATTTAAATAGGAACACAACAAATTACAGAGATAACCATAAACACAAAGATGCAGTAGAAATAATACTTCATTTCATTAATGTAAAATACTGAAATATGCTTACAAACAGGAATGGAAATAAACCAGCTAGGGCAATGGTAGCTTATCTCTGAGAAGAGATGTGGCAGCTACATGCCTCTGAACTGCCTTACAATGAGGCTCAAGGGCCTTTTTATTATTGAACAATAAGAGCAAACCCTAAACAACCAAAACCCTAACCCGAGGAGATGTAACACCAAGAGTTTATGGGCCCCGTTGGGGTGAGTTGGACAACCAACTTCTCAGGGTCGCAACTTGGTCATATTATCTCTGTTTGACGCGCATGATAGCCCGTTGGAAAGATCTCTCCGAGGAATACGATGGGAAAGAAAGCATATTTCCAAAAAAACATCGTTTAGGGCCTCAAAATGGCTCTGGAAGTTTAGGGCCGAAAAAACTGCTAAAAATAATAAATTGTGCTACAATTAAGGAAACTGAAAAACTAAAAGAAGCAATGGTGGGGGTCCCAGTGGAATTGGCGGGTGGCCACCAATATCCACCTGGATTAGTGGTCAACAAACCTAGTTTCCCAACGAGTAGGTTGAGACCACCTAACCAAGCTAAGTGGTTGTAACTTGTTTTCATATATTATAATGAAAAAGAAGGATCTACCAAGCTTTAAAAAAAAAATCGCTAAATTTTTATGGAGACTATACAAAATCATTATAAATTTCAATATTCTTACAAAATACTGTTGACCTAGGTTGGCATTGATGACAATATGGCAATATTCTAGATACTAGAGGATGACATGAAGCCAAGGGGAAGCTGAGCAGATCCATGAAGAGACAGGAGAAGGGCCATCAGGATAGCCAAGCCATAAGCAAGAGGAGTTACCAGAGGAGGCATATCGAAGCATATTACAAGATATCAGAGCAAGAGAGGCATATCAGATAAGGCAGAAGCCATCAAGGCATCAAGGTATAAGAGGAGGTCTTTGAAAAACACTGCCAAGCCAGAGGAGCCACATTGGAGCAAGAGGAGCCATATCGAAGGAGCATTGCATGTAATACATGCCCAAGAAGAACCAAGAGGAGCTACAGGAGGAGCCATAATATATATATATATATATATATATATATATGCCAAAACAGAGTTAGCGAAGCTACAACAACAAACAGAGCAAGTAGAACAAAGCATATATATATGCCATATATATGCCAAAGAATAACAGAGCAAACAGAGGACGCAAACAGAGCCATCGGAGAGCATATAGGAGCGCAGAGATATATATGCATGCATATAATAGCTATCGGGAGCTATCAGAGCCATATATGCCACAGATAACACTATGGGAACATATATCATATATATAGATGCATATACACTATAGGGAGCAATATATGCCACAAACTCATCAAACTCATGGATATAGGGCTATATGAACTATCAACGGTAAAAACATATATAGACAGGGCTATATACACTATCGTGAGCATAACTCATATATAGATATGCATTTACACTATCGGAGGCGGAAGACTTGGTTGTATTACAACTACACTATCGGAGGTGGAAAGCGGACTTGAAACCTTTTACACGGGAGTGTTGAGTCGTATCGGGTCCGACACATAATATCGCATCACTATAAGTGAGTGGTCTGCGTTAAGGTCTAGACCTGGACCTTGCAATTTGTGATTGCCGATATATATCACATCGGTACTTCAGGAGCGGAGTTACAACGTGTTAAGCGGCCCATTACAATCACCGATAGCAATTAGCGTTATCGCATCGGCCCTCCGCCAAGGGCAACCCCCAATTGTGATACATATACACACGGACCTGCTACAACATTATGCTATGGGTTAATAATGTATCGCATCCGCCCATCGCAATGATACACAAAGCCCTATCCTCTTACAAGCACCGATTGCAACTCACTATGGACCCGACACAGCATAGATGCAGGTGTAATATTTCTTGAAGTCTACCCTTTAGTCTTTTTGCCTGTTTTGCTCATATTTCCTGTGTAATTGAATATTTGGCTTGCGCGGGGTTTTTAGGCCAAAAGGCTTATGATAACTGTTTTGATGGTTCAGGAGGTTGAACGTTAGTTCAATGGGCTGAATCATGCCGATTGAGATTGCGATTGGGACATAACATCTCCCTTAAACTGAAAAACCCTGTGTATGTCCATAATGATTAGAAAAATGAACGTTGTTACGGTGTAACGTGGAACATGATTTATCTGTGTTCTCTTTTGGACCTCTCTTATTAATTTACGTGTCCCTGGAGTATCAGTGAACTCGAACAGCACAAAGGAAGCCAAAGCGACCAAGGAGGGAAGCGAAGGATCAAGTGAGGCAGAGGAATTTACAGCGACTAAGGAGGAAAAGAGACAGCAAAAAAGAGGAAACCGATAGACAGAGGTATGGGGAATGTATAAAACATGAAAAACAGAGAACAGAAGCGGGGTTGAACGTTGTTGAAATAAGCTGGAGGAAATAGAGGTCATGTGAGGGTCCAGCAGAACAAAAAGAGGGTCCAGCAGAACAAAAAGAGGGATGAAGGACCAATAGGATAGTAGACAGTTGAAGGGGAGAAGTAGCCAGCAGAGAAACAGTCATGCTGAAGCATTCACTGTGACAATAAGAACATATGCTTGAACAGAAAGCAAGTTCTTATGCAGAGTTTAGTGCAGCTATAGTGGACTCACTAAAGCAGTGTGGAGATATGATCAGAGGTCAGCTATTGGAGACTCTGTGTGGACTGTATGAAGAGTTGTAAAGACTCCTTCATGAGAAGACTGGTTGTCATTGATGTTGTAGCATGGAGACTACAGTGAAGCTGTAAACAGACAGAACTCAGTAATGAAGAGTTCTGAGAGTAGAACATTACTATCAAATGTGCCTTGACAAAATTGGGTCGGAATCCTTGGGGCTAGTGCCTCAGAAGTAAGAAGGATTGGCGTCCTTGGGGCTGGTGCCTCAGAAGTAAGAAGGATTGGAGTCCTTGGGGTTGATGCCTCAGAAGTAGGAAGGATAGGTGTCTTTGGGACTAGTGTCTCAGGAACTGGAAAGGATTTAAGTCCTTGGGAGTTGGTGCTCCTAAGTCCAAGATTGATGCCTTGGCGAAATAGAGTTGGAGCTCTAGAGTTTGGAGCCTCACAAAAGTCCAAGTTGGTGCTTGGAAATTGATTGCAACCACTTATATATTGTATCTATTTTTCTACAAAGATTATATTAATAAAAGCATTTATTCTTGTTGTTCATCTTGTGTTCTGAATATAAATGTTTTAACTGTTTTAACAATAGTCGAAAAAAGAAATACTGATTCACCCCCCCTCTCAGTATTTCCAACAAATACCACCAAATGTTTTATAGATTGCATATTAGGGACTAGTAATATTCATCAATATTTCTAAACTTTTAGTTAAATTTCTATCATTAAAATATTCCCTTCTTGCCAAAACTCCCTTGTATGAAAGAATCATTTAGAGGCTTAGAGTCCAATGGATTGGACTTAGATTCATTCCACCTCTATTGTTAGGACTTCATGAGCATAAAATTCAAGACAAAGAGTCAAGGGAGTGTTAGGGCATCAAAGAAAATGTAGGTTTCTATTCAGCGAGCATAATCACCTCACAACATGGAACATTAAACAGGTCATCGAGGAACTAAATGAGGAAAAATAAAGGAAAGAGGAAAAGTAGGTCACTCAAAGGGTGAGAAAGAATTTCAGTAGGGGGTTATGATTGACCTCCCAGTTAGGTAAAACATAAGGCTCATCTAACATTTCCTAGGCACGTGAAGGTTGTATTATACCTTCCTTTTTTACTTAATAACATTTCCTTAATTTAATTGAGTTCTTATGAAGGTTAATGAGATTTATCATGCTTTATGTGCCTAATGTGATTAGTGCACAAGATATTGAGAATATTTTGCGTAGACTATGAGGATATCTAGTCATAGAGATTCATGGGACTTGTCCCCTGCTATGGAAGGTTCAAACTCTACTGGCTTGGATAAATAAATACTCCTCCCTGTAGCTGCGAGGTCACTCAAGGAGCATGATCATTTTTCATAGGAGTTTTGGAGGGAAAATATTCTTCCTTTCAATGAGGCTCCACATCATTCATTTTGTATAAATAAAGGGTTCAAGTAGCACATTAGGAAACTAACAATGAATAGAAGCAAGAGGATAACAATGTAGAAAATCTAGTTTTCAAGCTCTGCAACTTTTCACTATGTATCAAAAATTCTTCAATTAATGAAAGACAACTTTGATTTCATTTCTTAGTTTATTTCTCCTTCAAAGATATGAGATCCCTTAGGTTAGGACCCACCCTAGGTGCTCAATACATCTATTGTATCGTTATTCTTTATGCACTTGTTCATTTTTGCAATTTGTTTGTGTATTGTTTTTATGTAGGGTTAATTAGCTTGTTTTTAAACGTGATTTTCTTGCACAACATTTGAGAACTAGATTATAGCATTAGTATTAATTATATTGTTTAGTTTTCACTTTTAATTATGCATCAAAGTTCACTCTAGTTTCTAATATTTATTTGTTGTCCATCATTGTTGTTTTGATGTGAACATCCCCTACTTTTGCAGCTACAAGAGACTCTACAACCACACATTTTGTTGAATAAATCCTTCTACCATTAATACGATGACCTAGACATGGGTGTTTTATTTTTTATTAGCCTTTATTATCCTCCTTTTACCTTCCAACGTCATCCTTAACACATTTTATAGCTCAATGAATTGCCTCATGTGGCAAAATAGGGACTCTTGTATCATTTTGAATTTTGCTTCTGAAACTCATCCAACTCATGATTCACCTTCTTTGATGTGTTACAACATCCTTGGAACCTTGAAGACGGAATTTAGAAGCAAAGAGACCAAACTAATTATTTGACCTAGTTTGTTGTAGAAATTGCCTTTTTCCTTGAAAATTAGGTTTTGCTATTTACAAGCTTTATTTTAGTTGCGAGTTTGCTTTCTTCACATAGTAGCATATATATGCTTTCATTTCATCATAGTTAAAATTGTTTTCCTCGTTTCATTGTAATTAGCATAGGTTTACTTATTATCTTTCATTCCCTAAAATTTTCGATTTTTCCTTTGGCATAAAATAGTTAGAATGGTCTTTGTGTAACTACATTTCATCTCAGTATTTCCACTGCTATAAAAGTCAGTAAGAGAAAAGGAAAGTGCTTACTGAACACATAGTGTTGACCCCTCTTAATTTTGTACGAACCCTGGGTTGACAATTAAAGTTGAGACCCTTGGGAGTTGCAACATTCTTGTTGCAATATTGAGGGCCATCAGAAACTATTGGGCTAATACTCATGAATACAACTGCAGTCTCTACATTTGATTTATACAATCCACATTTTCATGCATTTTCTCAATGCATTATCAAACATATTTTATCTCATGATTGTATTATTCATTCATTTAATATTTGTTCAACATGACAACTCAATGCATGCATACATTATTAAAATTTTACTAACTCTCTTTTTATGCTCACAATTTTCTGCCTTAACCATACCCTTCTTGGGCGTCCATGCCATGCATGCATTAATTTGAGAAACAAAAGATATCAAATTCAGCTGAAAGGAATTATTACCCAATTCATTTACCATTTTATATTTTCTTGCTTCCCTACTTACTTGGCTACCATCAAATGCATTCTCAACTAAAATATTTTCAAGGAGTTCAACTGGCTTCTTAGCATACTTGATGTTGGAACATTTAGCAACCCCCAAAATGATCTCAACCTCACATATTGGTCACAACTCTATCCTTTCATCTACTTACGCACAAGTTTCGATGAATATTCATAAAGGGTATTTTCATTATGTATCCCATTTACACATTCAAACAATGCCTTCAATCATGCACCCAAACATGTACATATACATCTTGTCATGCATGTGCCATACTTGCACATATTCCATGTTGTTCATACACATTTATTTTTAAATTTATTTTTCAACTTCTCTTTTTTTCAATCATTCACATGACAAGTCTGATAAATATAAGCATAAACACACTACTCTCTTTCATGTCATAGTTAACAACAAGAGATCACTCTTGCACACTTGCCATATGAACATTCCATGTGCCATGGAATTCATTAGATAACCTTACCATATTACCCAAAACGTAGCAAGTGGAAATTTCTATTTGCTTATTGTTCACACATTCATATTATTTTCATAAATAAAATATATTAATCAAGCATAATTTTCAATTAAGGAAACTCTCTTCTTAAGACATTTTCACAATTGTGACTTCATTGTCCATCTACTCCATATTGACCCAATCAAGCCCTCTTTTACTGATCCTTTATCCACATCTTCCCTCTAATGAAACTCTACAAGGCAGGCTTCCAAGTTCATTAGGAATTCAAACCAAAGGCTTGGTTAAATTTTTAGAAAAGGGAGCCTATTGTCCAGGTGGTTTATCAACTACCCTCTAATAAAAAGCACCAAGGTGGTTTATCAGTTGTACCTATAGCAAGCACCATGGTGGTTTATTATTTGTTTCTTAGCAGTAAGCACCACAATGACTCACTCTTTCATCCGATTTCATTCACAGGGATTCATTAAAGTTTCAGATGGTGTATTTCTCAATCTCAGGAATTGGAATCCACTATCTAGGTGATTTATCAAATATGTTTTCATAACAAGCACCACAGAGGTGTGATTTTCACTGTCCAGGTGTTATTAGCTACATAGCAAGCACCACAATGATTTAGTCTTCCATTGAGCCTCCCACTAGCCATACAAACTTAGACAACAAATTTCGATGGCCTCACACACAAACACTTGTGCATACACTCCTCCCTTCGGGACTTTAGCCTTCCACAAGGAAACCCAAGGGGAAGTGCATTGACAACATTGTCACAACATGCATATGTGATACTTGTACCATTCTTTCATCAACATGTTATCTTACATAGCCTTGATTCCACAATACTACATAAAACATGTTCATTAGCTTCACAATCATGATATCAACATGTTCCTAGTTACATGCTCATGATTAACCACTATTAGTCATCTGAATCATGTTATGAAAATATAATGCTCTAAATCTTTATGTATGCACATCCATTACTATATGCACCTAGCGTATCATTATTTGATATCTATTTAATGGACATGCATCTTTTAACTATTCCATATCTTGCATATTTAACATGCTTATGCTATTATTCATCAGCATGTGACAACTTCTCCAAATATCAAAGAAAAGTACTTATGGCTGCATCACTTGGCCATAAACTTTTGCAATTATGTCGGGTTGCTCTAGGGAATCTAGTCAACATCCTGCGTGTTTATCTTGTTGCATCAAACTCAAGTCAGTATTCAAGTAACATTAGTGTATTCACATACACAACAAAATAATTTGACATATGTACACATGCATGCATAGATATTAATTTAAAACTTAAATTATTTCCTATAGTCGATCTCATCTAGGTTTAATGTTGAACCTTAGCTCTAATACCACTTTGCTACACAGTATCAAAGCTCCCAATTCATCTATTCTTGAGCCCATCTAGGCCTAGTGCTGAACCACGCTCTAATACCACTTTGTCACATACCTAGTTCCCTCAATGACTTATAGAGATTATGGTGTACCCAATTTTTTATTTATTTTTTACTGGCTTGACAATAAGCTTTGATACGACTTTCCCACATACCCCTACTAAATTTATCCTAACCACATTTACAAAAACTTGATTTTCATCTCTCATACATTTTGTCAAACACTTCAACATGTAACCCTTTCTTTAAATACTTTATGTACAACAAATTAAGTAGCCTTTTTCTTGTGTACATTTTGTTAAACATTTTGTACGAAATCAAATAAGAAACTGTGCTCTAATTCCACTTGTAACATATTAACTAAAATATACCACTTAATATGCAATTTTTGATTTATGTCTTTGAGGTATTTTATCATATATTTTATATGCAAATGGTAATAAAACACCTTTAATACATTTCTTCAAATGATTTGCATGCCAATAGGTATAGATCAGTTATAATAGTACTATCATACAACAATGCTAACATAAAACAATACTATCCCCATCCACAAAACAACGTACTCATTGGGGAATTTTATCAAATAGTTTATATCCAATGAATCATCAAACCATTTAGGAATTTCTTCAAACACATTACATGCAAACTAATATAGCAACTTCCTTAGGGCATATCTCCTAAATTACAACAGTCCAAGTTTTGAAAATTGAACCAAATGATCAGTGGGAGTTCCCAACAATATGTTCCAAGTTTCAACCTTTGGAACCTCCCAAACGAAATGTTATAGTAGAAATTGCAACATGACTTGTTTGATGCATGATTTTAGTAGCATCGAGGAAGCTCAACTTCCTCTAATCATATATAAAAAAATAACACAACCCAAGATCTAAAAGTTGGAATAGATGATCATCAGGATTTCCCCTCATTATGGTCCAAGTTTCAGCTTTTGGAACCTCCCAAAAGGAAGGTTATAGCAAAAACTTCAACATGATTTGTTTGATGCATGATTTTAGGAGCATCCAGGAAGCTTGACTTCTTTCAATCATATCTCTTAAAATATCATGACCCAAGATACAAAAGTTGGACCAAATGATAAGCGAAATTTCCCATCACTATGATATAAGTTTTAGCTTTTGGAACCTCCAATAAGAAAAGCTATAGCAAAAATTCCAACATGACATGTTTAAAGATGCATTTAGGAAGCCCAAATTCCTTTGATCATATTTCCTAAAATTTCACAACCCAAGATCTGAAAGTTGGATGAGAGGATAAACATATTTCTCCTCACTATGTTCCAATTTTCAACTTTTGGAACCTCCCAGAAGAAAAGTTATAGTAGAAATTCTAACATGACCTGATTAAAGAAGAATTTAAGAAGCCTATTTTCCTCAACAAGTGTTGTTACAAAATTTAATACATATAAAAAGCTACATCCAAATAGTATAACAATTACAACCATGATAAAATTATTGAAGGGTAAATGCATGACATACAAACTTGCTAAAACGAAAAATTAAATAATTATGCATAAGAGATATTTATCTTGAGTCAAATTTTTGCAATATGGAACTAAATAAGGATTATCACCTCTCTACCTAGCCATAGGCACAACTATGTTGCAATATTTCTCATAGCTGGTCACACGTAAGCCAAATCTTCATGCCTTGAGGGAAAAACTAAACTCATGGATTTAACACATAGTTTTCTGACCAGATTTAACACAAAAAAAGAAGGCCTCTCTCCTCCACACAAAGGAAAGAATCTTAGTTTTCAACCTTTCCATTCCTCGACTAAGCCCATAAACATTCACTAATGAAAATGTAGGTTTGAAAAACATAAAGAAGTCCTTCTATGATCTATATAGTCCCTCGAACCTCCATTCTTCAATGCTTTCTGTGCCACATGGAAATAGAACAACTCTTAGTCCTCAAAGCCATCCAATCCAAGGAAAAAGCACTATAGCACATTCAATTCCTACTACACAGGTTGTCACCAATTGTTATGTCAATTTTAATTCGTGAGTGAGAGAGAGAGATGTATGAGAGAATAATAGAACAGAGAAAAAACTAAAAGCTTGAGAATCGAGATGAAGAATGACTTGATTCTCCTCCCTCTTATTTTTATAATCACACCTTGACCCTTCATCTTCCTAACCTTTTAGCTTCTTGGGAAGATTAGCCATCACATCAAAGGGAAATATTCACCCAAGGTATATTTTTCCTCTTAACTCAAATTTCCCCCCTCCCTAATGCATTATAATATGTTAGTTGTTCCCTTTCTTCAGCTCTAGCATTTTTATTAATAAAAATAAGCATTACATCATATAATAGAGTTTGACATCATAGCATCAATGATGGCACCCCAAGATTATATGTTTTTAATTACATTACAAATTTTGGGGTAATGAAAGGGGTTTCATTGTCTCCTCCCCTTTTAAGGACACTTCAGAAGTGACGTATGGGATGGTTGTGGGAAGAGAACATTTTTGGATACCCCACCTCCTTAAAGTCACCTTTTGGAGTGGGTATGTTACAATGTTCACCATAAATTAATTATGTTGTAAGGCATTTATATTGTGAACGAAGACCTCACCAAATTCATATTTAGAGATAATAAAACAATGGCATATGTTTAAGTATAGCATCGTCGTCCATCTATTATATAGTTTTTTATGCAATGTCAGTTGTAGTTCTATTGGATTAACATTACTTCCATCCATTGATGATATATTTGATTATGATAGGTGTGTTCCTATTGATTCATCCTCTTGCATAACTCTTCATGCTCCTCCAATAGTCAACTCTTCTGTGTTCCATAAGTCTTGATCTTCTCATACTAGTGATCATATGCAACACGTGCATGATACTCGAGATAATAGATTCCTAAGGATGTATTTGTAACCTAGCACTATTTTAGTAATGGTCAATGCTTCCATGACAAGCTACCCAATCATCTCTGTCTAACTAGGTTTTGTATTGATAATGATGCTTTCATTCATAATTGAATCCAAGGTCTATTGTAATTCAAATGGATCAAGATATAAGACATTTAGACTTTAATGGCTCATATTATTTTGAAACATCATAACTGTAAATTGGATTCCAATTAGTACATCACCCTACACTTGCAACATAAACCTATGCAATAACAGATAAGACATTTCTTCATATATGTGCTTGACTGATAAGTTTGGTTGAGGGTTATAATGCATTTCTGCATTTGGATTTTCCTCATCCATCTAACTAGTGAGAATAAATCTTGGGGCAACCAATGATTGTGTTGAGGCTAGTTGTTACGCTGGAGCTTTATCCACCATGGAGAGATAATAAATGAAAAATGATCTTGATTATGTCACCAATCCAAGTGAGTCATCTGAGTAAACCATCTTGTTTTGAACTAGTCACATCTTGACGCTAACTAAAACTTGACTTTGAATATTAGGCTATATCAATTACATCCTTTGTAACAAATTTTGGTCAAAACATATGAAAATTTGAAATTGAAAATAAATCAAAATATCCTTGATGCAATTGGTCTTGGATGGGAGATAATTGTGCTTTGAGGGCATCTTAATGCTTAAAAAGTTATAGATCCTCCAACCATTTCTTGCTTGACATATTGTCCAACAAAAACATAGCGGTTATAAAATATTTGTCTATAACATTATTTTCCTAAGAATTCATTTTCCTCTTTCATGAATGTAGCCACAAGTAGATCCAAGAAATTATAGCATTGTTTGCTTGATAATTCATTTCTATCTTTCACTAAAGTAGCCACAAGTAGATACAAGGATTTTGGTTTATAAAGTAATTCTTGATTAGGATTTGAACCATTGACCATGATTTCCTTGAAATCCTTATTCCTTTTATGGTTATTTACAAGATGTTTCTCTATCTATTTTGACATTCCCATGTCCATACTACTAGAGAGAGTTTTCATCTATTTGGATTTCCCTTAGGATTAGTATTTCCACCATAGATGGTTTAACTATAGTCCCATTATCTATTTGATAATGTCTGACTACACATCAAAACCATCACTTGGTTTTTATCTATGGAAGGCCATAGGTCAACTAAACAAAATCCTTGTGTTCGAGGGATTTTAGACACTAAAGAATATTGTTTGTGATGCCTAAGTAGTAATGATAATTCTTTTTGCAATGCTATAGAACTTATTCATAATTAACTTTAGAAAAAAAAAGGTACCAAGTATAGGTTTTAAGAATTGGGACCATTCAATGGGATTAGCTTTGGAATGCAGGAGACAAAACCTCTTACTTGTGCACTCATTCCCTAGGTTGAGAAAATCTCATATCAAAGGATGAATCTAATGATTGAGAACACATAGATAAAATTTCTAGATGGCTTGAATAAACATGATTCTATCACCTCCATTTGTTCCATCTTGGCTCTATCACCTCCATCTTTTAGCTATAACACCTATTTGGTGAATACAAAGGCATGAGGTGATCCTTGATCTAGCTAGCCATAACAACAACACTATGAAATATGCCCTACAAATGGAATTATAGGGAACTAGACATTTAATTCCTATAGAATAAAAGGCCAAGCAGAACTACCTTGGTCAAAATCTCTATAAAACTTATATATGGGAACTAGATCAAGTTTCAATAAGGGGAGACAAATATTCTCCACTATTGAATATCTAAGGGAGGAATGAATATTTGGTATCTAAATCATTCATGTAATTAATTTTGAGTAATAATGATGGGTATGCAATTAAATATCCATTCTCATGACTTCTCGAGGTGCTTATTAATGCTTGCTAATGTGAATTGTATACATTGTTCAAGGAAATAGAGGAGAAATAAAAATGTAATTTGGAATCATATAAGGACTTGTTTGAAGAACCCAAATGGATGTCATCGAAGGGGTGAAGTTAACTTGGAATTTAGTTGCTATAAATCTCAATTGCCTAATATTGGATTGTATCATTAATCATTATTGGAAGCAAATGACATAAAGTGACAATTGTAGAAAATATTGGAATATGGAGTAAGAATTTTTCCTTTTGTGTCAACAATCATCATTGTTACTAAGAAGGATGGAGGTTGGATAATATGCATTAATCGTTGTGCATTAAATGAGATCACCGTTAAGATCCATTGCCCATTACCATAGATTGGTGACTTGTTAGATCAACTGCAACAAGAAAAGTACATCATCGGGCTAGGCTTGAAGTTTAAATACGACCAAGTCCAGTTTAGAAAAGAATATTCTTAGAAAACTTCTTTGAAAACACAAGAAGGTCTCCATGAGTGGTTAGTCGTGCCTTTTCATTTATGTTATGTGCCAGTCACATTTGTGTGTTTAGTGAATGATATATTTTGTCCATTTATCTACTATTTTGTAATTGTATATTTGGATGATATATTAATCTTTGGTGTGATGTGGGAAGGACATGTTTCTCATTTGAAATAGGTACTAGATAAATTGAAGAAGTACTAGGAGTTTTCTAAACAATCCTTAGTTTACATTATACCTTTGGTAAAATGGAGGTGAATTAAATATTGATGCATCAAATATTGAAGCCATAAAAAAATGGCCCATATCCACCAATGTGACAAAGATGAGAATATTCATTTTGGTACATCAATAGTAGAGGAAATACATTTTGTCATTCTCCACATTTGCTACTCCACTTCATGCAGTCATAGTAAATGGGTAGAATTTTCAATGGGGAAGTTAACAACAAAGATATGTTAAAGAGTTGAAAAAAAAAATCAACTAGGCATTAATTTTGGTAATGTCTAATTTGTAACAACCATTCGAAATTGAGATCGATGGAAGTGGGTATGCCATGGGCAATGTCCTTATGTAGGAAATAAGACCATCAATTATCTATTTGAATTGTTTCATGGAGCTATTTTTGAATCTCCCACATATTATCAAGTGCTCCAAGAATTAGTACATGAGGTGAATAGATGGTAATACTACCTACTTGGTAAGGAGACTATGATCCATGCTGACAAACAACCTCTATAGTATTTGTTGAGTTAGAACAAATTACAATAGGTAGAGAATCACAAGTGGATGGATTTCCTCCATCCATTCACATCCCTTGATTAGGTGAAAGAAGGAAACAACTAATAAAGTAACAAATAAATTGTCCAAACCAACCATGAAGAAGATTTTCATTGTGGAGACAATAATGAAGCTTCAACCATTCACTTATGGTGTTTATGAGTAAGAGTGCATGTATGATGTTGATTTTGGAGGTGTATATCAACATTCAAAGAATGAAATAGTTTAGCTCATGAAGAATAAATATGATCTCAATCACACATTGTTATACAATTTGGGCAAGATTTGCATCCCATAGAACATAAGAATTAAGCATCTACAAGAAGCTCATACCTCTATAATTATATCATTTTTTTTACATTAGACTTTTTTTTTTTAATTTATAGAGGTATGTCTATTGTTCAAAGATGTAATAATAGTATTTGAAGTTCATACACAAATGTGTGCTATGTAGTACTAACAAACCCAACAATACATGTATGCCTCTACTACTGCTTAGAAGACCATGGAAAAGTACCTTTATGGATTTTGTTGGAAGAGTGCAATTGACATCACGAGGAAATAATTACTAATTCCATGCAAGAAGACCATTAAAGGCCATGAGGCAACCCAATTATTCTTTACAAATGTGTGGGTAAATTTTGAACTGCCTATATCAATTGTATATGATCTAAACTTCATATTTTTAGGTATTTCTTGGACGAGATTATGGGAAATAATAGACATGAAACTAAATCATTCTATAACTTTCTATCCCCAAATAAGTTGGTAGACAAAAGTGGTGGACAAAAGTATAGTAAAATTATTTAGAGGCTACAACTACAAGCATCAAAAGACTCAATATGAGTGGTTGGTTTATATATAACATGCTTATTGGGTAGTACATTCTTCAACCCAAAAATCCCTTTTTGAAGTTTTTTCCTACCACTGTCACTTTGTGATGTTGTTTACAAGTAGCAAGAGGAAAAGGCATAAAAAATGCATGAGAAGACAATAGAGCAAGCATATTCATTGATGGAGTCAAAAATATTCATTAGAAAGTATAAGAGCAATTAGGATGGAGTCATGCACAGTAAAATCTGCATCATGAACAACATAATTATAAATATTAAAAAATCCAAGTTAGAGATTGTCTCATTATATCTTAACAAGGAAAGATTGTAGGGACTAAACATTAAGTTAAATCCACCAAGGTATGGATGTTTTGGAATCATTTAACAACTAAACAATAATGTTTTGAACATATACTACCACTGTATATGTAAATGTTTTCGGTTGTGCATGTACAAAGTCTATTCGTATTAAAATCCTCTAGCTTGGATGAGGAGGAGGGATGGAAATTACTTTGGTTAGTGGAGAGTGCTATTGAGGAGTTGGAGGGGGATTCAATATTGCAAGTAAAGCTTCGACAACAAAAAAGGGAAAAAAAGGATTATGGAAGATTATACTCGAATAATAGTTATAAAGGAAGGTAAAATGGTAGGGAGGGACCAAGTCAATGTTTTATTCTCTCACCTTTTCCATCGGTAGCTTTTGGGGACAAAAGGCCTCCAAATTGGGGAGGTGTGATTTGAAAAGAATCATAAAAAATGAAATGGAATGGCTAAGGTGTCATGAACATGATTTATTCAAATCTAGGCTCTTTTTTTATTTAGATCAAGTATTTGTTTAATCAGAAGTAATTTCCTTTTCATGTTTAGGAGAAATTCCACATTTATGTGGGCTTGACACCAATGTATAAAAGGAGTGTTATCTTGCAATCTAGAAGGAACGCCACACATGGTCATGAGTTGGTAGTATCAGAGTAAGAAAACTCAACACCACTTAAAGAAGACTAGGTTACAATGTGTGGAATGAGGGGAGATCATAATTGTTGAAGTGAGCTCACACCCATTTTTTGAGACTAGTCTTGACTTAATGAACAAATGAGGAGTCGTAGTCATTTGGATGAAGTCAAATTATAGCCTTGGAAAGAAGGATACCACAACCATTAGAATGAAAATTAATCCCATCGATTGGAAGGAAGGGTAGTCATGTCATTATAGATGAATCTTGAATTCCTTCAATTTGGACATTGTAAATCACAAGAAGGAAACCCACTAATTGCATAAGATATCATTTGCTTAGACAATGTGATGGAAATCAACTTGACTCCATTGTGAATGATGTGATTGGACAAGAATTGAAACAACCACAAATTCTTATGCATGGTCAATGCAATATGACAAGAAAATTATTTGGATTTTGAAGGGTCCAAAGGGGAACTAAAAGGGCCTTTACCATGTTGATACATCACACATCAAGGTATTAATTGTAGGAATTTATGCATTCTACGATTTTTAATGCAAAACATAAATTTCACCACCTTCTTAGAGGTTTCTTGGACCTTAACCCTTTGAATTTTTAAACTTAGCGCTGTTATCGAATATAAATAAAATACCAACAAAAAAATACAATATTTCACCTCTTGACAATCCCAATCTAGTGGGAGGTTCAAGAGAAAATATATGGAAGTGTGATAATAAGTTATAGCCCCTCTAGGGCAATCATATCATGCATAAAACATATATGAAAATAATTTATGATAGCTATAAATTCAACAACAAATATGCCCAATCTTCTTCAATAAATATGTTAAATCACTCAACAATTGTAGCCTTAACTGATGCCAAGTCAATGAGACGTATAAATGTTCGAACCTATAAAACCATGCATAAATAAATGGTTGAAAGTTGAAAATCAAATCTTCCATTGCATAGGCATTAGATAATTAGAAACTACATATATATGCATAAAGATGAAGTTCATCTACATGCCATAACATTATCCCAAAGTTAGCACAATTATTTAGCTCTCTAAAACCTTAGGTAGGGAAAATAATGAAAGCCCCACCTCAACTATCGTCACATAAGCATGTCCTTCAAGGCAATTTTTACATCGGACAATCCCTCTTGCGGACAAGAGCGATCTCCCTAGATCCTAAATGGAAACTAGAAACAATCATGACAAATGAACTGACTCTTTCCCTAAGTTGAACTTATTTGAATTACAAGCAGTCTAACTAATGGATAGACCTCTTACCAGTTTCACAAAATGCCTCATGAAGATTCCTGGTTGTGAATTGATGCAGCTCTTCAATGCTTGGTAGAACCTGCAAACATAAACCATAAAAAGGATCAAAAGCACATGTGATACAGTAATTCAAACAACTTAGCTTAATGATCAAGGAAATTAGGGGTTGAACTCGCCTTGATGAACATAATAAACAATTGCAAACTATTCATCATTCACAAAAGACAAAATCAATGGGAGAAAGTGCTCATTTGTATTAATCAGAAGATAAGAGGAGCCTTACAACCTTCGCCTTGATGCCGTGAGGTCCCTCCCAAATGCCTTCAATCTCCTCCTTAGATAACAAGCTCTCCAATCTCAAACTAACAACATAAGTTTGTATTCTCTGAATTCTGACCTCTTTCATCCCTCAACCCTCTAGTCCTTTTATAGATCAAAGAGAGGGAAATTTCAAATCCCTAAGAAGAGTATGAACCACCTTTATTGAATGATTAGGTTACCATGAGAAAAGGGATGGAGTTTCATCTTATGAGGGTTATAGTTCGAATAGTCATCACCTAGAAGCTTTCAGTTGGGAAATATTCGACCAACTATGTTTCTAGAATGTACTTTTTATTTTTACTTTATAGAATTCACCTGGGTGGGTTTATAATTACAGACAGAGTGCAGCTCTGCGCTATTCTCATATTAGATTTCAGTGCATGCACCGAAAACACTAGAGAAATCTGCGCAGGTGGAACTTAACAAGGTGTGAGAGCTATTTGACCCAAATTTCTCATGGAATTTAACATATTTTGAGTTGTTGGAATTCTAAGGGAGTTGGTTTCAACATGTTCACGGATGGTAATAATATCCATAAAATGATCAAGTGTCACGGCAACAAATTGACGTGTAACAGTAATATATCTCCTTCTCTTATTCTCTTCAATAAATAAAATTTAGGGCTTCATATCCCTATTCTCCAAGTCTCCAATAGATGAAACCTCAACCCGGGTATTCAAGATGCTCCAAAAAACCCTAGCACATCTAAAATAAGAGGGATAAAGTACAATGAAGAAGTACAAAGAAAGAGAGACTAATACGCTACTCTTGCCACATATCTCACACAATATGATAACGAAAAGACTTTCCCCTTCCCCTTTATATCTGAGAGGTAAGGGAGGACAACAATGTAAGTGTTGGCCTAAATCCTTAGAAGCAATTTACTATGAGCACAAGTAGGCTCACTCATGTTAAGCATTTCACTCCAAGCGTACACATGTTGAGCTCCAAGGTTATGTTATGCACAAGAAACACTCCAATGTAAGGGTGCTCCATGAGATATGTCTGATGCTCCTCCTACAAGTCTCTAAGAATAACAATGCTCCTCCTAAGCCATGCACTCCTATGTCCACTCCATTTGCATGAACACTATCACAACCTAAGAATCCTCAAGTTAATTTAATGCCACCATGCAAGCATCCAATCCACCCCAAGCTATCTAGGGATAGAAACCCTCATCCAAAATGAAAAATTATCCTCTTCTAATTCAATGCATCCTCTCAAGTAAGTGACTAATCTCCACATGGGCATCATTATGAATGCCCCAAGTAATCTAAAAATATTTAATGCTCTAAGGAATATTGTCATGCAATCATTTAATTAATGTTATACAACCACTAAGTAAGCCACATCTAATTTGCAAGTTCATCACAGACCATCCAAGGGTTAATCATACACCATGTACCCCAATTCTCACGAAGCACCCCTAAACATGGTGCAAACACTTACAGAGTAACCCTAAAAGCTAACATTGATAAGTGGTTGGTTTTTGGTGGTTCCAAACATTGAAGAGAGTACATAAGTGTTTCTCATGTTTTCTCTCCTTGATATTCAATCAAAGGAGGCTCATACAACCCTAAATTTTCCACATTAACAACAACATAAATTTGCATATATGAAGGCAAATCCAACTTGAAGGCATTATCACCAATCTTTTCCAGAATTCTGAATGGACCATATCGAATTAGTTTAAGCTTTTTACCTTCTCCTTGGAGCCTCTCTTTGCTAATGCAAAGCCAAACTTCATCATCGACTTGGAACTTGTGATCTACACGATGCTTGTTGTGCCTTGCTTTGTACTTGCCTTGGCTCTTTTCAAGCTGATCTTGAATTGTTTGACGTACCAATTGGATTTTCTCAATGAACTTATTGGCATTGTCAATGTCGTTATGGCCATCAATAGTGACATCCTTCCCAAAAATTAAATCCAATGGCGATCTATGCAAGTATCCAAAACATGCTTCAAATGGTAATGTTTGTGTTGAAGAGTGCTTGGCCCGGTTGTAAGCATGTTGAATGTAGTGAAAATGTTCATCCCACAACTTAGGATGTTTGTTGAAATACCCATGAAGAAGATGTATCACGGTCCTGTTCACCACCTTTGTTTGACCATCTATTTGTGGACGAAAGGTTGTACTCTTTTTCAACTTTATATCCATCAAGCCCCATAAGCTTGACCAAAAATTCCCAACAAATCGAGAATCTAGATCACTAATAATGGATGTGGGAAATCTAAATTGAACCCAAACATGCTGAAAGAATAACTGAGTGGTTTGTTCAGCTGTGATTTTCTTTTTACATGGCACTAATATACACATCTTGTTGAACCTATCCACAACTAAAATAAATAATCATGGCATCTTTTTGACAATGGAATACTTCCTACAAAATCCATAGAAACACTATCCCATGGTCATGAAGGTACTGGAAGAGGTGTGTATAATCCTAGCTTCCTATTGCTAGGCTTACTGATTGCACACAATGAACATCCTTTAATAGAATGTGACACACTTTCAAGCATATGAGGCCAATAACAATACCTCTGTAGATGTGCCATTGTCTTACTTACACCAAAATGAACAACAATAAGAGAAGTTTGTGCCTCTCTTATGATGTTGACTCTTTCTCCCTCTAGAATACAAAGCTAATGCAAGATGGTACAACAAGTTATCATGCAAATGATAATCCAAATCCTCTACTTGGTTACCTTGACTCAAGTTTGCATAAGCATCCTGAAATTCATTGTGTAATGCATACTGCTCAATATAAATTTCAAGCAAAACATAATTATGATTGAGTAAACTAGTTTCACTAATAATAGGCCTAGAAATCATATCAACAACCTTGTTATAGATACCTTTCTTATACCTTATTACCAAGTGGAATTGTTGAAGAAAACCCATCCATTGAAAGTGCCTTGATTGCTGCAACTTAGATTGAGATTGCAAGTGTTGCAATGGTTGATGATAAGTGTGACTGATTGTTTCCTTACCCATCAAGTAGTGTTTCCACTTTTTCACACTTTGCACCAATGCATACAATTCCTTGTCATATGTAGGATAATTAATCACTACACCATTGGAAGTTTTTGAATGAAAACAGATGGGCTTACCATGTTGCATGAGGACTACACCCATGGCGTAGTCACTAGCATCAGTCTGGATCTCAAATGACTATCTCAAGTCTGGAAGTGCAAGTACTAGAGCTGAACTAATCTTTTCCTTCAATGCATCAAGTGCCTTTTTCTGTTTGCCTCCCGATTGAAAAAACCTTTTTCACACTAGTCAATGCATGCAACGGAGTTTCTATAGAAGTAAAGTTAGCAATGAATTTCCTCCAATATTGGGTTGCTCCCAAAAAACTTCTTACCTCAGTAACTGTCTTGGGCCTTGGCAAATTCAAAATGACATCAACCTTGGAGGGATTTATTTTCAACTCACCTCCTCCAACAATATGACCCAAGTGAACTAAAGAAGTTTTTCCAAACTCACACTTTGACATCTTTAAGACATCAAGTACTTTTCTCACATGTATGACACGTTCATCACGAGATTTATTGAAAATTAAGATGTCATTTAAGTATACTATAACAAACTCATCAAGAAATGGCATCAACACATCATTCATCAGAAGCATGAAGGTAGCAGGAGCATTACATAAACCAAAAGGCATAACTAGCCATTCAAACAAACCTTGTTTTGTCTTGAATGTTGTCTTCCAAATGTCTCCTTCAACAATTCTAATTTGATGGTAGCAACTTCTTAAGTCCAACTTAGAAAAATATTTTGCATCTTTCAATTGATCTATTTAATCATATATTCTAGGCAGTGGGTAACGGTTCTTTACCATAATCTTGTTCCACGCACAAAAGTCCAAACACATGCACCATGTTCCATCCTTCTTTGGCACCAAAATAATAGGTGACCCACATGGCAAAGAACTTGGTCTAATGATCCCTTTGTCGAACAACTCTTGAATTTTCTTTTTAATATCTGCACTTTCCATCACTGACATCCTGTACATGCCAATGTTAGGAAGAGGAAAATATTGCTACAACTGTATTTCATGTTGGATTCCTCTCTTGGGAGGCAATCCTTTTGGTTCCTAAAACATCTCATCATATTGGTTAACAACATCAACCAATTCAGATTTCAATCTTGAGTCACAACCTTGAAAATCTTCATTATCAACATCATTCTTGGGTTTGATCATTAGAAGCACAAAATTCTTGCTAGAATTCACTAGTCTTTTCATCTGCCCCACATTTACAAGTGAAAGATTTAGTTTCTTGCTATGGGCTCTTACAATGTATTCTACTCCATCTTTGAAAAAATGGTATTTGTTTTCATGTCTATGGAAGATAGATTTTTTGTCATAGAGATATGCGCTGCCCAAAACTATATCACATATGTCTAATGGCACAACATCAAGTTCCACTTCATCTATAAAATTTGGAGTAATGGCAAATTTCAGTCTACACTTTCTAGTTACTTGCAATTGTGCCTTGTCACACACCCATCCTAATGGATATGGATTATGATGTGGAATGGTTTCCAAGTTTAAACTTTTGATAATGTTTTCAGAGATGAGATTGGCTTGAGAGCCACTATAAAAAAGATTATTAATTTTTCTATGTTTTGAGATTACCCTTATGTGGAAAATTTCTATCCTCTTCTTTTCATTTTGAGTTTCATTGTGTGAATTTTAAGTACTAGTGCTAGCAATGGAGTCCTTACCTTTTATCCCCATGGCTATGATTTTAGTTTCATCACCTGAATTGGATCCCAAATCCTGTTGAGTGGTTGCAACTGTCTTTTGTTTTCCCTTGTTGTTGAATTTCTTTGGTTTCATCTCAGGATGAAGCTTCCAACAATGAGCTTCATCATGGTTGTTGGAGAGGTAAATCCCCTCTACGGATAGAGGCGATCCCTACTAGCCCAGAATGGGTCTAGCAACAATTAATCAATGCTACTGTGAAAGTTCCTAATTGCAATTAAAAGAGAGGCAATGAACACCTACTTGGATTCCAACGCTATTGTTTGATGGAGAAATGTCGCTCTCGCTCCTTCGCCGTGGCCGGTCACAATCTTCCACGATCTCCGTGAATAGATACCTGCACACACGAAGAGAAAGACAAACACAAGCGTGAAACCTAATAAAGACAATTATACATCAGTCAGAAAGGATGTAATTCACATTTAACCATTGCATCGACAAATGAGAATGGAACCATAACAGTAGTCATCTATTATTAATCAATAATCAGAGAAAGATACAACCAATGTTTTGACGCTGAATTCTTCTCAAGAGGGTCCAGCCAGCAAGTCTCATAAGCATTCACCCATAGAAGTGGATCTCCCAAGTCAAGCAACTCTCTCTCACACAAAACTCTAAGACTTCACAACCTTTCTCTAGCTCTCTAGCAATCCACACTTTATCACACCAACTACCTACTAGCAGCAGCACACAAAAACACTATGAATTCCTCGTTGTCAAAAACTATTCCCAAAAACTAGTTGCTCATGGCAATGGTAGAGGTTTATATAAGAGAAGGAGTCTCCATGAAGGGTGGAAGGATAAGCTTATCCCCAAGAAAGGTGGCCCATATGACGAACAGACATGCCATAGAAGGGAGGGCGATACTCACAAGGCCAACAACCAGGTCTGGAGTCATCTGGAAGGTTGGCTGTTAGAACAAATTCACCCAAACAGGATCAGCGCGGATTATAACAGGACTGGCGCGCTGACGTCGCACCTCAATAACTGAGAAGGCCATGTCAGCGCGACTCAATACAAAGGCAAGACGCGCTGGCTCATGAAATTCGATCAACGCGGAAAACAGGTGTACTTCCGCGCTGGCAGCGCATTTGGTCTGTTATGGAGCGCCCATCAGCGCGGTTATTTGGACAAAAGTCGCGCTGATAGCAAAAACTTTGGCAAAGTGGGTTATTTGGCCAGTTTAGAGAGCATGAGCATGATGAATTTGATTTCATGACACAGTAGGGATACTGACAGGATGACAGTGACAAATTGCTGTGTAACAGATGCCCCCTAAAGCATGAAGCCCGAGAGAGTGGGAGGGGTGAAATGCTTTACAAAACTGCCGAACTGGAACACCACCAGGAAGGACCTGCACGTATGTACAACTGATAGCTTGATTACATGTAGTCTAGGCATGGGCGCAGCCATCCAAAAGACATATGAAGAAAGGTCTGTGGTATGGACGCAGCCACCCAGCTGAAGAGACCATGACGATAACAAGGTATGGTCGCAGCCATCCTAAAAGACTCAGGTATGGTCGCAGCCATCCATCAACGAGTCATGTAATATCAATCCACAAAAATCGCAGCCTGGCTCACAACAGACTAGAACCAGGGTCTTGCGCTCCATCCCAATCCGAACAAAGTACAAGTTCAAGCATGTGAATACATGAGTTGAAGTCGAACATGCATGAACATCGTCTGATTACCAGTCAATGAGGAAAACTGTTAACAGACGCGAGAGGGGCCACCAATAATGACAATGGTCCTCAAGGTACTATAGGTACAATCCACGGCATGTGAATCAATGAGCTGGCGTCGAACACCCGCGGAATTATTCGATCGGAGGCCAATGATGAAAACCTCGCGTCGAATACGAAGAACCTGCCATTGAGGCATGCAGGCTCTAAGGCACCTGGAAGGGGTCTCTAAGTCACCATCCTGGATAATGAGCTGAAGTCGACAGGAGGCAACCTTGATCGAAGGTGGGCCATAATATTTCCCACATCATCGACACGAGACAAAGGAAGATTGTTGTGATGAATCAGAAGTATGTGAGGCGTCAAGGGTAGGTTGTAACTCTGCAGAGGTCAACTTCTCTTGAACATATCGGCGGCACGATAGCGGACTTGGCAGTATTTGACATCAAATGAGCAAGGGTCATGGTGACAAGGCAAATGAGCAGATGAGAGGTCAAATAGGATAACCCAAACCCACGGAGGCCAGTGAAAAAACAAGATGAGATGGTCCCACCTAGACACGAAGCAGAGGAGTGCCATGTTCAAGAGCGACATACTGCCGACACGACCATTATTACAGTTCCATTTTCCCCACCATTTCTGGCAGGTACCCCGATTATTTTTGGCGGACAAGCTTGACGGGGATAGCATATGCTTGGAAGGCGTCATTTCGACGATACCCGATGTCATTTAAGTTTTAACGAGACTGACAAAGGAAGAACTCGGCGTCTTTTCCTGTTTAGAGAGTCTGAAAAGACAGCAGAAAAGAAAACTCCAGGCGGGTCCTTTTTCGTAAAGTTGTGTCTCTCGAGCCCGAAAAAGTATAAAACAATACTCGAAAGAACCGCCCGACCAAAATGATCGAGGAGTACTTTTCGTAAATAGTGACTTCGACCCGAAAAAGTAAAAAAGCGGTCAGAAGCACGTCGTTTTGGAGCCAATAACGAGTTCGAAACGACAAAAACCCGGCAATCTTTTTAGTTTAAACGGTCGAAAAAATAGCTTTAAGGGCGACCGCCTCTCGTTCTTTTTAACGAGCCGAGAGGGGGACTCGACTATCTTTTCATCTTTAAACGGTCGGAAAAGAGCTGAAAGCAGACCTCCATTTTTATTTTCTTTAACGAGTCAAAAAGGGAAAATACTCGGCAATCTTTTCATATTTTACGAGTCAGAAAAGAGCTTAAAGGCGACTCGTCCTAGAGGAACGAGTGGTATAAAAGGTAGCAACTGGTTCCGGCAATGGTGGAACTGCTCAAAACATGTAATGGTCAAGAGGCTGGCTAATAAAACCACTCATCGCTGCGGTTCCTCAGGAGGGGATAAACAACCAAGTGAGAGCATATGATCGGCCAAAGAGCTGGTAGCAATGGAATAAAACAACCAAGGCTCGTCTAGCATAATTCAACGGATAAAAATGGCAATCACGAGATGTAAATCGGGTATGGGTTCATTTTTACACAAGCTTGAACCATGGAGAACTTTGCTTGGATTCGGTTTCATGTTTACACAAGCTTGAAACGAAAAACTATGCTTGTTATGAATTCGCATGCCCCCAGCATAATAACGCAAATCGAGGTACATGCCCCCCAAGCTTCATTGCATTCAACAAAGTGGATGGAATGAAGGTTCACTCTCGAGATCGATGAAAGACTCGACTTGTATTTTACGAGATCTTAATCAAAAGACTCGATTTTGAAAGGGAGGTGTTTCATTTTTTTAATGAGGTTGACATAGTAAAAGAACTATCCTCATAACCCTTGTTTCATTTTTTAACGAGCTTGACACAAGATCAGGAACTATACTCCACTGGACCCAGTTTCATTTTTTAAGGAGCTTGACACCGGAAAGGAACTATGCTCCAACCAGACCCAATTTCATTTTTTAGGGAGCTTGACATAGGAAGGTGAACTATGCTCCGACCAAACCCAATTTCATTTTTTAGGGAGCTTGACATAGGAAAGTGAACTATGCTCCGACCAGACTGCCTCATAATGAATAGGAAGTCGGTGCTTCCAAGAGTGTTATTCCTGGTGGAAGGACCACATCTTGGAAGTCAGGACCTAATGCCTCCAGGACACTATGCACGACGGTGTCATCACTGGATACAGGCACAGGGTAGGTGGCCACGTAGTTGATCTGCGGTGGGGCAGATACAACTGGTGGATAAAAACTAGGAGGGGACGACAACTGCGCAGGAGGCATTGGGGGACTAACGAACGACAATTGATCGATAATCACAATTCTTCCATCGTGTGGAAAGAAAACCACACGGAAAAGCGAAGAAATAAGTGCCCCCATGGCGTAAACATAGTCGCGACCAAGGAGAAGACTAAAGTCTAAAACACCTTGGGTAACCAAGACGTCTATATAGACGGTTTTTCCTCCCAAAGTAATAGGGAACTTCGGGAGAACTCCTAGAGATGGACAGGCTCCTCCGTCGAAGGCCAACAGATTCTGCGTGACCAGCCCAAGCTGTGGGGAACCTAAAGCTTGCCAAGTAGTGTACGGCATAAGACTGACCGACGCACCTTCATCCAGAACAGTGCCAGGTACTGCCTTATCACAGGCAAGTACTGTAATCTGGAAAGGCACATGGGATGGAAGGCGACCGGCGACCAGGCGATTCCAATCAAAGGAAGCGACCAGACTACTTGGTGGGGGAATCGTATGATTGCCCCCAGGTGCTAAAGGGAACGAAGGAGAACCTTCGGGAGCAGCTGGGTTAGGAGAGTCATTTGGGGACTCAGGAGAATCTGAAGAGATGAGAAGAACATGGGCGTGATTCTCTTCTGAAACAGAGTGAGCGAGTGGCGGACTCGAGTCAACACTCTTTCCGACCAATGGTTGGTCTGGAACAGGCTGGACACAGCCGGGTTCGGGAATAGGCGCCTGGACAAGAGAAGAATCTGAAGCAATCTCATTGTCGGGAGGCGGATGATCTGCAGCTGCAGAAAGACGTTGATATCCAACGGGGAGTTGGGGTGAAGGAGCTGTAAGACTTTCCAAGACAACAGAGGCTTTATCCATTAGTGGACAAAGGTGAAGGGGATGATTGCCTTCACAAAGTCTACAGGGGATTCAAATCTTCCCTTTTCCCTTACCTTTGTGAGTCGATAGGGGAACATCGCCGTGAGCCTCAGAGGACGATGAGGGGCGGGCCGTATCATGAGACCATACTTCTAAGACCCTGGGGATGCCAGGACAATCGCGAAGAAGATGGTCCTCCTTGCATAATCGACAAGGAAACTTAACCTTCCGCGGAGGAGCAGAAGGTGGCCCGACTACAGCTGTACTAGCGGGGGTTTCGGGACTTGAGGGGATAGATGGATTTGAGGAGGGGACGGCGTGTGTAGGCTCTCCCTTAGGGGACTTCTTCTTCTTGGTCTTCTTCTTCTTCTTCTTAGCCACCTGGGTACTCGTATCGAGAGTGTCACCAGGTGAAGTACAAGAGGAAGACGTAGAAGTAGGCGTCGAAGGGGAGAGATCCACCTTAGGATCAACATGACGTTGTTCAGGTGGAGGGACTAATGGACTAACAGCCGATACGGCAGGGACCAAAGAGGTTGAAAACAACCAAACAGGCAACCCGACAGTTAACCCCGGAAGGGATAACGTTGCCATATAAGGAGCACCAACATTCCCGAGAGGAGGGAAATGACCAGGATTCCCGTCAGGAGGGGAACTTGGGTTGGTGAACCCCGGAAAAGTTGCCATGGCAAACAAAAAGAAACCTACTCGAGCTAACGCACACAAGATCTAACCAGGTGATGTTATCGTGGCCAAATAATTTTTTAAGACACTGGAACTAAACTTGACCTTTTCATGTTTCAAGAGTCGAGAAAAGGACGAAAAGATGACTCCAGTCTCCTTCGAATGTTTAATGAGCACGAAGTGACAAGACGCTCACAGGCACCTTTTCGTTTAAGGAGTCCGAAAAGGATCAAAAGTGACTGCTCTAGAGACTCTAGGCAAAGGGTTTACCAAGCAATCCGTAAAACTGCTTATACACCTTGGCAATCGTATGAGAACCAAGGATTTTCCGTACTGCAGTCAATCTTCCCGAATGCTGTGTTCGGTGCGTTACGGCTCACAAGGCGGCAGACTCGGCTTCCTATGGATCAAGGATAAAAGCCTAGTGGGGTCTCCCTATATACGCGACGGTACGTGGGAGCACAGTCCGTGTTAGACCACTATCGAGTCACAGAAGGAGGAATCACCCAACCGTAATGTGAAACAATAGTGACTATGTTTAAAGACGCCGGAACACGTCTCTAACCTAGACCTCTAGATGTTTGCGTTAAGTTCCAATGCGTTTTTAGGTTTATTCAGTTTATTTTATGGTTGATCTTGAATTAAGTTTCGATTTCAGGTCCTACCGTGTGTTCTCTCACAATTACTTAGATGCAAACTACATGCCAAAGAATACCATTTCGTTCGATGAATTCTAGCTATGAGAAGGTTAAGAATTTTCCAATCAAACAAAATGAACACAAGCGATCAAACAGCCTAATGCAGCTAAAGGCAAGGAAACGAAACTTTTTCTTTTGAGAATACAAATCAATGAAATGTTCTTTTCCTTTTCAACTATCGAATACAAAGATACTAGTTTGATTTTTTTTCAATGGCACAAAGCACCTAAAATGAATTTTGAGGAACAGGAACACCAAGCAAAGAGAATAAAATCACTTAATGAAAGCACACAAAGTTCCCAAAACATCCAAAACAGATCTCCAAATCAAAAGGAAAGACCAAATTCCGCACGAGCTATGTGATCTAAGCTCGGCAAGACAAACAGGAATTCAAAGAAGGAGGAAGCAAACCACTCGGAAACACAACCAAAAGCACTTCAACGATCACTGAGCAAGTGTAAAAAGCAAATCTAGAGTTGGCTGGTCAAATGAGAAAACAAGGTTCCCGCGGAAGGCTTGACACACACACGGCCACTAGATGCCCTAGGGCTAGAGTGCGAAATCAATGGAGAAAAGCAAACACCCGGAGGATGAAAGTTACAACCAGTCAATTAGAGATTCAACACAATCCAGCAACTGTAAAAGTCATGGCCAAAATACAAACCAAGTAGCGAAAGCAAAGAGGAAGGTATTTGCAAAACCGAAAAATGAGCAAAAACGAAACCTGGTGGAACAAGACTTCGCAAGCAAGTATCTCAGAGTTCAGGCAATGAAAAACAAGTCATAGACCAAGTGGAAAGAAGAGGGGAAAGTCAAAGCAACAGGCTCAGGAGGCAAATTTAAACAAAAATGAATTCTACAGGATCAGCGCGGGTGGCCTTCAGCAACTCGGCGCTGACAAGAGAAGGCCTGTAGCAACTTTGCGCCGTCAGCGCGGAAGCACACGGATTAAGCGCGCTGTCTCAAAAACGAGGTCAGCGCGACTGTTAGACGTACAGGCGCGATGACAGGGAAGACAAAGAAGCAGGTATGCGACGTCAGCGCGTCTGTTTTGAATTAAACCGCGCTGAGGGTAAAAAACAAGTAAAATCAAAGCAAAAGCTCCCAAACCAAAGGCAAAACTCTTTAGACAATTAAGACACTTCCCAGATGGGCCCAGGAAGTCTAAAAGCAGAGAAACAATCCCCAATCTTGACAAGAGAGTAACAATCAAACTCAAAAACAAGGATGAACAAAAAGAGACACAGGCCAGCTCCCCAGCGGAGTCGCCAAATTGTTGGAGAGGTAAATCCCCTCTACGGATAGAGGCGATCCCTACTAGCCCAGAATGGGTCTAGCAACAATCAATCAATGCTACTGTGCAAGTTCCTAATTGCAATTAAAAGAGAGGCAATGAACACCTACTTGGATTCCAATGCTATTGTTTGATGGAGAAATGCCGCTCTCGCTCCTTCACCCTGGCCGGTCACAATCTTCCACGATCTCCGTGAATAGATACCTGCACACACGAAGGGAAAGACAAACACAAGCGTGAAACCTAATAAAGACAATTATACATCAGTCAGAAAGGATGTAATTCACATTTAACCATTGCATAGACAAATGAGAATGGAACCATAACAGTAGTCATCTATTATTAATCAATAATCAGAGAAAGATACAACCAATGTTCTGACGCTGAATTCTTCTCAAGAGGGTCCAGCCAGCAAGTCTCATAAGCATTCACCCATAGAAGTGGATCTCCCAAGTCAAGCAACTCTCTCTCACACAAAACTCTAAGACTTCACAACCTTTCTCTAGTTCTCTAGCAATCCACACTTTATCACACCAACTACCTACTAGCAGCAGCACACAAAAACACTATGAATTCCTCGTTGTCAAAAACTATTCCCAAAAACTAGCTGCTCATGGCAATGGTAGAGGTTTATATAAGAGAAGGAGTCTCCATGAAGGGTGGAAGGATAAGCTTATCCCCAAGAAAGGTGGCCCATATGACGAACAGACATGCCATAGAAGGGAGGGCGATACTCACAAGGCCAACAACCAGGTCTGGAGTCATCTGGAAGGTTGGCTGTTAGAACAAATTCGCCCAAACAGGATCAGCGCGGATTATAACAGGACTGGCGCGCTGACGTCGCACCTCAATAACTGAGAAGGCCATGTCAGCGCGACTCAATACAAAGGCAAGACGCGCTGGCTCATGAAATTCGATCAGCGCGGAAAACAGGTGTACTTCCGTGCTGGCAGCGCATTTGGTCTGTTATGGAGCGCCCATCAGCGCGGTTATTTGGACAAAAGTCGAGTTGATAGCAAAAACTTTGGCAAAGTGGGTTATTTGGCCAGTTTAGAGAGCATGAGCATGATGAATTTGATTTCATGACACAGTAGGGATACTGACAGGATGACAGTGACAAATTGTTGTGTAACAATGGCCCTCCTTGGAACAATGCTTGCATGTTAGTTTCTCTCCTTCCTTCTTAATGGCTGCATTTTTCTTTCCTTTCCCTTTAAAACTCTTTCCTTTGTCTCCACTTTTGAAAGGCTTCTTGCTGCCCTCTTGTGGAATGTTTTTCCCTCTTGATTCAAGATGTGTGGCCTACACACAAACCTCATCTAAACTAGTAGGATTAAACATAAGGATAGTATGCCTCAAATAGTTGTGTAAACCCCCAATATACTTCAACAAAGTGTCTTGTGACTGCAAATCTACACCTAATATCAAAGACCTTCTTCTAAACTCTTGGGTGTAACTTTGCACACTTTGACCCTTTAGTTGTCTAAAATTCTGCCAGTCCATTATGGATTTTTTCATATATGCTAGAGGGTAAAATTGTCTTTTAATTGCAGCAATAAAATCAGACCAAGAGATTGAAATCTTACCATGTTTTTTTATCTCATCTTGTGTCTTGGCTTCCCACCATATTAATGTTGCACCCTCCAGTCTCAAGGAAGCTAGCTAAATATTTGTGTCATCATCTTGAAGGTTTTGAATCCTGCAGTAGACCTCAAGTTGACGAACCCAATTGTCAAGCTTTTTTGCATTCACTTCACCATTATACATTGGCAATTCGAATTTTACATCTAGTTTCAATAAGGGAGTTTTACCATGTCCCTTTGAGGTATGTGCATGAGTTTGAGTAAGGGTTGTTGATATGATTTAGAATATTAGATTGTTGTGCTAAGATCCTCCTCATATTAGAAACAAAATGCTTTCATTGTGCTTAAGGATTCATGCATTTTTTCAAGTGAAATTATGAGTTTTTATGTTCATTTAATGAGAAATTAAACATAAATAAGAGACTGAATAACAGCATAAACATGTACAGAACATCATCAAAAACACATTACAATAGGAACATGATAAAGGAGTTCACCCCTCCTGGGCTACGTCTCCTTGGTCCAACTTCCAATGGCTTGGGCCTCTCTATTATGCTCAAAAGTGTAAAAATATGTGTTTACAATGCTCAAATGCTTCTGAAACCTGCTCCAATGAGTCTAGAATGTCCAAAAATGTCTATCTAGCCTCTTTTTGCATCCAATTTGGTGGAAAACTAAAGAATTTATGACCTATCCTAGTTTTCCCACTATTCGCTCCACAAATTTCTCCAAATGCGGCATAATCCTACAAATTAGCTCCAAAAAGTGATAACTTAGAGAAAATTTCATC
The DNA here is from genome assembly GCA_031772625.1 of Pinus tabuliformis. Lineage (NCBI taxonomy): Eukaryota > Viridiplantae > Streptophyta > Pinopsida > Pinales > Pinaceae > Pinus > Pinus tabuliformis. The sequence goes on along the minus strand of CM062819.1, from coordinate 582,138,236 downwards.
ATGCGGTGGTCCATAATCTGTCGGCACTGATTGTCCCATCACAAATCGCAATCAACGAGAACCGATGGGCTTATGGTTTGTGAACACGGCAGGGCAATTTGCGATTGCGATATGGCGGACCCGACAGAACTATTAACCGAAACTCATAAACTTATCACATCCGGGATCCTTTCGCAATTCGTAATTGGCGGAGTACCAACGGTCTTATATACGTGGGACTCTATTTTCTATGGTGTGTGATTGCGATTATTGCATCGCAACCCTTCCCTTCTCTGGGGCCGATCGTCACATCGTAACTGTTGGGGCTGATCCTTTAATGCCTTTCCACCTGCCCTGTTGCGATGTACGATTGTGATTATCACATCACACCTTAGCTTGTTCCAGGGTTGATTTTTAACGCCGACCCACCTGCAACATGCAATTTGTGAAATGCGGCGGCCAATGGCAGCCTACCACTTGGCACTTCCCCATTCGCTGAAGAGCCCTGCCACATCATCTTTTCTTGCCATCTGTCCAAGTCAAACTTGAACTTTGACTTGCTCTAAATTCTTCATATGAGCTCGGATTCGAGTGTCATTCACACCGTTGGAATCAGGATGATGAGTTATTTGATATGAAGCTAAGTTTATAGAGATTTTAACACTTTTAGTTTTGAGCCTAATTTTGAGCACCTGATCACTCCTCCCCACTGGAAACCTTTTGGACCCCAAAAGGATCACTTTCAATTGTCCAGCAGGTGAGGGTACAATTCCCTCACCTTTCCAACCTATATACATTTGGATTTTAAAGGATTTGTACCATTGAGCCCCACTCGAAGATAATTGATACTTCCCCTTTTTTATGTCCTTGTTCTTCTGTCAAGTATAGTGTCTTGTTGAAGCTCGTCAAGGAATTCTGGAGAAAAGTATTCAATAGATGGAATTTGAATATTCTTTCCTTGATCTTCAATCAAAGGAGGCTCATACAACCTTAAATTCTCAACATTAACAACAACATAAATTTTCATATATGAAGGCAAATCCAACCTAAAGGCATTGTTACCAATCTTTTCCAAAATTCTGAATGGACCATATGTAATTGGTTTTAGCTTTTTACCTTCTCCTTCGAGCCTCTCTTTGTTAATGTGAATCCAAACTTCATCACCAACTTGGAACTTGTGATCTTGACGATGCTTGTCATGCCTTGCTTTGTACTTGCCTTGGCTTTTCTCAAGCTGTTCTTGAACCTTTTGGTGTACTAATTGGATTTGTTCAATGAACTTTCTTGCTTTGTCTATGTCGCTATGACCTTCAATAGCAACATCTTTGCCAAAAATAAAATCCAAAGGAGATTTAGGCAAGTATCTCAAGCACGCCTCAAATAGTGAAGTTTGAGTTGAAGAATGGTTGGATCGGTTGAAAGCATGTTGAATATAGTGCAAATGTTCATCCCAAAACTTAGGATGCTTGCTGCAATACCCACAAAGAAGATGTATCACTGTTATGTTCACCACTTCTGTTTGACCATATGTTTGTGGATGAAAAGTTGTACTCTTTTTCAATTTGGTGTCCATGAATCCCCACAAGCTTGACCAAAAATTCCCAACAAAGCGAGAATCTCGATCACTAACAATGGATGTGGGCAATCCAAAATGCACCCAAACATTTTGAAAGAATAACTGAGTAGTTTGTTCAGCTGTAACTTGCTTTTTACATGGCATCAAAATACACATTTTGTTGAACCTATCCACAACTACATACAAATAATCATGACCTCTTTTTGACAATGGAAGACCTCCTACGAAATCCATAGAAACACTCTCCCACGGTCATGTAGGAACCAGAAGTGGTGTGTACAATCCTAACTTCCTATTTCTAGGCTTATTGATTGCACATAATGAACATCCTTTAATAAAACGAGACACACTTTCAAGTATATGAGGCCAATAACAATACCTCTATAGATGTGCCATCGTCTTACTTACACCGAAATGACCAACAATAAGAGAAGTATGTGCCTCTCTTATGATGTTAAATCTTTCTCCCTGTGGAATACAAAGCTTGCCAAGATGGTACAACAAGTTATCATGCAAATGATAATCCAATTCCTCTACTTGGTTACCTTGACTCAAGCTTGCATAAACATCTTTAAAGTCATTATCTAATGCATATTGATCAATATAACTTTCATGTAAAACATAACTATGCTTGAGTAAAGTAGTTGCACTAACAATAGGCCTAGAAAGCATATCAACAACTTTATTGTAGATACCTTTCTTATACCTGATTACCAAGTGGAATTGTTGAAGAAAACCCATCCATCGGAAGTGCCTTGATTGTTGCAACTTTGATTGTGATTGCAAGTATTGCAATGGTTGATGATCAATGTGAATGACTGTTTCCTTACCCATCAAATAATGTTTCCATTTTTTCACACTTTGCACCAATGCATACAATTCCTTGTCATATGTAGGATAGTTAATCATTGCACCATTAAAAGTTTCCAAATGAAAACATATAGGCTTACCATGTTGCATGAGGACTTCACCCATAACGTAGTCACTAGCATCAGTCTGAATCTCAAACAACTGTCTCAAGTCTGGAAGTGCAAGTACTGGAGTTGTACTGATCTTTTCCTTCAATGCATCAAAGGCCTTTTGTTGTTTGCCTCCCCACTAAAAAACCTTTTTCACACTTATGAACGCATGCAAAGGAGATGCTATAAGAGAAAAATTAGCAATGAATTTACTCCAATATTAGGTTTCTTCCGAAAAAATTCTTACCTCCATAACTGTCTTGGGCCTTGGCCAATTCACAATGACATCAACCTTGGAGGGATCTATTTTCAACTCACCTCCTCCGACAATATGACCCAGGTAAACTAAAGAAGTTTTTCCAAACTCGCACTTTGACATCTTACGATACAACTGATATTTTTTCAAGACATCAAGTACTTTTCTTACATGCACGACATATTCATCACGAGATTTACTGAAAATTAATATGTCATCTAAGTAGACTATGAAAAACTCATCAAGAAATGTCCTCAATACAACATTCATCACATGCATGAATGTAGCGGGAGCATTACATAAACCAAACAACATAACTAGTCATTCAAACAAACCCTGTTTTGTTTTGATTGTTGTCTTCCAAATGTCTCCTTCAGCAATTCTAATTTGATGGTAGCCACTTATTAAGTCCAACTTAGTAAAATAATTTGCATCTAATCATCTATTATGGGTAGTGGGTAATGATTCTTTACCGTAATTTTGTTCAATGCACGAAAGTCCACACACATGTGCCATGTTCCATCCTTCTTTGGCACCAAGACAATGGGTGAACCACACGGTGAGGAACATGGTCGGATGATCCCTTTGTTCAAAAACTCTTGAATTTGCTTCTTAATTTCCGCGCTTTCCATCACTGACATCATGTACGTGCCAATGTCAGGAAGAGGACAATCTTGCTGCAACTGCATCTCATGTTGGATTCCTCTCTTGGGAGGTAATCCCTTTGGTTCCTGAAACATCTCGTCATATTGGTTCACTACGTCAACCAATTTAGATTTCAAATTCAAATCACAACCTTTAAAAGCTTCATTATCAACATCATCCTTGGGTTTGATCATTAGAAGCACAAAATTCTTGCTCGAATTCATTAGTATTTTCATTTGCCCTGCATTTACAAGCAAAAATTTATTTTCTTGCTATGAGCTCTCACACTATATTCTACCTCAACTTTCAATAAATGATATTTGTTTTCATGTATATGGAAGAAATATTTTCTTTCATAAAGGTATGGGCTGCCCAAAACTATGCCATAGATATCTAACGACACAATGTCAAGCTCCACTTCATCTATGAAATTTGCAGTCATAGCGAATCTCAATTTACACTTTCTAGTAACCTGAAATTGCACATTGTCACACACCCATCCAGGTGGATATGGTTTATGATGTGGAACAATTTCCAAGTTTAAACTTTTGACAATTTTTTCAGAGATAAGATTGGCTTGAGAGCCACTATCAAAAAGCATATCAATCTTGTTGTGTTTTGATATCACCCTTATGTGAAAAAGTTCTATTCTCCTCTTTTCGTTTGGAGTTTCTTTCTGTGATTTTGAAGAACTAGTGCTAGCAATGGATTCTTTTCCTTTTAACCCCATGGATATGATTTTAGTTTCATCACCCAAATCGGATCCCAAATCCTATTGAGTGGTTGCAGTTGTCTTTTGTTTCCCCATGTTGTTGTTTTTCTTTGGTGTCATTCTAGGATGAAGCTTTCAATAATGAGATTCATCATGACCCTCTCTGGAACAATGTTTGCATGTAATTTTCTCTCCTTCCTTTTTGATAGACACATTTTTCTTTGCCTTCCCTTTGAAAGCCTTTTCTTTTCCTTTACTCTTAAATGGTATTTTACTACCTTCTTCTAGGGTGTTTTTCCCTCTTGCCTCAAGATGAGTGGCTTGCACACACACATCATCTAGATTATTGGGATTAAACATTAAGATAGTATGCCTAAGGTAATTGTGTAAACCCCTATGTACTTCAACAATGTGTCCTGTGATTGCAAATCTACACCTAACATCAAAGACCTTTTTCTGAATTCTTAGGTGTAATCTTGCACATTTTTACCTTTAAGCTGTCTAAATTTCTACAAATTCATGATGGCTTTCTGCATATAAGCTAGAGGGTAGAATTGTCTTTTGATTGCAACAATGAAATCATTCCAAGAAATTGAGATCTTACTGTGATTTTTAATCTCCTCTTGGGTCTTTGATTCCCACCATACTAGTGTTGCACCCTCCATTCTCAAGGAAGCTAACTGAATATTTATGTCATCCTCTTGAAGGTTTTGAATCATGCAATAGACCTCCAACTGACGAATCCAATTATCAAGCTTCTCTGCATTCACTTCACCATTATACATGGGTAGCTCAAATTTAACATCAAGTTTTAAAAAGGTGATTTACTAGTTCCTTTTGAAGTATGATGATGAGTATGAGTAAGGGTTGTCTTAGTGGAAGAGGGTGAAGATGCTTGTGAAGAAGAAGATGAAGAAGATGGTGGAGAGGGTGGAGATTTGTCTCCATTTCCATTACTTCCTCCTGAAGAGCTTTCTCCTTTGGGAGGTTTGGAACTTTCCCCTTGCAACCTAGTATTCCTCTCTTCATAGAGGACCTTCACCATCTCTGTCACATCAAAGAAAGCCTTTTTGAAGGTCTTCTCATATTCTGTCATGTTTGTAGGTTCTCCTTCACGAGACATGATCTCTAGAGTCTCAACTACAAATTAAGGCTGAATTAGTGTTGGAGATTGTGGCAACCTTGTTCTCCTTCTCCTTGACCCAACTTTGGGGCTTCCAACCAGCATCTCTTCTCCTTTTTTGAGTTTTAACCTTGTAAGCATGACATAAACTTGCAAACAGTTAAATCCTTCTTTCACAAAGCAAACCTAGTGCTCTGATACCAAAAATGATCTGATTTAGAATATTAGATTGCTGTGCTAAGATCCTCCTCAGATTAGAAACAAAATGCTTTCATTGTGCTTAAGGATTCATGAATTTTTGCAAGTGAAATGATGAGTATTTATGTTAATTTTATGAGAAATTAAACATAAATAAGAGACAGAACAATAGCATAAATATATAACATCATCAAAAACACATTACAACAGGAACATGATAAAGTAGTTCACCCCTCCTGGGCTACATCTCCTTGGTCTAGCTTCCAATGGCTTGGGTTATGCTCAAAAGTGTAAAAATATGTGTTTACAATGCTCAAATGCTTCTGAAACTTGCTCTAATGAGTCCACAATGTCCAAAAATGTCTATCTAGCCTCTTTTTGCATCCAATTTAGTGGAAAACTAAAGAAGTTATGACCTCTCCTAGTTTTCCCACTATTCATTCCACAAATTGCTCCAAATCCGGTATGATCCTACAAATTAGCTCCGCAAATTGCTCCAAATTTGGTATGATCCTACAAATTAGCTCCAAAAAGCACTAACTGAGTGAAAATTTCACCGCGCAGCAATCCATAATCTATTGGCAACGATTGTCCCATCGTAAATCGTAATTGGTGAGAACTGGCGGGCTTATCGTTTGTGAATGCGGTGGGGTGATGTGCGATTGCGATATGGTAGACCCAACGGAACTATTAATCAGAACTCATAAAATTATCACATCTGGGATCCTTTCATAATTCGCAATCGGCGGAGTACCAATGGTCTTATATATGCGGGACTCTATTTTCTGTGGTGTGCGATTGCGATTATCACATCGCAACCCTTCCCTACTCGGGGGCTATCATCCCTTCGCAACTGTCGAGGCTAATTTTTTAATGCCTTTCTACTTGCCCTGTTGCAATGTGCGATTGCAATTATCACATCGTACCCTGGCTTGTTCCGGGGCCAATTTTTAACGCCAACCCACCTGCGACATGCAATTTTCAAAATGTGGGGGCCAATGGCAGCCTGCCACTTGGCACTTCACCATTCGTTGAAGAGCCTTGCCATGTCATCTTTTCCTGCCATCTATCCAAGTCAAACCTGGACTTTAATTTGCTCGAACTTCTTCATACGAGCTCGGATTCGAGTGTCGTTGGAATCAGGATGATGAGCTCTTCGATCTGAAGCTAAGTTTATAGAGATTCTGACACTTTTAGTTTTGAGCCTAATTTTGAGCACCTAATCACTCCTCCCCACTGGAAGCCTTTTGGACCCCAAAAGGATCACTTTCAATTGTCCAAAAGGTGAGGGTACAGTTCCCTCACCTTTACAACCTCTATCCATTTGGCCTTTAAAGGATTTTTACCCTTGATCCCCACTCGAAGATAATCGATACTTCCCCTTTTTGATGTCTTTTATCTTCTGTCAAGTACAGTGTCTTGTTAAAGCTCATCAAGGAATTCTGGAGAAAAGTCTTCAATAGATGCAATTTGAATATTCTCTTCTTGATCTTCAATCAAATGAGGCTCACACAACCTTAAATTCTCAACATTAAAAACAACATAAATTTGCATGTATGAAGGAAAATCCAACCTGAAGAGCCTTTCCACATCATCTGTTCCTACCATTTGTCAAAGTCAAACCTTAACTTTGACTTGCTCTAACTTCTTCATACGAGCTCAGATTCGAGTGTCGTTCACACCGTTGGAATCAGGATGTTGAGTTCTTCGATATGAAGTTAAGTTTATAAAGATTCCGACACTTTTAGTTTTGAGACTAATTTTGAGCACCTCATCAGTTGTAGTAGTGGAAGAGGATGAAGATGAAGGTAAAGATAGTGATGAGGATGATGGTGCAGAATATGGTGGTTTATCACCATTTGCATTACCTCCTCCTCCTAAATAACCTTATCGTTTTGGAGGCTTGGAGATTTCACCCTGCAACCTTGTATTCCTCTCTTCATAGAGAATTTTCACCATCTCTGTCATGTCAAAGAAAGTCTTCCTAAAAACCTTATCATCCTCTGACATATTTGCAGGCTCTCCTTTATGTGACATGCTTGCTAAAGCTTCAACTGTAATTTGAGGTAGAACTGGTGGTGAGGATTGTGGCAATCTTGCTCTCCTTCTCCTTGTCCCAACTTGAGGACCTGCAACCACAAGCTTTCCTTCTCCTCTCTTGAGCTTCAACCTTGTAAGCATCACATTCACTTGCAAATAGTTAAATCCTCCTTGCACAAAGAAAACAAAGAGCTCTGATACCAAACTTGATATGAATGGGAAAGTTAGTGTTTGTTGTGCTAAATTCCAATTCAAAATATAAACAAGTGCTTGAGGATTATGAGGTAAATTGCAAGTTAACCATGAGTTTTTATGTAAATTTCATGAGAAAATGAACATAAGTAAAACAATGAATAACAACATATATCAGACATAAACGTCACCATAAACAGTAACACAACAACACATGATGAAGGAGTTTTCCCCTCCTGGGCTATGTCTCCTTGGTCCACCTTCCAATGGCTTGTCCCTCTTCAATTATGCTCAAAAGTGTGAATACATACATTTACAGTGCTCAAATGGCTCTGAAACCTATTCCAATGGCTTAAGAAAACCCAAAAATGCTTGTCTAGCCTCTTCCTGCTCCCAAATTGGAAAAAAAAATCAACAAGTTATGAGTTCCCCTAGCTTGGTTGATAATCGCTCTACAATTTCCCCAAAATTCGACACTCATCCTATAATTTCACCCTAAATTCCGCTAACGGAGGGCTAGTTTGGTGGACATTTGACGGAATTTGTGGGGCGGTTAAAAATTCCGCCAAGGCTTAAGGTCTGAAAAATGTGGTCATGTGGGCGGTTAAATAGGCGCGGATGGTTATGGATAAGTCCGGCAATTCTGGTGAAGGTTACCGCCCACGGTCTTTTGGTGGTCATATCCGGCGGTTGCGGTGGAAGTTACCACCACAGGGGTGGGCTACGGCCTAGTCCCCGGCCCCCCCGCTCATGGTCCCGTGGCATGGGGGTGGCCAGGGGCTATGCTTTAGCCCATCCCCCCAAACATTATGTGCGCCACACCATAAATATAATATCTCTGTGAATATATAACAAGCAATACAATGGAATAATGGTAACGGTGATGGTTTGTTCGGTGGAGGTCGAGGTTTTGATTCCAGTGGAGGATATTTGGACTTTGACCTAACATTTTGGTGGTCCCCCATTCTGCCATTTGGCGGCCTCTGGTTGGGCCTCGTGGCAGCATGTGGTTGGCCACTAAACAACCAATCCAAATCAACCAACTCAGCCTAGTCAACGCCACTTGAGCATGCCACATGGCGAGATGTGATTGGACCAACGGAGCCCAGTCAATCATGCACAGTTAGCATGCCCAGTCAGTTGTACGGACTACTGACTGGGTAGTCTGCACATTTTTTTGCCAAAATTTCCCTGTTTGGGAAAAAGAACAGAACTCATTTTCGGGAGCATACGATGTTCGTTTTCTGTGAAACAAGTTGCACCAGATTCAGGAAGACGATATATACGTGGTCGTTTAGGTTCCACACCGATCCGACAACTTTGAATTTTGAGCACCGGATCACTAATAGACAATGAAAGACAAAATTGAATGGTAATACCATGCCTACAACAAATATAATAATAATAATTACCATTTTTATTAGCATATATCATAATAATTTAAAAAATGGTTAGAATCCACATAAGGTATAAATAATGAAATAATATCATAATAATAACAATTTTTTAGCAAACTTTTATAATTATAGGATTTTCTCATGATGAAGAAATAATGATGTTTTTGAACATCGTTTTCATTTGGATCCTAAGACAAGATGAAAAGTTCAAATATGAGAAAGAGAATAAATATTATGCAACATACATAATTATGATATATGAGGAAGATATATAGAAAGATAGTAGGTAGGGCCATTGCCACATGGAATAATGTAAAACAAACCATACAACCATAATTGCTAGTTACATATAACATGTAACCATAGTCCATGCTTACATATAACATGTAATGGGTGTAATATATTACACTTGTCATCATCCATAATAAAATCAAACATTAACCTCATCACATGTAACTCTAAAAACTTAAAATGATAAAGAAACTCTAAAAATGGAAAATGAAAATTACATCACATTATATTTATCTTCACTTATATCTATAATATAATCAATCTTTAACCTCTATACTTTACATTATCTACATCTATAATACAATTAATCTCTAATCTCTTTACTTTACATATAATAATACTAGTGCATGATTGCACTGATATTATGGTTATAATTACTATATACTATATCACTAAGTACTATGTACAATAAATATAAATAATTTGAAAAATAACATTATATATTAGTTACTATGAAAAATAACATTATATATTAATTACTATGAAAAATAACATTATATATTAATTACTATGTACCATAAACATAAATGGTTTGTAATTAAATTCAAAAATTCCATTTTCTCATTAATGTAAAGTATTGAATAGACACCCCCCGATCGGGGTGCGAAAGGTACGATGCAGCAAAGGAAGGAGAGGTGGGACATATACCATGGGGGCAGAGGGGGGATCAGTCACCCATCTGGCTCGAAGGGTAGAGGGAGAAGAGGACGACATGCACGAGAGCAGGTCAAGGGCAGTGGGGTAGTAGGCAGTACAGGGCAGAGACAGATGTGGATGAGGGTTGAGGGGAGAGAAGGAGACCAAGTGTCAAGTGCGGTAGATGGCAGGCAATGGCAGTTAGAAAGTGGCAATGTGGACGGAGCAATCTCACAGTAGGAGCGGTTGATGGTAAGAGAGGAGTAATGAAGGGCACTAATGGAGACGTTAGGGAAACCACATCCCGAAAAAATCAAATAAGGGAATGGGCAACGGAAGGAGGACGAAGGAACGTGGAGAGTCCTTCAGGTGGTAGGCAGGGAAGATGGCCAGGAAAACAAAAAGGTAAGACAATAAGGCTAGGAGGCATTTGCATGCAGAGCGATAAGTCAGGACGTGTTGTTGAAGGTGGTGGAAGTGGCGGGCTAGAGGACGTCGAGTTGCAACTGATTTTCGTCTGCAAGAACTGGTATGTTCTCTCAGCTCCCATTCTCGACTGTATGGCAAATAAGTTTTTAGAAGAGGAATGTTGGTTAATGGAAATGATAACCCCGAAAGTGGCCATTGTAGAGACCTTCTATTTCTCTTGGGGTTTTGGCCTGTTAACCTAGAGTGAATTCATCTAGAATTCCACCTGGGGAAGGGGGTTTAGGAACAATGGCATTGGTCTCAGGGTAGAAAGGTCCCACGATATTGTGGCCCACTAGGAAATCCTGTGGGGTTTCCACAATGGCGGTAGATACAAACCAATCAAACTGTTGTGCTGGAGTATGTGGACCAGGAAGGAAGGAGTCCTAATTAAGTGTGAAGGGTCAGACGCCTTCTTTGATCTGGTGGCAAGGCTGATTATTCTCCACCCTGAGCCAAGCCTAGACCTAGTCAAATGCTGTAGGATCAAAGGTAGTAATTGGGGTAGCAATTGGGGTATGGATATAACACTAAGAAAATCCCTGTCCAGCCCCTCTGTCGGGACCCAAGGTAGGGTTGCAATGACAATTATCCATTCTGAGAAGCATCCCCTTGTCAATTGGGGTGGCAATACACAGGGGAGGGCGACAATTATAGTCGGGAGGAGATGTAGAGAAACCCCGTGGGCATTGGGTAACTGGGTTCTTCAAATTTCAATGGGAAACCACTGAAATGATGAGGAGGTCAAAAGCCTCAATTTCTTTAAGGAGGGAGGGGGGAATCCAGGCGTTAATGGGGGCTATTATAGTTCTCCAAGCCGGAAGCAATTGGAAAAGCTCGTGCCAGAGAATACCCACTTGGGAGGGGGGAAGCCTGTGTTTACTCTGTTTAAATTGATGTTGACTTATAAGGATATTTCCCTGGTTTTTGTTATAGGTAATATAATAAGTAGAGGGTAGAGAATTTTGGAGGCTCGGAACTCAACCCGTGCTCCAGCCCAGGAAAAGGTGCGCCGTCCAGTAAAGGAGGAAGTAAGTCGGAAGGAGGTTAGGATGGCAAAGGAAGGTAACCAATTGGGAAAGAGAGGGAACGAAGGAATGGGCAAGGTCCGAAAAAAGACGAAAGGATTGGAAGCGTCTTCCAGCAGAGGGTCGAGTAAAAGAGGAAGGAAGACTGGGAAGGAGAGTATGTAGAACCTGATCAATGCATATGTGGTAGGAACACCGCCGGAGGTGAAAGCAATAATATCCGACTGGGAGAGACCCTGAACAACAACATATCAGATCAAGAGATTGAGGCAGAGGAATGAGAAAGTTAGTGTTTGTTGTGCTAAATTCCAATTTAGTTGTAGTAGTGGAAGAGGATGAAGATGAAGGTGAAGATGGTGATGAGGATGATGGTGGTTTATCACCATTTCCATTACCTCCTCCTCCTGAAGAACCTTCTCCTTTTGGAGACTTGGAGATTTCACCCTGCAACCTTGTATTTCTCTCTCCATAGAGGGCATTCACCATCTTTGTCATGTCAAAGAAAGTCTTCCTAAAAACCTTCTCATCCTCTGACATATTTGCAGGCTCTCCTTTGTGTGACATGCTTGCTTAAGCTTCAACTACAATTTGAGGTAGAACTGGTGGTGGAGATTGTGGCAATCTTGCTCTCATTCTCCTTGTCCCAACTTGAGGACCTGCAACCACAAGCTTTCCTTCTCGCTTCAACCTTGTAAGCATCACATTGACTTGCAAACAGTTAAATCCTCCTTGCACAAAGAAAACCAAGAGATCTGATACCAAACTTGATATGAATGGGAAAGTTAGTGTTTGTTGTGCTAAATTCCAATTCAGAATATAAACAAGTGCTTGAGGATTATGAGGTAAATTGCAAGTTAACCATGAGTTTTTATGTGTTTTTATGTAATTTTCATGAGAAAATGAGCATAAGTAAAACACTAAACAACAACATATATCAGACATAAACATCACCATAAACATTAACACAATGACACATGATGAAGGGGTTTGTCCCTCCTGGGCTATGTCTCCTTAGTCCACCTTCCAATGGCTTGTCCCTCTTCAATTATGCTCAAAAGTGTGAATACATACATTTACAGTGCTCAAATGGCTCTAAAGCCTATTCTAATGACTTAAGAAAACCCAAAAATGCCTGTCTAGCCTCCTCCTGCTCCTAAATTGGACAAAAAAATCAACAAGTTATGAGTTCCCCTAGCTTGGCTGATAATCACTCTACAATTTACCCAAAATTCAGCACTGGTCATATAATTTCGCCCTAAATTCGCTAACGGAGTGCCAGTTTGGTGGACATTCGGCGGAATTCATGGGGTGGTTAAAGATTTTGTCAAGGCTTAAGGTCTGAAAGATGTGGTCATGTGGGCAGTTAAATAGGTGTAGATGGTTATGGATAAGTCTGACAATTCTAGCGAAGGTTACCGCCCACGGTCTTTTGGTGGTCACATCCAGCAGTTGTGGTGGCAGTTACCGCCATGGAGGTGGGCGAGGGCCTAGTCCCCGACCCCCCTGCTCATGGTCCTGTGGCACGGGGGTGGCCAGGGGCTAGGCTTTAGCCCACCCACCCAAACATTAGCAACACCCTAAATATAATATCTCTGTGAATATATAACAAGCAATACAGTGGCATAATGGTAACGGTGATGGTTTGTTCGGCGGAGGTTGAGGTTTCGATTCCAGTGGAGGCTATTTGGACTTTGACTTAACATTTTGGTGGCCCCCCATGCTACCACGTGGCGACCTCTAGTTGGGTGACGTGGCAGCCTGTGGTTGGCCACTAAACAACCAATCAAAATCGACCAACTCAGCCCAGTCAACGCCACTTCCACATGCCACGTGGCGATATGTGATTGGACCAACAGAGCCCAGTCAATCATGCACAATCAGTTGTACGGACTGCTAATTGGGCAGTCTGCACTTTTTTTTTGCCAAAATTTCCCTATTTGGGAAAACGAACAGAACTCATTTTCGGGAGCATACGACGTCTGTTTTCTGTGAAACAAGTTGCGCCGGATTCAGGAAGACGATATATACATGGTTGTTCAGTTCCACACCGATCTGACAACTTTGAATTTTGGCAAAATTTTGAGCACTGGATCACTAATAGACAGTGAAAGACACAATTGAATGGTAATACCACGCCTACAACAAATATAATAATAATAATTATCATTTTTTATTAGCATATACCATAATAATTAAAAAGGTTAGAATCCACATAAGGTATAAATAATGAAATAATATAATAATAATAATAATAATTTATTAGCAAACTTTTATAATTATAAGATTTTCTCATGATGAAGAAATAATGATGTTTTTGAACATCGTTTTCATTTGGGTCCTAAGACAATATGAAAAGTTCAAATATGAGGAAGAGAATAAATATTATGCAACATACATAAATATGATATGTGAGGAAGATAATAGAAAGATATATAGAAAGATAGTAGGTGGGGCCATTGCTACATGGAATAACGTAAAACAAACCATACAACCATAATCAATACTTACATATAACATGTAACCATAATCCATGCTTACATATAACATGTGATGAGTGTAAGATATTACACTTGTGATCATCCATAATAAAATCAAACATTAACCTCATCACAAGTAACTCTAAAAACTTAAAATGATAAACTCTAAAAATGGAAAATGAAAATTACACCACATTATATTTATCTTCACTTATATCTATAATATAATTAATATTTAACCTCTTTACTTTACATTATCTACATCTATAATACAATTAATCTCTAATCTCTTTACTTTACATATAATAATAATAGTGCATGATTGCAAGACGTTCTATAGTTCAATATAGGGGATGTGTAGGTGTAATGTAAGAAAGTTTGTCAACATTTTTACATGTCTACTTAATATGTTAAATATATATTAATATGTCCAATTTATAATACATAAAGGATTGGTGATCCAGGTGGCTTCAGACACCTACAGAAGTCCAGGAGGACTCAGGAAGGGTCAAAAATCAAAGTGTTTGGATTATGCTCGAATTAAATTCATGTTAAAGATCTCGTCGTCGTGATCATGGTGGTGTGAACGGTTTGTCAATCCGAGTCTGGATGAGGAAGATAGAGGCAGTCAAAGTTTGGTTGAATTTTGTTGACTTGGCAGGATTAAAAGAGACACAATTTGGACTTTTTCCGGCGGACGGAACCTGGCCAACTCCGGCTAGATTCTGGGCGAAATTGTCGCCTTGTTAAAAAGACTCCTTCGGTCAATGTTCGAGAATTTTCAAAATCTATTCTATATATATATATATAACAAACTATATATATATATATATATATATATATATAAAGATGGTGGGCCACCACCCCCACCACCCCACACCCCAACCCTCGTAACAAATGAATGCCGTAAGGATGTGAGGCCAATGGGGATCGAACCCGCCCGGCCCACATGGGTCAGCCCCATCGGGCGGCCCCGTATGGCTGCATAAACCAACGCAACGTATCATATATATATATATATATATATATATATATATATATATATATATATATATATATATATATATAAATGCTCAACCACCAAACCATTTAATGCGCCAACAAGTTAATTACGTGTGCGGAGGGTGTGGGGCGGGCCGCCCAATGCAGACCCTACCCCCAAAACGAATTTTGATTACGGTTTTTTCAAAACAAAATGTTTAAACATGGAGGAGTCAGGGTTTGACCACCCGACTTCCTCCACCAAATTCAGATCTTAATCAATGTGCCAAACGAATTCCTTGGTTAATCCGCCCGAAAACTTATATAAACCCGTCATTTGCACAGTGCGCCCAAGCAACATGGAGGAACAAGGAGCGGGCACGAAAATCGAGACGTAATATTTTTTTTAATTAATTTATTGCAGGTGGAACCATGATCAAGCAAAATTTCCAGGAGGGTGAAATTTTTGCAGTGTCCAAATTGGACAAATTTTATGTCGATCTTACACTTCTCAATGACACGAACCCGATGGCGCAGTCAATTTCCTAATCTAAGCAGCAGATTTGCAGAGGACCGGAGGATGGAATCTTTAAGGAATCTAAAAGATTCCTTAAGCCCCAGATTTCCACTTTCTCAAAATTCAGAAATTTGATAGTCGATTTTGCACTATTTGACGCCAAAAATCTGATGGTGTGCTCAGATTTTCCATTTGCTCATTTCATTTTTCAGCCACTTTTCGAAGTGGAGTGTAGGTGTCAACATTCATGTGCAAGTAGCCATTTCTGGTATTCAACGCCGCGAGATTGATGGTGCAACCAGCTGCAGCAGTTTGACATCCTTTTCTTTAGATGGCCCCTGGATGTGAGGTATATGCAGTATGTTCATCTACTTCTTTTGCTATGCATTATGTTGCATAGATCCCTGTTTGATGTTTGACGTGGGATCTTGTTTTCTTACTTGTTTCATGATTCTTGCTTGATGCGACGCGGAATCATTTGTGTGATGTACCTATTGTCATGATTTGTCATGTTTTATTTGAGTTCCCTTTGTCGTCATGTTGATGGGATGCTTAGGTTGTCACCATGTATGTTTGCATTGAGATCCCTTTCATGCCATGTCAAGGGATGCTCATTATCATCATGCATGAGTGTGTATGTCACACTGATAGGAGTCCTTTTGACTGAGAGTTCCTGTAACAAAACATCTCTTGGAGCCACTCCTACGTAGGGAATTTTCCTTGTATGATCGCAACATCATCTCTTATGTACATCATCACTATTGACAGCACTTAATGTAGCAGCCTACACCATCTTGGCACCGGGGCCCAGAGATGTAGTCCCTCCTGGACGAACTCTGTTATCAACGGCTTATGTTTTCATGCATTGATGATTGACATGTTCCTCTTCTTTACAGCATGAAGATGTATTCACTTATGTTCTTTTAAAAATACAATTTAACACATCACGAAAGTAAAAGGTCTTGGAAGGGTCCTTTGTCACACCCGTACCTGGATCAAGCAGTATCAGAGTGGTCTTTGCGTGGATGTGAATTGCAAGCGTGAACAATGGAAAGTGTAGCAACAGAGGATGAAAAAGCGATGTACAAGACCATGCTCAAAATTTCCAAAAGGGTGGAAATAATGTATGAAACTCTACAGAAAGAGATAGAGGAAAAGGAGCGATTGCAACTTCAGTTGCAAGCCACGTAAGAGGCCCTGGAAGAACTGAAGCACAATAACCAGAATCTTCAAACATAGAACAATGAATTGAGGACACGTTTACATGAAGGGAAAGAGGAAAAACATAGTTTTCTACGACAACTGCAAGCTAAGGAAGAGGCCTTGAAAGAGCTGCAACGTGACCCATGTGAGGTAAAAAGTAATTCTCTAAATTCATGTATGTGTCCTGATGATGATTTCATTGTTTTTGAAAATCATATCACAGGAATTGGCTCCAAATTGTTGAAGAAAATGGGGTATGAAGGAAAAGGCTTGGGCGTTAATGGCCAAGGAATTGTCAACCCCATCAAAGTAGAGGAATTACCGCGTCAAGCAGGACTTGGGTATGTTAGAAACAAAGTTGGGGAACGTGCCGAGACAACTAGCAAACCAACAACAGCAACAGATGATGAGAAGCCCTCATTAGTTCTTTCCAAATCGATAGAGGAGGTAAAAGATGTTGATTTCCTTTCGGTTTCGTCTTCACATAGTATGATTTCTGTTGGAGATTTGGAGATCCCAATTACAGGGACAAACATGAGGCTCCTTACTAGGACGAGGCACGAGGAGGAAAAAGAACTTGGTGTTAATAACCAAGGCATAACTCAACCATTGGAGGTTGTGCAGAGACCTCAATTTGCAGGCTCGAGATACACCAAAGGAGAATGCTCGAAGGTGTCAGATTCTTCTGAGACATCATCGAAATCGTCAAGGAAAGAGAATGATGGGAACACATCCCCATCATCCCATGGTAGTTTCCATTGCAAGGAAAGAGTTGAGGCCAACTCTCATCGCCATACTTACACCAGAGACGGCAAGGAAAGGTATAACCAGTTTCGATATTCGAATGGTCATTTCGATTATAATCATGTTGTTAATGATGAGCATAAAACATGGCATCGAAAAACATGTACCTTTTGTGGATTACATAACCATACATTTTCTAAGTGTTGGAAAATAATGGCAGCACACAAAAGGATGAGGCGTGAAAGACCCTCTCAACAACAGGTAAAGAAACATGTTAAGCAGGTCTGGAGGAAGAAGATCTATTGCAGTCATTGCGACATAAGTGGCCATCAAAGAGCCACTTTTTGGAGGCTCCATCCAGAGTAGCGCCTTAAAGACAAAGTGTCGGTGTAGGAACCAGGTGAAGCAATTGTTCGGCAAGAAAAACCACCACAAGGAGGCGACCCATTCACATTGATAAGTGAAAAATGGTTTCTAGATATGTTAGCTTGTCACAGTCGTGCTTTTGTAAATCATTTGTTGCATTTTAAAATGTAAAAGTGATGATGTGTTTTCCATCACTTGTTCAAAAACAATGATGTCTGGTCTTAATTTGAGTTGCATGATAAACTGTGAAAGTGATGTCGTGTTTCCATCATTTGTCAAAGAAAATAGTGTTTGGCCTTATCTTTGTAAATCATGTGTTGCAATGATGATGTGTTTTCCATCACTTGTTGGAGTAACAATGATATGTTGGCCTTGTTTTTGTAGTTGGGGTATTGTGTCCATCTTGATGTAAACTTGACCACCAAGTATGTGTTATAAACTCGTGGCAAGAATGGGATGCTTGGGTCATTAGTTGGTCATAAAAGTCAAGCATGTAATTTGCAAAAACAATGTACTACAGGTTGCAGAGATTGCAGGTGTCGGCTCAACGCTTAAGGCTTCGAAGAACAAAGGTGAAGGAGATGGAAGTGAGACATTTCAGGACGCTTGTGATGCAAACAAGGTACAAAGAAGTTCTAGGTTATTTTTCATGCTTTTGGACGACCAAAAGCTCCTTAGTGGGGAGGATTGATCCAGGTGGCTCTAGACACCTGTAGAAGTCCAGGAGGACTCAAGAAGGGTCAAAAATCAAAGTGTTTGGATTATGATTAAACTAGGTTCATGTTAAATATCTTGTCGTCATGATCGTGGTGGTGTGAACGGTTCGTTAATCCGTGCCTGGATGAGGAAGATAGAGGCAGTCAAAGTTTGGTTGACTTTTGTTGACTGAGCAGGATTAAAAGAGACACAATTTGGACTTTTTCCGGCAGATGGAATCCAGACAACTCCAGATAGATTTTGGGCGAAATTGTCACCTTGTTAAAAAGACTCCTTCGGTCAATGTTCGAGAATTTTCAAAATCCATTCTTATATATATAAAACAAAAAAAATATATAAAAAAGGGTGGTGGGCCATCACCCCCACCACCCCACACCCCAACCCTCATAACAAATGAATGTGGTAAGGATGTGAGGTCGGCGGGAATCGAACCCCTCGGCTCACGTGGGTCGGCTCCCACCGGGCGGCATAAACCAACCGCAACGTATCATATATATATAAATGCGCAACCACCAAACCATTTAATGCACCAACAAGTTAATTATGTGTGTGGATGGTGTAGGGCAGGTCGCCCAATGCGGACTCGACCCCCAAAACGAATTTTGATTACAGTTTTTTCAAAACAAAATGGTTAAACATCAAGGAGTCAGGGTTTGACCACCCGACCTCCTCCACCAAATTCAGATCTTAACCAATGCGCCAAACGAATTCCTTGGTTAATCTGCTCGAAAACTTATATAAACCCGTCATTTGCACAGTGCGCCCAGGTAGCATGGAGGAACAAGAGCGGGCACGGAAATCAAGACGTAATATTTTTTAAATTAATTTATCGCAGGTGGAACCATGATTAAGCGAAATTTCCAGGAGGGTGAAATTTTTGCAGTGTCCAAATTGGACAAATTTTATGTCGATCTTACACCTCTCAGCGATACAAACCCGATGGCATAGTTAGTTTCCTAATATGAGCAACAGATTTGCAGAGGCCCTGGAGGAGGGAATCTTTAAGGAATCTAGGGGGAATCTAAAAGATTCCTTAAGCCCCATATTTCCACTTTCTCAAAATTCAGAAATTTGACATTCAATTTTGCACTATTCGATGCCACAAATCTGATGGTGTGCTCAGATTTTCCATTTACTCATTTCATTTTTTGGCCACTTTTCGAAGTTGAGTGCAGGTGTCAGCATTCATGTGCGAGCAGCCATTTCCATGGGATTCGACGCCGCGAGATTGATGGTGTGACCAGCTGCAACAGTTTGACATCCTTTTCTTCAGATGGCCCCTGGATGTGAGGTATGCAGTATGTTCATGTACTTCTTTTGCTATGCATTGTGTTGCACAGATCCCTGTTTGATGTTTGATGTGGGATCTTGTTTTCTTTCTTATTTTATGATTCTTGCTTGATGCAGCGCATAATCATTTGTGTGATGTACTTGTTGTCATGATTTGTCATGTTTTATTTGAGATCCCTTTGTCATCATGTTGATGGGATGCTCAGGTTGTCGCCATGTATGTTTGCATTGAGATCCCTTTCATGCCATGTCAGTGGGATGCTCATTATCATCATGCATGAGTGTGTATGTCACTCTGATAGGAGTCCTTTTGACTGAGAGTTCCTATAGCGGAACATCTCTTGGAGCCACTCCTGCGTGAGGGCATTTTCCTTGTATGATCGCGACATCATCTCTTATGTACATCATCACTATTGACAACACTTAATGTAGCGGCCTACACCATCTTGCCACCGGGGCCCTGAGACGTAGTCCCTCCTGGACGAACTCTGTTATCAACGACTTATGTTTTCATGTATTGATGATTGACATGTTCCTCTTCTTTACAACATACATATGTATTCACTTACGTTTTTAAAAAAATGCAATTTAACACATCACGAAAGTAAAAAGTCTTGGAAGGGTCCTTTGTCACACCCGAACTTGGATCAATTGGTAAACATTTACATCTAAAAAATAATATAGAACTGACTATGGGGAAGATGTTGTAGTGTTCATAAAAAGTTAAAAGTAATAAAAATAATAAAATTCAATTTGTTACATTGTAATTTTGTTTTTATTAATAAAATTTGGAATGATTTTTTAGATTAAAAAATCATAATATACATATTACATTAAAATATATAACATATAAGTAGCAACAATAAGTTAAGATCCATTTTACCTTATAAAATAGAATAATGATTTTGTAACCATATTTAAATGTAATTAATAAGCACATAAATTTTTAATACTTATAATAAACTTACAATATAACAACATGTTTAACCATGGATATTTACGTCCACTTTGTCATAGATATTATTAACTTGTAAATAAGTTTTGTTATAATACCAGGGCCAACACTCATCAATAGAACATGCTCAAAAACCATCTGTCATTTCACAATCAAAATATTTTATTTAAATTTAATTTTATAACATTTTTTTTTACTAAATCCAAAATAAAAACAATTATAATTACTTTTGAGATATATCTACACTTCTATCACACAAAAATATAAAAGATATAAATAGTAGCTATAGATTAAGATCCATTTTACCATATAAATTAAAATTATAATTTTATAACCATATTTAAATAAAAACCTAATACTTACAATATAACAAGATTTTTAACCATAGATATTCACCCCTAGTTTACCATGGATATTATAAACCATATTATAACATGAGCCAATACCATGTCTCATCAATACTACATGCCAAAAAATCATCTTTCATTTAAAAATCAAAATAATATTTACAATATAACAAGATTTTTAACGATAAATACTCATCCCATTTTACCATGGATATTATGGTTATAATTACTATGTACTGTATTACTAATTACTATGTACAATAAATATAAACAATTTGAAAATAACATTATATATTAATTACTATGTACCATAAACACATGGTTTGTAATTAAATTCAAAAATTCCATTTTCTCATTGGTGTAAAGTATTGAATAGACACCCCCCGATCGGGGTGCGAAAGGTACGATGCAGTAAAGGAAGGAGAGGTGGGACATAGGACATGGGGGGCAGAGGGGGGATCAGTCACCCAGCTGGCTCGAAGGGTAGAGGGAGAAGAGGACGACATGAGGCCACGAGAGCAGGTCAAGGGCAGTGGGGCAACAGGCAGTACAGGGCAGAGACAGATGTGGATGAGGGCCGAGGGGAGAGAAGGAGACCAAGTGTCAAGTGCGGTAGAGGGCAGGCAATGGCAGTTGGCAAGTGGAAATGTGGACGGAGCAAGCTCACGATAGGAGCAGTCGACGATAAGAGAGGAGTAATGAAGGGAAATAATGGAGATGTTAGGGAAACCCCATCCCGAGAAAATCAAACGAGGGAATGGGCAGTGGAAGGAGGACGAAGGCACGTGGAGAGTCCTTCAGGTGGCAGGCAGGGAAGATGGCCAGGAAAGCAAAAGGGTAAGACAGTAATGCTAGGAGGCATTTGCATGCAAAGCGATAAGTCAGGACGTGCTGCTGAAGGTGGTGGAAGTGGTGGGTTGGAGGACGTCGAGCTGCAACCGATTTTCATCTGCAAGAACTGGTATGTTCTCTCGACTCCCATTCTCGACTGTATGTAAAATATGTTTTTAGAAGAGGAATGCTGGTTAATGGAAATGATAACCCTGGAAGCGACCATTGTAGAGACCTTATGTTTCTCTTGGGGTTTTGGCCTGTTAACCTGGAGTGAATTCATCTAGAATTCCACCTGGGGAAGGGGGTTCGGGAACAATGGTATTGGTCTCAGGGTAGATAGGTCCCGCGGTATTGTGGCCCACTGGGACATCCTTTGGGGTTTCCACAATGGCGGTAGATACAAACCTATCGAACTGTTATGGTGGAGTATGTGGCCTGGGAAGGAAGGAGTCCTAATTAAGTGTCGAGGTTCAAACGCCTTCTTTGATCTAGCAGCAAGGCTGATTATTCTCCACCCTAAGCCGAGCCTAGACCTAGTCGAAGGCTGCGCGATCAAAGGCAGTAATTGGGGTAGCAATCGGGGTAGGGATATAGCACTGAGAAAATCCCTGTCCAGCCCCTCTGTCGGGACCCAGGGTAGGGCTACAATTACAATTATCCATTCTGAGAAGCATCCCCTCGTCAGTTGGGGTGGCGATACACAAGGGAGGGCGACAATTACAGTCGGGAGGAGATGTAGAGAAACCCCGTGGGCACTGGGTAACTGGGTTCTTCAAATTTCAATGGGAAACCACCGGAATGATGAGGAGGTTAGAAGCCTCCATTTCTCTTAGGAGGGAGGGTGGAATCTGGGAGTTAATGGGGGCTATTACAGTTCTCTAGGCCGGGAGCAATTGGAAAATGTCATGCCAGAGAAGCCCCACTCGGGAGGGGGGAAGCCTGTGTTTACTCTGTTTAAATTGATGTTGACTTACAAGGATATTTCCCTGGTTTCTATTATAGGTAATATAACAAGCAGAGGGCAGAGAATTTCAGAGGCTCAGAACTCAACCCGTGCTCCAACCCAGGAATAGGTGCGCCGTCCGGAAAAGGAGGAAGTAAGTCGGAAGGAGGTTAGGATGGCAAAGGAAGGTAACCAATCAGGAAAGAGAGGAAACAGAGGAATGGGCAAGGCCAGAAAAAAGACGAAAGGATTGGAAGCGACTTCCAGCAGAGGACCAAGTAAAAGAGGAAGGAAGACTGGGAAGGAGAGTATGCAGAACCTGATCAATGCATACGTGGTAGGAACACCGTCGGAGGTGAAAGCAATAATATCCGAATGGGAGAGAGAGCTAAACGACAACATATCAGATCAAGAGATTGAGGCAGAGGAATGGGAAACAATGGTTAAAGACCTCGGGAATACCAGAGGACGTCAAACGTTGTTCCGCCAAACAATTCAATAGTACTGGGTCATGAAGAACATCTTGGCCTGCGCAATGACAACCTATAAGGAAAGAGAGGAACCGGAGGATGCTAGACCAGCCGAGCCAAGCATGAAGGATCTACAAAGGGAGATCCAATCTGTCCAAATGAAACTGTACCACAACAACCTCATGGTGAATAGGATTGAACATAGCATTCAGGATATGAAGAGAAGCGAAATCCCAGGTTCTAGCGCGAAAGCCCCAGCCCTGATGGACTCATTAGATGAATGAAGCAAGTCTTTAAGTAGAATTTTGTTTATATGACGATTAACATTTACTGTTTTAATATGAATTTTATAGTAGATAAAGTTGCCAATGTAGCTTGGATGGTAAGGAAGACTCTGTTTAAATTTTGGACAGCATTCGATGCAGACAGGTGGCCAACAGACCTGGTTTCCTGCGGGTAGGTTGAGGCCACCTACAATTTTTGTTAAAGATATACTTATTTTGAGGAAATATTAATAGAAAAAGGAACTACCAAGCTTACACACAAAAAAAGTATTGAATATACAATTTTTACAAAAAAATGTAGAAATAACATGTTTACAATTTGTACAACTCTCATTATATCAATATATACTCTAATGACATGACATGTGTACTATAATATGTGCATTATATAAAAAAATGGCCATCATTCAATATTAAATAAATAATTATTAACTTGTTATCAATCTCTTCAATGCCAATTATATATATATATAAAACCTTTATCTACCAAAAAAATGTTTAATTATATTAAAAAATTAATAAAAAAGATTAAACAAATATTCATATAATTCATTTTACAATTTTATTATTGTTTGGAGTACATACAACACATCATGACATTAAATATTTTATTAAGAACGTTAGCTATGTGACCTTGTTAACCATACCATGGCTCATAAATACTATATGCCAAAAAACCATCATATATATATAATTTAATTTTATTACATTTTGACCATATAAAATTACATAAAAATAAAAATGAAAATAAAACATACAATTATTAATTAAAACATTTCGACTTAGTAAAATCACATGAAAATAAATATTAACTAATAAAATAAAAATTAATAATTAAACCAGTAAATTAAATCTCTCAAAATGCAATTTTTTTGAATTTTACCCAAAAAGAAAAAGAAGAAGAAGAAAAGATTCTCCTCTAAAAATTTGATATCTTAACTTCAAATTAAAAATTAAAATAAATTTAAACTAATATTTATCATCTCACTTAAAAAATAATATATAGATATTATTCTACTTACCCAAAATCCCTAGCAAAAACATATAACTTGGCTTCAAGAGAAGAGATCAAAAGATTTATTCTCTTCATGCTTTGAAATTATTTAATACCACTGCTCTCTCCTTATGAGCGCAATGACATGGCTTGATGGGAAGTTTGTTACTGATTGTTCATGTCCACTCGTGTCTATTGCATAAATACGTGGCATCCACGTGTCAGAAGTATCGTACCATCATATCCAAACTCGGAGGCAGTTCATTGGCCGATTCCCCGTCTCCATTTAATTCTCCTCCTATTTCGTTCACATCTTCATTTGGACGAGAGCGGAGCTCAGGTCGGCACAGCAAGGTAGATTAAACAGGGCAGGGACATTCATTTCACATACGGTATGAATGCAATTTTATCTCCAGAGATTCAAATTTATGGTGTTTTTGGTTGCTATCTTTGTTGCTAGGATCTGCATTTCTTTTCACAATTCGCACAAATTTCTTTTCTGATACTTGTGGGCAGCCAGCGAGGTTACCAAATCAATGTAAAAAAACAGTGAGATGATTTCTCCGAGAATTTTTGAGAGATTTTCTTCCCTATCAATCAACCTTAATGTTAAAACTTGAAAATAATATAGTGTTGGTTGGGCTATGGTTCAGCTGTAAACCGGTGGGAGTTTTCCTCAAGTGGCCCAGCTAGTTTGGCGTTTCGGTGCTTGCACTCTCTCAACTACATGCAAGTCCCCATAGTGACATATCTCAGGAGATTGATCTCTCTCAGGCCAAAACATGGGGAGCTTCCGAAAATAAATTTCAAAAGAATGCCGGACTGGTGAAAGTTACTCTTCTTCATCTTCTATGGTTTCTCATATCTTTGCTCTCATCTATTTGCAAAATTATGAAACCCACCTAGAGAGGAAATATTCTGCCTTGGTTCCAATATAGCTTGCAGCTATTTGGATGAGTCGGAGCACAGCCAGAGTGGAACCCTAGTGGATGGCTTAATACCCTGTACACTTCACCAGTGAACCAAGGTTCCAATGGCGAAAGAAAAAGAGCTACGACTTTGAATCGTAATTGATTCTGAACACTGAATGCAAGGGCTGCTATTTAAATGCAATGAATTGGGATTCTTTCGGAGTTTCAGGGGGTCCTAGATTTTGACATGTCCTGAGATTTCGCATCTTGTTTTGGCCACCAAATTATTATCTCTCTACTGACAGTCACAAACTCATGGGGCACACGTTCGAGAATCAATTATTATATTTGTTACATCCTTCCTTTATGGCTACTCGTATTGTCCAGGTGCTTGAAATGAGGATCACGAGCCATTTTGTTCCTAATTTTAAAGTATTTAAAGGCGGGGGAGGGGGTTAAATATCTCCCATGTGCATTTGGTCCCTCGATTTGCACGCTAATTGATTCCATTTTATGTCCATTCATCCCTATTTTGACACTGTTACTTATCCCTATTTTGTTCCTAGTTTTAAGTATTTAAAGGTGGGGGAGGGGGTTAAATATCTCCCATGTGCATTTAGTCCCTCCATTTGCATGCTAATTGATTCCATTTTATGTCCATTCATCCCTATTTTGACACTGTTACTTATCCACTGCTCATCCTAAATCCTATCATTATCAGCGGAGTACATCATTCTGTTTGCTTCATGTAGTATCATCGACCACAATTTCATCTATCAGAAATGGAGGCTCACCGTGCTTCACCTGATGAGGTCAATCTTCTTTGGTGCATTTTATACATTTGCAGTATGGGTTTTAACTTTTGTAAAAGGGATCCTTTACCATATATTAACCCATTATTTCTAAGCCCATTAATGAGGGGCCTAGTTATATTCATGACTTTGATAAACCCGTTGAAGATGCTAAAGTTCCACTAATGCAAGATCTTTTTTGTTTTTCTGTTATCTATTAATATAACAATAGATGTGCATTGCTTTTTATACAGAAAACAGGCCGGTTTAGTACAAAAATTGCCCACCACCAAAACACAACCACCGGAGCATGCAACAATTCATACATATTAAAATTTCAGTACACGATAAACAGATTAGCACTTAGAAAATGAAAACTTAACTACTAGGAAACTGAAAAGATTAAATTCCTATCAAAACAGTAGAATATGAATACTAGATCTGCACACACTGAAAATGAAAACACTAGCAACAAGTACAAATCTGAGTTGTCGATTTTATCTGCTTCTATTAACTCAAAAAGAAGAATTACAATGCAATATCTCAAACCCTTAACTCGCTCAATCAATTAATGATTAATAATCCTACCCTGCTTTTCTTTAAATGTGAAGAATAGGCTAGGGAATATACCAATGTTCCACTGAGACTCCAGTGCGGGGAGACGCGGGTGCGGGGAGACGCACAGGGGGGACGTGTGGGAGTACCCTCAAATTTTAGGGAAATTTTGGGGGTGCGGGGAGACGTCGAGGTATATATATATATATATATATATATTTCAAGTTCATATTCATTGTTCACTATTCAATAATGAAAACATAAAATTATTAAATAAACAATTGAATCATTGATCCATCCTCATCATTCATTTTGATACATACATCATTCATATGACATACTCAAGTCTCATTATTGAATTATTCATACATACCATAGATTCGAAAAAAAATTAAAAATCAATAATGAAATATTCAAATACATTGATTCATATCATTCATCATTCTACAATCTACATTGATTTAAAAATTAAATTCATCATTCATCATTCTAGAATCTAAATTGAAAGCAAAACATACTAGTATATTTTCAAAGTTTGAACACTAAATTTATATAACTCAAAGTTTCAAACTCAAAAATAGTTAAGAGTGAAGAGTCAAGTCATCAATATCTAGTGTCACAACTCAAAAGTTAAAACTGAAAAGTAAAAATGGATAATGAGCACTGAAAATAAAATGATAAATCAGCATCAAGGACTCAATCTCAATGATTGGTCCTCTACATCCATCTGCTACATGAAGTCATTAGGACCATCAATGGGAATGTCAGTATCTGAGTCAGAGTCACTCTCTTGAGTAACCAACGAAACTCCAACCAAACCATGTCGCAGCTCATCTGGTCCATCCTTCTCATCTATCTGTGCACTATCCTCTGGATCCACATCCCATGGTGTTGTCGGTCCCTTCCGATATTCTGGTGTCTTCCTATGTGCAAGACATAGAGAACTGTGGACTGCAACTAGCTTCTCTGCTGTCCTAGAGGAAAGTCTTTTCCTCTTGATAGAGTGGATGAAGCTATATGTGGACCAATTCCTCTCTGCTGCAGAGGAACTAGCAATTTGAGACAATAAGCGAATAACAAGTTGTTGGATCTCTGTAGTGTCATCCCCATGCATGGTCCACCAACCAATGGGGTTAGTTTGGCCTAAATCATTGCGATCTTCCCTTGCATCATGCTTGTTGAAGGGACCACTGAGACTTGCAAATTGCATCCACTGTCTCCTAATTGTTCTCCCTTCTTCTGAACTATACATCTTTGTAATGGCAGCTCGAAATCCCTTTTTGACCTCTGGATCTTCAATGGGAAGAATTCTACCAGTCCTTGCCACATACCATTTTGGGTTGAGTGCATATGCTGCCATGTGCAAAGGTGTATTCATTCGATCCCACCTACGCTGTATAATGGGTCGAATTTGGGTCGTATAGAACTCTAAGGAAGGATCTTTCTCACGAATGGCCACCCTTACTTGATCCAACATACTATCAAAAGTCTCATATATTTCTCCAAGAGTAGGAGAATCTGTGTCAGTGTAGCGAATGACCTCAACTACAAGACGTAAAAGTGACACCAAATAACCACAATTTGTCCACCAACCATTATCCAATATTTGAATCCTGATTTTCTTTCCTTCCTCTGTCTTGGATTTTGCCGATTTGTTCCAATCTGGAGTCACAACCATGGCCTACAATGCTGACTGCACCTCCAACATCCTCTCTAATAAAAGAAAATAACTAGCATATCTGGTATCAGTAGGCTTGAGGAATTCCTTCCTCGCATGAGACCTGTACATGGCTAAAGAGGTATGGTGATTGCAAATAAACATCTGCACATTTCTTGCAGCTGTCACCAAGTTAGATACCCACTCAATTTTGCCAATGTCTTTCAATGCATTATTGAGCGCATGCACACAACAAGGGGTCCAAAAAATATGCCTGTATTTACTTTGAATCATTAATCCTGCTGATCTACACACTATTGCTGCATCTGTTACAACCTGTACAACATATGCACACAACAAGGGGTCCAAAAAATATGCCTGTATTTACTTTGAATCATTAATCCTGCTGATCTACACACTGTTGCTGCATTTGTCACAACCTGTACAACATTTGTAGATCCAACCTCCTCTATAGCATCACGAAGAAGCTCAAATTAGAAAGCTGCATCTTTGCGCTTTCCAGAACAATCAATAGTTCTAAGAAAGAAAGGCCCCTCTCGGCAAGTAACTATGATGTTGATAAGTGGACGTTTGACAATGTCTATCCACCCATCCATAACAATAGAACGACCTTCCCTCACTCATGTTTGCCTCAAATTTTCCTTTTGCACATTAATATTGGCCATTTGCCTTTTTAATATCACTGTCCTCAACTTATGTTCACCTGGGGGCACATATGAGGGTCCTGCTGCTGCAATTGCCTTGACTATCTCCTTGTAGTAAGGAGAACGACTAACATGGAAAGGAATGCCATTGGAAAAAAGAAAATTTCCAATGGCATCATTTGTATCATTATGGTTCAACTTACCATACATCCCTGTAAGAGTTGGTCCCACTACACAAGAACGAGAACCCTTAGTCCCAACAGGAGATGGTGGAGGCATATTTTTCATTTGTTTTAATTTTCTTTTGGAGCTTGTGGCTTCATCAATATTTTGGTGAGCTTGGGCCATGACATTTTTACTTGAGAAGTTGCCATTTGCATCCTCAAGAGCTCTGATTTTTGCAATAAGGTTAATTTTGTACATATATGAACCCCTTTGCCACCTACACCCAAAAGATGCATCTTGATCCGACTATAACTCCCAACCCAAGAATGACCACAAACATTGCATTTCCAATGGCGTGTCCCACCTCTTTGTTTTCCTGGTTTTGGTTGAGTTGAAGAGTCAGCGATTTTGGTAACATATAACAAAAGAGGTTTGCTTGGATTAAATGTCCCTTTTGCATATTCTGCCAATGACTTTGACGGGGTTGCAGTTGCACTGGGAGAAACACTAGCTGCACTGCTGCCATGGGTTTCATTCATTGTTGATGGGATTTCAGATCCAAGAGGACTTTCTGTTTGAAGATCATAATCACTATCACTGTCAGTGTCACTGTGGCTGCTCATGCTGTTGTAATCAGCCATTTTACACTTGCAGCTTGCTGTGTTTTAATTTATTTTGCAATTTTTTTTGTTTTTCTGCCCTGTAGGAAGGGTTTTAAAAAAAAAATTCTCATCATGTAAATTAAAATTTACAATGCAAATCTACTAGAATTAAATTTAAATTATTAAAATTTAAAAACTGAAACATAAAAAAATTAAATTACAGTGATTATGTTTTCATTAAATTTAAAAATTATTAAAATTTAAAAAATTTAAAACATTACAAAATAGAATTAAAAAAAAATAAAAATAAAAATAAAAATTACAGCACTGTTTGCTGTTCGCTGTTACAGCAAAAATTCTTTTTAAAAAACAAAATTTAAAAACTACGGCGTTATTCGCTATTCAAACTTCAATGTTTAGCAAAAAAAATATTTTTTTAAAAACAAGCAATGTTCATTGTTTACCTAGAGGTCGATGGCGCAGGCACAGGTCAACGACAAAATGAAAATTTCAGTGAGGAGGTTGAAAGGCCATAGCGTCACGGCACATGGGTCGACGACGATGGCAGTGTGGCACAATGCACACGCTGGAAGTCGACGACACGCAGGTCGACGACAATGGGCTCAAGTTGCGGGTTGGAGCAGACGCTGAACACTGGGACAAATGGCGTCCACTCTCGACCGAGCGGTCTCGGCGGCGACAGGAGGATGGCTGGGCGGCGACAGGAGGATGGCTGGGCGGCGGCTCAGCTCAGCGTATTCAGCGAGTTCCGTTGAAATGAAAATGAGTGTTTCATTTAAGTTTTAACTTTCATTTTATTCAACCTAGGTTTTAGACTTTTAGTTATTTAATATTTTTTTGTTCTATTTAGTTTTAATTAATTAATTTTTAATTGTTTTGATTTTTGATTTTTTAATCTGGGTCTTGACTCTAATTAGACAAATTTAAAGGGGGAAGCGCAGAAGCACCCTTTTTGAAGGGGGACGCCCAGACACACCCTTTTTGGGGAGTCTAGACTACCACACTGAAGGGGGATGCCCAGACACACCCTTTTTGGGGAGTCTAGACTACCACACTGAAGGGGGATGCCCAGACACACCCTTTTTGGGGAGTCTAGACTCCCACACTAGGAAAGCGCACCCCCTTGCGTCTCCCCGAGACTCCCCAAAAAGGGTGTGTGGGGAAACGCACCCCCAAGAGACTTCCCCGTCTCGGGTGCGAGGGGTGCTAGGGGTGCATGCACCCGACCCTGGGGGACGCGTCCTCGTGGAACACTGGAAAATACAAGAATAGCCCTTCCCTGTGGGCATCCAGGTTTAGGAAAAGCAATCTTAAAAATAGTTTAGAGAAGTATACCTAGGCATGCATGGACTAGTGTGCTTAGCCTAATATTAGAATTGCAGCTAACTACAACTACAAAGCACACTTCTAATTTTGAAACAACACACTAAAATAGCGAATCTGTTGAAGATAATCCACTTCTAAAATTAACACATGCATGCACTCTTGAGTCAAATCTTAGTCCAGAAGATTGCTGTGCCTCTCCAAAAGGCTTAATTCTCCTGCACCGACAGTTATGGTTTTGTTGGATAATAATTGCTGGGAAACACAAGTAAAATTCTAAAACTCGCTTTTTGCATGGATAATGTTCTCTACCAAGCCCAATCTCCCCCTCAACATCTTAAATTTCCCCTTTGTCAGGGCCTTCATCAAAATGTACAGTCTGTGAATCTGAAGGAGCATGCCGAAGGAGCACTGTGCCCATCTGAACTTTGTCACTGATGAAATGGCACCAAATGTCGATGTGCTTGGAGCAATCATTAAACACTGGTTTCTTATTGAGTACTTTGCAATTTTGAGGTCACAATACACAATTGTAGGTTCCAACATCTGAGTGGTCAACTTTGCTATCAAGTTTCAACTTGTGAAGCCAAATGGCCTCACAACTAGCACAACTGGTTTCCTTGTACGCTGCCTTTGCTGAAATGTGTGCAATTGTTCCCTGCTTCTTGCTACTGGACAAGGATATCATACCCAACCCCTCTTGAAATCATAAGAAGACAAAAGAGAGTTTATCTACAGTGATCTCTTCAACTAACTGTAGTCCAATCATCAAATGGACACATTTATAACAACCTTTACTATAGATCACAAGAAAAATGTTCACATAGCATATCTTTGTCAATGAATATTCAACCAGTTCCACACAAATAGAGTGAAATACCATAAGTAGCGCACATTGTTTAGAGGTTCCCTTTGGCAAATAGCACATGAATGAGCTGATACAAATGAGGAGTGTATCTTTGTATTTACACACATCCTTTAGGGTTAGGGCGCTAGCCCCAAGAGGGTGACTTGGTGTCTCGATAGGGTCCTTAACTTATCAAAGAGCAGCACCGATTGATTTTGAGATTGAAAGATTTATTGATTGATTGGATTGATGAGGAGTAGGAGCCCTGAAGGCATGGATTAGTTACTCGAGCTACCTTCCCGAGCTACCTTCCCTCCCTCCCATCGATAACTTGATTGTTTGTTGTTGCCTTCCTCCCTGCTGGCCATCCTAGCCCCAAGAGGGTGACTTGGTTGACCTAGTCAAATATAGAGAATAATAAATGGGCTCCATAAAGTTATAATCTATAAAATGGATTGACATGTGGCCTCAAGTGAAGACTAACCACATGATCTCAACACCCACCCAATATGAGTAGGTAGCCATGGAGAGAAGACGTTATAGTACATCACATTTCACCCCTTTAATGTACGCTCACTTATTCTGCTACGTGTTTGAAGACGAATGACAATGGGCTTTGGAAGAGATTTGGTGAAGATATTGACAAGCTGGTTTGAGGAAGGAACAAAGACTGGCACAAATTGTCCTTGAGCATGGAGATGACAAATGTAATGCTATTGAAATTTGAGAGCATATGATAGTGGATCTAAGGTGAAATCTTCAATAAATATTAAACACTAATCTAGTACAACAGAAAAGTATTACAACACTTCAACAATGATCAGATCAGAGAAGAACCCATACCATGTGCTCAAGAGACAAATCCAACACAAGAAACATTATCATTGTCCAAACCAATGCTACAAACATTGGCATCAAGATAAAATCGCCAAGGGTCAGGAAAACTAAAAAATCATAAAAATTGAGAAAATATCAGTAAAATTCAGTAAACATTGGCTAGGCCAAAAAATTGTGATTTCACGATTTTTTCGTGATAGATAAAATTGGGATGTTTGCAACATTGGTCCAAACATAAGTGCTCAAGAGATGAGTGATATAGCTGAGATTTCCTTTTATCAATAAATAATTTGAGTGAACAATATACAAATGAGTATTCCTCAATTAGGGTTTAGGGCAAAGTGCCAAGGGGGTCACTAGGTTGACCTAGCCAAATATAAATAAATACAATAAGATGGGTTAGTGACCCAATGTACGCTCAATAAAGCCACCAATACCTCAAATAGAGGGTTGGCATGCGGTGTCAAGTGAGGATTAGTGAGAATATCAACACCCTTAAGTTGAATGAGGGACCATAATGCATTGCATCCACATTCAACACAATAGATCATTATGGTACCCTTCTTAACATTGATTTGGGGATCACCAACAGTCATAAAGCTCGCAAAGAGACCTTATGATTAACATTGGGATTGATCATGCTAAATAAGGTCTTTGGTAGAGCAAATTGGTATTTGTTTGGGAGTGGTAGGTCAACTGAAATAAGGGCTCGAGATGGGTGACTTTGATCATTGTGTGGAAGGACTTGCAAGAAAGTTAGTGATGTTGGTGAGAATAGCAACAATCCAGTTAGGCAGAGACAAAAACATTGAATTGGTAGAATCATCATCATCCATCAACTATGCATCACAATGGAAAGTGTCATCACTAGTTTGAACATCACCAAATGGAGAAGCATCAATACACTGCACATTCAAGTGTTGAATGGTGTTGTTATTAATGCCAACATTGATTCTTGAATGCTCTTAATATTTGTTTGGATTGCAGTGATTCAAGCTCCAAATCTCTAGAAGCCCTAGAAAACCCTAGAAGCCCCACACTTGTTGAAGTTTTTAAGGAAGAAGATTAGTGAGTTTGCTCTTAAAATCATCATCATTGGATGCTCCTTGTCATGCTGATTCCAACGGTATATGGCATGCCTTATGGCTCCTCACAGTTTGCAAAATATGCTCTTCGAAGCCCCACCTAGTGGTCAAAATCCCCAAAAGGAGATGATGTGGTAGTTTGTTATTATTTGACTGTTGAAATTTGGTACCGGAGGACAGGTGGTTCCCTTAGGCTTTGATCTTTGGCCTAGGGAAAAGTGTCCAAAAGAATTTAATTTTTCTCCTAAAGTGACTTTATAATTTTATAAAGTTAAATCTAATTTAAAAGTGACTTTAAGTGATAAAGTTATTAAGTCTAATTTTAAAGTGACTTTTATAAAGTCAATGAAAAATTAGAAAGGAAAAGTGACTTTGGAAATAAATGACTAAGTGGGTCTTTATTA
The DNA here is from genome assembly GCA_031772625.1 of Pinus tabuliformis. Lineage (NCBI taxonomy): Eukaryota > Viridiplantae > Streptophyta > Pinopsida > Pinales > Pinaceae > Pinus > Pinus tabuliformis. The sequence goes on along the minus strand of CM062819.1, from coordinate 582,103,751 downwards.
AAGTGGGGTGAATTAAAAAATAGAAAGTGAGATTTAAATGAGCATTTAATCTCAACCATTGATCTAAATCTATTTCAGCCATTGGATTTAGAGATCACCCAAAAGTCACTTGGATCACCCAAAAGTCACTTGGAGTTATATTAAAGGAGGAAAAGGAGGAAAAGGTCATTCATTCTTTCATGAGCAGATTGGGAGAAGGAGAGCAAGAGAGCAAGAGAGATTTCTGAGCAGGAAGGAGAAGGAGACATCAGCTTGGCACACATTCCAATGCAGCAGTTGAGCAGATTTGTACAGCTGATTCAGCACATAGTGAAAGGCAGATTTTTGCACAAAAATCGAGGAGCAGTTTGCTGATTTTTCTGCACACAAAACGGAGGTCGTACAGCATTTATTGCTGTCCTGTTTGCTGTAATTTCCAGATTGCTGTGAGGCACGGGAAAGGAGATAAGTTGTAAATTTGCTTGCTGATTTTTTGCTGAATAATTCTCACTGTAAAAAGACAATTTTCAGAAATAAAGAAGAGCTCTCAAACTGGTTTTCCCCAAGAGTTGTAGGGGGTTTTTCCAGGGTCAAGTTGACCAAAAATATTAGTGTTTTAATGTGTTTTAATGGCTGTTTTTAATTGCTGATTTTTAATTCTACAATTTCCAGCATTCTGAAAAATTTCCAGAATTTGTGTTTTCAGCAATATTTATTTTTTTCAGTCTGTTAAATGTATGGTTATGGGAATGGGCATTTAACTACATGGGAGAAATAAGGAGAAACTGAAAACCGGGGTGGGAAAACAGAAATTTTTACATGGTATCAGAGCTTGAGTGCTGAAGGGCAGTTTGGGACAGCAAAAGGAAAAATTACAGTTGTTGATTTTTCACTCAGAAAATTCCAGCAAGCTGATTTTTTCATAAACAACAGTTTTATCTTTACTACAGCAGTGCTATTTTTCAGTTTTAGGACAGCAGGATGTCATTGGGATTGAGGGTGGAGGATAGGTTGGATGGGCATACAAATTACAGTGTTTGGAAGGAGAGAATGCAGAGTATCTTTGAGGAGGCAGAAGTCTGGGATATCATGGTGCATACCGCACAGAACCCTGTTGTTGTGCCCACTGATGTTACTCAGTTGGCTGAGTATAAAAAGAAGAACAATAAGGGTAAGAGACTGATTCTAGACGGAATCAAAGACCATTGCATTCCTCATGTGAGAGGAAAGAGCAATGCCCATGAGATGTGGACAGCATTGTCCAATCTCTACCAGAGTACCAATGAGAACCGGAAGATGGTCCTGAAGGAGAAGTTGAAGAACATTAAGATGGGTAATGATAGTGCAGCTGGATATCTCACAAAGATTACCAATGTGAGAGATGAGTTGGCAGCGATTGGAGAGGCCATTCATCCACTGAGTTGGTGCGTATTGCAGTGAATGGCCTCCCCCGTTCATGGTTGAACTTTGCTGATGGGGTTTGTGCACGTGAGACCCTTCCCACATGGGAGAGGTTTTGGGATGATTGCATTCAGACAGAGATCAGGAAAGGACAGCTTGGGGCAGCCAAGCCAGTTGAGCAGGATGAGGATGTAGCATTGGTGGCAGGAGGCAAGAAAGGCAAAGGGAAGAAGCAGGTTTCCACAAGCAGTGGTGGGGGCAAAGGCAAAGGTAAAGGTAAACTGGGGAACACACAGAAGGACTATTCCAAGGTGAAGTGTTGGAATTGTCAAAAGATGGGACACTATGCAGTTGTGTGTCCGGAGAAGAAGAAGAAGAAGGGAAAGAACCAGGACGTGGCAGCTTCAGCTGAGATTGAGGACTTTGCAGGTCGTTTTGACCAGGAGTTTGCGTTCACTACATGTGAGTCCTCTAGTGCAGGATCACCTGCCACACAGGTTCAGAGGGAGCATGCTTTTCCCTCGATTAGCGGAGCATCTACAGGTATTTGGTATGTGGACAGTGGGGCTTCACGTCACATGACAGGAGTCCGTGAGTACTTCTCAGAGCTTTTAGAGAGTGGCACTGATATTGAGGTAGTACTCGGTGATGACAGAGTTGTTAGAGCAGTCGGGGTGGGGACAGTGACATTTCAGAGGGAGTCCAAACCTCCCTTGAAGGTGTCAGAGGTTCTTTATGTGCCAGGGATGAGGAAGAACCTCATATCCGTCTCAGCTTTGGAGGACAGAGGATATGACGTACTGTTCAGGGGAGGACAGGTGTTGATGTATCCCAGGGACACTCCAGCTGATTCAGCTAGAGTGATAGGTGTACGCCATGCAAAGGTGTACAAGTTTGCATTTCAGCCCCTTTTGGCATTGAGCAGTAGTACCGACAGCAGAGCTAGCAGTTCTGAGCTGTGTGAGATTTGGCACCGTAGGATGGGACATATGTATCATGGAGCCTTGAGGACATTGCGGGAGATCACTACAGGTGTGCCAGATTTCAGTACTGATCACTTTGATACTTGCAGAGGTTGTGCGATGGGCAAATTTGCCAAATCCCCTTTTCCCAGCAGTGACAACAGAGCGACGGGGATACTTGATTTGATTCATTCCGATGTGAGCGGTCGGATGTCTCATGTTTCCTTGAGTGGATATGAGTACTATGTTTTATTCATTGATGATCACTCCAGGAGGACCTGGATTTATTTTTTGAAGACCAAGAGTGAGGTCTTCAAGCGGTTTCAGGAGTTCAGAGCTCTTGTGGAGACTCAGACAGGTCGAAAGATCAAGTCCCTGAGGTCGGACAATGGAGGAGAGTACACCCTTGGAGAGTTTGTTGATTATTGTGTGGAGGCAGGCATTAGGAGGGAGTTCACTGTTCCTTACAACCCCCAGCAGAACGGAGTTGCAGAGAGGAAGAACAGATCCATCATAGAGGCTGCCAAAGCCATGATACATGATCAGGGGTTGCCATTGTTCTTGTGGGCAGAGGCCTGCAACACAGCTCTTTACTTGCAGAACAGGAGTCCGCATCGTGCCTTGGGGCACATGACTCCGGAGGAGGCTTTCTCTGGGAAGAAGCCTGATCTTGGTGATCTTCATATCTTTGGATGCATTACATACTCCTATATACCCAAGGAGGAGAGGACCAAACTAGAGCCCACCGCAGAGAAGGGTATCTTTGTGGGCTACAGTGAGACCTCAAAGGCCTTTCGGATTTACATTCCTGCACAGAGGAGAGTTGTTGTCAGACGGGATGTGAAGTTCGAGGAGGACAGGGCCTTTAGGAGGTCACGGGAGTTAGAGTATCTGGATCAGCCAGACCCTCAGCAACAGTTGAGTCAGTCGTAGGGATACAGTGGGCAGGGATCAGGAGGATCCGGAGGTACATCTATGAGGATGTCAGGTTCGTCAGTGAGCAGTGGCTCATCGAGCCAGAGGGGTGGTGCTCCGGGCAGCATGCAGAGCAGTTCACAGAGCAGTTCACTAGGGAGTCCACTGATGGACAGTTCACACGGTACCTCAGCTTCTACAGGTTCAGGTGCAGGCAGGAGGACAGCAGACAGACAGTCAGGAGTTCAGGCTACTGATGATGATGAGGAGGAGGAGTTTCATTCTCCGGTGGAAGAAGTGCGCTCAGGGAAGAGGAAGCCCAAGTGGCTTCAGGACACCTTGAGAGATGCCACATCTGTTGCTGAGCCGAAGAGGCCGGTCAGAGAGAGTAGACCACCTGAGAGGTTTTGTAGTTATATGGCGATGGTTACCAGCATCCTTGACTCTGAGCCTTCTAGCTATGAGGAGGCAGCTAGCCAGCAGGTCTGGAGAGAGGCCATGCAGGAGGAGTATTCTTCTATCATGAAGAATGATGTTTGGGAGGTGGTGCCGAGGCCTGAGGGCAAATCCGTGGTTACTTCCAGATGGCTTTACAAGGTAAAGCATGCTGCAGATGGCAGCATTGAGAAATTCAAAGCGAGGTTTGTGGCTAGAGGGTTCTCCCAGGTAGAGGGAGTTGATTATGAGGAGACCTTCGCTCCTGTGGCTCGATATACTTCGATCCGCTCCATTATATCGATAACAGCAGAGATGGGTTGGAAGATCCACCAGATGGATGTGAAGACCGCATTTCTCAATGGCTTCATACAGGAGGAGGTGTACATTGAGCAGCCACAGGGCTTTGAGGTGCATGGGAAGGAGTCCCATGTGTGCAGATTGAAGAAGGCCCTTTATGGCCTGAAGCAAGCTCCCAGAGCTTGGTACTCCAGGATAGATGCATACTTGCAGGGGATGGGTTTCACAAAGAGTGAGGCAGATCCGAACCTTTACTTTATTGTGATTGGTGAGGAGCCTCTCATTCTGGTGCTGTATGTGGATGACTTGATCATTACAGGTGCAGAGAGACTCATAGAGCACTGCAAGAGAGATCTTGCGGCGGAGTTTGAGATGAAGGACATCGGCTTGATGCATTACTTTTTGGGTTTGGAGGTGTGGCAGGAGGAGGGGCATTTCTTCCTGGGGCAGGGGAAGTTTATTGTGGACATCCTTAGCAGATTCCACATGGAGGATTGTAGACCCATGTCGACACCGATGATCACCAACTGGAAGAAGCTTCATGCTTCGGATTCCGAGTTGGTGGATCCCACATTGTACAGGCAGCTGATTGGTTCCTTGATGTATTTGGTCAACACTAGACCAGATATCTGTTTTGCAGTCAACACGATGAGTCAGTTTATGTGTGAGCCTAGGAAGGTTCACTGGGTGGTTGCAAAACACATTTTGCGGTACTTGCAGGGGACAGTGGATTATGGTCTGGACTACAGGCAGGGAGATGGAGTGAGATTGGCAGGATACACTGATTCTGATTGGGCAGGTTGTGCTTCTGATAGGAAGAGCACTTCAGGGTGTTGTTTTGGGTTGGGTTCAGCAGTAGTGTCATGGTTCAGCCGGAAGCAGCAGTCAGTAGCACTGAGTTCAGCGGAAGCGGAGTATATGGCAGCCAGTCTAGCTAGTTGTGAGGCTATCTGGCTTCGCAAGATGTTGTTTGGCTTATTTGGTCAGCCGTTGAGACCTTCAGTGATTTACTGTGATAATCAGAGTTGCATTAAACTCACGGAGAATCCAGTATTTCATGACAGGTCAAAGCATATCGGGATCAGATATCATTTCATCAGAGACTATGTTCAGAAGGGAGCTGTGAAGCTTGAGTATATTTCCACTGATGAGTAGGTTGCAGATATCCTTACCAAAGCCTTACCACGGGGCAAGCATGTCTACTTCAGAGACAAGATGGGTGTGGTGAGGAACACCTTCCTCGGTAAGAGCGAGTGTTGAAATTTGGTACCGGAGGACAGGTGGTTCCCTTAGGCTTTGATCTTTGGCCTAGGGAAAAGTGTCCAAAAGAATTTAATTTTTCTCCTAAAGTGACTTTATAATTTTATAAAGTTAAATCTAATTTAAAAGTGACTTTAAGTGATAAAGTTATTAAGTCTAATTTTAAAGTGACTTTTATAAAGTCAATGAAAAATTAGAAAGGAAAAATGACTTTGGAAATAAATGACTAAGTGGGTCTTTATTAAAGTGGGGTGAATTAAAAAATAGAAAGTGAGATTTAAATGAGCATTTAATCTCAACCATTGATCTAAATCTATTTCAGTCATTGGATTTAGAGATCACCCAAAAGTCACTTGGATCACCCAAAAGTCACTTGGAGTTATATTAAAGGAGGAAAAGGAGGAAAAGGTCATTCATTCTTTCATGAGCAGATTGGGAGAAGGAGAGCAAGAGAGCAAGAGAGATTTCTGAGCAGGAAGGAGAAGGAGACAGCAGCTTGGCACACATTCCAAGGCAGCAGTTGAGCAGATTTGTACAGCTGATTCAGCACATAGTGAAAGGCAGATTTTTGCACAAAAATCGAGGAGCAGTTTGCTGATTTTTCTGCACACAAAACGGAGGTCGTACAGCATTTATTGCTGTCCTGTTTGCTGTAATTTCCAGATTGCTGTGAGGCACGGGAAAGGAGATAAGTTGTAAATTTGCTTGCTGATTTTTTGCTGAATAATTCTCACTGTAAAAAGACAATTTTCAGAAATAAAGAAGAGCTCTCAAACTGGTTTTCCCCAAGAGTTGTAGGGGGTTTTTCCAGGGTCAAGTTGACCAAAAATATCAGTGTTTTAATGTGTTTTAATGGCTGTTTTTAATTGCTGATTTTTAATTCTGCAATTTCCAGCATTCTGAAAAATTTCCAGAATTTGTGTTTTCAGCAATATTTATTTTTTTCAGTCTGTTAAATGTATGGTTATGGGAATGGGCATTTAACTACATGGGAGAAATAAGGAGAAACTGAAAACTGGGGTGGGAAAACAGAAATTTTTACATTGACAAATTATAAAGTCAAAAGGACTTTTCGTGAAAAACAAATTAAATGTTTTGTGGCTAAAGTAATTTGTTGAGGGCATTAAAATTTTTAAATTCAAAGCAAATGTTACAAGTCAGCCTCAAAATTTGGCTACATTTTTCAAATTTGAAATCCATATCCATTCCCTCCTCTATGGACAAGTCGGCTACGCTTAAGCCTCTCGGATTCTATATATAGAGGCATTTTGACCCTCTAGAGTCCAAAGTATATTACAAGATCTGTAATTCAAGTTTGAAATTTTTGGGGTTGTGGAGCATTGGACATCTTAAGGGAGGTCAAAGTTTTGGGAGGTGTTATTGGGTTCATTTTGTGCTATGGTTTTGGCTTTTAAAGGGTTATATTGGTAGAGTTTTTCTCTTCATTACAGGTCCCAAGATCTTGAACACTGCATCTTCTGTGTTTGATTGGGCTAAAGCAATTGAAACAACAGAGTAGTGTGAAAATTAACATGGTATCAGAGCTAAGGTGAAGGACAAGTCCAAAAGGAGACAAGCATTGAAGCAATCATCTTTGGAAAGTTGAAGGAGCCAATCTAGACAAGCATTGAAGCAATCATCTTTGGAAAGTTGAAGTAGCCAATTTAGTCAAGTCAAGTCAACACTATATCCCCAATCTTGAATTCCTTCCTAGGCTTTTGCACCCACTTCTTCTTTTGGTTATGGTCTTTTGTATTAGGCCTTTTAAGGATGCAAATTTCTTAGGAAGGAAGAATGGGAGTAGGGTCCTTAGTCTTGGGCATCCTAGTATAATATGGGATAGGACCAGGTTTTACCACATGAGTTGGATATAAAGGCTCTCTATAAAGGATGAATGGGTTTTTGTTGGGTCGCGGGATAGTGGCATAGGATAAATCCATTTGGAGTTGACCTCCCACAATAGCGCCCCATTTCCTAAATAATAACATTCCCCACACATCAGGTATATCGATAACCAAGACATTCATGAGCAATGATATGTCCTTATTCATGGCTAATGACACTTTAAGATCTTTAATGAGGCCTTCAACATTGACAAATCTAGAATCAAAGCTACATACATTCTTATACTTGTGGGTAATGCTTAGATTGAGTTGCTTCATGACTTTCAGTGGCATAATGTTTGCGGAAGCCCCAAAATCTAACATGCAATTATGGAGGAGGTCATTAATGGTTAATGTCAACAAGAATGGTTCATGACCAGGATTAGTATTGGTGAGGTGTATGTTTTGCAACATGATAGGTGGGTCCTCTTCCTCAAGCCCTAAAGCTCTCTTCACTCGCCATCTTTGGGATGGAAGCTTCGCAATCTCCTTTATAGGAACCTGCATAGTCATTTTTCCTATAGCAGCACCTGCATCAATGTCTAGCTCAACTTCCTTATCTTTGGTTTTGTGCTTGGGTTCCCCTTTGGGAGGATCCTTTTTGGTGTTATCCTTCTTAGGAGGATCTTTTCTTGGGTTTCCTTGGGAGGAGGTTCCTTTTCCTTTGATGCATTCGAATTTGAGGAGGGGTCTTTGTCGTTTTTCCTAGAATATTGGACCCCTTTGAATCTCCTACTATCATTGACATTCAATATAGGCTCAAGCTTCTCATCTTTAAGCTTAACCTCTCTAATCAAAGGATGCGTATATGTACCACCTAACATAATGTTGAAGGCTTGGGTTTCACCAACTACATTCATTTGTTCACCACCCTCCTCATCTTCACTTTCTGCACCAACACTACTACTCTGCTCATCCTCAGAAGATGATTCTTCTTGTGGTTGTAGCTAAGGTATTGGGGGCATGGGGTGGACCCTGCTTGCCTTCTTCATTTGGTTTCTTGACAAAGGGCTTATTCTTTGGGACAAAATTTGATTTGTGCGCCTTTTCAAGAGTGGTGAATTTATTCATATATAACCTATTTTTGGCATCCATATCCTTAGCCAAATTTTCAACTTTCTTAATGGTCATGACTAGGGTTTCCTCAACTTGATCCTTAGGCTTGCTCTTTTTGGTTTTGACTTTAGTCCCAAGAGGATCAAACATTTCAATTTTGGCAACATTTAGATTTTGTTCGACCTCAATGACTATCTCCTTCGCTTCAACAAGCGTCTTAGGTTTCTTATCCCTAAGTTGATATGTCAAGTGACCCCCCACGCCCTTAATGAATTTGCCTAATATTTGAGCATCGGTGGGTTGAAAGCGATCAAGAATGTCTTTGACAATCCTATCAAACATTTCGATAAACTCCCTAATACTTTCATTACCTTTCTTTCCAATGTGGTAAATTTTTTCAAGGTTAAAAGCTCCATCAACATCAGATGCCCATCTTTTCTTAAAAACATCTTCAAATTGGTCAAAGTCACTAATGTTGGCTGGAGGGAGACTAAGGTACCATTCCCTAACATTCCCCTCGAAGGTTAAAGCAAATAACATCATTACAAGATCTTCATCATCAATCTTGTGAGGGTCTGTTGTCGAAAAGAAGTCGTCTACATGGGTTTCAACACTTTGATCAGCAGTTCCTTTGAACTTGGGTAACCATTCATGATATTTCTTTGGCAAAGAATCAGGGTTGTCACTCAATTTCAAAGGTTTGAAAGCAATAGTAAGATATCTTTTGGTCTTAGGGGCATTAGGTTGGTTTTGATTTTGATTAGTGTTGGTATTCATGTTGATATTTGTGTTATAAACCTCCTCAAATTTGGGGAGTAAGTTAGTTCTAATAGGTGATGGAGTTCTCTCCGCTTTCTTTGTAGCAACCCTCCTTCTAGGAGGAATTATGTCTTCAAGTTCTTCACCTCCAAGCAAACTAGGGGTTTTAAGAAGTGGAGTCGCCAGAAGATTATCTATATTGTTGTGGTATAAATCACCTCTTCAAATATTCAAACCAAGGAGGTAGACCTACTTCCTCCCCGAAAACGATGCCAAAAATGTTGCTGCACAAACTAGCAGGCCTTGTAAAGAGGCAAAAGCTAGGGGGCACAATAACACTTGGGACAGAAGCCCATTGTCACCACAACCTGTGTCCCCTACTCTTCTCGAATTTTCACCGATGGGAAGAGTCCCAGTAATACTCACTTGTGATAGATATGTCTATGATAGATTTGATGTGAGGAAGGTGGCCCATTCAATGGAAGGGTTCAACAAAAGTGTGAGCTTTGGGACAAGCTAGTAAGACCTTCCACGGAAATCCCCTTTGAAAGATAGCTACATGAGACCTAGGGTTGAGATACATGACGGGATTTGAGTGCATCTAAGGTCAAGGTAAACAAGAGAAAAGGCAATGCAAGATTTACTTCAACAAGTACTAAAACACATGCCTTTAAAGAATCCCCGAGATGAAAGATTAGCCTTTAGGGTTCCCTCATGGTGTGATGGTTAGGGCATCAAATTTCTAGAAATTTCTCCATGGGAATTCCACCAAAACTTGAGCATCACTAGAGGAGACACAAGGGGAGAGTTCTATCCAAACGAAATTGAAATTGCCTCCTTCCAAAGGATTTCACATCAAGCCCTAGAGATGCCTCCTTATCCTTAAAGGGACGAGGAATAAACGTGAAAAGAGAGATGATTTCAAGTTGAATGTGATCACCAAGGATTTAGGATTAGTTCCTAACCATTGGGAGTTATGGAGTCAAGGATGATCTCAATTTTTACAACTTGCTCTTTGAAGGAGACCTAAAGGAACCAGCTTCGCTACACCTAATGGAAGCAACTACACGGCACCTCTAGATATTTATACTTCGATGACACTTGTTGATGGAGTTTCAAGGATGCAAATGCAATATTTCCCCTAGGAACATCCATTCGTTCACTATCTATGAGTAATGCATGCAAAATTTCCCAATAGTTACAATTTTTAGACAATATTTCATCAATTAGGGCACATTAATAACCACGAGATAATATTTCATGCATTAGACGTCAACAAAATTAGAGATACAACATTAAATAACACTTACAAGATAGTGAAGAACATATCCATCCATAACAATGCCATGTAGAAGCTCCAATAAAGATGGCGAAATTAACCAAACATCAAAATTCATCCAAAATCTCTAAAAACCCTCTGCAAATTGTAGGTCTGAAAATCTCTAATGAGGTAATAAAAAATCCAAAGTGTGATGAAAGGATGAGACTAGGTCTCCCCTATTTATACAAGAGTTAAGTGTTCAAATTATGAAAGACAAAGCCCCTTTACAAGCCTAAGATGCTAAGTAACCCACCCATGGTTACAAGCCAATCATGATAGCTCAAAACTCAAATCGAATTCTCCTCTTAAGCCCACGCAAGGCTGACGTCATGCATGCATGGAGGCCTAGAGGGGCAACGTAGAGGCATCATGTGCTAAAAATGTGAGAGGGGGGCCTCAAAAATCATGATGAAGAGGGTGGTACCCTCATGCTGCAAAACATCTCCAAACCCTTATTTGGGCTTTATGGGCTTCAAATGGGTCTCATGGGTCTCCAAGTGGCTGAAGATCAAGTCGATGCTCCATCAATGAGGGCTAGAAGATGACACATGCCCTCCCATGTCTCCCTAGGAAAGACATAACCTCTTATGGGCCTTGGAACAATTGCCAAGTGTCGGGTGCAATGTGTAGTCGACTGGGGCAACGTTGTCCAAGTGCATCATCATCTTTGAATAACTAGGGTATGAGCAAGCAAATGGTGGCGCTGAAGAAGCCCGTGGTGTGGTAACCAATGCTTTGCATAAGTGAAAGCCCATGGCTCTCAATGCTCACCCTACAAATGCCATTGTGATCCATTGGAGGGCTTGGATCTCGTATAGGGAGGTCAAGTCCAAGATGAAACCCCAGCTGCAATCCTGTATAAGATCCAATGTATCTCTTCACCTTCCAATACAATGATTCATTAGTGCAATTGAATAAATAAGCTTGTTAATCAAGGGCAAAAGGGACACTTCATAGTGGTTCTCCCTTCCAAATTTGGGTCTTTGAACATGTACTAGTGTTACTTTCCTGGGTAGGAGAGGTTAGTGAAGGACCCTATTAGGTGGTTTCAACCTCTAAGGGAATCCAAGGTACACCCTTCAAATGGTAGGTGTCATGTGAAATAATGCTGGAACAAAGTGGGGACACAGGGAAGCCTCCAAGCCACATGCCATTGTACAAGTGTAGCTATGATGAGGAAAGCCCACACTTTAGGTATATGGATGTAGGAAGGAGCAATCATGGTACATGAGTTACCTCGACGTTTGTTTTTCCACCCTTCTTTTTGACTTTTGCCTTTTATTGATTTTTCTTCATTTTACTACGCGAGGCTCAAAGCGATGAGAGCATGATGTGTAAGATATATCAGTGATTAACCCCCTTAAGGTGGGGCAGTTGATCGCCCACCAGGGGTTGGGACATTTGTGGGTTCCTTAATGATGTAAGGGGCATTCATAAGGGCCCTAGGAACTAGGGTGATGGCCATAATGATAGGGGGTAGAGCTCACGTTTGGCTTTTGCCCATGTGCTCAATTTTATTGTCCTGCCATCTTTTGCATTTTGTGGCACATTTCCTGTTGTATGTGGCCATATCATGCTTTTATCTTTACTTTTTAGTTGCATCAACCTCTAGGGAATTGTTCTAGGCCTGGCCCAAGGTGTGGACAAGGGAAGGCTAACACCTTGTGGATCCAGATAGGAAAATATGAAAAAGGGCTTGTAATGAGTGGAGGGGAGTGAGATATATGGTATCGGGAAGCGAGACCACACAACCAAAATTAGGGTTTCCCATGTAGTGCCACTCCTAAAGCTAATAGCTAATAAACGAGATCCCACGGGACTAGGATTAATGATTACCACCTTAGTTGAGGTAAGGGAACAAGAGTATAGTCGAAGCCCTTCCTTCTTCCAACTCCCCCAATATTCCATGCTCAATTGTGCTGAAGAAAAACAAGGATAAACACCCAATTACATAATGAAAAATCATACCTTTGGGATTGGTTGACCCACCTTCAAACATACGATCCTGAAGTGAACAAAGTTCCTTCTAAAAATTAATTACTCCGGAAAACTTGGAATGTCAAGATATCCATTTAGGATATAAATATTATATTAAATAAAATGAATAAGAATGTATGAATGATAATTTACAACGAGAACGAGAGGCTTGCTTATATACCACGCAAGTGTCTCTTCATGAAGAGTCATGTCCTATTAGACATGCCTCTTCAACCTAATTACTAGCTTAACTAATTATTATTTATGATTATTATCATTTATATTATTTTACATTATTTATATATATTTTATTCGTTACATTGCCTCCTTCCTCAAAGAGCTTTGTCCTCAAAGCTTGTCGATGAAAAAAGACTTGATCTCTTTTTCGGCTTCGAACGTCTTTCTCTCTCGAAATAGTCATCCTCGTCGATACAAGTTGATATGATCTTCTTAGTGACAAACAAAATTGTCGCACTGAGAAGGGTTCAGACCATCCGAGATTAATCTTCTGTATAGTATTTTGATCACTAGAATCTTGTAACGACTTGTTAGTATAAGATTGGATTGAGGGTACATCACTATTATATGGAACATCAGTTTGTTTTTCTGGTCTGAATGGTTCCGATAAGTAGCTTGGTTGAGTTGTCTATTCTCATGATTTGGATGCCGATAAGGAACTTTACTTTCCCTTATTGGGCATGTGCCAATTTTTAGATTTTCTTCTGGCGAAGATGTTGTTGAGTTGGTTATGAAACATTCACTAGGGATGTTCATTGGCTGAACTGCAACATCTAAGTGTGTCGTTTCTTTAACTGACTTGTCTTCTTGAGTTGTCATATTCACTTGATCGGTATTTGTTGTTTTGTCATCAACTTGAATTCCTACATTTGATGCTTTTTTCTCGAGAAGTTGTTGTACCTTGTTTTCTAATGACTTCTTATCCTTCTTAAGTTTCTTAATTTGCGATAATTTTTCGCTATGTTTTTTAAATCGAGAAACTTCTTCATTTTTGTCAACATTGATTTTGTCAATTTCTTTTTGCATATTTTGTAATACCTTTTTACCTACTTGAGACATTACTTTTGAAATATCTGAGATATCTTCTGGTGTTACTGATTTAGGTTTCAGTGTAACATCTTGGAGCGTTATTTTCTTCTTCTTGTAAGAAAATGTTAAAAACTTCTTCTTTGTATTTAGAATAAAGGAACCTAGAGTTTCCATCCAAGGTAAACCCAAAACAATGTCACTATCGTTAAACCATAAGGTTTTCACGGTGAATTGTGAGGTAAAAGTATAATCTCCAATATTTAGGTGTAGATTGCTTATGTCGTTTTGTTTATCACATATGCCAGAACCATTTGTTTCAATTATATGTGATTCAGGAATCACCAATTGGTTAGCACATTTATGACTAACATAATTATTTTCTTCAGTAGGACTGATAGAGATTATGATGTCTCTTCCTGCGAGTGATCCTTTGATTTTAAATAGTGTGTAAACAGATGTACTATAGGTTTCAGGAAACCTTTTATTACTAGTCTCCATTTTTTCCTTGATGTTTTTACGTAAACAATATGTCAACTGGAGCTATTTTTATTATAAAATATCACTTATTTCTTCTATATATATTTTTCAAATATTCTCCTTTAATGTAGATTGTTAAAACTTGAATACCCTTTTATTAAAAAAATACTCCTTTATATTGTTGCCCTCTATATATGTATGTATTTCTTTATATTAAGACCCCTTTTCAAAATAACTTTATTATCTTATAATAATAATAGTTTCACTTCTTTTTTTTTAATAATAAATGGTCCCCTTTTTTATATACTTAATTACTCCCTTGATAACTTTTTAATGTCACCCCACTTAATAAATATAAAGGTCACGTCTTTTCATATGACACGGTCACGATGTTAAAATACCATGAGCTAATACCATGGGTTGTTTTTAAAAACCTCTGTTAAAATGTTCTCCACGTAAAAAGTAAAACGTATTCCTTTTGTTGTTTTGTTTTGTTTTGTTTTTTTTTTAACTTTTAAGTTTTTAAAATACCATGGGCAATTACCATGGGTTGTTTTTAAAACCACCGTTAAAATGTTCTCCACGTAAAAAGTAAAATGTATTCCTTTTGTTATTTGTTTTTTTTTTTCTTAACTTTTTAAAATACCATGGGTTGTTTTTAAAACCACGGGCTTCTCCACGTAAAAAGTTTTAAATATACTTGGTATGAGATTTTGTATCCGTTTTGTTTTTTCTTTCTCTTTTTTTTTATTTACTTTTTTTTTTGGGTTAATTTTTTTTTATGGTCAAAGGCCTAGAAAAACGGAGAAACGGAGAAACTCCCAAATATTTAGCGAACGCTTGAACTGCAACAGCAATAAATTTGACGAAGAGTCGGTAGCCAAAGACTTGGATTGGAGAACGAGCTCTGTGCATCGGTTAAGCAACCTAGAGGACCGAACCGCTCTGATACCAAATGAAGTGAAAACTTCTTGATAACAAAAATATGTATATATATATATATATATAAATATTTTTATTAATAAATGAATATTGAATTGATGATTACATTTTTAGAGAGAGCCCCGGTTATATACAACCTTAGGTGCCTCTTGGTGAAAGGGCATGATCTTTAGTCATGCCCTTTTGCCTAAATACTACAGCTAATCAAATTTACATAATCCTAACTAATTTTTACATAACAGATCCCTTCATACATACGATAATGACAAATGAATGGGGGTACACAACAACTGGCTGAGGTGGCAGAGAAAAGTAGCACATCAAAGCTATCAGGTGGCTTGCAAGAGGCTGCTGGCTGAAGACAAACCTAGGAGAAAATTTTCTCCTATAGGGGTCACCCGCTGGTGGTGGGTAACAATGCTTACATTCTGAAACAAAAAGAAAAAAGAAGAAATAAATATATACAATTATGAAGATCAAGCAATGTAGACACCACTTATCTAACCCTTCTTTCCTTTCTTTTTTGGACCTGTTGCCATTCCCCCCTGTTAATTTTTAGGGCTAGATTTTTCTTTGGTTGTATACAATTGCAATTTTTTTTGTTTTTTGTTTATAACTTTTTCATCATTTACACATTACATTCACCCCATAACTACATATCATTAGTAGCAATCATGTAGAGAGAACAATAACATCAACAAAGCAGTGGAAGAGTAAGGAACAACAAAAGAAAAGCATACACAATAGAGACATCAAGATTTAGGTCAGAGACCAGAGAAAAACCTCGTAAGGGGGAAAACCAACCAAATTCTTCTTCTATTAGATATTCATCAATGTTTAGCTAAGATACAAAGTACGATAAGCATGAGACATAAATCTTCTATCATCCAACACATTAGCCCTACTAGGACAATCCAACAGTAGGCAGACCTCATAGGAACACAATATACATTATTGTCATTGTCATAGAGAACTGCACACTTCACTGTCATCTCATCATCATAGAGTCAAGCCCGACATCAGTGTCTGTCATACATGAAAGGTCATTGCCATGTTAAGGTCACTGTCATTCATCAAGATCACTGTTATGCAACAAGGTTATTGCCATATCAAAGTTATTGTTGTCATCAAGATTACATACTGTTATCACTGTCATCAAGAACACTGCTATCACTATCATCAAGAATACTCAAGGTCACTGTTATGTCAAGGGTATTACCATATCAAGGTCATGACTCACTGCCATACAAAGTTATTGCCATAACAAAAGGGTCATTGCTATACTTGTTTGTCATACAATACAAGATCACTGCCAACATATATTACTAATCACTCCCATATGACAGACCATATATCAAATTTCACTATCATACTAGGTTACCGTTATGCCAGGTTTGTTATCATATCAAAGTTATCTCTGTAAAAAACAATTGCCATAGATTAGTCTCCTTAAACACCAAAGTCACACAACAAGAATCATGGCCATAAGTCACAGAAAAGCAAGCAAGTCATAGAGATAGGTATATGATCCATAAGAAGATAGGTAATTGATCCATAGAACATAGGTGAGTCACATAGATAGGGTATGTGTTCCATAGAACATATGTGAGCTCAGAGATAGGGTATGTGATCCATAGAACATATGCTAGCTCAAAGATATAATTGAGCCATAGAGAACAGTAATACGAGCCATAAGAAATGCAAACCTCTCTGTAATGCAAGCCATAAGAAATGCAAACCTCTCTGTAATGCGAATCATAAAGTAATGCGGACCTCTCTGTAATGCGAGCCATAAGGTAATGGAGACCTCTTTGTAATGCGAGCCATAAGGAAATGCGGTCTACCAAGATATGATTTGAGCCATAAAGCAAAAGCGAGCCACAACAGAAAGCAAGTGAGCCATAATAGATGTGATCCACCATGAAGAGAAGCGAGCCACTGATATAGCGAGCGACTATATAGAGCGCGAGCAACTGTATAGAGAGTGAGCCACAGAGTATATATATCGAGCCACTGTATAGAGAGCGAACCACTGTATAGAGAGCAAGCCATAGAGTATATATATCGAGCCACTCTATAGAGAGCAAGCCACTGATAAACAATGCGAGCCTCAAATATATGTGTGCGGGCTACTGATAGATAGAATGCGAGCCACATAAAGAATTATGCGATCGTCATAGAACGAATGTGAGCCACTTGAAGATTAGCAAGCCACAAAACAAATGCAAGCCACTCAGAAATTAGAGGAGAGTGTGATGATCGATAAGTGTTTTTGAATGAGTTCCAAGGCTCTCCTTTTACACAATTCGATGGAGGAGGAAGGGGTGCCATGAGAATTAATATGACCCTTTAATTTGTAACGCCGACTTGATGAGAAACCTCATTTTGCTCACAACATATTAATAAAAATTCTCTTAAATATATATACCAAATTCTTTGATGATGCTTTAATGATTATTTGCCCAACTAGATTTTGTCACATCAATTAATAGTATTTTTCTTTTTATCCAATTTGAATTCATATTTGGGGCAAGATGGGCTTCTTTTGGGGTAGTTGGGTTTCTCTGGGGAAATTCATTCTGAAGCTGCCCCAAATTTCAACACCCTGGATTTGTGGCCCACTCGAACCAAACCCAAAACACCAACAATTGTCTCTGGAGGGTGTTCTTTATCTGAATCTAAGCTTTCTGATACATGGGAACGCTTTGTATTCCCTGATTCATCCTCCATCTAGGTCATTGTTGGAAAACAACAGATTTGCAACTTAAGGATAATAAAGAATGATAAAAAATCAAGATCAATAACAACGTATTTACAAGGGAATCTTGCTTTCATGCTAATTATGAAAGTCATCTTGTTGATTAGTGAGCTTACCAACATCGATATTACTTTGAACAAAAATGACACTTTGTTTACATTCCAAAGAACTAGAATTCCAATGATATTCAAATATTTTTCAAAGAAAAAATTGATGTCACCCCTGTTACCCACCACCTGTGGGTAGTGTATATAGGAGATTGTTTTTCTCCTAGATGGTCCTCAACTGGCATCCAACAACCCCTTGCAACCACCAGATAGCTCGATGTGCCATTATCTCCACCACCTGAGCCAACCATGTGGTCCCTCGCCCACTTGTTATGATTGTATGTTTGAAGGTGGGCCTCCCGACCTCGAAGGTATGCCAACTTTTCATTGGTGTAGTTGAGTAATTTTCTTTACTTGTCATGGGCACTTTTGGGCATGGATTGGTGGGGGGATTCGGCGGAAAGAGTGGGCTAGGTCTATACTCTTGTCTCCACTACCCGATTCCGTGGTTAGCCTTGTATCCTAGTCCCATGGGATCTCCTTTATTGGCCACTAGGTTTAGGGTTGGCACCACTTGGAAAATCCCAATTTTGGTTGCGTGGTCCTGCTTTCCGACACCACATACATCACCCCCTTCCACACATTTGAGCCCTATTCATCTCTTTTTCCATCTGGGTCCACATAGGGTTAGCCTCCCCCTCCCCTTGTCCACACCTTGGGTCAGGCCTGGAACGATGCCCAGAGGTTGATGTAGCTAAAAAGAAAAGAAAAAGCATAATTTGGCCACTCTCAACAAGAAATGTACTAGAAAATGCAAAAGATGGTCGGGACATACAAATTTAGCACGTGGGCAAAAGCCAAACATGAGCTCCACCCCTATCCATGGCTATGACCCTAGTTCCTGTGGACCCTAGATGAGTCCCCTACATCATTAAGGAACCCATGATTGTCCCAACTCATGGTGGGCAATGAACCGTCCCACCTTAAGGGGGTATCCACTGCTATATACTACACATCTTGCTCTCATCCCCTGGAGCCCCAAGCAGTTTTGAAGAAAAATCAGAGGCAAAAGGCATATGAAGAAGGGTCGAAAAACAAACGCTGGGGTAACTCATGTATCACGATTTGCTCTCCCCTACACTCACATACCCAGGGGTGGGCTTCCCTTATTATAGCTACCCTTGTACCATGACATGTGGTCTAGATGAATTCCCCGATCCCCACTCCATTCCATTTGTTAAAATTTGAAAGTTCTATGTAGAAATTCAAAAATTCTTTGCAGAAACTTGAAAGTTGTATGCAGAAAACTGAATGTAATTTGCAGAAATTTGAATGGAACTGAATGAACTTTGTATAAAGTTGAATGTACTTTGCAAAAAACTGAATGTACTTACACCGAATTTACTTTGCAGAAAACTGAATTTTCTATGCTGTTGCAATTACTTAGAATGCAAATTTCTTCTTCAAAACTTTTCAGATCAACAATTGTAGATAGAACATAAACTTAAGGATCATATGAAGACAACCAAGCACAAATATAAGACACAAAGAGTTAGGTCCAATGACCAGGGCAAAACTCACAATGGGAAAACCCAAATGATTTTTTTCTATTAGATTTCTTCAATTGTTTAGCAGAGTACAGAGGGAGAGAGAATGAGAATGAATAAAGTCACCAATGCCTAATCAACTTGTAGCTGAAGTGCTCTTGCTCTTTGCTTGAAGATCTCATTCTCTTGATCAGATCTTGTCCTTCACACTTGCTCTAGCTCTTCCCTTGCTCTTACTTTTCACTTTCTCTCTTGCATACACTCAACACTAGCGCTCCTTCTTCACAATGAACATGCTTATCTCAACTCTCACTTGCTCTTGTTTAAATAGATGAGAAAGGAGAGGAGTTACAAATGAATTCATGCCTTGAGCCCATAATAGGAGAATCGAATTCCATGAGGGAGGAGTTACTTGAGGAGAAGTGTAACTCATCCCAAGAATGGAGAGAGAGGTATACTTGTCTTGAGGAGTTATAATTCGAATTAGGGAGAAAGAGAGTTACACTTAAACATGAGAGAATATTTGGTGAAAGTTACAAATTGAATTGAATGAGGGATTTACAAGTGCATTTAATGAGGAGTTACACTTTTGCCATACATTGAATTAGAGAGGGAGTTACATTCTCTTAAGTGTGGAGTTACTATTTTATTTAGGAGAGAGGTCCATTTTTTCAAGTAAGAGATTTTCAATTTAATTTATGTATTCCATGAGAGAATTTGTTTTTATTAATCCATTAAAGGTGAATGACTTCAGACTATTTTATAAAAATAGTATCATAATAATAATAATACTAGTAAGGATAAAAATATTAATTCTTGACTTGTATAATCATGATTGATTTGATTTTAAAGTGGATTCCATATGTTGAGATCATCCTTGATCATTTAGAGATGACTTTCTATTTTTGGAAAGTCACTTCCAAATTGAGATGTGACTTATTATTTTTGGAAAATCATATTAGAATTGTTAGAAATGTAATTTTATTATAGGTGGTTCAAACATAACTAAAAGATATGATTTCTTTTAGGAGAAATTCATCCTTGAGCTGTCAAATTTTAACATTCCCTATCAGCTAGGGAGTAATTTCTTTCTGCATGAAAGATCTCTGCTTCCTCTGATAACTTTCATTCATCTCAGTTCAACTCTTCTCTGTAACTGTAATGCTCCTAAACAGGAATTTAAGTGATATTTCAAATAAACAAACAGTGCAGCAACATAAAATTAAAAACATGTATCACACACTCGTTAAACATTGTAAAACTGGAATTGTTGAGCCATATATTATGAAATATGAGAGCATAAGTATAATATATGAATGGAGTGGTGCACCTGGGCTTGTCTCAAGGACAAGCTAGACCAAACCCAGGTGATGGAATAGTTAGAAAGATTGCTGTTCAGTCGCTGCACCACTATGCACTGCGCTGTCCCAGAAAACTGCTGTTTTGCTGATGTCGACTTGCTGGAATGTGCCCAAAAACCGCCCAAAAAATTCTATCCTTTCAGCCTTAGACTCCTTGGACAAAACCCAGAAAAACCTAGAAAAACCCAGAAGGGAATTTCTCTGATTTTGACTTTGGATTTTCGGCCTCTTGGGAGCCCTCTCTGGCTACTGTTGCCAAATTCGACTTGCAGGAAACAGCGTGCAAATCCACTTGGAAACACCCCTCAGATGTTGCTCTCACCTGTAGTAGCTAATCCCTTGCTCCCCGGATGGCCCTTGGCCCTGATGGCTGCTCACTTAAGCCCCACGAATTTGCTGCTAGAGGCCACTGCACAGTCCCTTTGCCCAAAAATGCGTATTGCTGTGTACTGACTGGCTGGCTACAAAAATCTAAGAAAATACCCTCAGCCCTCTACCTTCCTTGCTCCTGGAACTCCCAACAAGTTAGGGACCTCCTAGCTGGCTCAATCCTCCTCTGCGTATTTCTGGCTGCCCAGAAAGAGCGCAGTCCCTTTCTCTGCGTGGCTGGATGAACTATGAATTGATGCTGAAACTCCCACAACCTTTGTGAAACAGCCTCTCTAGGGCGGGCACAGATAGTCCCCCGAAGTAGAGGTTGAATCTTCCCTGCGGAAGACTCGTGGTTAAATAGCCAGTAAGACTCGCTAAGCAGTAGAGCGTACACGAGTAAGTTTTTTTGTCAAATAATCAAAATGCTGCAAAATAAGAGCTCCATTCTCTCTTATCACTTTGGACCCCCTTAGCCTTTTGTGGGCCCCTCCTTCCACTAGTTTGAATTCCCTCCAACGCATTCCTTGGCCAAGTTTGAATTATGCATGTGGTGGCCCCCACATTCCACTAGTTGCCAGAAATAAATCGAATTGCCTATAGTTCCTAAGTTCTGTGTGTGGGGTCCTCCTCCTAAGCCAAAATTGATGCCAAAATTGTGTTGCTGCACCCCGTGACTAATTCATTTGAGAAGGGACATGACAGTCCTCCCCTCCCAAATGTTGCTTGCCCTCAAGCAACCTCAAAGCCGGGTGCTCTAGTATGTGCTCACCCTCCCAGGTGGCATCTTCATCCGGTAAGTTCTTCCAGCGCACCAAGAACTCCCTGATGGTTCTGCTCCTCAGTCTTCTCTCCCTGCTTTCTAGTATGGCCTCTGGTTCCAACACCAAATGGCCCTCATCATCCAATGGGGGTAGATCAGCTGCTGCGGTCACTTGTTGTCCCAACACCTTCTTCAGGCATGAGACATGAAATATGTTATGGATCCTGCTCCCCGAAGGCAGTGCTAGCTCATAGGCCACCTCCCCAACCCGCCTAGTCACCTGGTAGGGCCCATAGAAGTGTGGCTGTAGCTTCTCGACCCCCTTCTGTTTTAGCGTAGACTGTTTGTAAGGCTGCAATTGGAGGTACACTAGGTCCCCCTCCTCAAAGTGCCTCTCTACCCTGTGCCGATCTGCATATAGTTTTTGCTGATTCTGGGTTGTCGCTAGATTATCCTTGAGAGCTTTGAGGATATCTTGGCTCTCTTGGACCCAGTCTTTGGCCTTTGGGGCTCGACTGTCTTCGAAAATAACATCAGCAAAAGTTAGAGCATCATAACCATAAAGGGCACGGAAAGGAGTCATACCGATAGACATGTGGTGCGTGGTGTTGTAGCAGAACTCGCCCAAGTGCAACCATCGAATCCACATCCTTTGTTGACTTGTCACATAGTTCCTCAGGTACCCCTCCAACCACTGGTTGACCCTCTCTGTCTGGCCATCCGTTTGAGGGTGGTAACTAGTGCTAGGAGTAAGCTCCGTCCCAACCAACCTGAAAAGCTCTTGCCAAAATCCACCCATGAATCTACTGTCTCTGTTGCTAACAATGTTCTTGGGGAGTCCATGTAGTCTGAAAACCTCCCGGAAGAACAACTCGGCAACCTGGGCAGCCGTGAATCTAGTGGGGATGGCGAAGAAGTGGGCAAATTTGGTCAGCCTGTCGACCACCACATATATGCAATCCTTCCCTTGTACTGTGGGGAACCCTGTGATGAAATCTATTGAGATACTTTCCCATTTCCCCTCTGGAATGGGAAGTGGCTGTAATAGCCCTGCAAGGTGAGTCAGCTCCCCCTTGTTCCGTTGGCAGGCCTCACACTCCCTTACGTGCTGCAGCACGTCCTCCTTGAGGCCTTTCCACGTGAACCTCTCCCGAACAACCATGTTTCCGGACAATGGTGAATCGTGCGCTGCCTGGAGTGCCCTCTCCCTCAACTGCGAGTTGGGCACTAAGTAAATGCGCCCCTTGTAATAGATGACCTCATCCATCACACGATAACACTCATTTGCATGTGTCCCCTCTAGCACCTCGCAAGCCTTCCTGTCCTTGGAGTACTCAACCAACAGCTGAGCCTTCCAATCCTGGCAGATGCTCATAAGAGATAACCAAGCCGGTCTCTTGGATAGAGCATCGACCACCACATTATGCTTGCCCCGCACATACTCAATATCGAAGTCGTAGGCCTGCACCTTGTTGACCCATTGTTAAGTTATGGTATGTTCTATGCTTATAACAGTTTACTTATCTTTCTTATTATTATCCACAGATTAGCAATCACATGTACATAAAGTAAAGTGTAGATAGAACATTAAACGATCGACAGAAAACAAGCCAAGACAAGAGACACAAGATGTGGCGGCTAGCCAGGGACAAACCCCAATGTGGGGAAACCCTTTGATCAAATCTTCCTTTATCTTCAATAATCCAGCAGAGAGAAATAGTACATAAATCTGATTTACATCAGCAACAGCAAACCCTAGATCAGTCCCAAACTAGGGCAAACAATATCTTGCAAACCGACCGTCGGATCGGCTTGATTCCACCACCAAAAAATGCGGCCTTCAGAGGAGATCCAGATGGACCTACAACGTAGTTCTGAGGAGGGAGTCTTCTGGTCAATGCTGGTCAAACTTAGGTTCTGCAGTTGCTGTCCTAAAACTGTGTCCTTCCTTCCACATGTGTGAGAGAGTCTCTTTTCTGCGCAGTAGAGAAGAGCCTCTTTTTTGCGCAGGAGAGAGAGAGAGATGTGATGAGATGAGTGAGTCCAAATGAGGAAAAGACCTCCTGTATTTATACACAACTGTTGATGTTTGAATAGATGCGACTGTTGGGCTTCTGAGCCTACATGAGTTGTAGGTCGGCTTGATAATTATTCCATAATCAAAATAAATTCATATCTCTATAAATACTTATCAGAATCAGATGATCTTTAGATCAATCCTACACCTTTCGACGAGAGGAATCTAATAAAAATATTATCAGCCATGAATAAGATGACCCACATGGAGTTTGGCCCTAGTTGCCAATTTTAACACTTCCTCTCAATTAGGGAGAACTCCATCTGCAATTTGTCTGTCGGTCGCTACTATTCATCCATCAAATGCACTACCCTGTATAGCTTGACCCCTATTTTGCTCTGCTCTATCTTGCCTGCACTGCTCTGTTCTGTTCTGCCCTGTTCTGATCTGCTCTGCTCTGCGCTGTTCTGTTCTGCTCTGCTCTGCTCTGTTTTGTTTTGCTCTGCTCTGCTTTGTCCGAATTATGAAGAGGAAGAAATGATCGAGGATGTATCATACTCACTCAAAGTCAGTCTCAGAGTATGTACCACTGGTCGCAGACCAGTGTCAACCGACCCGAAGTCAGCGTCATAGTGGGTACAACTCCTACCACTAGTCCCATACCAGTATCATCTTCCATTGACTCAAAGTCAGTGTTAGAGTGCGTACCACTGGTCCCAGACCAGTCTCAACCGACCCGAAGTCAGCGTCATAGTATGTACCACTCCTACCACTGGTCCCTGACCAGTCCTTCACTGACTTGAAGTCAATCTCAGAGTATGTACCACAGGTCCCAGACTAGTCTCAACCGACCCAAAGTCAGCGTTATAGTGGGTACAACTCCTACCACTAGTCCCAGACCAGTCTCATTGATCCCAGATCAATGAAGGTCATCCTAGCATAGGGAGTACGGTAGATGCAACGATGCGTCTATCGGTACTACTATGGTCTCTATCCTCATTTCCCTGCTCATTGATCAGATGAGAGGTACTTCCCATGAGTCCCAGACTGCATGTGTAGGATGCCTTGACAGGAGAACTTAATCAATCCTGTCCTCACAGGAGAACTAATCATCCTGCTACATAGTCGCCATGGGGTGTACATGTATACCACCAGGGGATGGTGAATCACCCTGTGATCATATGTCGCTCCAAGAAGTACCCCGCACCCCCCGGAGCTCCCAGAGCTCAATACATCATATAGGACCCTCATCGGAGGGTCTTTGAACGACACCAAGTCGTTCTCGGAAAGTAAAAAATTTGACCTTTCCTAGGGTTTTGTCAGAATGTCGGCGACCTGTTCATTTGTACCGATATGTTGGAGCCTTATAGCTCCCCGCTGCACCATATCTCGAATATAGTGATACTTGATATCGATATGCTTGGAGCGATCATGAAATACGAGATTCTCTGATAAACGAATCCCACTCTGGTTGTCACATAGGATCACGGTGGTATCCAATGTAAATCCAAACAGCTCACTGAAGAGCTTTCGCAACCAGACTGCCTCACAGGAGGCCATGCTAGCAGCAATATACTCTGCTTTGGCGGTGCTCAAAGCCACCGACTTCTGCTTCCTGCTCATCCAGGATATCAAAGCAGATCCCAAGGAGAAACAACACCCAGAAGTGCTCTTACGGTCCTCCACATTGCCTGCCCAATCAGCATCAGTGTATCCAAGTAGTCTCACATCTCCAACAGTGTATCTTAACCCATATGTAATTGTGCCACGAAGATATCTTAATAGATTCTTGGCACCAATCCAATGTATGTGGTGAGGTTCAACCATATGTTGACTCAACGTGTTGACTGCGAAGCATATATCTGGACGGGAGTTCACTAAGAACATTAATGCTCT
Source organism: Pinus tabuliformis (assembly GCA_031772625.1). Classification (NCBI taxonomy): domain Eukaryota; kingdom Viridiplantae; phylum Streptophyta; class Pinopsida; order Pinales; family Pinaceae; genus Pinus; species Pinus tabuliformis. The sequence goes on along the minus strand of CM062819.1, from coordinate 582,078,279 downwards.
AACGAGTTGCCGATACTCGGTAGCATTTCGTAAAACTGGTCCAGCAGCACTACTGCTTAACTTCTTGAAGTCAAGCTCCATCGGGGTAGTTACAGGCTTGCAGTCTACCATACCAAATCTTTCCAATATCTTCACCACATATTTTCCTTGAGATAGGAAAATTTCCCTTGGCTTCTGCCAGATTTCAAGTCCTAGGAAATAGTGCATCAGTCCTAGATCCTTTATTTCAAATTCAAAAGCCAACTCCCTCTTACATTTGTGAATAAGAGGGTCTGTGCCTGTTAGGAAGAGGTCATCCACATATAGCACCGGTATGAGAGGTTTGTCATCTTCAACCTTAAAGTAAAGGTTGGGATCGGCTTCATTCCTAGTGAATCCCAACTTCATCAAGTAGCTATCGATCCTTTCATACCATGCTCGAGGTGCTTGCTTCAGCCCATAGAGAGCTTTCTTCAACCTGCATACATGAGATTTTTGATCATAAATCTCAAATCTTTTGGGTTGCTCCGCGTAGACCTCTTTTTTGATCGAACCATGCAAGAATGCGGTCTTGACATCCATCTGATGTAGGTTCCATCCTTGTGAAGCGCAAGGGCTATGATTGAACGGATGGTCGTATATCTGGCAACAGGTGCAAATATCTCATCATAGTCTATACCTTCCTTTTGGGAGAAACCATGAGCAATAAAACGAGCCTTATACTTTTTCGTACTTCCATCTGCTGCATGCTTTATCTTGTAAAGCCATTTAGAAGTGACAATTGTCTTATCTTGGGGTTTGGGAACTACTTCCCAGACATCATTCTTCATAATAGACTCATATTCTTCGGTCATAGCATCCTTCCATACTTGATGCTTGACGACATTTGATAATGATGAAGGCTCATTTTGTATGATCGTGTTCATGATGGTCAGGTATCCCTGATACCTGTTAGGTTTCTTACTTTCACGGAAGGTTCCTCGGGGTGCAGCATGTCCTTCAGCATCATCAAGTAGCCCCCTAAGCCATGAAGGCCTCTTCCTAGAAGAGGAGGGCTCATGTGGAGGAGGATCAATCGGATCCATGGGTTCTTCCACATCAGGCATTGTTTCATCATTCTTTTCTTTCGGTTCCTTGGTGTCGGCTTCTTGAGAGCTCCTCAAAGTTGGAAGATTTTCCACCTTGCTGAGAGCCTTATCTTCGTCAAAGGTGACATCATGACTAATCACGACTTCCCTTTGACCGGCTACATAGATTCTATAGCCCTTAGTATTTTCTCCATAGCCCACGAAGGTTCCTTTCTTTCCAGATGCACCCAATTTATTCCTTTTCTCTTTCGGCACATGAAAATATACAGGGCTTCCAAAAATTCTAAAATGAGATACGTCAGGTTTCTTACCGGTGAACATTTATTCAGGAGTCTTGGAACCCAATGCTTGATGAGCGCATTGGTTTTGTACATGTACGGCGGTGTTTGCAACTTTGGCTCATAGAAACTTCGGAAGTCTTTGATCATAGAGCATGGCACGGACAGCTTCCACAATCGTACGGTTCTTCCTTTCCACCACACCATTCTGTTCAGGAGTATATGGTGTAGTAGTCTCCCTCTTAATGCCAACCTCTTTACAAAAGTCATGAAACTCGTTAGATTCATATTCAGTCCCATTATCAGTCCTTAAGATCTTGATCTTCTTTTCAGTTTGATTCTCGATCAAGGCTTGAAATGTGTCACAAGACATGACACCTAGTGGACTTCCTCCGACCTAATATAATGAATCAACTCGAAACCCAAGAGTGAAGGCATCTTTAACATTATTTTTCCATATATGTACCTTGCCATCGCTGAAGGTTACCTTGTGGCCTTTGTCTTCCATCGCCGAGATGGACACCACGTTCTTTTTGAGGTCAGGTACATATAATACATCCTGTAAGTGGATCGTATTACCTTGATTCAATTTGAGAGAGACATTGCCGACCGTGATATTTCAGATTATCTCCAAGGACAATTTCCAGGTTAGTTTCTTTCTCTATTAGATTATGGAGAACTTCTTTGTAACTAGTGAAGTGCCTTGAGGCACCACTATCAATGAGCCAAATTCCCATTGAGTTTGAAGGAGCAGAGGTAGATAGAGCAACCGGTAGATAATATTCATCCTACTTATTTTCAACAATGTTGGATTCATACCTGGAATTTCTAGCCTTCTTGAATGGTTGTCCTCTTCCTTGATTTCCAGCACTCCTTTTACCTTTGCTATTGAATTTGCCATTCCTTTGATTTCCATGAGAAGGATTTTGATCATCGTCCCGGTGTGAGTCCTTTCTATCAGGGCACTCCATTGCATAGTGACTGGCTTTATCGCAAATGTAACATCGTCATTTTCTTCCACCCTTAGGTCTAGCCTTTCTTTTTGATTTAGTCCTTGAATTGTTTCTTTTCTTACCATGAGAAGAAAAGGCAGCAGGAGGACCTTTAGGCATGGGCATTTCTTGCTATTCTACCCTTGTTTCTTCTTGAATGCATCTAGCCATTAATTCCTCGAAACCAGGAATTACATTATTGTTCAGAAGAGTAGTCCTGAACACGTACCATTATGATGGGAATCCTCCAAGAGTCGTGAGTGCCATTTCTCTATCAGTAATAGTGTCCCCAATAGATAGGAGATCGTTCCGGATTTCGGTGATCCTTAAGAAGTATGCTTGCATACTCTCATCTTTATCCTTCTTAATTTCCTTCAGCTTATTTCTAAGAAACAAAACTTGATTTGCATCATTAACTTCAAATAAACTCACCAACTATCATAGATTTCCTTGGAGGTGTTCAGGTCGGAGATGTAGGCCACCAAGCGCTTGTCAATAGAGTCCCGGATGATCTTCTTTGTTTTGACTTCTTCGGGTTTCCATTTGTTCCTGGCAGCAGCGGATGCATTTGATGGAGGCTCAACAATATTGCCTCTCACATGGTCCAACACTCCTTGATCTTCTAGGGTTAGATCGATAGACATCTTCCATCCGTGATAGTTAGCGTTCTCACGGGGCTTGTCCTCGGCAGGAAAAAGTGATGAGGACCCCATAGTTCTTTTAGGATAGCCTTGCCAATCTTCTCTTCGGTGATTGCTCTTGTTCTTGCTCAAGCTTTGTCTTCACCTCAGCTCTGATACCATGTTAAGTTATGGTATGTTCTATGCTTATAACAATTTACTTATCTTATTATTATCCACAGATTAGCAATCACATGTACATAAAGTAAAGTGCAGATAGAACATTAAACGATCGACAGAAAACAAGCCAAGACAAGAGACACAAGATGTGGCGGCTAGCTAGGGACAAACCCCAATGTGGGGAAACCCTTTGATCAAATCTTCCTTTATCTTCAATAATTCAGCAGAGAGAAATAGTACATAAATCTGATTTACATCAGCAAATCAGTCCCAAACTAGGGCAAACAATATCTTGCAAACCGACCGTCGGATCGGCTTGATTCCACCACCAAAAAATGTGGCCTTCAGAGGAGATCCAGATGGACCTACAACGCAGTTCTGAGGAGGCAGCCTTTTGGTCAAACTTAGGTTCTGCAGTTGCTGTCCTAAAACTGCGTCCTTCCTTCTGCATGTGTGAGAGAGAGTCTCTTTTCTGCGCAGTAGAGAAGAGCCTCTTTTCTGCGCAGGAGAGAGAGAGAGATGTGATGAGATGAGTGAGTCCAAATGAGGAAAAGACCTCATGTATTTATACACAACTGTTGATGTTTGAATAGATGCGACTATTGGGCTTCTGAGCCTACATGAGTTGTAGGTCGGCCGATAATTATTCCATAATCAAAATAAATTCATAACTCCATAAATACTTATCGGAATCGAATGATCTTTAGATTAATCCTACACTTCTCGACGAGAGGAATCTAATAAAAATATTATCAGCCATGAATAAGATGAACCACATGGAGTTTGGCCCTAGTTGCCAATTTTAACTCTCTGCTCCCTGTCATTGAGGCACTGCTGCCCCATGAAATGTTGAAGATTGTTGTGATCAGTCTTCACTATGAATCGGTTGCCCACCAAGTACTGGCAGAACTTGGCCAATACATGCATGATGGCCAACATCTCCTTATCATATATAGAATATGACACCTCATGCGGTAGGAGCTTCCGACTCTCAAAAGCTATGGGGTGCCCCTCTTGTGACAATACGGCTCCAACTCCTACCCCTGATGCATCGCACTCCACCGTGAATGGCTGGGAAAAATTCGGGAGTGCCAAAATAGGGCAACTGCTCATCACCTCCTTGAGGTGATCGAAAGCGGCCTGTGATCCCTCAGTCCATGCGAAGGCCCCTTTCTTGGTCAAGTCGGTCAAGGGTGTTGCCAGCTATGAGAACCCCTTGACAAACTTCCTGTAGTAAGTGCAAATGCCCAAGAAGCCTCTCAGTGTGGTCATGTCTCGGGGTACTGGCCAATCCTGGATGGCCCGGATCTTCTCCTCATGAACCTTCACCCTGTTTGCTCCAATGATATGCTCGAGATAAAGCATCTTTGTCAATCCAAACTCGCATTTGGAGAGCTTGGCATAGAACTGCTGCTCTTCCAGAATGCACAGTACCTCCTCCAAGTGTTGGAGGTGCTCCTCCCATGTCCAACTATAGATCAGGATGTCATCAAAAAACACTAGCACGAACCTCCTCAGCTGCCCCCGAAAGATGTGGTTCATGCAAGACTGAAATGTGGCGGGAGCATTGGTCAGCCCAAATGGCATGACCAAAAACTGAAAGTGCCCATCGTGGCACCGGAATTCTATCTTGGGGATGTCCTGATCTTGAACTTTGATCAAGTGGTACACTGAGCGCAGATCGATCTTAGAGAAGTACTTGGCTCATCTAAGCTCATCCATCAGCTCATCAATGCGGGGAATGGGGTACCGGTTCTTGAGGGTCTTCTTGTTAAGGGCTCTGTAGTCTATGCACATCTTGAGGGTCCCATCCTTCTTCTTCACCAACACTATGAAAGAAGCAAAAGGACTGGAACTAGGCTTGATGTGACCCAAAGCAAGCAGCTCCTGAATAGCCTTCTCTATCTTGTCCTTATAGGCTTTGGGGTGCCTGTAAGGAGTAGTGATGATTGCTTGTATACCCGGCTCTAGCTCAATGGTGTGCTCAAACCCTCTATTTGGTGGCTGCCCTAGTGGAATGTCCCCAAACACCACTGCGTACTTGTCTAAAAGAGCCTGCATTTCTGCTGGTGGTGACTGTGCCTGTCCCCCAGCCTATGAGATCCTCAACTCGACTGCCCATGCAATGTCCCCATGTCGAAAATCTGTCTTTATCCCGTGGTCTGAAACTGTTTGAGGCAGATAAGATTGCATGCCTCTCAAAACCACCAGTTTGCCATCTGGCCCCATGAACTCCATCTCAGGTTTCCTCCAGTCTGTCGTAACTCTCCCAAGGGAATACAACCACTAGACACCCATCACCTGTCTGGCACATTGACCACATAGAAGTGGTTCGTCATTGAGTAGTTTCCCATAACTGCTGTCAAGGAGGGCACTTATCTGGTACACTGGATGGTACGGTCACCTAGCACTAGGACGGAGAATCCCTCAAACTTTGCCGTGGTGAGGCCCCTCCTCTGGACCAGTTGTGCATCTATGAAGTTGTTGGTAGCCCCATTGTCCACTACTACCGACACTCTCTGCTCCTGTATCGTACCTCTGATTGGAGTGTCAAAAACTTAGGAATCCCGCATAGAGAAGCAAGGACTCCCCTGATGAGGCAAGAGATGCCCCTCCCTGTGGAGGTGGGGGTGGTGGTGGCCCTCTGTCCCTCGAACTCTCTCCATCTGCCCCACCTCATCCTCCTAGTCACTGTCAGAAAAGATCTCAATGTAATGTGCTCTACCGGCTGTGCACCTATGGCCTGGTGCCCAGGGCTCTCTGCATGTGAAGCATAGCTTCCTCCTCTGGAGGTCCTTCCGTGTCTCCTCATCTAGCTGCCCCCTCCCCTGTGTGGTCCTTGGTGGTGGGGGTCTAGTCTCATGCCCCTTCTGTGGGAAATGGGTCCGTGCAGGGAATGGCGCTCTGGTCTTGGTGATGGCCCCTTGCAAATCTCTGGCGCACACCACCGCCTCCTGCAGCGTAGAGGGTTTGTGTGACTTCACCAGTCCACGCAGAGGCTCAAGCAAACCCTCAATGAAGGTGTATACCCTCCTGGCCTTGGACAGATCCGGGACCATCACTGACACACGTAAAAAATAAAAAAAATACTACTCTAGGTTGCTTGTCTGGTGCAGTTGTGTCAGCTCCCTGGAGGATGCCTCCAGATCCCTCTAATCAAATTGCTCCACCACCCTCTTGGTGAAGTCCTCATACGAAACTATCTGGGCATGCCCCAAAGTGGTTAGGCCGTGAAACCACCAGTCATGGGCTTCCCCCTCCAAGTGCAGTGCTGCCATCTTAATGGCCTCCTGTTCCGTCATCCGGTTGAGTTGAAAGTATGTGTCCATCTTTTCAACCCAAGCCCTGGCTGTGCACTTGGCAGTGCCATCAAATGTAGGGAAGTACATCCTCCCTATAGTTCTCTGCAGCTCATAGTTTTGGGTCCCTTGTCCTCCGTATCCCTTGTTCCTCTCACTCTGCTTGAGCTTGCAGTAATCTTTGAAGAAGAGGGCTTCTTTGAAATCATCCATCGCCTGCCACTCTCTGAACTAATCCCCCATCTGGGGAGTGTCTTCCTCCCTTGCTAGTTCAATCTATGCTATTGGCATGAAGGAGGGTAGTGTGGCCCTAGTGGCACACTCACTGAAGGGCGCTGTGTTGCTGGTGAGGGATGATCGAAGGGCTAAGAAGCCCCAGAAATCTCTCCACACAAAAACCATCTAAGTGTGGCTCTGTCTCGGCTCTGTGATTTGATCTATTGCAACATGTCTTTCTGCCCCTTGGCCAAGTCACTCAAAGCCCTCAAGAGGCTATTGAAAGCCATCTTCTCCCTGCTCTTGGGCTTTGTCATTTCCTCCTCTTCAGCCACGGTTTTCCCTCTTTCCTCTGTGTTTGGTGTAATTTCCAGCTCCCTTTCTCTGGTTCTGTACCTCTGCCCCCGGTAAGTGATTTTCTCCCAGTCTTCTCCTCTCACAGGAAACCAACCCCACAGCTAAGCCAAGAATTAGGCTCTGATACCACTGTAATGTTCCTAAACAGGAATTTAAGTGATATTTCAAATAAACAAACAATGCAACAACATAAAATTAAAAACATGTCTCACACACCCATAAAACACTATAAAACTAGAACTGTTGAGCCATATATTATGAAATATGAGAGCATGAGTACAATATATGAATGAAGTGGTCCACCTGGGCTTGTCTCAAGGACAAGCTGGACCAAACCCAGGTGATGGAATAGTTGGAAAGATGGTTGTTTAGTTGCTGCACCACTATGCATTGCGTTGTCTTAGAACACTGTTGTTTTGCTGATTTTAACCTGCTGGAATGTGCCCAAAAACCGCCCAGAAAATTCTCTCCTTTCAGCCTTAGACTCCTTGGACAAAACCCCGAAAAACTCAGAAGGGAATTTCTCTGATTCTGACTTTGGATTTTCGCCCTCTTGGTAGCCCCTCTCCGGCTACTGCTGCCAAATTCGACTTGCATGAAACAGCCTGCAAATCCACCTGGAAACACCCTTCAAATGTTACTCTCACCTCTAGTAGTTAATCCCTTGCTCCCCGGATGGCCCTTGGCCCTGATGGCTGTTCACCTAAGCCCCACGAATTTGCTGCCAGAGGCCACTGCGCAGTGCCTCTGCCCAAAAATGCACACTGCTGTGTGTACTGACTGACTCGCTGCAAAACTCTGAGAAAATACCCTCAACCCTCTACCTTCCTTGCTCCCGGAACTCTCAGCAAGTTAGGGACCTTGTTAAAATTGGCAACTAGGGCAAAACTCCATGTGGGTCATCTTATTTATGGCAGCTGATATTTTTCCTTGATTCCTCTCATCGAGAGGTGTAGGATTGATCTAACGATCATCCGATTTTGACAAGTATTTATGGAGATTTGAATTTATTTGTATTTACTTGACAAATTGTCAAGGTCGGCTAGTAGCTAAATGTGTGGCACACATGTCCAACATATCATATAAATACAAGTGAGGTTGAGTCATTATTCACTCATCTCATCTCACACATTCTTCTCTCCTTCGCTGATTGGGTTTACACACAAGGAAGAGAAGCTCACATGTGGGAAGGAGGAGGACGCAGAAGCTGCAGAAAGACGTTTTGGACAACGTTGACCAAGCGTTGACTTTCTAGGAGTGTAGTTTTGGTGTGACAACCTCTCCTAGGCAGGCCACAATTTTTGGCACGCAAACCGAGTCAATCTGACCTCTCTGGTTTGACCAGCGTTGACTGCCTTAGTTTGGGGCAGTTGGTTGACTTCAGTTGACTGCAGTGTGACTGTGTTTTTGGGGCTGTTTATGGGCTGCCTCTTCTTGCTGTTGGAGAACTAGATGATCGGGAAATTGACCAAGCATATTGAAGTTCAATTTCATCTTGTTTGACCTGATTTGACTTTGATGGTTAGGGTTTGCTGCTACTGTCATAAAATTACGAATTTATGAATTTGTACTATTTCTCTTCGCTGAACTATTGAAGACTAAAGAAGAATTGATTAAAGGGCTTCCCCACATTGGAGTTTGTCCCTAGCTAGCCGCCACATCTGGTGTCTCTTGTCTTGGCTTGTTTTTTGTTGATCTATTAATGTTCTATTTGCATTTTACTTTATGTTTATGTGATTGCTAAACAATGGCTAATAAGAAGAAATTGAAGTAAACTGCACTAAGCATAGAACATACCATAAATTAACAGACCTCTTGGCTGGTTCAATCCTCTTTTGCGTATTTCTGGCTGCCCAGAAAGTGTGCAGGCCCTTCCTCTGCGTAGCAGGATGAATTGTGAATCGATGCTGAAACTCCTGCAACCTCTGTGGAACAACCTCTCCAGGGCGGGCACAGATAGTCCCCCGAAGTAGAGGTTGAATCTTCCCTGCAAAAGATTCGTGGCTAAGCAGCTGGTAGACTCGCTAAGCAGTAGAGCGCACAAAAGTAAGTTTGTTTGTCAAATAATTAGAATGCTGCAAAATGAGAGCTCCATCCTCTTTTATCACTTTGGACCCCCTTAGCCTCTTGTGGGCCCCTCCTTCCACTAGTTCGAATTCCCTCCAACGCATTCCTTGGCCAAGTTCGAATTATGCATGTGGTGGCCCCCACATTTCACTCGCTGCCAGAAATAAATCGAATTGCCTATAGTTCCTAAGCTCTGCTTGTGGGGTCCTCCTCATAAGCCAAAATTGATGCCAAAATTATGTTGTTGCACCTCATGACTAATTCATTTGAGAAGGGACATGACAGTAACATCTGTAACAATGAAGTCGCAATCTAAAGAAGAATCATCCACTTGACACAAATGTGGAAAGGAAAGGATCATCACATGTCACATAGATAAGGATTACATTCAACCAATTTTTATCTCAAAAAAAATTAGGTGTTAGAACACAGGCATCCCATAGACAAGACTCAAACAAGTCACATAAACAAGAATCAAACACAACCAAGTATGAAGTGGTGGAACACCTGCATCTTAGACAAATCACACAGACAAGTCTCACTACACCTATTGGCTAGATAGGTGGCTCTTCCCACGTCCCAGACTATGGGTCGGATGCATACGCAGGCTTACTCTTGTGGCACACACTACGCAAGAGGTCCCTCATCTTCAGAAGCTTTCTGACATCATTCCCTAATCATGTGAGCTCTGACAGGGGGGAAAGGCAGCGTAATGTTCTCGATCAGCTGTGACCACTTCTTAGAAGGGTCATGTCCATAAGTCCAAGCTGCTCTCTAAAACCAAGAACTTTCCTTTTGGTAAAGGCTTGGTAAGAATGTCAACAATTTGATCATCAATGGAGATGTGATGGAGCCTCACTGCTCCTCTCTGCATCATATCCTGGATATAGTGATACTTGATCTCAATATGCTTGAACTTGTCACATGATTTTCTGCAAGACGAATCTCACTCTTATTGTCACAATATATAATTGTTGTGTCTGAAACTTGCTCAAGTAATTCCCCAAAAAGCTTTCTCAGCCAATCTGCCTCACAGCTGGCCATGCTAGCAACAATGTACTCAGCTTCAGCTGTACTTAGTGCAACAAACTTATGCTTTCTACTCATCCAAGAGATCATGGCAAATCCCAAGCTAAAGCAACACCCAAAAGTGCTCTTTCTATCAACAAAGTTACCTGCCCAATCAACATCAGTATATCCATGAAGTCTTACATTTTTAGCAGTATATTTCAATCCTAGATTGATAGTTCCATGCAAGTATCTGAGTACATGTTTTGCAGCAATCCAGTGGGCATGAAAGGGATCAATCATATGCTGACTTAAAGTGTTTACAACAAAGCATATGTCAAGCCTAGTGTTTACCAAAAACATCAAAGCACCAATGAGTTGTCTATACTCTGTGGGATTTGCTAGACTAGGTCCTACAACTTTGCCACATAATTTCTTAAAGTTCATTTCCATAAGAGTATGCATGGATTTACATTCTACCATAGCAAATCTTTCAAGAAGCTTAACAACATATTTTCCTTGAGAAAGATAAATTTCACTAAGTCTTTGCTAGACCTCTAGACCCAAAAAGTAATGCATCAAACTAAGGTCTTTCATTTCAAATTCAGAAGCTAACTCCCTCTTACACTGGAGGATAAGAGTTTCTCCTCTTGTCAAGAATAAATCATCAACATACAATACCAAAATCAAAGGTATACCTTGGACTGTCTTGAAGTAGAGGTTTGGTTCTGCACTGCTTCTTGTGAAACCAAGATTTATCAGGTAGCTATCAATGCGAGCTCACCAGGCTCTTGAAGCTTGCTTAAGCCCATATAAGGATTTCTTCAGTCTGCATACATGAGTTTCCCTGTCATGCTCTTCAAAACCTTGTGGCTGTTCCACAAATACCTCGTCCTTGAGGAAGCCATGCAAGAAAGAAATTTTCACATCCATTTGGTGAAGAGTCCATCCCTAGCTTGCAACTAAGGCAACAACAGATCGAATAGTAGTATATCAAGCTACATGTGCAAAAATCTCATCATAATCTATTCTCTTTTTTTTGAGAGAAACTTTTAGCTACAAATCTAGCCTTATATTTTTCACCAAGTCTTTGCTAGACCTCTAGACCCAGAAAGTAATGCATCAAACCAAGGTCTTTTATGTCAAATTCAGAAGCTAACTCCCTCTTACACTAGAGGATAAGAGTTTCTCCTCTTGTCAAGAATAAATCATCAACATACAATACCAAAATCAAAGGTATACCTTGGACTGTCTTGAAGTAGAGGTTTGGGTCTGCACTTCTTCTTGTGAAACCAAGATTTATCAGGTAGCTATCAATGCGAGTTTACCAAGCTCTTGAAGTTTGCTTCAGCCCATATAAGGATTTCTTCAGTCTGCATACATGAGTTTCCCTGTCATGCTCTTCAAAACCTTGTGGCTGTTCCACAAATATCTCGTCCTTGAGGAAGCCATGCAAGAAAGCATTTTTCACATCCATTTGGTGAAGAGTCCATCCCTAGCTTGCAACTAAGGCAACAACAGATCGAATAGTATATCGAGCTACATGTGCAAAAATCTCATCATTATCTATTCTCTCTTTCTGAGAGAAACTTCTAGCTACAAATCTAGCCTTATATTTTTCAATACTACCATTTACACCATGTTTCAGCTTAAACAACCATTTGAAAGTGACAATAGCTTTACCTTGAGATCTAGGAACCACTTCCCAGACATCATTTTGGATGATGGACTTGTATTTTTCAGTCACGGCATCTTTCTAGACTTGTTCTTTTGCAGCTTCTTCAAAGGTGCATGGTTATGCCTGAATGATGTTGCTCATGGCAGCGACATACCCTTGAAACCGACTTGGCTCCTTTCTTTGAACGTTTCTTTTGGGGCAGCATGTTGTTCAATATCTTGCAAGGTGCCTTGCAGCCATAGTGGTCTCTTTCTGGTAGGAGGATTATGTGGTGGAGGATCTAGGGGATCCATGGAACTGATTGGATTATCAGCAAGCTCATTCTCAGGTTTCGGTTCAAACTCAAATGCAACCTCTTTTTCATTAACAGTTTGTCTTTCAGCAATGGCAGGAGGAGGAGAGTCTCTTGCTTTTCTAAGAGCTGCATCTTCATCAAATGTTACGTCTCTGCTAAACTCTATAGTTCTTTGACCAGGTACATAAATTATATAAGCTTTTGAATTATCACAATAACCAACAAACATACATTTCTTACCTGAAGCTTCCAGCTTGTTCCTTTTCTCTTTTGGCACATGGAAGTATATAGGACAACCAAAGATTCTCAAATGACTCACCTCAGGTCTTTTACCAGTGAAGACTTCTTCAAGAGTCTTATTGTTTAAGGCCTGATGAGGAGTTCTGTTTTGCACATAAACAACGGTATTTGCAACTTCTCCCCACAAAAACTTTGGTAGCTTTTGATCATGCAACATGGCTCTGATCGCTTCCATAATGGTTCTATTCTTCCTCTCAGCCACACCATTTTGTTGTGGATTGTATGGCACAATGGTTTCTTTCTTTATTCCAACGTCTTTGCAAAGATAATTAAAATCATTGGAGGTGAACTCTCCCCCATTATCAGATCTGAGAGCTTTGATCAACTTTCCAGTTTGATTTTAAATCAGAGCTTTGAATTCTCTGAACATGTCAAATGCTTCCCTTTTCTTTTTCAAAAAGAATATCCATGTCTTGCGAGAAAAATCATCAACAAAAATCATGAAATACAAGTAGCCACCAAGAGAAGTAACAGGCATAGGTCCACATAAATCAAAATGTATGAGTTGAAGTACCTGACTAGTTTTTGTTTTGCTTGAAGGGAATGGTCCCTTTATATGCTTTCCACTTGCACATCCTGGGCAAACTCCTTCATGATCCATTCTGATCTCAGACATTCTAGAAACCATCTTCCTTACATGAGGTAAGGCTTTGTAGTGTAGGTGAGTAAATCTTCTGTGCCATAGCTCACACTGAAGATCGGTATCATGGACTAGTGCATGAATGGGTTTACCATTGACTTTGTAAAGCCCTTCACATCTTGATCCAAGAGTGAAGGTTTCTCTCATACTTGAGTTCAAAGGCTAGGTTAGAACCAATGTTGCATTAATCGTTATCGGGATTAAATCGGCGCGGTGAAAAAATCGGGAAAAAATCGGTAAAAATTGGGAAAAAAATTGTAACATATAAAAATATTCAATTTTTTTAATATCTAAAGCATTTACAACATAAAATAAATACATTGACACATAAATATGATAAAAGAACTAATATATAAGATGTTTAATATCATTTCTAGTGCTACATCACACATAACAGTGAATCATGTTCTGAATAGTAAGTCTTGACTCATGACTCCCAACTCAGCCTCAAAATATCAACAAAAAATATAATAATGTATCTCATGAGTCATATCATGAGTCATAATGTCATATACAATGAAATGAACCAAATAACTAAAGTCTAATACTATTGATTTCCTCTGCCCCTCTTGCGAGAAAATGCAATAGCTTTCCCTTTCCCTCTAGATGTAGATGCCGGTGGAGTTGGCAGTGGACTCTGCTGTGCTCTAGAAGCTGAAGAACTAGGAGTAGGAGCTATAGGAGGTAGACCACGTCCTCTACTGGTGGCAGGGGTAGCCCGGGTAGGTGGTGTCACCTCCTCCTCTTGTTGCTCTGCCTCCTCCTCCTCCTCCTCCTCCCCCTCCACTACCTCCTGCACTAACCAATCATCAACAGACTCCATGAGAGGTCTCTCAGCCTCAACCCTCCATGCAGCAGTGGTGTTAATCCCATCCAATGAGATGGCCTCCATATCAGGGGACCTCTCAAGTTGCCTCACCCACAATCGAAGATTGTAGTAGACGTAGACCATGTCATTAAGTCGCTGGGAGTCCAACCTGTACAAAGATCATGAAATAATAATTATAAAAAAAATATTGTTTAATAAATTCAAAAAATTATTTGGAAATTTGCAATATTTTAAGTGTTAATCTGTTGCGCTTCTTGTTGTGTATTTTTTCAAATACACTCCAGTTGCGCTCACATCCTGAGGAGCTACATGTTTGGCTGAGGATTCGAATGGCAAGCTTTTGCAGAAGGGGTACCCTGGCACCATACATTCTCCACCATGCATCTACAACAAAATTACAAATAAAATTTTAAATAAACATAAGAAAAAAATGAAATTTGAAAGTTGAATCAAAGTATGAAGTTATGAACTTGAAGAGACAATGAAATTTGAAACAAACTAAAAAATACTTGACATTTTAGTCGTCCTATCAGTCACAGCCATGTCAAAGCCAAATGTGCCACCTGCCATCCTGTATGTCTCAATTTCTTTGGAGATTTCTGTATGTTCTGCTAGAGATCGCACCATCCTCTAAACACAGGTTAAGAATCCATCCATGATCTCAGCATCAAATACGAACCCACATGCGTAAGAAAATGCAGGGTTCAGGTAGATCCCTGCAGCATGAATGGGACGATGGAGTGTGTTGTTCCATCATTCATCAATCACTTCCCATAAGAGGAGTTGTCTCTGAAACCCCTCATCTCCCTTATCATCATAGTAGGCCCGAATGGATTCTTTCGCCCTGTCCATAGCCTCATACAAATAGCCCATTGCGGATTTCTCACCATCAACTAATCGAAGAACCTTTACCCAAGGTTCAGTAACGGTGCACACCTCCTGCACTCCCGCCCAAAAGTCTTCCTGGCATGAAATTACTCTGCATATGGCCTCTCCCTCTAGTTTGCGGCTCATTGTCAAAGCACGCCACTCCTCTGAAAGAAACATTCTCTTCACATCCCACGTAGAATTCAAGAGGGATTGAAGAGATATTAAACTAGTGGCAAACCGTGTAATGGTGGAGTGCACCAACTCTTTGTTGTTGGTGAATTTTCTCATCAAGCTAAGCACAAATGTATTATTATATATAAATTTTATAATGCATTTTGATGACTCAACAATATCTTTGACAAAGGAAATTTTCCCTATGTCTTCCAACATCGAATCAATACAATGTGCAGCACAAGGTGTCCAAAATAAAGTAGGATGCCTTTCCATAAGCATCCTGCCAGCAGCAACATAATTTGCAGCATTGTCTGTTATGACTTGGACAACATGTTCTGCACCCACCTCCAAAATAAACACATCTAGCAAATCACATAAAGTTTTTGCATCTTTGATATGTGCAGATGCATCAACAGATTTCATAAACATAGTCCCCTTGGGACAACTAACCAAGAAGTATATAAGGGTTCTCCCCTTTTGGTCAGTCCAACCATCTGACATCACAGTGCATCATGTTTGTACCCATGATTCCCTAAACTCCTCCAATCTTTTGGTGCAGTCAACCTTTTCATTTTGAAGAATCTGACCTCTAAAGTCATGATAAGAAGAGATTTTGTACCCTGGGCCAACAGTTGCAATAGCATCAACAATAGGCTGGAAAAATGGATTATTCCTTACAATGCTGAAAGGAATATCACTCCAAAGGAGAAATTTGGCCAACAACTTGTCAGCTTGTTCTTTCTCAGTTTTTTTAATCATTGAAGTGATAGATGGTTGTGAACCAGACGTGGTTCTAGGAACAAAAAATGATGAGGCAGCTACCGGGTTGGTTGATGCTGAAGTAGAACCAGTGCCACTTTCTTGTTCACCTGACTTTGTTAGTTGCTTCTTCATTTCTTCTTTGGCCTTTCTATTGTGCTCTAGATTTTCCAATGATCTCATGGCTTTTCGGATGATTTCAGGATTTGTATTTGTGCAAGGCCCTACATCAAATCTAGGGATTTGTGCAAGGTGATACTTCAATCTGTACATCCCCCCTGACATATGCTGCCCACACAACTTGCAAGACAAGTTCATTGTATCTTTCCTTCCATCAGGGTCACCAAATTCCCACAGAGGGTCCAATTTCCTTGGCATGTTTGACTTTGGACTTTAAACTTGAAGTTGAATGGTGATTCAGTGAACCTATGACAAAATAAGGATTACAATTTACAAGTTACAAACTTACAATTTACATTGTACAAAAACTAAAAAAAAAATTACATACATGAGTAACATAAGTTATAACAAAAGTAAAACACATGGAATTTTTGACAATTTAAGAAATTTTAACAAACAAAATGAAAAATCAAATGGCAAAAACCCCATCAAGATTCAAATCAATTCAAAAATATTTGATAACCCATTGAATTCTTTTGATAAACAATCGGTTATCCAGATTCTAAAGCCAACCAAAAACATAGAAAAAAACCAAAACAAAGTTACAAAACACAAAATGTTGGTGCCCATATCGGTTTGATGGAGAAAATTTGTCTCCTCCTTAGTTCTCACTCCGTTTTTCTCCTCCAATCAACGGATTTAGCTCCCAAACGACCAATAGGTCACTTCGAAACCCCGTCGCTGTCGGCATGCCGTTCTCTGTTGTGCAAATGAATTAAAAAAATCGTGTTTTTTTGTTATATAACGCGCTGTTGGTAAGGGCAACGATTTTTTGAGGTCGAATCGCGATTTGTATGAAATTTCATAAAAATCGCCGAAAAAAATGTGTATTAATCGCGCGAAAATATCACCGATTTCAAAAACTCACGATTTTACGATATAATCACGATTAAATCGCGGTTAGTGCAACATTGGTTAGAACCTTTCCATTAATAAAAACAACTTTCACTCCTTTATCTTCTAGAGCAGCTATGGATACGAGATTCTTTTTCAAACCAGGTACATACAAAACTTCTTGCAGAAAAATAGATTTGCCATCATTGAACTGAAAAGAAACTGAACTATAACCTTTAACTTGGTGAGTAGAATTATCTCCAAGGATAACATTTAAATTAGTCTCCCTCTCAACTAGATTAGAGAGTGCTTCTTTATAACCAGTAAAATGTTTGGAACCACCAATATCAACTAGTCAGCGATCAAATGAATCTGCAGAAGAATAACTGGAAAGAGTAGAAACAAGAAAATATTCTGATTGAGTTTCTGATGCAATATTTTTATATCTTGGATTTCTTGTTTTCTTAGGATGCCCTTTTCTTTGCTTTTTAGAAGTCTTTTCTATAATCAGATTTGTTTTTGAATCTAGGTTCTCTTCTTCTTTCTTTACAGTCACGAGCAAAGTGACCATGTATTTGACGATTAAAGCATCTAACTTTTGACATGTCTAGATCCCTTTTATTTGATTTGAAAACAAATTTCTTTTTATTACATTTTTTTCTCTAGTTATGGGCTGTAAAAACATTAGGTTCTTCTTCTTTATGATGTGAAATTCTCCCTTTGGAGATCATTTTTGCCTCCTCTTGGATACACGTTCCCAGGAGCTCATCAAATGTGGAAATAGTGTTGATGTTGTTGATGGTGGTGATAAAAGTCTCCCAAACAGGAGAAAGACCTCCAAGTGCAATCAACACCATTACTTTGTCGGGTATAATTTCACCAACTGTTGATAGTTGATCCCTGATTTTAGTCATTCTCAGGAAGTATGCTTGAACTGTCTCTTCTCTATTCCTCTTGATGTCCTTCAACTGATTCTTCAAGGCAATAATCTGGTTCAGGTTACTAATTGCAAACATGCCAATTAGTTTGTCATACATTTCTTTAG
Organism: Pinus tabuliformis; assembly: GCA_031772625.1. Classification (NCBI taxonomy): domain Eukaryota; kingdom Viridiplantae; phylum Streptophyta; class Pinopsida; order Pinales; family Pinaceae; genus Pinus; species Pinus tabuliformis. Next base: position 582,060,591 of record CM062819.1, on the reverse strand, counting down.
ATTTCTTCAAACTAGAAGCATAAGTAATGAGATGATCATTAAAAGAATCAAAGATAATTTTCCTAGCTCTGATTTTACCCTTTTTTATGTTTGGATTTGATAACAACCCTTGAATTCTCTGGTGGATCAACCACTGTGCCTTCCACACACTCCAAAACTTCGTGTTCTTCAAGAGTGATATCTAGCCTTGCTTTCTATGGACCAAAGTTTGAAGCATCATTCAACTTCTCCTCTACCTTGAAGTAAGACGAAGTCATATTGATAAAAAATCTTAGGCAACAAGTGCGGCGTCTTCAGGTGATCTTTGGTCTCCTTGGATTTGTTTTCACCAAGACTCTGATACCATGTTAAAATCTAAAAGTTCTATGCAGAAATTTAAAAATTCTTTGCAGAAACTTGAAAGTTCTATGTAGAAAACTGAATTTATTTTGCAGAAAACTGAATGTACTTTGCAGAAATTTGAATGGAACTGAATGTATTTTGCAGAAAACTGAATGTATTTCGCAGAAAATTGGATTTTCTATGTTGTTGCAATTACTTAGAATGCAAATTTCTTCTTCAAAACTTTGCAGATCGGAAATTGTAGATAGAACATAAACTTAAGGATCATATGAAGACAATCAAACACAAATATAAGACACAGAGTTAGGTCCAATGACTAGGGAAAAACCCACGAGGGGAAAACCTAAATGATTCTTCTTCTATTAGATTTTTTCAATTGTTCAGTAGAGTACAGAGAGAGAGAATGAGAATGATAAAGTCACCAATCCCTAATCAACTTGCAGCTAAAGTGCTCTTGCTCTTTGCTTGAAGATCTCTTTTTCTTGATTAGATTTTGTCCTTCACACTTGCTCTAGCTCTTCCCTTGCTCTTATTCTTCACTTGCTCTCACACTTCTCTTGCATACACTCAACACTAGCTCTCATTCTTCACAATGAACATGCTTCTCTCAACTCTCACTTGCTCTTTGCTTAAATACATGAGAAAGGAGATGAATTACAAAATGAATTCATGCCTTGAGCCAATAATAGGAGAATTGAATTCCATGAGGGAGGAGTTACTTGAGGAGAAGTGTAACTCATCCCAATAATATAGAGAGAGGTACATTGTTTTGAGGAGTTACAATTCGAATTAGGGAGAGAGAGAGTTACACTTAAACATGAGAGAATATTTGGTGAGAGTTACAAATTGAATTTATGTTATGGTATGTTCTATGCTTAGTGCAATTTACTTCAATTTCTTCTTATTAGCCCAATGTCAATTTCATTGTTTAGCAATCACATTAACATAAAGTAAAACGCTGATAGAACATAAATAAATCGACAGAAGACAAGCCAAGACAAGAGACACTAGATGTGGCGGCTAGCCAGGGACAAACATCAATGTGGGGAAACCCTTTGATCAATTTTTCTATAATCTTCAATAATTCAGCAGAGAGAGAGAGAAATAGTACAAATATACAATTCTGTAATTTTATGACAGCAGCAACAAAAACCTAACCAACAAAGTCAAAGCTAGTCAAACAAGTCAGAATTGACCTCCAATCAGCTTGGTTAATATACCAGTTAACTCGGCCTCCAACAACAAGAAGAGGCAGCCCAAAAACAGTCTGAAAAACTCAGTCAAACGAAGGTCAACAAAAGTCAACCTGCAGCCAGCAATTAGGGCAGTCAACGCTGGTCAAACCTGAGGTCAGATTGCCTCGGTTTGTGTGCCAAAATCTGCGGCCTGCCTAGGAGAGATAGCCACACCAAAACTGCAGTCCAAGAAAGGTCCATGCTGGTCAAAGAGACTTTCTGCAGCCCTGGTCAAACTCGGTCAACGTAGCTGAAACAGTCTCACGTCCTCCTTTTTGCGTCCTCCTCCTTCCCACGTGAGAGAGATGCTCCTCCTTGTGTGTACCCAATCAAATAAGGAGAGAGAGAAGAATGTGAGATGAGATGAGATGAGTGAATAATGCCACAAGGTATCATCTATTTATATGAATTGTTGAGGATGTGTGCCACACATTTAGTTGTTGGCCGACCTTGACAAATTGTCAAGTAAATACAAATAAATTCATATCTCCATAAATACATGTCGGAATCGGATGATCGTTAGATCAATCCTACACATCTCGATGAGAGGATTTCAAGAAAAATATCAGCTGCCGTAAATAAGATGACCCACATGGAGTTTGGCCCTAGTTGCCAATTTTAACACTCCCTCTCAACTAGGGAGAACTCCATCTGCTAATCCAGCTGAGCGTTAGTACTATCTCTGCCATCAAATGCACTGCCCTGCACTGCTCGGCTCTGCTTTGCTGAACTATGAAGAAGAAGAAATGATCAAGGATGTATCATACCATCCTCTACTGACCTGAAGTCAGTGCCAGAGAGTGTGTCATACCACTCTTACTGATCCCAGATCAGTGCCAAAAGAGAGTGAGCTATATCACTCTTACTAACCCGAAGTCAGTTCCAATTGATCCCAGATCAATGTAGGTCATCCTAGCATAGGGAGTATGGTAGATACAACGATGCGTCCATCGATAGTACTACTATGGTCCCTAACCCCATTTCCTTACTCATTGGCCAAATGAGAGGTACTTCCCATGAGTCCCAGACTGCATGGGTAGGATGCCTCGATAGGAGAACCACTCATCCTGTCCATAAGTCGCCACGGGGTATCACAGGGGAAGGCTGAACCATTCACCCTGTACACAGCGCACCATTAGGGGAGGGTGAGTCGCCCTATGGTCGCTTGTCGCTCCAAGAAGTACCCCAAGCCCCCTGGAGCTCCCAGAGCTCAATGCATGCATCATACAGGACCCTCAGAAGAGGGTCTCTCAACGACTCTAAGTCGTTCTCGGAAAGTCAAGAATTTGACCTTTCCCAGTGGCTTCATCAGAATGTCGGCGGCCTGCTCATCTGTACCAATATGATGGAGCCTTATTGCTCCTCGCTGTACCATATCCCAGATAAAGTGGTGCCTGATATTGATATGTTTGGAGCGATAATGAAATGCGGGATTCTCTGATAAACGAATCCCACTCTAGTTGTCACAAAGGATCACGATAGTATCCAATGTATATCCAAACATCTCACTGAAGAGCTTCCGCAACCAGACAACCTCACAAGAGGCCATACTTGCAACAATGTACTCTACCTCAGCGGTGCTCAAAGCCACCGACTTCTGCTTCCTGCTCATCCAGGATATCGAGGCAGATCCCAAGGAGAAGCAGCACTCGGAAGTGCTCTTTCGGTCCACCACACTGCCTGCCCAATCAACATCAGTATATCCATGTAGTCTCACATCTCCGGCAGTGTATCTCAACCCATGAGTGATTGTGCCCCGAAGATATCTCAAAAGATTCTTGGCACCAATCCAATGTGAGTGGTGAGGCTCAACCATATGTTGGCTCAACGTGTTGACTGCAAAACATATATCCGGACGGGAGTTCACCAAGAACATCAATGCTCCTATGAGTTGACGATACTCGGTAGCATTTCCCAAAGCAGGTCTGGCAACACTACCGCTTAACTTCTTGAAGTCAAGCTCCATCGGGGTAGTCACAGGCTTGTAGTCCACCATACCGAATCTCTCCAATATCTTCACCACATATTTTCCTTGAGATAGGAAAATCTCCCCTGGTTTTTGCTAGACTTCCAGCCCTAGGAAATAGTGCATCAGTCCTAGGTCCTTCATCTCAAATTCGGAAGCCAACTCCCTCTTACATTTGTGAATGAGAGGTTTTCCACCTATTAGAAAGAGGTCGTCGACGTACCACACCAGTATGAGAGGCTTATCATCTTCAACCTTAAAGTAAAGGTTTGGATCGGCTTCACTCCTAGTGAATCCCAGCGTCATCAAGTAGCTATCGATCCTCTCATACCAAGCTCGGGGTGCTAGCTTCAGCCCGTAGAGGGCTTTCTTCAACCTGCACACGTGAGATTCCCGATCATGAATCTCAAATCCCTCGGGTTGTTCCACATAGACTTCCTCTTTGGTCGAACCATGCAAGAACGCGGTCTTGACATCCATCTGATGTAGGTTCCATCCTTGCGAAGCAACAAGGGTTATGATCGAATGGATGGTGGTGTATCGGGCAACAGGTGCAAATATCTCATCATAATATATACCTTCCTTTTGAGAGAAGCCACGAGTGACAAAATGAGCCTTATACTTTTCAGCACTTCCATCAGCTCCATGCTTTATTTTGGAAAGCTACTTCGAGGTGACAACGGTTTTGTCTTGGGGTCTGGGGACCACATCCCAGACATCTTTTTTCATGATGGACTCGTATTCCTCATTCATAGCATCCTTCCATACTTGATGCTTCACGACTTCTGTGAATGAAGAAGGCTCATTTTGAATGATCGTGCTCATAATGGTCAAGTATCCCTGATACCTGGTCAGCTTCTTACTTTCACAGAAAGTCCCTCTGGGTGCAATGTGTCCTTCAGCATCATCAAGTGTCCCCCTAAGCCATGAGGGCCTCTTCCTAGAAGAGGAAGGCTCTTGCGGAGGGGGATCAATAGGATCCATAGATTCTCCGGGCATCGTCTCATCTTCCTTTTCCTTCGATTTCCTGGTGTCAGCTTCTTTAGTTTTCCTTAGAATAGGAAGATTGTCAACTTTGCTAAGAGCCATATCTTTGTCAAAGGTGACGTCATGGCTAATCTCTACTTCCCTTTGACCAACCACATAGATTCTATAGCCCTTAGAATTTTCGTTATAGCCCACAAAGATTCCCTTCTTTCTAGATGCACCCAATTTATTCCTTTTCTCTTTTGGCACATGAAAATATACAAGACTTTCAAAAATTCTAAAATGAGAGATATCAGGTTCTTACTAGTGAACATCTCTTCGGGAGTCTTGGAACCCAATGCTTGATGATGGCATCGGTTTTGAACATATATGGCGGTATTTGCAGCTTCGGCCCATAGAAACTTCGAAAGCCTTTGATCATGGAGCATAGCACGAACAACTTCCACAATTGTACGATTCTTCCTTTCCGCCCCACCATTCTGCTCAGGAGTATATGGTGTTGTGGTCTCCCTCTTAATGCTAGCCTCTTTGCAAAAGTCATTGAACTCATTGGATTCATACTCAGTCCCATTATCAGTCCTTAAGATCTTTTCGGTTTGATTCTCGATCAAGGCTTTGAAGTGTCGAAACCAGGAGAACACTTCATCCTTCTTTTTCAAGAAGTATATCCACGTCTTGCGAGAATAGTCATCTGTAAAAGTGAGATAATATAAATAACCTCCTAAAGAGTTCACGGGCATCATACTAGATATGTAGGAGTGAACCGACTGCAAAATTTAGAGGTCTTGCTATGGCTTGAGGGGAATGGTCCCCTTTTGAGCTTTCCTTCGGCACATCCTGGACATACACCTTCTTGCTCTATTTTGAACTTGGGCATCCCTGTCACCATTTGTCTCACATCGGGTAGAGCCTTATAATAAAGGTGGGCAAACCTCCGGTGCCATAGTTCGGACTGAAGGGATGTGTCATAAGACATGACTCCCAACGGACTTCCTCCGACTTGATATAAAGAGTCAAATCGAAACCCAAGAGTGAAAGCATCTTTAAAATTCTTTTCCATACACGTACCTTGCCATCGATGAAGGCCATCTTGTAGCCTTTGTCTTCCATTGCCGAAATGGACACCAGGTTCTTCTTGAGATCAGGTACATATAGGACTTCTTGCAAATGAATTGTGTTACCCTGATTTAATTGAAGAGTAACATTTCCTACACCCTTCACGGGATAGGTGGAGTTGTCTCCAAGAATAATTTCCAGGTTGGTCTCCTTCTCTATCAGATTAGAGAGAACTTCTTTGTAACCAGTGAAGTGCCTTGAGGCACCACTATCAATAAGCCAATTGCCCAATGAGTCCAGAGGAGATGTAGTAGAGAGGGCCGATATCAGATAATATTCATCTTGCTTATTGTTAACAACATTAGATTCATACCTAGAGTTTCTTGCCTTCTTGGAGGGTTGATCACTTCCTTGATTTTCGACATTCCTCTTTCCTTTGCCATTGAACCTGCCATTCCTTTGATTGTGGTTGGAATTGCCTCGGGAGTGATTTTGATCATTGTCATGAGATGTGTCCTTTCTATTAGGACACTCTCTCGCATAGTGGCCAATTTTGTTGCAAACGAAACATCTTCCTTTCCTTCCACCTTTCGATCCAGCCTTTCCTTCAGATTTAGACCCGGAATTATTTCTCCTTTTAGCATGAGAGGAGAAAGTAGTGGGGTTGCTTTTAAATGCAGGCATTTCATGCTCTTCCATCCTTGTCTCTTCTTGAATGCATCTCACCATCAATTCCTCAAATCCTGGAATTATATTATTGTTGAGAAGAGTGGTTCTAAATACATACCATTTGGATGGGAGCCCTCCAAGAGTTGTGATAGTCAGTTTCCTGTTAGGAATGCCTTCCCCAATCGATAGGACATCATTCTTGATCTCGGTGATCCTTAAGAAGTAGGACTTCATATCCTCATCTTTGCCCTTCTTAATTTCCTTCAGCTTATTCTGGAGGAACAAAACTTGATTTGCATCACTGATTTTAAACAAGCTTACCAGTGTATTGTAGATTTCCTCGGAGGTATTCAGCTCAGAAACATAGGCCACTAGGCGCTTGTCGATGGAGTCCCGGATGATCTTCTTTGCTTTGACTTCACCCTTAGTCCACTTGTTCCTTGTAGCAATCGGTGCATTTGATGGAAGCTCAATAATTCTGCCTCTCACATAGTCCAACACTTCCTGCTCTTCCAATGTCAAGATCGAGAGACATTTTCCATTCATGATAGTCAGATTTCTCACAGAGCTTGTCTTCGGCGGGGAAGTATGATGAGGAACCCATGAAGTCTTAAGACATTTTCCAACAATCTTCGGTGATTTCTCTTGCTTGGGCTTTGTCTTCACCTCAGCTCTGATACCAAGTTAGGTTATGGTATGTTCTATGCTTAGTGCAATTTACTTCAATTTATTCTTATTAGCCCAATGTTAATTCCACTGTTTAGCAATCACATTAACATAAAGTAAAATGCTGATAGAACATAAATAAATCCACAGAAGACAAGCCAAGACAAGAAACACCAGATGTGGCGGCTAGCCAGGGACAAACCCTAATGTGGGGAAACCCTTTGATCAATTCTTCTATAATCTTCAATAATTCAGCAGAGAGAGAGAAATAGTACAAATATACAATTCTATAATTTTATGACAGCAGCAACAAAACCCTAACCAACAAAGTCAAAGCTGGTCAAACAAGTCAGAATTGACCTCCAATCAGCTTGGTCAATATCCCAGTCAACTCGGCCTCCAACAGCAAGAAGAGGCAGCCCAAAAACAGTCCGAAAAACTCAGTCAAACGAAGGTCAACAGAAGTCAACTTGCAACCAGCAATTAGGGCAGTCAACATTGGTCAAACTTGAGGTCAGATTTTCTCGATTTGTGTGCCAAAATCTGCGCCCTGCCTAAGAGAGATAGCCACACCAAAATTGCAGTCCAAGAAAGGTCCATGCTGGTCAAAGAGACTTTCTGCAACCCTAGTCAAACTTGATCAACGCAGCTGAAACAATCCTGCTTCCTCCTTCCTGCATCCTCCTCCTTTCTGCGTCCTCCTTCTTCCCACGTGAGAGAGATGCTCCTCCTTGTGTGTACCCAATCAAATAAGGAGAGAGAGAAGAATGTGAGATGAGATGAGATGAGTGAATAATGCCACAAGGTATCATCTATTTATATGAATCGTTGAGGATGTGTTCCACACATTTAGTTGTTGGCCGACCTTGACAAATTGTCAAGTAAATACAAATAAATTCGTATCTCCATAAATACATGTTGGAATCGGATGATCGTTAGAGCAATCGTACACCTTTCGACAAGATACACCTCTCGATGAGAGGAATCCAAGAAAAATATCAGCTACCATAAATAAGATGACCCACATGGAGTTTGGCCCTAGTTGCCAATTTTAACAATTGAATGAGGGAGTTACAAGTGCATATAATGAGGAGGAGCTACACTTTTGCCACACATTGAATTAGAAAGGGAGAATTACATTCTCTTAAGTGTGGAGTTACTATTTTATTCCAAGAGAGAGGTTCGATTTTCCAAGTATGAGATTCTCAATTTAATTTACTTATTCCATGAGAGGATTTGTTTTTATTAATCCATTAAAGGTGAATGATTTGAGACTATTTTATAAATAATAGTATCATAATAATAATAATAATACTAGCAAGATAAAAATACTAATTCTTGACTTGTATAATCATGATTGATTTGATTTTAAAGTGGATTCCATATGTCAAGATCATTGTTGATAATTTAGACATGACTTTCTATTTTTGGAAAGTCACTTCCAAATTGAGATCTGACTTACTATTTTTGGAAAGTCATATTAGAATTTTAGAAATGAAATTTTATTATAGGCGGTTCAAACATAACTGAAAGACATTTCTTCTAGGAGAAATTCATCCCTGAGCTGTCAAATTTTAACACCATTACTATATCATTTGCCACTTACCACTTAGGGATGTACCATGGACATGTCACTCCCTTTAAATGTTGAAACTTTAGGGTCCTTGATTATACCCTTATTGAGCTTGGAGACACCTGTACATGCCAAAGCCCACTATGGAAGGGGACGCCACCATGAAGTGCCCCATTGATTCCATGACTTGTAAGCTCTTTTACTTGATTATTCTAATGATTTGTTGTATTGGAGGGAAAGAGGACGCATTGGATCTTATGCAGGATTGTAGGTGGGTCTCCATATTGGGCTTGGTCATCATATATGGGGTCTTATTGCCCCTTGGATTGTACAGGCACCGCAACAACACTCAAGGCGGGGTTGTCACTCTGATCCCCGCCCACTTCGTTCTAGCTGTCTCCCAACAACAGGCTATGGGGGGTAGTCCCTATGGAATGAGGTGAAGGAAAACAAGTTGGAAACCAACTTGTTTGGGAGACACGGATGAGTGGCCTAGCCACTTGGTTGAATTTAAGCAAGATTATTAATTAGATTAGATTTTAAAGTATGAGACCAGTGCCTTAATGGAGTCACAAATTCTTGCTTATAGTAAATTGGAACCAAATGACCGGATGAACACCCACTGCTTAAGATGATTGACTAACCTATATGAGATGCAAGTCCTAGGACCTATGTGGGATGCAGTGATCTTCGTTAATTTTAATTATATGCCTGGTCTAAGTGTAACCTTCCCTTAACTATTTTCAGTCCAGTTTCCAAGGTAGGTTGTGGGAAGGAGGCCAACAGGAAGCAGGCTAAGACATGATTAACGATACCTTCTATTAGGCTCCTATCACTCGATGCCTCCAGCGGTGCAGACACTGTGGCTCTGACGACTACAAGGTCACCGTGTTAACCACCGAAGAGTTGTTGGACCCTTCAAGCTATGTGAGAAGGGTTGTCCTAGATTTCTATCAACCTAGCTTATGCTAGGAGGTAAATTATTAATGCAATCTAGACTTAGTATGCTTAATACAAGATGATGAGTGAAAGTTATCTTGAGTTAAGATTGTGTAAGTTACTTAAGTACTTATTGTGAATTTATCTTAAAGCAAGAGTACTTAACAATATTAAGATACAATCTTAAACAAGATAAATGCTGAAAGATACAAGTGCAATCTTCAAGAAATTTCCATAAGATGTTTAACCAATTAAACCAACTTATCCACTTATCAATCAAGATGCCAATATTCCCAAGAGATTTAAGTGCTTTAAGTGAGTGTGAAATATGAATTCTTATAGCATGTAAAATCACAAGAGACACAAAATGTTAGTCACTTTCACAATATAAATGCTAGGAACAAAATATGAAGACACTTAGGCACTTTTATGTTCCTATGACCTTTTGATGAGCAGCAAGTGACTATTATGACAACAGTAAACAATTTATGACAACAGTCAACAAGTTATGACAACAGTAAGTAAATGCTAATCCAACAATGCCTATGCTTGCCAAAATATGCCCAAACTTGATTAACTGAAGAATTAGATATGTTAGCCTTCTTAAGATGTGTTCTTCAGTAAATTTTCAGATCTGAAATATTAATTACAGCAGTAAATAACCATAGATCAACAAGCTAATGATACCAAAAATAGATGACCAATATGCCAAAAAATAGCAAAAATGCACTGAAACTTGAAAAATTCAAATTTTAGGGCTTTTAGACAATATGACTCAGCGAATTTCAGAGCTGATATGTTTGTTACATTAGTAAGCCAATGACTGATCAACAAGCTAGCAATACTAAAAATAACGCCCAAAATGCCTAAAAATAGTAAATTTTTGACGGAAATTGAAAATTAAAAATTTTTGACCCTAATTAAGAATTTGCTTCAGAAAATTTCAGATCTGAATTTTTCAGTTATGTAGTAAATTCCAGCAAGCTTAAAAGCTAGATTTAGGCTAGATCTAAGGTGCCCACGTGGCTAAAACTCGTGAAAATGAAAATTTTGCAGATTTAAACAATTTTGACCATGTGGCATGTGATTTTAGGGCTTAATCCTTACTGATTAAATTGGTGTAATAAAACAGAGATAAAATGAGGGTTTAGAGGTGAAACCCTAGGCCTAAGGCCCTGAAGATTCCTTTGTCAAAATTTGGTGAAACTTTGTGATCAAGTAGCAGCTTGAAAAATAGAATTTTTGAGCTTCAAAACCTGCAAAAATACCAAGTATTTAGTCCAAAACTTCAGATCAAGGGTTTTAGGGTAGATTAGGGCAAAAGAGGCCAAGAAGAGGCAACACTAGGCCAAGGAAGGCCAACGTTTAGGGATAAAGGGGCTAGGATGATAGATCGAGGGTGAACAAAGCTAAAAAGGACCACAAGAAGACAACGCTGAAGAAGGAGAAGCCTCAAAGGCTTGACGCAGGGCAAAAAAAGGCTAAAAAAGGAGGACGCTGGGGTTTTGGGGCTCAAGAGGCCATGACAAACCCTCAAGGGCAGTCGTCTAGCCTTCCAGAGGGAGGCCGAGGCCAAAAAGGGCCACGACCAAGCCCAAGAAGGCATAAAAGGCGCAACACAGGGGTAGGGATGGAAGCTGAGACCTCTAGGCCTCACGACTTGCTTCAGAGAGGCCAAAAAGGCTGACACAGGAGGAGAAAAGGCTGACACTGGGGCCAAAAACGCTGACGGGGAGGATGGATCTGGTCCTGGGGAGGCTGAAAAGTGAAACCCTTGTCTCAATTTTTTTTTCTCAGATCTGAATATTGTTGAATAATCTTCAGTAGGTAGCCTTACAAAATCTTCAAAAAACTAGATCTTACCCTCAAGGGCCTAGATCTAGCTCTTCTTTCACTTGATCCCTTGATCCAACCTATAGATAAATAAAAATACAACACCAAACTCCAAATATATACAAAAAATCTAAAATCCCCAAACCCCAATTAGCAAAATAATTTACAATATAAATTTACAAAATTATTTTACAAATTATACATGGGTTTTTAAATGAATTTTGAGAAAATAATTTTTATAATATTCTTCCTTTGAAGCATGACGAGAAATGTTTCAGAATATTTATGCTCAGTATAGCCTTAGTGAAGATTTAATCCACTATATAAAAACTAGGGATCCAAGCAAAATGATCCATGCCCGCAGTCTGTGAACTTGGAGACCAAGGATTGAGTACCTGCAAACACTATGTATTATCTCAAAATAATCACGTAAAGCACAACTTAGGAAGCTTGTAGCCAATACATACCACATATCAACGAAGAAAAACACCTCAAGTTGCACTCCAAAGTTTTTTATTATAGTAGAAAAAATGGTTCCCAGCAGGACAATAGTTTACAAAAATGTTTCAGCAACAATATTCTAGCCAGAGATCAAGATGTTAGAGACTCAAATGACTCTCTAATTTATAGATAAATCTTCCAAATGGAAAAATAAGAGCTAGTTTCTTTGATCCTTGTCAAAATAATCTTGGTCGTTGATAAACACTTCATAATCTTTTCCTCTTGGCCCTTGATTTTTTATATTTGAAGGATTTTCGAATTTATCATTTAATTCCATTTTAATTAGTTCAAAATTAATTATTTTGAGCTAATTTCCTAAAAAATTTGACTTTGACTTAACCACCAAAGTCCAAGGTTCCAAATTTTCTTGAAATATACAATATTTCCTTGGTGGAGGACCTTTAAAAATGGACTCTTTTAAGAACCACAAATTTTTCCATTTGGAGAATTTATTTTCCTAAGACAATTTAAATTTGACTCTAATTAATTAATTTTCTGGCTTAGGATTTAATTTTATTTTGCCAAAAAAATTAATTAATTTACACGAGGGGATTTAATTATTTTTCCAACCCTCTAATACATAAGATTTAACATTTACAAGAATTAAAGAGGGAATACACATTTGCCTACCCTCAAGACACATAATCCATCTGCGACACAATATGATCTAGTAAATCAAGTGGTCTGTAATAAAATAAACCAACTAGCTTAAATTATTCCCAAACCACTTTTACATCAGACTCGACTAAAAACACTAGGATTCACCTAATAATTTGACAATAAATTTCACCCTAGCTTTGGGGTTCAAGCTGGACGGAAAAACTCTTTTGATTAGCTGTGTCTAGAAACACAGATAATCAACGAGGTTAAAAAACCTCCTAGGATGGAATTCGTCATTAAATTATAGGCTTACCTAGGTTGTTACATAGACTCAAGGTTTTACTAAGATCATTTACATTACATAACTTGCAAAATGGGATAACCATGACACATGGACTACTGATATGTGATCCGATCCTTGTTAAAAAATTTGGCACTTCCGCTTCCCTGGAACTTTGACAATTTGAGTGCAACAGGTCCTAGCCCTCCAGAGGGCCACATTGGCACTTGTAGGGTGAGCGTTGACAGTCATGGGCCTCCACCATAGCAGAGAGTACTTCATGGATCCCCAACACCACTCGTTGATTGCTCGTGTTCCACCTTTTGGATGAGGAGGATGCACCTCATTCGCCATGCCCAATCGACTCCACACATGCACCATACACTTGGCAGATGTTCCAGGGTCCGAAGGATGTCTCCCGTTGCAAAGGGAGGGCTTATGTCATCATCCTATCCTTTACAGATGGTCTACAGGCATTTCCGATCCACTTGGAGACCCATGAAGATGTCCTTGTGCCCCCATACCCACTTGGGAGTACCACAAGTTCTTGCTTGGAAAACAAGGGACCAACCTCTTGTCCACTATGTTTGAAGCCCAGATTTACATCATGACACCCCTAGGACTTCATTAGGCCTCCTCAAAGGCCCAACGACTCACTAAATTGATCATTTGCCCTCTTGAGAGGCTTATTCTTGTTTTATTGAGCTATTTTGGTGGGCTTGTCACCAAAAGTACTGTTATTATGCACATTATGATTAAATGCATGCGTTGACCTTTGAGGGATTGGGCGAATGTTCCTAGAGGTGCCTCTTAGGTTAAAGACCTCGAAACTTTGTCTCCTTCGGAAATTTGAAGTATAGATCTCTATTGATCTAGTTGTTGCCCATGGAGAGGCTAGCAAAGATCAATTAGGGCTCCTTAGCTCACGAAATTCCATGATCTATGTGTATCTTAACTCCATTAAGCCCAAGCAATAAGGCATTGATCCTTGTATCCCTTTGGTGGTCAAAATAACATTTCTTTTCTCCATTTCTAGGCCTAACCCAGAAGGTCTCCTAGGGCATCACGCAAAATCATTTGTAGCCATCCAAAATCCTTGAAAATTGGTCCACTAATGCGTCGTAGTTTGCTCAAGAGGTCCTCCAAATTTCAAGCAATTCCGACAATGGAATCCCGAGATATAGCAAGCCCTAGCCATAAGATCATTTCTCACCCTAGGCTGATTTTGGGTTAGTAACCTCATCAGGATTATTGCATCCAAATCTCAAAAGAAAATTTGTCCTTTGATCCTCTTTTCTTCCCTAATTAGGTCAAGCTCCTCCTTGGTTGATCAACTCCATACCCTTGACCTAATTTTGGGTCTACTTGGTCCTGTGTGGTCCTGCAACTTTACAACTCCAATCCCACAAAAGATCACGTAAAGGCCAATTCTCCATAAGTAATTTCGTGTCTAGTAAACCTCTTGACAAGATATACTCCCAAACCCTAGCCACAAGAATCTTCTTAGCCCTTCCTAGAGAGCATATCACCTTGCTTTTCAAGCAAGAAAGCCATATAATTGAGTCTCTCTTGTGAATAGGCCTTTGGAATCACTCCTTATCCTCCTATTTGATCCATTCATCTAGTGATTCCCCTTATACCGGTCTCCTCCCATTGGTGAAAGTCCATAAAGAGCTGGGAGCCTTAGCTGAGGTGATAGTGGGCTATTGCTCCATTGTTGCCTTTGACCTAGTAGTTGCTCTATAGGATCCCCTCTTTGGACCCATGCTAGTTTGAGCGGTAACAAAGCCTAAGTATAATTCACATGTCATAGTATTGGTATATATTATACCAAAAATATTCTCTATAAGCAAAAGCACCTTGTACTAAACAATATATAAGCTTTAGTTAGATATTTTAATTTATTCAATAGAGATCTTATTGAAGCTGCAATTTGCTTTAGCAATTGAATACATGATTTGAAAGTTTTGTTGGAAATATTGAGAGGGGAGGGGGGGGGGGGGGGGTGAATCAATATTTCTTAGCAATCAACACTTATATTAATCTTTTTCATGGCATTAGTTAATCTTCAACAATATTATTATAATTTAGTGTCAGATAGCAAAACCAGTAAACAACACCATACAATAATGCAGAAAGATAGAGACAGTAGACAAGATTTTAGGAGGAAAACCCCCTTCGGGTCAAAAACCACCGAACACTTCTTAGTAATTGTCTTCTCCCTTTTAAAAGAAAATAATTACATCAAGTTTTTGGCCACAACTGAAGGAGGCTCCAACCCCCTAATTTACAAGCTACAATCTGTAGGACCCTACTACACCCTAATAACCTCCTGCAAACAAAAGGACACCCCAACAACCTGTAAGTTAGACCACAACTTGACGAGTGCACCAACATTCTGTTTACCAGCTACTGTTGGAAGGATGCTTCGTCGCCCTGTAGTTTATCAACTCCAACTGAAAGCACGCTACAATGCCTTGTGCAGGCTACGCCCTGCCCTAGTGCCGCCCTGCCACCCTGAAGAGTTCTCAGGCCACAACCTGAAGTTGTGTCCAATCACCCTGAAGAGCCGGTGGACCACATTTCATAATTTTCAGACTGGATCCTCCTGTGCTCTTAATCAATATAAGAAAGTTGTAATGAATATAATGCTGCTCTGCATACGCTTCACAAAACTGCTCAAACTGACCATTGACCACTGCATATCACTGCTCAAACTGAACACTAACCACTGCACAAATCAAGCCGCTGAATATGCTGCACACCAAATGCTGTCACTTCAGCTGTCAACTACTCAAACTGACCACTGTACTGCTCAAACTGATCACTGCACTATACTGCTTACGAATGAATATGCATTCAACAGCTCATAAAACAGTCAAGCCAACATAACTGTACCAAGTTGTTAATGCTGCTCCAAATACTGGGCACTATAGATAGATGATAGCTCAAACCTAGGTGCCTTAGGTCATCCCTATGACCTGCTCATAATGCTCTCAAAGACTGCCCTAGTAGGGCTACAAGCATATGTATTTTCACTTCTATTACTGATGACAAATCATATACTGCTGTCCATGTCCCATGTCAATGAGCTGTACAACAAGATTATTATCACTTGTCAAGAGTTAGGTCAATGTGTCTATGTGCAAAGTCACTATGTGAAGTCAAGTCACTACAGGTATATAAGTCTATGTCAAAATGAGACCAGGTCTAATAGGTCAGGTCTTTAATGTCACCATCAAGTCTATTGTCCAATCCAAGTGTCAATTCCATATTAAGTCTTCATTACCATAACAATGAACGATAGCTATAATAAGATCAATGTAGTCAATAGGTCAGGTCATCATTACTGCTGTCATAAGTATCACTGTTGGGTACTATATATAGATGATAGCTCAAACCTAAGTGCCTTAGGTCATCCCTATGACCTGTTCGTAATGCTCTCAAAGACTGCCCTAGTAGGGCTACAAGCATATGTATTTTCACTTCTATTGCTGATGACAAATCATATACTGCTGTCCATATCCCATGTCAATGAGCTGTACAACAAGGTTATTATCACTTGTCAAGAGTTAGGTCAATGTGTCTACGTACAAAGTCACTATGTGAAGTCAAGTCACTACAGGTATATAAGTCTATGTCAAAATGAGACCAGGTCTAATAGGTCAGGTCTTTAATGTCACCATCAAGTCTATTGTCCAATCCAAGTGTCAATTCAATATTAAGTCTTCATTACCATAACAATGAACGATAGCTATAATAAGATCAATGTAGTCAATAGGTCAGGTCATCATTACTGCTGTCATAAGTATCACTGTCTTGTCATATCATCAAGTCTCTATGTCAGATATAGGTCACTGCTAACTCTATCTATGCAGTAAGTTAAGTCAACATCACAATATTGTCCTTGTAACTATTGGGTCAGATCTATGTTGTCAAGGTACAGTCAAATCCAACTTGTCAAGTCTGTGTAGTGAGTCTTTGTCAAGTTACTAATAATACTGCTGCATATACTTGTCCATCACATCAAGTCAAGTCATGTCACTTGTTAGGCTTGTAAAGTCACTATCAATATTTCAGGTCACTATTTGTTACACTACAGTCACATGAATCAAACACTGCTGCTGCTATATGTACCACTGTATATGTATTAAGTTCACTAAAGTTGACTAGGTGTATCAATTGTCTTCGATGAAGAGTAAAGCACTGTCCTAAGCATTCAGAATTGAACTTGTATAGACTTATGCAGGCAGACCTTTTAGCTCACTGTTTACTTATTGTAATAACTATGCTACAACATACCCACAAGCTGTCATGCAAACTCAATTATTTTGCTGTCAATAAGATCATGCAAATGTCACTGTTTAACTGTCAACACCAATTAAAACACAGTCACTATACTTTGGTTTAGAATTGCAATGAGAGGTTTGTCAACAAGATGCACATGATATTAATGAATCAAAGTCAAGCTTCACATCATAGCATGGGTCACTTCAACAAAATTCGAAGTCAATGATTGGCTTAGTGCATTTGGTTCTTGAAATTGTTCATTGATAATGAGATTACTGCTACTGTCTTACGGTGAGAGTGAACGTCATATATTGACAATGGGATGTCAATGTCAAGTCTAACTATATATCAGTTCACTATACATGAGGACCGTTGTCACAATTGTCAGTACATCACAGTGAGTGTCATAAGGCACAGTTCTGTCCTAATGACTGTAATTAGGCCTACTCTAACTGAACCAAGCGGCTAATGTTCCTGCAAACAGAACTCAAACGAATCCCATGAATACAAAATAAAAACACAATAAAAACATCTCATAACCCTGCAATGACTAGAAACTACTACTGTATAAGGCCAAGCATTCCAAAACAAGCTATTGTAGGAGACCGAGAGCTATAAGGTGAGGACTATAACTTTGGTGTTCTCAAACAAGGTGGCTGCAATCCAAATGAGTCTCAAAACACCAAACCAAATTCCTTTCTATGCCAAATTACCCATGATCCAAAATTAAAAAAATAACAAAATGAGACCCAAAAGGAAACCCCAATTTTTGAAAATTGCAGAGGTCCGAGGGTCAATACGGTAGCACTAATGAGGCCTGCTACTGCAATGAAACATTCCAAGGAAAAAAACAAGATGAAACCAAGACCCAAAAACAATTCAAAACCAAGATAAGATAAGATAATTTTATTAATGTCCAACAAATGACCATAGTAGGTCAACGGGACTGTCTTATAGGCTTATACACAGTCTTCTTTTATAGGCTTATGTGTGGGCATAAGACGGTTCCTTAGATAGGTATACGTTGGAGAAGGATTAGGAATTTTAGTACCTTTGAAATGATGACTTAATTTATTTAGTTATCTTAGGCCCTAAGAAAGGAAGATTCGTTGCCCTTATGGTGAAGAAATAGGCTTTTTAATTAAGGAGGTATACTTCACAAACTATACGTTGAAAGGTGACTAAGGATCTTAAACATCTTTTAATAATGTTGATTTAGTTAATAAACATAACTAAAACATGACAAGAAATCCTTAATTCTAAATTTTAAGTACCCACATCCAATGGAAGCTTTCTAAGTCACCACCCTTTGGGGTTTTAGCCCAGAAAGTGGGGTGTCTGACCTCAAATTCAATTTTCTCTCAAACCAGGAGAACTTATGTGGCGTACCACATACCACTAGAAAGATCTCAACGAGGAGAATCGGATCTCCAAGTCAAACTCAATGTTTTGACCCTTCAATAACCCTCGACAAAGTCAGTGTACATCCTCATTCCAAGGAACCCAAACCCTAGGACCTGGGTTTTCAACCATCCAACAATGGAGCTGCCAACTTGATGTAATCCAGACAATTATAAGAAGCGGTCATTACAATTTGACATCAATGACAGGTGTTTCAGTCAAAGTCAAACCAAGTCAAACCCCTGGGTTGACATCAATGACAACACCATCCACAACAAGTTGTGCAGAAATTTATTTGACTTCCTTAAGCTATTATAAAATAAAAAATTTAAAATTTGCATTGAACATTGAAGTGAGCAATTTCAAGTATGAACTTGTAGAAAATTTTAAATAAGTGGTCCCATAATTATTTCATTTTCAGGGGTTTCAATAATTAAAACTAGCTATCATGTTCTAGTTAATGATTTATAGCATTGCAAATAAGTTGTTAGTTGTAATGGAACTATGTTTTAACGAACTTTTATTCAAAGTCATTTGTATATATTTGACCAAGATATTTTTTGTTCAGGGTCACTTGACAACATACATTTGGGTTGCATTTGAAGTTGAACACTTGTTGCAAACAAAACTTATCCATCAAATATTGGACTTTATGAATCGAATTTGACATCACTAGAGTGAATTTATTGAAGTGGGATTTGTCCTTGATATGGCGAAGTCACTTTGCACATCTGAGTTGGGGCCGTTGACATTGATGCGATCTAATAAGGATGGGGTAATTAAACGAAAATGTGGTAAACAATTCAGTTGTGCTCATCTACATATATACCATCTGGTTAGTATAGAAGGCTTCAACAAGTTTGTTTTGTTTTTTCAAATATTTTTAGCATCCTATAGTTTTAGTTTTCAAGTGAATGTGCTATATATTTTTAGGTTGTGTGATATCAAAGAAATAAGAAATAAGTAGCGATTTAGCATAGGCTGTAAATTTAAAATCAGGTCTTGTTAAACGAAGATAAAAGTAGGTAAGATGAGCAAGTTCAGGTCCTTTATTTTTTTAGTTCTTGTTTCAAAAACTCATGGCATAGTATAATATATGTATCTTGGTTATTATATGCTTGTTTGATGACTTCTGGGATATTGAACTTTGCCACTAATAATTAGGTATGTTACTTGTGAATACTCAGTTATATGTTGTATATGCAATACAGATTTCATTATAACACAATGTTGAACAATGTCAAGTTTAGATTTGTAAAGCTTTAGGCATTATATGTTTTTTTATGGGTTGCCATACTAGTCAATTGGGTGTCTCAAATATGAGTGTCCTTAGTGTTGATATTTTAAGGCTACGGAATTTGGATGGAGCATTGTTGATACTTTAAAGATATGATTCTATATGGAGTGTAGTATCCTCCACCCCTGAAACACAAAGTATAAGAAAGCAACTATTAATGGTTTTAGCATATACATATGCTTATTTAGTAACTAAAGGGATGTAATGATCAAATACAATATATCTATGTAGTGGATGGTCACCCCATCTATAGGGAAAGATACATAGCTATAACTCAAGCCTCTCATTGAATCTCTCCTCCAATTGTTAATACCTTATGGTCATAGCCCATCAACACAAGAAGATTCATTGAATGTGACTCCTTGTCACCATATGACCATAAGCACAAGGTGGCTATCCTTAGTGCATTGAAGCTTATTACCACAAAGGGGTATGCATATAGTTTGTTTATAAAATACAACCACTCCCTTATCCTAGCTCTATTTTAGTTCCTTTCATGAGGCAAATATGGATAATGACAAATTGTAATTTGTAAGTAATAGAAATAATTACATAGGCTAAGTCTAACCTAATCAGTTCATCACACTTAAACACATAAGTGCACAATTTGTTGCCATGTGCTTGGTCCCACTATGATTGAATCTTGTAGATAAGATGAGATAATATAAATTTATTAATGTCCACAAATAACTAGGAAAAGGTCAATGAGACTAGAGAGTACACTTTGTGTTCAATAGGCGATGGGAGTGGTCATAGCACCTCTAGATGCTAAATTGTTAACAAAAGTAAAGAGATACAAGTAAGGGAGTAGCAAGATCCAGGAAACCAGACAGAGCCCTAAGAGACGTGAGGCCCTCGGTTAACATTTGCATCATATATAGAACTGAAAGTAGAGATGGAAGAGGGAGAAGTGGCAGCCCTTTCTCTCGCTATCACTGTGAAGGAACCAATGGAAAACCTATTGTCACCTTTTGGAGAGTATCCAAGTTTGAGGAGGCTTGGTTTTTAACAATCC
This sequence comes from Pinus tabuliformis, assembly GCA_031772625.1. NCBI lineage: Eukaryota > Viridiplantae > Streptophyta > Pinopsida > Pinales > Pinaceae > Pinus > Pinus tabuliformis. Next base: position 582,039,941 of record CM062819.1, on the reverse strand, counting down.
TAGAGGAACTCTGGAGCGAAGTGAATTGTCTCTCCTAACATCAAAGGTAGAGGGGAAAAAGCTGCCAAAACAAGTTTGGTTACTCAACAGGCCCTGGTGGGAAATGCTTTCTAACATAGAGGTAATGTGTTTGTGATCAGGTGGGAGGTAGTGCATAATGTCCTTGATCTGCCATCAACAATTTTTGGTAGTGAGGAGTGATGAGCTTGACAGTATTGGATTTGGAGAGGGAACCCTAAGTCTTCCATTTATGGGTCACCGCCTCCCAGATGTACAAGGGTAGGGATCTCTAGGCATCTCTAGGTATGAGCAAAAGAAAGTTGCCAAAGAATTGCTGTAATTTTACATCCAAATGGTACATAGATCTGTGCTCAAAGAATTTCCCTTGCATCTAGAACAGGAAGACTGAAATACTAATCAAAGCTTCAGATCTGCATAAAGAAAATTTCTGAATGTAAAACTCAGAAGAGAAAACACTGTATATTAAGACATGAGATCAACACTACAAAAGATGAAATCTGATCTACACAAACAATATGAATGTAGTGTACAACAAGCTGAGCGATATTTGTTGATTTTTCTTTTGGCTATAATGTTCTTTGCTTTAGATAATTGCATTACATTATTTACACATTGAATTCATTATTACATCATATGCAATTATGTGGAAAGAACAACATCATCAGTAATGCAGCAGAACAGTAAAGGGAACAACAGAAGTAAAGCATAGAGATACCAAGATTTGGTCAGAGACCAGGGCAAAACCCCACAAGGGGGAAAACCCGGAATTCAATTGTTCTTTTTCTATTAGATATTCATCAATAGTTCAGCTGAGATACAAAGTACAACAAGGTACAACAATCACATCAGGCCTCCTAGGGCCAACTCAAGTCAGTTCACAACTTCGTTTGTGAACTGCTATCATATTCGATATCACATTTGTCATCTGACACTGCTAACTACTGTCATTGCAAAAGTCAATCATTGTCATCACTAATAGAGTCAATGTGAGTCTCTGTCTCACATCTGCCATCTAACAAAAGCCAATCATTGATATCACGAATAGAGTTAATGTCAATCTCTGTCTCTGCCCACTATTGTCAAAGCCATCACTGTATCATCATTCCTCTGTGTGGTTACTGATATCACATAACTTGTTCACTATAGCCTGAGCACTCGCTCACAGGGGATCTCTGTCATTATTATAACTAATCATGTAAACACTGTCATTTTCAACATTTGAACACGGTCACTAAAACACTGTTATGTTAATTATCAAGACACTGTAAAGATACCACTGTTCTGTATTGAGTTCGAAGCTCATGCCATGAGTCAATGCCACTGTGTAGAATGAGAAGCCGGAGATTCCATAACATCATAGATCTGAATGAGATTAATATATTATTATGGAGAACATAGATGTGATGTCAAGTCACATTATTATGTAGCGAACCAAGAAGATAATGTGTGTTAGTCACATTAAGATATAGTGAACCAAGAAAAGAATGCGATCCACAACACATTAATAGCGAACCATAAAACATAGTGTAGCAATGCTACTGATGATACACATCATAGAATGAATATAGAAAGCGGCCACTAAGGATAGGCACCATACCACATCAACGTAATACGGTAATAGCATACGATAACATACCTCTGAAGTGCGAGATGCCATAGATCAAACTAATAGCATACCACTGTAATGCTATGTAAGCCACCATATTTTAATACCATGTGAGAGTCACCAAACGGAAATGTCATGCAAGAGTCAACAAACGGAAATGTCATGCGAGTGACATCAAACAGAAATGCCATGCGAGTGCATATGTAGCATAAGGCTTGTGACATATGCAAGGGAATAGACTTATAACGAAACCCTTGTAGCGGATGCGAGAGTGTACGCTGGTAACGAAAATCCTGTAGCAAGATCAAAGTATAGTCCTGCGATAGTTTAGCAAGATCAGAGTATAGTCCTGCGAGAGTCTTGTCGCAAGATCAGAGTATAGTCCTACGATAGTTCTGTAGCAAGATCAGAGTATAGTCCTACGATAGTTTTGTAGCAAGATCAGAGCATAACCCTTGAGGTGCATCTGAAAAATCTCAGAGCAATGTGTGCTATCCGAAGTGCAGATCAATCTATGCCAAGCGAAATTGCAGAGAGAGAGATCGAAATCATCATACCATGGAGACTAATTCACTAGGGTATTTATAGTTGTTTCAACATATGATGAGCGGACATGATTTTAATTTAGGCCGATATAATTTTATTTTCAAATGAAATATTTCCCTCAAATAGAAGCCGACTTGTGTATAATTAAATTCCTTTTATTATAAATGACTCCTTGCAATAATATTCCCTTTGCTTAATCAAATGAGGTAAGGAGGGAATTTCTTCCTAGCTGCCAAATTTAACAATATTATCTAACAATAATCACCATTTTCTCATCAACACATAATAAAAATGCAATATTGTTTCTAAGGAAGTACAATGGCTTCTCTCAACTCAGTGTTCCACGAGGATGCATCCCCTAGGGAGGGGGGAAGTTGGAACGCCGCCCATGTTTTCTACTCTCCAAGGAAGGGGGTGTTGGAGAATGCAGTAGGGTAGCTATTAATTCAATTTTCTCCTTAACTTTAATATTTTCTTGTGAACTTTATTTATCTTCTTGTGTTTCTTTATTAAGATCTTTTCATCAAACAATTATTAAGCTCAAAAACAATAAAGATAATGGACGCAAGATATAGGCTCCAAGCCAGGGTAAAACCTCTCCAAGGGGAAAACTTGAAAGTAATCTCTTCTTATAGAATTTGCTTCAAATGAGAAAACCAATACCTACAACCATAGACCAAGCCCTCCTTCAAGCACCAAGTCAGCCCTCCAAGAAGCCCTTCCAAATAGGTTAGAGATCAGCCAAACTAACAAGAGTTAATTCTGCTCTAACCAACTTTCAACTTCAACTTCACCCCCTAAGCTTCGGCTTGCAACTTCGACATGCAACTTTGGTCTGTAGCGCTGCAGAAACCCTAATTATGGCATGTGTCAATTCTTCAAGAAGACTTCCTTCTCCAAAGTCAAACTAGACCAAATCAAAGTATCTTGCTCTTCTTCAATTTGGTTTTGCAATTCAGCCTCTTGCAATTCAGACCTGCAATTTTCGACCTTCCTTGAAGCTGCAAAAACCTCAACCTTCACACATGTGAGACAATAAGGCCCAAAAACAAACTTTATTGTTTCTTCTTGAGTTCTTCCTTCCTTCTAGACCTTCACTCTTACTTCCTTGATGTTTCTTGCTTCAGATTGAACTTCTTTATGAGAGAGATCGAATTGGTTGTCAAATGAGGTCGATGATGCTTCTATTTATACACATGTGGGGTTCAAATCCCTTCTTTTAGGTTGACTTGTGCTTGGAGGTTTCTAGGACTTTCTAGACTTGAAATCAATATATTTTACGTGTTACATCTTGCGGATTGGGTCTTATACAAATGATAATGACTCTTGACTCAAGAAAAATATTCTTTTGACATGACAAACCCTAGAAGCATGAAGAACATGCTTGGCCTAGAAGACCATCAAAATTGAGCATGAAACGCATGCTTAAAATAATACTTTTCTTTCTTCTTTTTCTTGTAACATAAGATATACATAATGATTTGAGTACATTGACAATTATGAAGACCGAAACTAGTTACATTTTCCAATACTCCCTCTTAACTAAGAAGGTATTCATAATTGTACACCTGGTACAAGGTTATTCTCAAACTGAAGAGTTCTCATAAGAAGAATCGGATTGGTAAGCCATTTTTAAGCATCAATATTATGACCAACATTGTCAACATAGTAAGGCCTTAACTTGACAAGATCTTTCTTATACAAGAGCATAATGCCGAGAAGCTTTATGTGAGATACCACACTACCTCGTCAAGGCACATACCCCATCCGGATGTTCACTAGGTATGTCCTTTTAGGACTATTCTTATCTTGGATTCCTGATCCTTAAAGAATATCGGTCCTCTTCGACCACTCTTGTCTTGGATACTTGTCCAATCCTCAAAGAGTGTCGGTCCATTTCCTATCTTGGATTTTCTATCCTCAAGGAAATCACAGATGCTTATCCAATCCTCCATCCACCATTCTCTCTCCATGGCCTTCACTTAGACTTACGACTGTTAGTCTTGGTCAAGTGCATGATACATGAAGAAGAGAATACAAATGTGATGTTTATCATCACTCCCTCTCAACCAGAGAGGAGATCCCTATTTCCTCTTGAGTAGGAAATAGATTCTTGCTCCTATTCTAGGAGACTCCTTTACTCCCCCTCAAATATAGGGGAGATTCCTGACTTCTTTTCAATTTGGGAAGTCATAATCACAAGCTTTATAGCTTGTCTTCATAAATGTATCAACGACCAGTTCTTCATGGAGATAGCTGCATGGCTCCCTCTTTATTTGCATCTCATTATATTGAGCTTTCTTCCTTCTTGGGTATCATGGAGCCATCCTCTTCCTTCAATCTTGTGGTAGGGTTCAGGCCATCAATCTTGCATATCACTTTCCTTTAGTTATCATTTATGAAGGCATTATATTGAGCCTTATCAAACTTCAAGCTAGTCATAGCTCACTCTGAAAGTGTTCTTTATGAACATTAGGTTATCCTATTACATTGCTACCTTTCAATCCCAAGGTGACGATGTGAACTCCTTGACTTCATAGCTGCCAAAACCATATACTCTATTCATATGTTCTTTTGAATTGAGTTCAACACCTACAACTGAGCTTGCCTCAACTGTCATCATGCATTCCTGCAATATCCTACCAGGTAGCAAAACAATATGTTAACCAGATAACCAATATCAAAATATTAAATATCAGACTTACCTTGTCATGATGGCCCTCTCATCAAAGCATCAACTTGCTTGAGTTCTTCGAGATCAACATCCTTTCGCATGATCCATCACCATATGAATCTTTCTCCATGCATTTATTTTAAACAGAGTGTTGCTAGGTGTAATATCTTCCTTGGAGTTGGTATTGTTCACTCCTTTTCTTTTCTTTGTTTTTTATTTTATTTTATCTGGAGACTATACTTGATACTTGATATTGATCAATATTGTTATATTTATGCCTTGTAATCTTGTGAGAGAGTCTTGATCTCCATCCATTCCAAAGCATGTCAAATTTCTTCTTTTGAGCATCATGCAGCCATATGGAAGACTTACCGAGCACACTTTTATATCCAACTCTTTTTGCAAGATTCTTGTAGATATGAACCTTACCCTAGAGAAGAGTTACTTAAAACATGCATACCTTTGCTTCATATAACCATCTAGCCATCTTTCTTGAATGAGCCTGTTTCTTATAAGCTTAAGCTTCTTTTCCCAAGAGTAGAAAGACTTTCATTATGCCCTTCACACTGCAACTTGACCATCTGCATTCCTTCATCCTTCAAAAATATTGTTTCCATACTAGATGGAATATATACTAGTCATGTCATAATGCTTCTTCCAAGAACCTTCAAAATGATGGTTCTTATAGGATCTCGATGATCCATCTTTGCAAAATGACTACCTCTAACAAGATGTTAGAAAATGCTTGGATGAACTATAATATGCAATATGGTCCCAACCTTTTCATTCTTGAAAGCTAGATGATCTTTCCCAAAACAAATTAAACAAGTAGATTTTAATTGTTCTACTATCATGTGCTTATATCTATGATGCCATGCTTTTACAAAATCAAGACTCTTCTAGCGTATACAATAATGCATACTACTCTATTTTCTACTTAAAAAAAAGACAAAATTCATAAAGAACCTGGCAAAGATGAGACTTCCTTCAATAATAAATATCCTTTGGATCTTCTCCTTTTGGATTCTTCTCATGTTCTCCCTTTTCTTCAGCTACGTGAGCTTCACTTCTTTCGTTTCTTTTATTGTTCACCTTGTGGTTTGGACCATCCCTTTAATAGTGCCCATACTCATTGCATCCATAACATTGAATCTTGGACATATCTGGCTTCTCCTTGGACTTTCCAAACTTCCCTTTCCTCAATTTCTTGTTTCTTGCAATGAAGACTTGAGATTGTTCATTTGATTCAGTGTCATCCTTTGCCCTGATCCTGGATTCTTCCAAGATACATTGATCCCGTAATTCATCAAAAGGTGTGGTATCTTTCTTTGAATAGATGCTAGTTGCAAAGCTACTCCAATAAGGTGGTAAAGCATTTAGTACACAAATAGTCATCTTAGAATCTGAAACAGTTTCCTCATGCCCTTGTAATTGATCTCTTATTTGTGAGATTTTCATCAGATAGGTGGCCATGTCTTCATCCTTTGACTTCCTTATATAAAGTTGATTTCTCAAGGATATCTTTTGGCCTGATGTACTTATAGAGTACAATTTTACTAGCTTATCATGCATAGCCTTTGATGTCTTCAAATCGAACAAGATGATCTTTGATAGATTCAACAATGATCCTTTGCGCCCGTACTTCTCCCTTCTTGTACTTTGCTAGTTCTTGAGTCTTCTCTTTGCTTGGTTCAACAACTTCACCAAGGACATATTCCATGACTTCATTTTCTGTGGGTGCCATGTCAATCCTCTTCTTCCATGTAGGAAGTTTGTTGGTCCACCAAGCTTGTTGCTTTCCTTGCAGAATGTAGCCATATGATCAGTAGATTGAGACATAGAAGACAATATAATACATACTTGCCAACTAAGGATTCTCCCTTCTGATGATGCCTCCAACTATCTTGATGCTTTCAAGACCTTTAAGGAGACTTCAATGATAACTTCTATGATGTCTTCAACAGTGGTGTCTTCGATCAACTCCAATGAGCGGATGATGATCCCAAGATTCCTTAATGCTTCCTTCTTCTTTAAAATGATGCACTTAGAAAATCTTCAACAAAAGCTTATCCTTCCTTCAGTGAGAGCTTGAACCTTCTTGAGATGACGAGGTCTTTGATGTAGTAACCTTCTTTCTTCTTTCTAGGTCTTCTTCTTGTTTCCTTGTGTCCTTATGCAAATGATTCTCTTTGACAAGAAAACCCTTCAAGATGATCTTCCAACTTCCTTCTCTTGTTCACCTTAGCTTTGATATCATGTTGGAGAATGCAGTAGGGCAACTATTAATTCAATTATCTCCTTAACCTTAATAATTTCTTGTGAACTTTATTTATCTTCTTGTGTTTCTTTATTAGATCTTTTCATCAAACAATTATCAAGAGCAAAAACAATAAAGACAATGGACACAAGATATAGGCTCCAAGCCAAGGAAAAACCCCTCCAAAGGGAAAGTCTGGAAATAATCTCTTCTCTTCTTATAGAATTTGCTTCAAATGAGAAAACCAAGACCCACAACCCTAGACCAAGTCCTCCCCCAAGCACCAAGTCAACCCTCCAAGAAGCCCTTCCAAATAGGTCAGAGATCAACCAAACTAACAAGGGTCAATTTTGCTCCAACCAACTTCCAGCTTCAACTTCACCTCCCAAGCTTCAACCTCCAACTTCGACCTACAACTTCAACCCTATATCAGCTGCAAAAACCCAAATTCTAGCACGTGTCAACCTAAGTTGCAATGAAACGGATACAACAAATTTTCAAAAAATATGGATACGATACGACAAGAAAACAACACACACACACACACATATATATATATATTACCATTGATCTTTTAGAATCTAGATTTTATATCTAAAAGTACATAATCATCATTATGAATTCAACATAAACAAATCATCATCATCAATTCAGCATAAACATTGTCATCATCATTAGCGTTTATTATAACATTTAGCATATTATCATCATCATTAGTAATGTAATCAGAAATGCTACAACCTTTGTGCTTTCGGGTCCAACTCCTTCAAAGAATGTGTCATGCATGGTAGATGGTATCTATCTTCCTTGCATGACAATTAAAAGGCCCATGGGATCATTGGGATATTCTGTCAAGACCTATTTGAACATTTCAATCTTCTCAATGTCAGCTTGGTCTCTTGACTATATGTAGGCAAAAGATTGGCTAGAGAAGATTTGTTATATTGGAGGGATTTATGAAATCAAGAGCAAAATCAATGACAATTAACAAAACCTTAACCAAACTGAAAATTATCGCTCAAATAAATCTCTTTATGAAGACATTAATCAAACCCTTCTGTTTGTATTTTTGAACATCTATCTTTTTCTGTTTGTATAAATTTTTGAACAAATTTTCATGCGTTTTAACATTTTAAGGGTGGATTCCGATCACGATTTAAATCTGGAAACAGATCCAAAAAAATAAAAAACCCTTGGAAATGTATCTAATTTCGAATCCGAAATTTCTGATTTTTTGAAACGGCAAAAAAATGTTTTTACAGCGTTTCAGACAAGGATCGTATCCGTTTCCGTTTCGAAAATGGGGATCCGCGTTTCCGACAATTTCTTCAGGCGTTTTCGGTAACTTAGGTGTCAACTCTTCGAGAAGACTTCCTTCTCCATTGTCAAACTAGACAAAATCAAAGTATCTTGCTCTTCTGCAATTTGGATTTGTAATTCGGCCTCTTGCATTTTGGACCTGCAATTTTCAGGATTCCTTGAAGCTGCAAAAACCGGAACCTTTGCACGTGTGAGATAATAAGGCCCCAAAACAAACTTTCTTCTTTCTTCTTGAGTTCTTCCTGCCTTCTAGACCTTCGCTCTTACTCCCTTGATGCTTCTTGCTTCAAATTGAACTTCTTTATGAGAGAGAATGAATTGGTTGTCAAATGGGGTCGATGATGCTTCTATTTATACACGTGTGTGGTTCAAATCTCTTCTTTTGGGTCAACTTCTCATTTCCTGGGACTACTTGTGCTTGGAGATTTCTAGGACTTTCTAGACTCGAAATCAATATATTTTACATGTTACATCTCGCTCGATAGGGTCTTCTACAAATGTTAATGAATCTCTTGACTCAAGAAAAATATTCTTTTGACATGACAAACCCTAGAAGCATGAAGAACATGCTTGACCTAGAAGACCATCAAAATTGAGCATGAGACCTATGCTTAAAATAATATTTTTCTTTTTTCTTTTTCTTGTAACATAAGATAGACATAATGATTTGAGTACATTGACAATTATGAAGACCGAAACTAGTTACATTTTCCAACAAGGGGGATCCCTGGGGAAATGTTCTGTGAAAATTTCTAAACTGAAATTCTACTACTGCAGCAACTAATTTATTTCATCTACTTATTATTCACAAGTTATTTACGAAATCCCTTAAGCAAATATTAAAATAAATTCTACTGTAGTTATCACACAATTACCCAGAGAAAAATACATGCACAAGAACCAATCACATCAACACAGTTATTTTTCCCCGGAAAAACCCAATGTGGGAAAACTGGTGCAATAGATGAGGGCTTTATTAATCTTCAACAACAATTGCTTTTAAATGGAATGATTTTATAGAGAAACTGAAAGAAAACACTTGAGACTTTCCCTTTGAGACCTTTTGACACTTTGGAGACCCAACTCCCACTTCTGAATCACCCCTGCGTCACTCTGATTGACCCAACGTGGCTTTGAGTGGCTTTGCGTCCATCTGCGACAACCTTCTTAAGCTCTCGTCTCTCCTCTGGACTGCGTCTCTCTCTCTGCGCTATCTACCACTGTCCCTGCATCACCTCCTCCTTAGTCACTGCCTGCTGCTGATGCCCTCCTCTTCCTCCACCCTGCAACTCTCCCTCTGAAATCGATCTCCTCTACTTGAGAATCGATTTTCCTTGAGATACTGAGTATCTGCCGGTGTGTCTCCAAATGATCCTCAAGTCTTCTCTTATACTTTTCCTGTTGACGAATCAACGATCGAGATTAAGTCCCTAATCAATGGCTAAGATTAAAACAGACTTGATCCTCGTCTCTTAGAAGCTTCTCACCCTTATCTTTATTAATACCCATTAATATTTTTATTTTCCTAAGTTTAGACTTAGGAACCCATTAAAAATATTAATTATTTTAATAACTCCTCATCCGGGTGAAATTTCTCAAAACAATTTCCGGGTCTTGGAGATCTCATGTGCCTTAGCCTCTCCTCCAAATTTCAAGGCTAGAGCACATCCAATGCTACCAAAAATCAACATGTTCCCCACATGCTCCTTTAGGGGAAACTTGGGGAACACATGGACAAATGTTTCTACAGTGTGGGGGACACGTTCCCTGAAAGGGGGATGTCTGAGCACCTCCCTCCCCCTCCCCCTCCCCCAGAAAGGGGACACATAAGCACTTCCTCAGTAGATTTTTTGTTTAACAACCCATGAAGATAGGCAAATAAAGGGATAAAGCTTTGAGGAGTCTAGGACCTTGGTATTAATGGTAATATTAAATTGTTAAAGTAAAAGTGACATTCTCCTCCTTTAAGTGACATTCTTCTCCTTTATCTTACCTTTTCTATCATTCTACTCCTTTCTACTCCTTAAAGTGACATTCTCCTCCTTTAAGTGACATTCTTCTCCTCCTTTATCTTACCTTTTCTATCCTTTTACTTAAATTTTTAACATTACCTTTAATTGTTTCAGGATGTTGGAGAGTGGTTTCAAGTTCCAACCTCATCATACTTCATATGGGGAAAGTAGAATTTCGTATCCCATTTAGAATTCAATAGACTTAAACAGTTTTCAGGATTGACAAGATTATACTATTTTCAATGGATTTCACAATGATGAATTTACATGGGATGAATTGTTTTTGTTGGGATTTTATCATTATTACTTTTATATTTTTTAATTGTAGAGAGGGGGCCCCTATGCTAGGGAACCTGACGTCCCCTCTCCCCTTGAATTTTCCTAAAATTTGGTGGTGCTCCCACACACCCCGCTTGTGCATCTCTCCACTCTCGCATTTTCCCTTCTTGGAAACTTGGTGGAACATAGCTTTGAAGTCTTCCCACTCTCCTCATTATAGGTTCATACACCTCACATGTATGAAGATATAACTCTAACTAGTGTGCTCTCCCCTATCTATTAAAACTTGATAAGAGGGAAAGACGATTACGAAACTTAAATGCTGACATCATTTGACATTATTCCATGAAAGGAATTTGCCACAACTATGTAGGAAATTCATCATAAAGCTGTCATATGCAAGAAGAATCTGCCATAATTGTCACGTAATCCATCATAACCTTTTGTTGACCAAAGGTAGAAGACGTCAAGAACTTGGAAATAAGGCTGAAAGGAATTTCTCACATGTGGCACACCGATCTTGCAAGGAGTTCCCTCCAACACTTATATGCCTTCTTCCTAAGAGAATTAGTTAGAACACCCTGTTGCCGCCTTGCACACATACCTATGTTAGTGAGAAAAGCCCTTAACCCCAAGAGGTGTGGTTGGTGGCAAAATCAAGAGGTGGGGCTGTCACCTATTCCCAACTCTCTTCGTTTAAGCTCTCTCCTGGGCAAGCTAAGGGGGGTGGTCCCTAATGAAAAGCTAAGTTATAAGTGATGTGAGGTTTCTAGGAGATGTTAAAGTCAATTGGATTACTTTAAGATTATGAGCAAGTTCAACAAGTATGATAAGCAATATGAAATGAAATATATTCTTAATAACCATAAACACATAAATGAAAGATGAACATATAACACTAGGCCTTCAATATTGTTTCAAAATAAATAACATTTGCTCAAAGATGAAATATCTCAAAATGAAATATCAAAGTAATCCTACAAATCAAATGGATGTTAGAAAAGATGATATTAGCTTGCAAGATATAAAATTGCTCTTAAAGAAATGCTTTCAAAATATAACCATTCACGATTCTAAAGCATGTAAAGAAGCAATGTAAAATAACTTGCAATATGAAATAAGCTAAAACTTTACTTGTAGAAAAGGATATTATGTTGGAATTTCTAAGTCTAACTGTTAGAAACCCTTCATGTACTTTGCTGATTTATTCCTACCTACTTATTTTGTTAATTAACAAGTTATTTACCACGTAAATACTGAAAATAAATACAAGTACATGCTCAACACATTACAGATCATCAACTGAAGGAAATAGAAACAAGCACACAAGTGACACCGTTGTTTTCGACTAATGTCCCCGGAAAAAGCCAATGCGGGAAAACCCGTGCAACTATCTGAGCGTTTGATTTATTAAGCAGTTTCAGAATACAATCTGGGTGCCAAATCTGGCTCACCCAACAGAGAAAAATTTCGGTAGTAGTACCTCTCTACTCGGAAGTAGATATTCTGGCTGAAACTCCGGATAAACACTCTGGCAGCTCCACAGCTCCAATTTGCCCCACGAAACCCCAGCGTCAGCCTTTAGGGACTGCATTAGCCTCTCTCTGGCCCAGCGTTAGCCCAACGTCATTCTGGCTTGGCCTGTGTCAACCTCTAGAGGCAGTGTGTCAGTGCTCTGGCCCTCTATGTCACTCATGCTGGCCCTTTGAGGCACTGCGCAACTCCTGGCTGCCTCTACGTGAGCCTTGGCTGCTTCTGCGTGAAACTTTGGCTGCTTCTGCGTGAAACTTTGGCTGCTTCTGCGTCCCTCTCTCTGGCTCCTGCGCTGATCCTCCCAGTGCTATCTCTACCTCTCTGCTTCTGTATCCACTGCCCCTCAGCTGCAACTTTGATCACTCTCTCAACTTTCTCAGCAAACCCAGCCCCAGAAGATCGAAATCTTGATCTCTTGGTGTGTTCTCCAAGTGACCCTCAAGCCTCCTCTTATACTTTTCTCGTTGACAAATCAATGGCCGAGATTAAGCCCTTAATCAACGGCTAAGATTAGATCTGGCTTGATCCCATGACTTTTGGACCATTCTAACACATTTTTGTATTAATTCACATTAATATTTTAATTTCCCTAAGTTTAGACTTAGGGACTCCTTTAAAAATATTAATTATTTTAATATCTCCCAAACTGTTTAGAATCTGCCCAAACCCTTTCTGGGTATTGGAGATCTCATGTGCCTTAGCCTCTCCACCAATTTTCGTGGCTAGAGCACATCCGATGCTACCCCAAATCAACACTCCCTCTTAGCGAGGACTGTGCTCTAGTAATACTCCTCACTGAGTATCACCTTGATCATCCAGCATTGGTCCCTGTGCTGATGCTAGGCCTGCTACCCATCATTTGCACTGCTGCATCTTGTATTGCTACCCATGGCCCTGCCACTACCATTGCTGCATCGGTACTGCAACTCCCTCTGCATCCATGCTGCTGCTCATGGCCTTGCCATTGCCATTGCTGCATCTGCACTGCAACCCCTCTCATCACGCTGCATCGTGCTGCCCATAGCACTACCACTGCTAACTGCTGCACTGCAACTCAGTCACTGAGAAGTAAGTAACTGACCTCTCAACTCTGACATCTCCGTTAGGCTAGAAACACTCTCGATGCTGAAGCTCCCTCTGTCACTGACAAGTGCTCCCTCTCTGACCTCTGTGCTACTGCAACAGCTCTGTGCATCTCGCACCGTTGCACGCCTTTCTATGCCATCCTGCACTGGTGTAACACTCCCGTGCCTCTCGCACTGTTGCAGCTTGCTAGCCTCGCGCTGTCTTGGGAATCCTGCACTGTAACTCCCTCTGTCGCTCCATTCACATCTGTTTCTACTGACATCGCCAATACTGCTACTCTTCGGGGCTCCCGTAGCAAGGTCTAATCCAAGAGGCTGGGTACCTCGAGGAACCTGCCCCTCATTGTCTGTATTCCGCTTGACTACAGCTCGATGTCTCCCCACTTCTTCTGAAGTGGAACATGAGCACTCATGGCACAATCATCGCCTGTCCCACTTCCTTCTCTGCCCTTGCTGGCGCTGCCTTGGTCTCGGAGGCCTCTCCCTTACTCTTCTTCCTTGGGCACTGGGTTGCATAATGACCCAGCGCCCCACAGTGGAAGCATTTGACCTTGGAGAGGTCCTTATTCCGTTTCTCTTGCTTTCCCTCAGATGCTAGGGCAACATCCTCCTCCTCCTCCTCCTTCTTGATTCTGATCCCCTTGCCACCGCTTCCTGCCTTGCTTAGCCTTCTGATCTCTTCTTGGCGAAGAGCAGCCCACATTTCTTCCCAATCTAGAAGGGTCGCCCTGCCCAGTATACTCTGGACAAACACCTCCCAGTCTTCTGAGACTGCGTTCAGGGTTGTTCTCACCATCAATTCTGGATCGTTGCCCCTATGGAAGTCAGTTGATCCTAGATCTCCTTAAATCGACCGAGGAATGGGTCGATCTGTTCTCCCTTCTTCATCTGGTATGATCGCAACTGATTTTCTAGTAGCATCTTCCTTTGCACGGAAGTATGCTGATACAACTTGGTCAGGGCCTCCCACATCTCCTGTGCCGTGTTCTTCTCGACAATATGTGGTACTATATGATCCTTGACCCCGTCAAGGATGATACTCTTAGCCCTCGCCATTGCATCCTCGTACCTGTCGTTATTAGTTGGATCAACTGGGATAGCTATCGTCCTCAAGGCGAAGTGCTTGACACGATTCCTGTCTAGTACGGATAAGATTCTGGCCTTCCAGACTACGAAGTTTGAGGCTCCGTCCAGTCTGTCCTGGTCTCTTACTCCGTGTAGTGCCATTTCGCTGCTCCTCTACTTCCCTCCTGGAAGTTCTTGGTGTGACTCCCTCTAAGCCTCAATTTCCCTCCTGGAAATCCTTCTTCCAATGTCGAGATGCCCCTCTCCAATCGTCTATGCAAGTGCAACACTGATCCAGATTCCTTGGCTAGAAATTCGCCTTGGCAGCAACTTCATCTACCTTGGCCTTGCCTTTTTAGGTACTGTTCTGACTATAGTACCCCACCAGCTCCACTCTGCAACTTGCCCATAGCCTCTTAAACCCCAACAAACTGAAGGTTAGAGCTCCTAGGCTCTGCGCAATCCCGGCACCGGCAAATCAACCTCCTCAGCTAACTGCGTCAACCCTCTTGGCCTCTGTGTGGGTCTGCATGAGCCTGCCTTTGCCTTCCTCAGCCTCTGCGCTGCCTCTTCCTGGCTCAATCTTGATGACGCAGGCACTGCGTCACCCCTTCCTTATTGCTAACCTGCTAGGAACAACTTCTGTTACTCGGGACAACTGTTTTCTGCTGCTGCTGCTCTTGTTTAGCTGATGTCCTCAGTTCTCCTGTGATCTGCAACCACGCTCCGATATCATGTTGGAATTTCTAAGTCTAACTGTTAGAAACCCTTCATGTACTCTACTGATTTATTCCTACCTACTTGTTCTGTTAATTAACAAGTTATTTACCATGTAAATACTGAAAATAAATACAAGTACATGCTCAACACATTATAGATCATCAATTGAAGGAATAGAAACAAGCACAAAGTGACACCGTTGTTTTCGACTAATGTCCTCGGAAAAACCCAATGCGGGAAAACCGGTGCAGCTATCTGAGGATTTGATTTATTAAGCAGTTTCAGAATACAATCTGGGTGCCAAATTCGGCTCACCCAACAGAGAAAAATCTTGGTAATAGTACCTCTCTACTCAAAAGTAGATATTCTAGCTCCAATCTACCCCACGAAACCCTAGCGTCAGCCTCTCTCTGGCCTAGTGTTAGCCCAATGTCACTCTAGCTTGGCCTACGTCAGCCTCCGGAGGCAGTGCGTCAGTGCTCTGGCCCTCTACGTCACCCACGCTGGCCCTCTGCGTCACCCACGCTGGCCCTTTGAGGCACTGCGCAGCTCCTGGCTGGCTCTGCGTGAGCCCTGGCTGGCTCTGCGTGAAACCTTGGCTGCTTCTGCATCCCTCTCTCCGACTCCTGCGCTGATCCTCACGGTGCCCTCTCTGCTTCTGTATTCATTGCCCCTCAGCTGCAACTCTGATCAATCTCTCAACTTTCTCAACAAACCCAGCCCCAAAAAGTCGAAATCTTGATCTCTTGGTGTGTTCTCCAAGTGACTCTCAAGCCTCCTCTTATACTTTTCTCGTTGACAAATCAACGACCGAGATTAAGTCCTTAATCAACAGCTAAGATTAGAACTGGCTTGATCCATGACTTTTGGACCATTCTAACACAATTTTATATTAATTCACATTAATATTTTAATTTCGCTAAGTTTAGACTTAGGGACTCCATTAAAAATATTAATTATTTTAATATCTCCCAAACTGTTTAGAATCTGCCCAAATCCTTTCTGAGTATTGGAGATATCATGTGCCTTAGCCTCTCCACCAATTTTCATGGCTAGAGCACATCTAATGCTACCCCAAATCAACATATTATACTTGCTCAATGAGATACTTCAAAATGGTTATTTCAAGACATTTTCATCATGACAAGCATATAAATAAACTACAAGTAAAATACCTTGAAAGTAAAGTGTGTTAAGATGAAATACACTTGATTAAGGTTAGATGCAATTATCTTGGTTAATTTTAAGCTAAATGCCTACTCTAAGTGAAAGATCTTCCTTTTGAACTCTTGCCAAAGGGTTAAAATTGGGGTGACTGTAAGAAAGAGGGGCTGAGGACACGAAGGTGTTGTTAACGATACTCTTCCCTTCAGTCTTATGCGCTAATGTGTGCCTTCGTTCCTACAATGGCACACACCTTCACCTTATTTCGTATCAATTGGAAGAATTTTTTTTCCCTATGATGTCTATCAACCAAGCTTATGCTTGGAGGTTAATTGAGTTAAAATGCAAACTATGCTAAAATGCCTAAATGAAATGCAAGTAAGTTTATTAGTGCTTTGCAAAAAAAAGAATTGCCCCAAGTAAATGGAAGTGCTCAGAATGATATAACTTGAAAAATTTCTCTCAAAATTGTACAAGACATATAAACATAAGCTTCATAAGTAAATGAAATTGTAAATTGCTCCAAGTAAATGCCAATAAACAATAAACTTATAGCAATTGAAAATGAGATGAAACTAAGAGTGAATGCTTGCTTGTAAAGTGTGCTTTGAAAATAAATGAGCAAAACCACAAATGAGCCTATTGTGAGGCAAATTGTAAAGAGAGCAAATGTTAAACAACTAAATTAAACTTGCTACACAAATTGAGATACTTGCATGTAAGAAATGAGTTGCTTTAAAATGTCAATTTGTACTTTCAAAGCAAAAATAGAATGCAAAGCACCAAATGAAAACTTGTAGCAAAATCTAACTTAGAAAAAGCCAAATGTGATGGTGAGGTTGTGTTAATTTTAGAATATGCAAATGGAAAGATCGAAACACAAAGTTAATCCACACACAAAAAATCTTCCTTCTAAATAAGGAGAAAGGATGCCTTGGGTAAAACCCAAGCTCCCACAAGAAAACTAAGCCTTTTATTAACTTGTTATAATGATGTAAAAATGAAAGTGATTTGTATAAGATAAGAGCGAGGAAAAGCTATAATATCCCTCCAAACTATGGTAACCTCAAGGGCCAATGAAGTCCTTCTAAAAATTCAGAGAGTTACAAGCTCCAAAAGGGCCCACGGCGTAGCTTTCTTTGCAGCTCCTTTTAGTGTACATAACCTCCTTAGAATGAATCTTGAATGCTTGACAGGTCCTACAAGAAAAATAGTTCGAGTTTCAATGGTCTTTCCTCAAGACACTTGTTGTCAAAACTCCAACTATGGGCTGCAAAACCAAGACACAATTAGCTACAAATAGTGTACAAAACCAAATCAAGTGATGGTAGTGAACCTCATCACTTTCCTAGTTTGGAAATTGCTCTTAAATAACTAAATAAAATCATTGAAAACACTATTTTTTTAAAGAGATTTAAATTTAGAAATATTTTGCTTGTATACAAGCTATGTCCAAAAAAACCCCTGCAAAAAACCACTTAATAAGATAAAACTATGGAAGCTCAAAGAACTAATGAGAGCTCCTTGGAGAATGTGTCAAGATTGGGTTGGTCTCTCCAGAGACTTCCCCTCACGCTTGATATTTGATCCCAATAATATTTTTCCTCTACAACACTGCAATCAAACATTAGTCCCATTTATATCTAGCAAATTATCAATGATAAGAAAAATCAAAAAATCTATTGGAAAATAACTAGAGATTTCTATACCTAGAGCATACTTCTAAATCAATTGCCAATGCAAGATAACTTTACATTAACAAATCTACAAGAGCATATGGAAATAACATAGATCAAAACATGAGCAAAAGAAATTATACCTATAGTCAACCAATCATCATACTCGAAAGGAACCTCTCATGAATGAGACCCCCAAAGTCTTTTATTGCAATTTCTGTAAATGTGTACAAGGCAACAACGTTTTCGCAAGCACAATAGCTAGTAACAATGATACAAAGTGAGAGCTCAAAGCTCTATTATATAGAGAAATGGGAGCAAATCCCAATGAAGCAACCAAGTGACAAATGACCATGGAGAAAATCCCAAGAAGGAAATCGAATTCTAAGTGGAGGGATGAAGAAACATGTGGATAGCATCCAACCAAATTGAACTCATGAAGTGGCCTCCATCAAGCAAGTCGAAAATCCAAGTGTGAAGATGAGTAAGGCCAAGCGTGAAAGAGAGGGAGTCAACTCCCAACAATCAAGCCATCAAGGGACACCTCTCCATACTTCTCTCCTACAAGCAATGCGTAGACCTCCTCTAGGAATTGCGTGGGCCTCCTTGAGTAAATTCATGGTTCATGATGGAATGACAAGTGTACATGGGTGGGAACCAATGTGGGGACAAACTCCCACAAAAATATCTGTCAAATATTGTTCTAAATCCTCCCAAATGTGCATTAACTCCACAAATTCGAATTTTCCAAGTCACTAAATTTGATTTCCCTTCTTTAATGCCAAAAATTCGATTTTCATATGTGGGGATAACATTGATGAAGTAAGGTGCCAATTCATATCCACTAGTTCTTTGACTCATTCCTTTGACTTGAGATAATTTTCAAGTCATTTCCATGTCATTTGTCACATGGAGCATTTATTTTTCTCCATTTAATTTATTGCCAGATTTCCCACTAAACTTAGGAAAAGTGGGTTTTGAGAGTCTAGAACTTATTTTTTTACCCCTCAAAGTGTGTCATAGTTGAAAGTTGAGGGTAAGAGGTGTAATTTTGAGCACACATACCCTATACAAGTTTTCTAGACATCACTTATTAGTTATTACATTTTACATTCAAATTTTATCGAATTTTCACAGTGTGGGAAATTTAAAAAATTACTCCTAGACTTAATCAAATTCCACGAATTTTTTTGTGTGATCTATTGGAAAAGTAACTATGTGCGGTCTTCAATAATGCACTTGAGTCATCATGTAATGTAGTTGTCAAAAGAATAAAGAAAAGAATTATTATTATTATTATTGTGACTTATTAAAGCATGGGTTTCATGCTTGGGTCACCATGTTTTAGGTCAAAGTCCCCATTGAGGACTTCTAGGATTTATTCCGAGTCTATAGAATTATTGTACATTTAAAGAGACCCTTGGGCCTTTGAATCATGTAAAAAGGTTAAGTATTGAGTCAAATACGAATTATGTAACCTCCACATCATGTCGGCCTAAGGGAAGATCAAGTCGGCCTAAGACCATATTCGACCCCATAAGAAGCCTATAAAAGGAAGGACATCAAATTCATTTGGAACATCACTTCTCATCAAGTTCAAATTCTCTTTATCGGGCAAAAGTGCGAAAATCTCTTGTTGCTAGGCAGAAGTGTGAAGTTCTCTTGGAATTGGGAAAAGGTGCGAAGTTTGTTGTCGGAAAGTCAAAGTGAATGCGAGTTTGGGGGAGTCTAAGGAGACAAGGAAAATCAAAATTTTGGTGGTGGTCTTTCTCCGTTTCATACTCTCGATTGGGAGATCGAAGTCTTCCAAGTTGGACTATTGTCGGAAGCTACCAGTTGCTGTAAGTTGCTGCATAGTCGAAGTTGCTGGGAAGAGGTCGAACTTCTGGAGGCAGAATTGTTGTGGAGGGAAGGTCTGGTCTTGGTCTAGGGTGAAGAGTCTCAAAAAATACTATTGAAAGGAGGAATTATCTTGATTGGGTTTTCCCCTTGCGAGGGGTTTCGCCTTGGCATTTGCCTACATCTGGTGTCTATTGTTTTATGTGCTGCTGCTTTTTGTAATTGCTTGATGAACTAAAGGAAGAAGATATAAAAAATCGTAATAATAAGAAACATCACAAATAATTATCAAGATCAAGAAAATCTTTATTGCCTTTCTGATTTTCCAACATGGTATGAGAGCTTTGGTGAATAAGGAAGAAAAAGGCAGGCTCAAGCACTTGGTCCATTCATAGGTACTATCTCAAGGAAGGAGTCTATTATATTCAAGGAGGATGTTTAACTCGATCAAGGGTGAGAAAAAACTTGAAGGAGCATCTAACTTCAGATCCTGGAAGAAGAGGATTGACCTAATCCTCGAGAAGAACAAGGTGCTGGATTTTGTAAAAGGAAATGTAAAGAAGCTTATAGAAGAAGCCAGTAATGACGACAAAGAGAAATTCAAGGATTTAGAATTGGTGGCTATGACTCTGATGGTAGAAGGGATAAAAGACAATCTTGTCCCATTCATAGCTAACCTCGACCATGCTCAAGAGATTGAAGGGACCGAGGAAGAAAGTTGACATGTCTAAGATAGAGTGCTATCTATGTCATAAGAAGGGTCACTAAAATGTGGTTGTCCCGAGAATTGAAAGAATAAGAAGGGAAGAAGAGATCGATCCAACTTTGCTGAAGAATGAGATTTAAAGAAATTCAAGCCCGAAGAACCCAACATTAGGGATTTACACTACTAAGTTCTCTGCTTATAGCTTTACATATCTTGTTTTATATGTTTTAGAATTTGTAGGGTTTTAACATATTTTGGAAAAGACATTTTTGTATTGCTTTAAGTTTGTAGGTTTCCCTCAAGCTTTGGAGGGAGTTCCCAACAACTCTCAAAGATAAGTATCTCATGTCTTTTCAATTTTTGGTTCATGTACTCATTTAGTTTTGATTATATTAAATACTAATCACCTTTCTCCCTTTGTTGTCTTGATTAGGGAAAAAATCTGCAAGAAGGAGGATCTCTCAAGACAAGGTTAGTCAAGAAACAAAGGTATGCTTTGAATACATTGATTGAAAGGATTATTCATTTGATGATCTATTACTAACTTTGTTATGACTAGTTGTATTGAATCTTAGTGATTCTTGTTTGGGTGATTCATCTCTTGATAAATCTACCCACCCCACTCATATTCTTGATTGACTATGTAGAACCCTAGACAGGTTCTGGAAAACCCTAACCGAAGGGTATGCTAATGTGAATGTCTGAAATCCTAAGCTGCTTAGGGTGATTGTGAAATGCTAGTTGAAGTTTTATTGATGATGTCTTGTTTGGGATTTTGGTGTGATCTGGAAATCCTAACTTGTTAGGGTTGAATGATGAGGTCTAAAATCCCGAACCTTTGAAGTTTTGGTAATGTTGGGTTTGCTATGTTTCTACATTGGAACCCTAGCTCATTAGGGTTTGGTGGAATGTGTGATTCTACATTGGAACCCTAGCTCATTGGGGTTTGGTGGAATGTGTGAGCAAGACCCTTACATTGTCTTAAAAATGTTTTCTTTGGTATGTGTGTGTTTGTCTGATCAAACCCTAGTGTAATCAAAATGATTGTGTGTCTAACTCTTATTTGATATTGTTGTGAAGTTGGGTTTGACTAACACATGATATGAAATGTATTTGCATGATGATGAAATCTAAGCATGTATAGATATGTTCTTTTGATTGAAACCCTAGCTTGGTCTAGGTGAGATGTATTAATGTTGTTGGACATATGATATGCTTATCAATGATTATGAATTCCTAGTTTTGTGTGTTCATAAGTCTTAGGAATGGAAGTCCTTGTCTAAGATTCTAGGATGATGATACCTGGAAATCTAGAGTGTTGTAGCTAAACCCTAGTGAAGTTAAAATTGCCTAGTATGTGAAATCTATTAGATGATTGTTGAAAATGAAATTAGGGTTTTGCAGTTAAATCCTAGTAGTAACATTGTCTAGTGTAAAATGTAACAATCTAAGAGCTATGTATTTAATGATTGTTGAGATTGTGGAATTCTAGGGTTTTGGAGTTAAACCTTAGTCCAAGTAAAATCTCTAAAATATGTTGATTTGAGATTTGTATAAGATTATTGAATTTGTGAAAATGGAATTCTAGGGTTTTGGAATTGAACCTTAGTCGAAGTCGAAATCTCTGATGAATGTTGATTATATGATTTGAGATTTGTGAGAGATTGTTGAAATTTGAATTTTTGAGTATGGTGATTGCTCAGAAATCTAGGGTTTGCAAACTAATCCTAGTAGTAGTTGGTCATGTTAGTGACTGATTGATGGTTGATTGAAAATCTAGGGGTTTGGAACTAACCCTAGTGGAAGCTGGTTAGGTTAATGACTAAGTTGTGATTGACTTTGATTGATTCTTTTGTATGAAATCTAGGATTTGTATGAATCCCTAGTGAGAAGTCTAACATATGTATTTTGAAAGGTTGTTAGATACTTTGTAGATCTATATTTGTGTGAATTGTTTCTAGGGTTTGCTATATGTTGTAGTAAGGTATGTCATACCTTTGGAAGACACATTGAAACCCTAGATGGAATGAATGTTGTTATGAAGTAGTCTAGGGTTTATAACAAAGTCCCTAGCAAGATGCTGGAGAGTATATGTCAATGTTACTTGGGAGCGGGAGCGGGAGCGACCATTTTCAGAAGCTCCCGGTTTGGGAGCGAATCCGGGAGCGATTTTTTAAAAATATATATATATATATTTTATATTTTTTAATTTTTGATACATATATGTCAACAAAAACATGTAGAATGATGAAATAGACATAAAAAACATAAAAAAACATAAATTGATCATTGAACCATATCACATCAATCATCTAGAAATTATAATCGTCATCAACCATGTCCACAAGTTAGTAAAATACATATTACAACTGCAACATATTGAGTCTTATAAATCATGATTCATCAAATTCAATATTAAAGTTTCAACTTCAAGCTTTTAGAATTGAAAATTCAATAACATTTATCATCATTGATCACCAAAGTTGTACTTGTAAGCCAAGTTTAACCATTACAAGAAGTAATATCGAAGATATTTCTAAGTCCTAACTTCTAACTGTTAACATGATATGAAATGTTAAAAATTTATAAAATGAAACATGAATAATGAGATGAAATGAAACAACTTTAGTCTTTCACAAAGCATCATATTCATAATTCACAATCATTACCAATGAGTTATAATTGCCAAGGCCCAACTTCAAACTTCAAATTTTCATTGTCACAGTGATATAATGTTTACAAAAAATATCATAATGTCATAATGATATGAAAGAGTCAAGAGTCAAGAGTCAAGGACTCAAAACTCAACAGTTATGAAAACTAAAGTCTAATAGAAACTAAAAAAGACAAGTAAACTGTAAATCTACAAGTGGCCCTTGCCACGAGAGTCTCCAGGAGTATAAGCAGGTCGTGGTGGTCTTCTAGGAGTCTCCCGCACAGACCGACGACCAGAACTAGAACCTCCACGCGAGGGTGTCGATGGAGGTGGCGACAACAATGGAACAAGACTCGGGCCTCGAGCACTGCTACTGGATGGTGGAGGTGGAGGTGGCATGGCTGCTGCAGCTGCTTCATTTTCATCCCGTACAAGCTCCTCTTCTAGTTCTTCAATATGTACAATGCCATCCTCCAAATTGTCGTCCTCAGGGTGATTGTCCCAAATTTTATATGTGGGATCTTCATTAGCCCGATCACAGTAATGGCTCAACAACCTCAAGTTGTAGTGCACATAAACCAAGCTTTCTGCTCGGTTTTCGTTGAGTCTGTTTCTTTTCACATTATGTATATAACTGTAGGTGCTCCAACACCTCTCTGCAGAAGAAGAATTTACAACCTGTGAAAGAACTTTTTTTGCCAATTTTGGCAAAAGTCCGTGGCCGCCATATGTTTCCCACCATGTGAGAGAATCAAATTTATCTTTGTCGTCCATTGCATGGAAGTTACCATACAAACCAGTGCCACTGAAGTATCTGCCTATTTCAAGGCGCACAGCTGCACATTCCTCCCTGTCAGGCACCAACTTTTCTAATGCTTCCAGATATCCTTTAGTTACCTCTTGATCTAAATGGGGTTTGGTCCTAACCCCACCCCCTGCTGCAGGTTGGCCCAACCAAGATGTAGAGTAGTATTTTGGCGTAAGGATATACGCCAAGCAATGTAGTGGAAGGTTAAGCCTATTCCACCGTTCACACACACAATCATGAATCAGTTTGTACAAGTTGGGATCTTTATTATGAACAATGTCTTTTATTTCCCCCAACATGGTATCCATTTGCTCATACACCTCGCCAATCACTGGTTTGTCTGTATCTGCAAACCGAATCATGTGATAAATTGGCTTGGTGAAATCCAATACCTGCCTCACAGTTGTCCAAAACTGCCCATCAAGAGCGGCCTCCTCCACTGTTTCAAAACCTGCCATGTCAGCTACATTTGTAGCCCTTTCCTTTAACACCTGCCAATGTGGACTTGATACCATGCTAGCTAATGCCTCTCTTACCTTCAAAAGGCGCCTGAAGGTGAGGTAATAGCTACCAAATCTAGTCCTCGCAATCTTCAGCAACTCCAATCTCGAGTGACTGCGGAAAAGGCCATGGGTATTGCTATGATTTGTAATAAATTTTATCATTTGTTTTCCTTTCTCGTACAAATCACCAATCCATTGGTATTGTTCATTTTTGTTTTTGACAATATCATGCAACAGAAGGTTCAATGTGTGAACCAAACATCCAGACCAAAATATGTTCGGGTATTTATCCTCAATAATTGCTCCCGCTGCCTTACAATTAGGAGCATTATCAGTGATGACTTGGATGACATTGTATGGGCCAATACGCTCAATTGTTTCAAGTAATGCTTCTGCAATGTTGATAGCGGTCTTGAACTTGTCTGAGTAATCATGTGCAGCTAGAAAGATGGGACCACTAACAGACACAGCAAGAACACTTATCAATGGCTTGCCTTTTACATTTGTACATCCATCAGATACAATGGACACCCCATTGTTAGTCCAAGAACTTGTCATTTTATTCAAAGAATGTGATATTTTTGCTTTTTCATGATCAAGGCCAACAGTTCTTGCCTTGTCATACCCAGGGCTCTTGTATCCTTTAGGGGCATCATTTATGGCAGAAACCATTTCGTGCCAATAAGGTGAGCGTAGAACATTGAATGGTATCCCACATGCATAGAGGAACCTGTAAACTTTTGAATCCACATCATTCCTACACCCCTCATCAAGGAAATCTGATATGGTTCTACGCCTTAAAGATGATGACCCTGTGCCTCCATGTCCATATCCACTGCCTTGGGAGGACGCTGAAGGAGTTCCTCGCAATCTTCAGCAACTCCAATCTCGAGTGACTGCGGAAAAGGCCATGGGTATTGCTATGATTTGTAATAAATTTTATCATTTGTTTTCCTTTCTTGTACAAATCACCAATCCATTGGTATTGTTCATTTTTGTTTTTGACAATATCATGCAACAGAAGGTTCAATGTGTGAACCAAACATCCAGACCAAAATATGTTCGGGTATTTATCCTCAATAATTGCTCCCGCTGCCTTACAATTAGGAGCATTATCAGTGATGACTTGGATGACATTGTATGGGCCAATACGCTCAATTGTTTCAAGTAATGCTTCTGCAATGTTGATAGCGGTCTTGAACTTGTCTGAGTAATCATGTGCAGCTAGAAAGATGGGACCACTAACAGACACAGCAAGAACACTTATCAATGGCTTGCCTTTTACATTTGTACATCCATCAGATACAATGAACACCCCATTGTCAGTCCAAGAACTTGTCATTTTATTCAAAGAATGTGATATTTTTGCTTTTTCATGATCAAGGCCAACAGTTCTTGCCTTGTCATACCCAGGGCTCTTGTATCCTTTAGGGGCATCATTTATGGCAGAAACCATTTCGTGCCAATAAGGTGAGCGTAGAACATTGAATGGTATCCCACATGCATAGAGGAACCTGTAAACTTTTGAATCCACATCATTCCTACACCCCTCATCAAGGAAATCTGATATGGTTCTACGCCTTAAAGATGATGACCCTGTGCCTCCATGTCCATATCCACTGCCTTGGGAGGACGCTGAAGGAGTTCTTTGTGATTGTGAGCTTGGTTCAAAGAAACCCCTTGATCTTTTTGTTCTGTATTGGGCGTCCTCCTCTTCCTTTATGTATTTGGCTCTATCTGCTGTTGACACCGCTGCACAAGTTTTGATTCCTATTTGTTTCTCTCCATCCCATGGCCTTTTCCCGCAGAGGTGTCTTCTAGCACGGGTGTATGAGCCTGTGTAATCAGTGTTGCAATGGGGGCAATGAAATTTAGTGGTTCCACCCCCTCTCCCTGTTTCAACCCTGTGAACATATTTCCACAATGGAGTTTGGTCTTGTTTAGTTTTTTGAGGGTCATGTTCACCCTCCACCTCCTCCTCACTGGGGTTTTCACCCATTTGACTTCCTCCGGCTTCTTCATCCACCTCTTCAGTTTGAGGCCCCCTCCGTTTCCTACTCTCCACCACCATAATAACCATAAAAGGGACCAGGAAGAGGAAAATGCCAATAAATATCCCCAGGTCCATGGTGTTTGATGTTTGTAGGGTTTTGAGTCTTGAATATGCAAATTAATTTAGTTTATTGGGATTAATTCATTTAATTTATTAATTTAATTTAAATACATGATTTTTAAACAGTTAAACTCAAACAACTAAATTAAATCAACTAAATTAACTACCTAACCAGCTAAACTAACTAGATTACTAAGTTACTTACCTTTGCAGGCTTGCTCCTCGCTCCTTGGCAGTTGCTCCTCGCTCCTCAGCACTTGCTCTTCGCTCCTCAGCACTTGCTCTTCGCTCCAATGCTCTTGCTCCAGCTCCAACTTGCTCAATGAAGTGATAATGAAAGTTTTTTTTGGCCCATTGGCCTTATAAAACAAAAAAAAATTTCAAAATTTTTTATTTTTTTCGGGTCCGGCGGATTTTTTTTCCGCCGAACCGCTCTCGGCCCGGCCCGATTCGCTCCCGGAGCGTTTTTTAATGCCCGGGAGCGATCAGGGAGCAATCGCTCCCCGATCGCTCCCGAGCATTAAAAAACGCTCCGAGAGCGTGGGAGCGATCGCTTCCTGAGTCGCTCCCTAACAGACCAGGGAGCGTAATTTTTTTTACGGGAGCGCGCTCCCGAAAATCGCTCCCGTCCGGGAGCGATTTTGGGAGCGCGCTCCTGAGCCGCTCCCGCCCGGAGCGCGCTTCGGGAGCGGGTTCGAAGGGGGGGGGGCGCTCCCCCGCAACACTGGTATATGTCCCTTGTTTAAAACTCTGGGTATCTGATTTGTATAAAGATGAAATGCTTCCGTGATTCTGATATGGCTAACTTCATGCTTCTATAGATTTGGTTGTACTTGCTATCTAAGCTGTGTAGGTACACAATCTTCAACATGGTGAAGATGGTCGATGTGACAAGCATGATGAGGATGATAATAACTTTGATGAAATGGCTGGAAGCAATGAAAGATTCTCTGATGACGAAAAGAAGAAGTAGAACTCCCTAGGTTTAGATGGAGCTCGAATGGAAGGAATCTCCCTAGGATAAGAGGATTGTTGAGAATGTTCCTTGTATAGGAATGATTAGTTCCTCTCTGGTTAAGAGGGAGTCACAAATATGATTCTCTACTTCATGTGTCATGCACTAGACCAGGACTAACAGCTGTAAGTTTTAGTGAAGGCCATTAGTAGGAGAAGGAAATTGGAGAATATATTTTGAGGTGCTGTTGAAACAAAAGAAAGCAGAATCCGATTGGAGAATATGTTGCTGCATATGAAGTAGGAAGAAAAATGTGTGATTGGGGAATCTTCTGTCAAAGATTCGGTTG
Organism: Pinus tabuliformis; assembly: GCA_031772625.1. NCBI lineage: Eukaryota > Viridiplantae > Streptophyta > Pinopsida > Pinales > Pinaceae > Pinus > Pinus tabuliformis. The sequence goes on along the minus strand of CM062819.1, from coordinate 582,012,054 downwards.
ATAGTCCTACTATGGAAAGATGAGAAGCAACATCTCGTCTGTAAGACCCCGAAAGTTTGTATTTGATTATGTACATGCAAAAATATATTATTGGGGTTGTGTTTGTATAGGTGAATCTCTCGAAGGATTTTATAGCTTGCTGGTTACCAAGCAAGTTGATTGGGAGATATTAGTTATTCTTGATCTGTTGGATCAAGGGGTGTTGAGGCTTTGTGAGTGAAGCATTGCTTAGGAGGACATCTGGTCGGCACATTATGTTGATGTCTGGAAGTTGGAAAGGTGGTGTTAATCAAAGAGCTCTGTTTTGGATACACACCTGGATTTTTGGGTTAATAATTAGCAAGTAAGCTTGATGGTACCTAGAGGGGCTAAAAGCTCGAGTCCATCTTAGTCCCACCTGGATAGATTGCCTTGGTCAGGAATCTAGTCCATGGCATTGCGGTGCCTACAGTTCTTCATGGTTCATATAGTTTGAGATCTTCCATTGTATATGTACATTATGAATACCTCCCTAGTTAAGAGGGAGTGTTGAAAAAATAACTATGTTCGGTCTTCAATAATGTACTTGAGTCATCATGTAATGTACTTGTCAAAAGAATAAAGAAATGAATTTTTATTATTATTATTGTGACTTATTAAAGCATGGGTTTAATGCTTGGGTCACCATGTTTTAGGTCAAAGTCCCCATTGAGGACTTCTAGGATTTATTCAATGTCTATAGAATTATTGTACATTTAAAGAGACCCTTCTTGAGCTTTTGAATCATGTAAAAAGGTTAAGTATTGAGTCAAATATGAATTATGTAACCTCCACACCATGTCGGCCTAAGGGAAGATCAAGTCGGCTTAAGACCCTATTCGACCCCACAAGAAGCCTATAAAAGGAAGGACATCGAATTCATTTGGAGCATCACTTCTCATCAAGTTCGAATTCTCTTTACTGGGCAGAAGTGCGAAAATATCTTGTTGCTGGGCAGAAGTGCAAAGTTCTCTGTAATATCCCTTACCAGAGATATTCCTCGAATACAAGCAAACTCCAACCAGAGAAATAACAATAGTGCAACATACAACAATGTATACATAGAAAATAAGCAGATACTTGAGAAATGCAAAGAGAAATGCTAAGCCATTTTATTATACTGAGTAATGGAAAGAGTACAAGAGGTGATCAGAACGATAGCACCTCGACTTGCACAAGGCAATTGAAGAAATACACTCAGAATGGTAAGGAAATGGCCTCTCTCTGAACTGCGTCCAAACTGCCAGAGAACTGCTGTGCTATTGCTACTGCTGAAATCAAATGAGGATTTGGGGCTGTTCCCCTCCTCAGAAAATGCTGAAACTCTGGAATCAGCCTCTGCTCAATAAACCCAGAAAAGCCCAGAAAGATTTTCTAAAATTGCTGACCCCCGAAAATCACCCTCTTGGGGATCTACGCAATCCCTCAAGGCTCTGTGCTGCTCCTGAAGAGAAACCTCCAGAACTCTGCCGAAACTCTGCCAAGATCCTCCAATATGCAAGGGCTGATCCCTTGCTCAATCTCCCAGCTCAAATCCTCCACAAAAACCCAATCCGGAGCTCCTACCAAAAAGAACTGCGTCCTCCCCTCTCAAGACTGCGCAGTCATCAAAATACTCAGCTCCTCCTCAACTCCAGAAATCGCTCCTCCTGCAAAATACTGATGGAACTACCTTGCCCGAGCAGGCACTCGAAGTCCCCCGGGGCTAAGGGTGAGATCTCCGAACGGAGACACTCGATGCACTAAATAGTGCTGCAGATAGGCTAAACAGCCAGCATGCTCTAAGTCAAAGTGACTAGCTCAAATGCAACATAATCAAATGATCAAAATGAGAAGGCTCCTCTCTCCTTTATAGCGTTGGCCTCTCTCAAAACCCTAAGGCCCACCTCCTCCAACATAGCCTCTCTCTTGCCACGTGTTCCTTCTCCATCTGCGCAGTCCCTCCAAGTGTCTGCGTGGGCCCCTTCTCTATGTGGTCCTTGGGCCCCCTTGGCTCCCCTTTTAAGTTACAACGTTGTGCTACTAGGGAGTGACTTTATTCATAAAGTGAGTTATGTCCCCCTTCCTCACTTTTTTATTTATAACTAACTATAGAAGGCAAAATTGAGCAAAATCGAATATTCCAATTAGCCATGGCTAATTAGGAATATTACATTCTCTTGTAGCTGGGAAAAGGTGCGAAGTTTGTTTCCGGGAAGCTGAAGTGAATGTGAGTTTGGGGGAGTCTAAGGAGACAAGGAAAATCGAAATTTTGGTGGTGGTCTCTCTCTGTTTTGTGCTCTGGATTGGGAGATCGAAGTCTTCCAAGTTGGACTACTATTGGAAGCTGCTAGTTGCCGTAAGTTGCTGCATAGTCGAAGTTGCTGGGAAGAGGTCGAACTTCTGGAGGCTGACTTGGTGTGGAGGGAAGGTCTGGTCTTGGTCTAGGGTGAAGAGTCTCAAAGAATACTATTGAAAGGAAGAATTATCTTGACTGGGTTTTCCCCTCGAGGGGGGTTTTGCCCTGGCATGTGCCTACATCTGGTGTCTATTGTTTTATGTGCTGTTGCTTTTGGTAATTGCTTGATGAACTAAAGAAAGAAGATATAAAGAATCGTAATAATAAGAAACATCACAAGTAATTATCAAGATCAAGAAAATCTTTACTGCCTTTCTAATTTTCCAACATGTTCTAGTATGGTAATATACAATGACGCTAGACACTAAGACTCACCCAGGGCCTCACCGTCAAACCGCACTCCGACTTTGGAGGTTATGCTTGGAGGAAAAAATTCAATTAATTATTAAATCCTCGTAAGGACCTAATAATTAACCAAGTGAAAAAGCCTCCTAGAGTAAACTCACTTGATGACAAGGTTCCAAGTTACCTAGGCCCATTATATGACTCAACTCATCATACTAGCATCACTTTTACATCGTCCCCGCAGGGCTTGTGGAATATGAGTACAAGAGAAAAAGATGAGAAAAAGAAGTAGAGTTGAAAATTTTTGATGACATAGTGAACTCTGATGGTAGATGAAGCCTTTGATACATCCTTGGGCATTGAGTCTTCAAAATTTTTTTTGGGTACACTTCAGTGGTCAACATCTGGCTCCACATGGGGATGCATGCTAGATAGGAAGCGATAGTATGCAAGAACATGTAATCTGCATCCACCAACAAAAGGCATATATCAGTAGTGTCCGTTCAAAATATCATCATATAAAATCAAATACAAATGAGGAAGTACACGAATGGAAATTTATTCTAAGAGCATAAATGATAATTTATTCAAGAAATGAAACTACTTAACCAAAATGACAAGAACAAAGTTAGAAATACAATACAAAGATGCCCCATGGCATCAAATATTCTCTTTGTAGAACAGTTTGAGCAGTTGGCCATTGATAGGTAGCTCAAGTGATTCTCCGTCCAAGGTGCTCAAATGGTAGGAATTTTGTCTAGCTGCTTCTCTGATAATATATGGTCCAAGCCACAAACTGTCAAACTTACCATGGTTACTTGGCTTTTCATTCCTGTGATCCCATAACAAAACCATATCACCATTAGAAAAATTCCTACTCCTAGATGATTTGTCAAAATTTCTTTTAACCTTCGATTGAATTTTACAACAATTTTGAAAGGCTCTTTTGCTAGTTTCATCCAATTCTACAATTTGGGCAATTCTATTTTGCACAACATCTTTCTCAAATGTAAAGCTTTGTAGAAGTTGCTAAGTTGGTATCCTTAGGTGCATAGGAAGGGTGACATCCAAGCCATAAACTAACTCAAAGGGACTCTTTCTCGTCGAATTCTTCGTTGTAATCCTATTAGCCCACAAAGCATATTTAGTTTTGCTATCTAATGCCCTTTTGTTATCCCCTACTATCTTCTGGATGATGGTGATCAAATTTTTATTGCTAGACTCAGCTAGGCCATTACCCTAAGGATAGTAGTTTGATGAATGGGATAAGACAATATCGTACTTAAAGCAAAATGATGAGAATTCAGTAGAGCTAAAAGCTTGGCATTGTCGGTTGTGATATTGGATAGGACACCAAAACGAGTGATAATTTTATCTTCAAGAAAATCCATCACTACTTTGTCAGTGGCATGTTTTGTAGGGATGGCTTCTACCCATTTAGTAAAATAATCAGTAGCAGTTAAAATCCATGAGTAGCCATTACTTGAATTTTCATTAAATTTCCCTATAAAGTCAAGCCCCCAATGTTGGAAGGGAGCTTCCACGACCACAGGCTAAAGAGGCAAAGAAGTTAACTTTTGCTTCCCAGTGAATAGTTGACAAGCTTGGCAACCTCTAACATACTTGTGCACATCAGCAAAAATGGAAGGCCAATAATAACCAGCTCTCAGGATCTTATGGGTAGTAGTCTTAGCAACATAATGCCCTCCACAAAATCCTGAGTGAAACTCAGTGAGAAGCTTTTTGGCTTCAACTTCATCAACACATCTAAGTATCACCCCCTCCATATTTCTCCAATCCAGACCATCCTTCATGATGCAATACTTAGTTGCTCTTAGCCTTAATGCTCTTCTTTTGTGACCAACTAGATGGCTAGGACATGACAAATTTTGCAAATAATAAATAATGTCTTTATACCATTCAAGTTGGCTTAACCTTTGAAGTTATGATGAAGTTGATTCCAAACCATTTTGACAAATCAATCCTAACGCCCTCTCATTCCCCTCAGTCAAGATTTTGGCCAATCCTTGGCCCTTTACCGGCTTGGTAGGTCTAATATCTAAATCATATTCTTGAATCATTGAGACCTACCTAGACTTGGTTCCTAACAATCGGTTTGAGTTAAAATATCTTTCACAGCAGAGTGGGGGACAAATGCAATAATTCTAGAATATCCCACATAAACTCTAGAGGATTCCATTGTTATAGCACCTGACAGCTTTCGGCATTAGCGAAACTTGGAAGACTTCGATCTCCCAAACTAGGGCACGAAAAAGAGAGAGACAGGCACCAAAAGTTTGTTTTTCTTCTTCTCCTTAGACTCCACCCAACTCGTACTTCCTTTAGCTTCCTTAGACCCACTTCGTCCTACTTCGCACTTCTTCAGCTTCTCTTGAGATATCGAATTAGCTTGACATGAGTTGCTCCAAATGAATTCGACTTGCTTCTATTTATAGGCTTCAAGGGAGGTCGAATAAGTGTCCTTAGGCCGACTTGATCTCTTCTAGGCCAACTTGGTGTGGAGGATACATAAATCATATTTGACTCAATACTAAACCTTTTTGCATGATTCAAAAGCCCAAGAAGGGTCTCTTTGAATATACAATGACTCTATAAACTCAATATTAAATTTAATCCTAGGAGTCCACAATGGGGACTATGACTAATATAATGATGACCCAAGCATGAAACCCATGCTTTAATAAGTCATTATTACAATAATAAAAATTCTTTTCTTTGTTCTTTTGACAAGTACATTTCATGATGACTCAAATACATTAAATGAAGACTGAAGCTAGTTACATTTTCAACACTTTGGAGATGGAAGTGGAAACTATAAAGGAATGGATTTGGCATATGAACTTTGATGGTGCCCATTCAAAGTTTGGTAAGGGTGTTGGAATAGTCCTTACCCCCGTCGTCCCTCCCCCCCTTGTTCATATATTCATGTTTGCCTATAGATTGGAATTTGATGCAACTAACAATGTAGCAAAATATGCATCTTTATTGTTGGGTCTAGAGTTGGCAAAGGACTTGAAAATTAAGATGCTTAGTATCAAAGGGGATTCTAATTTAGTCTTCTTCAAGTGAAGAATCAATTTGCTTGTAAGAATGATAGATTGAAGAAGTATCATAATGTTGTTTGGGATAATATGAAATATTTTGATGCATTGGATCTTCAAAAAATTCCTAGGGAAGGAAACAAACAAGATGATGAGCTGGTTGTGGTTGCATCTACTTTACAGCTTGATCCATGACTTTTGGACCATTCTAACACAGTTTTATATTAATTCACATTAATATTTTATTTTCCCTAAGTTTAGACTTAGGGTCAACTTAGGGACTCCATTAAAAATATTAATTATTTTAATATCTCCCAAACTGTTTAGAATCTGCCTAAACTCTTTCTGGGTATTGGAGATCTCATGTTCCTTAGCCTCTCCACCAATTTTCGTGGATAGAGCACATCTGATGCTACCCCAAATCAACACGACTGCCAATTTCGACTTGTAGGAAAAAACCTGCAAATCCCTCTGCAAACTCCTCCAAAATGCTGGTTTTACCTGTGCTATTCAACTCCTAGCTCCCTAGATGGCTCTTGGCCAAGATCAACTGCTCCCCAAGTCCCACGAATTGCTGCTGGATGGCCTTTGCGCAGTCCCTCTGTCCAGCAATTCCACTGACTTATGCACTGGTCTAGTTGGTTGCAAACTCCAGCAAAAATGCCTTCTCTATGCTGCCTCCTCAACTCCCGAATCTCCCAGCAAGCAATGAATCCCCTTGCTGACCTCCAACTCCTCCTGCGTGTTTTCTGGCTGCCCAAGAATACGTAGTTCCCTCTCTGCGCTGATGGCTGAAGTGTGTTGCTGTCCCTGACTCCCTAAAACTCCTGTAGAACAACCTCCCTAGGGCGGGCATGGATGGTCCCCCGAAGTAGAGGTTGAATCTCCTGCGTGAGAGATTCGTGGCTAAACAACCGGTAGACTTGCTAAGCAGCAAAGCGTACAAGTGAGTGTTTGTTTGCAAATGTAGAAGATGGTCGAAAATGAGAGCTGATCCTCCTTTTATTACCTTGGGCCTCCTTAGCCTCATGTGGGCCCCTCCATCCACCCATTCGATTTCCCTCCAAGCACATTGAATGGCCAAGTTTGAATTCCCCATGTGGGTGGTCCCCACATTCCACTAGCTGCTAAATAAAGTTGAAATTGCCTCATAGTTCCTAAGTCTAAGTGTGGGGCCCTCCTCCTAAGTCAATTTGTGCCAAAAATGTGTAGTTGCACCTTGTACTAATGTTTTTGAGAAGGGACATGATAATCTCTTATTAAGTTCCTCCATGGTTTCATTTTCATTCTTCTTCATATTGCTAATAGCATTGATCAAGTGCCTATTCTCTTTCTTCTGTCCAAATTTTCCCATAAAGCATAAATGATAGCTTGCAAGGAGTCATAAGAGTTAGCAGGTTGTTCAGTGAACCAATCAAGAGCATCCTCTTCTAAAGAGAGGACAAAAAGCCTCTTTACATCCTCATAGTTAGTAGTGTTACACCACTTGAAAATGCAAACATTGAAATTTTTAACATGTGATGTAACACTAATGGCATTATTACCTTGAAAGGAAGACAACTTTTTAATAGCTTTGTCAGGGATATTGTGAGGATAACCATTTATGTTAGTAAAATTTCAAGGAGCAAAAAGATCATTCATGATGCTTGGCTCTACTTGTTCTTGAAAGAACAAATGAATATCATAAATAGCCTCTTGCCTAAGATCAACAAGAGTTTTACTATGAGAGAGTCTATTTAACCTCTCTAAAAACCCTTTTAGGCTCAAAAGTGGGGCTAACTAGACCACTTGGATGCCTCCTAGTAGAAATTCTTGCATAATTTGGATGAAGTGTGTTGGAAAATTAAAGTAATTATATTAGGGTTTGATTCTCCTTTCTTGATAATTACTTGTGAGTGTGTTGGCTTCTTTTACTTCTTTATTATCTTATCTTTCATCAAGCAATTACCATATTATGTGTGTACGAAGATCACAAAACAAGCGACACAAAATATAGGCACATGCCAGGGCAAAACCCCCTCGAGGGGAAAACCCAGTCAAGATAATTCTTCCTTTCAATAGTATTCTTTAACACTCTTCACCCTAGACCAAGACCAGACCTTCCCTCCACACTAAGTCAACCTTCCAGATCTTCGACCCCTTCTAGAAACTTCAACTAGGCAGCAACTTCCAGCAACAACGAAACTTAAGAGACTTCGATCTCCCAATCCAGGCCACCACGAAACAGAGAGAGAGGCACCAAAATTTCAATTTTTCCTTTCTCCTTAGACTTCCCCAAACTTGCATTCACTTCGGCTTCCCAACAACAGACTTCACACTTCTTCCTAGCTACAAGAGAACTTCACACTTCTTCCAAGTTACAAGAGAGATCAAACTTGTGTGTGAGAATGATGCTCCAAATGAATTCGATGAGCTTCCTTTTATAGGTTTCATGTGGGGTAGAATAGGGTCCTTAGGCCAACTTGATCTTCTTCTAAGCCGACATGGTGTGGAGGTTACATAATTCATATTTGACTCAATACTTAACCTTTTTACATGATTCAAAAGTGCAAGAAGAGTCTCTTTAAATGTACAATGACTCTATAGACTCAGAATAAATCCTAGAAGTCCTCAATGGGGACTTTGGCCTAAAACATGGTGACCCAAGCATGAAACCCATGCTTTAATAAGTCATAAGTCATAATAATAATAATAAAAATTGTTTTCTTTATTCTTTTGACAATTACATTACATGATGACTCAAGTACATTATTGAAGACTGAACATAGTTACATTTTCCATCACTCCCTCTTAACTAGGGAGGTATTCATAATGTACAAATATAATGGAAGATCTCAAATTATATGAACCATGAAGAACTTTAGGCACCGCAATGCCATGGACTAGATTCCTGACTAGGGCAATCTATCCAAACAGTGACTCAACAGTTTAGGCACCACAATGCCATGGACTAGATTCCTAACCAGGGCAATCTATCTAGGTGGGACTAAGATGGACTCAAGCTTTCAACCTCTTTAGGTACCATTAGGCTTACTTGCTAACCACCAACCCAAAACATACAGGTGTGTATTCAAAACAAAGCTCTATGATCAACACCATCTTTCCAACTTCTAGACATCGACACAATGTGCCGACCAGATGTCCTCCCAGGCAATGCTTCACTTTACAAAGCCTCAACACCCCTTGATCCGGCATATCAAGGAATATAAATCTCTCCCGATCAAACTGATTGGTAACTAGCATGCTATCAAAACCTTCGAGAGATTCACCTGTACAAACACAACCCCAATCAATAATATTTTCACATGTACATATTCAAATACAAACCTTCGGGGTTTTCCAGACAACAGATGTTGCTTCTCAACTTTCCATAGTAGGACTATCAACCGAATCTTTGACAGAAGATTCCTCAATCATACATTATTCTTCCTACTTCATATGCAACAACATATTCTTCAATCGGATCTTGCTTTCCTTCTTTCAGCAACACCTCAAAATGCATTCTCCAATTTCCTTCTCCTACTCATGGCCTTCACTAAAACTTATGGTTGTTAGTCCTGGTCTAGTGCATGACACATGAAGCAGAGAATCATATCTGTCACTCCCTCTTAAACAAAGAGGATCTAATCATTCCTATACAAGGAATATTCTCAATCATCCTCTTATCCTAGGGAGATTCTTTCCATTCAAGCTCCCTCTTAACCTAGGGAGATTTCATCCAGACTCCTTAACTTAGGGAGTTCTGCTTCTTCTTTTCGTCATCGGAGAATCTTTCGTGGCTTCCAACCATTTCATCAGAGTTACTATCATCCTCATCATGCTTATCAACGAGCATCTTCACCAAATTGAAGATTGTGTACTTGCACAACTTAGATAGCAAGTATAACCAAATCTATAAAAGCATGAAGTTAGTCATATTAGAATCACGAAAACATTTTAGCTATACACACATTAGATACCTAGACTTAATTACAAACAAGAGACATATACTCTTCAACATCTTGCTAGGGACTTAGTCATAAACCCTAGACTACTTCATAACAACTTTCATTCCATCTAGGGTTTCAATGTGTCTTCCAAAGGTATGACATACCTTACTACAACATATAGCAAACCCTGGAAACAATTTAGCATCTAATAACATTCCAAAATTCATATGTTGACTTCTCACTAGGGATTCATACAAATCCTAGACTTCATACAAAATAATCAATCAAAGTCAATCACAACTTAGTCATTAACCTGACCAACTTCCGCTAGGGTTAGTGGCAAACCCTAGAATTTTGATCAATCATCAAATCGATCCAATAGTCAAATTTCAACAATCTTTCACAAATCTCAAATTATCATATTGTCAACATTCATTAGAGATTTCTACTTTGACTAAGGTTCAACTCCAAAACCGTAGAATTCTATTTTCACAATTTCAACAATCTTACACAAATCTCAAATTATCATATTTTAGAGATTTTACTTTGACTAAGGTTCAATTCCAAAACCCTAGAATTCCATTTTTCATAATCTCAACAATCATTAAATACATAGATCTTAGTTTGTTACATTTCACACTAGACAATGTTACTACTAGGATTTAACTAGACATACTAGACAATTTAACTTCATTAGGGTTTAGCTACAAAACCCTAGATTTCCAAATATCATCATCCTAGAATCTCAGACAAGGATTTCCATTGAATCCTAAGACTTATGACCATCAATAACTAGGTCAGTCAACACATATATCTAGAAATTTATAATCATTCATAAGCCATATCATATCTCCAACAACATTAATACATCTGACCTAGACCAAGCTAGGGTTTCAACCAAAAGGACATATCTATATATGCCTAGATTTCATCATCATGCAAAGACATTTCATATCATGTGTTAGTCAAACCCAACTTCACAATGATCAATAAGAGTTAGACACACAATCTTGATTACACTAGGGTTTGATCAGACAAACACACCCATACCAAGGAAAACATTTCTAAGACAATATAAGGGTCTTGCTTACACATTCCACCAAACTCTAATGAGCTAGGGTTTCAATGTAGAAACATAGCAAACCCAACATTACCAAAACTTCAAAGGTTCGAGATTTTAGACCTTATCATTCAACCCTAACAAGTTAGGTTTTCCTGATCATACCAAAATCCCAAACATGACATCATCAAACTTCAAATAGCATTTCACAATATCCCTAAGCAGTTTAGGGTTTCAGACATTCACATAAGCATACCCTTCGGTTAGGGTTTTCCAGAACCTGACTAGGGTTCTACACAATCAATTCAGAATATGAGAGGGGGTGGGTAGATTTATCAAGAGATGAATCACCCAAAAACAAGAATCATTATGATTCAATATAGCTAGACATAACAATATAATAGACTGCCAATTGAATAATCCTTTCAATATAAAGAAATCAATGTATTTAAAGCATACCTTTGTTCCTTGACCTACCTTGTCCTGAGAGGTTCTCCTTCATACTTCTTGAGAATATAGTAGATGTCTTACGGAACATGAATATATGTTGGACTTCCAAAGATTCGAAGGTGATCCACACTTGGCTTCTTTTCTGTGAATACTTCTTCGGGTGTTGTATTATCAAGACTCTTATGAGGACTCCTATTTTGAATGTATACGAATGTCATCGTTGCTTCTTCCCATAAGAACTTTGGTAGATAAGAATCATAGTTCGAATGCCTTATTCAATTGACCTATTCTTCCTTTTGGCCAATCCATTTTGTTCAGGATAATAGGGAACAATGAGCTCCCTCTTAATATTAGCTTCCTTACAATATGCAATCAATTCCTTAGAAGTGTATTTGTCAGACCTCAAAGTTTTTATCTTTCTTTTAGTTAGGGTTTCCACTTCACCCCTAAACTCCTTGAACTTATCAAATACTTCATCTCTGTCTTGAGGAGATAGAGCCATGTCTTTCTAGAATGGTCATCAATGAATGTTACATAGTAGAGATGACCTCCAAGTGATTTGTTAGTCATGGGCCCACACACATCGGAATGGATGAGGTCTAATCTCTTTAGACCTAGTTTCACTAGTTTCACGAACTCCAATAACCCTAGCATTATCAATACTAGAGTCTTTTTCCCAAACCAATACTTTTCCATCAACAAAAACAATTCTTTCCCTTTTATCTTCTAAACAATAAAAAGCAAATTCTTTTTCAAACCTGGAACATATAGAATGCAACTTTGATCCATTATCCAACTTCAACGATGTTGATCCCAGGCCTCTAACAACATAGTCATCAGTAAGAGAGAAGCCAAGAATCCTTGACTCTTGACCTTGTTGAACAAGTAGTAGATGACCTTCTTGATCTAGCTTCTAGCAGTGTTGAAACCCATTCTTATGTAGTTCATCATAGAGGGAGAATCCATGCCAACAAAGTGATCTTTGACTCTTCCTGACCTTAGCTCTGAAACCATGTTGGAAAATCAAAGTAATTATATTAGGGTTTGATTCTACTTTCTCGACAATTACTTGTGAGTGTGTTGGCTTCTTTTACTTCTTTATTATCTTATTTCATCAAGCAATTACCATATTATGTGTGTATGAAGACCATAAAACAAGAGACACAAGATATAGGCACATGAGAGGGGAAAACCCAGTCAAGATAATCCTTCCTTTCAATAGTATTCTTTGAGACTCTTCACCCTAAACCAAGACTAGACCTTCCTTCCACACCAAGTCAGCCTTCCAGATCTTCGACCCCTTCTAGCAACTTCGACTAGGCAACAACTTTGGACAACATATGACTTACGGCAACAACAAAACTTAGGAGACTTCGATCTCCCAATCCAGACCACGAAACAAAGAGAGAGAGGCACCAAAATTTCGATTTTTCCTTTCTCCTTAAACTTCCCCAGACTCCCATTCACTTCGGCTTCCTGACAACAAACTTTGCACTTCTTCCCAACTACAAGAGAATTTCACACTTCTTCTTAGCTACAAGAGAGATCGAACTTGTGTGTGAGAATGATGCTCCAAATGAATTCAATGAGCTTCCTTTTATAGGCTTCATGTGGAGTTGAATAGGGTCCTTAAGCCAACTTGATCTTGTTCCAAGCCGACATGGTGTGGAGGTTACATAATTCGTCTTTGACTCAATACTTAACCTTTTTACATGATTCAAAAGCCCATGAAGGGCCTCTTTAAATGTACAATGACTCTATAGACTCAGAATAAATCCTAGAAGTCCTCAATGGGGACTTTGACCTAAAACATGGCGACCCAAGCATGAAATCCAGGCTTTAATAAGTCACAATAATAATAATAAAAATTCTTTTCTTTATTCTTTTGACTAGTACTTTACATGGTGTTGCAAAAGATTGGTACTATGGCATACAAATTGGAGCTACGTGCACCTTCTTGAGTACACCCAGTTTTCCATGTTTCATGCTTAAAGAAGGTTATTGGTGACAAGCTCCCAGTTCAAACAATATTGGCAAAACTTGACGAAGAAGGAAAAATCATATTGGAGCCTGAAGCGGTCACGGAAACAAGAACCCGACAACTACGAAATTGATCATTTTCAGAGTATCTCATTAAGTGGAAGAACTTACCCGTTGAAGATTCCACATGGGAGGATGAGAATTTTATACAGAAGCATCCAAAACTACTCAAGCGTTGAGGACAACACATTTTTTGAAGGAGAGGGGCATGTTAGGTCCCTATAATAATAGTGTAGTCCCCTTATTGTTATTGTTAATGTAGCCCCCATATTGTTATTGTTGTGCCCCATAGAAGCCCACTATTGTTATTTTTGTGCCCTTACATTATTATTATTATGTAGGCTCTGATTATATTGTGACCCCTTAGACTCCTATACATAGAAAGGAGGTCTTGTCATTTCTATCATCCAAGAATTGTTCATTTATGTGATGTAAAGGAGGTTTCCCTCCTGAAAAGGCTATTTCTCAAGTCGTTGATCTATCTTTTCTTCTATTTCGTGAGCTAGTTGCATAACACTCCTAGAGAACTAACTCAACCTCCTCCCACTGCCTCTTCGGAACTAGAAATCCTCCTCTAGATTCAATGTTTCTGCCCCTCACTGTCTCTGCATCCCCTCTCCAGCTCGAATTCTTTCGGCTAAATGTTGCTCTTTGGAAAATCGTTCTGCTAAGGAAACTCACTCTCCAAGTGTGTTCTCCATCAACCTCATTGACCTCCTCTTATAATCTTTAGTTGGATCACCAACAACCACGATTAAGTCCTTATCGATGGCTGAGATCATTTCTGAGTTGATCTGTGTGAGTTTCTAGAGAAATCTCACCTTTCTCATTTAATTGTTGTTAATTAATCATTTTTCCTAAGTTAGACTCAGGAAAAATTTAATTACTGATTAATTAACTTAAGTTGTTTCTAGGTGGATTTTCCAGAAATGATTTCTGGGTTTTGGTGTCCTAGTGTTTCTTAGTCTCTCTGACCAAAGTCAAGACTAGAACACCGTTCGATGCTACAAAATCTAACAAAAGACATTACTGGCTGTCTTCATGTTTGAGGCACAATGATGGATGGGTCCTTCTACATCAATAATTGCAAATGGGTGTGCTTCCTTTGTTGATTTTGTAGCCTTAGAGGTTTTCTACATTGGCTTGGTTTCTTAGCATGTAGAAGATATTTGATTGCCTCCTTAGGTGCTTTCTTGGTAGAGTAAGTGATTTTATGATTTCTTTCCTAAGGTTAACATTGGAAAAGTACAATAATTAATTAAATTAATTATTGTGGACTATTAGGCCATAGTTCTAAGGATAAATAATAAAATTATTTAAGTGACTTAGATATAATCACAACCGTTGATCTCATGTGAGGCTTAGAATTTAGTCCTAGTCATTGATCACTTAGGAGATTAGGTTAGGGATTTAGGTTTAATGAAATTATAAAATAAGCCTAAGGAAGAGGTGGAGATGCAAATGTTGAGGAATCTATTTTCTCAAGAGCGAGAGGCTTGATTATAATGAAGGGAAGTGAGGAGAATTGCAACGAGGAATTTCAGCGGAAATTTTTAGGGAAGCGAAGCGAGGAAAGTGAGAGGACGAGTTAGCTGAAGAGGAGGGGCGAAATATCTAGAGGCCGAATTTATCAAGAGCACAAGGGCCGTACGAGGGAAAATAGAGGGGCCAAATTGCTGGTGAGGGAGGCTAAATTTTACAGAGGTCGAGTGTCTTCAGCAGTGTCGATCTCCAGAGGCTGATTTCCTTGAGTCTGATTTTTTCCAGTGGGGCCAAGTTCTAGGTTCCCAACAATTGTATTTTTCTTTGTATTCTTTGTGGGTTTAGGCCCAAATATTCCCAAGAAATTTAATACGAAGGAAGATTGTGTTGGGCACAAATTTGATGTCGTAGTGATTGATTTCCTAGTTTACTTCCACTGCATTTTATTTTCTAAGTTAATATACCAGTGTGTTTATTTTATCAGCAATTTCAGAAATATTCAAGATAAATATTTTTTGGTTATTTAATAAATAGTTGAAGTAAATCACATCTGGTATAAAAGATTTTAACATCCTTGCCATCATGGTCGGGATTGATCAGGTAGGTTATGATTGATCTCATTCAGATTGGCTTCTCCTCTCTGTTAGTGTCTTACCTGTCCACATCACCAAGTAGGTCTTTGTCCTTCTCTTGATTTCCCAAGGCATTAGTGCTGCATAGTTATAGCTATCTGAGTGTTTCGAGAATTTTATTACCCTAGGATGATACTCGTGTGGAGTTTTATTCTAACTTTAGAGTTGCAACTAATGAATGATTTAAATAATAACATGTTATTGCTTGTTAGAGAAGCACTTCCCCGCTGTGCTTGTGTAGAAGCTAAAGGTCCTATTTTAATTAGACCATCCTTTCTTGGAGATTGAAATTTCGCACTTTCCTTTTATAGTATATAAAGAATAATATTAGAGTACTTACAATGTATCACTGCAATTCAGAAGCAATTTTGGTGTTGCATTATGTTAGGATTATCACTAATCATGCAAATGTTGTAGGGGTTGCAGTTACCTAGCCAGTGGAGCTCAGATAGAGGATTGCTGTCAAAAGCAGCATTTCCACATAATTTGCAGTTGGTTTACAAGTTCAAAGGTAAGATGTTATTTTAAAACCACAAACATTTGGGTATGCTATCTAACTTTCTTGGCACAGCCTTTTGTTCTTTTGCTGCAGTAATGGTATTCTTTTTGAATCCAATTTCAGGCAAATGTCATAGTAGAGGATGGCAGGTACAGATGATGTGCTCTAGACAAACAGAACAAGAGGACTCTAGGGTATCAGGCAAGAGAAAATAACTTTGTCCCCTGTGACTTAAATGTATTATATTGGTGACTAGATGGAATTTTGTTTCTGAGCTATGTTGCTATTTGCATTTTATCATATTGTACTGGATAACTACAGTAGCATAATCCATGGATCTTGGTTTTTAGCTATTCCATGTTGTGTCTGGAAGTTTCACTGACATTTCAAGATTAAAGTTTCTCATTGCACTGGCTCTGTAGCTACAGATGTTTTTAAGCATGTAAATTTGTATTCTAGGGGATTTATGCCTTTGAAATTTTGAATGGACCAAATGCAACATTGTAATTCTGAATGATCTCAACAAAATCATAATAAATATTTTTCTGACAGGCTGCATAAACAACAAAATAAGAAATGTGAATTATTATCTCTATTTGTGGAAATTAGAATTTTTATTAGATGCTGAAGAACATGTCTAGTGCTGCATTGTATTAGCTTTTATCCCTTCTGTTCCTTTTGAAATGTTCAAATGCGTTTGGAGACTTCTATATGAACACCTTCTTTTCTGATTGAGACCATAAGAGGATTAAGGAAGTTAGGCTCGAGGATATGTAAGAGTTCATATTTAATATCTATGCCATTTTTGCTTGTCAGAACCCTATGGAAGAGAGCATGATAACGTGGGAAAACAGTCATGCAGTAAATCTGATAATCATGAAGGTGCAAATGGTGATGCACCAGAAGAGGGCAACATGGGCCTAACAATAATCGAAAAAGCTGAGAAAATTGTTGAAGGTACTGTACACATAGTTTCATCTGTTGGTGAACTCAAGGGCACACCAACTTCTGAACAGTCTACACAAGAGCGTGCAGCAGCTGTGAAAACAGTTGTCTTCTGGGTGAGTGCCATTTTGAACAATTTATTGACATTAGCTAATGCTTAGAAAAAATATTTTGTTAGTGGAAACGGTCTCAAATCTAATGGTTAGCCTCTTTTCAATCTTTTTCCTCTTTGATAATTTGATTTTTTTGGTGCCCTTAAAACATATCCCTGGACATAATAAGTACAGGTTTGTGCTGCAGTAGCCTTTGGGATTTTTATTGGATTCAAAGATGGAACTGGCAAGGCTTCTGAGTTTTTTGCAGGGTAAGTGGAGGACACTTTTGTAATCTGTTTGAGTCTAATTTCAATTCTTTCAGAGAAATTTCTATGGAAAACATTAGCGTTTTGTATGCCAAAGGTATGAAGCTTTGAATCGATAAATATATTCAGATTAAATAATTTTATCATATGAAGTTTACTCATTTGTCACTTTATTGTACCAGATGTCTAGTTTGAGTAGTGAAATCAATGAATGCTTAACAGGTTACTATGGGTTCAATTCTTACCAGAATTTGAAATTGAAATTTTGTTATTTGCTATGAATCACCAAAATAGGTCAATAAGACTTGTGCACTAACAGCTGTATAGTAGAAAGGGAGTGCATAATGCATATACCAGCAAAAAAATGAAATGGAATCGTATCAAGGGCGGCTGCTTAGGCCTTGTTTCTACATTGCATGACCTTCTCATTTTTCCTGTTGATAGATCATTGTTGTGTTATGTCACAGTAGTCAAAGCTGGCCTGCTACTGTTCAGACCAGTTTTGGGAAGTTCCAGTTCGGTTTAGCTTGGAACTGGTTTTGGATTGGTTCTGTTACCCCCTCATATTGCATGAGGGAAAATCTTATGATTTTCAGCACTAGGTATGATTTACAGCATAATACCCATAATACCCTTTGTGGAGGCAATTATATTATTATTTTAATGGACCACCCCCTTTTATCTCATCTGTCAACCCTTCACTTATACCATGGTAAGGCTCCATATGTTGATGCAAATTAAAAAGTTATTTCATGCTAGGTGGGTCATCCCCTTCATTGATCATGACAATGTTACCTAAGTCAGCCATATTTTTATTTTACCCATGAGTATAATCCATGGCACATATTTGGAGGTATTATGCATTATTATATTATTTGGGGGTTTTTTCATGTTAAGATTCAATGTCTTATATACTTGATGTTGCTGTCACACGTGAAGCTATGGGTCCTCAAGTCAACCTTTGCAATGTGGTGTTAGGAATTATGATAATACTGAGAGGGGTGTTGAAGTTGTAGGGATCTTTTAAACTGTTAATTACTTCTTATGATTTCTTAAGTTAGTCTTTTCTAGGATTCATATTCATCATAAACCAATTACACAAAAGATTTCAACAATATAAACAAAATGCTAGTAGGATCATAAAGAGACATCCGAAAAAGAGAAACATTTTACCTTGGGAAAACCCACATGGGGGAAAACCCAACACCCGTTTCCTTAGAGAAATTCTTTAGTTCAACAAGAGATACAACTAAGTCAAATACAAAGTCAAACTGATTAGTAACATAGTCCTGGACACACCTGGTCAAACTTGTGAAAAATCGATTTGCAGTTAATCTGGTTAATATTCTCTTACATTTAAACAGATTATTTGTTCCAACAAATTATTTATTGCAAATAACGAATAAAACACAACTGCAAATTTCACCAATTAAATAAACCACAAAAACATCGATAAAAAAACCAATCACAAAATGGACAAAATATTTTTGGACAAAATGTCCCCAAAAAGACCCTGAAGGGAAAACCAATTATTTAGATATGAGGGTTTTATTATTATGTCAGCGACTTCTGCAATTGATAAATATTACAACTGCTTGCCAAACCATGACAAAGCTTCGACAAAATATTTCTTCACCTTCATAGGTCGATTTGACAACTTGAAGGCTTACAACCTCCCTATGCAACCTGACATGAACTCTCTTGCAATTCACAATGCTATTCCAATAATCTGCTGCAAATTCCTACAATCTCCCTTTTCTGCAATCACACTGATTTCTTGCATTTCACTCTGCAGCTAGAAATCTGGATCTGCTAAATTGGCAACTCGTACAACCTCTCCTAGCAATCTCGTACGACCTCTTTGTTTGTAGAATAACACTGGGAGAATTCCTCCTCCGGATCTCAGAAGCTGAAATAAAATTCGGGAAATATTTACTGTTTCAACTGGTGCAATGAATAATCTCCAAGACTACACATTGATTTCCTTTATAATCTCTTGTTGAGAAATCAACAACCAAGATCTAGATCTAAGATGATCTAATCAATGGCTAAGATCACTTAGAATCTTTACCACAAGTCTCTAGAGGAAAATCGACTATGTCTCAATTATTACTAATTAATTAACCTAATAAAACTGATTAATTAATTTAATTAAGACACATCCAAAATAATAACTTGGAGATATTTTCTGCTTGTGTTCCTAGCCTCATTGACACCACTTGAGGCTAGAACACCTTTCCGAGCTACATCAACCAAAAAACAATTCCCTTTCAATAAGTCAAACTGTTTTCTAATGAGCTTGGCTTGGTATGATCTACTAGGGCCGAAGTTCGGCCTCCCACTGTGCCCAAGAATCTTGGTCCAACTACTCATGGTATGCCCAAAAAATCTACCCTAGATTTGTGTCTCAGATTCAACCTTTTCTCTTCCTCAAATCCGTCTTATTCTCTTCCTCAGATTCGCCTTATTCTTTGCCTCAGATCTGTCCTATTTTCTGCCTCAGATCCACCCTATTCTTTGCCTCAGATACGCCTTATTTTCTGCCTCAGATCCGCCCTATTCTTTGCCTCAGATACGCCTTATTTTCTGCCTCAGATCCGCCCTATTCTCTGCCTCAAATTATCCAAATTCATATCTTGTGGAGGAGGACGAATGACCTATATATAGGCATTTGAAGAGTGCGAATGGGGGTGTCTCTTCACTGGGGCCGACTTCATCTATTGGAGGGCTAACTTGTCATTTGGAGCCAAAAATTCAGCCACTTGAAGGCTTACAACCTACCTCTGCAACCTGACATGACCTCTCTTGCAATTCACACTGTTATTCCAATAATTTGTTGTGAATTCCTACAATCTGCCTTTTCTGTAATCACACTGATTTCTTGCATTTCGCGCTATAGCTGGAAATCTGGATCTGTTAAACTAGCAAGTTGTATGACCTCTCCTGGCAATGTCGTACGACCTCTTTGTCTCCTTGAATAACACTGGGAGAATTCCTCCTCCGGATCTCAGAAGCTGGGAGAATATTGATGAAAGAAAATTCGGGAAATATTTACTGCTTCAACTGGTGCAATGAATAATCTCCAAGACTACACATCGATTTCCTTTATAATCTCTTGTTGAGAAATCAACAACCAAGATCTAGATTTAAGATGATCTAATCGATGGCTAAGATCGCTTAGAAACTTTACCACAAGTCTCTAGAGGAAAATTGACTATGTCTCAATTATTACTAATTAATTCACCTAATAAAACTGATTAATTAATTTAATTAAGACACATCCAAAATAATAACTTGGGCTTGGAGATATTTTCTGCTTGTGTTCCTAGCCTCATTGACACCACCTAAGGCTAGAACAGCTGTCCGAGCTACATCAACCAAAAAAAATTCCCTTTCAATAAGTCAAACTGTTTTCCAGTGAGCTTGGCTTGGTATGATCTACTAGGGCCGAAGTTCGACCTCCGACTGTGCCCAAGAATCTCGGTCCAACTGCTCATGGTATGCCCAAAAAATCTCCTCTGGATTTGTGTCTCAGATTCAACCTTTTCTCTTCCTCAAATCTGCCTTTTTCTTTGCCTCAAATTTGCCTCATTTTTAGCCTCAAATCGGTCCTATTTTCTGCCTGAGATCCGCCCTATTCTCTGCCTCAGATCCGCCTTATTTTCTGCCTCAGATCTGCCTTATTCTCTCCCTCAAATTATCCGAATTCATATCTTGTGGAGGAGGACGAATGACCTATATATAGGCAATTCAAGAGCCTGAATGGGGGTGTCTCTTCACTGGGGCCGACTTCATCTATTGGAGGGCCAACTTGTCATTTGGAGCCAAAAATTCGGCCACTTGAAGGCTTACAACCTCCCTCTGCAACCTGACGTGACCTCTCCTGTAATTCACACTGCTACTCCAATAATTTGCTGCGAATTCCTACAATCTGCCTTTTCTGCAATCACACTGATTTCATGCATTTCGCTCTGCAGTTAGAAATCTGGATCTGCTAAACTGGCAACTCGTATGACCTGTTCTGGCAATCTCGTACGACCTCTTTGTCTGTAGAATAACACTGGGAGAATTCCTCTTCCGGATCTCATAAGCTGGAAGAATAATGATGAAAGAAAATTCATGAAATATTCACTGCTTCAACTGGTGTAATGAATAATCTCCAAGACTACGCATTGATTTCCTTTATAATCTCTTGTTGAGAATTCAACAACTAGGATCTAGATCTAAGATGATCTAATCGATGGCTAAGATCACGTAGAAACTTTACCACAAGTCTCTAGAGGAAAATCGACTATTTCTCAACTATTACTAATTAATTAACCTAATAAAACTAATTAATTTATATTAATTAAGACATCCAAAATAATAACTTGGGCTTGGAAATATTTTCTGCTCATGTTCCTAGCCTCATTGACACCACCTGAGGCTAGAACACATGTCCAAGCTACATCAACAAAAAAAACTTCCCTTTAAATAAGTCAAATTGTTTCCCAATGAGCTTGGCTTGGTCTGATCTACTATGGCCGAAGTTTGGCCTCCCATTGTGCCCAAGAATCTCGGTCCCATTGCTCATGGTATGCCCAAAAAATATACCCTAGATTTGTGTCTCAGATTCAATCTTTTCTCTTCCTCAAATCCGCCTTATTCTCTGCCTTAGATCTGCCTCTCATTGTGCCCAAGAATCTCGGTCCAACTGCTCATGGTATGCCCAAAAAATCTACCCTAGATTTGTGTCTCAGATTCAACCTTTTCTCTTCCTCAAATCTGCCTTATTATCTGCCTTATTCTTTGCCTCATATTTGTCCTATTTTTTTGCCTCAGATGCCCTATTCTCTGCCTCAAATCCGCCTTATTTTTGCCTCAGATCCACCCTATTCTCTGCCTTAGATTATCCGAATTCATATCTTATGGAGGAGGACGAATGACCTATATATAGACATTTCAAGAGCCCAAATGGGGGTATCTCTTCACTGGGGCCGACTCATCTATTGGAGGGCCAACTTGTCATTTGGAGCCAAAAATTCAACCTTTTAGAAATTCAAAATTTTCTCTTTTGCAATCTACATGAAGAACATGTCTTATATTTTTCTTTGATAATGACATAAAGAACATGTCTTATATTTTTCTTTGACAATGACATGAAAAACATGTCTTACATTTTTCATTATGTACATTTCAAGGGCTAAAATATTAATTATGAAGGCCAACCATAGCTACAAAATTCAACACTCCCTGTGATGACCCACTTATAGCTATAAATAAAATACAAGTATTAGCATATATACGAGACCTCCATACAATAGCTACATATGCATGGACCCGTATGTAACACACTATATATATGATCAACCCTCAAACGAACAGAAAATGTTAGTTTTAATGTTAAATTTTAATTTGTGAATTAAAATTTATGAAATTAATAAAATTAATTAATTAAAATTATAAATCAAATAAATTAAATTAATTCATTAAAGTAATAAATAAACTTTATCAAATCAAATTACATATTCGAATAAAATCACCAAATCAAATAAGATTTTGTTTTATAAATTTAACACGTATCAAAATTAGGACACGGAGATGGGGGAGGCGGTGGACGGAGACTTAAAAGAAGGAAGGTTATCTTGAGAGAAGGGGGTGAAAAAGAATGATCAGGGGGTGGTTGGAGGAAGTACAGTTGAGAGGAGGAAAATTTGTAACACAAAGTTATCGATAGTAAGGACTGAGCCTTGTTTGTTCTGAAGTTTTTGGGCTGGGGGGAACAGATTGCAGCAATTGAGAAGCATTCTGGACTGAGTACCTAGGTTGCACTCAGTTTGGCTGGGAGGTTATGGTCTTTTGGTAACGGGAGCGAGAGTTGGAGCAATTCTGAAGCCTCTTCATCCACAGGAATTTAGGTAGGTACTTTTCATCAAATCAATTAATTTGATATATGAATTTCCGTTAAATTTTAAAGCAGGTTCATGAAGAGTTCATATTCTGTTTAGGCTAAATATCTGGTTAAGTTTTTTTTTTAAGCATTACATTTTGGTATCAGAGCAGGTTAGAACCTTGCGAGACCTTACAAGCCCATTAAATCTCGTTTTCAGGCTTCTGCATTTTAACCAACCCCGATTATTTTTGTTTCTAATTTATGAAATTCAATTATGTAGTGACTTAATAATTTTCACTTGAAAAACTACACGGATTTCTTAACGCATATGGCTACATTTCCTTGTTTGTATTTTTCTGTTACCGTTTTACAATGGAATTTTTATCAAAGAGGAGGACCGTATATAGAATTGTTGTAATTTCTCTGACGTCTCAATTAGAATTAGCACAACTGCCCTGTATATATCCATTGGGCGTGTACTGTATGGTCCTCTTCTCCCGTGGCTTGGCGTTTAATAATTGATTCAATTTAATGAAAATTACTTATAACCTTGGAACTGGAAAGGTCACAGACGGGACATTCACCGAGAAACGGGTGGCAATGGAGAACCCCAACCATCATAGTATTCGTGCTCTGACCCGAGAGCCATAGTTCATCTTCCGGATTTTGTGAGTGAACGGATTCTGAAGATCCTATGGTCGAGAGCCGCCATCAAAATCCGTTTAGAAGCTTTCGCACCAAGAAAAGGGATAGGAATCCAAACCTGCAGTAGCAATAGCATAAACCTATGGGAATCGATAGACATTTTGCAGAGTAAATTAATACATATATAAATAACTAGAACGAAAGGACTATGCTTAATATAATATGGGTAGAAAGTTATTATGTATCACTTGTGGCGTCGACAACAAGGTACGGTCGTGCCCACCAGCTAAATTCAAAACCGTGCGATATGAACACATGTTCCCAATCAACATATTGTTGGCACCAAATCGGTTAGTAAACCTGGGTAGTTTAGATGAAGACTAGACATCATAACCAATCGAATAATGAACATATGCTATTTAAATGGCAAGTTCACAGCGTCGTGGGAATTTAGAACCCTTATATCAATTAAATTTCAATTTTAATGATGGTGTTTTGCAAATACAAAAAGAAAAATTGATGGGCTCAAGGGCCCAATCTCTAAGTCTGTATTCTATGCCACGCATATGTCATAGATGGCCAACAATGAAGTTCGACCCACAAGGTGCCAAACCATAGGACAGGTGGGGAGAATAAATAAATGCAAGTCCATCAAGCTTTTCGAGTGATAAGTTAGTGCTCAATATATCGAACACGACACGGAGGAGGAGCCCACAAAGGCCCATATATTACACAGCGTGTCAAGCATGAAACCCCAAGGAATCTTGCTTGTTTGATGATGCAGGTACGGATCTATCTATTCTTCAATATTCTAAATGGTTATAGTTTTTAAATCGTGTTGTAAAATGGGCGCTGATTCAATGTAAATGTCCATTATAATTGAATAAAAGTTATTAGAATTTATAATGTGGGGGTGTTCCGAGAGTTATAGTATATTATTTAGGTTAGTGTGACTTACATTCAAATTATTATATAAATATATGGGTATTTCAAATATATTTATATCTAATAAAATATTATTGTCATATTTTCTAATTTGTCTTATGTTAGGATATCTAATTTTTTCATAAACAAATTATTTGGTTGGCATTTATTTTATTTGCACGAGGTGATTTTGATTGTCGGATTGTTTGGTGATTTTGATTTATGCCTAACTATTTATAAAATAAAAACATAATATAATATGATATACAACTTAAATTTTACTAAGTTTCTTTCATAACACTCATTCTCTTAGTAAACATTCTTCACTAACTCACATATTATTTCCATAGCTGATGATTAAATATTTTAATATACATGTGCTTTTATTCCTAGGCTTTAAAAAAAAAAAAATTTATTAAGATTTATAAAGACCCATGCATTAGAATAGGTATTATTACGCATTAGGATAGAATCCTCAGCGTTAGGACAAGGAGGTCGCGAGACCACCCTCCTTGACCTCGGTACCAGTAAGACTTGCCTAGCAGGTAAAAATAGCAAAAAAAACTATACCGGTTTGTAAATTTGAAATTGCAAAACTATATGTTAAATCTGAAAGTATACCTCAAATTTTTACAATTTTATTACGTATACAGGAAACACTACGATGGTAAGACATATCAGCGACGACGACGTGATCGGGCAGCATCACCGTCATTAATGCCACCATCGTCGTCATCATCATCTCCATCGCCACCACCATCACCACCACCATCGAGACCATCATCAACACCAAGCGCTCCAGCATCGAAGTTGACCGTGATAATGCACTCATTAGAAGCCTTATTGGAAACATTAAAAGGGTCAACAATGGCTAAGACCAAAGAAGAACCTTAACTCTTAGTAGCGGAACCAAAAATTTTTGAGTATAAAAGATCAAAGGAAGATATTTTTAGGGAGCTACAGAAAATTAAACTCCCAGAATTTTCAGGGGGACGAGCTGGAGAACGTGCTAAGGCATGGTTAGAAGGAATGAACAGATGTTTTAAATTAAGAGAGTACTCTTCTTCTTCAAAAACAAAAATTGTTGTATTTCAATTAAAGGAAAGTGCCTTGATTTGGTGGGGAAATCTGGAAAAACAACTACACCTCACAACGGATAATGTTCCTTGGGAATTGTTCGAGGAAAGATTCCGTGCTAAGTATTTACCTCCATATTTTCAAGAACAACAAGCCAGAGCCTTTCATACATTAATTCAAGGTAATAAATCAGTGGAAGAATATGAAATAAGGTTTATGGAGCTTGTGAAATACATTCACTACTTAGATTCTGATGAACGTCAAGCTGAACGCTTCATATTTGGGTTAAATCCTCGCATCAGGGCCTTGGTTAGGATGTGGAAACCATCATTAGTAGCCGAGGCGGTAGAATGTGGTCGCTATGCAAAAGATCATCTAGGAACCAAAAAGGATGTCGGGCCAGCAAAACCTCTACAATCAGGGTTTTCAGGAAAGACTCCCCGAAATTTCTTCAGGGGAAGTAGCTCAAGACCACCTTATGGTAATAGATTTACCCCAAGAAATGTAGGAACAAGAGCTCCCATGGCAGTTAACACTATAGCTGCTGAATCATCAAACACAAGTCCATGGAAATTTTGTGGAACTGCTAATAGAGGAAGAAATTCGAGAGGAAGCAACATGAGAGGGTGAAGCCCTTTATTTAGAAATTCACATTATGATTCAAGAGGACCGACCCAGGTTAATTGCTGGGGATGTGGAGGATCGCATTTTCAACGTGATTGTCCAGAAGCTTCATCTAGTATATTGCATGGGACAGGAAATGAACCAATACCAAATACCCAAGGCAATCATAGAATCCATGCATTAGTCAACAACAATCAAGCAACACACCAGTCCGCTGTAGTGGAATCCTCAGGTATTATTAATGTTATAAAGTTCAAAATATTATTTGATACTGGTGTTACAGATAGTTTCATTTCATCATATGCATTAAATAAATGTGGGCTGACAGCTCGCAGGCACAATGATTTCAAACAGGTAGAAATGGCCTCAGGAGAACTCCAATCCGTAAACTTAAGTGTGGATCAATGCAAAATTGATCTGGGGGTCTGTACGACTAAATTGAAAGTTTATGTTACAACCCTAGGAACTTATGATTTTGTCATAGGTATGGATTGGTTAGAAGCTCATCAAGCTTGGGTAGACTGTTATGGGAAAAGAATTCTCGGTATAAATGATGAAAGAGAGACGATCCAAATTCAAGGTATCAAGAGAAAAGTATCTTTACGCTACATATCAACACTGAAAATGAAGCGTTGCTTAAGGAAAGGTTGTTAGGCATATGTAATTCAAAAAATAAGTAAAGAAATAGGACCATCCTTAGAACAATATCCAGTGTTAGCCGAATTTCCGGATGTATTTCCAAAAGAACTACCAGGATTACCCCCCAAAAGAGAGCTAGATCTCACAATAGAATTGAAACTCGGTACTCAACCAATCTCTAAAACACCTTATAGAATGACAACTTCGGAACTTAAAGAATTACAAATTCAATTGAAGGAAATATTGTATATAGGACATATTCGACCCAGTATATCACCTTGGGGTGCTCCTGTAATTTTTGTCAAAAAGAAAGATGGATCCTTAAGATTATGCATAGATTATCGAGACTTGAATCGAGCTACAGTAGAGAATCGATATCCTATGCCTCGAATTGATGACCTCTTCGATAAAATGAAAGGAGCTGCTATCTTTTCAAAAATTGACTTCGATCAGGCTATCAGCGACTAAGGATTTCTGAAAGCGATATTTCTAAGACTGCATTCCGAACATGCTTTGGGCATTATGAATTTACTGTGGTACCATTTGGATTAACTAATGCACCAGTAGTATTCATGAACCTTATGAACAATGTTTTCCGCAAATATCTTGATCAATTTGTACAAGTCTTTTTAGACGATATTCTCATCTACTCCAAGAATGAGAAAGAGCATGAAGACCATTTACGGATAGTATTATCCTGCCTCAGAAAACACCAGTTATATGGAAAGTTATCCAAGTGTTCGTTCTTTCAAGAAAAGATTCATTACTTAGGTCATATCATATCAGGTGAAGGGATCTCAGTAGACCCTGAGAAGGTAAAAGCAATCATGGAATGGCCAATACTGAAAAATGCACATGAAGTATGAAGCTTTATGGGTTTAGCCAGTTACTACCGAAAATTTGTGGAAGGATTCTCCAAAATTGCAAAGCCGATTACAACTCTTCAACGTAAAGGTGTTAAGTATGAATGGACTGAGGAATGTAATAAAACATTCTCTGAACTCAAAATAATACTGACCAGTGCACCAATCTTAAGAGTCCCTGATATGGACAAAGATTTTCCGGTATGTACTAATGCATCCAAACATGGGTTAGGTGCAGTATTAATGCAGGATAGAGGAGTAATAACGTATGTCTCATGATTTAGAGTTAGCCACTGTAGTACTAGTTTTAAAGATTTGGAGACACTATCTAGTGGGGTGAAGTTTTATGCTTAAAAGCGACCATGAAAGTCTACAATATTTGTTCACCCAAAGAGACTTGAATGTTAGACAAAGATGATGGAGTGAATTCCTAAGTGAATATGACTTTGGAATATCATATATTAAAGGAAAAGAAAATGTAGTGGCAGATGTTTTAAGCAGAAGACTCCGAATATTCTCCCTCATACCTATCAAAGTAGGCTTAAGGCAATGAGTACTGGAACATCTTATAAAAGATAACTGGTATTTAAAGGTAAGATCTAGTCTTGATAGTAAAAAGCCAAAAGCATCTAAGTTTGAAGGATATGAATTAGAAGGTGACAGAATCTTATGATTTCATGGAAGGATGTATATTTCTGATAATAGGGATCTTTGAGAGACCATCCTTAAGGAAGTCCACAGAGCAGTATATTGTGCTCATCCTGGAGTAAAAAAAATGTATACTGATACCAAGAAACTCTTCTTCTGGTCGGGCATGAAACGTGATATCGTTCAATTCGTTGCAAGATGTTTGGAATGTCAACAAGTAAAAGCTGATCATTGTCATCCAGCAGGTCTCTTACAACCTCATGACATTCCTATGACCAAATGGGAGATCATTTCTATGGATTTTATCACTGGGCTACCTCTTACTTCTCAAAGACACAATGCTATTCTGGTGGTAGTGGATAAATTAACGAAAAACGGCCATTTCATTCCTATAAGAGATACTTATGAAGTTGCTGACGTAGTTCGAGTATTCATAAATGAAATTATCAGATTTCATGGAGTACCTAAGGAAATTATATCAGATAGAGATTCATAATTCACTTCAAGATTTTGGACTTGCATGCAGTCAGCCTTAGGAACTCAACTAAATTTGAGTACAGCTTATCATCCTGAAATTGATGGGCAAACAGAAAGGGTAAATCAAGTACTTGAAGATATGTTGAGGATGTATGTTATGAATCAACAATCGCACTGGGAAAAGTACTTATTCTTAGTCGAATTTAAATACAATAACAGTTACCGCAGTTCAATTAGAATGCCTCCTTTTGAAGCATTATACGACATACTTTGCAGAACACCGTTAAGTTGGGATAGGTTAAAAGATTGGGTGATAGTAGGGCCAGAATTAATCCAAGAAATGGAGGAGCAGGTAAAACAAATTAGACAACGGTTAAAAGAAGCACAGGATAGACAAAAGAGTTATGCTGATGCTCACAGAACTGATAGGAAATATGAAGTAGGGGATCAGGTTTTCGTCCGCATCAAACCAAATAAAAGCACTATTCGATTCGGAAAAGGGGCAAAGTGGTCACTCCGATTTATTGGACTATTTAAAGTCATGGAAAAAGTTGGACCTGTCGCCTATCGTCTTGCACTGCCACCTCACTTGCATAAAGTTCATAATGTATTTCATGTATCTGTATGAAGGCATTACATAGCCGACAAATCTCATAACCTTCAATTGAAGGAACTGCAGGTATCGGACGAAGGAATCATATCGGTCGAACCATTACGTATATTGGAACGTAGGGTTCGACAGCTCAGGAATCGTTTGGTAGACCAAGTTAAGGTCCAGTGGGACAAGTATAGTCTTGGATCGGCTACTTGGGAAGATACAGAATTCATGTCAAAAATATCCCAACTTGTGTCAATTTTGAAGAAGTTTAAACCATATTTTGTATATATTTACTTTACTTTAAATCAGAAACTCAGAACCATTTTGGAATGATTACATATAAACATGAATTTTTATGATATGTTATCTGTTTAATTCCACTGGTACGTGGATACCAAGACAGAATATGTTATTGATCTTACTGAATTATAGTTATCAAAGTAAAGTTTAATATTTGAGTAATTTTGCTTCTGATGGGAATTAAGATATTATAATTTTGTTTCATTTATGCATATCGATATGATTGATGAGATAGAAATAAAAGAATAATTACATTTTAATATGAAAGCTAATAACATGAGTAGGATATGGCCAAGTATGTTATACTGTAGTTAATATGTATGAATTATACATAAACTATTTATTTTGAATATATTGATGCATATTTTATAATGTATGGACAAGTGTTTATGTTGCAGATAACATCGTTACCAAGATGACCACGTGATGACAAAAACTTCAGAACAATTAAGGCTCAAAGAGATTCCATGATAGGGTGTTAACCCTGGTCCCACTAGGAGGGGTGGAGGTATTACCCACTGTTTATCCTCCGAAACCTGGAGTCATGGGAGGACTGTGCGAATCACGCTCCCCTAGACGTGTGATGATGACTGCCAGATGCCTACTGGGCAATCAGGTTGATATAATCGACGCTGATACCCTTAAAAGCCTATGAATGGTTAGTCAGTATAGCTGATGCCATGGCATACTCTAGTAGAGGACAGATAGGATGGAAGCGGAAGAGATTAGGAAGGATAAGATGATTATAGAATAGCTAGGAAACCAACTAGGGCAGAACATGGATATTATAGTTGTAAAATTTTAAAATATTAAAGAAAACAAATTCAATTTTGTAATGTAAAGACTTATATACTCACAATAATCATTAATATATTTTAGAAACTCTAATTTCGGGACAAAGTTTTTGGAAGGGGGGATGTATGTAATGATCCACCTGTAGCCATAAATAAAATACAAGTATTAGCATACATATGAGACCTCCATACAATAGCTACGTATGCATGGACCCGTATGTAACGCACTATATATATGATAAACCCTCAAACGAACAGAAAATGTTAGTTTTAATGTTAAATTTTAATTTGTAAATTAAAATTTATGAAATTAATAAAATTAATTAATTAAAATTATAAATTAAATAAATTAAATTAATTCATTAAAGTAATAAATAAACTTTATCAAATCAAATTACATATTCGAATAAAATCACCAAATCAAATAAGATTTTGTTTTATAAAATTAACACGTATCAAAATTAGGACACGGAGATGGAGGGAGGCGGTGAATGGAGACTTAAAAGAAGGAAGGTTATCTTGAGAGAAGGGGGTGAAAAAGAATGATCAGGGGGTGGTTGGAGGAAGTACAGTTGAGAGGAGGAAAATTTGTAACATGAAGTTATCGACAGTAAGGACTGAGCCTTGTTTGTTTTGAAGTTTTTGGGCACGGGGGAACAGATTGCAGCAATTGAGAAGCATTCTGGACTGAGTACCTAGGTTGTACTCAGTTTGGCTGGGAGGTTATGGTCTTTTGGTAACGAGAGCGAGAGTTGGAGCAATTCTGAAGTTTCTTCATCCGTAGGAATTCAGGTAGGTACTTCTCATCAAATCAATTAATTTGATATATGAATTTGGGTTAAATTTTAAAGCAGGTTCATGAAGAGTTCATATTCTGTTTAGGCTAAATATCTGGTTAAGTTTTTTTTTTTAAGCATTACACTCCCTCTTAGGTAGGGAGGTATTCATAATGACTATCAGATGTTCTCTTGTTGAGAAATTTCTCTAAGGGTCATTTATCATCAACATCAACATCATTTGATTACCATAATCTTGGCCAATATCTTTGACGTATGGTAAAAATCTACAACATCAATTAGGTACCATAAATTCCAGTTGGTACATCTGACCTATAGTGCATCACCATAATCCTGATCGGTACTCCAGACACATGGTACAACATTTGCATCAACTAGTCACCATAATTCCAGTCCCTTTGATACATGGTATATAGACTAGTCTTGGTTCACCATCATCCTGGTCAATATCTTTAACTCATGGTGAATCTTCAAAGCCCTCACTCTTCATGAGTAATTCTGGGCCTGATACTAAATGTGCTCACTCAACCTATCTGGAGAGTTTGAGCCTGATACTAAAAGGGCGCTCACTTAACTGAGTGATCCTGGGCCTCTAGGACCATTCTTCCAATTCCGACCAACATACTTGACACAGGAAGAATGGCTATCCTTCACTGGACCATTCTCCCTAATTGCAATCAACACAGTTGACATAGGGAGAATGTCTGTCCCTGATGCTATCACATCAACACTCCAGACCATTCTTCCTAATCTTGGTCAACCTAACCTAGGGAGAATGATTGTCCTTAATGTTGCAATTTCATCACTCCCTCTTGCTGAGAGAGACATGCTCAATCACTCCAAACTTGTCCTCGAAGTATACAAACTTCATCCTTGGACAAAAGCTTTGTCAGCAATCTGCTTGATTGTAGAATAGTACTGGAGCTAGACTTCTTCCTTCTCTACCATGTCATGGTATTAGATCTCACTGTGCTTTGACCTGTCATCATGGTCGTCTCCTTCACTTGATCAAACAATCCTGCAAGTAGTTTCAGAAGCCATACAGCTTCCCAACCTGCCAACCAAGCAGCAATATACTCGACCTCTGCAGTACTGAGTACGACAAATGTTTACTTTCTGCTCATCCAAGAGATCATCACAGAGCGCAAAACAAAGCAATATCGTGATGAGCTCTTTCTATTTTCTGCACTCTTTGCCCAATCTGAAGCTATGTATTCTTGCAACTATACTTCACTGTTTGAGACATATCTCAAACCATAACTGATTGTGCCATAACCAATTGTACCATGTTGGTACTTCAACACATGTTGAGCCACATGCCTTGGCTCAACCATAGGTTGATCAGTTACTTTTTGGTTACCCTAACTGGGTGCTCTTTTTGAAACAACTTATGTTGTGGCAATCCTGGCTGCTCCGTCTGCTAATGTTGTTTTCTAGTTATTGTAGCATATCAAATATCAAGCATGACAATCTTAATGACGTTCCGTCATCCCAAAAATATCTAAGGGATCTCAATATTATGCTTCAAGGAGATAATGCATCAAATCTAGTTCCTTCATATTGAACTCAAAGATCAACTACCGGTAAAGTTAGAATAGGGTTTCCTCAGGAAGCCTTGATTGGTCCCTCTGTCACATGAGTCCTTCTGCTTCTGTCAGAAAACAAATCATATATGATTAACCTTGATCCATCAATCCAAGTCTGAGGTACATTCTTCTATTTTCAATCAAGAGATTCCTTCATGACCCTTAAAGTCTTGAGCTGGTCCTATTATCGCTTAATCTAGCAGGGGTCCTAGGAGGGGTTCCTATAGAGCAACTACTAGGTCAAGTGGCAACAATGGAGCAATAGCCCACTATCACCTTAGCTATAGCTCCTTGCTCTTAATAGACTTTCACCGATGGGAGGAGTCCCGGTATTAGGGAAATCACTAAGAATAATGTATCAATGGTATGGAGGCAATGATTTAAAGAGCCTATTCAAAGGAGAGACTCTAATGATAGGGCTTGCTTGCTTTAGAAGCAAGATGTGTGGCTCTCCAAGAAGGGCTAGCGGGAGACCTAGACCTAGGGTTGAGGAATGTTTCTTGATATGACAATAGGGTTTTCTAAGTAATCTTTGTGGAATTGGAGTGACAAGGTTATGAGACCACAAAGAAACCCTAGTGGACCCAAATGAGGTAAAGGGTTCAGGGTGAAACTTCAAATACAGGGTCTTGACCAAGTGAGAGAGAAGAAAAGGATCAAAGGGATTGGATTTGACTTGAAACTTTAATGCAATGATCCTTAATGAAGCCACTAACCAAAGGAAAACTAGGGAGAATGGTTCTCGAGCTAGGGCTTGGAAAAACTTGAGATTCCACTATCGGAATAGCTTCAAAATTGGAGGACCTCTCAAGGACACACCAACGCAATTCTAGACCAAATTTCACCAATTTTTGATGGCTACAATTGATTTCGTGTGATGCCCTAGGAGACCCTAGGGTTAGGGCTTAGAAAAAGGAGAAAGGGAGGTGAAAAAGATTTTCGTTTTGGTGATCACTGAGGACTAGACCAGTGCCTAGCCTATTGGGAGAATGGAGTCAATGAGCTTTCAATGTTTAGATTTTCTTTTGCCCATCAAGGAGTTCCCTAGCAACTTCGCATAACCCTAAAGGCAACAATTAGATTACTAGGGAAATTTACACTTCTTTGATGCTGCAATTGATGACTTATTAAGGCAATTATGAAGATCATATACCCCTAGGACATTCATTCACTATACCAAACATGAAACACATGAAAAACCATCACAAAAGCAAGATTCAACAAAATTCGCATTTCCATTAGGGCAACAACTCCAACGTCATGAGCGAAAATTTTCATACATTATACATGTGACATAAATAAAGAAATAGATCATGAATAAGGCACTTACAAGTATAGTGAAATCATCCAATCATCAAGAGAGACAAAATTCAAAGCTCCATGACCAAGACAAAAATTTGCAAACATCAAAATGCATCAAAGATATCCAATTCGTGCTCCAATAGCTATAGCGAAATTCCCAGAAGAAACAATGGTCCAAATCCAAGTGATGATGAAATGAAATGATCATCACATCAATATATATCATCCTCTAAGGGGTTCAAAAAAGAGGTCGAGAATTGCAGGTCCGTGTCAATAGGTTGAAATTTGAAGAGAAGCCGAGATCTATGGTGAAGCAATTTGACTAGCGTTGACTTAAGGAAGAAGAATTGTTTCAAGGAAGTCTTGTGACTTGGTCTCAGAGAGATTGTTAGGTCAAGGGTCTTGTTCTTGGAATTCACTACTTGAAGATTCTAGAAAAAGAAGAATTCGTTTGGTTTTTCCTCTCAAGTTGGAGAGGTTTTGGCCCTGGCTGATCGCCTACATCTTGTGTCCCTTGTCTCATTGTTGTTCATATTTTGATAACTGTTTGATGAAAAGAACACTATAATAATCAAGCTAAAGAAAAAACTAATCTCTAGAGAAATCACTTCTTGTCTCTGCCCTAGATTTCTCAACAGGGCTAATAGCGTTGTTGCAGCGGTGGAGAGGGCATAGGGCCTTCTTGGTGATTCTTAGATGAATCTCAGACTCTTGTGATCAGATTTGCTTTCATGACCCGTAGCTTACATGTGTGCCATGTGTTTGACGAAATGTTTGTTATGTTCTAGGTAGTCTAGGTCAAGTTTTGCCTCTAAGTTTGAACGTTTAGCTTCATTGTCATGTCAAAATAAATCAAGATAGATATGGCATCCATGATTCCATTGCACATCAATGATTAATTATTTGAGCATCAACCATCTATATTCTAGCAATTACAAACATACATCAAAATTTTAAGCATATTATAAAACATGAAACATAGAGCATATTATGATTTATCTAACAAGTGAGCAACTGTCAACATTTGTCATGTCCAAAATTCAAATAATAATGTTTACAAAATAGGTCACTTGGTCACTGCCAAGACAAAAAGGTTCAAATTCACAACAAGCCTACAAGTCTAATGATTAATCTATGACAAAAGTAGTAAATTGTGAATATATCTACTAATCTCTCCTCCTTTCACCACAAAGAGAACGTGGCGGTGGGCCTCCATGTGGTGGCAATGAAAAAGATGGTGCCTGTGGAAGTTGTGGCACTGAAACTGATGAAGATGAACCCCTTGTAGTTTGTGTTGAACCATGGAACCTAGGGACCAAGGGACCAGATGGGGGTGGCATCTCAACTCGATCATCATCATCTTGGAATTGCTCAAAAAATTCATACAAAAAAAACCACTCGTCAACAAAAAAAATTAAAAACAGGAATTAGAGAAATGCTTTATAAGCAAAATTCATACCACAATGGACATACCTGGATAAGAGCATCCTCTAATTTCTCTAATCACAACACTCCATCCTCCAAAT
Source organism: Pinus tabuliformis (assembly GCA_031772625.1). Classification (NCBI taxonomy): domain Eukaryota; kingdom Viridiplantae; phylum Streptophyta; class Pinopsida; order Pinales; family Pinaceae; genus Pinus; species Pinus tabuliformis. The sequence goes on along the minus strand of CM062819.1, from coordinate 581,976,221 downwards.
TGGGCTCCTCTGGATTCCTGTCCCAAATCTTAAGGTCTTTATTAGTCTTTGCATCATCATAGTAATGGGACGAAAATCGCAAGTTGTAATGAACATAAACCAAGCTCTCTGCCCGGTCTAAACTCAACGTGTTCCTTTAACACCATGGATGAAAGAATAAGAGCTCTAACACCTCTCTGTAGAAGACGTGTTTACCACCTGTGATAGCACTCGCAATGCCAAAGTCTGTAGAAGTGGAGTAGCACCTCTATGCATGTTCGACCACTCAAGAGAAAAAAAAGTCTTTCGATTTCTAATTGCATGCATGCTCCCAAATGGACCAGTGTTAAGCATATAGTTTCTCAACTGTCTCCGTACCATGGCAGCCTCCTCCTCATCAGGGACTAATTTACTCAATGCAATCATATATTTTTTTGCATGTATGCTCCCAAATGGACCAGTGCTAAGCATATAGTTGCTCAACTGTCTCCGTACCATGGCAGCCTCCTCCTCATCAGGGACCAATTTACTAAATGCAATCATATATTTTTTGTGAACCTCTTGATCTTGGTGTGGTTTTCTCTGGCTCCCCCCCAGGTGCTGGAGTTGAAAGCCATGATGGATGATAGTATTAGGTGTCAAAACATATGCTAATGCATGCAATAGAACATTTAGCAATTCCCATCGGTTTTCCATCTCTGCACGAGTATAATTGTACAAGGTGATATCTCTTGGCTCAACAATGTCTTTAATCTGCCCCAACATGCTATCCATTTGCTCATACGCATCCCCAATTATTGGTCGATTTGAATCTCCAAACTTGATCATGTAATAAATTGGCTTGGTGAATTGCAAAACATGTTTAACCTGTGACCAAAAGTACATGTCAAGGATAGTGTCCTTGACTACATTAGCACCATCTCTATCAGTGTTAATTTCCTCCCATGATTCAGCGCACAACATATTAGTTAAAGCTTGTCTCACCTTCACTAGCCGCCTAAAGGTGAGGTAATAACTGGAAAATCTTGTTTTTTGCAAGTTTAAGCAACTGCAACTTGGAGTAAGTGCCATAGAAGTAGTTTACCCTTGTATGCCTTGTGATGAATTTAATGAGTTGCTTCCCTCTCCTGTAAAGCTCATTAATCCACCCACATTCTTTATACTTCACAATATCATGCATCAAAAGGTTCAATGTGTGAACCAAGCACCCAGACCAAAAGATGTGTGGATGAGTACGCTCAATAACTTTTCCTACTGCCTTACAATTTGCTGCATTATCTGTGATCACTTGAACCACATTATTCGGACCAACATCTCTGATTGATTGCAATAGGAGATCTGTAATGTTTTGGGAAGATGCACCGTTGGAGGAGGAGTCATGACATGTAATAAATACTGTACCACTAGCAGAAACACCAAGAACATTTATCAAATGTTGGTTTCTAATATTTGTCCACCCATCTGACGCAATGGATACCCCACAATCTACCCACTCATTTGTAAAACGTGTCAAAGCTCTTTGAACCTTTGCTTTTTCTCTTTCTAATAACACTGTTCTAGTTTTCTCATAGTTGGGGACTTGTATCCTTTTGGGGCTGCATTGATGGCCTTTACCATTTCATGCCAATAGGGAGAGCGAAGCACATTGAATGGTACACCGCAAGCACAAAGAAATCGGACTATCTTTCCATCCACATAATCCCTCCCAGCAACATTAAGGAAATTCCCTATTGTTTTTTTACCTCGAAAGCTTGCAGAAGTACCATGAGGTGATGAGCTACCGAATCTAGAGGTTGCACTTGATTCAAAATGAGTATTTTGTTTCTTGCTTTTTTGTTGTGCAACCTCCTCTATTTGGATGTATTTTCTTCTTTGTTCAGCTGAAATGTTTGGGCAAATTTGTATCCCCACAACACCCTTTTTATCATCACTGTCCATCACCCCACAAAGATGCCTCCTCACACGGGTATATGAACCACTAAATGGTTTTCTTCCATGACAACCATGAGGGCACAAAAATTTGTAGCTTCCACCAACCTTTCCCCCTTCAAGTTTGGTCACATAGTTCCACAAGGGTGTTAATGCAACTTTCCCCTCTAGTGTTTCAGTGTTCCCTTCAAGTTCATCCCCTTCCTCTTCAAACCCTTCCTCCTCATCATACATTGGGTCACTCATATGGGGATCACTATCCTCTTGTTCTTCTTCCCTTCTATTCCTATCCCGCTTACCATCATTAAAACCAAAAGTGAAATGGTACATAGAAGCCAAAAGAACACCATCTTGGAATATGGATATAGGTGGTGGACAACCTGCAATTAAATGAGAAAGTAGAAAGAATGGGAAAGAGTAGGAGGGAGGAGAAAAATACAAAAAACAATGTCAAAAAAATGAGGGAGTTTGGGGTTTGCACTTACCTCTTTAGCTCTTGTAGATGGAAGTCCTCCAAGCTCCTACTCCTTCTATCAGCTCCTCCTCCTTCACTCCTCCAAGCTCCCCTCTCTTTCTCCTCTCTTCTCCAAGCTCTCACAAAATAAAAGTGAGCAAATGAGAGATGAAAGGGTCCTTAATCCCTTCACTCCTCACCCTAACCCAAGGTGGACCCACCCCCAACAAAGAACAAAAAAAAAGGGAAAAAAAATTAAAAAATGCACCACTTTGTGGCCCGCGCAGCAGAAATGGCCGCTTGCTCGGCGAAGCGGTTGTGATCCGTACAGATCCGACCCGGAAACGCCACGGATCGTACGACCGATCCCCCGTACGAAATGCGTTTCAGAAAAACCAAAACGCGGATCAGGCCGTATGGTTTCAAAATGGCAGGAACCATATTTTTCAGCGTGATCTGCGTTTTGGTTTTTTCGAAATGCGTTTCGGAGGGCGGATTGCCCATGGATCCGTACGGATCGCGTTTCGGGCTTTTGATTTGGGGGGGGACGTTTCCTACAACACTGGTCACAACTGCATGGAGGCAGTGTTGTGCGTGCGGTTGGAGGCCTATAACTACATGGAGGCCTTGCCATGCGTGCAGTTGGGAGTCTAAGTCAATGAAAAGAGCCCCAACTCAGGGTTTGGTCACCTGGGGTGGTCCTTTGGCCTCTGAGTGTTTCCTGTAGCCTTGAGGGATGTTGTGAGTTGTCAGTTTGTAGGCCCCACTTCTTTAACTAGACCTGGGAGGTCGGGTCATGTAATAGTATCTCTTCGTAATGTTTACCCTGGTAGGGGGTTGAAATTGGGTAAATGTGGGAGGGGGGAGGTTACACAATTATTGAGGATAGATACCCCAACATATTTTGGTTTGGATGTTTGGTTCACACAATGAACCTGTTGACCACTACATGTCAACTACCCATAGCAGAACACCCCTTTTTTTCGCAAAAAGGATAGCGCTTGATCGACGTGTCCGTGCCATTCGACTATCATCATCAGCCCGATCATGTTATTTTGTAAACCTAGTCTGCATGTGTAAATTGTAAATAATCTTAGCAGATCTGTGTCATGTATGTATTTGCCTAGGTAAACCTAATCTTCTAGTGGTGATCTATGTTCCGGAAGGTTTTTTGTCTCACCGATCCATGATCGGCAGAGATTTCCTTCAGCCAACCCCAAAGCTGGAATGGATTTTGTCATTAGAATCTTAGGGGAATCCTAGTGTGCTAGGTCGAGTCTATGTAAGAGTAATTTGGAAATAATCCTAATTATTTGGTTAGGTTATTACAAATTGCTTGATCTGCTAGATTATATTTGTGTCGCAAGACTGGGTAGTCTATGAGGGTCTATGTCAAATGGGTTTGCCCCCTTGAGATGTAAAATTGTAAAAGTCATAATGTAAAGTGTCTTGAGGGTTAGAAAATGTCTTATCTTTTCATAAGTCCCAAGTCCTAGGTGTTTTTTTTTTTTTTTTTTTTTTTTCCAAAGGCTAAGTTCGAGGGTCCAATAAAAATAATAAAAAATAATAAAATTAAAAAATAACTAAAAAATAAAAAATAAAATAAATTAAAATTTAAAAATAAATTAAAAAGATAAATAAAAATTTGAAAAATAAAATAAAATAATAAAATAATAATAAGTCAAAGTTTTGAGGAAATAAATGCAAGATTTTAATTTTTTAATATATTAAAATGCATTTAAAATTTTGGCGGATGAGATTAAAAGAGATTTTGATCCTCATTGACGGTCAAGATCATTTTGACATGGATCACTCGAACTAGCCGTTGGGGAAATTTTCCTTTAAATAGGGTGTTAGGGGTCATTTGAGATCATGGGATTTGTGAGTCTTGTGCTAAAGAAAGCTCTCTTGTAGTCATTTTTCATGTGCAATAAAGAAAGACTTTGGGGTTGAAATCTTGCTGGTGTTACTCTTCCGGAAATGCTGTAAGATGTTTTATTTCTGTGCATGATTTTAATTTCAGCCATTGATGATAGCTTTATGAAGAGTGATTTTAAACACAGATATCTTGTTTAGTCGCTAGGGTTTGAATGGTAGTTAAATTTCTAAATATGATGGCAGGTATCTCCATTACATTTGGATTTTAGTATCGTTTTCTCCTTCTTCGTTAATGGTTGAAGTAAGCTGTGCAAGAAAATCTAGATTTCGAAGATCAACGGGCGTTTGGGGAAGTTCTCGGCTGAACCAGCCAATTCCTGGATTGCATTTTCTGAAGAGCCCAGCTGGTTTTAATCCCAGGCTTATCATTAGAATTTCTGTTGTGGAGGCATGAAGGGTTTTTTGAAGCACCTCATCTTAAATTCAAAATCTTAAAAAATATTTCTGTGGCATACTGACAAATCTGGCTATTTAGAGCCTTTAAACTGTGAATATTGTATTTATTTAGCTGGTTTTAGGGTTTTTAGTTTTGTTTCTTGCACATTTTATTTCTGGGTGTTCGGTTTTTGTTATTGCAGGTTGCAGGGCTGAGAAGAATTTTTTGTTTGAAGCCAAATCTAGGCCCTGGAGGGTAAGATCTGGCCTCAAGATCAGTTCTTGCAGGGTTTTTCTGAAGGAATTTGAGGGCTTTTTCAGGCTTTTTGCTGTTGCCCAGGGTTTTCGTTTCTGCAGGAAAAATTTCGAATTTTTTTTAAGGGTGTTCGCTGCCCTGGGCCTGCAACGGGCTCCCCATCAATTTCCCACGTAGCCTTCACGCTGCCATCTCTACGCCATTGCCCATCTGCTGGCCATACTCTTTCAATGTTGCTTTTCAACCTGCTTTTCTCACGCAGTCTCTCTCACGCTTCTCCATCAGCTCCATCCATCGCCCTCGCTGCTCCTTACCTGCTCCAAAACCTGCGAATAAACCCCCGAACCTGTGTATCAAGCAAATGATCAAAGCCATTACGCAAATACAATTTCGATTTTTTATTTTCTATATATTTCGATTTTCATGTTTAGTGTTAGCGTGATTTTTATTTCAATTTCATATAATTAGAATTCAGTACTTTGAATTTTTTTTTTTTTTTAGGATTTAGATTTGATTTTTTTTTCATAGTTTAGAATTTAATTAGCTTTCTTTATTTTAAGTTTCAGTGTCATTTAATTTAGATTTAAACTTTTGTTTATTTTGGTTTTGATTTTTGATTGATATGATTTAGAGTTAGATTTTAATTTTATTTAGTTAGGATTTAGATTTAATAAATTTTCATTTTTGTTATATATATAGATCAGGTGTTAGTTCTTTCATTTTGATTTCTTTTAGCTTAGCTTTTAGTCTTTAGTTTTAGTTTAGTTTAGTTTCATTTCAAATAAAATAATAAAAAATCAATTAAAAAAAATAAATTTAGATTTGATTTAAATTAGATTTTGATTTTTTTTTTAACTTAGGTTTTAGTTTTAAATTAGATATATTCAATTTTCCTTTTGCTTTAAAAATCAAATATAAAAAATAAAAAATATAAAAAACCTAAAAAAGCATAAGAGTTAATCCTTAGGTTTTGTTTTTAGCTATTTCTACATTGATAAAAATAAAGAATTAAATGATTTAGAAAATCCCCTCTAAAAAAAGAAAACAAAAGGAACAAAACATAAAAGGTTCCTTTTTTTTTGGGTCTTAGTTTAGATTAGATTTTAATTTTATTTAGATTTTAGTTTTGTTTTATTTTGATTTTAAACTTAGAATTTTATAAAAATATAAAAATATATAAAAATTAATTTTTTTTGAAAAGATTAACTAAAAATTGAAAATTCATTTTGGTGTCTTTTGTGGTATCTATGTTCCACTTCTCTATAGTTAAATGCGCTTAAATGTTTATTTAAAGATTAGCTATTGAAAAGTGGTGAATCATTTTGTGAGCTGGTTAGCATTTAAAATTTCGTGGTTTCTTGAAGTATTTGATCTTTTGAAATTTATTTGCTAGAACATTGCGCATCTATTGAATATTTTGCATCTAGTGAAATTAATCGTTGCTTGGATTATATAATGCTCGTGACATGTTTGATATTTTGTAAATATTTTCAAGCAATCATTAAATTACTTCATAAGCAGCAACAACTAATTAATTACTTGGTTTTCATTAACTCCATAAGGCACTGGTCTTAAGCATTTAAAGATCTAATCAAATTCTAAAATCGATCAAGTGCTTGTTTCCCCCTGCTGTGTCTCCCAACCCAACTGGTTCCTAGTTGGTCTTCCTTTTTCCCATAGGGTCTACCCCCCTTAGCCTGCTTCAGGGAGACGACTTAAACGGAGAGATCGGGGATCAGGGTGACAACCCCCGGTCTGAGCGTTGTCGCGCTGCCTAGACAATCTGTGCGGCAACAGAACCTTTTGATGCATAATATTATTTAGATAAAGGAACCTCAATACAAATGGATTGGTTCATTGTACAAGAAAGGAAAGAAAATGATAAAATTCATTACAATCATAGCAATGCCCATTGCCTTATTCGTAGTCACTCGAGGTTGGAGTTATTGAAGGTAGCAAAGACTTGATTTTCTAGTTATTACCTCACCTTCAGGAACCTTTTGAAAGTAAGAGAGACATTGGCGAGTATGGTATCAAGTGAATCATGGAAGATATTAAAGGACATGGCTGCGACAACATCTGACAGGGAAGGTTTTCAAGAGGTGGAGGATATCGTTCTTGATGGTTAGTTTTAGACAAGTGTGAGGAATATTTTGCAGTTCACAAAGCCCATTTATAACATTATTCGTTTTGCAGATATAGATGCGCCAATGATTGGGGAGGTATATTAGCAGATGGATAGCATGCTAGAACAAATAAAATATATTGTTGAGCCGAAAGATCCCATCTTGTATGATCATAGTCACAAACATGTGGTCAAAAGGTGGGATAATCTTGATGTTCCACTCCACGTTTTGGCATATGTCATTACTGTTGAAGAATGTAACTAGTGTCAGTCTTCATAATTATATTTTGATGTAATGTACTTGTCAAAAGAAAAGAAAAAGAAAATTTAATTATAAAAAGAGAAATTATTGCTAAGCATGGGTTTCATGCTTTGTTTATTTGTTTCTAGGTCAAAAGCCTCCATTGAAGGCTTCTAGGGTTGAGTCTTAGGTCTTTGTCCATGTCATAAAATTATAGACCCTTTTTGGGCTTTGTAAAATTATAAAAGAGTGAAATTTTGTAAGACTAATCTCCTCCATCAAGTCGACCTGCTCTCCACATCAAGTCAACGTCATAAAGGGTAACCATCACCTTGTAAAATACTATAAAAAGGAAGTGCATTTGACCTATTGGAGTAGATTATCAAGCAATTTGGATCTGTAGTCATTGCAAGGGAAAAGGAATGTGAGAAGCCTATTTTGAAAGGACCTATCATGACATGAAGTAAGAAGATCGAGCAAGGAAATTAAGGGACCGAAAATCTATGCCTATTCTCTCACATATACGAAGAAGTAAGTAATAAGAACCATAAAATTGCGGTGTTGAAGGTATAGTGCGAACTATAGAAATTGCAGTGCAAACCAAGATCTTTTTTAAGGAGCATAATTATGTTGATTTGTGAAAGTATGGACTGAAGTTTGACTGGGAAGGCTGACTTGATGGAGTGAAGGAGGTCTCTTGTCTTAGGTCCGGGTTGTCTCAATTTGATTTGAATCTACTAGTGGAAGAGTTTGAATGGGTTTTTCCCTTCATAGGGTTTTTGCCCTGGCTTGGAGCCTATCTCTGGTGTCCTATTGTTGCATTTGTGATCTTTTTGTTTGGCATTTGTCTTGATGATAAACAAAACACAATAATACTAATGAAGAAATAATATAATGATCATAAGAATTTGTCAAAGGTAAGAGAAATCAAGTTAAGAAACCTAATCTATATGTTGCCCTAAGATTTCTCAACATGGTATTAGAGCTAAGGGCAGTGATTTGAGGCAGCTAGAATATCATTCTTTTGCAAGAGAACAAGAGTTTCAAGCCTTTCCATGAAGGACGAGCCACTCTAAAGGAGGAACAAATTTAAATAAGTCAATTTTGGACCATACCTCTAGGCCATAGGCCCGAACAAGACAAGCGAAGGAGTTTAGTGAGTCTAGAAGCATCATTCTTGAGGACCGAGAGGCTAGATTACTAGCCTAGTCAAGACCGACCTCTCTGTGAGGAAGACCAAACTCTTGTGCATGGTTATCAGGGTCTGAGATCACCTCTGAAAATTTGAAGTTACAATATATGAAAGTGACCATATTATAGTCTACAAGTGTCTCTCATGAACTAAAGGTAGCCAACAAAGAAAAGGAACCAAGATCGACTTGCTTGGAGGAATCATAGGCTTGTTATAAGTCACAGTTACCATTGAAGAAGTCGAGATACTTGTGAAAGAAGATGCAAACCTATGGATATATATATATATATATATATATAAGAGATTTGAGCCCTAATAGTGGTATAAAAGCCGACTTTTGGAAGATTCCTCAATGATTGTCTAATAGAAGAATATATCAGTTGTTTATGGCAGGCTCTTTGTTGTGACATCTTGAGATAATTCTGACCATATATATATATATATATATATATATAAAGAATCTCTGTGTAAGAGACCTCTATCTGAAGAAGCCTTAACCAGAGGGTTATTATTTCAGAACTATATAACAGAAAGCCAAGCCTACATCTTTTGGAAGGCTGTTAAATCCATTTTGGTAGCTCTAGACCTAGAGTCCAACCTACAAAAGAAAAACTATAGGTATCAGTGAAGGGAGATAGTTGTGAAGAGCCTATGCATCTCTGTCTATAACAGTGAAAAGGAAAGTTTTTAAGTCTTGTAGCAACTCTTGTAAGCCTCTACCACTTTCAAGAAAAAAAGCATCCAACATTTTAGAAACCAGCTCAAAGTCTTCATTTAAATCAAGTAAGTATTATTATTACTCTTCATGTTTTTAGTCATCTAACAATGTGTAAGCAGTTTGCAAGAAAAGGTAAGAAGCTCAATGGAATATCAATCTTTCAAGCATGAAAGACAAAGGTATGCAAAGTTTTTAAGGTTTGTATAACTTGTTCATTTATTAAAGAATCCGATGTCTTAAGATTCTAGGATTGTTAATGACTTGGGTTTGTAAACCCTAGATAATACATAGAAAGTCTCATTCATTTGTTCCCTATCTCTCAAATGTCTAGGGTTTGTAAATAGTTAGGAATATATATCAACCCTTAAATAAGAATGAAATTAAATGATGTCTAGACTTTGTATCTCAAACTTACTCTCTTAAAGGTAATGGAAACTCTAGATAATCATCACACTATTGTACTTGTATATTTTGGTTGTGCTTGTCAATAAATATTGCAAGTATATATTAAGAATGGTGACTTGGTAAATCGACTTGGATCCTTGGGCACAATGTTACCGGAATCGCCCCCCCCCCGGAGGATCCAAACCCGGAACCGCGCCCCGAGCGGTTGCGTTCCGGAATCCACAGAGGAATCGCGGTTCCGTTTTCAAGGTTGCGCGGTTCCGATTTTTTTTAACGATTCCTGCCAAAACAGGTTGCGCCACCCCGGAATCGCGCTTCGGCATGCGGTTCGGGCATGGGGTGGCGCCACGCAACCTGCCCGGAAGCGCACGCCACCCGCACGCCACCCGGGCGCAACCCGAACGCAACCCGCGCAGTTCAAATTTTTTTTTTAATTTCATTTAATATCTAACTTAACTAAGCATGAGGGGGTGGGTTAGGGGTGGGTTAGGATCACTTTAGGGTGAGTTTAGAAAAGAATAAAGCCCCCATTCTCTTCTCATTTTCTCACTTTGAGTTTATGAGAGTTGGAGAAGAGAAGAGAGGAGAGGAGAAGAGAAGAGAGGAAAGGAGAGGAGAAGAGAGGAGAAGAGAGGAGAGCTTGGAGGAGTGAAGAAGGAGGAGCTAGGAGAAGGAGGAGGAGCTTGGAGCAAGAGCTTGGAGGACTTCATCTACAAGAGCTAAAGAGGTAAGTTCAAACCCCAAACTCCCTTGTTTTTTTGAAAAAAAAATTGTATTTTTCTCCTCCCTCTCCTACTCTTTCCCATTGTTTCTACTTGCTCCTTTATTTACAGGTTGTCCACCACCTATATCCATATTCCAAGATGGTGTTCTTTTGGCTTCTATGTATCATTCCACTCTTGGTTTTAATGATGGCAAGGGTGAGGAATAGAGGGGAAGAGGAAGGGGATGAACTTGGGACTCCTAATAGTAGTGACCCAATGTATGATGAGGAGGAAGGGTTTGAAGAGGAAGGGGATGAACTTGAAGAGGACACTGAAGCACAAGATGGGAAAGGTACATCAAATCCCTTGTGGACCTTTGTGACCAAACTTGAAGGGGGAAAGGGTGGTGGATCTTACAAATGGATGTGCCCTCATGATTGTCATGGAGGAAAACCATATACGGGTTCATATACCCGTCTGAGGAGGCATCTTTGTGGGGTGCTAGAGAGTGATGAAAAAAAGGGTTCTGTGGGGGTAGCCATTTGCACAAAAATTTCAAGTGAACAAAGACAAAAATACATCAAAATAGAGATGGCTGCACAACAAAAAAACAAGAAACAAAAAACTCATTCAGAATCAAGTGCAACCTCTAAATTTGGTAGTTGCCCATCTCCTTATGGTACTTCTGCAACCTCTGGAGGTAGAAAAACAATAGGGGATTTCCTTAATGTTGCTGGGAGGGATGATGTGGATGGAAAGGTAGTCCGTTTTCTTTGTGCTTGCGGTGTACCATTCAATGTGCTTCGCTCTCCCTATTGGCATGACATGGTAAAGGCCATCAATGAAGCCCCAAAAGGATACAAGGCCCCCAACTATGAGAAAGCTAGAACAGTGTTATTAGAAAGAGAAAAAGCTAAGGTTCAAAGAGATTTGACACGTTTTACACATGAGTGGGTGGATTATGGGGTATCCATTGTATCAGATGGGTGGACAAATATTAGAAACCAACATTTGATAAATGTTCTTGGTGTTTCTTCTAAGGGTGCAGTATTTATTGCATGTCATGACTCCTCCTCCATCAGTGCAACTGCACAAAACATTGCAGATCTCCTATTGAAATCAATCAAAGATGTTGGTCCGAATAATGTGGTTCAAGTGATCACAGATAATGCAGCAAATTGTAAGGCAGCAGGAAAAATTATTGAGCGTACTCATCCACACATCTTTTGGTCTGGGTGCCTGGTTCACACATTGAACCTTTTGATGCATGATATTGTGAAACACAAAGAATGTGGGTGGATTGCTGAGGTTTACAGGAAAGGGAAGCAGCTCATTAAATTCATCACAGGGCATACAAGGGTAAACTACTTCTATGGCACTTACTCCAAGTTGCAATTGCTTAAAATTGCAAAGACAAGATTTGCTAGTTATTACCTCACCTTTAGGCGGCTAGTGAGGGTGAGACAAGCTTTAACTAATCTGGTGTGTGCTGAAACATGGGATGAAATTAACCAGTGTACAGATGGTGCTACTGCAGATGTAGTCAAGGACACTGTTCTTGACACTTACTTTTGGTCACAGGTTAAATATGTTTTGCAATTCACCAAACCAATTTATTACATGATCAAGTTTGCAGATTCAGATCGACCAGTAATTGGGGAGGTGTATGAGCAAATGGATAGCATGTTGGGGCAGATTAAAGACATTGTTGAGCCTAGAGATACCACCTTGTACAATTATATTCGTGAAGAGGTGGAAAAGCGATGGGATATGCTAAATGTTCCATTGCATGCATTAGCATATGTTTTGACACCTAGGTACTATCATCCATCATGGCTTTCAAAACCAGCACCTGGGGGGGGAAGCAGGAAAAAACCACACCAAGATAAAGAGGTTCACGAAAAATATATGGCTGCATTGAGTAGATTAATCCCTGATAATGAGGAGGCTGCATTGGTACGGAGACAGCTGAGCAACTATACGCTCAACACTGGTCCATTTGGGAGCATGCATTCAATTGAAGATCGAGAGCATTTTTCTGCTCGAGTGGTGGAACATGCATGGAGGGCCTACTCCAGTTCTACAGAGTTTGGCATTGCGGGTGCTATCACAGGTGGTAAACACTTCTTCTGCAGAGAGGTGTTGGAGCTCTTATTCTTTCATCCACAGTGTTAAAAGGAACAGGTTGAGTTTAGACCGGGCAGAGAGCTTGGTTTATGTTCATTACAACTTGCGATTGTTGTCCCATTACTGTGAAGATGCAAAGTCTAATAAAGACTTGTTGATTTGGGACAAGCATCCAGAGGAGCCCAATTTGGAGGATGGAGTGTTGCAACTAGAGCAATTAGAGGATGCTCTCCTGGTATGTCCATTATGGTATACCGTATGAATTTTCCAATTTTCCCTTATAAAGCATTTCTCTAATTCATGTTTTTAATTTTTTTGTTAACTAGTGTTTTTTTTTTTTGCATGAATTTTTTGAGCGATTCTAGGATGATGATGACCGTGTTGATATGCCACCACCCCCACCCCCATCTGGTCCTAGGTTCCATGGTTCAACACCAACAGCAGGGGGTTCTTCTTCATCAGTTCCAGTGCCACGACTTACACAGGGACCATCTTCTTCATTGCCACCACGTGGAGGCACGCCATCACGTTCTATTCGTGGTGGAAGGAGGAGAGATTAGTAGATATATTCACAATCTACTTCTTTTTGTCATAGTCTATAGATTACTCATTAGACTTGTAGACTTGTGAATTTGAATTTTGAACCTTTTTGGCTTGGCGGTGACCAAGTGACATATTTTGTAAACATTATTATTTGAATTTTGGACATGACAAATGTTGACAGTTGCTCACTTGCTAGATAAATCATAATATGCTTAAATGTTTTATGTTTTATAATATGCTTAAAAATTTGATGTATGTTTGTAATAGCTAGAATATAGATGATTGTTGTACATACTAGTAACTACAATGGAATCATGGATGCCATATCTATCTTGATTTATGCAAAAATATGCATGTTTTCATGTCTTCTACAATTAATTTGGTATTTGGGATGTTTGTTTTGAGTATAAATGCAAAAAAATATATAAAAATATATATATATAGCAGACGCTTCCGCGGACGCTTCGCTCCCTAGATTTTTGGAAAATGACGCTTCCGCGCTTCGCGCTTCCGCTTCGCGCTTCCGCTTCGCTCCCGCTTCGTGCAACACTGCTTGGGCACAAGTTGACTCATAAGGAAATGAACCATGAAAAATGTCGTCATAATTCAGAGGGAGCCCTTCAATAAAGAAACCTTATAAGGTTTGTAAAAGGAGTAACTCAAGTTATGTCTAAGACCACAATATTTGTAGCTAATCTTCTTCATTATAAGGAACATTCATTTTGAAATTTGCTTCGTATTACTATCTTATGGCTAGGATTTTGAATCATTAAGATTCTTGTTAGAGTGATTAATCTCTAGTTTAAATCAATCCTCTCTTTACTATTTTTGTTCACTTTGGTAAAACCCTAATTTTTAGGGTTCATTGTAAAACTCTAGCCTTTTGATGCTTAGGGTATGTTGACAATAATGATGAAATCCTAGTCTACTTAGGGTTTAGAACATATAATGATATCCTACTCTCTTGATCTTTAGAATTTTGGTAATGTTATAAAGAAACTCTAAGCCCTTTTAGTGTTTGTTGTTGATATCTAGGTTATATGATGAAACCCTAAATTTTTAGGGTTTGTTGAATTAGGGTTTATGACAAAACCCTTGAAAAAATTAATGAAAGATCTTAGGAATGAAATCCTAGGTGTATATACTTCTGTTTAATTGAAACCCTAGCTTGGTCAAGCTGTATATCTAATGTTAAAATTTTGATCTAGGGTTTACAACAAAACCCTAGTAGAATTTGATATAAAATTATAGGGCTTGATAATAAAACTCTAGATATAGAAATGATTTCATTATGATTAAAAATGCTAACTCGATATAGTTGCTGACTATTGAATTTTCTAAGTCTTCCCGTTAGAAAATTGTTCTGTATTCTGTTGATTTTTTTCTACTACTTGTCTAAATTCTTACAAGTTATTTAACACAGTTAAATACTGAAACAAACACAATACAATCACAACATCTACAGATCATCAGCTGAAGGAAAGCAAGAACACAAGTGACACCGTTATTTTTGGACAAATGTCCCTAGAAAACCCAATGCGGGAAAACCGGTGTAGCTATTCTGAGGGTTATATTATTATGCAGTCTTTCTGAGTACAATTGGGTGCCTAAACCGGCTCACCCGACAGAGAAAAATATATGGCAGCAATACCTCTATATTCAGAAACAGGTATTCAGAAAACCTGTCCCACGAAACCCTCTCCGACACAACTGAAGCTCAGCGCTGGCCCTTCTGGCCACTGCGTCAGCCTCTTGCTGACCTACGTCAGCCCCAAGACCCTCTGCGTCAGCCCTCTGAGGCACTGCGCAGCCTCTGGGAGCCTCTGCGTCACTCCCTCTGCCCTCTGCATGGATGACGCAGTCTCTCTGGGCTCTGCGCTGCCTCTGCTGGGCTCTGCATAGCCTGGACTGACTGCTGCTCTCACTGCCTTTGCTTCTGTGCAGGTCTCCCAGTGTTGTCCCTGCCTCTCTGCCTTTTTCTCACTACCCCTCGCTGCTGATCACTGATTCAACTTTGCTTAGCAACCCCGCTCTACAAAATGAATGACTGATCACTCTGGTGTGTTCTCCAGCTGACCCTCAAGCCTCCTCTTATGCTTTTCTCGTTGGTCCATCAACGACCGAGATTAAATCTCTAATCAACGACTAAGATTAGATTTGGCTTGATCCATGACTTTTGGAACATTCTTACCCAGTTTTATTTAATACCCATTAATATTTTATTTTTCCTAAGTTTAGACTTAGGAACTCCATTAAAAATATTAATTATTTTAATATCTCCCAAACCGGTTAGAATCTGCCCAAACCCTCTCTGGGTCTTGGAGATCTCATGCGCTTTAGCCTCTCCACCAATTTTCATGGATAGAGCACATCCGATGCTACCCCAAATCAACACTCCCTCTTAGCGAGGACCATGCTCTAGTAATACTCCACACTGAGTATCACCCTGATTATCCAACACCGGTCTCTGTGCTGATGCTAGGCCTCCCCACCCAACATCCTCTGCATTGTTGCCCATGGCCCTGCCACTACCACTACTGCATCTGTACGACAGTTCCCTCTGCATCTGTGTTGCTGCTGGTCCATACTCCCATCACTGCATCTGCGCTGCATCCCTCTCTCATCATGCTGCATTGTGCTACTACATACTGCTACTGCACAACAACTCAGTTACTGAGAAGTAAGTAACTGATCCACCCAACTTCTGACATCCTTGTCAGGCTAGAAACACTCTCGATGTTGAAGCTCCCTCTGCCGCTAACAAGTGCTCCCTCTGCCACTAACAAGTGCTCCCTCTACTGACCTCTGCGCTGCTGCAACAACTCCCTGCATCTCGCATCGCTGCACACCTTTTTGTGCCACCCTGCACTGGTGCAACACTTTCGTGCCTCTCACATTGTTGCAGTCTGCTAGCCTCGCGCTGCCAGGGGACTCTTGCACTGTAGCACTCTCTGCCGCTTCATCGCATTCGTCTCTACCGGCATCCGCTAGTCCTGCTACTCCTCTTCGGGGCTCTCATAGCAAGGTATAATCCAAGAGGTTGGGTACCTCGAGGATCCTGCCCCTCATCGCCTGTAGTCCGTTTGACTACAGCTCGATGTCTCCCCACTTCTTCTCAAGTGGCACATGAGCACTCATGGCACAATCGTCATCCTCCTCGACTTCTTTCTCCGCCCTTGCTGGTGCAGCCTTGGTCTTAGAAGCCTCTCCCTTACTCTTCTTCCTAGGACACTGGTTCGCAAAATGACCCAGTTCCCCACAATGGAAGCACTTGACCTTGGAGAGGTCCTTCTTCTTCCTCTTCTCTTGCTTTCCCGCAGATGCTAGAGCCGCATCCTCTTCTTCCTCCTTCTTGATTCTGACCCCTTTGCTGCTACTCCCCGCCTTGGTCACCCGTCTGATCTCTTCTTGACGAAGAGCCGCCCACAGTTCCTCCCAATCTGGAAGGCTCGTCCTGCCCAATATGCTCTGGACAAATACCTCCCAATTCTCTGAGACTAAGTTCAAAGCGGTCCGCAACATCAATTCCTCATCCGGCGTGGCCCCTATGGAAGTTAGCTAGTCACAGATCTCCTTCAATTGACCGAGGAAGACATCTATCTGCTTCCCCTTCTACATTTGGTATGACCGCAACTGATTCTCAAGTAACATCTTCCTCGGCATGGAAGTATGCTGGTACAATATCTTCAGGGCCTCCCACATCTCATTTGCCGTATCCTTCTCGGCAATATGCGATACCACATGATCCTTCACGCCATTAAGGATGATGCACTTTGGCTTGGCCATTGCCTCCTTGTACTTCTCATTTTCAGCTGGGTCAACTAGGATCGCCATTACTTTCAAGGCAAAGTTCTTGATGTGATATCTGTCTAGAATGGACAAGATCCTGGCCTTCCAGACCACAAAGTTGGACACTCCGTCTAGCCTGTCTTGATCTCTCAGCCCATTCACGACCATTTCGCTGCTCTTCTTTTGACTCCTTCGAGTCTCTTTACTTCCCTCCTGGAAGTCCTCTGTTCGACTCCTGTTGAGTCTCTCAACTTCTCGTCCGGAAGTTTTCAGTTCGACTCCCTCTGAGTCTTGATTTCCCTTCTGGAAATCCTTCTGTCAACATCAAGTTGCCCCACTCCAATTGTCTGACACTGATCTGGATTCCTTGGCTAGAAATCTGCCTCAGCAGAAACTCCCTCCACCTTGGTCTTGCCCTGTTAGGTACTGTTCTGACCACAGTACCCCACTAGCTTCGCTCCGCAAACTACACAACCTCCTATGCCCCAGCAACTGAAGGATTGAGCCACTTGGCTCTGTGCAATCTCGGCACCGGCAAATCAACTCCCTCAGCCAACTGTTTCAGCGCTCTTGGCCTCTGCGTGAGCCTGATTTTGCCTCCCTTAGCCTCTGCGATGGCCTCTCTCTGGCCCAAACTGATGACGCAGTCCCTCTGCATCACTCCTTCCTCTGTCGCCTTCTGCACGGATTAGCTACTATCACTCGGGATAGCTGATTCTGCTGCAAATGCTCTGCTCAGCTAATGCCTTTAGCTCTCCTGTGATTTGCAACCATGCTCCGATACCATGTTGAATTTTCTAAGTCTATCTGTTAGAAAATTATTCTGGATTCTGCTAATTTATTTCTCCTACTTGTCTAAATTCCTACAAGTTATTTAACGCAGTTAAATACCGAGATAAACACAATACAGTTACAACATCTATAGATCATCAACTGAAGGAAAACAAGCACACAAGTGACATCGTTATTTTTGGACAAATGTCCTCAGAAAAACCCAATGTGGGAAAACTGGTGTAGCTATTCTGAGGGTTATATTATTATGCAGTCTTTCTGAGTACAACTGGGTGCCTAAACCTGCTCACCCGATAGAGAAAAATATATGGCAACAATACCTCTATATTTGGAAACAGGTATTCAGAAAACCTGTCCCACGAAACCCTCTCCGGTACAACTGAAGCTCAGCGTTGGCCCTTATGGCCACTGAGTTAGCCTCCTACTGACTTGTGTCAGCGCCAAGACCCTTTGGGTCAGCCCTCTGAGGCATTGCGCAACCTCTGGGAGCCTCTGTGTCACTCCCCCTGCCCTCTGCGTGGATGACGCAGTCTCTCTGGGCTCTGCGCTGCCTCTGCTAGGCTCTACGTAGCCTAGACTAACTGCTGCTCTCGCTGCCTTTGCTTCTATGCAGGTCTCCCAGTATTGTCCCTGCCTCTCTGCCTCGTACTCATTGCCTCTCATTGCTGATCATTGATTCAACTTTGCTTAGCAACCCCGCTCTAGCAAAATGAATGACTGATCACTCTAGTGTGTTCTCCCACTGACCCTCAAGGCTCCTCTTATACTTTTCTCGTTGGTCCATCAATGATCGCGATTAAATCTCTAATCAATGGCTAAGATTAGATTTGTCTTGATCCATGACTTTTGGAACATTCTAACCCAGTTTTATATTAATACCCATTAATATTTTATTTTTCCTAAGTTTAGACTAGGAACTCCATTAAAAATATTAATTATTTTAATATCTCCCAAACTGGTTAGAATCTGCCCCAACCCTTTCTGGGTCTTGGAGATCTCATGTGCTGTAGCCTCTACACCAATTTTCATGGCTAGAGCACATCTGATGCTACCCCAAATCAACACTGACATCTAAGGCTTTAGTCTTAAAGATGGAATCTAGTGTTTGTGACAAAAACCCTAGCATAAATAGATAACCCTTGTTGAGTATGGACCTAACTAGGATTATGATTTGGATATCTAAAGTTTGATTGTTTTGATTCTTCCAGTCTAATGACATGCCAACCTTATTTTCATAAAGTTAACTTCATATTGGTACTTGTTGAAGATTTGATGATAATAATGATGAGCATGATGGAAAGAGGGCGCTATAAGAATAATGATGACATCAAAGATGCATAGATGATCTTGTTAGCATAGAAAGAATGATGTTCCTGAAAGAATGAAGCTTTGAAAGGTTGAGGTTTCTCCAATGATATGATGATACAAATAAAAGAGCCTGTATGGATGGAAGAAAGAGGTTTCCATTATAAAGAAGAAGTGGTATATCTCCCCAGTTAAGAGGGAGGGAATATTGTGACAACTATAGTAAAAGACCTTGAAGAAAGAATGAAAATCAGAGATTAGCTAAAGCACTACATATGGTTGATTGATGAAGTTATAAACAAGATTTAGATATTTTGGAAGAAGTGTTGAGGTTGAGTTTGGTGCTAGAAAAATTGAAGAAGGAAACTTCTGACGAGATGTGTTTTATGATGACCTAAGCAACATCAGTATATTTGAGAACCTCAAAGGTTTGTGCTAACTTATATATATATTTGAAAGTTTGTTACTAATATGGGCCGTGATTGTACATGGAGATCTCTCCATAAGAAGGTTCAACATCTTGGAAGCATGCTTGGACGAGTGGATATATCTGTTTTAGTTTATAGGGAGAGATGAAGCATCTTGGAGCAACAAGATGCTTGGGAGGACATCCGGCTTGTTGAAATTTGATGACAAAAAAAAGTTTCCTGCAATCCCAACCCGGTTTTAATTTCACCTTATCATTCCCATTCAGTTAAATGCCCTTTCCCATAAACATACATTCAACATATAGAATTTTGGAAATGAAAATTTCAGATTAAAACACATGGGATTGTCAACACATGCTGAAAATAAATATGGACATAACCAGACCAGCAACACACATAAAAATACACACAGATTTTTGGTCAACTTAGACCCAGGCAAAACCCCTTCAATCTTCTCCGGGGAAAACCTGTTAGAGAGCTCTTCAAATTTATTTATCTTTCAAGTTCAGGAAAAATACATTTGCAGACAAAACAAAACAACAAAATACAACTTATCTCTTCAGCCCAAAACTCCTTGAAAACTGTGCCCACTTTGCCTCGATTTCCGTGCCCACTTGAAGCTGAAAATATGTACTGTACGGATACCACTGTACGGATTTCCGTACTGTTGTATGAACTTTTTTTTCATTTTTTTTTCAAAAACTTCTCTCGAATGGCATGCAGCTCACAACATTCAATGTTGTTCGTACTGTACCTTCTGTTGTCTTCTATGCCTTGATTTCCATGCCCAACTTTGCCCAGAAATCACTCCTTCAGCTTGCTGCAACAAATTTCTCCTTCAGAACTTTTCTCTAGCTCTCAGCCTCCTTTCTCCAATCTGCTCATGAAGAATGAATACAGTGTCTCTTTTCTTTTCCCCCTTTTGTTTCCCTAAATGACTTTTGGCAACCCTAAGATCTAATGGCTCAGATTCATTTAGATCAAGGGATGAGAATAAATGTGCATTTAATTCTCACTTTCTATTTTTTAACTCACCCATTAAATAAAGTACCCACATTGTACTTTATGTCTAAAGTCACTTTTCACTTTATAATTTAACATTGACTTTACCACTTATAAAGTCACTTTCACTTTATAAAGTCACACTTAGGAAAATAATTATTTTGGACACTTTTCCCTAGGTAGAGACTAACCCATGGGAAACCACTTGTCCAAGGTACATTAAAAATCAACATGGTTGGCCTGTGATGATGTCTAGATCTCGAAGTAGGAAGGGTATCATTGGTCTTATAGAGCTTCGACCTTGGATACGATACCTAGATCTTTTTGGGTTGGTTTTAGAGCTGAGGCCTAATGGTACCCATAGTGGCAGAAGCTTGGAACACACCTTAGTCCCAACCAATTAGATACCTTGGTCAAGTATCTAATGTTTAGCATTGCGTATACTATGACTCTTCATAGAACATATAATTTTGAGTTCATCCTTGTGCCTATATATGTATGATTATGAATACCTCCCTAGTTAAGAGGGAGTGTTGAAGAATGTAACTAGTGTCGGCCTTCATAATTGTATTTTAATGTAATGTGCTTTTCAAAAGAAAAAAAAGAAAATTTATTTATAAAAAGAAAAATTATTATTAAGCATGGGTTTCATGCTTTGTTTATTTGTTTCCAGGTCAAAGGCCTCCATTCAAGGCTTCTAGGGTTGAGTCTTAAGTCCTTGTCTATGTCATAAAATTATAGACTCTTCTCGGGTTTTGTAATATTATAAAAGAGGCAAATTTTGTAAGACTAGCCTCTTCCATCAAGTTGGCCTGCTCTCCACATCAAGTCGGCCTCATAAAGGGAAACCATCACCTTGTAAAAGACTATGAAAAGGAAGTGCATTTGACCTATTGGAGTAGATTATCAAGCAATTTGGATCTGTAGTCATTGCAAGGGAAAAGGAATGTGACAAGCCTATTTTGAAAGGACCTATCATTACATGAAGTAAGAAGATCAATCAAGGAAATAAAGGGACTGAAAATATGTTCCTATTCTCTCACATATACGAAGAAGAAGTCTGTAATAAGAACCATAAATTTGCAAGGCCGAAAGTATAGTGCGAACTTCAGAACTTGCAGTGTAGACTAAGATCTTTGTTAAGGAGCATAATTGTGTTGACTTGTGAAGTATGGATTGAAGTTTGACTGGGAAGGCCGACTTGATGGAGTGAAGGAGGTCTCTTGTCTTAGGTCCTGGTTGTCTCAATTTGATTTGAATCTACTAGTGGAAGAGTTTGAATGGGTTTTCCCCTTCATAGGTGTTGTGCCTTGACGTGGAGCCCATCTCTGGTTTCCTATTGTTGCATTTGTGATCTTCTTGTTTGGCATTTGTCTTGATGATAAACAAAACGCAATAATAATAATGAAGAAATAATATAATGATCACAAGAACTTGTCAAAGGTAAGATAAATCAAGATAAGAAACCTAATCTATATGCTGACCTAAGATTTCTCAACAGTTATGCCAAAATACTACTCTCCATCTTGGTTGGCCCAACCTGCACCTGGTGGTGGGGTTAGGAGAAAACCTCATACAGATCCAGAGGTACAAAATAGGTATATTAGCACATTAGATAAACTGGTGCTTGATAGGGAGCAGTGTGCCAAATTGCGTGGAAAATTAAGCAAATACTTCAGTCAAACTAGAGTGTTTGGTTCTTTGCATGCTATTGATGATAGAGATAGAATGGATCTTATTGAGTGGTGGAACATGTATGGCTCCAGGGGGCCTTTGGCAAAATTGGCAGTTAAAGTGCTTTCACAGGTGGTTAATACTTCTTCTGCAGAGAGGTGTTGGAGCACCTATAGCTTCATCCACAATGTCAAAATAGACTGCCTTAATGAAAACTGGGCAAAAAACTTGGTTTATGTATAATTCAACTTGACGTTGTTGACACACTATAGTGAGTGGGCTCAATATGATAAAGCATGTCACTTGGGACAACAACCTAGAGGAGGACAATTTGGAGGATGGAGCCATACATTTGGAATAGTTGGAAGCAAAACTTTTGAAAGATGAGGATGAAGTAGCAGCAATGACACCAACAACCATTCCACCCCCATCATCCACTAGCAGTGCTTGAGTTGCACCAACTTTGGCGCCACCTCTACCTGCAACCTCACGTGGAGGTCATGTGCCTTCTGTCTTGGACGTGGCCGTCCGACTATGCGGGAGGAGACTCTCGATAAACCACGAGAAAAGAAATTAGGAATTTCTCATGGCAAGAAGAACTTTTGATTTACTTGTCTTTTCTAGTTTCTAGTACTTTTTATGACTATTGAGTATTTCATATTTATGGTATTTTTTGTGAACAATATATGACAATTCAAGTTTGAATTTTGAAGTTGGCAATTATAATTCATTGGTAATGATTCATGAATAATGAATGTGAATCGTGAAAGTTGAAACATTTCATTTCATGTTTGATATTCTTTGTTATAGTTTGGTAATGGTTACATGTACAAGTTTAGTGGTGAGTCATGACAAATGCTATATTTTGAATTTTGAAACTTTGAAACTTTAAGATTGATGAATCATGAGAATCGATATGTTGTAACTTGTATGTTGTGGATATGTGGTTGATGAAGATTATATCTTCTAGATGATTGATGTTATATTGCTTAATCCATGTTTTTAAGCTTTTTATATCTAATTCATCATTCTACATGCTTTTGTTGACATATATGCATCAAAATAGATAAAAATATATATTATTTAAAATTTGCTCCCGATTCGCTATTGACCCGGAAGCTTCTGAAAATTGTCACTTCCGGCTCCTGCTTCCGCTTCCAAGTAGCCTCCCTCTCTATCTTTTTTAGATATCCAGATCAATAGTGTTTGGCTTTATACATGATGGAGGCTTCTAGGCTTTGATTGCCTAAGTTTACACTTCTCCTGCTATCACACTCTATCAGGGTGATCACCTCTTCTATTCAATGCTCACTGACAAAGGTGCCAAGAGGTAGGTAGAAATTGGCTCCACCTTGGGTTCCAGATGTGTGAGATTTTAGTTAGACCCTTGGCCTTCATCCATGAGACCCTTGCAATAATGCTGGGTTTGGGCCCAGGGTAGTTTATGCTCATAGTACACACCTTCCTTGCCATCTATCTATCTAGATCTTAGCAAAGAGTGGCCATATTCGGGGAGCATTTTATGCTCAAATTTTCCAGTAATTCCAGTTCATTTGGAGAGTCCTCTATCAAGGGTTTCTTCACTTTGGAATTTGATGGTAGGAGAGTTCCACCTACTGTTAGTATTGATTTGAAGGCTAGCAGCTTCTTCTCACATAAGTGAGGGATGGCTCCTCCAGACCTTGAGCGCATTTCCAAGCACCTATAGTCAAGACATTTCTGTTGATTATAGTGATCTTGTGAGAGATCCTTTCTTCTCTAGGACTTCCATCTTTGTATCTTTTTATTTCTTAGACAATAGACTTTAAATTTTAGGTCTTTAACCTCAAAGGTTAGATATGCTTTTACAAAAGCTGCACTTACACTCCTACTATGTATTGCTTCTGATGTGCCTAGTAGCCCCTTTGACCTATTTATGGTCACTTGTTGGACATTATTAAGACTATCTTATCTTAGGCGAGAGATGTTGGGCGATGTGTTAAACTTTATACACTAATCCAAGATGATGATTTGGCTAGAAAAAAAACAAAAATACTCTCTCTTGACACTATTCTCAAGAATCTTAAATTCTTTTAAATGTACTTCGAATTTAGTGATATCATGCTGAAGCAACACACTCGAGAGTTTCCTGTAGACAAATGGGTTTATATCATAGTACAATCTTGCAAGTAGGGATCCTCTAAATGGAACAAGGAGACTTAGTCCTGGGATTTGTGGGTTGTTTTGTATGCACGATAAGGTTGTAGAAGCTTTAGATGCTTCAGATCTGCTGATCAGAACTAAAAGTCAGTGTATTGCACACTTCTTGCTTGCAGAACAAGCTAAAAGAGTGTTTGCTGATCAAGGTGTAACTATACATTTTATATGGAAGAGATCAATGTTAGTTATTGAAGCAAATTTAGAGCCTCATGTGAGTTACTGTGATCCAAGAAAATTTGAGATCAGTTCCCATGGAGCTTTTAGTAAGAGGAAGCACTTTATAGGACAATGCGACTGTTGTGGGAAAACCTATCTTTCTAAACTTAAAACATTGTGGATGGTTTGGAACGAACTTTAGAATTCAAATTTCAATATAAATGTTGATTTTGCTTAGAAAGGTAAAATTGAAAGGTCTAGGTATCATGGTATTCATTAAATTGTTTCTTGAGACCAAAATTAGAACCTATGCTAGTGTCTTATCTTCTCTTTGAGTTAGGATTACTGGTGTCTTCTCTATGGGGACAAAACATTTAGATTGTATCATCCTTTAATCTTCTTTTGGGCCCATGGTTGAGGGCTAAAGGTGCAATTTGGTTCTTTAGGGTAAGCTATGAAAATATGTTTTAGGAGTTTTAGTAACAAGCTAGCAATGAGATTATGTGAGAAAATAGTGATCTTCTGCATTCATTTTTCTTGTTTCAGATATCTGCTGGAGCAAAGCTTGTCGGTTGACAATCTTTTTGTGTTCATTTTAATTTTCAAGTATTTTCAGGTGCCTCTAATGTATCAGGTCTGTTTAATTACCTTGATGCTATCCTTTTTATGTGCTTTTATTCTATCAATTCTTACAGCATGTGACAGAGCCAATGTTCCTTGCATTTTTAGGCCCTGTTGTGTAAAATTAGAGCATCATGTTTGATGCTTAGATGGAGGAACAATATTCTCTTCTATTCTACATTCCCGTTAAGTTTAAGATTGATAATGACATAACGTGTTGCACAGGGTCGGGTTCTTTCCTATGGCATTGCTGGTGCAATAATATTTCGTGCATCAATGATTTTGCTTGGAGCTGCTACTTTGGAGGTACTTTCTATACTTAACACAAGTTGGTTTACACCTTGTTGCACGGCTGAAAGGCATTTTACTTCTGGTTTTGCTTTCAGTTTATTGAATCTACTGTTATGTGACATGTCACATCTCATTTTCATTGGTTGGCTGTAGAGATTTGAGATTGTGAATTTATTTTTGGCGGGAATTCTTCTCTATTCAGCGTTTAAGGTGCCATTTTAACCCCTTGACATTTGTGAAGAAAATTCTTCTGTTTTATTTTTGCATCAGTTTTTAACCTTCAAAATATGTCACATTATAGGGTTTATTTACCAGGATTGCAGGATGACCTAAAATTGACAAGATTTTTACATCGCATTTGTGTAGAGAATACATACTTTAGCTAATTGATGTAACACCTTGGATAGACGACTTGTAAAATTTTATGTGGACTGTAAAAACACTGGCCAGTGGCTGTTCTACTGAGTGCAAAGCCCCTCCAAGGCCTACAGCTTGGTTTAATTATTTAGTGAGGATCATTTTGCACAGTAAGGAAATGAAACACTATGAATTCAACTACCATGAACAGAAAAGTAGCCTATAAATTTTGATGTCATGCATGTCACAAACAACCTAATGCTGCCCCTGTTTTACCCTGTGGAAACATTTCCTATACTGTTGACTAAGTTTGACCAGGCTATAACTACCCATCAAATGTTCAAATCGGGAAAATTCGATGTGGCATGTAATCTTCTCATCATGCTCTACAATATGAGATTGGGATAACTTTTCGACCACTTGCACCTTTTTTGCATTGGGAACCATGAACTTGGGAACTGTGAAAGTTGTCATATGAGATTGCTATGCCATGGGAGTTGTCTTGAGGAATACTGCACCAAGGCCAAGTTGACCCACAAATTCGATAAGACTAACCATGTGGAATGACATAGTGCACATTGATGCATGTTGGGCTGGCCCATACACTGGTGATCACCCCTACAAATGTAGGCTCCCATAAAACCATGAGTCCTCAAGAGAGTCCACCAAAATCCATCCAATCTGGTTAGGGACGAGAGTGTTTAGGTGAAGTTTTGAAGGGACAAGGCATGGTCTGACCAAACAACTGGATACAACCTTAGATTGACAAGGGTTTGGGATGCATAATTAAGGGTATCTCATGGTTTTTACATGGCTTTTGACTTGTGACCTTAAGGCTTACAATGGTGGTGAATGTTGCACAAAAGAGTATATGTATCCTGTTAAGTTATGGTATGTTCTATGCTTAGAGCAGTTTACTTATCTTTCTTTTTATTATCTATAGATTAAGTAAAGTGTCCCCCTAAGCCATGAAGGCCTCTTCCTTGAAGAGGAGGGCTCAGGCGGAGGAGGATCAATAGGATCCAGGGGTTCTTCCACATCGGGCATTGTCTCCTCTTCTTTTTCGTTTGGTTCCCTGGTGTCAACTTCTTGAGTGTTCCTCAAAGTAGGAAGATTGTCCACCTTGCTAAGGGCCATATCTTCGTCAAAGTTGACATCATGACTAATCTCGGCTTCCCTTTGATCAGCTACATAGATTCTATAGCCCTTAGTATTTTCACTATAACCCACAAAGATTCCTTTCTTTCCAGATGCACCCAATTTATTCCTTTTCTCTTTCGACACATGAAAATATACCAAGCTTCCAAAAATTCTAAAATGAGATACGTCAGGTTTCTTACCGGTGAACATTTCTTCAGGAGTTTTGGAACCCAATGCTTGATGAGGGCATCAGTTTTGTACATATACAACGGTGTTTGCAGCTTCGGCCCATAGAAACTTCGGAAGTCTTTGATCATGGAGCATAGCACGGACAACTTCCATAATCGTATGGTTCTTCCTTTCCGCCACACCATTCTGCTCAGGAGTATAGGGTGTAGTGGTCTCCCTCTTAATGCCAGCCTCTTTGCAAAAGTCATGAAACTCATTGGATTCATATTCAGTCCCATTATCAGTCCTTAGGATCTTGATCTTCTTTTCGGTTTGATTCTCGATCAAGGCTTTGAAGTGTCGAAACCAGGAGAACACTTCATCCTTCTTTTTCAAGAAATATATCCAAGTCTTGCGAGAATAATCATCTGTAAAAGTGAGGTAATATAAATATCCTCCCAAAGAGTTCATAGGCATCATACCGGATATGTCTGAGTGAACCAACTGCAATATATTGGAGGTCTTGCTTTGGCTTGAGGGGAATGGTCCCCTTTTGAGCTTCCCTTCGGCACATCCTGGACATACACCTTCTTGCTCTAATCTGAACTCGGGCATCCCAGTTACCATTTTTCTTACATCAGGTAGAGCTTTATAATGAAGGTGAGCAAACCTCCGATGCCATAATTCGGACTGAAGAGATGTGTCACAAGTCATGACACCCAACGGACTTCCTCTGACCTGATATAATGAATCAACTCGAAACCCAAGAGTAAAAGCATCTTTAAAGTTCTTTTTCCATACATGTACCTTGCCATCGCTGAAAGCCACCTTGTAGCCTTTGTCTTCCATTGCCGAAATGGACACCAGGTTCTTTTTGAGATCAGGTACATATAATACATCTTGTAAGTGGATGGTATTACCCTAATTTAGTTGAAGAGTGACATTTCCTACACCTTTCACGGGATATTTTGAATTGTCTCCAAGAACAATTTCCAGGTTGGTTTCTTTCTCTACTAGATTATAGAGAGCTTCTTTGTAACCAGTGAAGTGCCTTGAGGCACCACTATCAATAAGCCAATTTCCCAGCGAGTCTGGGGGAGCAGTAGTAGATAGAGCAACTGGTAGATAATATTCATCTTGCTTATTGTCAACAGTGTTAGATTCATACCTGGAATTTCTTGCCTTCTTGAATGGTTGTCCTCTTCCTTGATTTCCGACACTTCTTTTACCTCTGCCATTTGACTTGCCATTCCTTTGATTGCTTTGAGAGGGATTTTGATCATCGTCCCGGTGTGAGTCCCTTTTATCAGGGATACTCCCTTGCATACTGACCCGTATTATTGCAATTGTAACATCGTCCTTTTCTTCCACCCTTTGGTCCAACCTTTCCTTTGAATTTAGCCCCAGAATTATTTCTTCTTTTAGTATGAGAAGAAAAGGCAGAGGGATGACCTTTAAGTATGGGTATTTCTTGCTCTTCCATCCTTATTTCTTCTCATACTAGAGTAGTCCTCCAAGAGTGGTGAGTGTCATTTCCCTGTCAGGAATTACTTCCCCAATAGATAGGAGATCGTTCTTGATCTCGGTGATTCTTAAGAAGTATGCTTGCATACTCTCATCTTTGCCCTTCTTAATTTCCTAAAGCTTATTTCTAAGAAACAAGACTTGATTTGCATCATTAACTTTAAATAAACTCACCAGTCTATCGTAGATTTCCTTGGAGGTGTTCAGCTCAGAAACATAGGCCACCAAGCGTTTGTCGATAGTCCCGAATGATCTTCTTTGCTTTGACTTCTCCCTTGGTCCATTTGTTCCTAGCAGCGATGGATGCATTTGATGGAGGCTCAACAATTCCGGCTCTCACTTGGTCCAACACTTCCTGTTCTTCTAATGTTAGATTGAGAGACATCTTCCATCCGTGATAGTCAGACTTCTCATGGAGTTTGTCTTCAGTAGGGAAGTGTGTTGAGGACCCCATGATTTTTTTCAGATAGCCTTGCCAACCTTCTCTTCGGTGATTGCTCTTGCTCTTGCTTGGGCTTTGTCTTCACCTTACCTCTAATACCATGTTAAGTTATGGTATGTTCTATGCTTAGAGCAGTTTACTTATCTTTCTTTTTATTATCCACAGATTAACAATCACATGTACATTAAGTAAAGTGCAGATAGAACATTTAAACGATCAACAGAAAACAAGCCAAGACAAGAGACACAAGATGTGGCGGCTAGCCAGGGACAAACCCCAATATGGGGAAACCCTTTGATCAAATCTTCTTTTATCTTCAATAATTCAGCAAAGAGAAATAGTACAAAGATCTGATTTATATCAGCAGCAACAAACCCTAGATCAGCCCTAAACTAGGGCAGCAAACCCTAGATCGAACTCGTCAAGTCTCCACCGGTGAGTCGTTCACCATGCACTAGTCCAAGACTTCGCCATGCACCAGTCCAAGACTTCGCCGCACATCAGTCCAAGACTTCGCCGTGCACCAGTCCAAGACTTCGCCGCGCATCAGTTCAAGACTTTGTCGTGCACCAGTCCAAGACTTCGAACGACCTGTTTCGGCTCGGGTGAGAGAGAGCCTTTCTGCGCAGGAGAGAGAAGAGATATGATGAGAAGTGAGTGACCAAATGAGGAGGAGTCATCTTGTATTTATATCCAAACGTTGAAGGTGAATAGATGTGTCTGTTGGGCGTATGAGCCTACATAAGTTGTTGGCCGACTTTGATAATTTGTCAATAATCAAAATAAATTCATATCTCCATATATACTTATCGGAATCAGAGGATCTTTAGATCAACCCTACACCTCTCGACGAGAGGAATCTAGGAAAAATATTATCAGCCATGAATAAGGTGACCCACATGGAGTTTAGCCCTAGTTGCCAATTTTAACATATCCCTTATGACAATAGGGATAACGGGCCCCTTTCTGAGGGTGAAGTCCTTTAAGAAGGCTGTGGCCCACTAACTTGAGAGGGGGCATCTTCTTTGCGGTCTATAGTGATGAAAAATAAGTTTAGCACTCTGGCCAATACTTTGATCTTTAAATGAGGCTCTCTCTTTTTTCTTGGAATGTGAGGGATGATGATCATTGGTAGGAAGCAAGTTGTTCTAGTAGTTCCTTAGAAAGTTAAGCTAGAGATAACTTTTTTGGAGGAGGTCAAATCAACTGGATGTGAGCTTTTCGTCACATGAGTTATGTTTGAATGACATAGTGCACATTGATGCATGTTGGGCTCGCCCATACACTGGCGATCACCCCTACAAATGTAGGCTCCCATAAAACCATGAGTCCTCAAGAGAGTCCACCAAAATCCATCCAATCCGGTTAGGGACAAGAGTGTTTAGGTGAAGTTTTGAAGGGACAAGGCATGGTTTGACCAAACAACTGGAGACAACCTTAGATTAACAAGACATAGGTTTGGGATGCCTAATTAAGGGTATCTCATGGTTTTTACATGGCTTTTGTCTTGTGACCTTAAGGCTTACAATGGTGGTGAATGTTGCACAAAAGACTATATGTATCCCATATGACACAGGGATAACAGGGCCCTTTCTGAGGGTGGAGTCCTTTAAGAAGGTTGTGGCCCACTAACTTGAGCGGGGGCATCTTCTTTGCGGGCTATAGTGATGAAAAATAAGTTTAGCACTTTGGCCAATACTTTGATCTTTAAATGAGGCTCTCTCTTTCTTTTTGGAATGTGAGGGATGATGATTATTGGTAGGAAGTGTTGATTTGGGGTAGCATCGGATGTGCTCTAGGCCTCAAATTTTGCAGGGAAGCTTGGGCACATGTATTCCAAAGAACCCAGAAAGTGTTTTGGGAAATTCCACCCAGAATTCAATTTTATTAAAATAATTAATATTTTTTAATGGGACCCTAAGTCTAAAGTTTAAACTTAGGAAATTAAAAATATTAGTGGGTATTAATCTAATTGTGGGTGTAACTTCTAGAAGAAGATGAGGATCAAGCTAAAGTGATCTTAGCCATTGATTAGCTTTTAATTTGGGCCGTTGAATGTCAACGAGAAGATTATTTAAGGAAGCTTGAGGGTCATTTGGAAAACACACCAAGAGATCAAGAGATCGAATTTCTGAAGTGAGAAGTTCTTAGGAGGAAGTTCTGATCGAGGAGATTTCTTGTAGTTGAGGGGCAAGGATAACATCCAGAGAGAGAGAGATTTTCTTAGCCGGAGAATCATCAACAGAGAGAGGCAGAGAGTGATCTAGTAGCCCAAACGCAGAGGTTGACGTAGGGCCACGAAGGGCCATGCAGAGGCAGCACAAAAGGCGAGAGAGAGTTCGAGGTTTTGTTGGGGAGAGTCAGTTTTAGAAATCGAGAGCCAGGGTGTGAGACCGGGAGGCTGAGAGCAGAGACTCCGGGCAACAAATCGATCATCAGACTGGCTGACGCATTGCCTAGAGAGGTTGATGCAGGGACTGCGCAGAGGCAGTGTAGGGCCTGCCATAGGCACTTCATCCAGTATCCGGATCAGCCAAGATTTTCTCAGTGATTATGCGAGGTAATCTCACGAATCTTTCTGCCAGTATTTCTCTTTGTAACTGAATAACCAGAGAGGTATTCAGAATTTTCTACTGCTTAATAACAATAAACCCTCAGATCTGTTGCACCGGTTTTCCCGCATTGGGTTTTTCCGGGGACATTTGTCCAAAAATAACAGTGTCCATTGTGTTGTATTTTCTTTCTTGCTTGGTCTCTTGTTTCTGTATAATATTTAATTAAGTGAAGGTTGCAGTGTATATATTACGATATTTTCCATAGGAAACAAGAAGTAATTTGTTTAAAGGAATTTAACAAATAGGAGTAATATCATCAGTTGCTGCAGTAGGGATTCCGGTTGTGGAATTTTCACGAGAAGCACTTTTCCAATTAAATATTTAAAAACACTTTTCCAATTAAATATTTAAAAGCATTTTTCCTTTCTCTATTTAATAAAGTGACTTTTATAAACTAATTAAAGTCACTTTTAATGCTAGAAAATGCTTAATTCACCTCTGTGGTCACATTGGCGACCCAAAGCCCCATTTTATCATTCTACCCTGTAGATATTTTCACCCCAATTCCAACGAGCTATTACACTAAGGTGTTTCCCCAAGTAATCAGCAGTGCGGAGTTGATCTCGATGATGAAATATGGTAAGCGATCCTAGTCAGACCCATAAAACTCCTCTAAAATCCTTTGGGTCCACCAGTGGAGTAATCCTGCTCCTATGACCAGGCTGATACAAGCTTTGGAAAACCATCCTAACCACCTCGCCTAGTAATCCAAAATTTGGGGACATTACATCCAATTGGCAAAGAATCCTGTATATAATTGGGACTGAGATGTCTTCATATATTGAGACAATGCTGCTTTATGAGATAAGCTTAGTCTTGTGGTTACTGCGTGCGTGAGAGGGAGGATGAATAAGGTATCCTTTTGTGACATGTATTTATTCTAACATAATATTTGATGTAATGTCCTGCATGAATAGGAGAACACAAGACTGCTACTAAAAAATTCTATGTAAGGCAATGTGATTGAACTGTTCAATGAGTTGTTTAAGCTGGTACCAGATATGAGCACGTTGATATGTTTATGATTTATAGTGAGTAGGATTGATCGAGGACACTAAGCCAACTCTTTCTCCCTGTCTGAGCTCCTAGTGTGAGGAATTGAGACATAGGGCTCTTGGGGTTGAGGGATCTCTGGACAATAGAGTATCACCCCTTTATGTCACCCATTGGGTGGAAGATGTTTGCTCCCCTATCTTGGTCTAGCAGAGTATACCCCAATTGGCATCTGTTTTTCCCACCCATCTAGCTAATGGGTGCTGGCTACTTGAGTTAGTCGCGATCCTTACCGCTTATGGTAAGTAGCATCTTGCTCAAGCTAGAGATGCAAGTGTTCTACCACATGATTCTTAAGGGTCATTGTTGGGAAGATCAGTTGGAAATAGGATGGATGAGATATTGTATCTCGCCTATTGCTCGATATAGGATGGAAGACATATGCTCCCCTATGAGATGACTTGGGGTGAGAGTGTCCCATAGGACCTTCCCCACTGTAATAGACATGAGGTCTGAGTGTCCCATAGGAGCTTCCTCATTGTCTTTGGATTTCGGGTTGAGATAGGTTCCCTGATGTGGTTCTAGGTTGGGCAGGGCTCCCTGATGTTGTTTCGGATTGAGATAAGCTCTCGGATATTGTTGAGGGTTGAGCTGGGCTCCCTGACCATGATGTTAAGCTCTCTGATGTTTCCCAGGTAGTAGCATTAGGTTCTTCGTTGGAAGATGATTTTGGGTGGTAGCATTAGCTCCTCGATGAATAAAGGGTGGTAGTTTGGGCTCCCCTTCAATGTCAAATTCTTCTTCTTTTAGATTTGAGAGTGTTTAGCAAAGATGAGCAAAGATGAGCAAAGATTAGTAGAGATAAGAAAAGACGAGAAAAGTTAAGCAGAGATGAGCAGTGACGACATTTGTTGATATCGAGATACTTGTGATGGGTCACATGTTGTAGTCGATAATTTCTCCCAAGCTGAGAGGGAGTGTTAATTTGGCAGCTTAAGGACAAATTCCCTCCTTTGGATAGTCTTCCTCATCAAGAAAGGCCCCTCGTATCCCTTGGAAGAATTTAATTTGGTTAAGGAAAATTATAATTTTAATACGAAAACCCACATGTGCACAAAAGGACAAGTCGGCCCTAAGAAGAATCTAGACACCCTTGGAAGCCTATAAATACATGCCAAGTGACCCTCATTTGGGAATCATCTTCAAGTATTCTCTTCTTCTCTCTTCTTTGGTTTGGCTCACACAGGTCTGAAGTTGGTTCGTAAAAGTTCGTTTGCACAGGTCCGAAATTGCAGGATCCAAAGCTCACACATGTGATCTAAGGTTTTTGATTTGCAGCCATAGGGTTGCCACATGGAATTCTCGGTTGCAACCACAGGCACACAGGCTTATCCATGCGGTTGGGGGGTTTTAACTGCACGCACATACACTCTCTCCGTGTGGCTGCAAACTAGAGTTTTATTTTTATAGTTGACTGCAGTTGACCACAGACTGGAATGTTATCTCTGATCAATACTGTTGTTGGACTCATATATTGGATATTGTTTGGTTGATTTTTCTAAATAGTCTTGTGGATAAAGAATTGGATTATTGTACTTTCTCTTTACTGAAACATTCAATGACAATCTAATAAGAAGAAGAATTTGAAATGGTTTTCCTCCTTGTGGGGTTTTGCCCTGATCTTCGACCAATCCTGGTGTTTCTATGTGTGAATGCTTTTCTTCTACTGTTCCTTTATGTTCTACTGCACTGATGATGATGTTGTTCTTTCTATATAATTATCAAAGCAAAGAACAATATAGCCTGAAGAAAAATTAACCGTCATCACCTTTAGGGACTACGCCCCTTGACTTAGCTAGGAGAGTCTAAACAGTGTGAGCAGGGATTAGAGTGATAGTCCCTACTCTGAGCGTTGCGCCTTAGGTGTACACTTTAGGCGACGACATTTTTTGGCGCCTTTGCCGGGGATAGAGTACTTTTGTTCCTGGTTCTTGACTAACTATTTGGTTTTTGGCATATTGGATTTTCCAAGTTAGGTTCTTGTTCAATTAGCAGCTCCACTCGATTCATTTTCTGCAAGAATCTCTCGTAGAAGGCATCCAAGCCTTTTGGTTGATCCTACTCTAGATCCTGAAAAGGTTTATAGAGTTTGATCCAAAAGGTTTGCTTCTTGTAGACTTCTTGCTAATCTTGGTCAAGAAGCACTCCTTGATCTCCATTTGCTTTTCCCTAATCCCCTTGAACAAGTCATCATGAATAACTTGTTTGCCCCTTGTAATTTCACTAACATTCAAGGCTATCCTCATGATGTTCCGGAGAAAGCTATCGACAAGTTCCCTTCTTTCCAAGACAGTAATGCGATTAGTGCTAATGATCATCTTAAGAAGTTTGAGTCATGTATTGGAAATTGGTGCATTACTGCTAATCATAATCATGAAGATGTTAAAATTAGGCTCTTTGTTCTTTCATTGGAAGAAGAGGCTATGTATTTTTCCGTGATTTTCCTGCTAATACGTTCGATTCTCTGCAATCTATTATCACCTCTTTTAAAGATAGATATGGCGATAAGAAAGAAGAAAAATATTTGATTTATGCCATTACTACCATTAAGAAGAATGAAAATGAGATGGTTGAAGAATTTAATAAAAGGTTTAATGATATGCCAAAGGATTTGTCTCAATATTATAAGCGTCCTACAAAGTCTCAATTGTTGCATTATATCAATGCATTTCCAGCTGATACGTCTTTTGAGCTGTGGCGCTCTAATTCTAATGATTTGGCGATTGCCCAAGCTTTGGCTAAAGAAACTGAGAAATGTAGAAAAGCAGTTGGTAACTTTGAAATTCCAGGTTTTGAAAGGGGTCCAAGTAAATCAAAGGAATCTAAAGGAAAAATTTAAAGAAACTGATAATGGTCCTATGCAGAAATTGATGCAGAAACTAGAAAGTATGGAGCTTAATCAAGCAAAGTAAATATCAAATCACGCTAAGGAAATAAATGCCTTACAGGCTAGGTTGGTCCAGATGGAAAGATCGCAAGCACAAAATTTCCAACCTAGGAATAATAATCAAGGTAATCCACTTGAGCAAAGACCACCAAATCCACTTGAGTTTGCAAATATTGTTGAACAATCTATGCCATATTGTAGACCGTGTGATGGTTTTCATGAAGAATCTACTTGTGTTGTTGCGAGAGGAATCCTGAATAATGAAGAGGCTGGGACAAGTAATCAGATAAACATAGTTGGTAAGGAATACCACTTATCCATGGAGGATTAGATGGAAGTTGTGGAGAATAGTCATGATGTTAAGACTCTCCAATCTTCTCATAGCGTAAATATTTTAGTGATGAAAGGATAAGATTATTGAACTATATGGTGAGAAGCCTTCGCTAAAGCGTATTTTGGAAATTGCAAAAGATAAAGGATTAATGTATCAGCGAAGGGATAATAAACAGAGTGAAGATCAGACTGCTTCTAAGACTTATGATTCTGGTCTCAATATTGGTTGGGAAGGATGGTTAAAAAATGCAAAGGTTCCTGTTCCGGTACTGGAACTTTTGAAGATCCCATCTCAAAAGGAAAAATTCTTAAATGCCCTTGGAATCAATCAAAGGGAAGTTATTGCTATGCATCATGATGAGCCTGAAGATGAAGAAATTATATTAAAAAATCTGAATTGTTATATGGCGAATGAAGATCATCAACCATTCTTTATTTCTTTGTTGGTTAATGATTGCCTTTTACACAATTGTATGCTTGATATAGGAGCCTCAGCTAATGTTATGACCAAGAAAGTCGGGGAACAATTAAACCCAAGGATATCAAGGCCTTATTGCAAGATATGTTCCATGGATTTGAAAAAGATTGAAGTAATTGTCTTAATCAAGGACTTACAAGTTTTCCTGGCAGCATACACTGATAGGATGATTACTATGTATATTGCTGTGATTGATGTAACTGATCCATGGGGCATGCTTCTATCTGGAAAATTTGCTGCATACCTTGGGGGCAGTATTAAGTTGGACTTATCTTATGCTACCATTCCTTCAGGCTATGGTGGTATGGTCACACTTTACAGGGAGCTCGAGAATAGATATCATGTTGAATATCCTAGAAAGCCAAACAACGTAACTATAGGAGGGTCACTCATGCATGACAACAATGCAGTGTTAACAAATTTCCTAGAAACTATGACAATACAGACTCAGAATGAAGAAGTTTGGCATGACACAGAAAGCTTGGATCATCCATCAGAGCTTTTTCCAGAAACTTCTTGGGCCTAGCCATTTTCCACTTGGAGGGGGATCTAGATTTCTCCATTTTCTACATAAGGAAGCTATTGGCTCGTCATTTGTCATCGGAAAAATTTGTAATCGAGCTCTGAATCAAGCTCTGCTGGTTGTAATACTTTTAAGTTTTTTGGAATATAAAGCTAAAGTCTTTGGGGTTTATTTGTGATGGTGTTCCTCTTCATTTTCCTGTGGTAATGTTTTCTGGATCATGTGCTTAATACTCTGCTGAAAGAATTTTATAGATTATTATTTCTTTAGCCATTTGTTGGATCAACTATTTGCACAAGTATCTTGCATTAGTTGATGGGTTTTAGAGAAACATTTTAATTTGATCTATCTAGTAGGTATCTTTAGATTTTGAAGGTTATTATGTTATCTATGCCTCTATTGGTCTAATAGTTTGAAGTGTGTAGAGACTTTAGGTATTCAGATCTTGGGCGTGAGGGGAAGTCTTTGGCTAGACCAACCCACTCTCAAGTGAAGCAAACTCAAGAGCCCATTTGATTAAATTTCATGGCTTATCTAATGATTTAATTTGCAGGGATTTTGGCTATTGCTCACCATAAAAATTTATTTCCATCATCTATTTGAATTTAGTGCATTAAAAAATATATCTGCTTCTCTCTTAAAGAATAGATTTCCTTTGCTTCTCTCTTGTTAATGTCAGTTGCATTTCATAGTTTATATTTTATTGCATTCTCTCACTTGAAATCACTATTGGCAATCTCATTTGACTTTTAGTAATTGTGTTGACATCATTTGAAATTCACTAGTTACTAATCTCAATATTTCATAAGTGAAGAACATTTTAACAAACACTATAAATAAAGGCATTTGATTTGGTTATCATTTTTTTCATCATCATTATTGTTTCATTGAGTAATCTTGGAATTGCTTCATTGATCTATTAGTGGAATCTTGTAACTGTGATATCCCCAACAAATAAATTTTGCTAAGGTGGAATTCCAATTTTGCAATTTTGATAATTAACCAATGTTTTGACTTAGGA
The DNA here is from genome assembly GCA_031772625.1 of Pinus tabuliformis. Taxonomy (NCBI): domain Eukaryota; kingdom Viridiplantae; phylum Streptophyta; class Pinopsida; order Pinales; family Pinaceae; genus Pinus; species Pinus tabuliformis. Next base: position 581,938,437 of record CM062819.1, on the reverse strand, counting down.
GAAAGAGTGGAGGCACAAATTAATTCTGTGAAGGGTAAAGGGGTGGCTAACTTAGGAGAAATAAAAATTAGAAAGATGATGAGTTGTGGGGGCCACCCATAAGGAATTCAAACCCCTTAGATGTTGGCCAATAATTGTCATTGATGAAATATAAGCTCCATTGATGGAAATATAAGCACAATGGATGCTGCATTGTTGGAGGATTATAATTGATAACACACCTGATGACATATATCATATTAAACCAAAGTTAAATCAGAGAAATATCATATCGACGTTTTTATTGTGTGTCAAGACTTCGATCACCGATCTCCGACTTTGATCTCCGATCTCCGACTTCGATATACAATCTCTGACTCTGATCTCTGATCTCCGACTCCGATCTCCGATTTCCGACTCCGATCTCCGATCTCCGATCTCCGACTCCGATCTCCGATATGCGATCTGCGATATGAACCTTTGATCTTGATATGCAATATGGACCTTCGATCTCCGATATGCGATATGGACCTCTGATCTCTGATATGTCATATGGACCTCTGATCTCCGATATGCGATAACCTTCGATTTGCTTCGACTTCCGATATGCGGACCCGACTTGATTTATGTTAACGATTTAATTATTAAATTGCATCCGCCACTTTATTGAAACTTTTGAAATTGCATCTTCGATAAGACCTAATCTTTGATTGCCGATATGGTTGCAGACCCGATTGGCTTTATCATAACATTTTAATATAATATAGCATCCGCTGCGTCAGAACTTTCCTATATCGCAAGTTTTGCACGCCGTGTCATGTTAAAGCTTCCGATACCCAAACCTTCGATACCCATACAAGTCGGCCTCACTTCAAATAGACGTGTCCCTTCAGTTATAAATGAAATCACTATAAATACAAGTCTAAACCTTTATTCCAACTCATCTATTTGGTGAAGATCTATTACAGAGACACATTACAGTTCACAACTCGTGAACTAGGAACACCGAGAAGGAATTGAAGAATTAAATTGTTTGGGGATATCTGTTCTAGAGCTTGGAAATCGGATCTATAGAAGACTTGTGGCTCGGATTTGGGAACATTTTAGTTTCGATGGAGCCCAGATTTGTGGGACATTTCAGTTTTGATGGAGTGCGGATTCGTGGGTAGTGCAGTCTTGGTGGAGACCAGATCTTAATATAAAAGTGTGAAGGAATGTGATCTCTTAAGACTACTGAAGGAGGCTTAGTGATAAAAAGGGTGAAGAAATATTCAGACCATCTGTGGAAGGGAAATACCTACAGCACCAGTAGACGGTTATTGGTGGAAGCTCGGACTTTGAAAGGCTCAGTCCTGTAGCTTAAAGGCTCGAAGTTACAGTGACTTGTGGAGCTCGGACTACACATCGGATCCGTGATTACTTTAAGGACAATCACCTGTGGCTTACAGTTTGGATTTGTAGCTTGCATACCATTTAGATTAGTGGCTTACACAGTTCGGATCTATGGAACTATGGCACACATAAGCTCAAAACTGTGGTGACTCTATCAGTGGAGGTTTGGACCAATTATAGCTCGGACCTATAGCAGACTTATGTGTGACACTTCAGACTTGAAACCTCTGCGCACTCTTGAATAGTGAAGAACTTGTGGCCTTGAACAATGAAGATTTTGAAGGCTTGAACAATGATGAATTTGGAGGATTGAACAGTGAAGAACTTGAAGCTTTAGATAGTGAAGAACACTCCTATTCAAATCTTGGACAGTGGACAAAATTAGTAGTCTGTGGCAGTCTTGTGGAGCAACTGTTTGACTATTGAAGGAAGTCCTGAAGGTTTTGAAAGTAAGTCATTTATACATTCTGTTTGTTAACCAAAGTGAAAATTCGAGGGTTGGTGCCCTAGAGGTTGGAGCCTCTAAAAACAGGGTTGGAGCCTTGAGAAGGATAGCTTTGGAGCCTCTCAAAAGTCCAAGTTGGTGCTTGGCAACAGGTTGGAGCCTGGAAGATTGAAGGGTTCATGCCCTCAAACATCATTGTACTCAAATTTTTGTAAAAGAGGATTGGTGTCCTCACTTGTTTATAATAAAATACTTATTATTTATTTTTCTGATTATAATTGTGAAGAATCTTAACTGGTAAACATAACAATTGAAAAGAAATACTGATTCACCCCCCTCTCAGTATTTCCAACATTAGAGAAGTATGCACCACATGAAGGAGGAAACAAGGGAAGAGCTCGATTTGGTGGGCCCACAAGGAACATAAGGGGCAACAACTATATATACGAGGAGCAACCTCATTTTGAGGGGTTTTTTGAATTGCGCATCTTGGCATAGAGTTTGCTTGAGCTATTGAGCCAAGTCAACTGGTGTTGCTCAACACAGGGAATTCCAAGGAGAAATTCCCAACTCTCTTTCGGTGAACCTCGAGTGTCACCCTAAGGGAGAGATTGAGACTTTTCAGAGGAATGCATTTCTGGTGATTGTGAGCCATTTCCGCAATACCTACAGCCATTGTGAGTTTTCCAGGGGGGACGCAGTAGCAGAGTTTGTGGTGCTGGGTTTGGGGTCTTTCCAGGGGAGCTTCACTGAGATAAATTGCAGAGATTTTCCTTGTGGAGGGACGAGTTTCCTTGGAGAGTTTCAGGGCTGGAGATGGCTGTTGCTGTGAGAGCTGAATTCATCATTTCTAGGGCCTGCGCAGTGGTCTTCTTGGGCATAATTCATGGGGTAAATTTGAGATGGAGTTGGGATGGATTTGAGCAAGGATTTCACTCTTTTCTTTATGGAGTCCCCGAAAGCACCTAATAATTAACCAAGTAAAAAAAACCTCCCAGAGTAAACTCATTTGATGATAAAGTCCCAAGTTACCTAGGCCTGTTACATGACTCAATTCTTCACACTGAAAATTTCTGAATCTACACTTCAGAAATGCTACTGCAATCACTGGTTTGTCATACCTTACTTGTTTTTACATTCAACAAGTTATTTAATTATTTAAACATTGATGAAAAACACTATTGTAGACTACACTAACACACAAATCATAAATTGAAATAGATATGAGACAAACACACAAGGGACACCGTTATTTTTGGACAAACATCCTCGGAAAAACCCAATGCGGGAAAACCAGTGCAACGACTCTGAGGGTTTTCTATTATTAAGCAGTAGTTCTGAATACAACTATACTGGCTATCCAGTTACAAAGATAAAATATACTGGAAGAAACCTAAGTGAGATTACTTCACTTCACCCGACAAAATCCCTCTGATCCGACAAATGGATTGACTATCCCCGACTACAACTGTGCTGCCCCTTTGCAGTAGCTGCGTGGGCTTGCGTGGAGCACTCTGAGACTCTGCATCAGCTCTGCGCTGCCTCCTCTGCCTCCTAGAGCTCTGACGTCAGCCTTCTCGGCTGATCCTGCAGCTCCCCAGTTGAATTCAGATTTCTACAAGAGGGCAGCTCTTCCCCTGCGTTGTCACCGCGTCAAGCATGTGTGGGCCCTCCTGGCCCAGTTTCAGCCTCCCTTGGTCTGTGCTACGTCCTCTGGCGTATTGCCTCTCTTTGCTGAGTATTTGGGGTCCAGAGAAGATCATTCAACCCCAACTATCCCTGCCCCTCTACCGCAACTCAGATCACCTGTTCGACTTTCTCAGCAAACCTCGCCCCAGAAAAATTGAATTGACTGATCAATATGGTGTATTTCCAACTGACCTTCAAGCGTCCTCTTATACTTTTCCTGTTGATGAATCAACGACCGAGATTAAGTCCCTAATCAACAGCTAAGATTAAAACAGAGTTGATCCTCGCCTCTTAGAAGCTTCTCACCCATATTTTTATTAATACCCATTAATTTTTTTATTTTTCCTAAGTTTAGATTTAGGAACCCCATTAAAAATGTTAATTGTTTAATAACTCACAATCTGGGTGGAATTTCTCCAAACGATTTCTGGGTCTTGGAGATCTCATGTATTGTAGCCCCTCCACAAAATTTCGGAGCTAGAGCACATTTGATGCCCAAAATCAACACTCCCTCTTAGCGAGGAATGTGCTCTAACAATACTCCCCAATAGAAGCATCACACTGATCCACGACATCGGTCTTCTGTGCTGCTGATGCTTGGCCTGTTGTGCTTGATCCACTGCACTGCTGCAACCTGTACTGCTGCCCATGACACTGCCACTGTCACTGCGACATCTGTACTGCAGCTCCCTCTCAATACGCTACATCATGCTACCCATAGCACTACCACTGCTAACTGTTGCACTGCAATTCAATTGCTGAGAAGTAAGCAACTGAAAACCCACCCAAAAAATTGACATGCTGGTCAGTCTGGATGCCTCATGATGCTGAAGCTACCTCTGCTGCTAATCTGTGCTGACCCTTTGCTACTATTGCGCTGCTGCAATCTGCTCTGTGGCCCCTGCACTGCTGCAACCTCCATTGCGCTACTTCATACTCTGGCATTCTAGCTCTGCCATTGTTGCTCCATCATCCCTCGCACCAACTGACTCTCGTCATTTTGCTACTGTCATTAAGGGCTCTCATAGCCCTATGTGATCCAAGAGTTTGGGCACCTCAAGGATCCTGCCCCTGTGTAATCCTCCCGACTACTACTCGATGTCGCCCCACCTCTTCTCCAGAGGTGCACGAGCACTCATGGCACAATCCTCGTCATTATCCTCCTTGTCAGCTATTGCTGGAGCAACCTTTGAGTCAGAAGCCTCTTCTTTGCCCTTCTTTTGGGGGCACTGAGTGGTGAAATGTCCTAGTTCACCACACCTGTAGCATCTGACTTTGGATATATCATTTTTCTTCCTTTTTTGCTGCCCATGCTGTCTTGATGATGTGAGTGTTGGAATTTCTAAGTCTAACTATTAGAAACCCTTCATGTACTTTTCTGATTTATTTCTGCCTACTTGTTCTGATTAATTAACAAGTTATTTACCATGTAAATACTGAAAATAAATACAAGTACATGCTCAACACATTACAAATCATCAACTGAAGGAAACAAGACAAGCACACAAGTGACACCGTTGTTTCTAGACCAATGTCCTCGGGAAAACCCAATGCGGGAAAATCGATGCAGCTATTTGAGGGTTTTATTATTATGCAGTTTCTGAAAACAATCTGGGTGCCAAAATCGGCTCACCCAACATAGAATAATCTCGGCAGTAGTACCTCTCTACTCGGAAGCAGATATTTCGACTTAAACCCCGGATAAACACTCTGATAGCTCCTAGCTCCAATTTGCCCCACGAAAATCCCAGCATCAGCCTCTAGGGACTGCGTCAGCCCTTTCTGGCCCAACGTCTGCCCAACGTTTGCCCAACGTCACCTTGGCTTGCCCTGCGTCAGCCTCTGGAGGCCTTGCGTCAGCCCTTAGAGCCTCTGTGTCACCCACGCTGGCTCTCTGAGGCACTGCGCAGCTCCTCGCTGCCTCTGCGTGAGCCCTGGCTGGCTCTGCATGAACCTCTGGTTGGCTCTGCGTCCCTCTCTCTCGGCATCTGCACTGATCCTCCTGGTAGTATCTCTGCCTCTCTGCTTCTGTATTCACTGCCCCTCAGCTGCAACTCTGATCACTCTTTCGACTTCCTTAGCAAACCCTGCCCCAGAAAATCGAAATCTTGATCAATTCGGTGTGTACTCCAAGTGACCCTCAAGCCTTCTCTTATACTTTTCTCGTTGACAATTCAACGGCCAAGATTAAGTCCCTAATCAACGGCTAAGATTAGATCTGGCTTGATCCATGACTTTTGGACCCTTCTAACATAGTTTTATATTAATTCACATTAATATTTTATTTTCCCTAAGTTTAGACTTAGGGACTACATTAAAAATATTAATTATTTTAATATCTCTCAAACTGTTTAGAATCTGCCCAAACCATTTCTGGGTATTGGAGATCTCATGTGCTTTAGCCTCTCCACCAATTTTCGTGGGTAGAGCACATCCGATGCTACCCCAAATCAACAGCGAGAGCTACATCCTCCTCCTCCTCCTTCTTGACCCGGGCTCCTCTGCCACTACTTCCTGCCTTGGTTAGTCTCCTGATCTCTTCCTGTCGAAGGGCTGCCCACATTTCCTCCCAACTAGGGAGAGAAACTCTGCCCAAGATACTCTAGACAAATGTCTACCAGTGTTCGGTGACTGCATTCAAGGCAATCCTGACCATGAACTCAGGATCTGGTGTAGACCCCACGAAAGTCAGTTGGTCTCGAATCCCTTGCAACTTGAGAAGGAAGGGATCAATCTCTTCTCACTTCTGCATTTGGTACTGTCTCAGCTGATTCTCCAATAGCATCTTCCATTGAACGGAAGTCCCTTGTACAAGGTGGTCAGTGTCCCACACCTCCCTTGCTGTTTCCTTCTTAGCAATGTGTGGGACCACATGATCTTTGACCCCGTCTAGAATCATGCATTTAGCCTTCGCCTGGGCCTCCTCATACTTCTTTAGCGGATCACCGTCGATCGGAACAACAACTACCTCAAGGCTTAGTCATTGATGCAATTCTTGTCTAGGATTGCCAGGATCCTGGCCTTCTAGATGACAAAATTGGATGCTCCATCTAATCTGTCCTGATCCCTCAGTCCATTGACTGCCATCTCTGCTCAAACAAGTGTAGAAAAGGTTCTCTTCTCCCTCTCTTACTGCTGCCCAAACAAGACTCAGATCTGGATTTCTTTGGTGCTAGAAATCCTCTACAGAACAAGTTATTTCTAGACTCCCTCTGAGCTCTGATTTCCTTCATGGAAATCCTCCCACGAAATGTCGAATCACTCCTCTCCAATCCTCCTTTGCTGCTGCTCAGCAACCCGGTTCTAGATTTCTTTGGCTAGAAATTTGTCAAGGCAGTGACTCCCTCTACCTCGGCTCTGTCTCCTCAGACACTGTTCTGCACCAACAGCAACAGCGTCCCACCAACACCATAGATCGAAACTGCACTGCTTCTCGTGCCCCGACAACTGACTGACTTGAGCCTCTTAGGCTCTGTGCTGGCCCAGAGAGCTGAGAGAGTCACTGCGTGAGCTCCTCTCCAGTACTGCGTCACCCTCTACAGGCTTGAAACGCTGACACAGGCACTGTGTGAGCCTCTGTGTCACTCCTCTGACTTTGCGTCACCCCTTCAGCTGCTCCTGTGGCTTTGAAACAATGCTGTCACTCCGGACAGTTGCTTCTCTGCAGCAGTTTTCACTGGATCTCTCGGCTGATGGCTTCAGTGTCCTATGATCTGCAATGCTTTGATACCATGTGAAAATTTCTAAATCTACACCAAAAATCCTACTGCAATCACTAATTTATCATCCCCTACTTGTTTTTACATTCAACAAGTTATTTAATTATTTAAACACTGATGAAAAACACTACTACAGACTACACTGACATACAAATCATAAAATGAAATAGATATGGACAAACACACAAGGGACACCGTTATTTTTGGACAAACGTCCTCAGAAAAACCCAATGTGGGAAAACCGATGCAACAGCTCTAAGGGTTTTCTATTATTAAGCAATAGTTCTGAATACAACTGTGGATGCCCTCCCAACTATCTAGTTACAGAGATAAAATATACCGGCAGAAACCTAAGCAAGATTACTTCACTTCACCTGGCAAAATCCCTCTAATTCGATGACTGGACTGACTATCCCCGGTTACAACTGCGTTGCCCCTTTGCAGTAGCTGCGTGGAGCACTCTGAGACTCTGCGTCAGCTCTGCGTTGCCTCTTTTGCCTCCTGGAGCTTTGACGTCAGCCTTCTCGGCGGATCCTGCAGCTCCCCGGCTGAATTCAGACTTCTGTAGGAGGGTGGCTCTTCCCTTGCGCTGTTACTGCGTGGGCCCTCCTGGCCCTGCGTCAGACTACCTTGGTCTGCGCTGCCTCCTTTGGCATATCTCTGCCTCTCTCTACTGAGTATTCAGGGTCCTGTAGAAGATCCTCCAACTCCATCTATCCCTGCCCCTCTACTGCAACTCAGATCACCTGTTCGACTTTCTCAGCAAACCTTGCCCCAGAAAAATCGAGCTGACTGATCAATATGGTGTATCTCCAATTGACCCTCAAGCGTTCTCTTATACTTTTCCTGTTGATGAATCAACGACCGTGATTAAGTCTGTAATCAACGGCTAAGATTAAAACAGACTTGATCCTGACCTCTTAGAAGCTTCTCACCCATATTTTTATTAATACCCATTAATATTTTATTTTTCCTAAGTTTAGACTTAGGAACCCCATTAAAAATATTAATTACTTTAATAACTCAAAATCTGGTGGAATTTCCTCAAATGATTTTTGGGTTATGGAGATCTCATGTATTCTAGCCCCTCCACAAAATTTCGGAGCTAGAGGACTTCCGATGCTACTACCCAAAATCAATACACACTAGCATCACTTTACATCATCCCCACAAGGCTTGTGGAATCTAAGTACAACATGAGAAGAAGATGAGAAGAAGAAATAGAGTTAAAAAACTCTGATGATATAGTGAACTCTGATGGTGCATGAAGCCTCTGACATATCTTCGGGGGTGGAGTCTTCAAATTTTTTAGGTACACTTCAGTGGTCAACATCCGGCTCTACATGGGGATGCATGCTAGATAGGAAGTGATAGTATGCAAGGACCTGGAATCCGCATCCACCAACAAAAGACATATATCAACAATGTCCGTTCAAACTATCATCATATAAAATCAAATACAAAAAAGAAGTACATAAATGAAAATTTATTCTAAGAGCATAAACTGAAACTACTCCTAATCGCAAAAATGACAAAGATCAAAGTTAGAGATACAATACGGAGATGCTCCATGCCATCAAATATTCTCTTTGTAGAACAGTTTTAGTAGTTGGCCATTGACAGGTAGCTCAAGTGATTCTTTGTCCAAGGTGCTCAAATGGTCGGATTCCTGTCCAACTGCTTCTCTTATGATATATGTCCCAAGCCACAAACTATCAAACTTACCATGGTTGCCCGACTTTTCATTTTTGTGGTGCTACAACAAAACTATATCACTGTTAGAAAAATTCCTACTGTTAGATGATTTGTCAAAATTTCTTTTGACCTTTGATTGATTTTTACAACAATGCTCAAAGGCTCTTCTCCTGGTTTCATCCAATTCTACAATTTGGTTAATTCTATTTTGCACAACATCTTTCTCAGATGGAAAGCTTTGTAGAAGCTGGTAAGCTGGGAGCCTTAGGTGCATAGGAAGGGTGGCATCGAAGCCCTAAACTAACTCAAAGGGACTCTTTCTTGTTGAACTCTTCTTTGTAATCCAATCAACCCAGAAAGCATATTTAATTTTGCTATCCCATGCCCTTTTGTTATCCCCTACTATCTTTTTGGTGATGGTGATCAATTTTTTATTGTTGGACTCAGCGAGGACATTACCCCGGGGATAGTAGTTTCATGAGTGGGATAAGACAATACTGGACTTAAAGAAAAATGATGAGAATTCAGCAGAGCTAAAAGCCTTGGCATTGTCAGTGGTGATCTTGGTAGGGACACCAAAACTAGTGATAATTTTGTCTTCAATAAAATCCATCATTGCTTTGTCGGTGGCGTGCTTTGTAGGGATGGCTTCTACCCATTTAGTAAAATAATCAGTGGCAATTATAATCCATGAGTAGCCATTACTTGAATTTTCATTAAATTTCCCTATAATGTAATATCCCCAATTTTGATTTTCAACATTAGAGATGAGCCTTGGGAGAGGACGCAATTCCGGCATTGGGACTTAGGAGGAAAAGGTAAAAGTTGCGGCTCTAGTGGAATATGGGGCCCACATGAAGTACACACTTGGGGAAGAAGGAATTCAAATTCCTTGAGGCAAATCAAATTAGTGGAGGGACCCACAAGGAATGCCTTGCTAGCAATTATAAAAGGAAGGAATGAGGGAGCAATGGAGGTCTTTTGTTTATTTGAAAATCGAATTTGCCTTAGCTATTCAGTTGAGCCAACATTGTGCTGTTTAGCACAAGAGCTTCCCCAAGGAGAGGAGCTCAACCTGTCTTCGGTGGACTTCGACTGCCACCCAAGGAAGGCTTTCCTTCACCACCGGGACTAGAAAAAGCATTAGTTGCAGGTCGTATGCGTTTCTGGAGCATAACACGCAGTCCAGGAGCCACCACTCCGCAAAGGAAGAATTCACTGGTTATTTGTATAGCAGGGCTGTAGGGAAATTGTCTGGAGAAGCTACAGGAGCATCCTTTCACCATTTTCAAGAGTGTAGAGAGCAGCTACAGACAAGAGGGCCATACCATACGCAGCGCTTATTTCATCACATGCAGGATTGCATCATCTCCTCCATGACTGCACAGTCATTGGAGTGAGATTTGTTGGGGCAACATTATCCCGAGGATTTTGGAGCTGGGGAGCTGGGAGATCATTTGGAGGGCCATTTGAGGAGGATTGCTGGAGTTGGGAGTGCAGAGATTGACAGGATTAGTCACAGCAACAAAATTCGTATTTGGAGGAGGGCCAAGTTGTGAAGGGTCAATTTTTGAAGGTTGGAACCAAGGGAAACCCTTTCTGGGTTTTTCTGGGTTTTGGGCAAGGATCACAATCCCAAATTCCTAGAATTTTCTGGGCACTCTAGAGTGGGCAAATTAGGGGGGAAGTTAGGCAACAGTGTAGTTTTGGAGCAACAACGCAGTTTTCTGGAGGAGTTGGTTATTGCAGCCATTGGGCTTTCTTGTACTCATCACTTGGTGCTTGTAGCTTGCCTTGTGCAAGCCCAGGTGCACTTTCTCCAACTCATTTGTACCACAACAGATATTATTAATAAAATTTGGTCAGTTTGGGGATTTGTAGAAATCTCTGGTATATGTGTATGCATTTCTGAATTTTTCCATGTTATTTACTTTTGCATGCCTTTGTTATCATTGTAAAATTTCCACTAGGATAATTACAGTGGTATCAGATTATCATCTTGGCTAATTGTGGGGAGGGGCGGGGAGGGGGGTGTGGCTAACAAGATGAGGCAGAGAGTTGATGAGGCAGAGCTAACAATTGGTGAGGCAGAAACAACAGATTCTAGAGGGGATGCAACGACTGATACATAACCAACACAAAAGCCAAGTACATACACGCGCATCGAAACAGTACAACACCCACACGTATGGTCAGTCTGACCATCTTACCATGCCTCATTCCTTGGATGAACAGGAGAAGGAGAAGTATAGTTCAGGGGTTGGACCCATTGACCACTACGTGTCAACGACCCATAGCAGTAGACCCCCTTGCCTGATCGATGTGTTCGTGCCGTCCAGCTATCATCATCAACGTGATTATCATCTTATAATGTAAACCCATTCTGCATGTGTATAATGTAAATAATCTCAGCAGATTTGTGTCATGTATGTAATTACTTAGGTAAACCTACTTTCTTGGTGACGATCTACATTTCGGGAGGTTTTTTGTCTCACCGATCCATATTCGGATGGTCGACAGAGTTTTCCTTCAGCCTTACACCAAAGTCTCTGAGGGTCTTTTGCAAATGGATTTTCCTCCTTGAGATGGAAAAAATTTGAAAATCATGATGTAAAGTGTCTTGAGGATTGGAAAAATAATTTATCCCCTCATAGGTTAATTAGTTAAATTTTTTTTGGCCAAAATTAATTAAAATCCTAACCCAGAAATTTAATTAATTTTAGGTCCTAGGTAAATTTAAATTCTTCGAAGGCAAAATTCGTTAGTCCTTAGAAATTCAAATTTTAAAAGGTCCCGAAACTAAGGTAAATCAATTATTTTGCTAAATTTTAAGCCTTTGGTCCCTGGGGTTAAGTCAAAGTCAAAACTTTGAGGAAATTAATTCAAAAATTTAATTTTTGAATTAATTAAAATGCATTTAATTGAAAAATTCGAATTTCTTCAAGAATTTAAAATTTTGATGGATAAGATTAAAAGAAGTTTTGATTCTCATCAACGGTCGAGATGGCTTTAACGAAGATCACTCGAACTAGCCGTTGGAGGATTTATCTTTAAATAGGAAGTCATTTGTTAGTGAATTCATCTAATCTTTGAATCGTGTACTAAGCTCTCAAGCTCTCTTGTATACATTTTTGAATTAATGCAAAAGTCTTTGGGGTTTCAACGTGCTGTAGTGTTCCTCTTCATGAATTTATGTTAACATTGTTTTAATTTCTGCTTAATACTATGTGAAAATTGTTAATCAATAGCTCTCTTAGAATAATTTGAATACAGGTATCTTATTTAGTTTGTTGGATCTAGGGTAAGTTTTTTAATTTTGATTGAAGTAGCAGGTATCTCTATTTCTTTAGAATTTTATTGTTGTTCTATTTCTCTACTTGATTTGATGGTTGATCTAGTGTTTGCAAAAGATCTCTCAGGTTCTCATTGAGCGTTTGGGGATAGTCTTCAGTTGGACCAGCCAACTCTCAACACATATTTTCTAAAGAGCCTACTTCATATAAGCCTTAGGATTTATCTGACGATAATCTTTTTTCTGCAGGGCATTTTTGGGCTAGTACCTCTAAAATTTCAAAATCTTTTAAATATTTTGTGGAAATTTTGGTAGATTTGGCTATTAAGAGTCTTAGATTATCAGATACTGAGAGCGGAGTTGGACTCATACTCCTCAGATCTGATAGATTTGTAAATTGTTTGTATAGATCTGTAAATTATTTGTATAGATCTGTTATTTACTTGTGTAGATTTGAAATTTTTAATATAATTTTGAATTTTAACACTTGGGTTTTTGGGATTTTATCTATTTTTGTACATATTGGGTATTGTGTTTTTCTCTTTTCACTTGTGTAGGAATAGATCTGAGAAATCAACCAAGAAAATCTTCAGATTTGAGCTAGATCTAGACCTTGGAGGGCAAGATCTGGGCTCAAAGATTGTGTGCAGGAATAGATTTGAGAAATCAGCCAAGAAAATCTTTAGATCTGAGCTAGATCTAGACCCTGGAGGGCAAGATCTGGGCTCAAAGATTGTGTGTAGGAATAGATCTGAGAAATCAACCAAGAAAATTTTCAGATCTGAGCTAGATCTAGACCCTGGAGGGCAAGATCTGGACTCAAAGATTGTTTGCAGAAATAGATCTGGGAAATCAACCAAGTAAATCTTCAAATCTGAGAATTTTTCAAGCAAATCTGGGGGTTTTGAGACAAATCTAGGCCCTGGAGGGAAATATCTTGTCCCAAATATTTTTGCAAGGTCAACCATTAAAGATTTTGCAATAAATCTAAAGATCTGAAGCAAAATAATTTTTTCATAGCAAGAGTTTCAAGTTTTGGGGCTCCTAAGTTTTGAATCTAACTTCATCTCATCTTCTAATCATCTTGTGCGTTTGCATATTAAGTTAGTTCTGTATAACTAAAATTTACTTCCAAGCATAAGCTTGGTCGATAGAGAGATAGGTATGCATCCATCTTTTCTTGAGTACTTAAAACGGTGACCTTGCAGTCGTCAGAGCTACAACTCTCTGCAGTGCTGGAGGTATCGGGTATGTTAGATTTTCAGGAGAGGTATCGTTAATCACACCTTAGTGTGCTTCACCTTATCTTCTTTCTGTCAATTACTACGAAATCAGGCTCAATATAGAAAGGATCGAAGGGTTAAAACTTAGATAGGCATTTAACTAAAATTAACCAAGATTCTTGCATCTCATATTAGCTTTAGGATCTGCACTTCATATAAGATAGTCATTCATCCAAGCAGCAGTTGCAAATCAATTACTTGGTCCTAAATTTCCTAGCAATATAGTTGACTCCATAAGGCACTAACATCAATTGCTTAAAATCTAATCAAATCCTATAAATCTTGCTAAATCTAAATAAAGTACTTGGTCGTTTCACTGTGTCTCCCGAACTGGCTGGTTTCCAACTAGTTCTCCTTCATTCCATTTTCGTAGGGTCTGCCCCCCTTAGCCTACTGTAGGGAGATAGCTTAAACGGAGAGATTGGGGATCAGGGTGACAACCCCCGATCTGAGCCGTTGTTATGGTGCCTAGACATTCTGTGCGACAACAGGACCATCATGTAGAGGTGGGCAGTTAGAGGATGAGACCATAAGGCATTTCTACTGGTGGAGGTTGGGCTTTAGATGTCAGAAGCTGGAGGAGGAGGTTGAGCAGGAGGACACACCGGATGGTGAGGGTCACATTGATGTACCCAGAATGGAACATGAGTCACCATTATTGGAGACCTCTCTGATAACACCAGTTGACACCTTGACAAAGAGAGTGGATCATACACCTGTAGAGCCATCTGATGATATGGTGTCCGTCGTTGATGAGGTGCCATCCGTTGCTGAAGTGTCTAGGACCATGTCCAAATTTTCAAGTGATGGCAACTCAGAGCAGATTAGGGAGGTGTAGGGAGACACATCCATTAATGAGGTGTTGATAGGCATAGAGGTACCCAGAGTCATGATAGAGTTCTCAGACGACAACTACCTACAACAGCATGGAGAGCACCTTGAGGAGCGTGAGCTAGATGAGGATGTTATGCTCAATGAGCTACTTGTGGAGGGACAACTCGGGACTCCTGTTATGCCCATGGTAGAGGAGGATGGGCAATCATTTGTTGGACCTGTCATCGATGGGGAGCAGATAGATGCCCAGGCAGCCAACAGAGCTGCAGTACTTCCAGTCACTAGCCCTCTTCAGGCTTACGTAGATGGGGCCTGCAGTATTGCTAGGTTACCTCTGCACATTGGAGGGAGATTGGCTGGGTTACCTAGACAGGTTGTATATGATGACCGGGCTAGTGAGACGAGGTGACATGAGTTACGTAGGGCGCAACACTTGCATGATGGACTTGCTACGTACTTGGGGACTCTTGCATTTGATCCCTCTCATGGGGTTGGGTGGCACGAGGTATTGAGTTGGTACCTGATAGGGCTGACTAGGTTTTTGGATACATCCATGGTCGGGAGCATAGTTTAGCAGGACTCGTGGTTTTCCAGTTTTTGGATACATCCATGGTCGGGAGCATAGTTCAACAGGACTAGTGATTTTCCAGAGGGGCTCGAGGGCGGGATGGTGGATCCAGTGATTGGACTCACCCCCATTTTCATATTCTCACCAGAGTTTTGGACAACACCCATGATAGGTCGAGTTGAGAGAGGAGCAGGCATAGTCCATGAGTTTTATTGGCATGTTGGCCATGTGTGGGGGCATAGGATGATCAGTGTACCTTGGCAGGAGGTTGTCAGAGGAGGTGGCATCGACAGGCCACCAGATAGTTCCTTGTATGGAGAGGAGGATTTCCCATGGATGTATGGGGCACACTGGTCACTGAGGAGCAACACCTTAGGGACACCCCCACAGGTACTTAGGGAGATCCACATGTTATATCTCTCAGGGAGGATCAGGAGGGGAGGTCCACTTACCCGAGGTTATGGAGATCCATTCACTGGAGGATATAGTGATGTGACAATGGACGTGATGATGTCAGTCGGATGCAAGCCAAAGCGCACTATCATAGCTTTAGGCCACGACGTCTAGGGATGTGTAGGAGCATCTAGCGTTGAGCAGTGGTTGATAGCTGGACATGGAGGTGCATTGTGTTGTTCCGTAGTGTGTTGGATTGCGCTGTGGGGTAGGAGGAGTGAATCACATCACATTGGGTACAGGGATACTTGGTGGTATGTAGTGGCATCTGGTGCAACATCATGGGCTCTTGGAGCATTGCCTCCAAGGAGACTTATGGGTAGGAACATGAGATGTACCATTAGGAGCAACTCACCTTGGATGGATGAGGACGTTGCTGAGTATCTGGGGACGACATGTTCAATAGAGACAAGTCTTCAATTGGGTTATCAGACGATCCGAGGTGGAGAGAGGGACGTCCATAGGATTACTCTTTAGTATCCCAACAGATTCTTGATCATAGCCTTGGGGACCTACCCACCCTTCACTCTCCAGTATTTCTTACAGCTGCAGAGCGTTTGGTTGCTGCCCTTTGATACTCTCAGTACAGGCAACAGGACATGGGAGGCTCACCCTAGGCAGTTGGATGAGACACAGTGTGTCATGGGTAGGAGGGAGACTCTCCAGTGGAGACATTTGGCGGGGGCATGGGCCACCATATACAAGCTTAGGGATGGCGTGGTTTACTGTCGAGGTAGCATATGTTCCACCCCTGGGCTCACACTTGGGGAGGTGATTGTGAGGGAGCTACATGATGAACTTTCAGTGAGACAGTCTGAGGCATTATATGAGCATGAGGTGCAGTGGATGGTAGACCTCGTCTACAGGCAGATGTTTAGACTCTAGGCGATATCGGGGTGCACTTTCTGGAGGCAGGATCATAGACTTCACGATGTGGTATGGCGAGGTAGATTTACCCTATTGTTGCTCAGGACCGAGATTGGCAGTGGATGGGTAGGCATTGGAATCTTGGAGATGCCTAGGCAGGATGAGCTTGGCCTTCACATATTTTTCGCCATTAGGTCCTAAGAGAGGAGGATACAACTTGCGCATGATGGGAACCATGTCCTAATCAGAGTGGCACAACGTCAGCATGGTGGCACCCTTCTGAGACCAACAGAGGACCCGAGCATCACAGTACTTCGCAACTCAATGACCTTTAGGGATGAGATGGTTATTATAGGGGGAGATCATTCAAACCTTCCATTAGGCTTTAGTGAGTCATTGATGGCATGGGTGGCTTCATTGGCATGGCAAGCCAGTCAACAGGATGATATCTGCAGAAGCTCATGTGAGTGAAACTTGATCTCCGCAGGGATTGGGTGGTATCTTCAAGAGTTTACTCTTGGAGTGTATGAGAGGGACTACTTGGTAGGGAAGCTTCATGAGGAGTTGTACATAGTGACACATTATCATGATTCCCTACTCATTGATGATATGTGGAGGGCTTTTGGTACTTATACCTGGCAGGATAGTGAGTGGAGCAAGGAAAGCTTCATGTTGGACATGATGGTTTGGGATCCTGGTATTGCAGGATTCCTTCATGACAGCACAGTGCAGAGGTCAGGGACGATTCAGTGGCGCATCTGGGACCTTGGCATATTTTGCAGTGACAATGGGGACTAATAGCTAGAGAGGATGCTTGTTTAGGAATTGCTTGAGGACAAGCAATTTTTGGCGGGGAGGACTGTAATATCCCCAATTTTGATTTTCAACATTAGAGATGAGTCTTGGGAGAGGATGCAATTCCGGCATTGGGACTTAGGAGGAAAAGGTAAAAATTGTGGCTCTAGTGGAATATGGGGCCCACATGAAGTACACACTTGGGGAAGAAGGAATTCGAATTCTTTGAGGCAAATCGAATTGGTGGAGGGACCCACAAGGAATGCATGGAGGTCTTTTGTCTATTTGAAAATCGAATTTGCCTTAGCTGTTCAACTGAGCTAACATTGTGCTGTTTAGCATAAGAACTTCCTAAGGAGAGAAGCTCAACCTTTCTTTGGTGGACTCCGAGTGCCACCGAAGGAAGGCTTTCCTTCACCACCGAGACCGGAAGAAGCATCAGTTGTAGGTCGTACGCATTTCTAGAGCATAACACGCAGTCCAGGAGCCACCACTCCGTAGAGGAAGAATTCACTGGTTATTTGTAGAGCAGGGCTATAGGGAAATTGTCTGGAGAAGCTACAGTAGCATCCTTTCACCATTTTCAGGAGTGTAGAGGGAAACTACAGACAAGAGGGGCATTCCATATGCAACTCTCATTTCATCACATGCAGGATTGTGTCATCTCCTCCATGACTGCGCTGTCATTGGAGTGAGATTTGTTGGGGCAACATTATCCCGACGATTTTGGAGATGGGAGATCATTTGGAGGGCCATTTGAGGAGGATTGTTGGAGTTGGGACTGCAGAGATTGACAAGATCAGTCACAACAACAAAATTCGTATTTGGAGGAAGGCCAAGTTGTGAAGGGTTAGTTTTTGAAGGTTAGAACCAAGGGAAACCCTTTTTGGGTTTTTCTGGGTTTTGGGCAAGGATGACAATCCCAAATTCCTAGAATTTTCTGGGCACTCTAGAGTGGGAAAATCAGGGGCTGAAGTCAGGCAACAACGAAGTTTTGGAGTAGCAGTGCAATTTTCTGGAGGATCTGGTTATTGCAGCCGTTGGGATTTCTTGTACTCATCACTTGGTGCTTGTAGCTTGCCTTGTGCAAGCCCAGGTTCACTTTATCCAACTCATTTGTACCACAACAGATATTATAAATAAAATATGGCCAATTTGGGGATTTGTAGAAATTTCTGGTTTGTGTATGCATTTCTGAAATTTTCTGTGTTATTTATTTTTGCATGTCTTTGTTACCATTGTAAAATTTCCACTAGGAATATTACATATAAAGTCAAGCCCCTAATGTTGAAAAGGAACTTCCACGACCACAAGTTGAAGAGGCAAAGAAGCTAACTTTTGCTTCCCAGTGAATAGTTGACACGATTGGCATCCTCTCACATACTTGTGCACATTAGAAAAGATAGAAGGCCAGTGATAACCAGTTCTCAGGATTTTATGGGTAGTAGTAGTCTTTGTAGTGAAATGCCCTCCACAAAATCTTGAGTGAAACTCAGTAAGGAGTCTTTTGGCTTCAACTTCATCTACGCATCTAAGTATCACCCCCTTTGGATTTCTCCAACCTAGGCCATCCTTCATAATGCAATACTTAGTTGCCTTCAGCCTTAATGCTCTTCTTTTATGGCCAACTAAATGGCTAGGACATGACAAATTTTGCAAATAGTAAATAATGCCCCTATACCATTCAAGGTTGTTTAACTTTTGAAGTTCTGATGAAGTTGAGTCCAAATCATTTTGACAAATCAATCTTAACACCCTCTCATTCCCCTGAGTCAAGATTTGGGCCAACCCTTGGCGCTTCACCAACTTGGTAGGTCTAATATCTAAATCATATTCTTGAATCTTTGAGACCCACCTAGCCTTGGTTCCCAAGCAATTAGTTTGAGTTAAAATATATTTTACCGCAGAGTGGGGGGACAAATGTAATCACTATAGAATATCCCACATAAACTTTGAATTGCTTTCGGGACTTAGCTAAGGTATAAGCCTACTTCTCCATGGTGCTATATTTCAGCTTAGAACCTTGAAGGGATCTACTCATAATTGCAATAGGTTGCTCATACCCTTCTTTGTTCTTTTGAAGCAATACTCCAGCAATAATGTCTTTAGATGCAAAAGAGAAATCAAGAATTCCTTTGGATAATCCGGGCTCACAAGAACATGTGCTCTAACGACGAAACCTTTAATTTCCTGAAAATCCTTTCTTCTGTCATTTCCCCAAACAAACTTGCAGCCTTCTTTAAAAGAGATTGAATGGGTTTAGCTATTTCTGCATAATTTGGAATAAACCTTCTAAGAAAGTTGATCTTTCCTAGAAAGGATTGAAGGGTCTTGATATTGTGAGGCAAAGGAATCTTTTGAATTTCCTCAACTCTCTCAGGGTCAATCTTGATCCCATCCTTGGAGATGATGTGACCAAGCATATTCCCTTCAGTTACTCCAAAAACAAACTTAGTAGGATTCAAGGATATTCCATACTCTCTACATCTATCAAAATTTTTCTTTAGATGACCCACATGAGATATTCGTTAGAAAAAACTATTAAGTCATCTTGATAGATCTCAATGAATTTCCCAATTAGGCCTTTAAAAGCATAATCCATAGCCCTTTAAAAAGTTGCTCCAACATTAATTAGTCCAAAAGACATCCTTAAATATTCAAAAGTACCCCATGGTGCGGTGAATGTTGTCTTATGCTTATCTTCCTTCTTCACCATGACTTGGTGTTGGAAATAATATTGAGAGGGGGGGTGAATCAGTATTAGTCAAGTTGATAATCTTTTTCAATTTCATATACGCTACTTCAATGAAGGTAACCCGCGTGTGCACGCAACTGTGTTTAAGGAAACAAGCGTATATCCAACAAATTAATGATTCAGTTAATTCATCATATGTTGATCTTTAATCTGTGCATGAGTACTTTATTAAACATTTAAACAGTAACCATGCGCAGTTAATAACAGAAAGAACCATCACACATAAGCAACACACATGAACACCAAGATGTAAGGTGGAAACCCAATGTGGGTAAAAACCACCTGCTACTGTCGTCTCTGTCTTCTTTTAATAATAAGAAAATCTGTTTACAACATTGTACTGGTGCAGACTCATACCAGTACACAAGCTTCTACCTGCAGAAGGCTACAACCTTCTCTCATTCTCCAGCTTCTACTGGAAGGGAGCTACAACCCCCTAGCTCTTGTACTAGCTGATATGTTTACTAGCACGTAGGCGCCGACCTACAGAAGGCTACAACCTTCTCTCTTCCTCCAGGTACCACGTTTCATAAATTTTCATACTGGATACTCCTGGAACACAACACCATAATCTGAAGGCCACGTTTCATCCAATTTTCATACTGGACCCATCAACAACATTGAAGCTCAAAATCAATCACCACTGCAATCACTGAAACTCAATCATTACTTTCTGAATCAATCAAACTTAATCAATCACTGACCCAACTGAATCATCCATTCTTTTAATCAAGTTCTACCAATCAACTATAACAGATAGATCACTGTAACCAGTACACAAATCTGAGTTCAGATCACTACATTATCATTTAGAATCAGTTGTAATCTTAAAACCATGCTTCAGAGTGTATACGCTATTTGGCAGAAGCCAACCTGCGTGTATACGCAGCTTCCCTGAAGCAAACTAGCGTATAGATCTGCAAACACTTTGCTGCACTTCCAGACTTCAGACATAATCACACATAGAGGATAAAACATGTGTTAGTGATCAGATCTAGCCCATCCATTATCAGATCACATAATGATAAGTCATTATGATCCTGATCCATCATTAGATTTCATCCATCAACACTGAAGCTAATCACAATCAACCAATCTGAATATGCAGAATACTGTCACCAGAAAACAGTCACCAGAACACAATGCAGAACCTTGAACACTGCAACAACAAATAGAACCCTTATAGATCATACTTCAGAAGATATACGCTACATCCATAAGCCGAACCAGCGTGTATACGCCCTTTTATCAAGGGGAACCAACATACAGATATGCAAATTCCATTCTGTGATGTATACGCTACTTCTGTATGCTGAACCAGCGTGTATATGCTGTTTTACCAAAGACAACTTGCGTACAGATCTGCAAATGCAAACTTAAAGCATCACAACTATTTCAGACTTCATTCATACCCAGATCATCACATTTACATAATAAAACATGCGTCAATATTTAGATCTAGAATGCTCAAGATCAAACCACATAATGCTAATACATCTAAGCCTTCATGATTCCGGTCCATCAATCATCATCAGCCATATAGGTGCATCCTTAGTTCAGATCAGAAACCCATAACCTGCATACTTGATCTCACACTTCATCAGATATTCAATACTTGCTTCACTTGGCCTAATGATCTTCTCCTCCTTATATAGTTTTAGGCCTTTCTCAATACCATGGACCAAAACCACTTAGGACCAATACCTTGGACCAAATACCTCGGATCAATACCACGGACCAAATACCTTGGGTCAGATACCTTGGACCAAAGAAATACCTTGGACCCAAAAACTTGTTTTCCCAAGATATACGTGCTTTTCCTTCTGTGAAAGTGCGTGTGTACGTATACGCTCCTTTTGTTCAATGAACCTGCGTGTATACACGGCTTGGTCAAGTTGAACTTGTGTATACATTTCTTTCTTCATTTTGTGTAGCCTGAACTGTAATTCTTTGTTGTTAACATGCAGTGCTTTCATCTGAGTGAGTTGCCATCAAGGACAACACCTGTATCATAATGCCAACACTTGGTTGTATTATGAAAATCCATTAATAAGGACATCATTCTTGATCTTGTTACCCTTTGTAATAAAGTTTCCATGTTAGGTAAAGGGTAATTGTTCTTTTTACAAGCTAAATTGAGATTTCGAAAGTCTACACATAGCCTGATTGATCCATTCTTCTTTCTCACAATAACCAAGTTTGAGCACCATGTGGAATGCCTAGTGTGAGCTATGATTCCAGCTTGGAGCATCTTTTGCAACTCCTTTTGCACCAAGGAGTCTAACTTAGGATTTATTTGCCTTAGTTTTTGCCTAAAGGGATAGTATTTTCCATAACATCTTCCCTATATCCTTTTAACTTATCATATGAGAAGGCCAAGACATCCCTATATTCTTGAAGTAAATCTACCAATTTTCTTCTTTCCTCCTCAGTGGTACCCTTCCCTATCTTAATAATCTTTGGATCTTGAGGGGTACCAATGTTTACTTCAATGAATTCCCCTGGGTCGATTTTCTTATCCTCCTTTTTCTTCACACCATCATGCCTATCAAACATTTTCTCCATGGCTACATGATCCCTAGGAGTGGGATTTGATACTTCGTTACACTCCACATAGTTGCAACCCTCTTCTTTGTAGCCAACCTTGAAATCTGAAAATTCCTCCATATTATTCAAAAATCTAATCACTTGGCTTTCATCATTGAAAATTTGCCAATGCTCAATATTGTCAGGAACTGATGGTCTAAAAATAACTTCCATCTTAATCTTATCATCCATCAAGTCCTCCCCAAGCTGTAAAGTAGATGCAACAATAGCTAGCTCATCAACTTGTCTATTTCCTTCTCTTGGAATTGTTTGAAGATCCAATGCATCAAAGTATTCCATATCATCCCAAACAACATTGCGATACTTCTTTAATGTATCATTTTTACAGGAAAATTGATTCTTTACTTGAATAATGACTAAGTCAGAGCCCCCCTTGATACTAAGCATTTTAATCTTCAAGTCCTTTGCCAATTCTAGACCTAACAACAAAGCTTCATATTCTGCTACATTGTTAGTTTCATCAAATTCCAATCTATAGGCAAACTTGAATATATGACCAAGGGGAGAGGTAAGGACAATTCCAACACCCTTACCAAACTTTGAATGGGCACCATCAAAATTCATATGCCAAATTCAATCTTTCTTACTTTTTACTTCCTCCTCCAAAGGAATAATAGAATTAGCCAAGATAGCATAATTTCCCAAGTCATCAGATTCACACACAATTTCATTATAAGGCTTCTTGGGATTTTCCACATGATACTTTCTCTCCATCACCTTATCCAATGTAACCATGACACCCTCACTATTAAGGATGGTAGCATAACTTAGATCCATTTGTAAGGTACCCACTATATCAACTCCTCACTTTCTAGACAACAACATTCCCCAAGCATCAGGCACATCAATCACCACAATATCCATGGTGATCATAATATCAAGATGTACTACCAAGTGGACTTGAAGATCCTTTATCAAACCACAAACTTCAATAATTTTTGAATCCATAGCACAAATGTTGTGGTAAGGTTTAGAAATCCTTGAGTTCCACTGATTCATGACCTTCTTACCTTCTTAGTCATGACACAAGATGATGCCCCAGAAACAAACATGCAATTGTGCAAAAGGAACCCATTGACCAACATAGTAATGAAAAAAGGTTGATGGTCTATGTTATCTCTATACACATATCACTTCTTTGTAAAGTGATAGGGGCATCCTCATATCTATACTTAGAAAAATTCAACATTTCCTTCCCATGAGGTGTATCAATGGCTTTTAACAACTTAGACTTTTGGGAGGGAATCTTGAGGATTTGAGTGACAGGTACTAAAATCATTGCATTGTTTATCCATCCTCCCAAGTCAATATTTTACCCAAATGTAGGTGAAGTGAAAGTCTTAGGGGCACTTTGATTTTTCTATTGTACCTTGCTTTTTCTTTAATAAGTCAATCCTCTATCGCTGGCTATAATTAAAATCTGATTTGATGAAGGTTTTTCTCCATATAATTCCGTGATCCTATCCCACTCTCCAAAGTTATTCACATTATGGGAAGATGGAGACTTCTTATTTATCTTTTGGCTATTCTCCATAACTTCCATCCAATTCTCCATGGACAAATGATTCTCCTTGCCAACCACATTTATTTGCTCACTTGTTCCAACCATTCCTCCTTCCAAAATTCCTTCTTACATATGGACAAGTGGCTTCATCATGCATTTCATCACAAGGTAGACTCAAGTGGATTTGGTGGTGTATGCTCATTGGGAGGTCGCCTCTTTTTCCATCTCTCATTCCCTCTATTTTGGAATCTCTCAGCGTGATTTCCTTCCATGGCTACCAATCTATTTTGGATGGCATTCATTTGAGTAATGTGATTTGCTTCCATAGTCTTGATGAGTTGTGTTAATTCTTTGATAGGATCATGGTCATTCTCTTCCTTGGCCTTCCCTTTGGAGTCATGAGACTTTGATGACCCTCTACTAAAACCAGGGATTTCAGACTTTCCTGATTCATGTCTAGCTTTTTCCATCTTCAAGGCTTCAGTTTGAGCTTCAGTTAAATTTGCAAGTTCTTTACTTCTTAGCTCATAGGCAATGTCAACACCAAAAGCATCCAAATAAGAGCACAAAAGAAACTTTTTAGGAGGCTTAACATCATTAGGCATGCTTTTCACCAAGTCATTAAATCTCTTATTAAACTCCTCCATAGTTTCATTCTCATTCTTCTTCATAAAGCTAATAACATTGATCAAGTGCCTATTCTCTTTCTTCTCTCCAAACTTATCCATAAAAGCAATAATGATGGCTTGTAATGAGTCATAAGAGTTAGTAGGTTGCTTAGTGAACCAATCAAGAGCATCCTCTTCTAAGGAGAGGACAAAGAGTCTCATCTTTACATCCTCATGGTTAGCAGTGTTACACCACTTGAAAATGCAAACATTGAAATTCTTAACATGTGATGTAGCACTAATGGCATTGTTACCTTGAAAAGAAGACAACCTTTCAATAGTCTTCTCAGGGATATTGTGTGGATAGCCATTAATGTTAGTAAAGTTACAAGGAGCAAAAAGATCATTCATGATGTCTTGCTCTACTTGTCCTTGAAAGAGCAAATGGATATCAGAAATAACCTCCTGCCCAAGATTAGCAAGAAGTCTACTATGAGAGAGTCTATTTAACCTTGCTCTAAAAACCCTTTAAGGCTGAAGAGTTGGGCTAACTAGACCACTTGGACTTCTCCTAGTAGAAACTCTTGCAGAATTTGATTCAAGTGGAGTCGCCACTTGAGCAAGAATTTAACTCTAAAAATTCAATATGCAAAAACCAAAAGTTATTCGATTTCTAGGTATAAGAGGACTTGTCCTTGGCAACGACACCAAGAGAATGTTGAAGCCGCCTAGCACACACACCTAGGTTAGTGTGGGAAAAGTCCTTAACCCCACAAGGTGTGACTTGGTGGAGAACTAAGAGATGGGGTTGCCACCTATTCCCAACTCTCTCCGTTAAAGCTCTATCCTAGTTAAAGCTAAGGGGGGTTGGTCCCTAATGAAAAGTTAGATGAAATGATGTGAGTTTCTAGGAGATCTTAGGTTAATGGGACTATTTCAAAAAATTATGAGCAAGCTTAATGAATATAATGAGCAATACAATATATGGATTCAATAATCAAATAAAGATATTTTCAATGATCATCAACATATCTTTCAAAAGATAAACATGTAAAAACCAGTGCCTTAATGATTGCTTCAAGAAATAGTAAAAACTTGCTCAAATGTAAATACCCAAAAATGAGATAACAAGTAGTCTTGCAAAACAAATCAATGTTAGATAAAGAGATATCAATTGCAAGATACAAATTGTACTTTAAAGAAATGCTTAAATAAAGATACTATCATTCATAATCATAAGCATGTAAAGTAGCAATTTAAAAGACAATGACTTGCAAAATGAAATTAAATGAACCAAAGCTTTACTTGCAAAAGAAAATGTTGTACTTGCTAAATGAGATACTTCAACAATAAAAATGATAACTTCAATGGATAGTGAGGTTATTCACCATAACAAGTACATGAGATAAACTTGCAAGTAAATTGGAAAATGCTTTAAAATAAATGAGTTAGAATGATATGCACTTAGCTAAGGTGAGATGCAAGTATCTTGGTAAATTTTTAAACTAAATGCCTATTCTAGGTGAGAGATTCTCCTTTCAACCTCTTACCAAAGGGTAAAGATTGAGGTGATTGCAAGGAAGAGGGATTGAGGAAGTTCTTGTCTTCGTTAATGATACCCTTCCCCTAATCCTTACAAGCCATGTGTGTATTCGTTCCTACAAGGAGACAAAGCCACCTTTATAATTGCAGGGTCACACACTTTACCTTACTGCGTACCAATTGGAAGAACTTTCAAAGAAAATCTTGGCCTTATTATTTCTATTCAACCAAGCTTATGTATGGAGGTAAATTTTAAGTATGCAAGATCTACAACTAAAATGCTTAAATGCTTGTATGTTATTAGAAATTGAAAAGGAAAATTATTCAAAGGAAATGGATAAATTGCTCACAATAAGATTGCATCAATGACTTTAAATATTATTCACTGTTAGAGAATCTAGGGCAAAGTAGTGTTGTGATGATTCTTCGAGACTTGATAACAATTTGTGATGCACTTTTACAATTGATCTTCTTCTTCTTATTAATGTGTGTGTTTCATCAAACTGCTACCAAAATAAATAACAAGAACACAAAATTTGGTTCTCTACCAGGGGCAAACCCTCTCCACTCTTGAGAGGAAAACCCTTTGTAAGATTTCTCTTATTGAAGCTTCTTATTTGAACAACTGCCAAACCCTAGACCCTTGACTAGGATATCCTCCAAGCATAAATCAAATCCTTCCTTCTTTTGCACTGTCACTTCTGACACTTCTTCTGGCACTTTGTCTTCCAACACTTTGTCTTCTAGGTTAGGAAACCCTAGAATATTAGGGCTTCTTTACTTCGTTATAGATAGAGGCTTCTTCGCTTTTCTTTGGATACCTTGTAGGCCTAGGTATACATCTGAATGAGGATATTCATGCTGCTGCCTTAAACTGTTGTCAAACCCTTCCTGCACCTCGCACGTGTGATTGTTTCTAGCCCTAGAAACAATCCTATCTTCTTCGATCTTGGTCCTTCTTCCTTTGTATATGAGGGCTTCTCCTTCGCTTGTAGAGAGAGGCCTAGTAGACCTTGTTTTCCACCCAAAACAGTAAGATATGTTGACTTATTCTTTTATGCTGTTATGTCTGCAGTCAACCCTACCTTGACCTCGCACGTGTGGCTGTAACTGCTTCAGAAATGACCTGCATACCTTCGCTGTCTTGTCTTCTTAACTCGCTGTCCTTGTAGCCCTCTTCCTTGCCTTCTATTCGTCCTTTAAGCCTTCTTCTTGCTTGCGGATTTTAGAGAGAAGTTTCTTGTCCTTTTGAGGAGTGGACAACCTCTATAAATAGAGGTCTGTCCCTCCTCTGCAAGCTGACATGACGATCCTTAAGGCCGACTTACAATTTTGCTCTATAATTCAATTTCTCCTATCGTTTTGCTGCTTGTAAACTTCGTTGCTACTAGGAGAGGATTTGACCATGCTTGGAGGTGTTCCCATGACTTTGTATGATGACTTAGATGATGTAACATGTCCTCAAAGGGTCTTATCATAATTACATTTTGACTTTGACTCTCTAGAAGCACTTAAAAATGTGCTTGGCCTATTTTCAATGAGCAAGAAACTCATTGACAAATAATACAAAAACAATTTCTCTTTTCTTGAATAAGTACAAATATCAAAATTACATTTATGAAGACCGAACCTAGTTACATTTTCTCCAACACTCCCTCTTAACTAGGGAGGTATTCATACAACATTACAAGGTGTTTGGCAATTTTCAATCTTGAAGAATTCACATAAGAGAAACTAGGTTAGCAATCTATCTGTTATAGCATCATATTCATCAACATTGTCATAGTGCAAGGCCTTGACTAACAACTCCATTTCCTTGCGAGACCATGAACTACAATGCTGGCGAGACCAATGATTTATAGACCTTCATCATTGTCTCTCAAGGTACATACCCACCCGGGTGTTCTTCGAGTATGACCTTCTAGGACTATTCTTATCTTGGGTTCCTAGTCCTCAGTGAATATCAGTCCTCTTGCCTACTCTTGTCTTGGATGCCCTACACATCCTCAAAGAGTATCGGATGCCAGATGATTACCTAATCCTCCCATTCTTTCGTCCTAAGTGAAGACAAGAATGTTGTGTTTATCTTGTGTCTACATTTCCATTCATGGCCTTCATCTAGACTTATGATTGTTAGTCTTGGTCTAGTGCATGACCCATGAAATGGAAAACACAATTGTCACTCCTTTGTAATCAGGGGTGATCCAAAACTCTCTCTTGATCAGGGATTTGTCAGAGCTCCCTCTCAACTGGGGACTCTTTCCTTCATCAACAACTTCTTCTTCGTGGGTCCTTCAGCTGCTTGACCTCCTTTCTTTCTTGATGTCATGAAGTCTTCAATCGAACTTCTTCTCGGTAAGGTACCATCCATCGATCACTTTCCTTCTTGGTTTGTCATGTCATTGCTTCATGGAAAGTGGCTATCAGGTTCTTCTTGTCATCTTGGCTACTCCTTTGTCATCTCGTCCATGTTTTGGAATGCTTTGCTAATGGATGCTCCATCGTACTTGCTAGGTTATATGCTTTGACCTAGTAGCTCATCATGTCAAGGGTCCTTTCTTCCTTTATCAGAGTTGTCCTGCCTTCTTTCGAGAGATAACTTTCAAGGCATTTTGTCAGATAGTGATCCTTGGTGATCATGATGTTCTTCACATGCTTGATCTCTTTCTTCATTTGCTTCTCCTCAGATAGATAGGTCAACCATCTAATGCTTCTTGTGAGAGCATTCCTTCATTGCTTGCTTTCTAGACTTGTCAGCATGTCTTCTTGCTTCTTAGTCAACAATCTTATGCTCCTTATGTGGGCATATTCTTTTGTTGACCTTTATCGTATTGTGGTACATGCCTTCGAGCATGTTCTTGGTGAAAGAGATCCTTTCATGTTTGATCATGTTATAGAACTCTACCCATGACTTAATAATATACAAATGATAACATGACTTAACTTTGATGCATACATACCTCATCTTGATTCTCCTTTGATCTTCCTTTGGTGTGGCCCTTTTTGCTTCATCTTAGCTTGCCTGCATATCATCATTTTCTTAGAATCCCATGAATGGGATTCCCAATGAGACATCTGCTTTGGTCCATGAACCTTCTTTTGAAGATTTTATCATAGGATCTTAAAAATCCTTATCTTACGAATGTTTCCTTTCTTTTTAATGATGTGGGTTTTCTAAGATTTTTATCAAGATCAATTTTCTTTCATCATATATGAGGTCCTATACTAGGTATGCTTCTTCCACACAAATATCTTGAGCTATGTTTGTCATGCTCACATATTCTAGAAGAAATTTCTACTTATGCATTTTCTTCTTATCATAAATGCTACATCTACATGAGTGTCTAGAACTCTATGTACATTATGCTGCTAGATTCTAGAGGGTGATTCTAGCCATGCAATTTAGTTTATTCCTACATGCTCCTATTCTACTCAACTTTGAAAGAAGTCTAGAAGAAAAGATTTTGACCTAGTCATAGTAGAGATCCAGAGGATCTTCCTTCTTTTGCTTCTTTCCTTCTTCTTTCATCTCTTGAGTTATATGAGCTTCTTCCCTCTTCCTTTTGTTATTGTTGTCCTTCTTAAGCTTAGGACAATTCCTTTTTTAGTGTCCATATTCTTGGCATCCAAAAGATTGGATCTTGGACATGTTTTTGTTGTTTGTTCTTCGTGGACCAAACTTGCCAAACTTACCCTTACTTCTGGCCATGGTAGCAAATGCTTGCTCCTTTGATCCCACATCTTATTTTGCCTTAAGTCTAGTTTCCTCTATTCTGCATAGAGACCACATTTTACTAAGAGTGGTTGCTTCTTTCTTGGCATAAATGCTAGATGTGAAGTTTCCCCACTCCTTAGGTAGAGCATTGAGTACAACAGTTGTCATCTCTTTGTCAGACAGGACTTCCCCAAGCTCTTGAAGTTGATCTCTCATTTAAGATATTTTCATGAAGTAGGGAGCTATTCCTTCCTTTGTTATCTTCATCTTGTATAATTCATTCCTCAAGGATATTACTTCACCGGTTTTGGATATCGAGAATAGCTCTACTAGCTTATCATAAATTTCTTTCGATGTCTCAAACTTGGAGACATAAGGAAGGAGAGAGTCCTTGATTGATTCTATCAGAATCGTTTGAGCTCTTGTCTCATCCTTATTGTACTTGGCTAAGGCTTGAGTCTGTTCCTTCGCAAGGATAGTGATGTTCCCTTTGACATATTCTAGGAGTTCATTCTCCTTGAGAAGTAGATCAGTCCTCTTCTTCCATGCAAGAAAGTTATTGGTCCTGTTGACCTTGTCGTCTACACCTACCTACAAGTTAGTGAGAAAAGCCTTCAACCCCACAAGGTGTCGTTGGTGGCAGGGAACTCAGAGAAGGAGTTGTCACACTAATCCGAACTCTCTCCATTTGAGCTATCTCCTAGGTTAGCTAAGGGGGGTGGTCCCCAATGAAAAGTTAACTTAAAAAATTGTGAGTTTCTGGGAGAACTATTAGAGTTAAATAGATTATATCTTTAATATTTATAAGCAAAACTGATATGAGCAATAACCATAAATACATAAGATAAGCATGAAATAGATAAACAACCAGTGCCTTCAAAGTATTGCTCTTTAAGAAATGAAATTGTATTTGCTTAGAATGAAGTGAAATGCTTTCAAATGGAAAGCCAAAATAATCCTGAAAAGTGAAACAATAAATTGTTAGCACAAGATATTATAAATGCTTTCAAGATGAATAAGTCTACAAATCAAAGCATGGAAACTATCTTGCTCAAAAGGATACAAAAATAACTCAAATGTTAGACTAAGATGACAACATGCAATTAAGTTTGCTATCCAAAATAATAGTACTTGAAAGTGAAATCAACCATTTATGACAATAATTAAACCATAAGATGAATCAACTTCCAAGTACAAGAAAAGTTAAACTTGTTGCAAAATTAAAAGGAATTACAATGCTAGCATCCAAAGTGTCTTTTGAAATAAGATTTGCATGTGAGACTTTAAACCATCAAGATAGCAAGAAATTTAAGAACTTTGCAAACAAAGCAAATATGATGGAATGAGTTCTTGGTTTATTTTATTAATTAGTGCTAAGACAAAGTTACAATTGAACTCTAGTCCTCAGACCTCATCCTCGCCCAAATGTTTGGATCTCACAATGAGGAGTCAATAGAGGTAGAGGGTCCCTAAAAGTCTATTCAACCAACTTAAGTTGGAGGTAAGTTTTAATGAGGCTTGGGGCCTTCCTATACTAAAATGCCTAGATGAAGTGCAAATTGTGTTAATTCCCCAAATTAAACTAATGCTTCATGCAAATGCTTCAAAGAGAAATAGTTTGCAAAACTTGAGAGCGTATGCATGTGGGAATTTAAATACAAGATTAGTAAAAATTTGCATGTGGAGTGAAATGTATTGATTTTAAGCATGCACAATATGAAATTTAAAAGCTAGAAAGCTAAGAAAAAACTAAAAGCAAGATTAGGCCACCCACAAGAATCCCTCCTCTAAATGAGGAAGGGGGATGCCATGGGAAAAATCCCAAGCTCCCTCCAACAATTTCTTTTATCTTTTATTAGTGCTTAAAGCGGGTAAAAATGCCTCTAAGAGGGCAGCCCACAATACAAGAGAGATCTTTACAAAGATGAGACTCTAACAAAGCTAGACTCTCTCCCCAAAATATAACAACAACAAACTTGAAGATGGAAAAAACTCTCCAAAAGAGATTCACAAGGCTCAAAAGGCCCACGGCCTAGATGAGTTTGCAACTCTCTCCCAAGTGCTTATGGCCTCCCTAGAAATCATTCTTTGGACAACGTGAGGGGGTCTTGCATAGTAGCGTACACACGAGTGAGTAGTTTTCCAAAGCTTCTCCTCAAGCTCCTTTCTGCCCAATGTTCAAGCCTATGGGCTGCAAAACACAAAAAAAATACCAATTGTCAGTGTGAAATTAGGAAAAAGAAACCAAAACTAAACTTAGAATTTAATTTACAAAGTACTAGCTCAAGTAATGGGAGTGAACCCCCATACTTTCCTAGCTTTAGAAATGACTCTTGAATAGGAGATATAACTTTGAAAGAACTAGAACCAAAAAAGTATTTTGATTTTTAAATGGATGATCAAGTAGCTATAGACTAAGAAAACTCTCTTTTGCTCTTCGTTGGATGGAAAACTTGGAGCGAAAAAATGGTTGAGTCTTGGATCGTTCTGACTCTAGGAGTGAGTTGATCTAATTGAGATTTCTCCCACTTCCAGATTGATTCCTACACAATACAAAAGTGAGTTGATCTAATTGAGATTTCTCATACTCTAGATTGATTTCTATACAATACAAAAGATCTTTCCTACACACTTGAACACGTATTAGTTTGCACAAGATTAGAGCAATATAATGAATAAGATAAACCAAGCATTCCTCCTAAAATGAATTGGCAAGCTTATCCCTAGAATACTACTCTAAATCAATGATATGTGCAAGATAGCTTGCACACATCAATCCAAGCAAGATGGAAAGCATAAACTAATATTAATTCAACATGCGAAAGAAATTAAACACAATAGCAGTAGTATGAAAGGACATCACCTCATAACACCAAGAGAACACTAGCCAGATATCCCCAAAGTCTTGATTATATTAAGAAAGTATGCAAGTACAAAATGACAGAGTTTCCTCAAGCCTAATAGCTTATTACATGATACAATATGAGAGCCCATGGCTCTATTATATAGAGAGTTGGGAGCAAATCCCAATGACGAATGACAATGACAAATGGCATTGAAGCCAATCGCAATGTAGAAGTGATTAAACAAGTGGCATGAGGTGACAATCCCAAAGATAAATTCAAATTTGTTGAATGGAGTTCCAATGCCAAGTGTAAAAATCAAATTCTGGCAAGTGGATATCATTTTCTTCTTCCCTTATGTGCCAAATGCGAATTTTATGATAGAATGACAAGTGTATATGGGTGGTAACCCATGTGGGTACAATTTCCCACAAAAATCTCCACCAAATATTCTCCCAAATCCTCCCAAATGTGCATTAACTTCACAAATTCGAATTTCCAAGTAAGCAACTTTCTCCTTTAATGCCAGAAATTCGATTTTATTTGAGCACATGTCCTTTCTTTGATTTTAGGAGTTCACATCACCTTGGGACTTTACTTTAACTCCCTCATAATTTTCCACTTCATTTCCACAACATTTAGCATGTGTAGATATTTATTTTTCTCCATTTATTTAATCTCTGGTTTAATTACTTGTCAAATTTCCCATTAAACCTAAGAAAAGTGGGTTTTGAGAGTTCAATAAACATTTTTAACCCATCAAAGTGTGTCATAGTAGAAGGTTGAGAGTGAGGGGAAAATTTCATTACTCATACCCCATACAACTTCTATAGACATCACTTATTACATTACAAATACAATTTAATTAGCAATTTCTGCTGTGCAGAAAATCTAAAAAAAAAAAAAAAGTCACTACCTAGGCCTAACCAAATTCCACGAAATTTTTTGTGTGATCTGGTATGGTAACATACATCGACTCTAGACACTAAGATGTGTTAGGGGCTCAACCTTCAAACTGTCACCTCGGCTTTGGGGTAAAACGTGAGCGAAAAAACCCAAAAAATTGTCCGCCTTTGAAAAAAGGGATAATTAACCAGGTAAAAAAATCACTCCAAGGTGTACTCGTTTGCTGATCGAGTCCCAACATCCTAGGCTTGCCACAGAATCAAAAACTCATCATTACTAGTATCACTTATTACAATTCGCCGCAGGGTGTGGAATCTGGGTATAAGAAAGATGATGAGAAGATAGAAGTAGAGTTAAAAAACTCTGTTGACTGATGATATCTGATGGTACAAGTGTCCTTTGGATCATCCTTGGGCATGGAGTCTTCATAGAATCATCAGGTGCCACTCCACTGGTCAACATTTGGCTCCATATGGGGATGCATGCTAGATACAAAGTGATAGTGTGCAAGAACTTAGAATCTGCATCAATCGACAAAAGACATATATCACCAGTATCCATTCAAAATATCATCAAATGAAATAAAGTACAAAAACGAAGAAATAGAAATTTATTCTAAGAGCATACGTGACAATTTATTCATGAAATAAAACTAATCAAATAAAATTGACACGAGATAAGTTTAGAAATATGATACAAAAAGATGCCCCATAGCATCATATGTCCTTAATGAAGTTCATGCTGAGAACATGCTTACTTTCAGGCAGATCCATGGACTACTTTTCTGATGTGCCCTGTCCAATTCTGAATATTTGAGGACTTTGATCAATCCCAACACTGTGTTGTACATGGCCATCATATTTACCAAATCCTTTCCACTTTTTTCTTTTCTTCTTAATAGATTGTGATGTTGATGTTGAGGTGATCAAAGTAGACCTTTTGTCCAATTTTGAAGATGCTCTAATGGAAAATTCGAAGTATCCAATACTTCTTTGACTTGCCTTTGTCCATTCTGCTTATGCTTTGACATGGGTGATGGATCAATCTCATAAGTATAAACCTGATTCTCCTCAGTTTCCTTGCTATCCAAGTCTCCATAAATTAGCCATTTTTCTATGGAGTAAATGACCTTCTCATAATGAGATGAAGATTGCTTCAGTGGATCATGAGGTTTATGATTTGTTTCTTCGTTCTTTTTCCATTCGTCATTTAACCTAAGTTGGAATTTTTGTACATGTAATCTTTCCATTTCATCCAACCTATTCTGAAAATTGACCTGATTAGCCTTCATAACACTTATTTCCTTGGCATGATTCATTTTCATGGCGTTGATTAATTGCACTTGTTTTTCTTCCATGGCGAGCAACCTGTTTTGAATAGGGGTCATCTGATTAGAATGTTTGACTTCCATGGACCTTTATTGCTTGTGCATGATTTACCTCCATGTTCTTTGTTAGAGCCTAAATTTGTCTCAGGCTGAAAAGACAAGGTTCTAGGTCCACATCAAACCACGCTCAGCCTCGTAGCTAGCCCCCTACGAGGACAGGAGAGGGCTCTTTCCGGGTCGATCTCGGAAAAAGACAAGCGATGGGGCTCGAGATGACTGATTTTGCAACTAATTTTAGGCTAGGTATTGAGTGCAAAGGATTTGATTTGAGTGTTGGGGGTTTTGTGTTGGAAACAGGGAAAGGCAAATTGGGCTCGGGGATGAGGCACAGTTTCTGCAGAGTTCTGATTGGCGCGGTGCACAGGGAGAAAAACCCTGTTTTTTAGTGCAAAAAATTTCAAAATGTCAAAAATTGCTCCAAATTTTTTGAAATTTGGGCTGGAGCTTCTTCATCAAAGGAAATGGTGGGCCAAGGATGCCTCGGCCAATATCTGGAGTCGATCATGCTCTTTTTTCCTCTTTTGTCTTTATCCTGGACCTGTGGCATTGATGTGTCAAACTGTGTTGGACTGTCTTAATGATTGTGCAACCTCTGCCACCAAGGAAAAATAGTGAAATAAGGAAGGGGAGGGAAAAGTAGTGAGGGATTAGGGACTATTGGGACTATAGGTATTAGGGAAATGTAGGACGGTTTTGAGGGATTTGATGAATAGGGTTAATAATTGTTGTGTAGGGTATGAGGTGTGGTGTTTGAGAATTTGGGAAAGGGAATATAGGAGAAGGAATTGATGAACTTAGGGAGATAGGGGAACTTAGGGAATGATGAAATCAAAAGACAAATGAGATGAGGGAGTGAACTTGGTGACAAAACAGTGATTTGAAATCCTAGCAACAAGTTTCCTTGAGGTATTTTAAAAGATAGGGTTTGATGTTTTTGTTTTAACCATTACCATCCATCAACCACCCTACCCTAGCACAAACTTGGATGAAACACACAAATGGAGGCTCTACCTACTTGTGGAATGAAGAATTTGCAATTTGGAGGAAGATTTCAATGAATTTCAGGCCTTTTAGCCCAATTCGCCGCGCCTCTTCAGTGTGCCGCGCCAGTGTAAATTTACACTGGAAAATTTCTCCCAGTGCGCGCGCCTCCCCAGTGTGTCGCGCCTTTTTCTAGGTGACTTTTGGAGGCCTTCTCGGTGTTCAAATTGGGTGCAGAATAGCTTGTTGGAAAGGTCTTTGAGTCTACTTTCCAACCCAATCGGAATTTTTCAATTTGGAATTCATTTGCCCTGTCAAAAATCAAATCTCCCAAGACTGATCAAAATGTGCCAAATGAGGCTGCCTAAAGGCAAAGTGCTGTTACAGTCAACTTTTGAATGCCTTCCTCAACTCCAAATTGAGCTCATGATAGCTCATTGGAAAGATATTTGTGTCTAGTTATCCTTTGACTCATCAAGCAAGTCATTTGGCCAACCAAGCTAGGAGAAAACTTGATTTTCCCAAGGTCACTTCAGAGGTGCATCAATTCTCCCAAGGCAACTGTATTTTTGACATTTCTCTAAAACCATGACACCTGTGTAAAAAGTGAAGGAGGTTTTTCTTCCTTGGCCTGTTGTGGACAAAAACCTCTCTCAGTTTTCAAAAATTCATCTTTTATTGCTCAGAAACATCATTGGAGTAAAACCTATCCCGATGTGTGGAACAAGGGATTTGTCGAAATGAAGCGAAATGAAGGGGATAAGGGGCTTCTAAATTCTTGAGAAAATTTTGGGAAGTAGGGAGGGATGTTAAGAAGTAGGGGAAAGTGGAATCTCAGAAATTGAGTGAGGGGAAGGGGTCCAAAAGGGCAAAACACAGGCCTAGCCTAGAAAATAGGGTTTGTAGCAAGAAACTAGGGTTTGTGCGAAAATGAGGAATTCGGGGGATCTCAGTGATGGGAAGTGTTTAATAAGGTAAATTAAGGATAGGGAAAAGTGTATGAACATCAGGATACAAGTTTTGCCGATGATTTGACCATTCAAGAGAAATTGCCTTCAAAACCCTAGGAGAGGGAAATGACCTTATCTAGTCGCAACTGAAGCATGAACAAGGTGTAAAATGACCCATTGGAACCTGACATGATGATAACAACCCTTTGAATAATGGCACACTCATCTGAATGGTGACATGGACCGACATTTGGACAACTTTGACAGGAGTAAAAGCAAACCCTAGACCTAATGCCCAGTGACCAAATTTTACTTGAAGACTCACTGAAATGACAAAATTTGACCTTGACACCTTAAAATCACTTTATAAGAGCATGTTTGATCACTGGAGGAAAGCTGGAAAGACTGACACTAACATTGGCTCCAATGGGGATGGTAGCTCCTTGGAGGTGCCAAGAACGACAGATCTTTGGGAGAGCAGACCAGTGCCTTATCCATTGGGCAATGGAGTCAAAACTCAAGTTGAAATGCATGACTGAAAACTGACGACTTGACGACACAAATTGACTCTCACTCAACTAAAAACTGACTCGATACTTAAACACAACCGACAAACTTGAAATGATGCTCAAAGTGGAGCTTATTCATCAAAACCTACTCTAATAGTTTCCTTCATCACCTGATCAAGTGAAATGAAACAACCAATGCAACCATGTAAGCATTTTGGCTGCTATTTGAATTCTCCGCAAGTGCTCGCTTAGGAACAACAAGATAAAACTACTGAAAGGCAACTCCCATGACAACTTGGAAACAGATCCGTTGAATGCTATGGATTCTCTATCCGCCTCCAAAAACACTGCATAAGGATCTTGAAATTCATGCACACTGGGACTTAGCTCATCCAATGGATTAATTCTCTTCTCTTCATGCCATGAATGCAAACTTTGATTTGAGCTTTGTGACAAGACCCCTGCTGAAAATGACAAAGAAACCGGCTGCCGGATCAAGTTTGTATCAATACACGTTTCAAGCTCACATGTAGTCAATGGAGAAGGACTTGGACTGCAGACCTCATCCAAAATATCAGCTAGTGGATCATGTAAAACTTGAAAAGACTGCTGCAACCCATTTTCTATTGGTTCCAATGTGATTACATGATTGCCTACATGCTGCTCATTTTTTACTGAAGATGTACTATGCAATTTTCCCTTCAAAAACTGAAATGATTCGAAACAAAATGGTATGGAATCATCTTGCATCATCTGAGCATATGTTCCAGCTTCCAAGTCTTCATGTGCAACTTGACAATCAATGGCATTTGGGGGCTGGATATCTGAATATGAGAAGCCTTGAACAAGGTTTTCATTGCTCTCAAGGTGGTCCAGATCAAGACTTGTCGACAATTGATTTCTGAGTGCATGAATGTTGTCTCTGATGAACTGAAACGAAGCAAAACAAAAAGGCAAAGATCTTTCACTTACTTCAAAATTTGCTGCACTTTCCTCGTCACTGTCATCGCTGATATGCATCCGCTGATCACTGTATTCAAGCTGCTGAAAGTGGACCTCTTCCTCCCACAAACTAGCTGCTGATTTGTCTGCAAGATTAGCTTCTGTTTGGAGAACATAATTATCATCATACTGATCAAACCGAGGCAAATCATCAGTATAAAAGACATCATCAAGCATACATGTCATATCAACAGATCTCTCTTCTCCAAGATGATTAATATGACAATCATTATCAGATCTATAACAATTGGGATAAGAAAGAAGATGTTTTGGATCAGCAACTTGTTCTTCTTCAATCAGCGAGCCATGGGCTTGAACATTATTCTCATTCCTTGCGTTGATCTTGTCCATCATCTTTTCCACTGCACGTACCAAAATGTCAAGCTTTACCTCTAGATATGTCGATTCATCTGGATCTATATTTTTTTATTTCTTCTTCTTTCAACCTTGCCCTTCGGATCAGCAGATGAGCCTCTACATTTACTGCACTGTTCTGGATCTCTTCAAGTGTTGCAAGATTCCTTAATCTCAGCTGAAACTCTATTTCCGGATCAAAGGCACCTGGATAGTGCAAGAGAGCAGATCTAGGAGGAGGTCTTATATCAACTGGCATTGAATAATAAAATTGATTAAATCTGGCTGAAAACTGTTGTACTGTCTCCCCTGGCAATCTTTTTAGTTGGTTATACTCTTCTATAATAAGGAAAAGGTTCTGTCCGATCATCCACCTGTCGAGAAAAACTTTGACGAACTGCTGGAAATCTGAGATGCTCGCATCAGGCAGGGCTTTGAACCAACTCTTCACTTTGCCTTGCAAAGAAAGAGCAAAAAGCCTTATACTGACATCTTGTTCATCAACTTCAAAAAGGTCTAGAAAAGTCTCAACATTCTGCACATGTTGCTCAGCGTTGACATTCTTACTTTCACCATCAAACCTCGGCAAGTATAGATCATAGTTTTTGGGGAAAGCATGAAGAACCGAAGGTAAAATAAGAGGTTTATACCGATCTGGAATTTTACAAGGTATAGGGGTATGTACAGAAGGTATAGAATTAGTCTTGGTCTCTTAGGGCTCATCAATATGAAGATGGTCATCAAAGATTCAGAAGAAGGGTCTTGATCAAGCTCAAAGGCATGCAAATCTTTGGTATTTACAATCTTCAAAGGGAAGGAATCAAATGCAGGCCTGGGATCTTTTCTCAAACATAGTATACTTTGCAAAGCCTTCTTGACATTCTCGGGAAAAGAGAAGAAATAATTTATAACAAAGAACAAAATGTCTTGGATGAAATTCCAACTTGAATACCTGATCTGTCCATATTGTCCTTTCATGTTTCTGCTGGTCAGGATCATCCTCTAGTGGAGTCTTTAGATTTGATCTCAAAACTAATTTAGAGTCGCCAGGTGAATGATTTCAGCCTTCTTATGCCTGATCGTTGTCCACCATCAACCATCAGATCTAACTTGATACATGTACTGGGGCAATTAACAAGTTAGATGTCACGTTTACAAGCTAGACTGGAGATTGACTGAACCAACGTTTATTTACTTGCGCTAATGCAAAGCAAAAGCGTTTCGAAGGCTACCTGACATAACTTTAGGCTCCGTCTGTAGCTTATAAAACAAATGACATCAACAAGAAAACCATTTTCTTCCCCAGTGCAGTCGCCACTATGTTAGAGCCTAGATTTGTCTTAGGCTGAAAAGACAAGGTTCTAGGTCCACATCAAACCACGCTCAGCCTCGTAGCTAGCCCTACGAGGATAGGGGAGGGCTCTCTCCGGGTCGATCTCGGAAAAAGACAAGCGATGGGGCTCGAGATGACTGATTTTGCAACTAATTTTAGGCTTGGTATTGAGTGCAAAGGATTTGATTTGAGTGTTGGGGGTTTTGTGTTGGAAACAGGGAAAGGCAAATTGGGCTCGGGGATGAGGCACAGTTTCTGCAGAGTTCTGATTGGAGCAAGGAAGGCAATCGTTTTGATGCTTTTAAATTGAGTGAATGAATAGATCGGACTGGTGAGGAGCTAAGGAGAGGAAGAGAGTCTCAAGAATTCTCCTTAAACTGATAAAAACATGGAAATTTAAACAAATTCAAAGGCAGAGCATAACAGTTAATGGATTCCACCTTAATCACTCATTTGTTCAAATTCAGAAGAAAAGAGAGGAAAATGATACACATAACACTAATGAACTTACAATTACTCAGAGAAGCACACCATCAAAACATAAAGCCACATGGATCCCAAACAGTGCTGCAAAACCCTGGTCTTTCCTTAGACAAAAATGCAGAGATAGAATGTACAATGATATGCCAAAGCAATCCCAAGTGTCCAACCCTGAAAATGTCTTAGAAATTACATGATATAGACTAGCCCAACCCATTCCTTTGCCTCTAGGGATCGAGCTCATCATTCTAGGAGTTGTTTCAACCAATTCTAAACAAAACACTAAAATCTAGGCAATCAAAACAACTTGCCTCTATAAGGTAGGAAACTGATTCATTCATTCACATTTCGCTTTTTGGTGAATGAATCTTCTAGAACAAGTAAAAATGTGCCAATATTACATCATGGTTGTCAAATTACATCATGAAACGTCAAAAATAACTTCAAGAAGCAAAACTGATCAAAACTGGGCGAATTGTTGAGCTGAACAGTGAAAAACAAGCCAAGATTCTCTATGCGCCGTGCTAAAATCTGTATGCGTCGCGCCACTTTGAGGCTGAGTTTGAGGCACTTCCTGAAGTCCAAATTGAGCCTAAGTGTGCTTGTTGGAAAGCCCTGCCTGTCTACTTTCCAACTCAAGTGGAATTTCTGAATTTGGTGCCCATTTGCCCCTCCAAAACTTCAATCTCCCAAGACTGCTTCCTGTGTGTCAAAATAGGGGCAGAGAGGTCATTTTTTGAGTGTTTTTGACCTCCTGAGGACTCAAAACTTGCCCAAACTTCTTGGCCATGCATCAACAGTCATGATTTTTCATGACAAATCAAAAAATATAAACTTTTTTGCAGTTTGGAGATCCCTAGCAAAAGCGCGCGCCAGGTGGTGCGACGCACAGGGAGAAAAACTCTGTTTTTTAGTGCAAAAAATTTCAAAATGTCAAAAATTGTTCCAAATTTCTTGAAATTTGGGCTGGAGCTTCTTCATCAAGGGAAATGGTGGGCCAAGGATGCCTCGGCCAATATCTGGAGTCGATCATGCTCTTTTTTCCTCTTTTGTCTTTATCTTGGACCTGTGGCGTTGATGTGTCAAACTGTGTTGGACTGTCTTAATGATTGTGCAACCTCTGCCACCAAGGAAAAATAGTGAAATAAGGAAAGGGAGGGAAAAGTAGTGAGGGATTAGGGACTATTAGGACTATAGGTATTAGGAAAATGTAGGAGGG
This sequence comes from Pinus tabuliformis, assembly GCA_031772625.1. Taxonomy (NCBI): domain Eukaryota; kingdom Viridiplantae; phylum Streptophyta; class Pinopsida; order Pinales; family Pinaceae; genus Pinus; species Pinus tabuliformis. The sequence goes on along the minus strand of CM062819.1, from coordinate 581,896,731 downwards.
TTTTGAGGGATTTGATGAATAGGGTTAGGAATTGTTGTGTAGGGTATGAGGTGTGGGGTTTGAGAATTTGGGAAAGGGAATATAGGAGAAGGAATTGATGAACTTAGGGAGATAGGGGAACTTACGGAATGATGAAATCAAAAGACAAATGAGATGAGGGAGTGAACTTGGTGACAAAACAATGATTTGAAATCCTAGCAACAAGTTTCCTTGAGGTATTTTAAAAGATAGGGTTTGATGTTTTTGTTTTAACCATTACCATCCATCAACCACCCTACCTTAGCACAAACTTGGATGAAACACACAAATGGAAGATCTACCTACTTGTGGAATGAAGAATTTGCAATTTGGAGGAAGATTTCAATGAATTTCAGGCCTTTTAGCCCAATGCGCCGCGCCTCCTCAGTGCGCCGCGCCAGTGTAAATTTACACTGGAAAATTTCTCCCAGTGTGCCGCGCCTTTTTCCAGGCAACTTTTGGAGGCCTTCCTGATGTCCAAATTGGGTGCAGGATAGCTCGTTGGAAAGGTATTTGAGTCTACTTTCCAACCCAACCGGAATTTTTCAATTTGGAGTTCATTTGCCCTATCAAAAATCAAATCTCCCAAGACTTGTCAAAATGTGCCAAATGAGGCTGCCTAAAGGCAGAGTGCTGTTACAGTCAACTTTTGAATGCCTTCCTCAACTCCAAATTGAGCTCATGATAGCTCATTAGAAAGATATTTGTGTCTAGTTATCCTTTGACTCATCAAGCAAGTCATTTGGCCAACCAAGCTATGAGAAAACTTGATTTTCCCAAGGTCACTTCAGAGGTGCATCAATTCTCCCAAGGCAACTGTATTTTTGACATTTCTCTAAAACCATGACACCTGTGTAAAAAGTGAAGGATGTTTTTCTTCCTTGACCTGTTGTGGACAAAAACCTCTCTGAGTTTTCAAAAATTCATCTTTTATTGCTTAGAAACATCTTTGGAGTAAAACCTATCCCGATGTGTGGAACAAGGGATTTGTCGAAATGAAGCGAAATGAAGGGGATAAGGGGCTTCTAAATTCTTGAGAAATTTTTGGGAAGTAGGGAGGGATGTTAAGAAGTAGGGGAAAGTGGAATCTCAAAAATTGAGTGACGGGAAGGGGTCCAAAAGGGAAAAACATAGGCCTAGCCTAGAAAATAGGGTTTGTAGCAAGAAACTAGGGTTTGTGCGAAAATGAGGAATTCGGGGGATCTCAGTGATGGGAAGTGTTTAATAAGGTAAATTAAGGATAGGGGAAGGTGTATGAACATCAGGATACAAGTTTTGCCGATGTTTTGACCATTCAAGAGAAATTGCCTTCAAAACCCTAGGAGAGGAAAATGACCTTATCTAGTCGCAACTGAAGCATGAACAAGGTGTAAAATGACCCATTGGAAACTGACATGATGATAACAACCCTTTGAATGATGACACACTCATCTGAATGGTGACATGGACCGACATTTGGACAATTTTGACCAGGAGTAAAAGCAAACCCTAGACCTAATGCCCAGTGACCAAATTTTACTTGAAGACTCACTGAAATGACAAAATTTGACCTTGACACCTTAAAATCACTTTGTAAGAGCATGTTTGATCACTGGAGGAAAGCTGCAAAGACTGACACTAACAGTCTTAATGAGTTGAACTTCGTTGAGTTGCATTTCCTTAATCATTTCAGTCAACCCCTTAATGAGATCCTTATCATTCTCATTTTCTTTCAGTTTGATCTTTCTTTCATTTCTATATTTTTCTTCACAGGCGTCAATGATTGATTCTAGAGAATCGAAACTATTAGCAAGTAAGTCTATGGACCAATCCATAGCATTGCCATCTAGTGAAAAGATGAAAAGTCTCGTTTTAACATCCTCATGGTTAATATCATGGCACCATTTTCTCACACAAAGGTGGAAATTCCTAAGGTGAGTTTCAGTGCTGATGGCATGGTTACCTAGAAAACTAAGCAACTCTTTAATAGCCTCAAGGGCTTCATCCGGAATGAAATTCGGATAGCTTGAAATGTTAGTAAAATCACAAGGGGCGAACAAATCATTCATTATGTCATGCTCACTTGACCCTGAAAGAGCAAAAGGATACTAGAGAGGCTCCTGTCCAAGATTAGCAAGAAATCTACAAGAAGCAAGCTTCAAGAAGAAATCCTTGCAAAAAATGAAATAAGTGGAGTTGCCACTTGAATAGGAATCTAACTCTAAAATCCAACATGCAAAAACCAAAAGTTAGTCGTATTTCTCAAGTATAAGAAGACTTGTCCCCGACAATGGCATCAAAGATGTTGACCCTGACGCCTACACTTACCTACAAGTTAGTGAGAAAAGCCTTCAACCCCACAAGGTGTGGTTGGTGGTAGGGAACTCAGAGAAGGGGCTATTACACTAATCCCGACTCTCTCCGTTTGACCTATCTCCTTGGATGGATAAGGGAGGTGGTCCCTAATGAAAAGTTAAGTTAAAAAGATATGAGTTTCTAGGAGAATTGTTAGAGTTAAATAGATTATTTCTTTAAGATTTATAAGAAAAACTGATATGAGCAATAACCATAAACACATAAGATAAGCATGAAATACATAAACAACCAGTGCCTTCAAAGTATTGCTCTTTAAGAAATGAAATTATATTTGCTTATAATGAAGTGACAAGCTTTCAGATGGAAAGCCAAAATAATCCTGAAAAGTGAAACAATAAATTGTCAGCACAAGATATTATAAATGATTTCAAAATGAATAAGTCTACAAATCAAAGCATGGAAACTATTTTGCTGAAAAGGATACAAAAATAACTTAAATGTTAGACCAAGATGACAACATGCAATTAAGTTTGCAATCCAAAATAATAGTACTTGAAAGTGAAATCAACCATTTATGACAATAATTAAACCACAAGAGGAGTCAATTTCCAAGTACAAGAAAAATTAAACTTGTTGCAAAATTAAAAGGAATTACAATGCTTGCATCCAAAGTGCCTCTTGAAATAAGATTTACATGTGAGAATTTAAACCATCAAGATAGCAAGAAATTTAAGAACTCTGCAAACAAAGCAAATATGATGGAATGAATTCTTGATTTATTTTATTAATTAGTGCTAAGACAAAGTTACAATTGAACTCTAGTCCTTAGACCTCATCCTCACCCAAATGTTTGGATTTCACAATGAAGAGTCAATAGAGGTAGAGGGTCTCTAAAAGTCTATTCAACCAACTTAAGTTGGAGGTAAGTTTTAATGAGGTTTGGGGCCTTCCTATACTGAAATGCCTAGATGAAGTGCAAATTGTGTTAATTCCTCAAATTAAACTATTACTTCATGCAAATGCTTCAAAGAGAAATAGTTTGCAAAACTTGAGAGCGTATGCATGTGGGAATTTAAATACAAGATTAGTAAAACTTTGCATGTGGAGTGAAATGTATTGATTTTAAGCATGCACAATATGAAGTTTAAAAGCTAGAAAGCTAAGAAAAAACTAAAAGCAAGATTAGGCCACCCACAAGAATCCCTCCTTTAAATGAGGAAGGGGGATGTCATGGGAAAAATCCCAAGCTCCCTCCAACAATTTTTTTTATTTTTTATTAGTGCTTAAAGCGGGTAAAAATGCCTCTAAGAGGGCAGCCCACAATACGAGATATATCTTTACAAATATGAGACTTTAACAAAGCTAGACTCTCTCCCAAAAAATATAACAACAACAAACTTGAAGATGGAAAAAACTCTTCAAAAGAGATTCAGAAGGCTCAAAAGGCCCACTGCCTAGATTAGTATGCAACTCTCTCCCAAGTGCTTATGGCCAAACTAGAAATTAGTCTTTGGACAACATGAGGGGGTCCTGCATAGTGGCATACACACGAGTGAGTAGTTTTCCAAAGCTTCTCCTCAAGCTCCTTGATGCCCAATGCTCAAGTCTATGGGCTGCAAAACACAAAAAAATACCAAGTATCAGTGTGAAATTAGGAAAAAGAAACCAAAACTAAACTTAGAATTTAATTTACAAAGTATTAGCTCAAGTAGTGGGAGTGAACCCCCATACTTGTCTAGCTTTAGAAATGACTCTTGAATATGAGTTATAACTTTGAAAGAACTAGAACCAAAAAAGTATTTTGAATTTTAAATGGATGATCAAGTAGCTGTAGACTAAGAAAACTCCTTTTTGCTCTTCGTTGGATGGAAAACTTGGAGCGAAAAAATGGCTGAGTCTTGGATCACTGTGACTCTAGGAGTTAGTTGATTTAATTGAGTTTCTCCCACTTCCAGATGGATTCCTACACACAATACAAAAGATCTTCCCTACACACTTGAACACATATAAGTTTGCACAAGATTAGAACAATATAATGAATAAGATAAACCAAGCATTCCTCTTAAAATGAATTGGCAAGCTTATCCCTAAAATACTACTCTAAATCAATGATATGTGCAAGATAGCTTTCACACATCAATCCAAGCAAGATGACAAGCATCAACTAATATTAATTCAACATGCAAAATAAATTAAACACAATAGCAGTAGTATGAAATGACATCACCTCATAACGCCAAAAGAGCACCAACCAGATAGCCCCAAAATCTTGATTATATTAAGAAAGTATGCAAGTACAAAATGGCAGAGTTTCTTCAAGCCCAATAGCTTATTACATTATACAATATGAAAGCCCATGGCTCTATTATATAGAGAGTTGGGAGCAAATCCCAATGAAGAATGACAATGACAAATGGCATTGGAGCCAATCCCAATGTAGAAGTGATTAAACAAGTGGAATGAGGTGACAATCCCAAAGAAAAATTCGAATTTGTTGAATGGAGTTCCAGTACCAAGTGTAAAAATCGAATTTTGGCAAGTGGATATCATTTTCTTCTTTCCTTGTGTGTGAAATTCGAATTTTATGATAGAGTAACAAGTGTATATGGGTGGTAACCCATGTGGGGACAATTTCCCACAAAAGTCTCCACTAAATATTCTCCCAAATCCTCCCAAATGTGCATTAACTTCACAAATTCGAATTTCCAAGTAAACAACTTTCTCCTTTAATCCAAAAATTCGATTTTATTTGAACACATGTCCTTTCCTTGATTTTAGGAGTCCACATCACCTTGGGACTTCACTTTAACTCTCCCATAATTTTCCACCTCATTTCCACAACATTTAGCATGTGTGGATATTTATTTTTCTCTATTTATTTAATTTCTAGCTTAATTAATTGTTAGATTTCCCACTAAACCTAAGAAAAGTGGGTTTTGAGGGTTCAAAACACATTTTTAACCAATCAAAGTGTGTCATAGTAGAAAGTTGAGGACGAGAGGTGCAAATTTAATTACTCATACCCTGTACAACTTCTCTAGACATCATTTATTACATTATAAATACAATTTTATTAGCAATTTCCACTGTGCGGGAAATCTAAAAAATTAAAAAATGACTTCTTAGACCTAACCAAATTCCACGAAATTTTTTGTGTGATCTAGTATGGTAATATACATTGACTCTAGACACTAAGATGTTTTAGGGGCACAACCTTCAAACCGTCACCCCGACTTTGGAGTAAAACGTGAGTGAAAAAACCCAGAAAATTATCCGCCTCTGAAAAAAGGGGATAATTAATAAGACAAAAAAAAACTCTTCAAGGTGTACTCGTTTGCTGATAGAGTCCCAACATCTTAGACTTGTTACAGATTCAAAAACTCATCATTACTAGTATCACTTATTACAATTTCCCGCAGGGTGTGGAATCTGGGTACAAGAAAGATGATGAGAAGATAGAAGTAGAGTTAAAAATTTCTGGTGCCTGATGATATCTGATGGTACAAGTGTCTTCTGGATCATCCTTGGGCATGGAGTCTTCATATAATCATTAGGTGCCACTCCAATGGTCAATAGGTCCCTACCAATTTATTGCTGTCCTTGCAAAAAGACATTGATGTATATTAAGAAGGGGACATGTACTTACTTGATAGATTTTGAGATGTAATGGAATTGCTTCCTCCCTGCAAGCTTGATGGCTTGTCTTCCCTAGATTTTGATGTCCTTCAAGTTGCCTTCTTCAAGTGGGCTTGCTTGGTGATGAGGTTTGCTTGAACACTTGTAGCCTGATGTAGATCTGTTCTTCTTTGTAGGTGCCTTTATATAAGGCTCTTCTTCTAGGTTTGTAGACCTCCTTGGTGAATGATGGAATGTAGACCCTTCTTGTCCCTGAAGTGATTTGAACTTCTAGGCTTGATGCTTCAACTTTGTAAATGTTTCTCTTTGATGAGTGTTCTTGAGTTGCCCTTTCCTTGATGTGTCACCTTAGCTATGAAACCATGTTAGAGAATCTAGGGCAAAGTAGTGTTGTGATGATTCTCCGAGACTTGATAACAATTTGTGATGCACTTTTACAATTTATCTTCTTCTTCTTATTTATGTGTGTGTTTCTTCAAACTGCTACCAAAACGAAATAACAAGAACATAGAATTTGGCTCTCTGCCAGGGACAAACCCTATCCACTCTTGAGAGGAAAACCCTTTGTAAGATTTCTCTTATTGAAGCTTCTTATTTGAACAACTGCCAAACCTAGACCCTTGACTAGGATATCCTCCAAGCATAAGTCAAATCCCTCCACCTTTTGCACTGTCACTTCTGACACTTCTTCCAGCACTTCTTCCGACTCTTTGTCTTCCGGCACTGTCTTTTAACGAGGGGCTCATCATATTATCAATATTTAAATTATTCAAAAGGGGCCATTATTAATTTGCAAGGAAACCTAAGTGCACAGAGATCCAAGTGCATTGTTGCAGGTTTCGATGGTTAGAAAACCACCGAAATGCACATGGTATCGGTACAATCAGTTTGCAGTGTGAATGACATTACTCATTGAAGCAATCACTGATTTGGTCCAAGAACTTGATCACATCTATTTGGTTCGAGCATGGTGGCCAAATTGTTACTATATCTAGGATCCTTGCCAAAGCCGAATTTTTAGTGGAGTTCGAACTTGGAGAAATAAGTGATATGGTTAAGTCCTTGGCATGAAGATATGAGTTCCACTATTACTAGAGGCCGAGTATGAGATTTTGAAGGACTGCTCCCTTTGTGGTGACTTGTTGAAGGAACCAGTTGTTCGTTTCCCTCATTTAAGAGACAGTTCAAATAACCAGCCAGAGTTTCAAGCTAATCTCAGTATGGGTCGAGTTCCCTTCCTTTCTGGGCTGCGTATTACTCAAAAACTGGGGCGTATGGATTACAGGAGGTGAAGTACTATTGTAGGCTGGACATGTCATGTATATGGGCAAGCAACTAATTCTTAGGGGGCCGCATTTGATTTCTAGGCATGTGCATGAGCTCTAAGAGTCACGTTGTGGTGGTTGTGGGTTGTTCTCTTGCCCGTGGCTGCTGTTGTAGCTTCATTGAGCATTTGCATATTACCACAGGTCAGATTTGAAGTGGCTCGGGTGCTAAAACAAGGGTTGTCATATAGTGTGGACCTATTTTTGGGCGAAGATTATCTGGTTATTCGAGGCACCTATGCATAGAAAGGTGTGGAGCAATTTTGTAGCTGCTATCGTCACTATGCAGACTGCATGACTGAAATCAAATTGTTTATAAGGGCCGAAAGCATAATTTTATTGAGGCTGTATTGTCTTATGGCCAAATTAACAAAGGTGTTAGTTTCCTATGCGACTTGGTGAATAAAATAATACGCCGAATTATTCACTGTGCGTTGTGGAGTGCGATTACTAGACGAACATGGTGTCAACTGAGTCAGCCGTTTGAAGCATCAAAACTGAGTTTGCATTACAGCGAAATTTCTTTCTGTGGCGTTAATTTTCATCATGAAATCGGAATAGATAGTCGAGTCAACGAAATAGGCTTGACTGCATGGCCATTGGAAAGAGTTCACTCGCTGCTGGAGTACATATTGACCATAATAGCATAGTAGCAGAAAGTTGGGTCATTCTACTTCTCCAGGTTTCTAACTTATTGCTTTCCAATCAAGCAAACACACATTATTCACGTTGCCCTCAATTTGTTAACTTAATTCTGTGTATGATCGACATAAACTGTAGTTACCAGAATGAGAGCATATGACTGAGTCTTTAGAGGTCTGGTATATTAGTTTTGTTGTCCTGGCCATTTGTGTGTGAGAGAAATCGCTGTCAGCATGTCATTGTATTACTGCCTGAGGCTGAGAGTAGGGTTTTGGGTTCTGTTGTTGACACCATTATGTGTTGTTGTAAGCCCTACATTGTTGTATGAGGATGATGTCTTGAGAATCATTGTATGCTATTATTGAGTTTACATGCTGGTCAGAATGCATGTATGGGGTTTGGCTGCCGAATGTATGAAGAAGAGGTAGTAGGTTAAAAGTATGTGATAATCTGCTACTAGTGTATTGATCTAATCATTGCATTGTTGTCTTACATGTCAGAGTTTGGTTAGTACTTGGTTGAGTTAGTGGAGGTCTGAATCTTGAACGTTAAGAGTTGTATTGTAAGTTGGGGAAGTTCGTCAGTCAATTCATGTATAAAGCAACTTGATGTACTTGTCATCATTAAACTAAAACATGGAAGAAACCTTCATCAATTACCTTAATAAACTGGCAGCAACCATCAAACGATCCCTTTCCACTGGGATACTTTCTATGCTACAACAAGAACAACCACAGAAAGAATGTGAGGTGGGACTCAAAATTTATGCGCTTGGGACTAATTTGAGTTTCATGGGGGTTACAACAAAAGCCCTTCTCAAGCTAGAAAAACTTGGTTCACTCATTTCTGAGGTGCATCAATTTGATGGTAAAAACTTGGTTTGGGCTCTCAAACCAACCGTGCTTGCCTTAGTACAACACAAGTATTTGGGGCACCCTTGTATAGGAGTCAAACTTCCAGTTTCCTCTTATCTCAGTAGTATCATGATGTTGACTGCACCTATACCCCCTTACAGTGATGACATTATGAGGAGAGTCTTCAGACTGATAGTGGAGACCTTTCAGGATTTGGATAATAGTGAGGGCCCTACCTTTGGGAAGAGGCTATAGATTCTAGAAGTCATGGCCTTGGTTAGATCTTATGACCTCATGTTTGAGTTGGAGTGTGACTACTTGATCCTCTAGATGTTCCAATGCTTCTTCAACATTAGGAAACATCATCCTGACATAGCCATAGCACACATGTAGTCCATTTTGTCCTCATGTATGGGAGGACATGATGCCATTTGCAAGAGGTTTCAGTCTAGATTGTTGGGCATTTGGAGGAGAGAACAATTGGTCTCACCTGCTGCTTATGAACTAGTCAAAAGGTTGGTTAAGCAGAACATTGGTTTGTTCAGGAGATGATTGACCTAGGAGGAGTTGCGAAGGATTGGTGGAGCATGCAGCAAGAATGAGCTGAGGAGGAAGGGTCTTTGCTTCATTTGCAAGGAACCTTGGGGACCCGACCACTCATGTTTGAGTGACTCAAAGGAGATGGCAGAGGTTGATTAGGGGGATATTCCTTTTGACTTTTAGGATGATAATTCTCCTTTTATGGTTGAGTCCATGGAGGATTCCTCTGAGGAGCATGGGCAGTCATATAGAGTTGTTGACAACAACCTTGGTATGCATCTAGGTGAGTTGGAAGAGTATGATGAGCAGTAGATTGCCCCCATGGGGGAAGACGATTAGGGAGCAGACTGGCGGGATGAGGGAGCTAGAGCTAGAGCTAGAGATTGGATTGGAGAGTGATGATGAGTTAGTATTCTACTTGTGGAGTAGCATTTATGGCCAGAGACAGAGCATAGTCGGAGCCATGGGACATGGGTGATGATTGGCCCTGGTGGCATTGGGATCTAGGTGGATCCACTGGTAGCAAGTTGAGTCAGGGATGGGATTAGGATCCACATATTGAGGGATTCGATTATGTTTGGCTTGCTTGGAGGCATGATGTGGACCAGTGTTTCATATGGGATCCTGTTATCAGTTGGAAGATGCCTCTACAATGGATAGGCTAAGTCACAGGACACGTCCTCCAAGGTCCCGTGTCCCGTATTTTATGTGTCGGACACGAAAACGGCCCTATAACCTGTCGAAAACGTTTTTCATCGTGTCCTGTAAAATGTAAAACGTATTCACCGGTTTTCGTCGTTTCCCGCATCTGGAAAACACGTATTCCGTTGATAGAGAACGTTGCCTGCCTAAGCTGCAATTTTTTTTGAAAAAAACAAATAATTTTTGAGTGGGGCAGCTTAATGATCAAGTCTAGGCCCTAGTATTGATATGCTATTCATGGTAGTGTTAAATTCTTAAAGTAAAAGTGACATTCTCCTTAATCTTCATTTTCATCCTTTTACTTAAATTTTTAACATTATCATGAAATGACTTAGGATGTTTGAGAGTGGTTCCGACGTCATTGGATTTCATATGGAGAAAGTAGAATTTTAGATTTCATTCAAAATGCAGTAGACTTATCAGTTTTTCAGGATTTCAGGATTGGGAGATTGTAATGTTTCCAGGTGACACCACCCCCGGGCTACCCCTGCCACCAGTAGAGGACGTGGTCTACCTCCTATAGCTCCTACTTCTAGTTCTTCAGCTTCTAGAGCATAGCAAACTCCACTGCCAACTCCACCAGCACCAGCATCTACATCTAGACGGAAAGGGAAAGTTGTGGCATTTTCTCGCAAGAGGGGCAAAGGAAATCAATAGGATTAGACTTTAGTTATTTTCTTCATTTTATTGTATATGATATTATGACATGATGAGATACATTATTATATTTTTTGTTGATATTTTGAGGCTGAGTTGGGACTTAGGAGTCGGGACTTACTATTCGGGACATGATTCAATGTTATGTGTGATTTTAGCACTAGAAATGATATTAAACATCTTATATATTAGTTCTTTTATCATATTTATGTGTCAATGTATTTATTTTATGTTGTAGATGGTTCAGATATTAAAAAAATTGAAAAAAAATGAAAAAAAGAATATTTTTGTACCAAACGATTTTTTCCCGATTATTTTCGATTGTTTCCCGATAATTACGATTTTTTCCGATTTTTTCCTCGCGCCGATATTATCCTGATAATGATTAATGCAACATTGTTGTAAACACTGAACAGTGATACATTTTGATGTTGATGACGTAATGGAAAATCTGCGTTTTATGGTTTTAATATCTAAGTTCTAAATTTATAGTTAGTAGTAAGTACTTAGTAGTTTCTTATGTGCTTGTGAGTTGTACATGAACAATGAACATTGAATATTCAAGAATCAAGACCAAGCATATCACATTCTAATTTCTAAATAGTAAATTTTGATTCTATTTTTTTTTTAAGTGAACTATGAACTTTGAGAAGTAATTATATTTTAATTTGATTAGATAAGCTGCAACCTGCAATTTAATATGGATAAACAACTATATTTCGGTATATATATATATAAAACGTGTCCCCCGTGTCCTGTTTCTAGGTCGCTGCGTTTCGTATTGAATACTCGTATTTACGTGTCCTCCGTGTCTCGTGTCCTCGTGTCATGTGACTTAGTGGACAGGTGTAGATTGCTTGACGGCAAGCAATCTTGGGGTGGGAGGATTTGTCATGTCCCCATTTTTATTATCCTCTATAGTATAGCTAGGATGGGTTTCCAGGGTATGTGATGGTCAGGCTGCAGGAGCAGGATTACATCATCAGGAGTCTCGTGGGAGTTTTGAGGAGTTTTTATGGGATCCGATGGAATATGCTTGGCATTTTCCATCATTTGCACAACTTGCCTTTCGTTTCGTTGCATTCCGATAACTTTAAGAAAATAACATTATTATGGGGCTTAACTTAATTAATTATGCGCGAGGTGGCATTCCAGGAAGATTATTTGATGGAACTCCTCAGTGTAATAGCTCGTTGGAACCGAAACAAGAAGATCTACAAGATGGGATGCTGAGAAGCGACTTCCAGCAGTCGGGGAGAGTATGGCAGGAGATTTACCATTTTCCTTAATTAAAAATGACTTTAATTAGTCATTTAATTAAGGAAAAACAATTAATTGGAGGAAAATACCCAAAAGTGACTTAAGCGACATAACATAAAATTAAAAAGTCACTTAAGATAAAGTCGATGGAGGAGCTTCTAGAATAATAATAAAATAATAAAGTAAGATGCTTCTAGAGGCTTGGGGATCTATCCATTAGATCTATAAAAGAGGAGGAAGAGGTCATTTGGAGACATTTTGGATTTGAGTCTTCTGTCTTTGGTGAAGGTTGGAGAACTTGGTTCTCAACTTCTATAAGCCCCAAGACGAAAACCCTCGGGTTCACTTTTTTGTGTGTTGAACGAAATTCCAACACCCTTGAGGAGATTCCATCCAAGAATTTCATGGAGCTTCAGTTTCAGTTTGCAACTGTTGAGATTGGTATTGCAACAAAATATTTGGAGGTTTTATCAACTGTTATCTCAGCTATTGTTTGGCATCTAAAATTTCTCCCATATTGTAATAAACTAAGTTGCACGAAACGGGGTGTTGACCTCTACCGGTCAACTACCCATGCAGTACCCCCCCTTTTTCTTTGCAAGAAAGGGGCAGCACCTGATCAGTGTGTCCGTGCCATCCAACAGTCATCAGCAGCTTGATCAATCTAATTGTAAACCCAGTCTGCATGTATTAATTGTAAATAATCTTAGCAGATATGAGTCGTGTATGTGAATTGCCTAGGTGGACCTAACTTTCTAGTGGTAATCTACGTCCCGGAAGGTTTTTCGTCTCACCGATCCATGGATCGGCAGAGTTTTCCTTCAAACCTGACCCCAAAGCCGGGATGGATTTTGTCATTGGAATTTTAGGAGAATCCTAGTGTGTTGATCTGCTAGATTATAGTTGTGTCGCAGAACTGGGTGATTTGTGAGGGTCTATGTTAAAGGGGTTTTCTCCCTTAAGATGTAAATTGTAAAAGTCATGATGTAATGTGTCCTGAGGGTCGAAAAATGTTTTGAATCCCCGCATGAGTCCTAAGTCCTAGGTCCTAGGTGATGTTTCCAAAGGCTCAGTTCGATGATCCATTTTAAAATGAATTAAAAAATTAAAAAATGAATAAAAATAATAAAATAAATAAAAATTAAAAAATTAAATAAATAAAAAATAATAAAAAATTAAAAAATAAAGCAAAAACCCTAACTAATAAAATAATAATATTTTAAGTGAATAAATCGACGGATGAGATCAAGAGATGTCTTGATCCTCATCAACGGTCGAGATCATTTCTACATGGATCACTCGAACTAGCCGTTGGGATCATTTCCTTTAAATAGGGTGCTAGGAGTCATTTCAGATCATTGGATCTGTGAGTCTAAGACGGAAGAAGCTCTCTTGTAAATCTGTTTCTGGTTAATAAAAGAAGACTTTGGGGTCCATATCTTGCTGGTGTTACTCTCTTAAAATGTTGTGAGATTGTTTCATTTTCTGCATATGTTATTTTCAGCCGTTAATAATAGCTTTTTGTAGAGTATTGTGAGCACAGGTATCTTGTTCACTTGCTGGGGTTTGGGTGCTGTTAGGGTTTCTGAAGTAATGGCAGGTATCTCTATTACTTCCTGAGATCTAGCAGCATTTTTGCCCTCTTTATTGACAGTTGTTTTGAGCTGTGCAGAAAACATCATTGAAGGAAATTTTGTGGGCGTTCGGGGAAGTTCTCGGCTGAACCAGCCAACTCCCACAAGCATTTTGTGTTGAGCCCGGTTGGATTTGATCCTGGGTCTATCATTCGGTTTATTTTTTTTTTAAATTTGCATGAGAGATTTTCTGAAGTTCTTCACAGTGAAAATCTGAAAATCTTTATTTATTTAAAACATTTTTGTGCCTATTGCTGAAATCTGGCTGTTAAAGGGGCCAAATCTGTAAATTATTAAGCTGATCTAGGGTTTCAATTTTTTGCTTTATGCATATTTTTCATTTGGGTTTTTGTTTTCTTTTGTGATTGCAGGCATAGGGTTTTGTCTCTTTGCAATAATGGGTCAAGCGATCTAGAGGTTCGGGGTTTCAACTCGTTCACAGCCATTAGAAAGCTAATATTATTTTGCCCGAGATTGAATAGCTGCTATTGGTATCAGAATTATTGGAAGAATCCATTTGGGTTCGCAAGAGGCCACGTTGTCGTGCCAATCCGCGCGACAACACGGGGAAACAGAAACGAGTTTCCGAAACGGGAAGCGATACGAAACGCGACCTCCCCAAATTTTGGAAACGGGGAAACGCGAATATATATATATATATATATATATATATATATATATATATATATTAAAAATATTTAAAAATTATTAATATATATATATATATATGTGCAATCATAAAGCATTAATGATACATTTACATTATATGATTATAATTTATTACATTTAAACATTAAGATTAAATTTACATCACATTTACTCATGAGTCATGAATGATCACATAATGAAAATAAAAATATAGGAAAATCCAAAATCAGCCTTTATTTATATTAGTATATGAGGCTGCAAGTACAATAAAGACTATAAGGCTGCAAGAACTATAGAGACAAGTCACAAAAGACTAATCCTCATCATAACAATCCTCATCAAAAATAGAAGCAGCACAATGCTCAACAGTGGATGGTGGTGCTAAAGAAGATGATGCACCAATTCCACTTCCAGATTCGGCCTCAATATTCAGGGCAGCAAGAGAGAGATCCAAATCAGGATTTTCTGCATCCACATCCCATTCTTTAGAAGGACCACTGTTGTATTCTGGACCCCTACGAGATGCAAGGCGAAGGTTGGAGTGCACATAAACAAGATCCTCTGCTTTCTGTGAGCCCAACCTATTGCGCTTACCCAAATTAATTTTCTGTGGCTGAGACTACCCCGAAATGCCAGAAAAGAGAAGAGAAATATGGCTGTAGCTGAGCCAAATCTATTGCTACTGAAATCTCCTGCTGAAATCTCTTTCTCTTGCTGCTGAAATCTCTTTCTCCTGCTGCTGAAATCTACTTTGCTCACTGCTCAAAACACCCTAGCTGAAACAACTGCCAGTCTCCAAGAGAAACGACTTGCTGAATAGTGTGATGAGAGAATGAGACAAACTGCTCTTTTATAACTTTAGAATAGGTTTCTAGAATTTTCCGGAAACCTAAAAAAAATTTAAAAACCAATTAAAAAAAAAATTAAAAAACAACACATTAAATTAGGGAAACGTGGCTCGTACGGCCTGGAAACGCGTTTCCGGCCGTACTGCCACGTTTCCGTTTCGGGAAACGTGCCAGTACGGCCGGAAACGCGTTTCCAGGCCGTACGGTACGCGTTTCCTGGTTTCGTTTCCGTTTTAGGGGGGAAACGACCCCTACCCCCACGTTTCCTGCAACTTAGGTAATAAAATAAAGTTGAGTTCCTTGTTGCTGCATTATTGATTGTTTCTTGTAATTTTCTGGTGTTTTTCTCTGAAATGGGCAAAATTTTTATATGAAGTTTTTTGGTTTGGAAATTGGTCAAATATTTTGTTTGGAACACTATAATCGTATCAAAGCATTCCTTATTTTGTCGTGAAATTTGTGGTTCGATTTGTGCAAATTGTTTATGGAGTTGATGGCTAAATTTTTTTAAAGCAATTTGTTGCTAAATTTATATTTGGAACATTACACCAACTCAACAAGGATCCAGGTGTCATCTAGGCTACCTGCCAAGACACCAACTTAACAAGGATTCATGTGTCATCTAGGCTACACGCTGTTGAGAAATCTAGGGCATCGAGATTAAGTGATTTCTCTTCTATTGATAACTGCTTGTGAATGCTTTTTACTTCTTAGATTATAATCTTCTTTTACTTACGTTAGTATAGTATTATTCTTTATCAAACAACTACCAATGCATAAACCATAAAGGGACAAGAGACACAGAATATAGGCTATTAGCCAGGGCCAAAATCTCTCCCACTTGAGAGGAAAACCCAAACAAATTCTTCTTCTTATAGAGATTGCAATTGACGAATACCAAGACCAAGACCCTTGACCTATTTGCCTCTCCAAGACCAAGACACAAAGCTTCCTCTTCTTCCTTGAGTCATCGATAGTCAAACTCCTTGTTTCTTCCTCCTTCTTGGCTATCTTCAGAGACCCTAGCACGTGTAAATTATCAACTTTGGAACCTTGATTCCCTTCACTATAAGTGGAGGTAGCTTGCTTGACAACTTGGCTTGACATACACCTTTGCTTCCTCCTTGTCTTGACCTTCCAATGGGACTGCAATGCTTCAATCTCTTCTACAATGGAGTCGGTCCCTTTCTTCGCACGTGTGAGATCAACGTAACCCAAAAACAGATCCAAAATGACAACAAAGGCTTCGCTCTCCTTATTTCTCTCTTTGCTGATGATTAAGCTCCTTCTTAAGTGACTTTCACACATCTTATTTCAGACTTGATCTTCACCAAAATTCTTGCCCTAAAATGAGGTTGAGCCACCCTATTTAGAGTTGTTGGAGCCTCCATAATAAGCCGACCTTAGCAATGGGTGAGCCGACATGACTGTTGGAGCAAATTCATTATTTCTTTTAAAGCCGAATTGAAGTAGATATTTGAGCTTGGTCTTGGAGGACTATTTGACACTTTCATATACAAATGTAACATGCCCAAGAAGGGGCCTTCATACATGACATTGACTCTCTTTGAGTTTATGACCAATTCTAAGGGCTCACAATGGGAGTCATTACTAAAAATAAAATTCCTTGCTCATGAAACCCATGAGACAAGAATTACAAAAATATTTTTATTTTTCTTCTTTACATCAATTACATAAAATCAAAATTACACATAATTATGAAGATCGAACCTAGTTACACTTTTCAACACTCCCTCTTAACTAGGGAGGTATTCATAATGCATACAAGGTACCTGGACATTCTCAATCTGAAGAATTCTCATAAGAAGAGTCAGATTGGTAACCCATCTGTATAACATCATATCAACGAGCATTGTCACATAGCAAGGCCCTGACTAGCAACTCTATCTCTCCACGAGATCAGAGCACAATGTTGTTGAGACCAATGATGTATAGACACCCTCATCATTGTCAATATCGAAACATACCCCACCCGCGTTTTCTCAGAGTATGTTCCACCAAGACTATTCTTATCTTGGTTTCCCAGTCCTCAACGAATATCCGTCCTCTACGACTACTCTTATCTTGGATGCCCTAACTCATCCTCAAAGAGCATTAGATGCTAGATGTTTACCCAATCCTCCATTATGTCTTCCCAAGTGAAGACAAGAATGATGTGTTTATCTCTCCCTCATAATTAGGGAGGATATATCTATTCCAATGAAGGAATTTACTCATTCCTACAGAAGGAATGTACCTAAGCTCCCTCTTGGCTTAGGAATTTGCTTCCAAGTTTCTACCAAGTTAGAAACTTGTTTCCACCCTTTTAATTAGGGTCCTACAACAACGCTTCTAGGTGGAGATGACGGGACAACGGTTGCTTGAAGACCTCCTCCGCACGATGTCATGAATATTTTCTTTATTCAAGAGTCTTCATGGTTTTGGGACTTATTCATAGGGCACAAACCATTCATCACTTTCATCCATGAGTCAGTCATGTCATTATTCCTTTCATCGGAAAGTGATTCATCAGTTCATATTTGGCCTTCCTTCATGTTATGTTGCCTTCTTCATGCCATGTTTCCTTAAGGATCTTTCATCCTACTACATGGACATCAGTGGTGGAAGATATCCATAGCTCTTCCCTTGGCAGCCCTGCATAAGCCCATCCAGATATCATTCAAAAATAAGGAATGAACATTAAATCAAAATTACCTTTGTGATGGTCTTTCATCATGACATCTTCTAGTTTGCATCAACATCCTGCATACACATTGACACATCTCCAAAAGATATATATTGTCAAGGGTCTCTTTCTTTTTTCGACTTCATCAGAGTCTACATATCTTTCTTGGAGATATCCTAGTCAGATCTCTTGGTTCTTGGACATTGATTGCCTTTTCCATGGTTGCATATTCCACTGTCTTTTCCTTCCTTTCTTTTACACATTTTATTCCTAGGAACTTCCAATAAGAGTTTCTCCAATTAATGTCAACCACCTCATGTTACATATGAGGAGATATTATGTTGATTTCATCTAGTGAATGTGTGACCCATGCATTCTTGCATCCCTTTGAAGGAGGAGATCCTTCCTTTTGATTATGCTCTCGTGATAGAGCATTTATCCATGTTCCCTGCAATTTAATGCCCTTAATGCCCTATTTTTTTTTATATTTAACTAGAAATTTAACTGATACCAAATTTCACGCCCATTTTACTTTTAATCAGAAATTTAATTGATACCAAAATTTAATTGCAAATACTTACTTGGAAATCCCATTTGAAGTCAATTTCGACTTTTGTTGCTCTTAATCTGCTGCTGCTACCAAACCGACTGAATCCTCCCAACCTATCTGGGATCAACCTATCTGGTTCCCAGACCCAGAAGACAAATCTTCTGGCCCCTATGCCCAAAAATCCAAGAACAATCAAGCTTAATGTCTATGACTCTATTAGAAGTTCATGCTTTGTTTGTCTCAAATTCCAAAAATTTCCCACAGTCAGAAAAATATTTTTTTCCCTTCAGTACTCCTCGACCCCCTTATATGCCCAAATTTCATTGACTCCCCATCCTCTGGTTGTTGGTTTCTTAACTTCTAGCATCCTCCTTTTTAGAGTCGGTTACATTCCCAATGTTATCATGCGTAGGTTGAATTTATATATTTAGAGTAGTTATGAGTTGGTATTATTTTGTTTAATTAAATTATTTTAATTTATTTATAATTTTAAATAAATTACCTTATTTAGAATCTTAATAAATTATTTTATTTATTTTAATCAAATTAAATAGTAAATTAAATAAATTTACTTCATAGCTCATTATATTTTTATATTTTCTTTTGATTAAGGATTATCATACATATATATGTATATAAGGGTGGTATACATATCAAGTACCTAATTTGATATATTCATTATATCCGGTGAGATAGGAATTTATTTCAATAATCAATTCATTACCCTAACTTAGACATTTTCCAATATTAGCCAGTATGTATACTAATGCAATACATGCGGTTCATGCATATGTAGCTATCACATGGATGCCCCGTATGCATGCTAATATTCACGTTCTACTTGTAAATTGTAGGTGGGTCATTACATGCAACCATATGACATGACTCTACAATATTGAATACAAGCATACATAGCTTATTTTCCTTTAAGTCATCTTAGACTTCCTTTTAGCAGCTTTCCTGATTGAAAGAACTTCAATACCTTGATCCGCTTCACCTCTTTTGTCATCATACCATCATCCCATGAATTCCCACAAGATGGAATTCTTGATGAAACCCTTGCTTCCTTTTGATTGGTGAACCTTCTGATGAAGATTCAAATAGAGGATCTTGAGTATCCTCAGCCAAAAAATGTTTCCTTTTGACTGATGTATGATGAGCTTTGTGCTAGATGACTTTTTCTTCCTTTTCCCATAAGTGCCACTTATGCTTCTAATGAGGTTACCAAGAGCTATATCCTTTCATAGACTTCTATTTCAACCATCTTTCATGCTTCTCTATGATGATGTCACGAGCTCTTGCTTCTAGTGCTTCTATGATGCCATGATGCATCCTATCATTGTCCTTAGGGAATCATGATAGCCATATCTTACAACATGCCCATATTCTTGACATCCATAGAATTGAATTTTAGCCATGTTCCTCTTCTTTTTCTGAGGACCAAATTTCCCAGACTTTTCTCTTGTCTTTGCCATAGAAGCATATGCTTGATTTTTCTCACTTGATCCCACATCAGTTTTAGCCTTCAGCCTAGTTTCTTCAATAGTGACCATAGATCTTGGAATGGAGTAGCTTTTCTTCCCATAAATACTTGAAGTAAAGCTACCCCATTCCTCTAGTAGTGCATTTAGTACTACAATGGTCATCTCCTTGTCAGACATTACTTCTCCCCGATCTTGAAGTTGATCCATTATTTCAGATATCCTCATAAAGTATGAGGCTATTCCTTCTTCTTTCGATATCCTTAGCTTGTAGAGTTCTTGCCTTAGAGAGATAACTTCTCCTGCAGTGCTTACAAAAAAAACATTACTAATTTGTCATATATTTCTTTTGAGGTATCGAGTTTAGATACATATGTAATGCGAGGATCCTTGATGGATTCTATGAGAATCCTTTGAGCCCTAACTTCCCCTTTCATATACTTTGCAAGTGCTTGATCATCTTCCTTTGCTGGTTTGGTGATTGATCCTTTGACATGTTCCATAACCTCATTTTTGATGAGATTCAGATCTGTCCTTTTCTTCCATGCAAGATAATTTGAAGCCCCAACCAATTTGTTGCTTTCCTTGCAAAAAGACATTTTGACAGATTCAAATGTAGACATAAATATACTTGTTTGATAGGATGCTCCTTCTCCTTGCTGCTTCCTTGATGTTGATGATGATATAGAGAATATAAAACTTCTCCTTGATGAAGATAGTTTTATTTAATAATGATCCTTGATCCCATAGAGAGGGAGATCCCTTTGGATCCTTTGATGGTGGAATCTTGCTTCAACGAGAGAGAGATCGCCTTAAAACCTTGATGATAACACCTTTTGATCTAGCTTCCTTTGGATAAATAGTCTTCAAGATACTTCAACTTCAAAATGATTGAGAGTGGATCCTAGGAATGCTTCTTTGATTGATCTAGGGTTTTTACTTTCTTCAAGATGATGATATGATCTTGATCTTGAAGTGCTTCTCTTGGATGAATAAACTTCAAGCTTACCTTGATTCGTAGATCTCTTCAACTTGAGTAGATGTAGGGTCTTGGCCTTCTTTTCTTGATGATGATCCCAAGACTTCTTTTGGTGTAGATTTCTTCTTCGATCTAGGGTTTTGATGCTTCCTTTGTAGATCTTGACTTCAAGATGATCTTTGCTTTGATGTCTTCCTCGATATTTGATCCTTAAGTGCCCCTTGATAAGATGCCCTTCCTTGACTTATTCACCTTAGCTCTGATTCCATGTTGAGAAATCTAGGGCATCGAGATTACGTGATTTCTCTTCTATTGATAACTGCTTGTGAATTCTATTTACTTCTTAGATTAGGATTTTTTTTTACTTATGTTAGTATAGTATTATTCTTTATCAAACAACTAGTAATGCATAAACCATAGAGAGACAAGAGACACAGAATATAGGCTATCAGCTAGGGCCAAAACCTCTCCCACTTGAGAGGAAAACCCGAGCAAATTTTTCTTCTTATAGAGACTGCAATTGACGAATACCAAGACCAAGACCCTTGACCTATTTGCCTCTCCAAGACCAAGACACAAAGCTTCCTCTTCTTCCTTGAGTCAACGATAGTCAAACTTCTTGTTTATTCCTCTCGACTATCTTCAGAGACCCTAGCACGTGTAAATTGTCAACTTTGGAACCTTGATTCCCTTCACTATAGGTGGAGGCAGCTTCCTTGACAACTCGGCTTGATATACACCTTTTCTTCCTCCTTGTCTTGACCTTCCAATGGGACTGCAATACTTCAACCTCTTCTGCAATGGAGACAGTCCCTTTCTTCGCACGTGTGAGATCAATGTAACCCAAAAACAAATCCAAAATGATGACAAAGACTTCGCTCTCCTTCTTTCTCTCTTTGCTGATGATTAGGCTCCTTCTAAATTGTCTTTCGCACTTCTTATTTCAGACTTGATCTTTACCAAAATTCTTGCCGTGACATGAGGCCGAGCTGCCCTATTTGTAGTTTTTGAGCCTCCATAATAAGCCGACCTTAGCAATGGGTGAGCCGACATGACTGTTGGAGAAAATTCATTATTTCTTTTAAAGCCGACTTGAAGTAGATGTTTGAGCTTGGTCTTGGAGGGCTATTTGACACTTTCATATACAAATGTAAAATGCCCAAGAGAGGTCCTTCATACATGACATTGACTCTCTTTGACTTTATGACCAATCATAAGGGCTCACAATGGGAGCCATTACTAAAAATAAAATTCCTTGCTCATGAAACCCATGAGACAAGCGTTACAAAAATAATTTTATTTTTCTTCTTTACATCAATTACATGAAATCACAATTACATGTCATTATGAAGACCAAACCTAGTTACACATTTTAACACCTGCCAAGACACCAGATGTCATCTAGGCTACCTGCTAAGACACCAATAGGGATCTAGGCACCACCCCTCACAGGGATCTAAGTATCATTTAGGCTACTTGCCAAGATACCAATCATGAGTATCGTCATACAGGCTGACCAACCTAAGATACAACAATTTATTACTTCTCTTTAAAATTGGAGATATCAACAAATTTCTTTTGAGAGATTTAGTCAACATATCAACTACCTGTTCATCTTTGACAAAATATACTGTAGCTCCACGTCCCCATCTTAATCCTTAATATGCTTAGTCTCAGCGTGAGACATGGGGTCCTTTGTCAACCACATGATCCTTCGGTTATCATAATTATATAATAGTGGAATTCATCGATCCTTCAATCAACTAGTACCAAACAACTTTTATTTTCAACATATTCAACTCCATTCGCTAATCATTCATAAGATAGGAACTTTAACATCATTAGGGTTTATGCAACTTCCTCTTTCTATCATGCCCATCATTATCACAAGATCATCATTAAACATTTTTATGTATCTACAATTTTCATCAAGCACAATATACAAGACTCATGATATTAAATTTGTTAGTCTAGGGTTTTGAACATTAAATATTTTGGTCCTAGGGTTTTGACAAGGACTCTCTTAAGATCCATCTTCATTCTATCTTTTAGGTAGGGTTTAGTGCAAACCCTAGAACCCTACTTAAAAATTCATTAGGGTTTCGGTTATAACATTTAGCTAGCAGGTTTTAGACATCATATCCCAAGAATTAGGGATTCATAGAGGAAATAATAAACTAGGGTTAGGGTTTTTGTTTTCTAGGGTTCAGAAAACCCTAAATATCAACAAACCCTAAACTCAAGATCTATGAAAAAGCAATAAGAACTTTATAAGTCAAATAATCACAAAGATATAATATAGAAAACATACCTCAAATTGTTTTTCTCCTTTTGGGATTGTTTCTTTGAAACTTCCTTTATGCTGCAATTTCATTTTTGGTAGAGGATCTTTATGATTCTTATGATGTCATAATATTGTTGTGCAAAAGTGATCTATGTTGATTTTTGGTAGCATCGGATGTGCTCTAGCCATGAAATTTGGTGGAGAGGCTAAGGCACATGAGATCTCCAAGACCCAGAAATCGTTTGGAGAAATTCCACCCGAATGAAGAGTTATTAAAATAATTAATATTTTTAATGAGTTCCTAAGTCTAAACTTAGGAAAATAAAAATATTAATGTGTATTAATAAAATATGGGTGAGAAAGTTCTAAGTGACGAGGATCAAGCCAGTTCTAATCTTAGCCGTTGATTAGGGACTTAATCTTGGCCATTGATTCGTCAACAGGAAAAGTATAAGAGGAGGCTTGAGGGTCAGTTGGAGACACACCAAGAGAGATCAAGAATTCGATTTTCTGGGGCTAGGTTTGCTGAGGAAATCGAGTTAGAGATCAGTTGTAGTGAGGGGTAGTTCAGCAAGGGATTTCGATCCAAGGCTGAAGAATACATATCAGAGAGGCAACAAAGTGTCGGAAGAGGCAGTGTAGAGCCTGGGAGGGCTGATGCAGATGCTAAGGAGGCCAGCGCAGAGCATGCAGAAGCCGTAGAGGCAAACACAGAGAACGCAGAGGCTCACGCAGAAATCCACACAGGTTAACGTTGACAACGCAGAGGGCCGTAGAGGCTGACACTGGGTTGAAGAGGCTCCGCTGAGGAGGTTCTGTGGGGCAGACTGAGAGCAGATCAGTCGGGAGAGGTGACGCAGTTCCAGAGGAGTGCTTGGAGCAACTTTTGCTATCCAGCACAAGGAACAACCAGAGTCACTGTGGGATCATTCATCTGGTTGCTGATTTGCCGGAATGTTTGTCTTGGGATAGAGGTACTACTGCCGAGGATATTCTCTGAAAGGTGAGCCATTTTTGGCACCCTAGTTGTATTCACAAATCTGCTTAATAATAAAACCCTCATATATGCTGCATCGGTTTTCCCGCATTGGGTTTTTTCTGGGAACGATTGTCCAAAAATAACGGTTTCCCTTGTGTTGTCTCAGTTTATTTCAGTTGTTGATCTATATATTTGTGAAGGCTGCAATTGTGTTTACTTCGATGTTTATGTTATTAAATAACTTGTTAATTTAAAGAACAAGTAGGAGTTAGTAAACCAAATATTGCAGTAGGGGTTTCTGATGTGTTAGATTAAGGAATTTTCACAATCTAGATGCCTTGTTGGATGATTTCTTTTAACAAAGTTACCAAGACTTCTTATCGTTGCTTTCATCAATGCAATTCTTGTTGTTATCTTGAGAGTTGAACCGCTCCCTCTGAATCTATCTATAATCTTTTGACTTTGTTTATCTACAATCCTTTTCAGGGAAATCATAAAAGGCTATAATTGAGTAAACATAAAGCTCGATATACTTGAGAAAAAAAGAAGAAAAAAACAATGTAATGAAAGAAGAAATGGATAAAATACTTATCTTTTTGTGAATTGCAGAGGCTCCCTCTTGATCTTGAATAGATCTAGATGTCTTTGAAATATATCTTATCCTAGAACATGTCTGAAAATTTTGGACACACTCTCTTATTACAAGGTTTACAAATCGAAGTTTATAAACTAGGCTACAAACAAAAACAATAAAGATCTATAAAAGTATTTTTCACAAAACCTAAAGACCTAGAATTAAAGGATATGAAATTTTGGCAATCCTTAAGATTTCAAGTCTCTTCTTAATAGTACAAGTCTTTGACTTCAGGATCTCCTTTGCCTTTCTTTGCTGGTTCTTCAGTATCAACAACATTAGCATGATCTCTTTCTCTCTTCTTGTTATCATTTGAATTTTCAGGACATTGGTTTTTATAGTGCCCAAATTTGTGACATTGAAAACATTGAATTTTTGATAGATCAGTCTTCTTGTGATGATTCCTCTTTGAACCTTTGTCGGATTTCTTATTTCCTCCTTTCTTTTTGAAATGGGCTAAATAGGAATTTGAGATATCATTTTCTCCTTCTTGATTTCCTCCTATTAGAGCAAG
Organism: Pinus tabuliformis; assembly: GCA_031772625.1. Taxonomy (NCBI): domain Eukaryota; kingdom Viridiplantae; phylum Streptophyta; class Pinopsida; order Pinales; family Pinaceae; genus Pinus; species Pinus tabuliformis. The sequence continues at coordinate 581,871,565 of CM062819.1, read as the reverse complement.
TTAAGCTTCTTCTTGAGTACATGCAGACCATAGTTCTTCAAATGATGGAGTTTCTTTCCAACTATTGATGCCAACTGCGAAGGCATTCCATGATTTGGGAAAACCTAAAATGGTTGATATTACAAGTTCCTTATCAGGGATAATTTCATCAATTGCTTGGAGTTCATCTCTTATATGGGAGATTTTCATAAAATATGAAGATATAGTATCCTCTTTTGTCATCTTGATAGTTCGAAGCTCATTCTTTAGGCTTGCAACTTGGCCAATATTTTTGATTGTGAATAGTTTAGAGAGAGCTTCATACATTTTCTTTGAAGTATCTTGAGTGGATATGTAGGGAATTAGATTGTCCTTGATTGAATCCACAATGAGGCTCATGGCTAGAATATCATTCTCCTTGAATTTTTCTTTTCCAACATCATCTGTAGGTTCTTTTACTTTTCCTAGCACAATGTCTAAGACTTTGTGCCTAGCAAGGATAAGATCCATCCTTCTCTTCTAGGTTTTGAAATTGAAGCTCCTTGAAGCTTGTTCTCAGATTTCATTGATGATGCCATAGGTATAACTGATAATATCATAAGTCTTTCTTCTAGCTTGCTTTTGATGATTGTTTCAAGGAGCTAGTTACTCCTCTTTTATTGATACTTTAAAGGTTCTTGATACTTCTTCAAACTTACTTCAATGAAGATCCCAAGACTTTCTTGTGAATTATGTCTTCCAATGTCCACAAAAGATTTTCCAAGTTGTTCTCAAGAGCTTCTTAGTCTAGTAGTCTTCCTTAATGATGACCCTTCTCTTCTTAGAGCTTCTTCTTATATTCTTCCTTGCTTTATGACAAATGATCTTCAAGCTGCCTTTTCCCTTTCTCACCTTAGCTATGATACCATGCTAGAAAATCAAAAGGCAAAAAAGTATTCTCTAACTTTGATAACAGCTTGTGATAATTTTAATTTATGTTGTTTTCTTTTTATCTTCTCTTCATCAAGAAACTATCAAATAAAAAAGAACATGAAGATCACAAGAATAATAGAGCACAACATGTAGGCTCTCAGCTAGGGAAAAACCCCTCTCTTAGGGGAAAACCCAATCAAATTCTTCTACTCTTTATAGAACCAAATCAAAATGAGACAACCAATACCCAACTAGGACTACCACTAAACACCAAGTCAGCCCTCCAAAAATATCTTCTTCCTTAAAGAGTCAAAGTCTTCCTTCGAAGTTCTTTCTTCAAGGAGTCAAAGTCTTTTTCAAGGTGTTTCCTTCAAAGATTCAAAGTCTTCCTCCAAGAAGTCAAAGTCTTCTTCCAAGGAGTCAGTTTTTCTTCAAAGCTTTTCTTCAAAGAATCAAAGTTAGCTAGAGTCAAAGAGTCTTTTTGCAACTTGACAAAACATTTGGCCCACTAGAATAGCTCTGCAACTCAGCCTACAATCTTTGGCCCTGCAACTCGCACAAATCCCCAAAAAATTCGTTCGTGTGAGCTTAGTATAGGTCAAATTTAGGCTTCTTCTTCTTTGCTTGTATTTTTCTCTTGTTTTCTAGCCTTCGCTCTTAATTTTCTCCTTTTTGGGTGCAAATTGAACTTGATTAATTGATATCACAATAGGTCGAATCCTTCTCTAATATATAGTCATCTTGAGGGTTCAAATGGGCTTCTCTAGGATGACTTCACTGGTAGGGCCAACTTGGTGTTGGGAGTCCAAAAATGACACTTTAAAATCAAAATTAATGTTTCTTTCTTGATACAATGTGCCCGTAAGGGTCTTATGCATATGGAAAGGACTATATTGACTTAATAAACCCTAGAGCATGAAGAACATGCTTGACCTAGGTGACAAAATAAATATAGAGGATGAAATCCATGCTTTTCAAAAGTATATTATTCTCTTTTCTTTTGATTTTTTTCAATGAATATGATTATACTACAAATTATGAAGACCGAGCATAGTTACATTTTCCAACATAGGGCATCCATCTTTAGCCTCCTTGAAGACGATCTTGGCAAATTTTGAATCATCTTAGATTCCATAGCCAAGGGAAATAGGCACTGGTCTAGGAATGTTGGTGATCACCCTCTCTTTTCCTTCTATTTTCTACTCCCAAAAAAAAATCCGCTCCCTCTTCCCTTGGACCTCTGTCTAGGGCATCCAACGAAATTCTTTAGAGGAAGAAGTTTCAAAATCCATTTGGATAGAACTCTTCTTTGGTGTCTCCTCTAGAGGATCTCAAATTTTGGTGGAATTCCTGCAGTTATTTCTCCATAAATTTGTGTGCCATAGAAGTGTAACCTATTGGTTTTCCTTGGATAAGGTGGCCTTCTTGAGGGTCATATGAGCCTTGTAATCGATAAATAAATCAAAAGAAACCCTTTCTTCCCTCTTAGCTTGACCTAGTGAGCACCTTGGAGGGACTCCCCATGATTATCTCTAAGATCCCTAGGTCTAGCGGAAGCTCTTTCTAGGTCTCTCAAGAGAAGTGAAAGCCTATTTGAAGCAATTGATCATCTTACAAAGCTTCTTGAGAGGTACTATCTCTCCTTTGGATCCTTGATTCTACGCTTACTTGTCATTATTGCATATCTTAAGTGCTAGGCCTTGATCTCCATCCTAGGTCTTTCTTGGAGAGCCCATAAGCTTTCTTGAAGCATTGATCTTTATATTGTGTTTCCCCTTGAATGGGCCTTAGGAATCGCTTCATACCTTGTCATTGACACTATCATTACAAGTGGTTCCCTTCATACCTTGTCATTGACACTATCATTACAAGTGGTTCCCTTCATACCGGGACTCCTCCCATCGGTGAAAGTCTATTAAGAGCAGTGGACATTGACTAAGGTAACAGTGGGTCTTTGTCCCAGTGTTGTCTCTTGGTCTAGGTCTATTTTGTAAACATTAATATTTGGTCATGTTGACAATTGCTAGATAAGCTATTTCAATGTTTAATGGTTTACTTTATATATATGCTTAAAAATTTGATTTTTATTTGTAATTGCTAGATTTTAGATTGTTGATGCTCGAATAGTTAATCATTAATGTTACTATGGATGCCATTTCTATCTTGATTTATGTACAAATATGCATGTTTTCATATATTTTGTAACTAATTTGGAATTCTGGATTTTTTTGTTATTATAAATGCAGCACAAACACACACATAGTAGATGTTTCTGGGATGCTTTGCTTCCAAGGATTTTTGGAAAATTGTGCTCCCAATGCTTCACTTCTCAAAAATAGTCCTGCCTTGTGCAACCTTGTTTTTTATACTGTGTTGCAACTTTTTGAGGAACCTAGATACCATTAACCTAGTTATATAGATATACTTTTTCACTGCATATTTGGGACTGATTTTCGCAGCTTCATCTAGGGTTGATCCATCAGAAGATTGATTTGTCTTTCTATTGTCTATTTTGATTGAATTGCTTTTATTCATTTTTTGAAGTCAGGCTTGCTGCACATATGCATATTATAATTTATGGATTTATTAAAGATTCCAACTTATAGGTATATTTGGGATATTCATAATTAATGTTCTTTTGAGTATTTATCTTCCAATTATCTACTGTGCAGATGTTTATAGATATACAAGGGTCGGAGAAACATGCTTCTGACATATTTTAGCTCTTTTTTATATCTTCTTCATTCCAATTCCTTTAGAACTTAGTTTGGCTGCGAAGAAATACTCTTAAAAAGTTGTACGGATATTTTTCTCTTTAATTATGATCAATAAAGGAAAAAACTGACCAGTAGCAGAAGAGATGAAATTTTTTCAACTGTATTGTTTTTCCAATCATAATATGGAGTTGCTTGGATTTTATCATTTCAGCTGTTTACTGCAGCAGACGAGGAAGAAGAAGATTTATCAAATAACTTTATTGTAAAGACATGCAAGAATTTCATACCTGTGACATGTAATGTTCTCTTCCAAAAACTAAAGCACGCCTACACTGAATTGCACTTGTTATACATGCTGAGTAAATGCACATATAAATTAGTACTTCAAAAAGGGTTTATGTTTCAAGAATCTTACCCTGTTTTTCCATTTGCATATCTTGGAAAACATTATGGCTGGATATGTCCTCATGTCAGAAATGTAATAATTGTAATGCAAAGGTTTAAGACTTCAAGTTTTAAACTCTTGTTTTGTTTCCTCAGTTACATATCATGGTAAATGTTAATGGCTGGATGATATCTTGCACTCTGCAATTTTAGTACTTTAATTTCTGGATTTTTTTTTTTAATTATGTTTTTACGATAATGATCACATGCTAAATGGAATTTGTGCTTCCAAATTATAAGAGAGCCCAAGAATAAGGCGAAATATGCAGCAACATTTTATAATATTAATACTACTAGTACTAATAATAATCTACTTTAAGGTCACAGCCTAGCCAGATGCTAAATTGACGCCTGAGACCCCCTTGTTTGTGGAGCAAGGGACCCCCTCTGTGCAAGGATTTGACTGCATAGTCTAGGGAGGTGTGCATATCTTGCGTCCCCAGGTTTGAACCTGTCAGAGAATGTAGAAGAGTCTGCATAGTGGTAAAGAAACAATAACCAAAGTCAGAAAATATAATAAGTTTTTTTACATGTGATCTAATTCAGTTCAATTCATTTTCAGTCCACACAGTGTTTGTACATAGTAATGCCTTGTATAAGTTCAATTAACTAAAATATGAGAAGGTTAATAATAGATGACGTGATATAAAGTAAGGTGTTGTCAACAACACGATATTATTGCAAAAACATCAGCATATTGCACTTTTTTGAAGTTGGCAATATCATTGGCTGATAATATCAGTGATTGTTTCCTCACTGATTTTATCACAATAGTAGAGTGAAATCGTGAAAACATTGCGAGACGAGGGAAAATATTGTGGAAATGTGCCTGGGTTGGTGTATAAACTCAATTTTTGGTTTCTTTCCTCATTTTGCAAACAGAGGCCAGAGATTAGAAAGCAGAGAAGCAGGAGAACAAATTTCCTAGAGTTAAAGAGAAAAATGATGATTTTTAGGAGCCGTAACAAAAATTTGTGCACTGTGGACTGAGTATCCTCAACAGGCCACACACTTGCAGGTATGGGCATCAAGTTCGGCCCTGTTTTTTTTGTTTTTCTAAGTTTTTCCTTGGGGTTTTCAGTCACCCATTTATTTCCTTGATTTTACTAAGGGAAGGAAGTGTATGTTTTTCCATTATCGTTTCATTAAGTGGAGAGGGTTTCTTAATTGTAAAAATGCTGATTTTTATTTTTAATTTTTTTTCTTGTGCCCTAGGTTCAGTCTTACATTGAAGAATAAACATGCCAAGAATTTTAGACCCTATGTGGGAATATGGTGAATCTGAGGGGGTGGGGTTCAATAGATAAAAGTTAAGTTGCAAGTTGTGTGGGAAGCATGTGAGAGGAGGAATTTCCCGATTGAAATACCACCTTGCACAAATTATGAAAGATGACATAGAACTTTGCTCTGATGGCGATGCATCTCTAGAAATCATCTGTATTGCCATCAAATCACTAGAAGATAAAGATTTTGCCCAAAGTAACAAGGCAGCTGTGAAATGCCAAATTGCAAGAAGAGTAGGGGAAAGTGAGAGTGGTTCTTGAGCATCAGCTTTCACAATTGCCAGCCCCACATTTACCTCATCATTTTTTGTTTGTAGAACCACACTTGGTGCACAACCTTCTATTATGTCAATGCTTAAAAGAAAGGAGAAGGAAGAAGTTGACAAGTTGTGTTAAAATCTCCTAATACCAGGCTAAATTTATTTTCTCGCAACAATTATTTATTCCCAAGAATTTATTTTATTCATGGATAGCTTCTGCAAGAATGCTTAATCATCATAAGCTCCCCCTAACTGTATGCATGGTCTTCCTTTTGGCAGAGTCTCCCCATCAAATACTTGGAATATCAAGGATAACTTCATTAGGTCAACAACATGTGTTGTTGGCTGGAGTGTTCAAGAGACTTCTGGATTCAATTTGCTTCCTTCTCCATACTTGTGTAACTTTCTTCTTTGGCACAATTCTAGCTTGTGTAGGGGCCCAAGTCAAGTTACAATCATGTGCCATATGTCCAATGTTATGACACTTGAAGCACTCTATGTTGTTCATGAATAAGAATTCATGACTTCTTGCAAAATTGCTTCTCGAAGATTGACGGGGACCATTAAATATGTCTTTGTGATATGCCCTACAATCTTTTGCCATGTGCCCAAAGTTTGTACAAGAATAGCAATAACCAAGAAATATACTTTGGTACCTGGGAGAAGAAGGTTTCCTTGATGTACTTCTGAAGTCTTTTTGCCTTGGGATCCTTTGATGATAACCATTGCTTCTTGCATCCTTGACACCATCTGCATTTCTTCTTGGAATAGGATTTCTTTCATTGTTGTCTTGACTCTTCTCCTTGCCTTTGCTGGAACTAGGAGCATCAATATTTATTCCAAGTTTCTCCACATCCTTGTTGTTTGAAGCATTACCATTCTTGCATGAGTATTCACCTGCATAGCCAAGACCTGATTTATCAAGAGGAGACCTTTGATGATTTAGGATGTCATCTAGGGTTTGAGAACTTTTCAAGTTCTTATTCAGCAAGTCAACTTCCTTTTTAAGAAAGACAATTTCTTCCTTCATTTTCTTTCATCCTTCATCCTTCTTTGATAGAATGATCTCCATTTATTCCTTCATCTTGGTTGCTTCACATGATTGGGCCTTAAGAGAAGTGATTTATGATCTTAACTTGGTGATGTCATCATTCTTCTCTTCTTGTTGGCATGTCATGGTGTTTCTCTCCTTTTCTATTTTATCAACTTGCCCTTCTATGAATGCCAATGCTTCCATTGCCTTCTCAACTCCTTGTGCTTGGTTTCTTGCTTCTTCTAGTTGTGATCTAAGGGAGGAGACCTCTTCCTTGTATTGACCAATCTTTGCTTCAAGTTTGTTCAAGCTCTTGTGCCTTTGTTCAAGGTGGCTTGACAAGGTATCTTCTCGTTTCTTTGCCTTATCCAATTGATTTGTCATGGATATGACTTCTTCATGATGCTTTCTCTTGTTTTGATGAAATTCTTTCTTAATATTGGCGAGCTCCTCATCTCTTTCTTGTACTTGAAGCTTGACAAGGTCAACTTCCTTCCTTGTCTTGTTCTGGTCACCAACTTGCGCTTTCTTCTTAAGTTCCTCATTTTCGTTTTTCAAATTGTTAATCTCTTCTATGGCAACCATAAGTTTAGTGAGGAGATCTTCTTCAAAATCTTCTTCATTCTCTTCATCTTCTAGGTCTTCTTTAGCCTTGATGTTATCACTCTTATCTTCAGTTTCCTTGATAGGCTCTGGATTTCCTTCTTGTTTTCCATCATTTTCTTGACTAGAGATCATTGTCAATGTTGGAATTTATAAGTCTAACTTAGAAACCCTTTGATTTATTCCTACCTACTTGTTTTGTTAATTAACAAGTTATTTACCATGTAAATACTGTAAATAAATACAAGTACATGCTCAACACTTTACAGATCATCAACTGAAGGAAACAAAACAAGCACACAAGTGACACCGTTGTTTTTGGACCAATGTCCCTGGAAAAACCCAATGCGGGAAAACCGGTGCAGCTATCTGAGGGTTTTATTATTATGCAGTTTCTGAATACAATCTGGGTGCCAAAACCGGCTCACCCAACAGAGAATAATCTCGGCAGTAGTACCTCTCAGTCGGAGACAGATATTCCGACTGAAACCCCGGATAATCACTTCGACAGCTTCACAGCTCAAATCTGCGCCATGAAACCCCAGCGTCAGCCTCTAGGGACAACATCAGCGCTTTCTAGCCCAGCGTTTGCCCAACATCACTCTGGTTTGGCCTGCGTCAGCCTCTAGAGGCACTGCATTAGTCCTATGGTCCTATGCGTCACCCACGTTGGCCCTCTAAGGCACTAAGCAGCTCCTGGCTGCTTTCGTGAACTCCTGGCTGGTTCTGCATCCCTCACTCTCGGTTACTGTGCTGATCCTCTTGGTGCTATCTCTGCCTCTCTGCTTTTGTATTCACTGCCCCTCAGCTGCAACTCTGACCACTCTCTCGACTTCCTTAGCAAACCCAGCTTCAAAAAGTCGAAATCTTGATCAACTCGGTGTGTTCTCCAAGTGACCCTCAAGCCTCCTCTTATACTTTTCTCGTTGACAATTCAACGGCCGAGATTAAGTCCCTAATCAACGGCTAAGATTAGATCTGGCTTGATCCATGACTTTTGGACCATTCTAACTCAGTTTTATATTAATTCACATTAATGTTTTATTTTCCCCAAGTTTAGAATTAGGGACTCCATTAAAAATATTAATTATTTTAATACCTCCCAAACTGGTTAGATTATGCCCAAACCATTTCTGGGTCTTGGAGATCTCATGTGCTTTAGCCTCTCCACCAATTTTCGTGGCTAGAGCACATCCGATGCTACCCCAAATCAACACTCCCTCTTAGCGAGGACTGTGCTTTAGTAATATTCCTCACTAAGCATGACCCTGATCATCCGACATCGGTCCCTGTGTTGATGTTAGGCCTGTTGCCCAACAACCTTTGCACTGCTGCATTATGTACTACTACCCATGGCCCAGCCACTGCCATTGTTGCATCCATACAACAACTCCCTCTGCATCCGTGTTGCTGCCTGTGGCCCTGCCACTGCCACCGCTACATCTGCACTACACCTCTCTCATCATGCTACCCATAACACTGCCACTGCTAACTGCTGCACTGCAACTCAGTTACTGAGAAGAAAGTAACTGATCTCCCAACTCTGACATCCCTGTAAGGCTAGAAACACTCCCGATGCTGAAGCTCCCTCTGTCGCTGACAAGTGCTCCCTCTCTGACCTTTGCATTGTTGCAACAACTCTATGCATCTCGCACTGCTGCCTCACGCTGTCCTGGGACTCCTGCACTGTAGCTCCCTCTGTTGCTCCATCCACATCCGCCTCTATCGACATCCGCCAGTCCTGCTACTCCTCTTTGGGGCTCCAGTAGCAAGGTATAATCCAAGAGGTTGGGTACCTCGAGGATCCTGCCCCTCATCGCCTATAGTCTGTCTGACTACAGCTCGATGTCTCCCCACTTCCTCTCAAGTGGCGCATGAGCACTCATGGCACAGTCATCATCTGTCTCCACTTCTTTCTCTGCCCTTGCTGGCGCAACCTTGGTCTCAGAAGCCTCTCCCTTGCTCTTCTTCCTCGGACATTGGCTCGCATAGTGACCCAGTTCCCCACAGTGGAAGCATTTGACCTTGGAGAGGTCCTTCTTCTTCCGTTTCTCTTGCTTTCCCTCAGATGCTAGGGCAGCATCCTCCTCTTCCTCCTTCTTGATTCTGACCCCCTTGCTGCTGCTTCCCGCCTTGGTTAGCCTTCTGATCTCTTCTTGACGAAGAGTCGCCCACAGTTCCTCCCAATCTGGAAGGGTCGACTTGCCCAGTATGCTTTGGACAAATACCTCCCAATCCTCTGAGACTGCATTCAGTGCGGTCCTCACCAACATCTCCTCATTTGGCGTGGCCCCTATGGAAGTCAGCTGATCTTAGATCTCCTTCAATCGATCGAGGAAGGTGTCTATCTATTCTCCCTTCTGCATCTGGTATGACCGCAGCTGATTTTCTAGTAGCATTTTCCTCTGCACGAAAGTCTGTTGATACAATTTTGTAAGGGCCTCCCACATCGCATTTGCTGTGTCCTTTTCGACAATATGTGGTACTACATGGTCCTTGACCTCGTCAAGGATGATGCTCTTGGCCCTTGCCATTGCCTCCTCGTACTTTTTGTTCTCAGCTGGGTCCACTGGGATCGCTATCGTTTTCAAGGTGAAGTGCTTGAGACGATTCCTATCTAGAATGGACAAGATCTTGGCCTTCCAGAGTACGAAGTTTGAGGCTTCGTCCATTCTGTCTTGATCTCTTACCCCATTCACTGCCCCTCTTTCGACTCTTCCGAGTCTCTCTACTTCCTTCCTGGAAGTTCTCGGTGTGATTCCCTCGGAGCCTCGATTTCCCTCCTGGAAACCCCTTTGCCAATGTCGAGATGCCCCCACTCCGATCGCTAGTGCAAATGCACCACTAATCTATATTTCTCGGCTAGAAATCCTCGGTAGCAACTCCCTCCTCCTTGGCCTTGCCCTGTTAGGTACTGTTCTGACTACAATACCCCACCACCTCCACTATGTAACTTACCCACAGCCTCCTAAACCCCAACAAACTGAAGGTTAGAGCTCCTAGGCTCTGTGCAATCAGGCACTAGCTGAAATGCTCCCCTAGCCAACTGTGTCAACCCTCCTGGTCTTTGCGTGGCTTTGCGTGAGCCTTTTCTGCCCTCCTCAGTCTCTGTGCTGGCCTCTTCCTGGCTCAATCTTGATGACGCAGGCACTGCATCACCCCTTCCTTGCTGCTACTCTGCTAGGAACAACTTCTGTCACTTGGGACATCTGTTTTCTGTTGCTGCTGCTCTGCTTGGCTGATGTCCTCAGTTCTCTTGTGATCTGCAACCACGGTCCGATACCATGTTGGAATTTCTAAGTTTAACTGTTAGAAACCCTTCATGTAATTTACTAATTTATTCCTACCTACTTGTTTTGTTAATTAAAAAGTTAGTTACCATGTAAATATTGGAAATAAATACGAGTACATGCTCAACACATTACAGATCATCAACTGAAGGAAACAAAACAAGCACACAAGTGACACCGTTGTTTTTGGATCAATGTCCTCGGAAAAACCCAATGCAGGAAAACCGGTGCAGCTATTTGAGGGTTTTATTATTATGTAGTTTTTGAATACAATTTGGGTGCCAAAACCGGCTCACCCAACAGAGAATAATCTCAGCAGTAGTACCTCTCAGTCGGAGATAGATGTTCCAGCTAAAACCCCGGATAATCACTCCGGCAGCTTCACAGCTCCAATCTGCCCCACGAAACCCCAGCGTTAGCCTCTAGGGACTGCGTCAGCCCTTTCTGGCCCAGCATTTGCCTAGCGTCACTCCGGCTTGGCCTGCATCAGCCTCTAGAGGCACTGCGTCAGCCCTTTGTCCCTTTGCGTCACCCACGCTGGCCTTCTGAGGCACTACGCAGCTCCTGGCTGGCTCTGCGTGAACCCCTGGCTGGTTCTGCGTCCCTCACTCTCGGCTACTGTGCTGATCCTCCTGGTGCTATCTCTGCCTCTCTGCTTCTGTATTCATTGCCCCTCAGCTGCAACTTTGATCACTCTCTCGACTTCCTCGGCAAACCCAGCCCCAGAAAGTCGAAATCTTGATCAACTCGGTGTGTTCTTCAAGTGACCCTCAAGCCTCCTCTTATACTTTTCTCGTTGACAATTCAATGACCGAGATTAAGTCCCTAATCAACGGCTAAGTTTAGATCTGGCTTTATCCATGACTTTTGGACCATTCTAACTCAGTTTTATATTAATTCACATTAATATTTTATTTTCCCTAAGTTTAGACTTAGGGACTCCATTAAAAGTATTAATTACTTTAATATCTCCCAAACTGGGTAGATTCTACCCAAACCATTTTTGGGTCTTGGAGATCTCATGTGCTTTAGCCTTTCCACCAATTTTTGTGGTTAGAGCGCATCTGATGCTACCCCAAATCAACAGTCAATGCGCCTTTTGAGTAAAGATCATGAAGTTTATCCCATATACCTTTTGCTGATGAATATTTTTCAAAATTTTTCTTCATAGAATCAGGTAGCCCATTCAAGATTGATTTCATTTCTCTTGTATTATGTTCCTTGGATTCTCCATCCATCATGCTATCAACAACCATCGATATCCAGACTTCAATGCCTTGAGTCTTTAAGAAATTCGTCATTCTTGCTTCCCATATATCAAAGTTTCCATTGAATAATGGAGCCTTCACAAATTGATTGACTTCAATTTCGGTGGTTGAGTGAGACACATCTTTAGGAGGATTGGAGACTTTTTTCCGTGGCTTCGCCATTCGTGTTCTAATGATCAACCTTCACGCTGTTAGGCTTTGAATGAAGGTACTGGCTCTGATACCAATTGTTGGAAATACTGAGAGGGGGGGTTAATCAGTGTTTCTTTTCAATTGTTCTTTTTACCAGTTAGATCACTTATATTTAGAACACAAAATGAACAATAAGAATAAACGCTTTTATTAATTTTTTCTTTACAATAAATGAAGTACAATATATGTAGGGCTCCAACCCCAGATAGACATCGATCTTCAATCTCCCAGGCTCCAACCTATAATATGCCAAGCACTGACTTGGACTTTCCAAGGCTCCAACCTTGTCAATTTCGAGGCACCAACCTCTAGGGCTCCAACCCTATTTCTGGTTCAGGCTCCGACCTGGTTTCTTGAGGATTGCTATCCTCTAGGGCTCCAACCCTATCTTATCTAAGGCACCAACCTTGAGTTTAGGAGCATAAACTCTAAGGGCACCAATCTTATATTTGCTAAGCACGAACTTGGACTTTCCAAGGCACCAACCCTGTCAATTTTGAGGCACCAACTCCAAGGGCTCCAACCCTATAGCTTCACTTTGTCAGGGTATGTTTGGTTGTACTTCATGGCTCCCAAGGCCTTCTTCACCGAGCCCTGTCAATCTTCAGCTTCACTATAGTCTTCACGCTACATCATCAATGACAACCTTATCATATAGAAGGTGTCACCACTGCTCTTCATCATACCCAAGCAACTTCTCCAAGTCACCTCATGATGACTAATGCATCATGGTCTCCAACAGTTTCTTCAAGAATAGTTAAGGCTTCCCAACAAGATGTCTTCAAGAAAGGCTATCCAAGAATTCTCCAATTAAGGGTGTTTTCAATTGGTTGAGCCTTCTATTCTTCACTGCCCACAAGTCCTCAAGTTCTCATCAAGAGAAGATGTTGTTGTTCATCAATGCTCCAGCTGTCTATCCTGCTTTAAAGAACTTTCAACCACTGTCCACAATAGATCTCTACAATAAGTCAAGATCAACTTCAAGGGGTCCTCAAAGGCTGCTCCAAGTACTGCTCAAAACAATTCTTTAGTGATGGCTTCAAGGTCTTTAAATTGTTTTCAAGGATGCTCCAACAAGGATCTGCTCAAGAGACACAGAGGAGGCTACTTCAAAAGACACTAATGTTGTTTCTTCAAGACAAAGGATATGTCTGCCCCCAAAAGGTCACTACTTCACAGTCCAACGAAAACAACCCTTCCACAGTTCACTGAATCTTCACAGCAGACCAAACACTCCAGCAAAAATGACTCCTCCATAGTCCGAAGCAACCAACCCTTCCACAGTCCGAGAACACTGTAAAAACCACCGAATTTTCAGCAATGAAGCAAGGTTAACAAGGTTAACGCATTTTCGAAGTAATGGTGCCAAATCAATCCTGAATCCTCTGTAATATATCTTCAATCTGGCCCAATCTTCAAGGTTTATCACTGATCCGATTTAGAGCAATTGTACCGTGGCATTAAGGTAATAGGTCTGAGTTTTCAAAGTTTGAAATTGGAAGTGCTATCAGCCCTAATACTGTGAGGAAAGGCACAGATATGAAGTCCACAACAAAAACAACAGTTCGCACTTTTTTATTGAAGTTTCTAAGTCTACTAGTTAGAAACCCTCCATGCACTTTATCTGATTTATTCCTACCTACTTGTTCCGTTACTTAACAAGTTATTTACAATGTAAATACTGAAAATAAACACTAGTGCTTGCTCAACATATTACAGATCAACAATTGAAGGAAACAGAAACAATCACACCAAATGACACTGTTATTTTTGGACCAATGTCCCCGGAAAAACCCAATGTGGGAAAACCGATGCAACTATCTGAGGGTTTTCTTATTAAGCAATATCAGAGTACAATCTGGGTGCCAAATCCGGCCTACCCAATAGAGAATTTCCTTGGCAGTAATACCTCTCAGTTTGAGACAAATGTCCTGGCTGAAACCCCGGAAACACCTTCTGGCAGCTCCTCAGCTCCAATCTGCCCAAGAAACCCCAGCGTTTGCCTTTCTGGACTGCGTCAGTCCCTCTTTGCCCAGCACTGGCCCTGCATCACCTGAATGGGTCTGCGTCAGCCTTAGGAGGCCCTGCGTCAATGTTCTGGCCCTCTGCATCAACAACACTGGCTTCTCTGAAGCTCTGCGGAGCTCCCGACTGCGTCTGTGTGGCCCTACGTGAGCTTTGGATGCTACTGTGTCACTCTCCCCGGCTACTGCGCTGCTCTCCTGACACTATCTCTGCCTCTCTATCTCTCTGTACTCAATGCCCCTCAGCTGCAACTCCGATCACTGATTCTATCTCTCTTAGCAAATCCCGCTCTAGAGAATAGAATGACTGATCACTCTAGTGTGTTCTCCAAGTGACTCTCAAGCCCCCTTCTTATACTTTTCTCGTTGACATATCAACGGCCGAGATTAAGCCCCTAATTAATGGCTAAGATTAGATCATGATCCATGTCTTTTGGACCATTCTAACACAGTTTTATATTAATCCACATTAATATTTTAATTTCCCTAAGTTTAGACTTAGGAACTCCATTAAAAAAATTAATTATTTTAATATCTCCTGAACTGTTTAGAATCTGCCCAAATCCTTTCTAGGTATTGGAGATCTCATGTGCCCCAACCTCTCCACCAAATTTCGTGGCTAGAGCACATCCGATGCTACCACAAATCAACATTTTTAACCACCACAGGTCCGAAAAGATTCACCAAAACATGCACCGGATTTGACCAAAATCAACAATGTTCCACCAAGTTTCTGGGGCGAGGAGGCGAGGGAGCGGGGATACGCAGGATCGGCCTATGCAAAAGCTCCCCTCCAATTTTTAGGAAACGTGGCGGGACGTCAGGGTCATAAAAACTTATAAATATAAAATATAAATCGATGAATCATATCACTGAAACAAATTTAAAACGAAAAGCATGATCATTGATATCATTATCATATAAATTATAATCATACATCATACAAGTTTGTAATTGTACAGTGTAACTACTAGTCTACTAACTTAATAACAATGCACAATGAAAATAAATTATAAAATTATAATTGTTTAAAGTTTTAAACTTTAAACTTTAAACCATATTGATGTTCCACTTCCAACTATGAACATTGAATACTGAATAATATAAAAGTCAAGTCTGATACATCAATGGCAACTTTCTGTTCAATGAAGGCGCAGAGAAAGGGTTGCTTGCGATGGCAACAATGTTCAGTTCAACGAAGGAGCAAACAAAAAAAGAAATGTGAAATGCACATAACGTAGACCGGGAAAGGCTGCTTGGTGATGGGAACAGTGTTCAGTTCAACGAAGGAGCAAACAAAAAATGAAATGTGAAAGGCACATAACGTAAACCCTTCTCGGTCGGTCAACAAATATTAAAAATTATGATTTTTTTGTTTCATAAAAAAGATTTGTGAATTCTTTCTAGGGAAACGACCCCTAAAGACCCCTTAAGACCCCTTTCGCCTAGGAAATGACCCCAATTGGAGGAAACGACCCCAAAAATGGAGGAAACGACCCCTTTCAAGTTTTCTCATGTACCCTGTTTTTTGGGAGCTTGGGGAAATGTCCTCCTCTTGTCCCCAAGTCCCCGGAGCGCGAGAGAGCTAGGAAACTCGACCTCCAGGTGGGGGGACGCGACCTTGTGGAACTAGCCCTTATTTGCTCTTACCTTAGCTCCTGTTCATGAGATATGAACAACTCAAGGATCACTGAACTTCTGTGTTGATTCAGTGATGAGATAATACTAGAAATGGATGAACAAATTCTTATTTATACACCAATTCACTCACCAAACTGAATAGACATGTCTCTTAAGGGCAGACCGACATGGGAGAGAAGCTCAGGTCGGCTTACTGACCAGAATTACACCATTAACTTGTAAAATCAATAACTTTCAAACCGCTTGGAGTTTCGGCTGAGTAATTGCTCGTTGGAAAGGAAAAATTATGCTCTTCAAGATGGTGTAGGTGTTATTAAGGAATTTGCCTCTAAGGTAACAAAAAGTATTTTTTAATGTGACTGATTATTTATGAGTGTAGAAATGGAGGCAGGGCAGAATGCCTTTGAGTGTTGGGCTTCTTCATGGTTTGATTTCTTCATTGATTGTCTTTATAATCATGTACTTGCCTTCTTCAACATAGAGTCACCATCATCATGTCCTTGATTGCCTTCTTCATCATAGGGTCACCATCATTATGTAATCTTCATTATTAGGATCACCGAAGGTAAGGACATCAAACTTCATACCATTGGAGGCTTGTCTTGAAATCATCAAGTGTGGTCCACATAAGTCATCATGTAGTCTTTTATCATAGACATGTCATCATAGTCCAGTCATCCAGTGTATGTCTTCCAGACCTTCATAAAGTAGTCTTTCATTATGATTCATTATGATCATCAAGATACATGATTGACATTTCATTTATGTCTTGACAACTTACACAAGAGTTGTTGTCATCCTCTGGCATCTTCAAAAATATTTGTCATCCCTACCATTGCCATATCAAGCATCTTCAAGAATATTTGCCATCTTGGCCATTGCCATGATTGACATCAACTATTGACATCAATGACAACCTAGATTAATGACATGTGTGTAGGGTGAGTGATTCACCTTCCCCTACGATTGCGGACACATGTATGTAGGGTGAGTGGTTCACCTTCTCTTGTGTATACCCCAGCAAGAGATGCATATAGGCCTCTGTTGACATGTCAGTGGGACGTGGTTCATCCTTTCCCCACATGTAGGATGTTCATTCCCTACGATTATTGGTTGACATGTCGGTGGGACGTGGTTCATCCTTTCCCCACATGTAGGATCCTTCCTACGATTGATTGTTGTGACTTGTGTTTGCAAGATGTGGTATATGCTTTCCCTACAGGTGATTGTAACTTGTGTTTATAGGACGTGGTTCATCCTTTCCCTACTCTCGGTGATTTGCATACGTAGGATGTGGTTCATCCTTTCCCTACGTGTGGCTATGATGTGCGACTGTAGGATGTGGTTCATTCTTTCCCTACGTGTGATTGTGATGTGTGATTGTAGGATGTGGTTCATTCTTTCCCTACGTGTGATTGTGATGTGTAGGATGTGGTTCATCCTTTCCCTACGTGTGATTGTGGGATGTGGTTCGTCCTTTCGCTATGTATGGTTGTGAGTAGGATGTGATACATTCTTTCCCTGCTATTGATTCGGTGTCATCCTGCCCATGTAGTCCGGGACACATGGGAAGTACCTCTCATCTGGCCAATGAGTTGGAAAAATGTAATGACCCACCTCTAATATAGGGAGCACAAGAATATTAGCATGCATACGATGCATGCATATGATAGCTACATATGCATGTATTGCATGCACTACACTAGTATATATTCTAAATTAATTATAAATGTTCAATATCATGATACTCCTTCAAATAGAAGTTACACCCTTACCCATCACCACACATATTGCTCGGCACGCCATAATTAATAAGCAATACCCTAAGTAATTTCAATTATATAAATTTAAGTCATAAAATAAATATGATTATAAGAATAAATGTAAAATTTAAAGTCAATTATAAATATGGTTATATATTTATATATCCCAGAATATATAAAAGAAATAATAAACTATATTAATAAATTGTCAAATGATAAATTAAATCAAATTATAGTACATACTATGGACCAAAGGTATTGATATAAAAATGAATTCTAAATTTTAAAGATAAACCTAACACACATGTCAATATACCAATTCCTTAAGTGAATATGATTACATGCTACAAAAGGATTGAAGGTGTCACCGTGTAAAAGAGCGGCGGATCCGCTGGTAGAGAAAGCAGTGACCGCCAAGGAGTAGATATATAGAGACAAAAGGGAGCGCGAAAGGGGGGGGGAGTTTGTTTGGGGAAACAAGAGATTTTGGGAGTTTTATAGAGATGGGAATTTCTAACAGAGTCACAGATATTGAGCTTGATTGTTCTTGGAATTTTGGGCATGGGGGCCAGAAGATTTGTCTTCTAGATCTGGGGACCGTACAGGTAGACCCCTGATAGGCTGGGAGGTAAAGGGCGGTTTGGTAACTGCAACAACGGGAACAACCATAGTAAAAAACACCTTCAACTGATTCCAGGTATTCTTCTGTAATTTAAAATTTAAAATTCCAATTACTGTCTGGTTAAAATTGCACAATTAGGGCTTTACATTGTCTGGTTAAAATTGCACAGTCAGGGTACTACAGAAAAGTGTTTAGGGACCATAGCACTACCTATGGACGCATCGGGTACTGTTGTACTCCCTATGACTAGAATGCATGATGTTCAACCACTTGATCTGGGATCAAGTCCGATGGTTATATGGACAAACTTTTTGTTAGTGGAGAGTGGCAAGGTCTTGTGACTCACTCTCGATCGGTTTTTCTTTATTATTCATATTAGTGTTTAGCAGAGCAGAGCAGAGATGAGATACATAGATGGTTCATGATGACAAGATGGCATGATGATCTTGTTGGAAAATCAAAGTAGTTATATTAGGGTTTGATTCTCCTTTCTTGATAATTACTTGTGAGTGAGTTGGCTTCTTTTACTTCTTTATTATCTTATCTTTCATGAAGCAATTACCATATTATGTGTATATGAAGATCACAAAACAAGAGACACGAGATATAGGCACTATGCCAAGTCAAAACCCCCTCGAGGGGAAAACCCAGTCAAGATAATTTTTCCTTTCAATAGTATTCTTTGAGACTTTTGACCCTAGACCAAGACCAAACTTTCCCTCCATACCAAGTCAGCCTCCCAGATCTTTGACCCCTTCCAGTAACTTTGACTAGGCAACAGCTTCTGGCAACAACAAAACTTAGGAGACTTCGATCTCCCAATCCAAAACATGATACAGAGAGAGAGAGACACCAAAAGTTTGATTTTCTTCCTCTCCTTAAACTTCCCCAAACTTGCACTTCTTTCGGCTTCCTGACAACAAACTTCGCACTTCTCTAGCTACTCTTGAGATATCCAACTAGCTTGAGAGATGATGTTTAAAATGACTTCGACTAGCTTGTATTTATAGACTTCTTGTGGGTCGAACTAGGGTTCTTAGGCCGACTTGATCTCTTTTAGGCCGACTTGATGTGAAGGGTACATAAATCATATTTGACTCAATACTAAACCTTTTTACATGATTCAAAAGCCGAAGAAGGGTCTTTTTGAATGTACAATGACTCTCTAAACACAATATTAATCCTAGGAGTCCACAATGGGGACTTAAACTAATATAATGATGACCCAAGCATGAAACCCATGCTTTAATAAGTCATTGTTACAATAATAAAAAATCTTTTCTTTATTTCTTTTGACAAGTACATTACACGATGACTTAAGTACATTAATGAAGACCAAACATAGTTACATTTTCCAACAGATCTATGATGATGGAGGGATTGGCAAGTGGAATTCTCCCAAGTTGAGAGGGAGTGTTAAAATTGGAAACTAGGGCCAAATTCCACTTTGGACAACTCCTTTGGGGAAAATAATCAGGGCATTAAATTCCTCTTTTCGAGAGGACCAAAATCGATATAAAGATCGCCTCATTTGGACAAGCGAAAGTGTGATTGTGAATTTTTGTTTTCTCATAAGCAAATTAACAAGGTCAGTGTCACCTTATATCGGCTCATTAAAACCAATAGTCACGTCCCCTCAACCGCATGAATTAGTATATATCGAGGTGCTTTCAACCTCATTTATAATTATCGAAAAGGTCTAATTATCATGTCTGAGGTGGTTGGGCTCAGAAGGAGGACGCAGGAGTATTCTGTTTTGGGCTTTCTCTTCTATCACAAGGCCGAGGATCTTCTGTTGGGTAGGCCGCAGGTTTTT
This sequence comes from Pinus tabuliformis, assembly GCA_031772625.1. Lineage (NCBI taxonomy): Eukaryota > Viridiplantae > Streptophyta > Pinopsida > Pinales > Pinaceae > Pinus > Pinus tabuliformis. Next base: position 581,851,718 of record CM062819.1, on the reverse strand, counting down.
GAGGCTAGTCTGGGCTAGTCTTATATGGTAAACTCTTCCCCACTTCAGACCGAGTATCTCAGACAGAAGACTGAGGTTGTTGGTGGCATCTCTGAACTAGATCGATGGGTGTTTATGACAGTTCTGGACCATATTCATCTTACCTTTCTGGCCGCAGACCCTCCTTGGAGTATAGCAGGTTCAGACCCCTGTTGTATGGTAGAAAAGAGGCTAAGGTATTAGCCTGGCCTAAGCCGCTTTCTCTGCTAAGAAGATCGAATGTTTTTGAGGTTAATATCGTGTGTTTGCTGCTGTAGGTTAGGGCAGATGTATGCCCTAGCCAGATCTTCATTCAGTCCAGATTAATCTACTTTGGGTTACTCATCTTCAGCTAAGAAGGCCACATATATGTATCCAGGATCTAGCTGCTTTTGAAGTTAGTTGTGTGGCTGCATTATCTATTATGAACCTCTGATGAGATCAAGAAGTGCAGACTTGACAGGGTTATTTCCTTGACATCTGGACTGTGGTATTGCTCAACATGTTGGCAAGTCAATTTGACTTCAAGTGTACTCTCTTTCTCTGCTGAACATTTGATAATAATAATAAGAAGAATTGATCAAGGGTTTTCCCCTTCTTGGGGTTTTTCCCTGGCTTGAGCCAATTTTTGTGTTCTCTTGTCTTGGCTTGTCTTCTGCATGTATGGTTTATGTTCTTTCTTCAATTATAATGGTTAATGTGATTACAAAAGGAAAAGAAATGGATTGGTAATTGGACTCATGTTGATCTAACTGTCCTAAGCGAAGAACACGTTAAAATTAACAGAGTTTTACTTGCATGTCTTGATCTAGTTCTTTGTAGAATAATTGTAAATATTTCCTCCATTTCTTAGTTTGCTGTCCACTAACAGTTGACTTGATTTGTAGCCCTTGCTTGAAACATCTGCTAACTCTTTCTTGTCGCAGCTTGAGGGAACAATTCCTTGAGACTACTAACACACTTTTTGCAGGACCTTTGGCATTAAGGTGGACGTTTTCCTTGTGAGGTCGTGAGCATTTGAGACATTATTTTCTGCAGGGCCAAGTTTAGCTTGAGGAAAACATTGTATTTTGACTAGGCCGTGGGCCAATAGAGGGCCCATCCTCTCCTTTTTTGTGCTGATTTTCACCCCTCTTTGTGGCTGAATTAACTGCTGCAAAACAATCCCCAATATTTGAGATTTGGAAGAAGCTCTCTTGTAATCTTAATTTGATAATTTCTGCCTTTCTCAAGGAGGAGATTTAGCTCACATAAGTGATATTTTTATAAGGACTCCCCTTGACTCATTGGACAGCCTTTGAGAGTTTTTGTCTTCATTGTAACATCACTTTAATAAAGATCATCTTGTCTTGAGGGAGCTTGGGAGATTCTCCCATGGTATATCTTCTCCCCAATTAGAGGGAGGACCTTTGCTTGTGGGTGGACTAATTTTTCCAGTTTGGTTTTCTAATTATCTTTGCAAATCTAATTCATGCATGGTTGGTTTCTTAACATAACACTCTCATCTATTTTCATTTTGCAAAGTTTAGTTTGCCATTTTTCATTTCTTAAGTATTTGTACTGTGTAACTTACTACAACGCATTCAACATTTCTCTTGAGCAAGCAAATACTTTACATTTATTTTGGCAAGCTTGAATTTGTTTGCTAATCCATCTACTTTATTTAGCAATTGTTTCATAAATCTCTTGGATACATGCTTCATCATCTTGAGTCCATTTGTGCTCATATGTTACTTTGATTGTTGTAGACATTTTTTGAGCATTTTGTAGTCATTTTTTTTTTAAATGAGGGGGGTTTAATCCCTCTGAAGAAGCATTATATTAACCCCAGAATCAATATTTACATTTTACATTAGAGCAATTTGCAATTTCACAAGTAATTTATGAAGCACATGATTACATGCAATCTCTATTTCGTAGTTTGGCATTGAACTAGTCTCATTCTAATTTTCCATTTGAAGATATTGGTAGAAATTCAATTGAGCATTATCTCTTGCTTTGCTATCAACACTTTTTTAAAGAAGCAATAATTCTCAAACATTGCATTTAGGGATTTCAACAATAGTCTTGCAACTCTAAAATTTACCTCCAAGCATAAGCTTGGCTGTATAGACATCATAGGGCCAAATTATCCTAAAAACTTCTTCCATTTGTTACGGAGTAAGGTAAAGTACGTGACCCTGCAGTTATGAAGGTGGCTTTGTCCCCTTGTAGGGATGACACTACGTATGGTTTGTAAGGATTAGGGGAAGGGTATCATTAATGATGGACATAGTGCCTCCTCAACCCCTCTTCCATGTAGATCACCTCAATCTTTACCCCTTGGTAAGAATTTGAAAGGGAAATTTCTCACTTTAGGATAGGCACAATGTCACATGGCTCGGGTTTGACAATGATTAGGTTTGGTTTGTGTTCGAATTTTTTGATGAGGTTCGCCATTAGGTTAGTTTTTATATATATATATATATATATATTAATTTAAAATGAATTATAGGATAAAATAGTAAGAAATCAACATCAATAAACATAAAAAAATGCTATCACAGACATGGAAATTGCAAAGATAAATTACAAGCTTGAGTTGTGACATGAAGTTATGAGTTTTGATCTATGGACTTGGTCAATGGTTATGAGGTTCGTTGTGTTTTGCTGAAACTCAAAATTTTTTCAAGGTTATCCAAAATTCGAACCTCAAGGTTAAAGTTCGACGAACCTTGTGACATAGGATATGCATATAGATTAAAATTAACCAAGATAATTGCATCTCACATAGTTAGTTTTGCACACCATTTAAGTTAAGTCATCTTATGAGCATTTCAAGTTTTACTTTCAACATTGTTATCTAATGTACTTGTCATTTTGATGGTTATTTGGCTCATTGTTATTTGATTTCATTATCTATTTCTACTTGAGCATTTACTTTACAAGTACAATTTCCATTTATATTTTGCAAGTGATATTTTATTTGCTCATCTTGATCTAACATTGGTTTTGCAATTTGACTTATCATTGCACCTCTGAATTTCCATTTGAGCAAGTACTTGTCATTTACTTTGAACAATTATTTGTTTAAGCACTGGTCTACATTCTTTATCCTTTGAATATATCATTGAATATTGCTCATACATTTATATGCTTGTTTACATCTTGAAATCAAGTTATCTTTGATAAGTTTTTCCATTAACCTTAGTCTCCTAGAACCTCACATTTCACTTTATTAACCTTTTTTAGGTACCACCCCCCTTAGCTTAACTAGGAGAGAGCTTTAACATAGAGAGTTGGGATTAGGTGACAACCCCTTATCTTAGCTTGCCACCAATATCACACCTTGTGGGGTTGAGGATTTTTCCCACACTAACCTAGGTGTTCAAGCGAGACGACAACAGGTCCTAGACACTACAGTGATATATTGCGACAACAAGAGTGGGATTTGACTCACAGAGAATCTTGTGCTTCATGACAAGTCCAAGCATATAGAGATCCGATATCATTACATTCGAGACATGGTGCAGAGAGGAGTCATTAGACTCCATCACATATCGATAGATGAGAAAATTGCAGATATTCTCACCAAGGCTTTGTCGAAAGGGAAGTTGTTGGTCTTCAAAGAGCAACTTGGATTGATGGATCTGACCCCTCTTGATAAGGGGCATCATGGATCGAGAACACTGAGCATAGCTCTTCCCCCTTGGTTGAGCTCCCCAAGGAGTGAATGGGGCATAGAGGGCTCTTGGGGTTGAGGGATCTTTTGGCAATAGGATATCTCCCCTATCTGTCACCCATAGGGTGGAAGATGTAGCTCCCCTATCTTGGTCTAGCAGAGTATACCCTAGTTAGCATCATACCCACAAGTCGGGCTTGTTGGGATTGTATCACCCCATCTAGCCAACAATTTAAGAAAGCTTCGGGGTGTGTGATCCTTACCTTTGGTAAGTCGGGTATCCCACCCAATCTCAATTATGATGCAGGTCTTCTACCACATGACTCTTGAGGGTCATTGTTGGGAAGACCAAGAAGCAATAGGATGGATGAGATATTGTATCTCGCCTATTGCTCGACATAAGGTGGAAGATGTATGCTCCCTTTTGAGATGACTTGGAGTGAGAGTGTCTCGTAGGACCTTCCCCACTGTCATAGACTTGAGGTGAGAGTGTCCCATATGATCTTCGTCATCGTCACGAGAGGGTGGTAGCTGTAGCTCCCCGATGATTCTTCTTCTTTAGATTTGAGAATGATTCAGCAGATAAAGTTGAGCAGAGATGGGGCATGATATGATGACAAGATACTTATGATGATCACATGATGTGGATGAAATTTCTCCCTAGCTGAGGGGGAGTGTTAATTTGGCAGCTCAATGACAAATTCCAATCATGGGACTAGATTCCTCCTTTTGAGAGGAACAATTTTGACCTTTGAAGCACTGGATTTGGACAAGGGAAAATGTATTTTTGAAGTGAAGCCCACAATGTCACATTTGATCATGTCGGCCCTAAAGTGAAATTAGACACCCATGGAAGCCTATAAATACAAGTCAAGTGACCTTCATTTGGACATCATCATCAAGAATCTTCTTCTTCTCTTTGGTTTGGTTCGCGTAGGTCTGAAGTGAGTTCATGGAATTTAGTTCGTACAGGTCCGAAATTGCAGGGCCTGAAGCTCGCTCGTGTGATTAGGGTTTCTGGTTTCCAGCCACAGGGTTGGCTCAACGAATTTTCGGCTATAACTGCAGGCATGCAGGCTTATTTGTGTGATTGGAACATCTCAACCACATGCATAACTCTCCCTACATGCCATTGGGATCTAGGGTTTCAGTTTGATAGTTGAATGCAAATTGGGAAAGCAAAATCTGATCAATATTGTTGCTAGGATCATATTTTTGATATTATTTGGTTGATATTGCTGGATATTTTTGTATGGGCTCATTGTACTCTCTGTTGAACATTTTATGACAATCTAATAGAAGAATTACAAAGGCTTTTCCCCCTTGTAGGGTTTTTCTCTGGTCATTGACCAAATCTGGCGTCTCTTGTTGATGCGTTGATTGTCTCCTATTGTCATTGCATTACTGTTCTATCTTCAGTTACTATTGATTGATGAAAATAATTAATTGCTATTGAAAGATTGCTAATTGAAGAATTGAATTGGGCTAAAGTAATTGAAACAACATAGGACAATGTAAAAATTAACACGCCACTCTAGCATACCCTGAAGCATGAACTACACCATTCTTGGAGGTATCACTGCCACTGGAAGCCTTCTGCTTCTTCTTCTCTTGAAATGCTTTCAGGCTATTCCACGGTTCCTTCTTGCCAACTATATAAGCACCTTTGCTCCCCACTGACCCTGTGCTCTTCTTGGGCTGCACATTCTCCCTCTGAACTTGCAAACCTTCGCCAAAACTCGGCTCCCTTTGAACCTCTAGAACCTGGACCTTATCCTGCTTCTTCTCCTCATGATCTATAGGCTTTCCTGTCAGCTTGTATAGACTATGCTCTCTAACTCCAATGACCACTCCACTAGAGCTAGAGCCTTTGGGCTTGAGCTTTGGTTTCCCATCCTGGAAAGTCACATCAAACCCCTTTTGCTCGATCATTGAGACAGACAAAACATTATATCTGAGTTCCGACACATATAGTACATCCCGAACTCGCATCAACTGACTTGACTCCATTCTGAATGGCATGACACCTGATTCTTTGATCTCCTTTTGAATCATCATGTGCAACTTTGAGTCCCACTCAGCTAGAGTCTCAAACACATCCTACAATCCTATCATATGCTTCGACGCTCCATTGTCCACGTACCATGCAACCTCGTTGATGGCACCCTTAGAGAAATGAGAAATCAAAGCAAAATCTTCAATCTCCAATCTCTTGGAGAGGTCATCTATCTTGGTAGAAATGGCAACATCTGCAACCTACATCCCCTTCTTCTCATCATCTCCCTGCTTCTTGTTTGAACCAGTGTGGAAAAAATCGAGATTTAGTCCCCAAAACGTGATTTTTTTGGCTGGGTGATTAAATCGACTGATTTTTTGCCTATTTTTTCACTCTCGAAAAAATCGGGATTAAATTGTAAAAGTCCCGATCTAATCGGGAGTCGACCCAAAAAGTCGTTGAGACTTCCTAGGCTGCAGATAAGAGGCGGAAAAGTGGAAAAAACCCATCATGTTTTGCTTTTTTTTGCTCCCATTCGTCCCTGTGGAGAGAGGAGGTGTTTAACATTGCCCAAGAGGAGGAGATTTGCTAGTTTTGTGGTGGGGATTTGGAGATTTGTCCACTGCTCAACGTGAGAGATTCAAAGTGTCGATTTGCTGCTGCCAGGTATGTATTTTAATTTCTCTCTTAGTCTTTGTTACACAAATGGCTTCTTAAATCTTTCTATAATTCTATTAGTTTGTTTTTATCTTATTTTTGCTTAGAATTTTGAATCAAAACATTGTTTAGAATCTAGATTGAAGCAAAACTTCAACTTTCAAGAATCAAATGACAAAAATTCAAACCCTTGTTTAGTGAATCTGAGTGTGTTCAAGTGAGTGAGAAGAGGCATTTAAAATTTAAAATCAACAATTACATTTGTGTTTGCTTCTTATGTGATGGGCAATTTTTAATTTTTTTCAATTTTTTTTTGTGCCCAGGTTCAAATTCAAGTTCAAAGTTTCAAACAAAATGCCAAGGCTTTTGGACCCTATGTGGGAATATGGTGAACCTAATACTATACTCGAATCTGGGGGGTCAATAGAATGTATTTGACTTGCAAGTTGTGTGGCAAGCATATGTCAGGGGGTATCAACAGATTAAAATTCCATTTGGGGCAAATTTCGAGGCAAAATGTAGACCTTTGCCCAGATCCATCTCTAGAAATCATCTGGCAGGCCATTAAATCGTTGATGGATAAAGAGTAGGGCAAAGACACTAGGGAAACACTAAAAATCCAACTTGTAGGGGCCTCAAGAGTGGGGGGAAGTGAGAGTGGTTCTTCAGCATCACCTTCCACACCCACATGTCCCAACCCCTCAGCTTTCTCAACTTTTTTGGTTCCTAGAACCACACCTGGTGCACAACTTGGCATCAAATCGACACTTGAAAAAAGGAAAAGGCAGAAGCTGACAGGTTGGTCAGTAAGTGTCTTCTATGGAGTGATGTTCCTTTCAACATTGCCAAGACAAACCCATTCTACCAACCTATGTTTGATGCTGTTGCTGTCGTTGGCCTATCGTAGAAATCCCCTACCTTTGCAGAATTGAGAGGGTCTCTTCTTCAAGATGAAAAGACTGATTGTACTTCTAGATTGGAGGAGTTTATGGAATTATGGGAACACGCTGGATGCACAGTCATGTCAAATGGTTGGATTGACTAGAAAGGTAGGACCCTTCTTAACTTCTTGGTTAGTTGTCCCAAGGGGACAACGTTTATGAAATCTGTTGATGCATCTACACACATTAAAGATGCACGTTTATTATGTGAGTTGTTGGACATCTTCATTCAGGAAGTAGGCCCATGAAATGTTGTCCAAGTCATAACGGACAACGCTGCAAATTATGTTGCAGCTGGCAAGTTGCTTATGGAGAGGTATCCTAACTTGTTTTGGACACCTTGTGCTGCTCATTGTATTGACTTGATGTTGGAGGATATAGGTAAGATTTATCTTGTGAGGGATATTGTCGAATCATCCAGGAGCATAACAAAATTTATATATAATCATGCATTTGTGCTTAGTGTTATGAGAAGATTCACCAACAACAAAGAGTTGGTGCATCTTGCCATTACACAATTTGCCACTACTTTCATATCTCTTCAATCTCTGTTGAATTCTATGTGGGATGTGAAGAGCATGTTTCTTTCATAGGATTGGTGTGCTTTATCTATTAGCCACAAACTAGAGGGAGAGGGCATATGCAAACTAGTTTCATATGATCGGATCTTTTGGGCAGGAATAGAGGAGGTGTGTGCCATTTTAGTACCTTTGGTAAGGGTTCTTCGGTTGGTTAATGGAGACAAGCTCACAATGGATGAGGCCATGGATAGGGCCAAAGAAGCCATTCGCGCTTATTATGAAGATAAGGGAGACGAGGGGTTAGAGAAACAACTAGTAATATGGAGATTTTATTGATGAGCGATGGAACAATACCCTCCATTGCCCCATTCATGTTGCAGGTATCTACCTCAACCCCGCATTTGATCACTCCTGAGGTTTCAGATTTGATGCTGAGGTGATGGATGGATTCTTCACTTGTGTTGAGAGATGGTGGCATTCGAGCAAGAACGTGAAGATATTTCTAAAGAAATGGAGGTATATAGGATGGTAGTTGGCACATTTGATTTTCACATGGCTATTAAGAATAGGACGACCAAAATGCCAGGTAAGCTTCAGTTTGTTTCAAACTTTCAAGTTTAGAATTTCAATGTTTTAACTTTTATTTTTATGTTTCTCATTTTTCTTTTAACTTGTAGATGCTTGGTGGACAAGCTATGGTGGCAGAGTACCCCATCTCCAAAAGCTTGCCATTCGAGTGCTTAGCCAAACATGCAGTTCCTCTGGGTGTGAGTGCAACTAGAGTGTATTTGACAAACTACACAACAAAAAGCACAATAGGTAAAAAAATTCAAATTAAATTTTTGGATTCATTTGATTATTTTTAATATTTAAATTTTCTAAGTACTAATTTACAATCTATGACCCTAATACAAATTGGAGTCCCAACGCCTCAATGACATGGTCTACGTCTACTACAATCTTCAATTGTAGGTGAGACAACTTCAGAAAACACCTGATGTGGGAGCCATCTCATTGGACAATATTGATACCACTGCTGCATGGAGGGTTGAGACTGAGAGGCCGACCATGGACTCAATCCCTAATTGGTTAGATGTGGATCCAGAGGCACTAGTGGCAGAGGAGGTAGCAATTGTAGGGAAGGGAGAGTGAGAGGTAGAGGAGGAGCAACCTCAGGGTCAGGAGGCAGAGTAGGAGGAGGATGATCAGGAGGAGGTGACACCATCTAGGATGGGCAGCAACAACATAGGACAGAGGCCACCTCTTTTCTCGACTTCTAGAGGATGAATGAGTCCATTTGTATCCTTAGGAGCTGGGCCTTCTTCCTCTAGAGGAAAAGGAAAAGTCATTCCCTATTCCCGTAAAAGGGGCAAAGGATCTTGTTGGAAACACTGAGAGGGGGGTGAATCAGTATTTCTTTTCAATTGTTAGATTTACTAGTTAAGATTCTTCACAATTATAATAAGAAAATAAATAATAAGGATTTTATTATAAACAAGTGAGGACACCAATCCTCTTTTACAAAAAATTGAGTACAATGATATTTGAGGTCACCAACCCTTCAATCTTCTAGGCTCCAACCTATTGCTAAGCACCAACTTCGACTTTTAGAGGCTCCAACCTCTAGGGCACCAACCCTTCAGTCTTCTTAATTAACAAACATAATGTATAGATGACTTACTTTCAAAAAAAATTCAGGACCTCCTTCAATAGTCAAACAATCGCTACCTGCCATAGACTCCTAATTTTTTCCACTGTCCAAGATCCAAATAGGAGTGTTCTTTACTATCCAAAGCTTCAAGTTCTTCACTGTTCAATAGTCCAAAATCTTCATTGTTGGAGGCCTTGAGTTCTTCACTATTCAAGAGTGTGCAGAGATTTCAGTTGTCCGACGTGTCACACATAACTCTGCTACAGGTCCGAGCCTTTCAGAGTCCGAGATTCCATAGATAACTGTCCACACCCCTATTTGCAGGTTTGATCTCTCCACGTGAGACTGTCCACAAGTCCGAGATATAGTTTCATCAATTTTAACCCAATCAAAATTTGCTTCCTCTTCTCGGCCTTTAGCTTCTTTCCTCGGTGCTGTAAAGTTCACGAGTTGTGAACTGTGTCTTACTCTCTGTGATATATCACTGAATTAGATAATTTAAAATGAAGGTTTAGACTTGTATTTATAGGAGTTTCTCCAATAAACAAAAATACACGTTAATTAGAGGAGAGGTCGGCTTTTAATCAAACGAATAATGCGAAACCATATTATAATGGATGTCTTTCGGAGTCATCACATTCATGTTTATCGACGTTTCGAACTAACCTCTATGGTTCATCATCAGGATTCTCGTACGTCGGCTCCACATGGATATCGAAGGTTTGTATCAGAGGTTTTATCATGGCATGGCCTGCAAGACTTGCGATATAGAAAAGCTCTGATGAGGCAGATGCGATATTATATTAGAACCATTGTAATAAAACCAATCGGGTCCACAAGCATATTAGCAATCGACAATCAGAGGGTTTTATCAGAGGTGCCATTCAAAAGTTCCGATAAAGGGCGAATGTGATTTTAATAATTAAATCGTTAACTTAAATCTCGTTGGGTCCACATATCAGAGGTCGGAGATCGGAGGTCCATATCGCATATTGGAGATCGAAGGTCCATATTGCACATCAGAGATCGGAGGTCCACATCGCATCGGAGGTCCATATCGCACATCGGAGATCGGAGGTCCATATCACAGATTGGAGATTGGAGTCAGAGATCAGAGATGTGACAGTAAAAAACGCCGATATGATGTTTCTCCAATATCATTGTTCTTCACTTTTGGCTCTTTCTTTTGGGCATACACGGTCTTCTCATGGGTCTTCTCTTCCTTGGCTTGTCTTCGCTCCTGCTCTTGGCTTTTGATGGCTTTCCTTTGGCTCCCGATGACTTCTCTTTGAACTGCTTCTCGCTCCTCTTTGTTATTGCTCCTCTTGGTCTTGGGTCCAACGCTTCTTGGGATTCTGTCTGTATACTATATATATTCAATCCATATGGCCATCAATGACAACACTAACATCTCAACAATCTCCCCCTTTGTCGTTGATGGCAATATACTCCTTTTCCTGGATTCTCTCCTTTCTGTATTCTCCCCCCCTTTGGCATCAATGGCAAATGGGGTGCCCAAATACTCCCGCTATCAAGCATCTCCCCCTGTCATGGTGCTTCTACTCTTGTCAATGTGTTCTCTTAATGTGATGCAAGAACAATGACCCCCAACTTTTGGTGAAGATATTCAAATGCTTCCCGTCAAAGGGGTTTTGTGAAGATATCTGCAATTTTCTCCTTTGTATTGACATATTCCAACTTGATATTTTGTTCAGCAACTTGTTCATGGAGAAAGTGGTATTTGATTGGAATATGTTTGGTCTTTGAGTGCATTACCAGATTCTTTGAAAGACTGATGGTGCTGGTGTTGTCACAATAGATGGTGATTGGTTGATTAGTCTCTATGTTGACATCTTTCAATGCTTCCTTCATCCACAATATTTGTGTACAACAATCTGCTGCAGCTATATATTTGGCTTCAACTGTGGAGAGAGATATAGAAGATTGTTTTTTGCTGAGCCAAGATACTAGACAATCTCCCATGAAGAATGCATTTCTGCTGGTACTTTTTCGATCATCTATGCTTCCAGCCCAATCAACATCGGTGTAAGTTGTCATGGTAAGAGTTGTGCTTTTGGGATACCATAGACCAAAATCAGAAGTACCTTTCAAGTATCTAAGAATTCTCTTTACAACCAACAAATGGGATTGCTTAGGAGCCGATTGAAATCTTCCCACCATTCCTACTGTTTGCATAATATCAGGTCTTGTAGTAGTTAAGTATAGGAGAGCTCCAATTATTGACTTGTAAAGAGTTGCATCTGTTGAGGGGGATTCATCATCTTTGCTCAATTTACAATCTGTGGTCATCGGTGTGCTCATAGGTGCACATTCTTCCATCCCATATCTTTTAAGCACATCTTTAAGGTATTTTACTTGAGATATGAACATACCTGCTGTAGTTTGAGTTCCCTGTAGTGTTAAAATTGGCAACTAGGGCCAAACTCCATGTGGGTCGTCTTATTTATGGCAGCTGATATTTTTCTTGGATTACTCTCGTCGAGAGGTGTAGGATTGATCTAAAGATCATCAAATTCCAACAAGTATTTATGGAGATATGAATTTATTTGTGTTATGGGACAATTCGTCAAGGTCGGCCAGCAACCAAATTGCCCCCACTTGTGCTCAATGTTTTAGTATAAATAGAGGTGCCTTGAAGATCATTTCTACACACTTCTTGTGATCTCTTCCTCTCCACTTGTCTTAGGTTTTGGTGGGAGGAGAGATCCTAAGAAGACAATGCTGCCCAAATGGAGATGATGCCCTAAAATGCAGTGATGGAGATGATGCCCTAAAACACAATCGTGGAGATGATTCTCTAAAACGCAGTGATGGAGATGATGCCCTACAACACAGTCATGGAGATGATGCCATAAAACGTAGTGATGGAGATGATGCCCTAAAACGCTGTTCAAAATGAAGCTACCCTAAATGCTGTCCACAATAAATCTGCCCTAAACGCTGTCCATAATGAAGCTTCCCTAAACGCTGTCCACAATGAAGCTGCCCTAAATGCTGTTCATGATGAAGCTGCCTTAAACACAGTTATGGTGAAGTCCTAAACGCAGGTCTAAGAGACCCTATGACGCTGATCTATGAGACCCTAAATTTGATGTCAATGTGCCCTAGCCGCAGGGTTGTGAGAAGATTTATTAACAGAAAGAGGAGACATATATACAACGTATCTAACGCTGAAAGCAGGTCTAATAAGAGACATTAAGACATTGTCAAAAGGAAGGCTATTCGCTATCCTAGTTATCTACAACAATCCTATATTACTGTTCTGAAGAGTTATCTACAACCTAAGTTGCACGAAACGGGGAAACGGGTACGAGTTTCCGAAACGGGAAGCGATACGAAACGCGACCTCCCCAAATTTTGGAAACGGGGAAACGCAAATATATATATATATATATGTGCAATCATAAAGCATAAATGATACATTATAATTTATTACACTTAAACATTAAGATTTAATTTACATCACATTTACTCATGAATGATCACATAATGAAAATAAAAATATCAGAATATGCAAAAGCAACGTTTATTATATATCCAAATCTCAAAATCAGCCTTTATTTATATTAATATATGAGGCTGCAAGTACAATAAAGACTATAAGGCTGCAAGAGAGAGATCCAAATCAGGATTTTCTGCATCCACATCCCATTCTTTAGAAGGACCACTGTTGTATTGGGAGTCTCCTCCTACATAGTCGAACGACCTTAGTGCTTTTGATTAAATACACGTTTCATACCCTAGTACCCTACATGATCTTGATTATTGGGAGTTTCCCCTGCATAGAGGGCTTGATTCTCTTGATCAAATACAAGTTCCATACCTTAGTACATGATAAAATCCAATGGAAACATTGCAATCCCCCCAATCCTGAAATCCTGAAAAACAAATAAGTCTGCTGGATTTTGAGTGAGATCTGAAATTCTACTTTCGCCATATGAAATCCAATGAGGGCGAAACCACTCTCAAACATCCTGAGTCATTTCATGGTAATGTTAAAAATTCAAGTAAAAGGATAAAAATGAAAAATAAAGGAGAATATCACTTTTACTTTAAGAACTTAACATTACCATGAACTGCGTATGCCTCAAACTCCCTGATGAACTGCATATCAACACTAGGGCAAAAATTCACTTTTATAACTTTAGACACACATCTAGAAGTCACTAACATACCCTAAAAGTAAATTAAAAAACAAATTATTAATTTTTTTTTAAAAACACAAGTTAATGAGGAAACGTGGGTCGTACGGCCCTGAAACGCGTTTCCGGCTGTACTGGCCACGTTACCGTTTCGGGAAACGTGGCAATACGGTCGGAAACGCGTTTCACGGCCGTACCAAACGCGTTTCCGCGTTTCGTACCCGTCTCCGTATGGAAATGGACCTCTATGCCACATTTCCTACAACATAGTCTACAACAATCTGAAGACAGCTAGCTACAGCAAGATGATCTCTCGGAGGAAAGACTTCAGACGAGGACAGTATATGGATCTTCCTTCTTGCAATGTATATCAGTTTTATATATATATATATATATATATATATATATATATGTTTGTACTCTTTCATGGTTTGATGAAAGTAAAGTTTGAAGACAACATGATGATGAATGCTGCAACATAATAAGGTGCTGCATAATGCAAAGATGTGCAGCATGATGTGATGGATGCAACATCATGGTATATTGCAGCAGGATGGTTTATTGTTGCAACATGGTGCAACACTATGGTACAACATGATGATGGGCATGGATGTATAGCAGCAACTCGATATTGCAACAGCTTGTTGGTGTTGGGTACAACAGTGATGGAATGGTGCAACAATATGATATGATGGGACAACATAGTAAGAGGGTACAACAACATGAATGTATTGAAGTGCAGCATGAAGGATGCAACATGTGTATGATGGGTGCAACATAGTGCATAGTGATGGGTACAACAATCATTGGTGCAACATAGTGCACAGTGATGGGTACAGTAGTGAATAAGTGCAGCATAGTGCACAATACAGTGATGCATAGTGCAACATGATGATGAAGAGAAGCATGTTGGGTACAACATGATGAGGTACAACTCAGTGATGGTGCAACATGGTGCAGCACAGTGATGATGGACATGGTATGATGGTGCAGCATGGTGCAACACAATGATAGGTACATCAAGGTGATGGAATCACTTGTGTTCGGATTAGCTACCTCATGTGTCATCTTCTTGGAGAAGATCTCTGCTCTTATTATGACAAGTCAAAATGTTGACTTTTGATGTATATATACAATCTCTCTCTCTCTCTGCTGAACTATTGAAGAACATATAAGAAGAATTGATCAAGGGTTTCCCCACATTGGGGTTTGTCCCTGGATGGCGCCACATCTTGTGTCCTCTTGTCTTGGCTTGTCTTTTGTGATTTATGTTTATGTTCTATCTGCATTTTACTATCATGCTAAATGTGATTGCTAATCTAGAATTGATATTGAGTTAATGTGAAAAATTGAAGTAAATTGCTCTTAGCATAGAACATACCTAAAATTAACATGGTATTAGAGCTGAGGTGAAGACAAAGCCCAAGCAAGAGTGAAAGATCAATCATTGAAGATTGTTGGGAAAGGACAAAAGGATAAATGGATTCCTCATCCCTCTTCAAATTCACCAAGGGTGAAGTCGAAGCAGAGAATATTATCCAAGTGGTGCAGCGAAAGCTTCTGATGGCCTACCTAAAGATCACTTCAATGGGAAGTCCAGGTCTAAGGGTGGAAGGAAAGGCAGATGCCTTGTTTATAATAAGTTAGGCCATTATGTGAAGGAGTGTCCGAATGGCAGGGACACATCACTTGATGATGATAACAATCATTCCAGGGACATCTTCAATGATCGAAGGAATGACAGGTAGTGCATGTCATCAAGGAAATAGCCGACTCTTCAAAGAAAGCAAGGAACCCCAGGTATGGAGAATCAAATGTTGTTTTTGATAAGATAAAGAAGCATTATCTTATATTGGCCCTCTTCTCCAGACTCTTTGGGAATCTGGCTTATTGATTGTAGTGCATCAAGACACTTCATCGGATAGAAGGGTGCTCTCTCTAATTTGGTAGAGATGGAAACAATCGTGGGATTATACTTGGAGTCAATGCCATCTATCCTGGAAAGGGTGTAGGGAATGTTACCCATCAATTGAATGAGGATAACTCGATTCATTTACAAGAATCTCTTTTATGTACCTGATCGCAAGAAGAACCTGGTGTCCATTTCGGCAATGGAAGTCAAAAGTTTCAGGGTGGCATTCATCAATGGAAAGGTACGTGTTTGAAAATGGAATTTTCAAAGATGCTTTTATTTAGGGTTGGCAATTTGTATCAAGTTGCAGGAAGTCCATTGGGGACCATGTCACTTGACACATCTCATTTATAGCACCGAAGGTATGCTTATTATGGGGCCCTACTCGATGTGAGTCAGATGGTGTCAGGGATGCCTGAATTCAAGAAGAGCATGAAGGTACATGTCCGAGATGTACCAAAGGAAAATCTTACAAGGGGACCATTCCCCTCATGTAGCAGGTCCATAGGTTTGGAACAACCCGAGGGGTTTGAGATTCATGATCGGGAATCTCATATATGCAGGTGGAAGAAAGCCCTCTATGGCTTGAAGCAAAACACCCCGGGCATAGTATGAGAGGATTGATAGTTGTCTGATGAAGTTGAGATTCACTAGGAGTGAAGCCGATCCAAACCATTGCTTGAAGGTTGTGGATGATAAACCTCTCATACCGGCACCTTCTGAGGATGACCTCTTTCTAACAGGTGCAAAACCTCTCATTTGCAAAAGTAAGAGGGAGTTGGATACCGGATTTGGAATAATAAACTACAAGCCCGTGACTACCTTGATGGAGCCTAACTTTCAGAAGTTATGTGGTAGTAATGTCGGACCAGATTTGGGAAATGCCTCTGAGTTTCATAAACTCATTAGCATTGATGTTCTTGGTGAACTTCCGTCCGGACATATGTTTTGCAGTTAGCATGGTGAGCTCATATATGGTCGAGCCTCACTAGATTGGTGCCAAGGATCTTCTGAGATATCTTGGGGGCACAATCACTCATAGATTGAGATACACTGTCGGAAATATGAAGCTGCATGATTATTTGAATGCTGACTGGGCAAGTAGTGTGGAGGATCACAAGAGCACTTCTGAGTGCTGTTTTTTTTGGGTTCTGCTTCGATATCTTGAATGAGCAGGAAGCAGAAGTCAGTTGCTTTAAGCACTACTGAGACCGAATACATAGCTACGAGTATGATCTCGTGTGAAGCTGCCTGGTTGAGGAAGCTCTTAAGTGAGCTGTTTGACACATGACAGATACCACCGTGATCTTCTGTGTCAACCTGGGGGGTATTCGATTGTTGAGGAATCCCGTATTCTATGATTGATCCAACATATAGACATCAGATACTACCTTATCTGGGATATGGTATGTCGATGAGCGAGGAGGCTCCATCACATTGAGACTGATGTACAGGTCGCAGACATTTTGTCAAAGCCCCGAGGAAAGGTCAAATTTGTGACTTTCCGAGAACGACTTGGAGTCGTTGAGAGACCCTCTTATGAGGGTCTTGCATGTTGCATGCATTGAGCTTTGGGAGCTCAAGGGGGCTTGGGGTTACTTCTTGGAGCAACAAGTGACCATAGGGCAACTCACCCTCCCCTAATGGTGCGTTGTGTACAGGGTGAATGGTTTAGCCTTCCCTTATGATGCCTCGTGGCGACTTATGGACAGGATGAGTGGTTCTCTTGTCGAGGCATCCTACCCATGCAGTCTGGGACTCATAGGAAGTACCTCTCATCTGGCCAATGAGTAGGGAAATGGGGTTAGGGACCATAGTAGTACTATCGATGGATGCATCGTTGTATCTACTGTACTCCCTATGCTAGGATAACCTCCATTGGTCCGGGATCAATGAAACTGATCTGGGATCAATGAAACTGATCTGGGATCAATGAAACTGATTTGGGACCAGTATGAGTGGTTCGAGACACTCTCTTTTGATATTGATCTGGGATCAATGAAACTGACTTCGGTTCAATAAGAGTGACATAACTCACTCTCTTTTCGAACTGATCTGGGATCAGTAAGAGTGGTATGACACACTCTCTTCATATGGAACTGACTTCAGGTCAGTAGAGAATGGTATGAGACATTCTCGATCAGTTCTTCTTCTTCATGGTTCAGCAGAGTAGTGCAGGGCACTGATGGCAAAGATAGTACAGTTTGATAGATGGATCAACGGATGGAGTTCTCCTTAGTTGAGAGGGAGTATTAAAATTGGCAACTAGGGCCAAACTCCATGTGGTTCATCTTATTTATGGCAGCTGGTATTTTTCTTGGATTCCTCTTGTCGAGAGGTGTAGGATTGATCTAAAGATCATTCGATTCCGACAAGTTTTCATGGATATATGAATTTATTTGTGTTATGGCACAATTCGTCAAGGTTAGCCAACAACCAAATTGCCCCTACTTGTGCTCAATGTTTTAGTATAAATAGAGGTGCCTTGAAGGTCATTTGTACACACACTTCTTGTAATCTCTTCCTCTCCACTTGTCTTGGGTTTTGGTGGGAGGAGAGATCCTAAGAAGACAAAGCTACCCTAATGGAGATGATGCCCTAAAACACGGTCATGGAGATGATGCCCTAAAACGCAGTCATGGAGATGATGCCTTAAAATAGAGTAATGGAGATGATGCCCTAAAACGCAGTCATGGAGATGATGCACTAAAACGCTGTTCAAAATGAAGCTACCCTAAACGATATCCACAATAAATCTGCCCTAAACGCTGTCCATAATGAAGCTGCCTTAAACGCAGTTATGGTGATGTCCTAAACGCAGGTCTAAGAGACCCTATGACGCTGATCTATGAGACCCTAAATCTGTTGTCAATGTGCCCTAGCCGCAGGCTTGTGAGAAGATTTATTAACAGAAAGAGGAGACATATATACAGCCTACCTAAGAAAGCAAGTCTAATAAGAGACCTTAAGACACTATCAAAAGGAAGGCTATTTGCTGTCCTAGCTATCTACAACAATCTTATATTACTATTCTGAAGAGTTATCTACAACAATTTGAAGACACCTAGCCGCAACAAGATGATCTCTCGGAGGAAAGACTTCAAACGAGGACAGTATATGGATCTGGCTTCTTGCAATGTCTATATATATATATATGTCTGTACTCTTTCATGGTTTGATGAAAGTAAAGTTTGAAGACAGCATGATGATGAACGCTGCAACATAATGAGGTGCTGCATAATGCAAAGAGGTGCAGCATGATGTGATGGATGCAGCAACATGGTATATTGCAGCAGCATGGTTTATTGCTGCAACATGGTGCAGCACTATGGTATAGCATGATGATGGGCATGGATGTATAGCAGCAACTCGATATTGCAACAACTTGTTGGTGTTGGGTACAACAGTGATGGAATGGTGTAGCAATATGATATGATGGGACAACATAGTAATAGGGTACAACAACATGAATGTATTGAAGTCCAGCATGAAGGATGCAGCATGTGTATGATGGGTGCAACACATTGCATAGTGATGGGTACAACAATCATTGGTGCAGCATAGTGCACAGTGATGGGTACAATAGTGAATAGGTGCAGCATAGTGCACAGTACAGTGATGCATAGTGCAACATGATGATGAAGAGCAGCGTGTTGGGTACAACATGATGATGTACAACTCAGTGATGGTTTAACACAGTGATGATGGACATGGTATGATGGTGTAGCATGGTGCAACACAGTGATAGGTACAACAAGATGATGGAATCACCTGTGTTTAGATCAGCTACCTCATGTGTCATCTTCTTAGAGAAGATCTCTGCTCTTATTATGACAAGTCAAAATGTTGACTTCTGATGTATACATACTATCTCTCTCTCTCTGCTGAACTATTGAAGAACATATAAGAAGAATTGATCAAGGGTTTCCCCACATTGGGGTTTGTCCCTGGCCGGCGCCACATCTTGTGTCCTCTTGTCTTGGCTTGTCTTCTTCGATTTATGTTTATTTTCTATCTGCATTTTACTATCATGCTAAATGTGATTGCTAATTTGGAATTGATATTGAGTTAATGTGAAAAATTGAAGTAAATTGCTCTCAGCATAGAACATACCTAAAATTAACATGTAGTCCAAGGAAGTAAGACAACTCACCAATCATCGACATTTCGAACTCTTTCGACATATTTGGAGCAAATTCATGGTTCATTCCATCATCATTGCTGGCAGAAATCAGATCATAAACATATACAAGAGTGACTAGCAGTTTGTCTCTGTCCATCTTCATGTAGAGATTGCTTCTTGCCACTCCCTTTTTGAAGCCTTGTTGTTGTAGATAATGATCCAATATTGCATACCAAGCTCTAGGATCTTGTTTCAATCCATATAATGCCTTTTTCAACTTGCATACAAAGTCTTTTGCTTCTGCTAGGCCAAACCCTTCCGGTAGCTCCATGTAAACTTCTTTTAAATCACCATTTATAAATGTTGATTTCACGTCCATTTGATAAACCTTGAAACCTTTTAAACAAGCAAATGCCAAAAACATCCTTATAGCGCTCATACGAGCTACTAGTGCAAAGGTTTCTTTAAAGTCGATACCCTCTATTTGTGAATAACCTTTACAGACAAGCTTTGCCTTATTTATGATGATGTTTTTAAACACCCATTTGGTTCCAATTATATTTTTATCTTTTGGACGAGGTACAAGTTCCCATGTTTCATTCTTCTCGATTTGCAACATTTCTTCTTCATTGCTTCCACCCAATGAGGGTTCTTAGTAGCTTGAGCAAAGTTTTCTGGTTCTATCATGGATAGTAAGACAACATTATCTTTTCTTGGTGTATTAGTCATCCTTTTTCATGTCTGTATTGTTAAAATTTGAGTACTAGAGGACAAGTGGTTCACTAAGGCTTTGATCTTTGGCCTAGGGGAAAGTGTCCAAATTTTTTTTTTTACTTTTCTTCTAAAGTGACTTTATAAGTGGTAAAGTCAATTTAATCTAAAAGCGACTTTATAAGTGGTAAAGTTACATTCTAATTTAAAAGTGACTTTATAAGTGGTAAAGTTACATTATAATTTAAAGGTGACTTTATTAAAGTGAATGAAGAATTAGAAAATGAAAAAGTGACTATGGAAATAAAAGGCTAAGTGGGTCTTTATTTAAGTGGGTGAGTTAAAAAATAGAAAGCGAGAATAAATGCACATTTATTCTCATCCCTAGATCTAAATGAATCCTAGACATTAGATCTTAGGATAACTGAAAATGTCATTTAGAGAATAAAAGGAGAAGAGAAGAGGTAAAGATCAATTCATTCTTTCATGAGCATTTGAGAGAAAGAGAAGAGAGAGCAAGGAGAAAATTTCTGAGCAGTGACGAAGTGAAGGAGAGCAGCAAGAAGACATTTCAACAAATTTGGGCAGCAGCATTTATTGGCACGCATCCCAAGGAAAAACTGTACAGCAGGAGAAAGGCACAGAAATCGAGGAAGAGGGACAACAAGTTCTGGGCACATTTTTCGAAGTTGGCCGTACAACATTTAATGCTGTTTTATTCTTGTAAAAATTTCTGTTTTGGTTGTTCGCTGATTGGCACGATTTTCGAGGTGGAGTTCAAGCACGGAAATCGAGATAAGTTGTAATTTGTGGTTGCTAGAATTTTTACTATGTATTTCAGTTTCTCTATAAAAGCATTTTCAGAAATAAAGAAGAGCTCTCAAACTAGTTTTCGCCAAGAGTTGTAGGGGGTTTTTCTAGGGTCACATTGACCAAAAATCACTGTGTTGTTTTTTGTGTGGCTATCATAATTTTGCTGTATTTTATTTCTGCAATTTCAGCCAGTGTTGATAATATCGCCGAAATATCGGCGATATTCGCAAATATCGCGATATTTTCGGCGATACGAAATTTCGGCCACGAAATAGCGCGATATTTTCATGTTTTTAATTTCTCGCGAGAATTCCGAAATTTCGGCGATATTTTCGTAAATATCGCGCTACGACTGTAAATATCGCCAGGTTAGGTTTAATCGGGTTATAAAATGGTTATTGTGTTTTCGATGCCCGTCACTTTGTTTTCGTGCGAGCTGGAGAGTGAGACGGAACCGGTGGCGGTCGGTGCTGCGAAGGAGGGTTTACCCGGTGCTTAAAACATAAAAGGTATGAATCTTCAATCGTTCACATTGAATCCGACATCGTCCGAGTCCCGACGTCTTCACTGTTCAATAATACAACGCAACGCTGCAACACATTATATTGGTATACAAGCAATAATGCAATGTTGCTATGCAATGTGTTCATTCCTATGCGTTCATTCCTATGCAAAGCCACCAGCATTCATTCTTATGCAATGCGATATGGTCTTCAAATGCATTTGGTAGAAGGTCAATGCCATATGTTCTTCAATGCATTAACTTCAAACCAGTCAACAGCGTAAACCAGTGTACACTGTAAACCACAGTTGTAAACCAGTGTTTTATAACATGTTGCATATAGTTCAAAGCAGTGTTGAATCCACGAAGAGTCAGACTGGAATGCTTTGAGAGTTCTAGCAAAGGTCATGCTTAATCGTGCCCATGTTCTTATTTTTCTTTTGGCTGAATGTGGTTTCATGTTTTGTTGTCATGTAAATGACAAATGGTTATATTTTTATGTTATTACTTTAAGGCTTAAGCTTCTTTTCTTGCTGGAATAAAGTTATAAACACTAGAACAGCAATAAAATTAGAGCAGAAAATTGTAGATTCAAATGTCAAATAGTTGCCTTACAATACAGCATAGCAGCTCTGCATATCTCCACAACAAACTCTGATTTTTGCCCAAGAATGTTCTCAGTTTCCAGCACCTATTGTAGAGCCTTTTTCCCATGAAATCACAACTTGGAAGTGAAGGAGAGGCCTTCTTTTATAGCCTTTATCCATAACCCAACAAAATAATAATAAAGTAATGAGCTAGAAGCTTTCTCCATATGGGTTGTTAGCTTGCTTGTGATTGGTGTAGCGGCTAGCCTATTAGGATTGAATAGGTATTATCAATTTATCATTTTGTTTGAGAAGAGTGTTTTGAGATATTGATGTTTTAATTTGTTTATTTCATTTAAACATAAGACAATACGTTTTCTGATTTCTTTGCTTAATAATGATGTTTTCTTCCCTTTCTTTCTGCCCACCATTGTTATATGAAATCACGGTAAAAATTAGTTTTTAAATAGTGATTCTGTTTGATTGAAAATATTTGTGCACACAGAGAAGCGAGGTGCTCTACAACTCAGGTGGAAATAGTTATTTGTGTCCATCTTCATGTGTGTGTGATGCTTAGAAAAGGGCAGCATACAAAGGTCGCTGTGTGTGTGTGTATCTTCTCAATTGGTTTGAACTTTGGTCTACATCCCCAGGGCTGTCATAGATGACCTGCTGATAGCCAGGGGGCAGTGAGGGAAAAGTGGGGGTGCATTACACTTGTACCCCTCACTCAACCTGGAATTTATAACACTGTCACAATACAGCAGCCAGCTAACCAGACCTCCAGTGACAGCATGACCTCCTGGGGTCAGCAGGATATGTGATGTTATTTTGTTTGAGTCCTTGATTGGACAATTATCAGGGATCAGCAGGATTTGGTATCGCCTTTGAAGTTTGATGTATCATTTCTATTTGACATCATATATATCAATGCCTTCTTCATATTTATGTGCCAATGTGTTTAGTTCATGTTGTTATTGCTTTATATGTTTAGAAATCTGAAAAAAATGAATATATTATGCATTTTTTATGCTTGCCGATATTTGCCGATATTTTGCCGATATTTTCGCCGATATTTCCGATAAGATATTTTCCGGACCCTCGCCGATATTTTCCCGATACCGATATTATCAACACTGATTTCAGCAGTTGTGAAATCTCTAAATTTGTGTTTTCAGAAAAATATTATCATTTCTAGATTTTAGAATTTTTATCATGCTTGGATTTAAAACAAAATGCATGGAGTGATAAGGAAAACTGATAATTGGAGTGAGGCTTGAAATTTCTTCATGGTATCAAAGCTTGGTTGGCTGAAAAGTGCAGTTTGAGACAACAAAGTGAAAATTACAGCACGCTGATTTTTACACAGAAAACAGAAACCTTTATCACAAATTTGAAAATTTCAGTTTGATAGGACAGTGAAACATGTCTTTGGGTTTGAGAGTTGAAGACAGGTTGGATGGGCAGAACAACTACAGTGCATG
Organism: Pinus tabuliformis; assembly: GCA_031772625.1. NCBI lineage: Eukaryota > Viridiplantae > Streptophyta > Pinopsida > Pinales > Pinaceae > Pinus > Pinus tabuliformis. The sequence continues at coordinate 581,827,978 of CM062819.1, read as the reverse complement.
GAAGGCGAGAATCCAGAGCATCTTTGAGGAAGCATAAGTCTGGGGCATTATGGTAAATACCACACAGAATCCAGTGGTAGTACCTGCTGACCCTGTATAGTTGGCAGAGTTTAACAAAAAGAATGCTAAGGCAAAAAGATTTATTCTAGAAGGAATCAAAGACCATGTCATTCCTCATGTGAGAGGAAAGACTTATGCACATGAGATGTGGATAGCTTTGACCAGTGTTTACCAGAGCTCAAATGAAAATAGAAAAATGGTCCTAAAGGAGAAACTGAAGGCCATTAAAATGGCTAAGACTGATAGTGCTACAACATACCTCACAAAGATCACTTCAATGAGAGATGAGTTGGCAGTCGTAGGTGAGATCATTGCACCCACTGAGTTGATGAGAATTGCTTTGAATGGTCTTCCCAAGACTTGGGAGAATTTTGTGGATGACATTGTTGCATGGGAAAACCTTCTCGATTGGGAGAGGTTGTGGGATGATTGCATTCAGAATGAGATCAGAAAGAACCATCTTGGGGCAGCCAAACAAGTGGAGGAGGATGACAATGTGGCATTGTTAGCAAGAGGCAAGAAGGGCAGAGCAAAGAAGCAAGCTTTCAACAGTGGAGGCAAAAGCAAAGGTAAAGGCAAGCAGTAGAACAAGGAGAAAGACTATTCCAAAGTCAAATGTTGGAATTGTCAAAATTTGGGACACTATGCTGTTGTGTGTCCGGAGAAGAAGAACAAGAAAGGGAAAGACAAACCCATGGCAGCTTCTACAGAGATAGAGAGCTTCTCAGAGAGATTTGATCGGGAGTTTGGGTTCATAGCTTGTGAGGCCACTAGTGCAGGATCACCTACCATACAGGTTCAGAGGGAGTGTGCCTTCCTCGCTACTAGCAAAGCATCTTCTAGCATTTGGTATGTTGACAGTGGCGCTTCCCGCCACATGACAGGAGTCAGAGAGTACTTCTCAGAGCTTTCAGAGGGTGATATTGATATGGAGGTAGTACTTGGTGATGACAGCATTGTTAGAGCAGTCGGTGTGGGGACATTGACATTTGATAGGGGACCCAAACCTCCCTTGAAAGTGTTAGATGTTCTATATGTGCCTGGAATGAAGAACTTGATATCCGTCTCAGCACTTGAGGATAGAGGGTATGATGTGTTGTTCAGGAGAGGGCAGGTGCTTATATATCCTAAGGGAGTTCCAGCTTCTTCAGCTAGAGATATTGGTGTGTGCCATGCCAAGGTGTACAAGTTCTCATTCCAGCCCCTAATGGCATTGAGTAGCAGCACCCGAGACAGGACCGACAACAGATCTAGCAGTTCAGAGTTGTGTGAGATTTGGCACTGCAGGATGGGGCATATGTATCATGGGGCCTTGAGTACATTGCGGGAGATCACCACTGGTGTGCCAGATTTCAGTTCTGATCACCTTGATGTATGCAGAGGATGTGCTATGGGGAAGTTTGCCAGATCCCCTTTTCCCAGCAGTGACAACAGAGCGACTGGGATCCTTGACTTGATTCATACCGATGTGAGTGGTCGGATGTCTCATGTATCCTTGAGTGGCTATGAGTACTATGTTTTATTCATTGATGACCACTCCAGGAAGACTTGGATTTATTTGTTGAAGACCAAGAGTGAGGTCTTCAAGCGGTTTCAAGAGTTCAAAGCTCTTGTGGAGACCTAGATAGGTAGGAAGATCAAGGTCCTCAGGTCAGACAATGGAGGGGAGTATACCCTTGGTGAGTTTGTTGATTTTTGTGCTGAGGTAGGCATTAGGAGGGAGTTCACAGTTCCATACTACCCCCAACAGAATGGGGTTGCAGAGAGGAAGAACAAATCCATTGTAGGGGCTGCCAAAGCCATGCTTCATGATCAGGGGTTACCTTTATTTTTGTGGGCAGAGGCCTGCAACACTGCTGTGTACTTGTAGAAGAGGAGTCCACATCGTGCCTTGGGAAATGTGACTTCGGTGGAGGCTTTTTCTGGGAAGAAGCTTGATGTTGGGCACTTTCGTATCTTTGGGTGCCTTACATATTCCTATGTCCCCAAGGAGAACAGGACCAAGCTAGAGCCCACTGTAGACAAGGGCATCTTTATGGGTTATAGCGAGACCTCGAAAGCTTATCGGATTTATATTCTTGCGCAGAGGAAAGTGGTTGTTAGGCGGGATGTGAAGTTCGAGGAGGAGAGAGCTTTCAAGAGGTCACGGGAGTTAGAGTATCCAGAGTCACCAGACCCTCAGGAGTAGTTGAGTCAGTCACAGGGATCCAGTGGTCAGGGATTAGGAGGTACATCGATTACAGTGTCAAGTCCATCAGTGAGCAGTGGCTCTCAGAGTCAGGTGGGTGGTTCTTCGGGCAGCATGCAGGGCAGTCCACAGAGCAGTTCACAGGGTAGTCCACTAATGGACAGTTCGCACGGTACTTCAGCATCTATAGGCACAGATTCAGGCATGAGGTCAGTTGGCAGGCCTTCAGGAGTTCAGGCTTCTGATGATGATGAGGATTCTTTCACTCCGGTGGGAGAAATATGCTTAGGGAAGAGGAAGCCCAAGTGGCTTCAAGATACCTTGCGCGAGGCCACATTAGTTGCTGGGCCAAAGAGACAGGTTAGAGAGAGTAAACCACCTGAACTGTTTTGTAGTTACATGGCATTGGTAACAAGCATTGTTGACTCCGAGCCTTCTAGTTATGAGGAGGCAGCCAATCAGCAGATCTGGAGAGAGGCCATGATGGAGGCGTATTCTTCTATTATGAAGAACGATGTTTGGGAGGTAGTGCCGAGGCCTGAAGGTAAATTAGTTGTTACTTCCATATGGCTCTACAAGATAAAGCATGCTGCAGATGGTAACATCGAGAAGTTCAAGGCTCAATTTGTGGCGAGAGGGTTCTGACAGGTAGAGGAGTTGACTATGAGGAGACCTTCACTCACGTAGCTCGGTATACATCTATTCGCTCCATTATATCGATTGCAGCAGATATGGGTTGGAAGATCCACCAGATGGATGTAAAGGCTGCATTTCTCAATGGCTTCATTTAGGAGGAGGTTTATATTGAGCAGCCACAGGGCTTTGAGGTGCATGGGAAGGAGTCCCATGTATGCAGATTGAAAAAGGCACTCTATGGCCTGAAGCAAGCTCCTAGAGCTTGGTACTCAAGGATTGATACATACTTGCAGCGGTTGGGTTTCACAAAGAGTGAGACTGATCCGAACCTATACTTCATTTTGGTGAGTGAGGAGCCTCTCATTCTGGTGTTGTATGTTGATGACTTGATCATCACTGGTGCAGAGAGACTCAATGAGGGATGTAAGAGAGATCTTGCTTTAGAGTTTGAGATGAAGGATATCAGCTTGATGCATTATTTTCTGGGATTGGAGGTGTGGCAGGAGGAGGGGCATTTCTTCCTGGGACAAGGGAAGTACATTGTGGATATTCTTAGCAGATTTCACATGGAGGACTGCAAACCCATGTCTACACCTATGATCACTAACTGGAAGAAGCTTCATGCTTCTGATTCTGAGTTGGTGGATCCTACTCTATACAAACAATTGATTGGTTGTTTGATGTATTTGGTCAACACTCGACCAGATATATGTTTTGCAGTTAACACTATGAGTCAGTTCATGTGTGAGCCCAGGAGAGTGCACTGGGTGGCTGCAAAACACATTCTTCGTTACTTGCAAGGGACAGTGGATTTTGGTCTGGATTATAGACAGGGTGATGGAGTGAGACTGGCAGGGTACACAGATTCAGATTGGGCAGGTTGTGCTTCAGATAGGAAGAGTACTTCCGGGTGTTGTTTTGGGTTGGGTTCGACAGTTGTGTCGTGGATCAGCCGGAAACAACAGTCAGTTGCATTGAGTTCAGCTGAGGCAAAGTGTATGGCTGCTAGTTTCGCTAGTTGTGAGGCCATATGGCTTCGCAAGATGTTGTTTGGTCTATTTGGTCAGGCATTGAGACCTTCAGTAATTTACTGTGATAATCAGAGTTGCATAAAACTCACGAAGAATCTAGTTTTTCATGATAGGTCAAAGCATATTGAGATCAAGTATCACTTCATTAGAGACTATGTCCAAAAGGGAGCTGTCAAGCTTGAGTACATTTCCACAAATGAGCAGGTAGCAGACATTTTCACCAAAGCCTTACCACGGGGAAAGCATGTATACTTCAGAGACAAGATGGGAGTGGTGAGGAACACTTTCCTCAGTAAGAGGGAGTGTTAAAATTTGGGTACCAAAGGACAAGTGGTTCCCTAAGGCTTTGATCTTTGGCCTAGGGAAAAGTGTCCAAATTTACTTTTTACTTTTCTCCTAAAGTGATTTTATAAGTGGTAAAGTCAATTTAATTTAAAAGTGACTTTATAAGTGGTAAAGTCACATTCTAATTTAAAAGTGACTTTATAAGTGGTAAAGTTACATTCTAATTTAAAAGTGACTTTATAAGTGGTAAAGTTACATTCTAATTTAAAGGTGACTTTATTAAAGTGAATGAAGAATTAGAAAGTGAAAAAATGACTATGGAAATAAAAGGCTAAGTGGGTCTTTATTTAAGTGGGTGAGCTAAAAAATAGAAAGTGAGAATTAAATGCACATTTATTCTCATCCTTAGATCTAAATGAATCTTAGCCATTAGATCTTAGGGTAACCGAAAAGGTCATTTAGAGAATAAAAGGAGAAGAGAAGAGGAAAAGATCAATTCATTCTTTCATGAGCATTTGAGAGAAAGAGAAGAGAGAGCAAGGAGAAAATTTCTGAGCAGTGAGGAAGTGAAGGAGAGTAGCAAGAAGACATTTCAGCAAATCTGGGCAACAACATTTATTGGCACGCATCCCAAGGAAAAACCATACAACAGGAGAAAGGCATCGAAATCGAGAAAGAGGGACAACAAGTTCTGAGCACATTTTCAAGGTTGGCTGTACATTATTTAATGCTGTTTTATTGCTGTAAAAATCTCTGTTTTGGCTGTTCGCTGATTGGCACGATTTTCAAGGTGGAGTTCAAGCACAAAAATCAAGATAAGTTGTAATTTGTGGTTGCTGGAATTTTTACTGTGTATTTCAATTTCTCTGTAAAAGCATTTTCAGAAATAAAGAAGAGCTCTCACACTGGTTTTCCCCAAGAGCTGTAGGGGGTTTTTCCAGGGTCACATTGACCAAAAAATATTATCATTTCTAGATTTTAGAATTTTTATGATGCTTGGATTTAAAACTAAATGCATGGAGTGATAAGAAAAACTGATAACTGGAGTGGGGGTTGAAATTTCTTCATGTATTCCATCATCTGTATTCCCAATAATTTGTTCTTCCGGATGGTGTTTTTGAACAAATTTTACTTTTGATGGAGTTTGAGATGGTTCCTTCTGATTTTCTTGATCTTTTTCTTCCTTTGTTGTATCTTCTTCATAATCTTCAAGAATAGAATCTTCATTACAGATTTCAATCTCCTTTTCTGGGAGTCCCTCACCATTCTTCACATCAATGCTTTCTACTATCTTTCGTAGTCGATTGTTGTAGCATTTGTATGCTTTGCTTCTTGTAGAATATCCAAGAAATATTCCTTCATCAACTAGAGAATCAAACTTGCTTGGTGAATCATCATTGATCTTCATAAAGAATTTACTTTCAAAAATTCTGAAATATTTTACTGAATCAGGTCTTCCTTTCCATAATTCGTATGGGGTCTTGTCATTATTTGGTCCTAGTTGGGCTCTATTCTTTGTATACACTACCGCTCCAACTGCTTCTCTCTAAAATTTGGCTTGTAAATCAGCTGCCAGTAACATTGTTCTTGCCATTTCTTGCATGGTTCTGTTTTTTCTTTTCACTACTCCATTTTGTTTAGGAGTTCTAGCTACCGAAAGTTCTCTTTTGCTTCCATGTAGATCACAGAGATCATTGAATTCCTTTGAAGTAAATTCTCCTCCTCTATCTGTTCTAAGACACTTGATTTTTGTTTCTTTTTCATTTTACACAAGAGCTTTGAAATTCTTAAGACATTCAAATGCTTCGGATCTAAGCTTTATAAAGAATATCCACATCATTCTAGTATAGTCATCAACAAATAGAGCAAAGTACCTTTTGCCTTGTAGAGTTGGAGTTCTCGTTGGTCCACATAAATCTGCATGTATGATCTCCAAAGGTTTTGATGTTGAGATCTTCTTAGTCTTGAAGCAAGTTTTAGTTTGCTTTCCATGTTGACATGGGCCACACACAACTTGAATCTGGCTAGACAATTTTTGGAAGGTCCCTTATTGCATTTGTTTTACTGATATTAACTAAGTTATCAAAGTTTAGATGCCCCAATTGTTTGTGCCATAACCAATTTTCATCTGCTCGACTCATATAGCATTTATCTTCTTGAATTTCACTCAAAATATATACGTTGTCTTGAATCTTACTCCTTTAGCCACAAGTTCTCCTGAGGAGGAATTCCTTATCTCACAACCTTTAGTACTGAAGACAACGTTATGTCCTTGGTCACAAATCTGGTTAACACTTAAAGGATTGTGTTTGAGCCCTTCCACCAGTAGTGCATTTTGAGTTATTCCCTTTCCATTAACAAGAGCAATAGTCCCTTTTCCCGCAATTTTAGCATATCCACTTCGGAAAGATACATTTCCATCCTTCTTATTTAACGGGATTAACTTCTTTTGGTCACCTGTCATGTGTCTTGAACATCCACTATCCACAAATCATTGATTTTCATCACTATGTGCACATAAAGCTAGACCATATTTATTAGTAGTGGGTTCCTCCTTCAATTCTTCTCTTTTGAATGAACAATTTTGTGAATCATGGCCATAATCATTTTATTTTGAGCAAACAGGATCATACTTAGCCAAAGGATCATATGAATTGTAAGTCTTGATTTGTCCTTGTGCTTTTAGGCTAAGTGGCTTGCTTTGATGATTGATCTTATATCTTGAAATATTATCCTTATGAGCTTTGCAATGCTTAGCTTGATGACCAAAGTTTTTACAATGAAAGCAATAACCAAGAAAGATCGTTTGATACCTGTTAGAATAGCCTTGACTTGATGTAGTATTCTTCCTTGGAGGTAGCCTTCCTTCATTCCTTGGGTTGTTAAAGGTGGACCTTTGCTCTTGGTGGGATGGCTTCTCCTCTTTTGGATGACTGTAGAGGATGTCAGCATAACTTCTTTGGATTTTTACATTCTCCTTTGTACTTGATGATTCTCCTTTGAAACCAATTCTAGACTTGTCATGTTGAGGTCTTTGCATATTAAGGATGCTATCAAGTGTTTGAGAGCTTTGCCAACTCTTAGGTAAACAATTTCAGCTTCACGTTTTTCACAAATTTCTTCTCTTTCTTTTAGTTTATTGTTCAAGAATTCTTACTTCCTTTTTGCTTCCTCTTTTTCCACTTTGAGAGAAATAACCTTCTTTCGTAATTTCTCATTTTCTTCAATGGCACCCATTAGTAAATCATCCACATCTCCTTCTTCTTCTTGTTCGAGATCATCTTCATTTGTAAATGCCATAAATAATACTTCACTACTTCTAGCATAGTTATCTTCTTTATCGGACTCATCATCATCTCTTTTGTGTGGAAAGGTATTTTTAGTTGATTTCTTCTTAGTAATCACGAATTCTTCTTCATCAAAGTCATCTTGTTTGGAGAAGAAATTCTTTTTGTTAAACCCTTTCTTCTTGAACACCTTCTTTTTATATTCGTCTTCATCATCACTATCATGTTTATGAGGACATTTTGCAGCATAATGTCCTATTCTTCCACATTTAAAACAAATGAGAGGATACTTTCCTTTGAGCTTGGACCCTTTCCTTAGTTTTCTTACAAATTAAGGTAGTTCAGATTCAGTGTCAAAATCATCACTGCTATAATTATATTTTTTCCATTTCTTTGATGACCTTGAAGCTTTGAATGTAGCTTCCTTGGAGTTAGAGATTCCTTTTCTCATTTCATATGCAATGAGAATCCCATGAAGTTCATCCATTTTTAGATCATCCAAGTCCTTCATTTCTTCTATGGCACTGACTTTGGAATCAAAATGTTCTGGAAGTGATCTCAAAACCTTTTGGACAACTGTGCTTTCTTCAACGGTTTCACCTAAACCTTTGAGTGAGTTGATGACTTCATCTACTCAGAGGAAATAGGCCACAATATTTTCTTTGTGATCCATCTTAAGACCCTCAAATTGTCTTCTATGTGTTTGGGGTTTTGCCTTTTTGACCTTGGTGTCTCCATCATAGATAGCAATAAGCTTGTCCCACATTTCCTTGGCAGAATCACAGTTCATAACTTTTTGTAAATTTTGAATCAGTAAATCCGCTTGTTATGGAATTTACTGCTTGGCATTTGGTACATAAACTTTCCATTTGTCCGGATCTGTTAAGTCATCTGCTTAGAGGAAATAGGCCACAATATTTTCTTTGTCATCCATCTTAAGACACTCAAATTGTCTTCTATGTGTTTGGGGTTTTTCCTTTTTGACCTTGGTGTCTCCATCATAGATAGCAATAAGCTTGTCCCACATTTCCTTGGCAGAATCACAGTTCATAACTTTTGTAAATTTTGAATCAGTAATTCCACTTGTTATGGAATTTACCAGCTTTGGCATTTGGTACATAAACTTTCCATCTGTCCGGATCTATTGGTGGAGTAGCTAGAACTTTATACTCATCAGTCACTGATTGCCATACTTTAGGTCCAAGAGACATTAAATAGAATGTCATCCTATGCTTCCAAAAGCCAAAGTTTGTTCCATCAAATTTGGGAATTTTTCCTAAATCTTGATTTTGCATTGTGACTTAAGAAACCTTCTTCTAGTTGTTACGCTGATTATGAAGAAGTTGGCTCTGATTCCAATTGTTGGAAATACTAAGAGGGGGGTGAATCAGTATTTCTTTTCAATTGTTAGATTTACCAGTTAAGATTCTTCACAATTATAATCAGAAAATAAATAATAAGGATTTTACTATAAACAAGTGAGGACACCAATCCTCTTTTACAAAAATTTGAGTACAATGATGTTTGAGGGCACCAACCCTTCAATCTTCCAAGCTCCAACCTGTTGCCAAGCACCAACTTGGACTTTTAGAGGCTCCAACCTCTAGGGCACCAACCCTTTAGTCTTCTTAATTAACAAACAGAATGTATTGCTGACTTACTTTCAAAAAAACTTCATGACCTCTTTCAATAGTCAAACAGTCGCTACACAAGACTGCCACAGACTCCTAATTTTGTCCATTGTCCAAGATCCGAATAGGAGTGTTCTTTACTATCCAAAGCTTCAAGTTCTTCACTGTTCAATACTCCAAAATCTTCACTGTTTGAGGCTTTGAGTTCTTCACTATTCAAGAGTGCGCAGAGGTTTTAGTTGTTCGACATGTCACACATAAGTCTGCTACAGGTCTGAGCCTTTCAAAGTCTGAGCTTCCACAGATAACTGTCCACACCCCTGTTTGCAGGTCTGATCTCTCCACGTGAGACTGTCCACAAGTCCGAGATATAGTTTCATCAATTTTAACCCAATCAAAATTTGCTTCCTCTTCTCGTCCTTTAGCTTCTTTTCCTCGGTGTTGTAAAGTTCACTAGTTGTGAACTGTGTCTTACTCTCTGCGATAGATCACTGAATTAGATGATTTAAATGAAGGTTTAAACTTGTATTTATAGGAGTTTCGCCAAAAAACGAAAAGACACGTTCATTAGAGGAGAGCTCGGCTTTTAATCAAACGAATAACGCGAAACCATATTATAATGGATGCCGGGAGGTCCCACATGCCACATCATCACTTTATTCTCGTACGTCAGCCCCACATGGATATCAGAGGTTTGTATCGGAGGTTTTAACATGACATGGCCTACAAGACTTGCGATATAGAAAAGTTCTGACGAGGCAGATGCGATATTATATTAGAACTGTTGTAATAAAACCAATCGGGTCTGCAACCATATCGACAATCGGCAATCAGAGGGTCTTATCGGAGGTGCCATTCAAAAGTTCCGATAAAGGGCGGATGTGATTTTAAAAATTAATCGTTAACTTAAATCCCGTCGGGTCCGCATATCGGAGGTCAGAGATCAGAGCTCCATATCGCATATCGGAGATCGGAGCTCCATATCGCACATTAGAGATTGGAGGTCCACATTGCATCGGAGGTCCATATCGCACATCGGAGATCGGAGGTCCATATCGTAGATCGGAGATGTGACACAATGAAAAACGCTGATATGATATTTCTCCGATATCACTGTTCTTCACTTTTGGCTCTTTCTTTTGGGCATATGCGGTCTTTTTATGGATTTGCTCCTCCCTAGCTTGTCTTGGCTCTTGCTCTTGGCTTCCGATGGCTTTCCTTTGGCTCCCGATGGCTTCTCTTTGAACTGCTTCTCGCTCTTCTCTTTGGTACTGCTCCTCTTGCTCCTTGGGTCCAACGCTTCTTGGGATTTTGTCTGTATATTATATATATTCAATCCATATGGCCATCAATGACAACACTAACATCTCAACAATCTCCCCTTTTGTCAATGATGGCAATATACTCCTTTTCCTGGATTCTTTCCTTTCTGTATTCTCTCCCCCTTTGGCATCAATGGAAAATACCAACTGTTGGTTCTTGTTCTTATTTTGGAACAAATCTTGAAGAGCTTTCCACATCTCATGGGAATTGTTTTTCTCGAATAGATGAGGTATCAAAGTATCTTTGACGCCATCTAGGATGATCAACTTGGCCCTCGCATCCATCTCTTTGTACACTTCCAACTCCTTAGGGTCAATCGACTTCTTGATCTCTTTCTCAGTAAAGTCCTAGATCCTGTTCACCATCAGAAACAACTTGATCCTTTCATTCCATGGCCTATAATTAGAAAACCCTTCCAACTTGTCCTCATATCGTAGACCAACCAACATCTTCGTCATTGTTATTAGTCCTCCAACAACAATGTGACCAACTCCCTCTTGAGCTGTACTCGTTGTGCACACTGTGATTCACTGGCCATTCAAAGTAGCTCTAATACCATGTTGTTTTTCCATGGCATTGGGGAATCTAGGTTAGGGTCTTAGAGTCTTTGACACTACCAACTTAGATGCCACAACAAACTACTTTGCATAGCAAAATATAAACAATCTATATTACAACTTTGTTATATTATCAATTTATATTACAATACTGTAGGGCTCCCGTACCAGGGATTATGGCCCTCATACAATCACTGATACAAGATTACAAACTAGGGTTTGGTGTCAACAACTATGACAACCAATCTACCCTGAACAAGATATAATTGATTGTCTAGTTGATGTAGTGCACTATCACTGCTCCTCCCGGTCGTACCCTAAATATGCAACTCTTCCTTGTTGAAATTTCTTAGTCTGACACGTTAGAAATCCCTACTGCTTTATTTGGTTTATTTCACCTACTCGTTTATTCCTTAACAAGTTATTTATACATATAAATACTGAAAATAAAAACAAATGAAACCTTAACTCATATACAGATCAACAACTAAAATACTAGACAAACACACAAGGGACATCGTTATTTTTGGACAATCGTCCCCAAAAAAACCCAATGCGGGAAAACTGGTGCAATAGTTCTGAGGGTTTTATAATTATGCTGATTTCTTGAGTACAACTAGGGTGCCAAACTGGCTCACCCAACAAAGATTTTTACATGCCAATAATACCTCTTCTTGGAGACAGATATTCAACAAGTCTACCCCACGAAAATCCTTCCGGCGCTTTTCCAAGGCTTTGCGTCAGCCCTGCTAGCCTTAGCGTAGCTCTAGAACCCTTTGCGTCAGACTTTTGCTTCTCTACGTCAGCCTTCTGCGTCTCTGCGTCAGCTCTCTAGCCTTCTGCGTCACCCACGCAACCCCTTAGCCTCTGCGCAGTCTCTAGCTGCCTCTGCGTGGCTCTGGCTGCCTCTACGTCAGCCTCTTTGGTCATTGCATTGACCCTTAGGCACTATCTCTGCCTCTCTGCCCCTCGTTGCAACAGATCACTTGTTCGAATTTTCTCAGCAAACCCCACTCGAGAAAATTGAACTGACTGATCAATCTTGGTGTGTCTCCAACTAACCCTCAACCCTCTTATACTTTTTCTGTTGAGCCTTCAACGACCGAGATTAAGTCCCTAATCAATGGCTAAGATTAGATTTGGCTTGATCCATGTCATTTAGAACATTCTCACCCGATTTTATTTTAATTCTCATTAATATTTTAATTTTCCTAAGTTTGGACTTTTAGGAACTCCATTAAAAATATTAATTATTTTAATATCTCTCTAACCGGGTGGAATTTCCCCAAAACATTTATAGGCCTTGGAGATCTCATGTGCTTTAGCCTCTCCACCAATTTTCATGGCTAGAGCACATCCAATGCTACCACAAATCAACACTCCCTCTTAGCAAGGAATGTGCTTTAGCAATGTTCCACCACTGAACATCACACTGATCCTTCCGCACCGGTACTTGTGCTGATTCTTGGCCTGTTGCCCAACATCCACTGCACTGCTGCCTCCCATACTGCTACCCATGGTTCTACCACTGCCACTGCTACATTTGCACTGCAACTCCCTCTCAACATGCTACATCATGTTGCCCATAGCACTACCACTGCTAATTGCTGCACTGCAACTCAGTTACCGAGAAGTAGGTAACCGATCTACCCAAATACTGACATCCTTGTCAGTCTGGAAGCCTCTTGATGCTGAAGCTACCTCTGGTGCTATCCTGTGCTCCCTCTGCCGCCTCTGCGCTGCTGCAAAGACCTCTGTGCATCTCGCACTGCTGCAACCACCTTTGTGCATCTCGCACTGCTGCAAACACCTTTGTGCCTCTCGCACTGCTGCAAACACCTCTGTGCCTCTCGCACTGCTGCAACCCCCACTGCGCTGCTACAGACCCTAGCACTCTAGCACTGCCTTGTCGCTTCATCGCATCTTGCTTCTACCGACATCCGTCATCCTGGCACTGTCATTTGGAGCTCCCATAGCCGGATATGATCCAAGAGTTTGGGCACCTCAAGGATCCTGCCCTCCTCATCTTCTGTAGTCCTCATGACTACAGCTCGATGTCACCCCACCTCTTCTCTAGAGGTGCATGAGCACTCATGGCACAGTTGTCATCAGTCTCAACTTCTTTCTCCTCCTTAGCCAAAGCTTCCTTGGAGTTCGAAGCCTGTCCCTTATTCTTCTTCCTGGGACACTGGGTTGCATAATGACCTAGCGCCCCACAATGGAAGCACTTTACCTTGGAGATATCCTTCTTCTTCCTCTTCCCCTACTATCCCGCAGATGCCAGAGCCGCATCCTCTTCCTTCTCTTTCTTGATTCGACCTCCTTTGCTGCTACTCCCTGCCTTGGTCAACCGTCTGATCTCTTCTTGGCAAAGAGTTGCCCACATCTCTTCCCATCCTGGAAGATTAGCTCTGCCCAAAATGCTTTGGACAAATGTCTCCCAATCCTTAGAGACTGCATTTAGGGCGGTCCTCACCATGAACTCCTGATCCGGCATGGCCCCTATGGAAGTAAGTTGGTCCCGTATCTCCTACAATTTGAGGAGGTATAGATCTATTTGCTTGCCCTTCTGCCTCTGATACGACTGCAACTGATTCTGTTATAACATCTTTCGCTACACGGAAGTGCCCTGATATAATGTCGTCAAAGTATCCCACATCTCCTTTGCTGTGTTCTTTTCGACAATGATCCTTGACCCCATCAAGGATTATGCACTTTTCCCTCGCCATTGCATCCTCATACTTCTCATTATCAGCTGGGTTGACTGGGATACCATGGTTCTCAAGGCGAAGCCATTGATGCGATGTCTATCCAAGACTAACAGGATTATGGCCTTCCAGATAACAAAGTTGGAAGCCCCGTCCAGCCTATCCTGATTCCTCAGTTCGTTCACTGCCATCTTCGCTCCTCTTTTGGACTCCCTCTGAGATTTGACTTCCCTCATGGAAATCTCCCTCTAAGTCTTGATTTCCCTGCTGGAAATCTTTCTGTCAACTGTCGAAGTGCTCCTCTCCAATCCTCTTTGCAACTGTAACTCAGATCTGGATTTTTCTAGCCAAGAAATTTGTCAAGGCAGCGACTCCCTCTACCTTGGTCCTGTCTCGTTAGGTACTGTTCTCCTCCGGCAGAAACAACACCGCACCAGCTCCACAATCTGCCCACAACTCCCTAAGTCCCGACAATTGAAGAAACTGAGCCTTCCAGCTCTGCGTAATCCCGGCAAAGGCTGAATCACTCCTCTGGCCAATTGAGTCAAGCCTACTTGACTAAGTAGGATGACGTGGCTCTTCATGAGCATCTTCTGCCTCTACGCTGGCCCTATCTCTGGCTTGAAATGATGACGCAGGCCCTCTGCGTCACTCCTTCTTTGCTGCGTTCTACTTAGGAGCAACTTTGTCTCTCGAGATAACTGCTACTGCTGCAAATTTCCGATATTGCTGGTGTCTTCAGTCCTCCTGTGGTCTACAACGCTCTGATACCATGTTGAAATTTCTAAGTCTGACATGTTAGAAATCCCTACTGCATTATCTGGTTTATTTCACCTACTTGTTTTTTCCTTAACAAGTTATTTATACAAATAAATACTGAAAATAAACACAAATGCAACCTTAAGTCATATACAGATCAACAACCGAAATACTAGACAAACACACAAGAGACACCGTTATTTTTGGACAATCGTCCCTGGGAAAACCCAATGCAAGAAAACCTGTGCTGCTGTTCTGAGGGTTTTATTATTATGCAGATTTCTTGAGTACAACTAGGGTGCCACATTGGCTCACCCAATAGAGACTTTTACACGGCAATAATACCTCTTCTCGGAGACAGATATTCAGCAAGTTTGCCCCACGAAAATCCTTTCGGCGCTTCTCCAAGGCTCTGCGTCAACCCTTCTAGCCTCAGCGTAGCTCTAGAACCCTCTGCGTCAGCTCTCTGGCCTTCTGCGTCACCCACGCAGCCCCTTAGCCTCTGCGCAATCTCTAGCTGCCTTTGCGTGGCCTCTGCGTAGCTCTGGCTGCCTCTGCGTCAGCCTCTTTGGTCACTGCGCTGACCCTTAGGCACTATCTTTGCCTCTCTGCTATGTACTCACTGCCCCTCGCTGCAATAAATCACTTGCTCGAATTTTCTCAGCAAACCCTGCTCCAGAAAATCTAATTGACTGATCAATCTTGGTGTGTCTCCAACTGACCTTCAGCCTCCTCTTATACTTTTCCTGTTGGGTTTTCAACGACCGAGATTAAGTCCCTAATCAATGGCTAAGATTAGATTTGGCTTGATCCATGTCATTTAGAACATTCTCACCCAGTTTTATATTAATACCCATTAATATTTTAATTTTCCCAAGTTTAGACTTAGGAACTCCATTAAAAATATTAATTATTTTAATATCTCTCTAATTGGGTGGAATTTCCCCAAACCATTTCTGGGTCTTGGAGATCTCATGTGCTTTAGCCTCTCCACCAATTTTCATGGCTAGAGCACATTTGATGCTACCACAAATCAACATTCCTCTATGAATGGATCTTGCTCCTTTAGATCATTATACACGACTGTCCAATCTACCTTCTAGCTGATCATTAGTCCATCAACGAATCAACACATAGGGTCTACTTGCAAGTTGTTCACAACTCCATTTGTGAACAATTCCTAGAATGCCCATTGCTGCTCCTCAACTCTTAGGGACTTCTTCCCTCTATTTCCCTCTTGTGTTGTTCTAATGAGACAAACTTAGGGCATGGGGGGTTACCCACAATGACCTTCAAACGTCCTTCTCCAACCACCAACTTAGGGCTGATTCACTTGCCGACTTAGGCTGCCACTTCTTTCTTCAAGGGATTAACCAATAGGCCACTTTAAGTCAACTGTTCTTATAGTTGTCAATGTCCTTCTCATCAATTGATCTAGGGCTGCAAAGACACCTTATTGTTACCCTCCAACAGACCTTTAGTTTCCCTTGAATTTCTGTTCAAACTGAACTATCCATCCACGAGCAAACATCAACATAAGAAAAGAAACATACCTCTGCTATCTCCTTCTCGGATCTGTGCTTTACTTTTGTGGAACTCGGCCCTGGTTAGGGCTACTATAACTGCCGCTACAACTGTATTTCTAGGCCCAAATCACCTCACAATTACTGCGACTTGTTTTGTTCTGCAATCCTTGTGATGTACTCGGCTTAGAACAAGGATAAACTCCTTCGTCCAACTCCCAATTGAAGTTTTGGCCACCTAAAGCAATCATAGAGAATTGCGGCCCAAATTCATGGAGAAATCTGCACTAAAAACTCATACAAACAGTCCCAAAACTTCATCCAAATCTCAACCTATTCCTCTCCTTGAATCTACCCAAACAATCACAAGAGGTAGCCCAAAACAAGTCTCCCTCTCTTCCTTGAGCTTCAAGACCCGAGGCCTAATCAAATGCTTTTCTTCTTATGACAAATTTCTCTTTGGATGTATTGATGAGGTCTCCACGTCTCTTTATTTATATGCCTTCTTGAGCTAACATCCAACATTTCAAAGGGACTCCTTAAGTGAGGTTGACTTGAATCTTTAGGACAATTAGCCCACACAACATATAAAAACATAATATCTCAACTTCTAGACCTCCTCTCTTGGTGCTTGAATTACCCCCTTACTCCTTTAAGGGTGCTCTTCCATCTCTGAGTGTCAAATAATCAAAATTCATCTTGGTTTCACACCCACAAGCTTGCGTGCAAAGCCCACATGTGTTGATCAGTGGTTGTCATTGATGTCAACCCAAGCAGCACTAGGGGCTACCCCGATCTTGCAAGGGATTTTTGACTTGACAATTTACTCTATTCTGAGTCAAGGGTCTTCTAGATGGATTTTACTCGTCGAGATGTTTCCATTGATATATGGCACGCCAAGTAATTCTTCATGGTTTGAGAGATATTCATGTTTGAAGTTAGTAACCCCAGTTAGTGGGCTAAAACCCTATGGGGTTGTGGCATAGCTCTCATAATTGGTTGTGGTCATTGAATAGTCAATAATTAATAATGTTTTTTTTGCTCCTAAAATCCCTCCAACGTTCACTTGTTGAGGACCCTCTCAACTCAAGACATTCATATAAATAATGACCCTCATATCCTCCTCTAGTAGGGATTTTGTGGCTTCAAATAGGTCATAGTGGCATTTTCGCTATAACTGTTTTTTTGTTTTTGTTATTTCTTCTGCGAGGCTTCAGAAGTTGAAATTAAAAATCCATTTGAGCCGAAATCTTGATGAACCTCGTGACCGAATTTTAGATCTTGGTTCGCTACATTTTTGGAGATATGATTTGTGAGGAAGTTAGGGTTTTTGCAGGCTCCCAAATTCCATGTCAAACAGGTGATATTGGGAAAATCATCACAACTTTCTCTCTGAGCATTGGATTCAAATTTCGTAAATAGTCATAAAAAGAGGACATATTGTAGTTTGTTGAGTAGCGTTTTCAGGGCCGAAGGTCGCAACAGTGACACGTGGCACTTCGTACAAGTTCGCTCTTCTGAATAAGTCTATAATCAGGTCATCATGGGAGATTGGGCATAACTCTTTCTTGAACAATCCATCTTGATTAGACCTGTGGGGTTGGAAAGAGGATTTAGAGGGCTACCACAGGACGAAATTTCAGACCCTAGAGATCTAAAACTATATAGATACAACAGATTCAATATCGAGCTCCTAGAAGGCAAGAAAAAACATGCATTGAAGAATCACTATAGTAAGGACCACACATCAACAAACAAGGATAAGTCTCCTACAACAAGGTATGTATGATTAGTGTTTACATTTGAGATATGAGTATCATCTCTGACATAGGTTTTTGCAGGACAACATAAGTACATACAGGGCCTCGGTTATATCTCTATGTCTCTATATGTCACAGTTAGTTTTGATACCACATTTCGGATGTCCTATTCTTGATACTACACATTTGATGCTACATATTCTTGACGCTACACCAAGTCTGCTAAATCTATATGATGTTGTAAGTTCATGTTACTTGTCTTGTCATAGTTGATAGAATGGTCTCTGTTGTTGTACTTAGAGCTTGGTCCATCACAAGTCTAGGGTCTGTCATCAATTTTTATTGTATATATCTTTAGGTCATAGTCTTGCATAGAGTCCAGGCCTATATCAAGAGTGGGAGTCTTTGTCTATTGCTGCAACAAGTCAACAACAAAAGTGACAAGCACACTTCAGGTACGCATTGTAATTTTGATTTGTATTTATTCATTATTATGCACTTACATGTGTTTTGCAGGCAGAGGTAAGTCGAAGGGTATTTTTTTTTGTTTTAGGATTGGTTTTGCTGGGCAAATTTTGCATGCAGGTAGAAGAAGATTCAAGTACAACTTCAAGCAAGAATTCAAGAGCAGAATTATCAAATCAAAGGAAGCATTGGAGCAGGACATCCTTTGAAGACATGACAGTCATCCGTATATTGTGAAGAAGTGTCAAGGCCAAGAGTCATCATTGTAAAGTTGTAAAAGAGTCATTTGTAAAAGTGTCATCAGTGGAAGAGTCATTATTGTAAAAGAGTCAATCTGCCTAGATTCGAAAAGGCATTATTGCGATGTATAGGAGTCTCTGTTGGGATGATGTCTTGGTTGGGTTGCAGGTCATAGTGTGATTGGGTGTTCGGTCAAAATCATTGTAAATCATATTGTATCATGGATCGTTGTCCCTAGTACGAGAATCCACACTCTTGTCTCATTTCAATCATTATAGGGTGGTAGGGAGGTGCTAGGCTGGTGCATGAAGTCGCCTACAGGTTGGAGCCTATGAACACTTCAGGGTGGTAGGTTGGTCTAGGATGTTGGGGCATCCATTCAGTTGACTACTAAAGAAACCAGGGCATTGGGGCATCCTTCCAGTGGGAGCTGGAGAAGAATGCTTTTCTAGAATTCTAGGAAGTTGTTTCTTTCATTTCAGTTGGGGCTGAAGATTAAAGAATTTATTAGAAAAGCGTTCGGTGGTTTTTGACTTGGAGGGGGTTTTCCACCTAAAATTCTTGTGTCTACTATGTTCTTTTATTTACAGTTATTACTGCATAAACATTAATAATAATTGAAGATTAACTAATGCTCTGAAAATATTTAAAAGTGCTAATTGCTAAGGAATACTGATTCACCCCCCTCTTAGTATTTCCAACAACATGTTGGGTTCTTAGCCCACAAAGCCTTTTTGTGGTGCCAGTTCCTCCACAGACCTGAACCCTAGTGTTTGGAGTATCTTCCAAGCTACAAATCTCAACAATAAACACCCACAACAGTCCTCCTTCATTAATTAATCTTAGGAAAATCAGGGTATCGACCCACAAAGAAATTACAGAGAAATATGAATTGATTGGAACCTATAACTTGCCCCATTTGAAGAATTCGGCCCACTAGAAATTAGCCTCTGAAGAAATTCAACCTAGAGAATTTCGACCCACCTCTCACTAGCAACTCATCCCTATGCTTTCCCTTTGAACATCCTCCACATCTTAGGAAATTCGGCCCTAGCAAATTGGCCTCTCCAATAATTCAACCTCCTCCTTGCTTCGACAATTCGACCCTACAATCTTCGATAATCTGGCCTCTTGGAAATGCTCCTAAATCTACCTACAATCTTCCTCTTTCTCCTCAATCTAAATGAGCCTCTCACTTTGGAGAAATCACTCTCCCTTGTTGAGAAAATCATTTTCCCAAAAATGCAGTAGTTGCCTCTCTCTCGTGTTGTGTCTTCACCTCTCCCTTAGGCTTTCATTTATAATCTTCATCAAGCCCAAATCCTTAATTCTAATCTCCCTTTTAGAAGATCTAGGGGATCAACGTTTGAGATCATCTCTAAGTGACTTAAATAATTTCATTATTTATTCTTAGAAATTGACTTAATAGTCCACAATAATTAATTGACTTTAATTATTTTACTTTTCCTAAGTTAGACTTAGGAAAGAAGACATAAATCACTTACTCCATCACATAAGTGTTGAGAAATCCAATAGGTTGGCAAGTTAATTGATTTCTCTTATTATGACGTTATCTTGTGATGTTTCATTATTAGTTTTCTACTTTCTAATATCTTATTCTTATCATCAAGGCTAATGCCAATCAATAAACAGAAGAGGACACGAGATATAGGCACGCAGCCAGGGAAAAAACCCTACGTAGGGGAAAACCCAGTCAAGTAATTCTTCCTTCAATAGATTCAAAACAAAGTTGAGATGCCCAAGACCCTTATAACCTAGACTAAAGACTCTCTCCATCAAGTCATCCTTGTTTATTCTTCAATTCTGAGTTCTGTGAGTAACACAGTCTTCTCATGCTTCAATTCTGTGGCAACCTTCTCATACTTGAGTCTTGTGGCATCCTTACCTTGCTTCAATCCTGAGGCAACTTCCTTTGATTTATAATTCGATCCTGTAGCATTTCTTATTATGCTTCTATTTTACTTGTGTCATACTTCAGTTCTGCAGTGGCATCATAACTCGACTTTTATTACACTTCAGTTCTGTAGTGGCATCATAAATTCGGTCCTTCAATAATCTTTATTAACATAGGTATACTTCATTCCTTTGATCCTATGGTGGCAATATAGATATAACTTGATTCTTCATTTTTGAGGTGGCAACGTAGATGTAGCTCGATCCTTCAGTGCTGTGGTGGCAACATTATAACTCTGTCCTTTATAACAGAGACATATTGAGGTGGCAACCCAAACTTTGGTCATGTAACAATCTATTCATACTTCAACCCTTTCATGCTTTGGTCTGTGGTAATACAGTCTTCGATCTTTGTGGTGGTAGCCCAGAAAGGTCTTATACCTTGGTTCTGTGACAACTTGCCTTCCTCTGTGATCACCGAACTCTCTCTCAGATGCTCCAAACTTCTTCTCTAAAATTTCTGCGAAATTGTATCTCTGTGTTTTCAGCAAAGTTTACACGCCTATATATCGTGGTTTCCCATAGTAGAATAAGCCGACATGAACTTGTTTGTGAAGCCGACTTTTGGAGGATGAGTTTGAAGGCCAACCTTGCAAGGTGACTTGATGGGGGAGTTCTTTTGACAAAATAAATTAGACTTTGACTTAAATAAAAAATCCTAAAGCCTACAATGGAGGCTTGACCTATGACAATTGACCCAAGCATGAAACCCATGCTTTAACAAGTTAGTTTAATGAATACAAATTTATTTTTGCTTGCTTTTGATAAATATATTTCCTTATGAATCAAGTATAATTATGAAGACCGAACCTAGTTACATTCTTCAACAGTAAGCACCTAAAGAGGCGATAAATCATCTCCTACATGCTAAGACACCAAGCCTATGCAAAAGACCTTCCAAAACTATCACAAGCTCTAACAGGTGTGTAGGCATTATCTATGTAGTGACGTTCCCTTCAACATTGCCAAGAACAATCCATTTTACCAGGTTATGTTTGATGTTATTGTTATTGTTGGCCCATGGTATGAAGCCCCTTCTAACTTGAGAGGCCCTATTCTTCAAAATGAAAAAACTGATTTCACTGCTAGATTGGAAGAATTTAGGGCATTATGGGAACACATTGGATGCATTGTGATGTCGAATAGTTGGATTGATAAAAAAGAACCCTTGTTATCTTCTTAGTTGATTCTCCCAAGAAGACAATATTTATGAAATCTGTTGATGCATCTACACATATCAAAGATGCACGATTATTATGTAATTTTTTGGACGTGTTCATTTAGGAGGTAGGTCCACACAATGTTGTCCAAGTCATAATGGAAAACACTACAAATTATGTTGTTGTTGGTAGGTTGCTTATAGAGAGGCATTCTAACTTGTTTTAGACACTTTGTGTTGGACGCTGTATTGATTTCATGTTAGAGAGTATAGGGAAAATTCCTTATGTCTGGGATATTGTTAAATCATCAAAGAGAATAACAAAATTTATATATAATCATGCATCTGTGCTTAATTTTATGAGAAGATTCACTGATAACGAGGAGTTGGTGTGTCCTACTATTACACAGTTTGCCACTAGCTTCGTATCTCTTCAATCTCTCTTGAATTCCATGTGAGATGTGAAGAGAATGTTTCTTTCACGGGAGTGGCATGCTTTATCTTTTAGCTGCAAACTAGAGGGAGATGTAGGCTAGTTTCATATTAGGAGAACTTTTGGTAGGAGTGCAGGAGGTGTGTGCCATTACTAAACCTTTGGTAAAGGTTCTTTGATTGATTGATGGGGACAAGTCTACAATGGGTTACTTGTATGAGGCCATGGATAGGGCCAAAGAAGACATTCATAACTATTATGAGGATAAGGGGGATGAGGTTTTGAAAAACAACATTTGGTATGGAGAGTGATTGATGAGTGATGGAACAATACATTCCATCCTCCCATTCATGCTGCATGGGTATACCTTGACGATGTCTTTTCTTATTCCTCTAGTTTCAGATTTGATGTTGAGGTGATGGATGGATTCTTTAATTGTGTTCATAAGATGGTGCCATCTGCCAAAGAACATGAAGAAATTCTAAAGAAATGGAGATATATAGGGTGGCATGTGGCACATTTAGGGTTGACATGGTTATCCATGATAGGAAGACCAAAATGCTAGGTAAGCTTTAGTTTGTTTCAAATTTCATTGTCTTTTCATACTTCGCCTCAACTTTCAAATTTCAATTTTTTTTCTTATGTTTCTCTTATTTGTTGTAGATGTGTGGTGGATAAGCTATGGTGGCAGAGTAGTCAATCTCCAAAAGCTTTCCATTCAAGTTCTAAACCAACTATGTGGCTCCTCAAAATGCGAACACAATTGGAGTGTATTTGAAAATATACACACCGAGAAGCACAACAGGTTAAAAATTTTCAAATTAAAATTTTGAAATCGTTATAAATTGTAATTTATTATTTTTATGATTATTAATTTATAATCTATGACCCTCATATAGGTTGGAGTCCGAACGCCTTAATGACATGGTCTACGTCTATTACAATCTTCGATTATGGGTGAGGAAATTATAAAAAACACGTCATGGAATCTATCTCATTGGATGGGATTGACACCACTGCTGCATAGAGGGTTGAGGCTGGGAGGCCTGTGTTGGAATTTCTAAGTCTAACCCGTTAGAAACCCTTTATGTACTTTCTAATTTATTCCTACCTACTTGTTCTGTTAATTAACAGGTTATTTACCGTGTAAACACTGGAAATAAATACAAGTACATGCTCAACACATTACATATCATCAACTGAAGGAAACAAAACAAGCACACAAGTGACACCGTTGTTTTTGGACCAATGTCCCCGGAAAAACCCAATGCGGGAAAACTGGTGCAACTATCTGAGGGTTTTATTATTATGTAGTTTCTGAATACAATCTGGGTGCCAAAACCGGCTCACCCAACAGAGAATAATCTCGGTAGTAGTACCTCTCCTTCGGAGACAGATGCTCTAGCTGAAACCCCGGATAAACACTCCGGCAGTTCCTCAGCTCCAATCTGCCCCACGAAAAACCCCAGCGTCAACCTCTAGGGACTGCGTCAGCCTCTTCAACCCTCTGCGTCAACTTTCTCGACAGTTCTGACAGTTCCAGCTGTTCCTGGCAGTTCCGGCTTCTGCCCTTTGTGTCAGCTTTCCCGGCTGTTTCAGCAATTCCCGGCAGTTCTGGCTTCTGCCCTCTGTGTCAGCTTTCCCGGCTGTTCCAGCAGTTCCGGCTGTTCTTGGCTGTTTCGACTTCTGCCCTCTGCGTCAACTTTCCTGGTTGTTCCGGCAGTTCTTGCTGTTCCCGGCAGTTTCAGCTTCTACCCTTTGCGTCAGCTTTCCCAGTTGTTGTGCTGATCCTCTCGGCACTATCTCTGCCTCTCTGCTTCTGTATTCACTGCCCCTCAACGGCAACTCTAATCACTCTCCCGGCTTCTTCAGCAAACCCTGCCCCAGAAAGTCAAAATCTTGATCAACTCGGTGTGTTCTCCAAGTGACCCTCAAGCCTCCTCTTATACTTTTCTCGTTGACAAATCAACGGTTGAGATTAAGTCCCTAATCAACGGCTAAGATTAGATCTGGCTTGATCCATGACTTTTGGACCATGCTAACACAATTTTATATTAATTCACATTAATATTTTATTTTCCCTAAGTGTAGACTTAGGGACTCCATTAAAAATATTAATTATTTTAATATCTCCCAAACTGTTTAGAATCTGCCCAAACCCTTTTTGGGTATTGGAGATCTGATGTGCCTTAGCCTCTCCACCAAATTTTGTGGCTAGAGCACATTCGATGCTACCCCAAATCAACACTCCCTCGAGGACTGTGCTCTAGCAATACTCCTCACTGAGTATTACTCTAATCATACGACATCGGTCCCTGATGCTAGGCCTATTGCCCATCATCTGCACTGTTGTATCTCGTACTGCCACTGCTGCATCTGTACGACAACTCCCTCTGCATCCATGTTGCTACCCATGGCCCTGCCACTGCCACTACTGCGTCTGCACTGCATCCCCTCTCATCATGCTGCCCATAGCACCGCCACTGCTAATTGTTGCACTGCAACTCAGTTACTGAGAAGTAAGTAACTGATCTCCCAACTCTGACATCTCTATCAGGCTAGAGACACTCCTGATGCTGAAGCTCCCTCTGTCACTGACAAGTTCTCCCTCTTTGACCTCTGCGCTGCAACTCCCTGCATCTTGCACCATTACACACCTCTCTGTGCCATCATGCACTGGTGCAACACTTCCGTGCCTCTCGCACTGTTGCAGCCTGCTAGCCTCGCGCTGTCCTGGGAATCCTGCACTTTCGCTCCCTCTGCTGCTCCATCCTCATTCGTCTCTATCGACATCTCCTAGTACTGTTACTCCTCATCGGGCTCCCGTAGCAAGGTATAATCCAGGAGGTTGGGTACCTCGAGGATCTTGCCCCTCATCGCCTATAGTCTGCTTGACTACAGCTCGATGTCTCCCCACTTCTTCTCAAGTGGCGCATGAGTACTTATGGCACAATCGCCATCCCTCAAGGCGAAGGCCTTGATACGATGTTTATCTAGAATGGACAGGATCCTGGCCTTCCAGACCACAAAGTTGGACGCTCCGTCCAGCCTATCCTGATCCCTCATCCCATTCATGGCCATCTCTCTACTCTTCTCTGTCGACTCCTTCGAGTCTCTCTACTTCCCGCTTGGAAGTTCTTGGTTCGACTCCTGCTGAGTCTCTCTACTTCCCATCTGGAAGTTCTCTGTTTGACTCCTCCAAGTCTCTCTACTTCCCATCTGGAAGTTCTCTTCTGGACTCCCTCTGAGTCCCGATTTCCCTCCTGGAAATCCTTCTGCCAACCATCAAGTTGCCCCTCTCCGATTGTCTATGCAACTGCACCACTGATCTGGATTCCTTGGCTAGAAATCCGCCTCAACAGCAACTCCCTCCCCTTGGTCTTGCCCTGTTAGGTACTGTTCTGACTACAGTACCCCACCAGCTTCACTCTGCAACTTACCCACAGCCTCCTATACCCCAGCAACTGAAGGATTGAGCCACTTGGCTCTGCGCAATCCTAACACCGGCAAATCAGCTCCCCCAGCCAACTGCATCATCCCTCCTGGCCTTTGCGTGGCTCTGCATGAGCCTGATTCTACCTCCCTTAGCCTCTGCGCTGTCTTTCTCTGGCCCAGAATGATGACGCAGTCCCTCTGCGTCACTCCTTCCTCTGTCGCCTTCTGCAAGGATCAACTCTGTCACTCGGGACAACTGATTTCTGCTGTTGCTGCTCTGCTTGGCTGATGTCCTCAGTTCTCCTATGATCTGCAACCACGCTCTGATACCATGTTGGAATTTCTAAGTCTAACCCATTAGAAACCCTTCATGTACTTTCTGATTTATTCCTACCTACTTGTTCTGTTAATTAACAAGTTATTTACCATGTAAATACTAGAAATAAATACAAGTACATGCTCAACACATTACAGATCATCAACTGAAAGAAGCAAAACAAGCACACAAGTGACACCATTGTTTTTGGACCAATGTTTCCGGGAAAACCCAATGCAGAAAAATCGGTGCAACTATCTGAGGGTTTTATTATTATGCAGTTTCTGAATACAATTTGTGTGCCAAAACTAACTCAGCCAACAGATAATAATCTCGGCAGTAGTAGCTCTCCTTCGGAGACAGATGCTCCGGCTGAAACCCCGGATAAACACTCCAACAGCTCAGCTCCAATCTGCCCCACGAAAAACCCCAACGTCAGCTTCTTCTGCCCTCTGCGTCAGCTTTCCCAGTAGTTCCAGCAGTTCCCGGCTGTTTGGCTGTTCCTGGCAGTTCCGGCTTCTGCCCTCTACATCAGCGTTCCCGGCTGTTCAGGCAGTTCCCTGGTAGTTCCAGCTGTTCCTGACAGTTCCAGCTTCTGCCCTCTGCGTCAACTTTCCCTACTATTCCGGCAGTTCTGGCGTTTTCCCTCTGCGTCAACTTTCCCAACTGTTCTAGCAGTTCCCGACAGTTCCGACTGTTCCCAGTGGTTCGGGCTTCTGCCCTCTGCGTCAGCTTTCTCGGCTGTTGCACTGATTCTCCTGGCACTATCTCTGCCTCTCTGCTTCTATATTCACTACCCCTCAACTGCAACTCTAATCACTCTCTCGACTTCCTCAACAAACCCTGCCCCAGAAAGTCGAAATCTTGATCAACTCGGTGTGTTCTCCAAGTGACCCTCAAGCCTCCTCTTATACTTTTCTCGTTGACAAATCAACGACCGAGATTAAGTCCCTAATCAACGGCTAAGATTAGATCTGGCTTGATCCATGACTTTTGGACCATTCTAACACAGTTTTATATTAATTCACATTAATATTTTATTTTCCCTAAGTTTAGACTTAGGGACTCCATTAAAAATATTAATTATTTTAATATCTCCCAAACTGTTTAGAATCTGCCCAAACCCTTTCTGGGTATTGGAGATCTCATGTGCCTTAGCCTCTCCACCAAATTTTGTGGCTAGAGCACATCCGATGCTACCCCAAATCAACAGCTTGCCATGGAATTGGCCAATGATTGGTTATAGGAAGAGGCTCTGGAGAAGGTAGTAGCTGCAAGGGAGAGAGAGGTAGAGGATGATGAGGAGGTGGAGGAGGAGCAATAGGAGGAGGAGGTGGACGAGGAGGTGACACCATCTATAACATGGTCACTAGTAGAGGATGTAGTCTACTTCCTCCTAATTCTTCTTCTAGAGAACATCAAAGTCCAATGCCAACCTTCTTGAAATTCTATAGCATGTGCAGTAGAATACAATTTTCTGCTTTGAGAATTACTTCCTAATGATTTTCAAACAATGTTTCTCATGCCACTGATATCATTGAATAATTACACATATAAAACCTCAATTGCAAATGCAACAGAAACAATAAATATCATAGAAAGACATCCATGCACAATAGACACAATATTTTTACCCTAGGAAACCCAACCTTGGGAGAAAACCCAACAATCTTTTCTTGAGGAGAAATTGTCTTTTCAACAAGGTTTACAAATTATAAATTTGTGCCCACTTACAAGTTAATTTTCCAGTCAAACTTGGTCAAAACTACTGTTGGTCAATGTTGGTCAAACTAGTCAAAATTCATCTCAAAAATTTGTGGTTAACATTGGTCAACGATCTATGGTCAAACTGGGATGCGGTCAAACACACATGTACGAAATGCAATCAAACTCAATTAAAGCTATAGTCAAACCCTTCGTGAAGTTGTGGTCAAATTTAGTCAAGATGTAGTTAAACTTGGTCAAACTGTGTGGTCAAAACTTGGTCAAAGAACCGTTGGTCAACGTTGTACAGATCAATCAAATCTATGGTCAAGGCTGGTCAAACTCTATCAACTCCTCACAGGTGCAGCCTCCAAGAGCAGATGTAAAATGATAAAGATGATCTACAACAAACAAATCTCTCCTTAGTTGAAGTTGTCCACTAGAAAAGATAAATTGAGCTTGCTATGTTGATGAGTGTCTCTTCACATGCTCATCTACTTATATCAGTGTTATCAGAACCGGATCGGAACCGGTGGAACTGGTCGGTCCCTCCGTTTTTGGCCCAAAACCAGTCTGAACCGGGCCTCCGAACCGGAACTGGCTGGTTCAGTACCGAACCGGCCAGTTCAGTGCAATTTGACTTATGCAGACCAGCCTAAAAAACCTGCCCTTTTTTATTTTTTGATTTTTTAGTTGGTTCCCCACATCTAATTCTCCCCTAGGCTAGCCTAATATTCAAGCCTATGGCCCTCAACCTAATAATGAAGTCTATGGCCCTAATATTGCTATGCAATTCATGGTAATGTTAAATTCTTAAAGTAAAAATGACATTCTCCTTAAAGTAAAAGTGACATTCTCCTTTATCTTTCATTCTTTATCTTTCTTTATGCTTTTACTTTTAGGAGAATGTCACTTTTACTTAAATTTTTAACATTACCATGAAATGACTTGGGATGTTTGAGAGTGGTTCCAGCCTCATTGGATTTAATATGGAGAAAGTAGAATTTTAGATTTCACTTAAAATTCAGCAGACTTAACAGTTTTTCAGGATTTCAGGATTGCAACATTTCCATTGGATTTTGTTATGTATGAGGGTATGGAACTAGTATTTAATAAAGAGCACCAAGCCCTCTATGTACTTTGATGTTAGTGGCCTTGGTCGTCGAACTCCTCTATCATGACTCTACTAAAAATGTACCCATCACTCAAACAAAATTTTGACATGACATGCTACGTTTTTTCTATCTTATTTTAATGCCTAAATGGTTATATTGATGATGAAGACCCCAATATAGGCAATGATTTTGATGATATGTAGGCATTTGTTGTAGCATGATTTTTTTTGGATGCTGAGACCATCTAGAGCCTATTTTTTGATGTATTTTCGATTCAGAGATGGATTGCACTTGATGCTATTTTGGTTATGTGCACCCTTACATTCTATGTAAATGAGAACTTTTGCATATTTGTGTATAAATGGTTTGGATTCATATGGATACACATGAATATATTTGTTTTTCTTTAAAATATGAATATTTTATGTGTTTTTGGTAAACTGTTTTTTTTCCCGGTTTTTTACTGGTTCCGGTCTAGTTTCCACCAGTTCCCGGTCCAAAAGGTTTTTCGGTTTGATCACC
This sequence comes from Pinus tabuliformis, assembly GCA_031772625.1. Lineage (NCBI taxonomy): Eukaryota > Viridiplantae > Streptophyta > Pinopsida > Pinales > Pinaceae > Pinus > Pinus tabuliformis. The sequence goes on along the minus strand of CM062819.1, from coordinate 581,798,867 downwards.
GGTTCAGTTCTGATAACATTGATTTACATAGATCTCTAATGTTGAATGGAGACCCAATAAGAAGCCCCTCATCACAAGGAGCCCCTTCAATTATTGAGCCTACATTACAACTCAACATTAGACTAGAATTGTTTATTCCACTAATGGGTAAAAACCCCATTTAAATAAACAAATCAAACCCACTCTATAAAAAATAGATCACTCCATCCCAATGTAGGAAATGTGAGTACCATGGGCAAATCTTCTCGAGCTAGACACCAAGGCTAATGGGAGAAAGACTGCCCCGAGCTATTCACCCCTAGCCAAACCAGCGTTGACCCATGGGCGAATGTGTCATTCTCCCCTAGTCAAATCAACATGACCCTGGGGGAGAATGTCTGTCCAATGCTCCAAACTACAAAAACATCAACAAACCTTAGGACCACCTTCCTCTTAGTGGAAAAGCCATTACTTTTTCCCATAAAAGGGACAGAGGAAATCATTAGTTAATACTTTATGTACCTAATTTAATTATATATGACTCATGAGGATGAGATGCATTTATTATATTTTTTGTTGATATTTTGAGGTTGAGATAGGAGTCGGGATTCAGGGCATGATTCATTGTTATGTGTGATGTAGCACTAGACATCATATACATCTTATACATTAGTTTGTTTTTCATATTTATGTGGCAATGCATTTATTTGATGTTGTGGATGCTTTAGATGCTAAAAAATTGAATAATTTTGTACTTTTTTTTTGCCAATTTTTTCCCGATTCTTACGATTTATTCTTTTTCCTGACCTTTACCAATTTTATCCCGATGCCATTGTTTGCAACATTACTCTAGATGGAAAAAATGTAAAAGTTTAAAAGCTAAGGATTGCCAAAATCTCTGAATAAATTAGTAAATGTATTGATGTTTACCACACCAGATAAAAATAGTAACAAAGGTTATGTGAAGTTAATATGCATATATTCTTATCTATAGAGATTTCTCTCTCTAAGGCACCCTTTCATTACCTTACATGCTATTTCTATGATTTGCTTCCATTCCACTTGGAAAATATTGATGGTACTTGAATGTTTACTTTTTCTAACATTATGTTGTAACAAGGACTTCGTTAGTTAGCTGAAGTGAAGGAGAAAGGTCAGGGCATGAATAACTAATGCTCCTTTTCATGTGTAGCTTCACTTGCTTTCTTTTAAATTCTGAACTTTGGAGTCTGAATAATGGAACTGTACATTCAGGAAATCTGCCATCTTGAACTCTTTGACTAAAACATAAATTACTTTTATGTGAGAAGGATTTTTATTTTTATTTTAGGGCTCTAAACAAATGAATACTGTTTTCTAAATTTTACTAACTTTAGCTTCTTAAAGAATGCTAATTTTTGTCCTGTTTTGATATGAACAGCAAGCTATGACGGAGATCGGTTTATCACACTATCTGATGGTGTCCGCAAAGTATGGCATCTTTGTAGTTTTAGCAATCTGCTTCGTAGAGTCTTCCATAGCAAACAGCTTAAAAAACTGCATCTTGATAGTTATTTGTTCTGGTCACACGTTGGAAAGAAACCTTTTCTACTAGTCAATTGGTTGACAAAATCTGAGAGCATCATGAGCAAAATGTGCATTTCAATCAACTTATAACAACATTTCAACAAATTTTTTATGCCTTTTCTGTTGGCAGGCAACACCTTTGCTCCTGACAGTGGCTGTTGTGGAGCTGAGTGATATTGCATTTGCTGTAAGTAATCAATGTGTACCTGGTTGTTTTTACAGTTAAAATAGAGTTGCCTGTAATGTTGTAGTTTTGTTTTTTATCAGTTTATATCTTCTATTATTGGGGATTTTCATGTAGAAATTTAAATCTGACGGCTCAAAACTTTATGTATGTGCCAGGTAGATTCAATACCAGCAGTTTTTGGTGTCACAAGAGACCCGTTCACAGTTTTCTCTTCAAATATGTTTGCTATTCTTGGTAATACACCTTTTAAGTATGCTTCATTGTTTAAATCTATAAGCCATAAGTATTTGTATCTTGCACTGACATGTATATGGCAGTTCTACTAAATAAATTTGCATTTTTTCCGTCCCTGATTTTCTCTAAGCTTATGTATGAAGTGGAGGAAAAGGACTATGGTCAAGTTCAGTTACAAGTAGATGCTCTGTGATCTTATTGCTGAAATTGCAATTTAGAAGCACACTGCTGTGGACAACGATCTCCAATTCTCAACAAAACCATCTATAGAGAGCAAAGCAAAGCCAGGTTTACAATGTTGGGTGCTACCGATTAAAGTTGTAGTTGAGCCACAACTGCGCAATGGTTGACACAATCCTAAATGTAACTCAAGGGGCTATCACTGTCACCACAACAATACCCCTTTACACTTTAGACCAGCTCTCCTCTAGCTCAAGGGGGTTATCCCTAGGGATAGGATCACTAAGGCTTTGCAAGAAAGGCTCAATATTAAATGGGGAATCAGCTTTAGTAAACAAAAGTTGAAGTGGTTTATATGTTTATATTTTATGGTTGTTGGAGGTGAATGACAAATACCAATATTCCCTTTGGGCATATGAAGTCTAGACGGCACTAAGAGGGATGAAAATTTATGAATGGATGATTTTAAAATTGCTGTTTTAACATGCAAAAATTTACCTCTTGTTGTCGCGCGGATTGACACGACAACGCTCAGATCGGGGGCTGTCACTCTGATCCCCGATCCCTCCGTTTAAGCCTGTCTCCCGCGGCTAAGGGGGGTAGACCCTGTGAGATGATGAGACCAACTGTCGACCAGTTGGTTGGGAGACACGAGATACGATATGAAAAAGCACTTGATTGATTTGTTCAATTTAGCAGACCAGTGCCTTAAGAGATTGTGGTTAAAACGATTACTTGTTAAATGATATAAAAAAGATATGGACCATGAACAGCAATCATCTATCATCAGCGAAATTACAATGCTCTTAGAATGACCAAAACGATATCCAACAACTGAAAATTTTAACAGATAAATGCCTTAAAATACCACGAGAATTATAAACCATTAACCAGATATCAATTTCGCATCTCGGCTTGAAAACTTAGATCCCAGCATGAAAGATATACATAAAAACCACTGAGACTGACATCTTGCTTTTCCACAAAATTTTTATTTTTTCAAAAAAAAATTTTTTAATCTTTTTTCCAATTTTTATTTTTCAATGTTGTGGAAATTAAAAATAAATCCTAAAAAAAATTAAAATTCTAAAACTAATCTAATTTTAAAACTAAACTAAACAAAAAATTAAATTAAAATAAAAAAAAAAATCTAACAAAAACATTTTTATTTTTTATATTATAAAAATCAAAAAAGAAAAAATCTAAAAAAAAAAAATCTAAATTCTAACCATTAAAAATAAAACTAAAAATATATTTTTTCATTTTTTATTATTTCTATTCTAAAATAAAACAAAAAATTAAATCTAATTAAAGTTAAATCCCTAAAATCTAAAATCTATAAAATCAAGAAACAATTAATTAATATCTAAATATAACTAAACTAAAATCTAAAATGATAAAATCTAAAATCTAAAATTATATACAAAATCTAAGAGTGAAATCGCATTTTTTTTATGTTTTATGTAAACTAACTATACAAAAGTCAAATTTAACTTATGCCTATTAACATGAAATAAAAAAAATTCAAAACGCATCAAATAAAAAAAATGCCAACGGATGTTACCGTGAACGCTAGCCGTCAAAACAAACCCACGCGTTTTCAAATAAGCACACAGCATTGTTGAAATGAAACATCGTTGAAATGAAATCGAAAACGCAGCGAATATTGGAGCTGAAACACCCACGCGAAAATAGAAACGACAGGGACGCTGCTACAGTGAGACTCCAGCACGCATGGAAAGAAAAACCGTAGAGGGAACAAGGGTCTGCGTGGTTGCTCAACGAAAAAAAACGCAGCTCAATCCACAAGCAAAGAAGACGCTGTCACAATGGGAGCAAACGAAATACCAATGGCAGCCCAAACCAGATGAATAACTCAGAAAAATTCAAATGGGCGTAACCATAACGGGCTCGATGAAAAATGCATTCAAATGAAAAACAAGCCGCAGAGAGATTTCTTTGGTTATCAGTGCAGGTCGAACGACGGCAAGACTCGATGGAGGTGCTACCAGTCAGCACTCAAATTTCATGGACGCAGACATACGCTCTGTCGCTGCCAGCGTGGATGAGGGCAACAGTAAAACGAAAAGGGACAAGAGGCTGAGACTGCGGCTGGGGATATTTAGCACTGGGAGCGACAAATTTTTAAATGGAAAACGACAGCAGACCAAAATCACAACGATGCGGCTACAGTCTCAACACGAAGGAGCAAACAGATAATCAATGGCAGCCAGACCAGAAATCGAAAACAATAATGGAACGTGGGTTTCACGTGATGGCTCAGGCATATCAAGATTGCTTTCTGAGAGAAAGAAAAATTGAGAAATCTGTTCTATGCATTTACCAAACCCTTAAGAAGTTAAGCTCGAAATTGTAAATCGACTTTCTGAGAGATATATCAGCGTTCATGACGGACTTACCTGATGCCTGTATGAGATAACGTGATGCTCATTTCACAGAAACCGGTCACGTTGAACATATAAAGTACCTGGTCTGTGATGAATGTTTGGAAACCTTTGACGGCGGATGAGAGCTCCACTATTTAGCGCTGGTCCCTTTTACTCGGTGACAAAACAATTCCCGCTTATGCCAGCTCCCAAAAACCTTTATTCTCAGGACAGCAATACTATAATCCTGTAAGATAGACAACAAAATCTCGGCAGATATATGCAAAGTTTTAAAGTAAAGCCCTTCAAAAATTACCCTAATCGCATCTTCAGAAGAAATCCTAATGAAAACTGCCAAAAAATAAACTTGAAACCCTAGAACAGCTAATTAATGTACAGATTTTGGCCCCTACACAGCCAGATTTAGCAATAACAGCAGTAATGTTTTCAATATATCAGAAATTTTGAACTTCACTGTGAACAGAAAGAAAATTTCTCAATGTAAAACAGAAAAGAAACTTTGAATGAATAACCCAGGGAACAATCAGCTGGGCTCTGCACAGAAAAGCCTGTGGGAGTCGGCTGGTTCAGCCTAGAACTTCCCCAAACGCCCACAATTTCCTTCAGAAATGTTTTCCTGCACATCTCAAGCAACCATCAGCAAAGAGAGAGAGAAAGCTGCTAGATCTCAGGAAATAATGGAGATACCTGCCATTATTTCAGAAACCCTAGCAGCCCTCAAACCCTAGCAGGTGAGCAAGATACCTGTGCTCACACTACTCTAAAAACAAGCTATGATTAATGGCTGAAAACTGAAATATACAGAAAATTAAAGATCTCACAGCAATTCCAGAGAGCAACACCAACACGATTTGGACCCCAAAGTCTTTTTATTAACCAGAAAATCAGATTACAAGAGAGCTTTCTCAGTACAGACTCACAGATCAGATGAATTGAAATGACCCCCTAAGACCCTATATAAAGGAAATGATCCTAACGGCTAGTTCGAGTGATCCATGTAGAAATGATCTCGACCGTTGATGAGGATCAAGACATCTCTTGATCTCATCCGTCGATTTATTAACTTAAAATATTATTATTTTATTAGTTAGGGTTTTTGCTTCATTTTTAATTTTTAATTTTTAATTTTTTATTATTTTATTATTTTTATTCATTTTTTAATTTTTTAATTCATTTAACATGGATCACTGAACTAAGCTTTCGGAAACATCACCTAGGACCTAGGACTTAGGACTCATGAGGGGATTTAAAACATTTCTCGACCCTCAGGACACATTACATCATGACTTTTACAATTTACATCTCAAGGGGACAAGCCCACTTAATACAGACCCTCATAAATCACCCAGCTCTGCGACACCACGATAATCTAGCAGATCAACACACTAGGATTCTCCTAAAGTTCTAATGACAAAATCAATCCCGGCTTTGGGGTCAGGTTTGAAGGAAAACTCTGCCGATCCGTGGATCGGTGAGACGAAAAACCTTCCGGGACGTAGATTATCATCAGAAAGTTAGGTCCACCTAGGCAAAATACATACATGACTCATGTCTGCTAAGATTATTTACAATTAATACATGCAGACTGGGTTTACAATCAAAAAGATCAAGCTGCTGATGATGGCAGGATGGCACGGACATGCTGATCAGGTGCTGCTTCTTTTTGTCAAGAAAAACGGGGTGCACTGCATGGGTGGTTGACCAGTAGAGGTCAACATCTGGCTCTACTTGGGGACACGTTGCTGCTTGCAGGAATGTGAGAATCCAGAATCTGCATCCATACAACACAAAAATAAGTAGCGTCCATCCCAAAAAATCAGCATATACATTAAGCACAGGAAAGATAAAAGCTCTTCATTTATTAACTATCTAATAACATGCAAAGTAAATCTAATCCTAAAACAGAAATGAAATGCTGAAAAGACAAGGAGTAGAGTTAGAAATACAATACAAAAAATGCCTCACGGCATCAGATGTGTTCAATATAGTGCATACTGAGCATTTGCCTGCTTTCAGGCAAATCTGTCGGCTGCTTGTCGGATGTGCCATGTCCAATTTTGCATATGGTAGGACTCCTTCCTATCCGAAAATCAAGCTGCTCATGGCCGTCTGATGCGTCAAATCTTCGTCTAATCTTCTTCCTCTTGCGCTTCTTCTTTCTGGCAGGATGAATTACTGATGATCTGGAACTTTCTGTTTCGAAACTATCAGATGAAGTGTGTAAGAAATGCATGCTAAGTCTTTTTGTGTCTTGCATCTGATTTTTATCGTTTTTAAGCTTATCTGGATCATCTTCAATTATCCACCTAATGACCTCCTCATAGTAAGATGGAACTTGTTGCGGCAAATGAGAAGGCTCCTGGTTTCTCTTATCATTTGACCATTGTTGAATCTTTTGAACTTGTATTCTAATGGCATCCATCTGACTAGAGCATTCATCCCTTATAGCACTGATTTGCATGGCATGGTGCTCTTGCATGTGTTTTATTACTTTATCATTCTTTTCCTCTATGTCCATCAAGCAATGCTGCATGAAATTTATTTCTTCTTTATGATTCGCTTGCATGTCAGCCAACTGATTGTTATGATTGAATATCATAGAGTCAATTTCCCTATCATGATCAGTTTTCATGGTCACCGTATTTTCCTCTAAGACTGACATCTTGTTTTGCATGCTTCTAATTTCTGTTTCATACTTAATTTTCATGGCCTCAATTTCCTTAGCATGCTGATTTTGCGTGACCTCCAACTCCCTATTACGTTTTTCCAGGTGGGTGCCTAAAGTTTTAACATCATTGATAAGACTAGTTTGATTGCTTTCCATGTTTCTTACCAGCATCATTAGATCTTGTATGATTTGCTTTTGTTCTTCCCTTTCACTATTATTTGTCCCTGATTTTTCACTATCATGAACTTGATCTACAATATTTCCGGTGGATGACACATTCTGACATGATGAATTGTCTTGGGATCTTTCAGCTGGACCTCTTATCAAATTATTTTTATTCTGTTGCACAATTTTAGGGGCAGAAGGCAAGCTGTTTGGATAACCATATCTATCTTCAAAAGCACTTACAATGTCATTTAAAGAAGTAAAAGAATCCTTAGGAAAATTGTTAAACCAATTCAAAGCATCATCTTTTAAAGAAAGGACAAATAGACGCATTTTGATATCACCATGACTAAACTGAGGGGATCTGCAATATATGAGCATGATGCGAATAAACAAGTCTAGATGCCTATTAGCAGCGACTGGATCACCATCTGAAAAAATAGGTAATTCATGAATGGCCTCCTCCGGAAGATCATGGAGACGGTGAGTAAAACGACATGGTTTAAATGAATAATCCATGATGAACAATAAGGGATCAGATGGATGATAGAACTAGCTCTTTGCTCAAGAAAATCAAGAGATGAAAGAAGTGGAGTCGCCACTTGAACAATAAAACTGATTCTAAGATCCACGAAGTAATCAACAAACAGATATGCGGGAGGCTTCTTGTCTGGGAATAATAAGAAAATGGAGTCGCCACCCAAACAGGAAACAAACCCAAGAGGCGCTGCTGATATGTGATGAAAAGATGCCAAAATATTTGAATCTGCCAGCTCAAATGAGAGATGAGAAGATGAGAAGATGAATGTCGATGAAACCCCAGGAACAGAAAAACTCTGTCCCAGGCAACGGCGCCAAAAAATGTTGTCGCGCGGATTGACACGACAACGCTCAGACCGGGGGCTGTCACTCTGATCCCCAATCCCTCCGTTTAAGCCTGTCTCCCGCGGCTAAGGGGGGTAGACCCTGTGAGATGATGAGACCAACTGTCGACCAGTTGGTTGGGAGACACGAGATACGATATGAAAAAGCACTTGATTGATTTGTTTAATTTAGCAGACCAGTCCCTTAAGAGATTGTGGTTAAAACGATTACTTGTTAAATGATATAAAAAAGATATGGACCATGAACAACAATCATCTATCATCAGCGAAATTACAATGCTCTTAGAATGACCAAAACGATATCCAGCAACTGAAAATTTTAACAGATAAATGCCTTAAAATACCACGAGAATTATAAACCATTAACCAGATATCAATTTCGCATCTCGGCTTGAAAACTTAGATCCCAGCATGAAAGATATACATAAAAACCACTGAGACTGACATCTTGCTTTTCCACAAAATTTTTATTTTTTCAAAATTTTTTTTTTTTAATCTTTTTTCCAATTTTTATTTTTCAATGTTATGGAAATTAAAAATAAATCCTAAAAAAAATTAAAATTCTAAAACTAATCTAATTTTAAAACTAAACTAAACAAAAAATTAAATTAAAAAAAAATAAAAAAATCTAACAAAAACATTTTTATTTTTTATATTATAAAAATCAAAAAAGAAAAAATCTAAAAAAAAAAACTAAATTCTAACCATTAAAAATAAAACTAAAAATATATTTTTTCATTTTTTATTATTTCTATTCTAAAATAAAACAAAAAATTAAATCTAATTAAAGTTAAATCCCTAAAATCTAAAATCTATAAAATCAAGAAACAATTAACTAATATCTAAATATAACTAAACTAAAATCTAAAATGATAAAATCTAAAATCTAAAATTTAATATACAAAATCTAAGATTGAAATCGCATTTTTTATGTTTTATGTAAACTAACTATACAAAAGTCAAATTTAACCTATGCCTATTAACATGAAATAAAAAAAAAATTCAAAACGCATCAAATAAAAAAAATGCCAACGGATGTTACCGTGAACCCTAGCCGTCAAAACAAACCCACGCGTTTTCAAATAAGCACACAGCATCGTTGAAATGAAACATCGTTGAAATGAAATCGAAAACGCAGCGAATATTGGAGCTGAAACACCCACGCGAAAATAGAAACGACAGGGACGCTGCTACAGTGAGACTCCAGCACGCATGGAAAGAAAAACCGCAGAGGGAACAAGGGTCTGCGTGGTTGCTCAACGAAAAAAAAACGCAGCTCAATCCACAAGCAAAGAAGACGCTGTCACAATGGGAGCAAACGAAATACCAATGGCAGCCCAAACCAGATGAATAACTCAGAAAAATTCAAATGGGCGTAACCATAACGGGCTCGATGAAAAATGCATTCAAATGAAAAACAAGCCGCAGAGAGATTTCTTTGGTTATCTGTGCAGGTCGAACGACGGCAAGACTCGATGGAGGTGCTACCAGTCAGCACTACAATTTCATGGACGCAGACATACGCTCTGTCGCTGCCAGCGTGGATGAGGGCAACAGTAAAACGAAAAGGGACAAGAGGCTGAGACTGCGGCTGGGGATATTTAGCACTGGGAGCGACAAATTTTTAAATGGAAAACGGCAGCAGACCAAAATCACAACGATGCGGCTACAGTCTCAACACGAAGGAGCAAACAGATAATCAATGGCAGCCAGACCAGAAATCGAAAACAATAATGGAACGTGGGTTTCACGTGATGGCTCAGGCATATCAAGATTGCGTTCTGAGAGAAAGAAAAATCGAGAAATCTGTTCTATGCATTTACCAAACCCTTAAGAAGTTAAGCTCGAAATTGTAAATCGACTTTCTGAGAGATATATCAGCGTTCATGACGGACTTACCTGATGCCTGTATGAGATAACGTGATGCTCATTTCACAGAAACCGGTCACGTTGAACATATAAAGTACCTGGTCCGTAATGAATGTTTGGAAACCTTTGACGGCGGATGAGAGCTCCACTATTTAGCGCTGGTCCCTTTTACTCGGTGACAAAACAATTCCCGCTTATGCCAGCTCCCAAAAACCTTTATTCTCAGGACAGCAATACTATAATCCTGAAAGATAGACAACAAAATCTCGGCAGATATATGCAAAGTTTTAAAGTAAAGCCCTTCAAAAATTACCCTAATCGCATCTTCAGAAGAAACCCTAATGAAAACTGCCAAAAAATAAACTTGAAACCCTAGAACAGCTAATTAATGTACAGATTTTGGCCCCTACACAGCCAGATTTAGCAATAACAGCAGTAATGTTTTCAATATATCAGAAATTTTGAACTTCACTGTGAACAGAAAGAAAATTTCTCAATGTAAAACAGAAAAGAAACTTTGAATGAATAACCCAGGGAACAATCAGCTGGGCTCTGCACAGAAAAACCTGTGGGAGTCGGCTGGTTCAGCCTAGAACTTCCCCAAATGCCCACAATTTCCTTCAGAAATGTTTTCCTGCACATCTCAAGCAACCATCAGCAAAGAGAGAGAGAAAGCTGCTAGATCTCAGGAAATAATGGAGATACCTGCCATTATTTCAGAAACCCTAGCAGCCCTCAAACCCTAGCAGGTGAGCAAGATACCTGTGCTCACACTACTCTAAAAACAAGCTATGATTAATGGCTGAAAACTGAAATATACAGAAAATTAAAGATCTCACAACAATTCCAGAGAGCAACACCAACACGATTTGGACCCCAAAGTCTTTTTATTAACCAGAAAATCAGATTACAAGAGAGCTTTCTCAGTACAGACTCACAGATCAGATGAATTGAAATGACCCCCTAAGACCCTATATAAAGGAAATGATCCTAACGGCTAGTTCGAGTGATCCATGTAGAAATGATCTCGACCGTTGATGAGGATCAAGACATCTCTTGATCTCATCCGTCGATTTATTAACTTAAAATATTATTATTTTATTAGTTAGGGTTTTTGCTTCATTTTTAAATTTTTTATTTTTATTTTTTATTATTTTATTATTTTTATTCATTTTTTAATTTTTTAATTCATTTAACATGGATCACTGAACTAAGCTTTCGGAAACATCACCTAGGACCTAGGACTTAGGACTCATGAGGGGATTTAAAACATTTCTCGACCCTCAGGACACATTACATCATGACTTTTACAATTTACATCTCAAGGGGACAAGCCCACTTAATACAGACCCTCATAAATCACCCAGCTCTGTGACACCACGATAATCTAGCAGATCAACACACTAGGATTCTCCTAAAGTTCTAATGACAAAATCAATCCCGGCTTTGGGGTCAGGTTTGAAGGAAAACTCTGCCGATCCGTGGATCGGTGAGACGAAAAACCTTCCGGGACGTAGATTATCATCAGAAAGTTAGGTCCACCTAGGCAAAATACATACATGACTCATGTCTGCTAAGATTATTTACAATTAATACATGCAGACTGGGTTTACAATCAAAAAGATCAAGCTGCTGATGATGGCAGGATGGCACGGACATGCTGATCAGGTGCTGCTTCTTTCTGTCAAGAAAAACGGGGTGCACTGCATGGGTGGTTGACCAGTAGAGGTCAACACCTATGATTGCTAATTCAGATTGCTGAAAATTACAGAATGCAGGTCTTTACAAAGGTATTCTGCTTATTCACATGTTATGATAATAAGGAACTATCTTACTTCAAGATTAAAAAGATCATGCAGCATGTTACCCAAAAAAATGGGTAACCCCATAGGAGAAATTTTTTGTCCTACATTTGACAGCCAGCTGGTCAGCTAGACAGCCAACAGCCCCTGATAGCTACCATTAGCTGATGATATGCTATTTATCTCCGTCACTTGCATCAGCCACTCACTTCTCACCCATCTGGCATGAGTGCATGGGTGAAGGTGGACTGCCACTCTAAAGGTACTTTGATCATTTTGCAATTGAGTGCTTATACTTGATTTTTTTTGGGATTTAGCATGGATTATGGGGTTATTTGGGAGATTGACAGACTTTGACTGTGATTTTGTTCTCTCACCTTACTAGCGGGGTTAATATTTGATCCTAGTCTAGTGGGACCTTCCTTAAGGCCCTTTGGGTATAGGAGGGGCACTACTTTTGAAGGCCTAATTGAGATAGCATAATTTCATCTTCCCATATGTCATAATTAACACCTTCCATCTTACATTACAAGCCAATATCTCATCTCCATTCTTCGGGTTCAACTTGTCATTGGTTTTTTGGGATTTAGCACAAATATGTCCACAAACTTGCGTAGGGCTTGAACACTTAGCTATGGGAAGTTGATGTTGCTAAAAGAAATAGAAAGAGCATATCATGGCCACAACAAAATTAAAGAAAGAAAACTCAAAATCTGAAAGATGGTCAAGGACATAAAAATTAGCACGTGGGCAAAAGCCTAGCATGAGCTCTACCTCACTCATATGGCCATCATTGTTCCTGAGCACATATTGCTCCATTAATCAGAGGAAGGAACCATTGCATGTCCCAACCCCGATGAACTATAAATTGACTAATCTTAGAGGGGTAATACAACTGTTAGCAAGCTCTAATCCTTGAACTATAAGCAACAATACAAAGAAAAATCAAGAAGAAGTAAAATGGGCACAAGAGGGGTGGAAAAGCAAAGGCCGAGTTGGTAACTCATACATTCACGAATGCTCCCTTCTCACATCTATACACAGGATGTGGACACCCCCATTAGCTAGTCACTTTGGCCACGAAACTTGGCCATGAAGTCTTATCCCCTCCATTACCATCATTACTATTCACCAAGACCTATATGTTGAAGGGTGGACCAAAGAAATGTTTCCCCATCCACCATTCATAGCACCTTAACAACGGGCTCGCTAATTTTTCACAAGCTCTGCAAACCTTTTCAAAAAATAATTGTCAAAAACTTTCTTTTTGGTGTCTTTGCCATCTTGTCTACAAGCCCATCGAGATGAAGTCCAATCATCAAAATAAAACATTTTTTGCAAGTTTTTATGTTGAGAATTGAGACATTGCAAGGTAAGGAAGTGAGTTTCAAATCTCATAATTGCAAGCCTAACAAGCTCTTTTCCCCCAGTGTTTTTCCTCATTTGGCTCAATACCCGCGAGTGGTTGTTGATATATTTTGGAATGCACTTGGCATGCTCTACAGTGTTTTTTACCCACTCCACTTTGCCTATGTCCTGAAGCATGAGGTCTATGTAATGTGCAACACATGGTGTCCAAAATATGGTCTTATATTTGGACTCTAGCATCTTTCCAGCAAGAACATAGTTTGAGTCATTATCTATGATGGCCTGCACAACATTCTGCTCCCCCACTTGTTAAATAATGTCATCCAAAAGCTGAAATAGAAGGTTTGCATCCTTCACCTTATCATATGCATCCATTGATCTCAAAAACATGGTTCCTTGAGGGCAAGAAACAAGGAAATTAATGATAGTGTGGTTCTTTCCATCGATCCATCCATCTGACATGATGGAACAACCTATTTTGAGCCATGACTCTTTATGCTCAGCCAAATAATCATCAATGGAAGAAATCTCATTTTGCAAAAGAGCTCCCCTCAAGTCATGCATAGTAAGGCCTTTGATGCCCTTTCCTATAGCTATAACAGAGTCCCACATAACTTGGTAATAAGGTGAGCGGGCAACATTAAATGGGATATTTCCATCATACCACCATCTAGCAATGTATTGAAAAGAAGATTCTTTGCATTGTTTTTTCTAATGGTCATCCAAAGTGGGTTGAGTTGAGTTAGACTTGGTTGGGAGTAAGTGGCATTAGCAGAGGCAGTGGTGGTAGAGGATGAGAAATAACTTTGGATGTTCATCCTCTTTGTTCCTTTAGATTGTTGGGCTTGATGATAAGACCCAAGAGCAAGAGGAACATAGTGAAAGGGGTCGTTGGTGGAAGGGATAGAAGAGGAGTCTTGAATCTCAATGTCACCATACCCACTCTCTTTCATGGCTTGTAAAATTTCCTTCTTCCTTGCAATTTCTTCTTGGATAGCCTTCTCCCTAGCCTTATTCTTCTCAAACTTCTCAAACTTTGCAAAGTATTATGCCCTAACATGACCTGTCACTTCCTTTGGTGCATCACATGGCTTTACTTGGCCTCTTATTGCAGCCAAGTGTTGTTTCAACTTGAGAATACCCCCACCTCCAATAGATTTATTGCAAAATTTGGATATTATTTTTCCATCAATCACATCACAATGACCCCATGCAGTGTCCTTAGCTTTTGGAGGCATGGTGCCTAGAAATATTTGAAATTTGCAAAGAAACTTGGCAATTAAAAAAAATTGTAGCTAAGAAAAATTGAAAACCTAAGATAAATTTGGGAAAACAATGGGGCATATTTAGCCTACAAAATTTGATAGCATAAAACTAGAGATTTGATAACAATGTAGCATAGAACACATAAAAACATGTACAATAGTGAAATATGGTTTTTTTCAAGTGAAAATCCTTTCCTAGAAATGCAAACTAGCTTGCTTAGCCTCTTCTTAAAGATGCCAACTCTACCAAAAACTCCAAACTATCTCCAAAATAGCTCCAATTCCAACTCCAAGCCTCCAATATGACTACTCCAACAAAAACTCAACACTCGCCAAGCTCCCAATGAAACTTACAAAAACTCCAAATGAGATGTGTGAGGCAAATGAGAGGGGAGACCTCCTTTTATTGCTTGGAGGGGTTGTTTTTGGAGGGAAACGACCCTTAGTTTCCCTCCAAACCACCTCACAAGCTTCCAAAAAACCGTCTGGTGGCTCTGCAGTCAGCGTGGCAATGGACCAGCTGGTCTATGACAGAACCAACCAGTTTACCCATAAACTAGTCAGTTTTGTCATAAACTGGCCGGTTAGGTCCGATTTTTCTAACAAAACGGTGTAAGGGTGGCTTTCACTGGGTTTTTTGGCTGGTTCAGATGGTTTAGCCAATGAACTGCTCGGTTTGACTTGAAATAAGCCTCCAAGGGCTAGTTGTTGTAGACCCTAGGAAAACATATAAATAGAAGATGATTGGAGGCTCATTTCACTCATCCAAAGTGCAACGAATCATAGGGAGACATCTAATTTAGCCGCAACTCTAAGAGGACAAGCGAAGGAGAGAAAGAAGTCTTGTTTTGGATTATTTCTCATGACTGTTTGGGTCGAGTTTTGAGCAAAAGCAAGCAGTGAAGCAAAGAGCAAGTTTGGGCGTGTTTTAGGGCTAAAACTCTTCATGAAACAGAGATTGAAATTTCTGTTTGACTGCAGGTAGGGACGAACCCTGTAGTGACCCATTTTGGGAGGTCGAAGGCTAGTATTGTAGGCCCAAACAAACAACTACATATCTAGTAGACGATCAAGCATTAAGGAGGATAAGGCGTGCTGTTAAGAAGGGATGGCGAGCTGATTGAAACCTAGTTGGAGGGCTATAGAAGTAGCTGCAGGTAGCCCTAACCAAGGTTGAGAACCATAGAATAAAAGCATAGGCCAAGGAGAAGAGCGACTAGAGGTATGTTGCATGGTGTCTCAAGTTGATTCGTTGCTAGTGGATAGATAGTCCCAATTTAGGACAGATTGGAAGAACATCTAAAGGTTTGTTTGGAGGGCAGTAGTGAGGTGTCTTTGATGCCCTAGATCAGCTTGTTAAGGACATTAACAGTTGTAAGGATGGCAGATTTGGAGAAGCTTAAGGATTGTTATTTGAAGGAAAAAAGGGAAGCCAAGGGAGTAGTTGGATCAGCCCTAAGTTGAAAGTTGGAGAAAGAAATTTGGCAGGTATAGTGGGCAACCTTCCATGCCCTAAGTTTGCCTCATTGGAGAAGCACAACAAGGCAATAGAGGGAAGAAGTCCGTAAGAGCTGAGGAGCAGTAATGGGTAGTCTAGGAGTTGTTGACAAACAGAGTTGTCGACAACTCACAAGAAGACCCTATATGTTGATTCGTTGATTGGAGAATCGTGTTCAATGACCTAAAGGAGCAGGATTCATTGATAGAGGTAGAGCTGCAGATTGGGAGCAAAAGGACCAACAAATGACTTCACGGTATGACCAAGGGGAGTTGTGATGGTGCACTACATCAGCTAGTCAGTCAGTTGTATCTTGTTCAGGGTAGATTGGTTGTCATAGTTGTTGACACTGAAACCTAGATTGTATTCTTGTATTAGTGATTGTACGAGGGCCATGATCCCTGGTATGGGAGCCCTAGACAGTGGTATTACAGTTTGTTAATATAACAAAGTTGGGTTATTGAAAAATTGTAAAAGGTTGTCTATTTGTGCATGTGTCGATTTACTATTGTATTTGTTCTGTTGTACAATGTAGTTTGTTGTGGCATTTGAGTTCGTTGTGTTAGAGATTCTAAGACCCTAACCTAGATTCTCTAGTGCCATGGAAAATCAACACTTTACAAGCGCACATCCTTTACACACACACCATCATGCTCTATACTGAACTCCAAAAAACTAGTGATCATATCTTATAAAAGTGGTAGAGCCCTGTAGTTTAGATGTCCAATTCTCTTGTCCCAGATAGCACTTTGGTTGTCACTGCTATATACTAGGTCTTTCATTAGATATCCTCTCAACAAATACAAGTTATTCTCTTCGTTGCCTATAACTCGCTTCACGCTAGGATCAACCCCTTTCATCCTGACAACTACCTCACCAACCATGAAACTGACCTCAATTCCTTTGTCCTCCATGGCGAAAACTAAGAGTAAACTCTTCTCCAACTAGGTGCATACATCGCTTCCTTCACCTCCATAATACTCCCAAAGTCTAGCTAGAATTATATGTTGCCAATGCCCTCTACTACATACCTAGTGTTGTCATCACTATCCACAAACCACACCTCTCTTGTAATGATTGCAAAAAGACAGGAAACTAGAGAAAATTCCTTCTCGATCTTTTCAACCATCTTATCCATCTGTGTAGATGCAACTACTGTTGTTTTCCTCTTGCTTTTCTTCTTTTTTGGACACTGTCTTGTATAATGACCAAACTTATGATGCAAAGCACTTGACTTTGTTCATGCCTTTCTTCCCTTGTGAATATGTTGCTCCACTCTGGTTTTGTTTGGCTTTACCCTTGCCCTTCTTTTCTTGCCCAACAAGAGAAAGGTTCTCCTCATCTCCACCTTTTCACTATCCACTAGTTATGGATTCCTCCCAAATCTCCTTTTGGGTGAAATCATCCCACAACTTGTCCCAATTAGGGATTTTATCTCTAGCTAGGATACTTGTCACAAATGTAGCCCATTGCTTGGTGCACCCTTTCAATGCTACTTTGACAAGATCCATCTCATCCACCTCTTCTCCAACAACTGAAAGTTCATCACAAACTTGTTGAATCCTTGTGAAGTATGAGGCCACAATCTCAGATCTATTCATCTTGATGTTATTTAGCTTCTTCCTTAGCAACATATTTTTGTTCTGGTTTTTACTCTTGTACAACTTTGTCAAGGTTGTCCACATTTGATAGGATGAATCTTTCTTCGTAATGTGAGGATTTATGTGATCCTTCACACTATCCAAAATGGTGCCCTTGGTTCCTATATATTTTATCTTATGTTCAACTACTTGGGTAGCATCTTGAGGGGCTTGAAACTCATGGCTTGCAGTTTCCCACTGTTGGAATTTCTAAGTCTGACATGTTAGAAACCCTTAATGCACTTTTACTGATTTATTCCTACCTACTTGTTCTGTTAATTAACAAGTTATTTACCATGTAAATACTGGAAATAAATACAAGTACATGTTCAACACATTACAGATCATCAACTGAAGGAAATAGAAACAATCACACAAGTGACACCGTTGTTTTTTGACTAATGTCCCCGGAAAAACCTAATGCGGGAAAATCGATGCAACTATCTGAGGGTTTGATTTATTAAGCAGTTTCAGAATACAATCTGGGTGCCAAATCCGGCTCACCCAACAGAAAAAAATCTCGGCAGTAGTACCTCTCTACTCGAAAGCAGATATTCCGGCTGAAACCCTGGATAAACACTCTGGCAGCTCCACAACTCTAATTTGCCCCACGAAACTCCAGCGTCAGCCACTAGGGACTGCGTCAGCCTCTCTTTGGCCCAGCGCTAGCCCAATGTCACTCTGGCTTGCCTATGTCAGCCTCTAGAGGCACTGCATCAGTCCTCTGGCACTCTGCGTCACTCAAGCTAGCCCTCTGAGGCATTGCGTAGCTCCTTGCAGCCTCTGCGTGAGCCCTTGCTGACTTTGCGTGAACCCTTGGCTGCTTCTGCGTCCCTCTCTCCAGCGACTGCGCTGATCCTCCCGGTGCTATCTCTACCTCTATGCTTCTGTATTCACTACCCCTCAGCTACAACTCTGATCACTCTCTCAACTTTCTCAGCAAACATAGCCCCAGAAAGTTGAAATCTTGATCAACTTGGTGTGTTCTCCAAGTGACCCTCAAACCTCCTCTTATACTTTTCTCGTTGACAAATCAACGGCCAAGATTAAGTCCCTAATCAACGACTAAGATTAAATCTAGCTTGATCCATGACTTTTGGACCATTCTAACACAATTTTATATTAATTCACATTAATATTTTATTTTCCCTAAGTTTAGACTTAGGGACTCCTTTAGAAATATTAATTATTTTAATATCTCCCAAACTGTTTAGAATTTGCCCAAACCCTTTCTGGGTATTGGAGATCTCACGTGCCTTGGCCTCTCCACCAATTTTCGTAGCTAGAGCACATCCGATGCTACCCCAAATCAACACTCTCTCTTAGCGAAGACTATGCTCTAGCAATACTCCTCACTGAGTATCACCTTGATCATCCGACATCGGTCCCTGTGCTGATGCTAGGCCTACTGCCCATCATCTGCACTGTTGCATCCTGTACTGCTACCCATGGCCCTACCACAGCCACTGCTGCATTCGTATTGCAACTCCCTCTACATCTGTATTGCTGCCCATGGCCCTGCCACTGCCACTGCTGCATCTGCATTGCAACCCCGCTCATCATGCTGCATCGTGCTGCCCATAACACTACCATTGCTAATTGTTGCACTGCAACTCAGTTACTGAGAAATAAGTAACTGATCTCCCAACTCTCACATCTCCGTCAGGCTAGAAACACTACTGATGTTGAAGCTCCCTCTGTCACTGACAAGTGCTCCCTCTCTGACCTCTGCGCTGCTGCAACAACTCCATGCATCTTGCACCGTTGCACACCTCTCTGTGCCATCCTACACTGGTGCAACACTCCCATGCCTCTCGCATTGTTGCAGCCTGCTAGCCTCGCGCTGTCCTTGGAATCCTGTACTGTAGCTCCCTCTGTCATTCCATCCGCATTCGTCTCTACTGACATCGCTAGTACTGCTACTCCTCTTCGGGGCTCCCAAAGCAAGGTCTAATTCAAGAGGCTGGGTACCTCGAGGATCCTGCCCCTCATCGCCTGTAGTCCGCCTGACTACAACTCGATGTCTCTCCACTTCCACTCAAGTGGTGTGTGTGCACTCATGGCACAGTCATCGTTTGTCTCCACTTCCTTCTCTGCCCCTAAGTCACCTGACACGGGGATTCGGGATTTGTAGGATTCAGGATTCGTAGTGTTGGATTCGGACACGTTGGCCCCCCGGAACAGGACACGTAGGATTCGTTATATATATATATATTAAAAATTAGATATTTCTTACACAAATTTTAATTAATGATACAAATTTATTGATTTCAAACATAGATCTTCATCTATAGCATGCATAGTACATAGAAAATTCAAATACATGTCAGTGGTCACATAAATGATAAATCATGATTCATAATTCATAATTGAAAGACAACTTACAACTACAAGATAGTAAGATAAACACACTGACAAATTTTTAACGTATAAAAAAATAACCATCATGAATTATCAAAAACTTTAAAATGCAAACCTCAAAGTTTTTACACCATCAAAAACTTTAAAAATGCAAACCTCAAAGTTTTTACACCATCAAAGACTACTTCAACATTATTCAACCCCATTTCATATATAATCTTATCATTATTTTTTATTTAAAATTTATATATCTCAATAAAATAATAATAATAAAGAAGATATTATATGTATGATCTGAAATTTTACAGACACCAAGACAACCCTACATCTCCCCCTCGCAATAAACATTGAACTGAAATCTTATTCTTGAATTCCCGTGAAGGTTGTCAACGAGATGATCAGATTCATGTTTTGCATTCATGTACTGTTCAGCTTTATCTTTGCTTTTGTCAACAACATCTCCTTTAACAGTTCAAATCCCATCCCAGTGGTTATTCAAAACATTCTCCGGAATAATCTTGCAGTCAAAAATCAAACTACACTTTTTTTAACTGAACTAGTTTAACTCCTTATCTGGCACAATAGATAACTTGTAAGAAATTGTTGCTGCAATAGAAATAATTGGTAAACAGAAGCCATGAACGACATATGAAAGTATCAAGTGTCCTTTGGGTTTTGCAGATTTGAGCAATCAAAACTGTCACTCGAAACTGTGAAAAAAGCGAGTTCTCGAAGTTTCCAGGCAATAATGGTTCTGGTATTTCAAGCACATGTTTTGTTAGAACATAGCATACAACAACATCTCTTGAGAAACGTAGAATACTCAAATGCGACTGCCATCCATTGCTGTTAACTTAGCCATACATCAAACATTAATAAAACAATACTTGCCAAATGATGAAAAGCGTGACTATAATGAGCAATTGCGGCCTTTTTCTAACCTGCAGAAGTCACTTTGCCACTAAACGAGTCCTGGAAAGCAGGACACGCAGTCCAAAATCTTAACACGATGGCGATTTTTGGGACACGCATAGGATTCGACGTGTCATGTTTTTTGGACACATTTTTTGGGCGAATCGTGTCTGACACGCTGGATTCGGACACGTGGCCCCTCCCTAACGAATCCGGTTACTTAGCTCTGCCCTTGCTGGCGCAGCCTTGGTCTCGGAGGCCTCTCCCGTGCTCTTCTTCCTTGGACACTGCATCTCATAATGAACCAGCTCCCCATAGTGGAAGCATTTGACCTTGGAGAATTCCTTCTTCGTCCGTTTCTCCTGCTTTGCCTCAGATGCTAGGGCAGCATCCACCTCCTCCTCCTTCTTGATTCTGATCCCCTTGCCGTTGCTTCCCACCTTGCTCAGCCTTCTAATCTCTTCTTGGCGAAGAGCAACCCACATTTCCTCCCAATCTGGAAGGGTCGCCCTGCCTAGTATGCTCTGGAAAAACACCTCCCAGTCTTCTAAGACTGCGTTCAGGGTTGTTCTCACCATCAATTCTTGATCCGGCATGGCCCCTATGGAAGTCAGTTGATCCCGGATCTCCTTCAATTGACTGAGGAAGGGGTCGATCTGTTCTCCTTTCTACATCTGGTATGATCACAGCTGATTTTCTAGTAACATCCTTCTCTGCACAGAAGTATGCTGGTACAATTTCTTTAGGGCCTCCCACATCTCATTTGCCGTTTCCTTTTCGGCAATATGTGGTACTACATGGTCCTTGACCCCGTCAAGAATGATGCTCTTGGCCCTTGCCATTGCCTCCTCGTACTTGTCGTTATCAGCTGGGTCAACTGGGATAGCTATTGTCCTCAAGGCGAAGTGCTTGACACGATTCCTGTCTAGAACGGATAGGATTTTGGCCTTCCAGACTATGAAGTTTGAGGCTTCGTCCAGTCTGTCTTGGTCTCTTACCCCGTTCACCGCCATCTCACTGCTCCTCTACTTCCCTCCTGGAAGTTCTTGGTATGACTCCCTCTGAGCCTCGATTTCCCTTCTAGAAACCCTTATGCCAATGTCGAGATGCCCCCACTCCGATCCTTAGTGTAACTGCACCACTGATCCGGGTTTCTTGGCTAGAAATCCTCGGTAGCAACTCCCTTCTCCTTGGTCTTGCCCTGTTAGGTACTGTTCTGACTATAGTACCCCACCAGCTCCACTCTGCAACTTACCCCCAACCTCCTAAACCCTAGCAAACTGAAGGTTAGAGCTCCTAGGCTCTGCAGGTTTTACGTTGCTTAAACCATTTCCATTTGTCCCATTCTCTTTAGGTGGGCCACTGCATATTCGAACCCCATTGCCTTTTAACCTAAGCAAATGTGCTTTGACATGTGTGTATGATCCCTTATACTCCTTTTTACACTCACTGCAAACCCATGCCAATGATCCCCCTCCTTGGATCTTCCCAATAGTAGTTACATATTTCCAAAGTGGTGACTTTGGATCAACTTTAGGGGTAGATTCAATTTCATGTTCCACTTCCTCTACCTCGCGAATCGCTGAACTTGAAGTTGCCATGAATGATGATGATGTAAATGAAACTACAGATTAAAATAAGAAATAATTAAAATAAAAACTTTGTGCTAACCTATTATTAGTGACTGACTATACAGATCATTGCCAAGCAGAAGTCTAGTTCATAAGCATTTTTTCACACAACTGTTTTCGTAGTTGTGTCATTTATTCACATGAGGGAGCATTGAGATGAAAATTTTGTTTTTTCGGTTTCAATCTCATGGTTTCGCATACAAAATGTTTAGAGTTCTCATATTTATCATTTTGAAGTTATATTGAATCATGGGATTGGTCACTGAACATATTAGCAATTGCGCATTTTATCATTCCGAGTTTTTGATATTCATTATATCATGGTACGCAATGAAATGAAATAAATTCGTCTTGGAAACCCAAACAAGATCTATAGGATGTCATTAGAGAGCAGATTATAAAAGACTTATACAGCTCCATATCGCTGTATAAGCTATGGGATATGCAAATACAAAATATGTCAATAAATTTAATAAATTGCTTATTTTCTGCCTATGCTAGAAAGATGTTTTCTATATATTTTACTAACAATTTGGGAAAGCTTCTCTATGCACATTTGTGCGTTAGGGCTATTTCCCTTCAGAAGTCCTGGTTTCCCACTTGTGCACATTGTAGTTTTCTTCTAGGTAATGAAGGTCATTGTTGCAACATTGAGTATAATATACAAGTGATTGTGTGCCAAAGGGCCAATGAATATAATGTCACCGTGAAGTTCTAAGGTTTGAATTACTTCTTTTTCCTTTTTGCCTCATATTTTTAGTTTATTTATATTAATTTCTCATGTTGCAGGTGCCTTTTAGAGATGAAAACGCAATCGAGTTAACAGTCTTGAACGAAATTGTAGAAATAATGATAAAAGTTAAACATGTGTAGATTATGAATTGTTGAGCTATATCTATTATGATGAGACTTACAGCGCATTGGCACAGTCGGTAGTGGCGGCGGCTCAAGCCTCACTCTAGTCTCTGCACAGTCGGTGATTCACCGCAATGGATGACAGTCACTCTAGTCGAAGACTCCAACGAAAACTCCAGTCGGCGGCAATCACTCCAGTTCGATGACTCACTCAAATGATAACACAAATTATAACACAACTTAGGTTCATAAATTAGGTTCATAATATGAAAAAAAACCAAAATATTGTTCCCAGTGGGTAGAGATCGGGATAGCTCGAGATACGTATTGCTTTGTTGTTATACGGATCACGAAAAATGGAAAATGTATTACCCTAAACCAGATCCAGGAGGTTTTTCTCCAAAAACGCTTCAAAAATGACGTAAATGCAAACCCGCCGTTTCCAAAAATTCAAAACGGATGACATACGTTTTTTACACATTTTTATCTGTTTCATACAAGGATCCGGATCCGAAACGGGATCCGACGTTTCAAGGGTTGAAGATAGCCGTTTCCGGCAACTTAGCCTAATAATCCATGCCCAAAGTGCCTAAGGAAAAACAAGCATAAGCACCCAATTGCATAATGAAAAACATACCTTTAGGATTTGGACGGCCCACCTTCAAACATATGCTCTCAACAAATGGACGAGGGAACATATGACTGGCTCAGGGAGCAGAGAGCAAATGGCATAACACATAGGCTACGCTGGTGGTTGCCAAGGGTTGTTAGCTGTTAGCTGAAGACAAATCTAGGAGAGCTATTCTCCTATGGGGTCACCCACTTTTGGTGGGTAACATCTAGATCCAATTGGGACATGAGCTCTTTGTAGAGTGCACGATTAATGTACTCGAACAGGGAGGTCATGAGAACACCAACAATCCTTTGGGACCACAAACCTGTATCTTGCACATCACAAATAATGTTGGAAGCATATGTCTTGGGCATACTTTTATCACCCATGATTTCATTGAATAAAAAACCATAAAAAAAGAAAATATATTCCAAGATGCAAGTATAATCTAAATGCACCTATTCTAGCATGAGAACATGATATGATGATAGTAGCTATGAAAAATTAATATGCAATGCATCCTACTCTAACATGCATGCTACATTATGCAAGTGCTAACTATAATCATATAGCCCCAATGTAGTCAGCATATCATCGGATCAAGATCATATTTCCTATCCCTGTGATCAATTGTGATATACATTTGAAAGCAAACATGACAATCATGACACTCGCATGCAAGGTCACAAGGGCGAGAGGTGGGAAAACAAAGCGACCATGAATCATGTAAAGGAGCAACGGACAAAGGAGGGGAACATGAGTCAGGCCTGCACCATCGGGCCTATCCTTTAATTGAATATGGAGAAATCAATGATCAAACCCCATAACTTTTCCTCAAAGGTTCTTTTATTCATGAAGTTCCCTTTTTTATCCTCATGTTCTAGCCAAGAAGGAAGGAAGGGAAAATCAGGCAAGCTAGGGGAATTAGACTGATCAAGTTTCCTATTGCAAGGATTATGTTTAAAAGGCGAGACCACCATGTGTTCATCATTTTTAACACTAAGACCCATGGATGGCTCAAAAGTGATCAATGTTTCTTGATGACATGGAATACAAGGCAAATCAAGATCCTTATCAAGTTCATCATCGGCATCATAAATGGGGTCTCTGTTAAAGCAACAGTTAATAATCTCCCATTTGCCTTCTAAAACGTGCAAGTAGTCTTCAATCTCAATTCTCAAAGGAGCCATGGGATCACCTTGCTATATCATGATGTTTTTCTACCAAAGTAGAAAGGGGGACAATTTCTTCATTTTGGTTCAACGTTCCCCTGTGGTTTTCTTTCAACTCTTTTTTATTTTTTGCAGTTTCTGCATGCACTGATTCAAATTACATCCTCTGTGCATCCTTTTCCTAGAGAGAACATTCTTCATTGCTAGTTTCTTTTATGTCAATGTCAACTTCTATTGTAGGTGCTAAATCCGGTATTTCAAAATCCTTCAGCAATTTTAGAATTATTTTTTTCATTTCCTGTAATAATTTTTTGTTGAGTTTTATGGTATTCCAATACTTCTTCGAAATATGTTTCCATGATTTTAGGACCTAAGAATATAATGGTAGCCTAATGTGGCTCTGACCAGGTCATCTGAAAACACGGCTTTGATACCAATGGAATAACAAACAATATTCAGTTTGTTATTGAAGAAGAAATATATTTAGAATAAATGTCTTGACAGATATATAATTGATAAAATGATTGAATGTTACAATGAGGGCCCTACTAATATACTAGGCAAGCTGTCCCTTCACAAATAGTCATGTCTTTGGGACATGTCTCTTCAATAACTAATTGCTATTTAATATATGTTTATGTTTGTTACATTAATTCTTATTTAATGCATATATTATGCTTGCCCATTTATCAAGGTCTTCAACACATTTTGTTACTAGATATGCTATGTCACCAAAAAATTGGAAATAGCATGTCAAACTAGTTAATGTTAAAGGTTCTATCATTTTGTCAGCATTCCCCACTTAAGTTAGAATACTTATGCAATTTTACTTCCTCACAAAAAAGGAACCATATAGATTCATTAGTTGGATTACCATATACAGTTGAGAATATGATTCATAACAATACTAATGGATAAGGTAGGGTCAAAAAAATTGCCAAATGTTTCTTCCATGGTATATCAAGTTACTATCTTGATGCAAAAAGTATGACGCTGTCTGATTCTGCAGTAAATTAAGTATACCTAAGAATACTAGGAAAAATATGTCCCGTATTTGATATAACTACATTGTAAACAATAAATTAAAGACTACAAGAGATTATAAGGTTTTTATGCTGAAGAAGGAACACTTCCATACAAATCAAGTTTTTGACTGTGTTACCTAGGGGATATGTCACATTTGGAGCATTTTTGAGCTGTGATATCTTGGAGAGTGAGTCAACATTGTTTTGTGTATTAGCTGTAAAGCACTTATTGTTTCCAAATGTATTCAGATATGTGACTAACATTTGCAGCCTTGGGGACGCTTAAATATCATAGTTTTTGTCTGTGGATTATAAATTTTAGAATCTTAGGTATAAGCTTATTTAATTGTTTCTTGGCATTCTACTACTACCTGCTAATTGCAACCTGTCCCATTCCTAACTTTTAGTCATCTATTAATGGAAATATTGCTTTCCTCTTTTCTTTACAGGTTTGCGATCACTATATACCTTGATTTCTGGAAGCTTGTCTGAACTGCAGTACCTTCAGGTGATCTCAAGCTGTTTTTACACACAAAGATGCTTTGTAAAAGTTTACAATTTAGATCCTATGAGAACCTTGCCTACTGTGGTTGCATGAATTTAATACTTTGCCATCACTTTCCTTCTTTCCTTTATTTCTATACATTTTTATTATATTGTGAATCTTTTTCCATCATGTTTAGAGAGCAAAAATTAGACGTAGTTAATCATGTATGTTGACATACCATTTGAGATCAATTTAATTTTTTGGGGACTCTTACCATTAACAGTAATTCAGATCAAGCATGTATTTGTTTTTTTTAGAAGAAATTTCAAAATGGGATTTTCTATATCAAAATACATTTTAGTTTCTATGAGGCTATGTTACCATGTGTGAACTGCAAATTGGGTGTTAGTTGCAATGATTCCACAAATGGCATGGGTGTGGCAAAACTATATTTTCATGGTTGAGATATTAGCCGTTGCAGTAGCTGGTGCTTTTAGATTGTTTCTGGTTCCCTTGGTTCCATTCCTAGGCTTCAAAATGACTTTTTTTCTAAGGAAGATTTGTAGATGGAAAGATCTATGGGACAAAGACTGTTGATTTGTTCTCATGTTTCCAGGACTTCAATCTTACTGAGAGTATAGCCTACTTATAGGGGCATTACTAACATGACTGACTCTGATGATGGATGGAAGGCTTTATTAGGGGGTAGTTAAATAAGGTGGAGAGATAGAGTTTGATCTTGTCCTCGTGGCAAACAATGACATTGCATTGACTGGCAAGCTGACTAAATCATATTACTTAACCAATCTTCCAATTGGTGAAAAAGCTTAATTACATATGGTGTAGTGAAGATCTAATTTGAGCAAGTACACAGTATAGAATTCGACATCATAGAGTTCTCTATTACATGTAAATATGAAGTACAAGAGGATCGAAATTAGCTAAATAGTCGATTAATAATGCATATACACATGTGGTGATATCCCTTTTTTGAGAAAATATTCATGTTATTCAGAAATCATTGTGCAAATAGAAAATCAGTTACTTTGTTGCAGCCATTGCTGCAGTAAAGCTTTAGAGAAATTTTAAGGTCTAAAATGGGCTTCCTAAAATAAATAATAGTTAAAATAATAAAATAAGAGATGAATTTTCAAAGGGAAAGAAACAAAACTATTTTTCTTAATCATACTTTTGACCTATCTCCTTAAAGATTTACTCAAATTTCATGTGTAGGAACTTGTTGGATGCAGAATTAAATTATGCATCCAACGACTACCCACTCTGCATCATAGTTTTAAAAACCACAAGCCATCTTTGAACAGGAACTAGATTCAATGAACTGGTAAAAAAATTGATTAATTTTTTAATGAAAAAAAAAATTTTAAGATTCCAAACATTAGAGACAAAGACTAATTAGGGTATGCCAAAATTGTTGCTTGTGTTCAAGGACTTAAGTTATAATGAACAAGACTGATGATTCCACAAAGACTTGTACACTGATAACTGATGATTTCTTGAATTCTATGTTTTTTAAAATCATTCTTCAAATTTGCAGTAGAATAATCTCTCTTCAACATAATTTATAATCCTTACATGTCCAAAAGCCTATCTGTAGTCAAAAACCCTAGTGAAAGAAACTTTTAAATATCCCTAAAGTTTAACTTCAGAGAATTGAAGCAAAGCAAAAATAAAAAGGAAATCAAACAGTGGTAAGATGCCTTGAACATAGAAGAAAGTTGTTGAATCATAGCAAGGAAGCCCTTAAAATAACTTGTAATGTTCCTAAACAGGGATTTAAGTGATAAACAAAGCAAGCAAACAATCCAGCAATCATAAATGCGAAATACACATCAGGCACCCATGAAAACGCTGGAAATAGGGAACTGCTGAGCCATTTTATTAAATCATCAAGGGAAAATACAATGGTGCACCTGGGCTTGTCTCTAAGGACAAGGGTGACAAAACCTAGGTGAGCAAACGCTGATCTAAAGGCTGCCCAACTGCTGCACTAGAACTGATATGCGCTACCCAAAAACTGATGTTGTCTGCTGGAACAAAAAAGCTGGAATCACTGCTTGCCGTACTCAAAAAATTATAAAACTTCAGCGCCCGAATCCTCAGCCAAAACCTAAGAAGGGTTTGGCCTAGTTCAGACTTCTGAAATTCGACCCCCAAGGAGCCCAACTTCTACTGCAACTGGTAAACTCGGCCTTCCTGAATGAAGCTGGGAAAACTCCCCCAAACTACCCCAAATCACTGGGATGAGTCCTATGAATTTCCTACCTGCCCAAGTGTGATTCCGGTGTTGTGGCTCTTTCCCTCAAGACCCACGTGATGCCAAGACTGGCCCTTTGCGTTGTCCTCCAAGGCTGGATTTCAAACTGCCTATTTGCTGCACCCACTTGCTCCAAAACTCCTCCCAAGTGCTGACCTCCTGATGTCCTTCAATTCTCCTGGTTCCTCCAGCTAG
Source organism: Pinus tabuliformis (assembly GCA_031772625.1). NCBI lineage: Eukaryota > Viridiplantae > Streptophyta > Pinopsida > Pinales > Pinaceae > Pinus > Pinus tabuliformis. The sequence goes on along the minus strand of CM062819.1, from coordinate 581,769,628 downwards.
TGCTGGCCCAATGAGGCTTTATCCTCAACTACTTGTTCCCTCTTTGCTGACCTAGAAATATGCACTGTTGGATGATCACTGAATGTGCTGGTTGTGATTTGTGAATACTTCCCGGTGCTCCTCAAGATGCTATGAAACTGCCTTCCTAGGGTGGCACTCGTAGTCCCCTGAAGGTAAGGTTGAATCACCCGCTTGAGAGATTCGTGGCTAAGCAGCAAGTTGACTTGGCTAAGCAGCTCGAACAAACAGTCAAGTTATTTTCGATATGCAAGAGTGAATGATCCCCAAGTGAGGAGCTCTTCCTCCTTACGACTTCATGGGCCTCCTTTTGCCTCATGTGGGCCCCTCCAACAGCCATACGAATTCCCTCCAAGGCAATTCAAATTGCCCAATACGCTTTCCCACGGGGTTGGCCCCCACCTTCCACTAGCAAAATAATCTGGCTGTATTTCTCCTAGGTTCCTAAGTTGAAATTGCTTGGGTCCTTTTCCTTAGCAAAATTTGTACAAAATTGTTGAGAGATAAAACCTGTTACAAATTCTTTTGGAAAGGGAAATGACAGTCCTCCCCTCCCAAATGTTGCTTGCCCTCGAGCAACTTCAGAGCTAGGTGCTCCAGAATGTGCTCACCCTCCCAAGTGGCATCCTCATCCAGCAAGTTCTTCCAGCGTACCAAGAACTCCCTGATGGTCCCGCTCAATGGCCTCAGGCTCCAAAACCAGGTGGCCCTCATCATCCAACGAGGGTAACTCTATTGTTGTTGTCACCTGTTGTCCCAGCACCTTTTTAAGGCATGAGACATGGAATATGTTGTGAACGCTGCTCCCCGGAGACAGCTCCAGCTTGTAGGCCACCTCCCCAACACATGTGACTACCTTGTATGGCCCATAAAAACGGGGTTGTAGCTTCTCCTCCCCCTTCTGCATCAATGTGGATTGCCTGTACAACTGTAATCAGAGGTACACCAAATCCCCCTCCTCGAAATGTCTCTCAGTTTGATGTCGATCTGCATACACGTTCTGTTGGTTCTACGTTGTCACTAAGTTATCCTTGAGAGCCTTGAGGATGTCTTGGCTCTCTTGGATCCAATCTTTGGCCTTTGGGGCCCAGCTATCTCCAAAAACAACGTCAGCAAAAGATAATGCATCATAACCATACAAGGCACGGAAAGGAGTCATATCGATGGACATGTGATGGGTGGTGTTGTAGCAATACTCGCCCAAATGCAGCCACCGAATCCAAGCCTTCTGTTGCCCAGTCACATAGTTCCTCAAGGACCCCTCTAGCCACTTATTATCTTGCTCGTTCTGGCCATCTGTCTGGGGGTGGAGTTGAGATATAAGGGACGACATTCTTCATTTCTAAATTCTCTTACTTGATTACTACTTGTGTACATCTTATTATCTTAGTTCCTTATTACAGTGTGTGTTCCATACATCAAATAGCAACCAAATCAATAAGACAGTGACACAATGTTTAGGCTGTAGAAATTTCTGTTTTCCCACCCCGGTTTTTAGTTTCACCTTATTTCTCCCATGTAGTTAAATGCCCTTTTCCATAACCGTACATTTAACAAGCTGAAAAAATAAATATTGCTGAAAACACAAATTCTGGAAATTTTACAGAATGCTGGAAATTGAAGAAATAAAAATCAGCAGTAATAAACAACCATTAAAACACATTTAAACACTGAGATTTTTGGTCAACTTGACCCTGGAAAAACCCCCTACAACTCTTGGGGAAAACCAGTGCGAGAGCTCTTCTTTATTTCTGAAAATGCCTTTTTCATAGTGAGAAATATTCAGCAAAAAAAATCAGCAAGCAAATTTACAACTTATCTCTTTTCCCATGCCTCACAGCAAACTGGAAATTACAGCAACAGGACAGCAATAAATGTTGTACGGCCTCCTCTATTTTCGTGCCCACTTTCAGCATTAAATGCTGCTGTACGACCAACATTAAATGCGCTGTACGGACTACAATAAATGCGCTGTACGACCTGCAATAAATGCGCTGTACGGCCCTCGTTTTGCGTGCAGAAAAATCAGCAAATCGCTCCTCGATTTTTGTGCAAACCATTCCTCGAAAATCGTGCCAGAATCTGCCTTTCACTGTGTGCTAAACCAGTTGTACAAATCTGCTCAACTGCTACCTTGGAATGTGTGCCAAGCTGCTGTCTCCTTCTCCTCCCTGCTCAGAAATCTCTCTTGCTCTCCTTCTCCCAATCTGCTCATGAAAGAATGAATGACCTTTTCCTTCTTTTCCTCCTTTAATCTAACCCCAAGTGACTTTTGGGTGATCCCTAAATCCAATGGCTGAAATAGATTGAGATCTAAGGCTGAGATTAAATGCTCATTTAAATCTCACTTTTTATTTTTTAGTTCACCCCACTTTAATAAAGACCCAATTAGTCATTTATTTCCAAAGTCACTTTTCCTTTCTAATTTTTTCATTGACTTTATAAAAGTCACTTTAAAATTAGACTTAATAACTTTATCACTTAAAGTCACTTTTAAATTAGATTTAACTTTATAAAAATTATAAAGTTACTTTAGGAGAAAAATTAAATTCTTTTGGACACTTTTCCCTAGGCCAAAGATCAAAGCCTTAAGGAATCACCTGTCCTCTGGTACCAAATTTCAACATAGGCTTTCAAGCCAGGGCTAAAACCTCTCCTCTTGAGAGGAAAACCCTCCAATCTCTTCTTATAAATGTTTAGTTGACGAATACAAAGACCCTTGACAAAATTACTTGACTCAAGATTACCTCCAAGATGCTTGTCGCTATCCCATGCACTATTCGACCTTCAACCCACAGTCTTCGATCTTCGCACTTGTCTCACTATACTCCAGATTTCGGTCTCCTTTCGCTGTCTTGTTATAGTCCTCGGCTACAATAGTTCTTCTCTTCTTTAGTTACCTCAGTTCTTTGTTTTTCCACAAGTTTGTGGCTTCATCTTTATGGTACTGTCTTGTGACAGTCCTTTACTTCTTTGCTATGACGGGACAGAGTCTATCCGAGACTTTTGAGATATATGAAACAATCCTTCATCGAGAGCCTTGACATATGTATGTGTGATAGAATTTATCGAGAGTCTTGAGATTATCTATGCAAGACAGAATTTATCGAGAGCCTTGAGATATATATATATATATATATATACACGAGACAGACTTCCCCGAAATGTATGTTACTTCATTTGTTTACTGTATGGTCTCTTAGCTTCTTCGTTTAATACACAGAGATGTCCGAACTTATTGCTTGTAATGCGAAGTCACTCCTGAGTCCTTATATATACGGACCATTGTTGGTATGGTAGGCTGATATGAGCACCTTTGAGTTAAGCCAACGTTTAATCAGGGAGATCACTGTCTTATTTTAGTCGACTTGCAAGGGAATAGTGACATATCTTTTGGAGCGTAGATCATGACTATAATAATTATGCTGAGATAATAAATCCTAAATACATCAAGAAGAAGTATTTGACCTATGGTAAACACATCTTGCTCATGAAACCCATGATGCAAGGAATAATAATTCATTTGGTTCTTCTCTTATAATTACAAAATAATGAAAACCGAACCTAGTTACATTTCCTTCAACACTTCCTCTTAACTAGGCAGGTATTCATTAAATGGTACATGGTTATTCTCAATACTAAAGAGATCTCATAAGAAGAGTCAGACTAGTAATCTATCTGTATAGCATCATTATAACCAACATTGTCACATAGCAAAGGCCTTGACTAACAACTCTCTCTCTCATAAGATCAGAGCACAATGTTGGCGAGACCAATGATTTATAGACACCTTTATCATTGTCTCTCAAGGTACATATGCACCCAGGTGTTCAATGAGTATTACCTTCTAGGGCTATTCTTATCTTGGGTTCCCAACCCTCGAAGAATATCGATCCTCTTGCCTACTCTTATCTTGGATGCCCTACACATCCTTAAAGAGCATCGGATGACAGATGATTACCCAATCCTCCATTCTTTCTTCCCAGGGGAAGACAAGATTGTTGTGTCTATCATGTGTCTACGTTTCCATTCATGGCCTTCACCTAGACTTACGGTTGTTAGTCTTAGTCTAGTGCATGACACATGAGATAGAAAAACACAATTGTCACTCCTTTTTAATCAGGGGCGATCTGATCCAAGCTCCCTCTTAATCGGGGACCTGTCAAAGCTCCCTCTTAGCTAGGGACTCTTCTATATATTAGCCACTTCTTCTTTGTGGGTCCTTCAGCTGGTTGATCAACTTCTCTCCTTGATGTCATGAAAGTTAGTTGAGCTTCTTTCTTGTAGGGCAACAGTCATCGATCACTTTCCTCCTTAGTTCGTCATGTCATTCCTTCATGGAAAGTGGCCTTCTTCATATCTGGAACCTTCATTATATGACTACTTTCTCATAATGCTTCTTCCATTCATCACATGAATGCTAGTTGTACTTGTAAGTAGCCCTGCATGAACTTATCCAGATATTATTCAAGAAAAAGTATATGATTAAATCAAAGCGTACCTTTCTAGGTGGCTCTTCATCATGACATCTTTCTGTAGGTATCAGCATCCTGCATTCATGTTGACACGTCTCCCAAAGATATCCATTGTCAAGGGTCTACATCTTTTCCATCAGAGTCTTCATATCTTTCTGGGAGATTTTCTAGTCAAGTCTTCTTGATCTTTTGGATGTTGATTGCCTTCATCAGGTTGCATATATCACAATCTCTTCCTTCCTTAGGTGCCTTTTACTCAAAGTTTCTTAGTTGTGATCAACCACCTCATACTTCATATGAGGACATATTATCTTGATTTCTTCTAGTGTGACTTATGTCTTTCTGCATCCTAGAGGAGGAGATCCTTTTCCTTCGATAGACGTATTGATCTGCAACCATACAACATGATATTATAAAACTTAAATAAAAGTATACATACCTCATTTTACCTTTAGGTTGTCCAGGCTTCTTTCAACAGCTTCCTTGATTGAAAGATCTTCAACCCCTTGAACTGCTTTTATGTCATCATATCATTATTCATGATTTCCGCAGGTTGGAGTTCCTATTGAAACTCTTGCTTCATTCTTGGATTAGTGAATCTTCTAGTGAAGATTCTATCAGAGAAATGAGGATCTGAAAGATCCCTATCCAGCAAATGTTTCCCTTTTGTAGCATGATGAGCATTCTTCAAATGCTTGAGTTCTGCAAAGTTGTTGCTACAACTTTCCTTCTTTCATAGAAACCCTAAGTTGTTGATAGAGGTATCTTACTTGTCCTTGCGATTATAGTCATCCTCATGATGATGTCAAGAGATCTTGTTTCTAATACTTCCATAATGTCCCATCATATTTGATAATATATTTTAGTCACATTCTTCGTGTTGATTTGGGGTAGCATCGGATGTGCTCTAGCCACGAAAATTGGTGGAGAGGCTAAGGCACATGAGATCTCCAATACCCAGAAAGGGTTTGGGCAGATTCTAAACAGTTTGGGTGATATTAAAATAAATAATATTTTTAATGGAGTCCCTAAATCTAAACTTAGGGAAAATAAAATATTAATGTGAATTAATATAAAACTGTGTTAGAATGGTCCAAAAGTCATGGATCAAGCTAGATCTAATTTTAGCTATTGATTAGGGACTTAATCTCGGCCGTTGAATTGTCAACGAGAAAAGTATAAGAGGAGGCTTGAGGGTCATTTGGAGAATACACCAGAGTGATCAGTCATTCTATTCTCTAGAGCGAGGTTTGCTAAGAGAGATAGAATCAGTGATCAACAGCAAAGGGCAGTGAATATAGAAACAGAGAGGCAGAGAGACAGTACCAGGAGGATCGGCACAGAAGCCAGGAGAGAGGAATGCAGAGGCAGCTAGAGGCCACGCAGAGGCAGCTAGGGCCCACGCAGAGCCAGCCAGGAGTTGTGAAGTGCCTCAGAGAGCCAGCGTGGGTGATGCAGAGGCTCTAGAGGCTGACGCAGTGCCTCCAAAGGTTGACGCAGGGGTTATTGGGCTGACGCAGGGCTAGGCAGGGTTGACGCAGTCCCTAGAGGCAGACGCTGGGGTTTTCGTGGGGCAGATTGGAGCTGGGAGCTGTCAGAGTGTTCATCTAGGGTTTCAGCGGAAATATCTACTTCCGAGTAGAGAGGTACTACTGCCACGATTATTCTCTATTGGGTGAGCCGGTTTTGGCACCCAGATTGTATTTAGTAACTACATAATAATAAAACCCTCAGATAGCTGCATCGGTTTCCCGCATTGGGTTTTTTCGGGGACATTGGTCCAAAAATAACGGTGTCACTTGTGTGCTTGTTTTGTTTCATTTAGTTGATGATCTGTAATGTGTTGAGCATGTACTTGTATTTATTTCCATTATCTACATGGTTAATAACTTGTTAATTAACAGAACAAGTAGGTAGGAATAAATCAGTAAAGTACATGAAGGGTTTCTAAAAGTTAGACTTAGAAATTCCAACATGGTATCATAGCGTAGTTGCAGATCACAGGAGAACTGAGAACATTAGCCGAGGAGAGCAACAGCAGCAGAAAACAATTTTCCCGAGTGACAAAAATTGTTCCTAGCAGAGTAGCAGCAATGGGTGACGCAGTGCCTGCGTCATCAAGATTGAGCCAGGAAGAGGTCAATGCAAAGACTGAGGAGGGCAGAAAAAGCTCACCCAGACCCATGCAGAGACCAGAAGGGTTGACGCAGTTGGCTAGGGGAGCATTTTAGCTAGTACCTGGTTGCGTAGAGCCTAGGAGCTCTAACCTTCAGTTTGTTGGGGTTTAGGAGGCTGTGGGTAAGTTGCAAAGTGGAGCTGGTGGGGTACTGTAGTCAGAACAGTACCTAACGGGGCAAGGCCAAGGAGGAGGGAGTTGCTACTGAGGATTTCTAGCTAAGAAATCCAGAACAATGGTGTAGCTGCACTAATGATCGGAGTGGGGGCATCTCGACATTAGCAGAAGGGTTTCCATGATGGAAATCGAGGCTCAGAGGGAGTTATACCAAAAACTTCCAGGAGGGAAGTAGAGGAGCAGCGAGATGGCAATGAATAGGGTAAGAGACCAGGACAGACTGGACGGAGCCTCAAACTTCGTAGTCTGGAAGGCCAGAATCTTATCCGTTCTAGACAGGAATCATGTCAAGCACTTTGCCTTGAGAACAATAGCGATCCCAGTTGACTCAACTGATAGCGACAAGTACGAGGAGGCAATGGCGACGGCCAAGAGCATCATCCTTGACAGGGTCAAGGACCATGTAGTACCACATATTGTCGAAAAGGACACGGCAAATGAGATGTGGGAGGCCCTAAAGAAATTGTATCAGCATACTTCTATGCAGAGAAGGATGTTACTAGAAAATTAGTTGCAGTCATACCAAATGCAGAAGGGAGAACAAATCGAGACCTTCCACGGATGATTGAAGGAGATCCGAGATCAGCTGACTTTCATAGGGGCCACGCCGATCAAGAATTGATGGTGAGAACAGCCTTGAACACAGTCTCTGAAGACTGGGAGTTGTTTGTCCAGAGCATACTTGGCAGGGCGACCCTTCCAGATTGGGAGGAAATGTGGGCGGCTCTTCGCTAAGAAGAGTTCAGAAGGTTGAGCAAGGCGGGAAGCAACGACAAGGGGATCAGAATCAAGAAGGAGGTGGAGGTGGATGTTGCCCTAGCATCTGAGGGAAAGCAGAAGAATCGGAAGAAGAAGGACCTCTCCAAGGTCAAATGCTTCCACTGAAGGGAATTGGGTCATTATGCGACCTATTGTCCAAGGAAGAAGAGCAAGGGAGAGGCCTCCAAGACCAAGGCTGCGCCAGCAAGGGCAGAGAAGGAAGTGGAGACAGACGATGACTGTGCCATGAGTGCACACACACCACTTGAGCGGAAGTGGGGAGGCATCAAGCTGTAGTCAGATGGACTACAGGCGATGAGGGGCAGGATCCTCGAGGTACCCAATCTCTTGGATTAGACCTTGCTATGGAAGCCCTGAAGAGGAGTACCAGTACTGGCGGATGTTAGTAGAAACGGATGCGAATGGAGCGATCGAGGGAGCTACAGTGCAGGATTCCTAGGATAGCGTGAGGCAGTAGTGCGAGAAGCACGCAAGTGTTGCACTAGTGCAAGATGGCACAGAGAGGTGTGCAACGATGCGAGATGCATGGAATAGTTGCAGCAGCGCAGAGGTCAGAGAGGGAGCACTTATGAGTGACAGAGGGAGCTTCAGCATCGAGAGTGTTTCTAGCCTGTCAGAGATGTCAGAGTTGGGAGATCAATTACTTCTCAGTAACTGAGTTGCAGTGCAACAGTTAGTAGTGGCAGTGCTATGGGCAGCACGATGCAACAAGATGAGAGGGAGTTGTCGTACGGATGCAGCAGTGGCAGTGGCAGGGCCATGGGTAGCAGTACGAGATGCAGCAGTGCAGATGATGGGCATCAATCCTAGCATCAGCACAGGGACCGGTGTTGGATGTTCAGGATGATGCTCAGTGAGGAGTATTATTAGAGCACAATCCTCGCTAATAGGGAGTGTTGATTTAGGGTAGCATCAAATGTGCTCTAGCCACGAAAATTGGTGGAGAATTTAAGGCACATGAGATCTCCAATACCCAGAAAGGGTTTGGGTAGATTCTAAAAAGTTTGGGTGATATTAAAATAATTAATATTTTTTATGGAGTCCCTAAGTCTAAACTTAGGGAAAATAAAATATTAATGTGAATTAATATAAAACTATGTTAGAATGGTCCAAAAGTCATGGATCAAGCTAGATCTAATCTTAGCCGTTGATTAGGGACTTAATCTCGGCCGTTGAATTGTCAACGAGAAAAGTATAAGAGGAGGCTTGAGGGTCACTTGGAGAATACACCAGAGAGATTAGTCATTCTATTCTCTAGAGTGGGGTTTGCTAAGAGAGATAGAATCAGTGATCAACAGCGAGGGGTAGTGAATACAGAAACAGAGAGGCAGAGAGACAGTACCGGGAGGATCAACACAGAAGCTAGGAGAGAGGAACGCAGAGCTAGCTAAGGCCCACGCAGAGGCAACCAGGAGCTACGCAGTGCCTCATAGAGCCAACTTGGGTGACGCAGAGGCTCTAGAGGCTAACGCAGTGCCTCCAGAGGTTAACACAGGGGTTATTAGGTTGACGCAGTCCCTAGAGACAGACGCTGGGGTTTTCGTGGGGCAGAATGGAGCTGGGAGTTGTCGGATTGTTCATCTGGGGTTTCAGCCGGAATATCTGCTTCTGAGTAGAGAGGTACTATTGCCGATATTATTCTCTGTTGGATGAGCTGGTTTTGGCACCCAGATTGTATTCAGAAACTGCATGATAATAAAACCCTCAGATAGATGCACCGATTTTCCCGCATTGGGTTTTTCCGGGGACATTGGTCCAAAAACAACGGTATCACTTGTGTGCTTGTTTTGTTTCCTTTAGTTGATGATCTGTAATGTGTTGAGCATATACTTGTATTTATTTCCAATATTTACATGGTAAATAACTTGTTAATTAACAAAACAAGTAGGTAGGAATAAATCAGTAAAGTACATGAAGGGTTTCTAACAGTTAGACTTAGAAATTCCAACACTTCACATGATCTAGGAGCCCAAAAGGAGACTTATAGAGAGAGACTAACTTAAGGAATTCTACTCCCTTTTACCATGGGCTGCATTCAACTTCTTCCATCTAGTGACATGAATTTTCTTTTCCTTCTATCAATGTTCTTTTAAGAACCATACTATTCGTAATTCCTTTTCTAGCTTTCCTAATGTCTACCTTATGAATTCAAAGGAGACCTTATTTAATGGCTTTACTCATCTATGAGGACCAATACTATCCTCCTCATTCTATGCGAGGACCTTTTTCATGAGAACTATGACTATCCTCCAATATTTCTATCTCCTTGCAAAACAAAGTCATTAAACCAAAAACATGAAAGATACTTACTTGGCATGTGAAGAGAAGATCTTCACCTTGATGCTTCCTTTGATTGAGTTGCCCATCATGAACCACTAGTATCCTTTTACCAAAACTTCTTTGGAGACCTTCTAGCATCATGACATTTGTGATCTTGACATCACCAAAACTGCTTTATGATCTTGTGATCACCTTGACTTCTAATTCAGCTTCAAAGTTCTTTTGACTTCTAAATTTGAAAACAATGTTGACATATCAGTGATATTGTTGCCCTATAAGTGGATTTTATCACACTCAGCATTCCTAAGAGTGCATCATCAAACGCCTATATCAAGCATTGTCCAAATAATGATAGTGATATAGAAGGACTCATGTGCTGATCCGAGAACCATGCTATTGAGATTATGTTTATATACAAGATCTGAGACTTTGACATGTATATTGTTATGACACCGTACCGAGACAGTGATGTCTATTAACACTGTACATACGAGTTGTGTAGAGATGCATTGTGTTGTGAGCCTGAATTTGTCACTGAATAACGTAGGTAGAGAGAGAATGTCTTATCACCGTGACTGCTTTATTGCAGCAACTAGTTTGAGATAGTGGTATAGCATGGATTGTGAGAGGTACTCCTTGGATCAATTCTGTAGTATATTGAGACTATAATTTATGATGAGACTGTCTCTTATTGCATAGAAGAGGTTTAGTGAGGATCCCAGGAATGACGCAGATATATTCTATCGAACTGAACATGAGTTGATGACTATAATTACTGAAGTTGATACTTCGTATACTGTGATTTGGCACCAAGATGAAAAAGGGGAACTGAACCTTCTTACTGTTGTTTCAAGTGGACATTGAGACTTTCGAAGTCTTGGCGTCAAGATAACTGGACTTAAGTATATCTTCTTGAGACAGTGGAGATTGTGAACATCGACCTCCTTGTTTAGGATCACCGAGAACATAGAGATGACTGAATCTCAAACATCTTGTTACTGTGATGACTTCGAGACTTCACCGAGACTGCTCATTGTGATTTCATAAGTCCATTGAGATTTTGTCCGAGCTTTCTGAGGCAGAGACAGTTGGAGGAATCTAATACGGAAATGATAGATCAGTGTGTGAGATATTAACATTGTGACACCATGATGTAGCATTGTAACCTTTCTCTGAGCTGTGATCTTATGATGAGGAAGTGAAGTGATGTTTAAGTAATTGATCCTTTCTGAGATAGCCTTTATAAGTGTCACTTAGATGCCCTTGACTAAACCATATCTTTGATACCATATTGAGAATTAAGGGAGGGCATTCTATATTTCTAAATTCTCTTACTTGAGTACTACTTGTGTACATCTTATTATCTTAGTTCCTTATTACAGTGTGTGTTCCATACATCAAATAGCAACCAAATCAATAAGACAGTGACATAATGTTTAGGCTTTCAAGCTAGGGCTAAAACCTCTCCTCTTGAGAGGAAAACCCTTCAATCTCTTCTTATAGATGTTTAGTTGACGAATACGAAGACCCTTGACAAAATTACTTGACTCAAGATTACCTCCAAGATGCTTGTCGCTATCCCATGCACTATTTGACCTTCAACCCACAGTCTTCGACCTTTGCACTTGTCTCACTGTACTCCTTCAGATTTCGGTCTCCTTTCGTTGTCTTGTTATAGTCCTCGGCTACAGTAGTTCTTCTCTTCTTCAGTTACCTTAGTTCTTTGCTTTTCCACAAGTATGTGGCTTCATCTTTATGGTATTGTCTTGTGATAGTCCTTTACTTCTTCGCTATGATGGGACAGAGTCTATCCGAGACTTCTGAGATATATGAAACAATCCTTCATCGAGAGCCTTGACGTATGTATGCGTGACAGAATTAATCGAGTCTTGAGATATATATATGTGAGACAAAATTTATCGAGAGCCTTGAGATATATATATACACGAGACAGACTTCACCGAAATGTATGTTACTTCCTTTGTTTATTGTATGGCGTCTTAGCTTCTTCGTTTAATACACAGAGATGTCTGAACTTATTGCTTGTAATGTGAAGTCACTCCTTATATATACGGACCAATGTTGGTATGGTAGGTCGACATGAGCAACTTTGAGTTAAGCCAACATTTCATCACGGAGATCACTGTCTTATTTTAGCTGACTTTCAAGGGGATAGTGACATACGTTTTGGAGCATATTTCATAACTATAATACTTATGCTGAGATAATAAATCCTAAAAACATCAAGAAGAAGTATTTGACCTATGGTAAACACATCTTGCTCATGAAACCCATGATTCAAGGAATAATAATTCATTTGTTTATTCTCTTATAATTACAAATCATAATGAAAACCGAACCTCTGAAACCCTCAACTGCGTTGCCCATGCTATGTCCCCATGTTGTAGATTTTCCTCCATCCTATGTGTTGAGACTGTCTATGGTGGGTATGAATGCATGCCTCTAAGGACCACCGATTTTCCATCTGGGCCGGTGAACTCCATCTCCAGTTTCTTCCAATTAGTAGTAACTCGCCCTAGGGAGTATAGCCGCTGGACAACCATCACCACGTTGGTGTTGGGCACATCGACCACAAAGAAATGGTTTGTCATAGAGTAGATCCCCATAACTACTATCAAAGCGGGCACATACCGAGTGCACTGCATGGTACGGTCACCTGGTACCAAGACTGAAAAGCCCTCAAACTCAGTCATGGTGAGGCCCCTCCTCTGAACCAATTGGGCATCTATGAAGTTGTGGGTAGCCCCACTGTCAACTAAGACCGACACCTGTTGCCCCTGTATAGTGCCTCTGATCCTCAATGTTAGAAATTTGGGGACCTCGCATAAAGAAGCAAGGACTCCCCCGAATGGGGCAAAGGATGCCCCTCCTTGTGGAGGTGGTGGTGGTGGTCCCCTCTTTGCTAGACTCTCACCGTCTCCCATACCACACTCCTGCTCCACCTCATCCTCTTGGTCACTATCTAAAAAGACCTCAATGTAATGTGCTTTGCCAACAATGCACCGATGCCTGGTGCCCAGGGCTCCCGACAAGTAAAGCACAACTTCCTCCTCCTAAGGTCCTTCCGTGTCTCATAATCCAGTTGCCTCCGTCCCTTGGTGGTTCTCTGAGGTGGGGCTCTAGTGTCATGCCCCTTCTAGGGTAAAGGGGTCGGTGTAGGAAAGGGTGCTCGTGTTTTGGGGATGGCCCCCTGCAAATCTCTGGTGCACGTAACTGCTTCTTGCAGCGTGGAGGGTTTGCGTGACTTCACCAGTCCAAGTAGGGGATTGATTAAGCCCTCTAGGAAGGTGTATACCCTCCGAGCATCTGATAAGTCTGACACCATCATTGAAACTCTTAGAAACTCTGAGATGTACTTCTCTCGGTTGCCTGTCTGGCGAAGTTGGGTTAGCTCCCTGAAATGAGCCTCTGGATCCCTCTAGTCAAAGTGCTCCACCACCCTCCTGGTGAAATCCTCATATGAAACCACATTGGCATGCCCCAGGGTGGCCAAGCCATGAAACCACTAGTCATGGGCTTCCCCCTCCATGTGCAGCGTTGCCATCTTGATGGCTTCCAACTCTGTCATCTGGTTAAGCTAGAAATACGTGTCCATCTTCTCAACCCAGGCCCGAGCAGTGCACTTGGCAGTGCCATCGAATGTAGGGAAGCACATTCTCCCTATTGTCCTCTGCAGCTCATAGCTCTGCGTGCCTTGTCCTCCATAACCCTTGCTCTTCTCATTCTGTTTGAGCTTGCAAAAATCTCTGAAAGAGAGTGCTTCCCTAGAGTTTGCACCCATGGACTGCCATTCTCTAAAGTGTTCTCCCATCTGTGAGGGGTCTTCAGTCCTTACTGGTTCAACCTGTGCCACAGGCATGAAAGAGGGCAATGTGGCTCGAGTTGGCCCACTCGCTGATGAAGGTTGTGCTGCAAGTGAAGGGTGATTGAATTATTGAGAGGCCCCAAAAGTTTCCCCAAATAAGAATCCCCTAAGGGTGGTTCTCTCCCAGTTCTGCATTTTAATCTGCTCCAGCATCTCCTTCTGCCCCTTCGCTAGATCATTCAAAGCCTTCAAGAGGGTGTCAAAATCCATCTCCTCCCTACTCTTGGGCTCCCCCATGTCTTCCTCTGCTACTATTGCCTTACCCCTATCTTCTGTGTCTGGAGTGATCTCCAGTTCTCTTTCTCTGCTTCAGTACCTCTGCCTCATGTATGTAATATTTTGTTGGTCCCCTTCTCTCATAGGAGAAACTCCCCACAACTGAGCCAAGACCTAGGCTCTGATACCACTGTAATGTTCCTAAACAGGAATTTAAGTGATAAACAAAGCAAACAAACAATCCAACAATCAGAAATGCGAAATACACATCAGGCACCCATGAAAACGCTAGAAATAGAGAAAGGTTGAGCCATTTTATTAAATCATCAAGGGAAAATACAATGGTAAATGGAATCGTGCACCTGGGTTTATCTCCAAGGACAAGCGTGACAAAACCCAGGTGAGCAAATGCTGATCTGAACGCTGCCCAACTGCTACACTAGAACTGATCTGTGCTACCCAGAAACTGCGTTGTCTGCTGGAACAAAAAGGCTAGAATCACTACTTCCTGTGCTCCAAAAATTATAAAACTTCATCTCTCAAATCCTCAGCCAAAACCCAGGAAGGGTTTGGCCTAGTTCAAACTTATGAAATTCTACCCCCAAGGAGCCCGACCTCTGCTACAACTGGTAAACTCAGCTTGCTTGAATGAAGCTGGGAAAACTCCCCCAAACTACCCCAAATCACTGGGATGAGTCCTCCTATGAATTTCCTTCCTGCCCAGCTGTGATTCCAGTGTTATGGCTCCTTCCCTTAAGACCCACGTGATGCCGAGACTGGCCCTCTGCACTGTCCTCCAAGGATGGATTTCCAACTACCTATTTGCTGCACCCACTTGCTCTGATACCACTGTAATGTTCCTATACATGAATTTAAGTGATAAACAAAGCAAGCAAACAATCCAGCAATCAGAAATGCGAAATACACATCAGGCACCCATGAAAACGCTGGAAATAGATAATTGTTGAGCCATTTTATTAAATCATCAAGGGAAAATACAATGGTAAATGGAATGGTGCACCTGGGCTTGTCTCTAAGGACAAGTGTGACAAAACCCAGGTGAGAAAATGTTGATTTGAAGGTTGCCCAACTGCTGCACTAGAACTGATCTGCGCTGCCCAGAAACTGTGTTGTTTGCTGGAACAAAAAGGTTGGAATCACTGCTTCTCGTGCTTAGAAAATTATAAAACTTAAGCTCCCGGATCCTCAGCCAAAACCCACTAAAACCTAGGAAGGGTTTGGCCTAGTTCAAACTTCTGAAATTCGACCCCCAAGGAACCCGACCTCTTCTGGAACTGATAAACTTGGCCTCCCTGAAAGAAGTTGCGAAAACTCCCCCAAACTACCCGGAATCACTAGGATGAGTCCTCCTATGAATTTCCTTCCTACCCAACTATGATTCTGATGCTGTGGCTCTTTCCCTCAAAACCCACGTGATGCCCATACTAGCCCTCTGCACTGTCCTCCAAGTCTGGATTTTGAACTGCCTGTTTGCTGCACTCACTTGCTCCAAAACTCCTCCCAAGTGCTGACCTCTTGATGTCCTTCGATTCTCCTGGTTCCTCCAGCTATTGTTGGCCCAATGAGGCACTATCCTCAACTGCATGTTCCCTCTCTGCTGGCCGAGAAATACGCACTGTTGGATGATGACTGAATGTGTTGGCTGTGAATACTCCTTGGTGCTCCTCAAGATGCTATGGAACTACCTTCCTAGGGTGGCACTCGTAGTCCCCCAAAGGTAAGGTTGAATCTCCCTGTTAGGTCCCTATAATACTAATGATGCCCCCATTAATATTGTAGTTGTATCCCTTATTAATATTGTTGTGCCCCTATTGTCCCCATATTGTTATTATTGTGCCCCATAAAATCCCTCTATTGTTATTTTTGTGCCCATATATTATTATTGTTAGGTCGGCTTGGTTATATTGTGACACCTTAGGCTCCTATATATAGAAAGAAGGTTTTGTCAATTGAATCATCCAATAATTGTTCATTTATGTAATGTAAAGGAGGTTGACCCCTCGAAGAGGCTGAATTCTAAGGCGTTGATCTATCTTTTCTATCTTTTTGTGAGCTGGTTTCATAACATTTGGTATCAGAGCTTTGGATTCTAGTGTTTCGCTGCTCCAAATAGGTCATCGTGGCATTTTTGCTATAACTTTTTTTCTGCGACGTTTCAGAAGCGAAAAAAAGAACCCATTTGAGATGAAATCGCACTGAACCTCAGGTCTGAATTTCAGAGCTTTTCGCGCTGTATTTGTGAAGATATGATCTAAGGAAGTTGGTCTTTTTGCAAACTCCTGAATTACATTCCAAATAGGTGACCTGGGGAAAATCGTCATAACTTTCTCTCTGAGCATCGGATTGAAATTTTGTAAGAAGGTACAGAAAGAGGATAGACTATAGTTTCTTGTATATATTTTTCAGAGCCAAAGGTCGAAACAGTGACACGTGGCACTTCATACAAGTTCGCTCTTCTGAAAAGGTCTATAATCAGGTCATCTTGGGAGATTGTGCATAACTCTTCCTTGGAGAATCCAATTTGGATTAGACTGGTGGCATTGGAAAGAGGACATAGAGGGCTACTACAGGTCACAATTTCAGAACTGGATGATCCGAAATTACAGAGATAAATCAGATTCAATATCAAGCTCCTACAAAGTGAAAAAAGGTGTGTAGTTTTTTTTAAATTTTTGCATAAGCTTGGTTTGAAAAATTAGTTTGAAGGAATTCAAAGGGCATAGTAAAGCATTATTATTAGTGATTGATGCTCCGAGGAAAGAAAATGCAAACACCTAGTAAGCAAACTGAAAGCTCTAGCATGACTCATGAAGAAGAGGAAGAAATGCAACATGATACATCAAAATTTCGAGACCAAGTGCAACAAGTGTCACTTGTACAAAAAGTAACAGAATCTAAGATGGATGGTTTAAAGAAAGATGTAGAAGCTAAGATGGATTGTTTAAATAAAAGCGTAGAAGCTAAGATGGATGGCATGGAAGCTAAGATGAATGGCATGGACGCTAAAATAGATAGCATGGATGATAAGATGGAAGAATTGAAGATAAATATGAATAAATTGCTACAAGAAATGGTCACTAATGGTGAAAGGGTAGTAAAGGAAACTCATGATGAAAACAAAAGAAATGTTAATCATGATTCCATAAACTCTAATGTTGGATTGAAAACCCACCATATTCCAAAAATTGATATGAGGAAGTTTGATGGCAAGGATCCCGCAACATGGATATTACAGATGGAGCAATTTTTCGATCTCAATAATGTGCAAAACACACAAAAGCAATGTTCCACCAAGGTTCTGGGACGAGGGGGCGAGGGGGCACGGGAGCGGCCTATGCAAAAGCTCCCTACCATTTTTTAGGAAACGTGGGGGAGCGTCAGGGTCTTAAAATTTTATAAATATAAAATATAATTTATTAATTAATAATTGAGTCCACTATAAGAGGTACGCTGTTTTTTTTTTTTTTTTTTTTTTTTTTTTATTAATTCCAAAACAATGTCTTGGGAAAGCAAATCATCAAGATTGAAAATACAAATTTTTGCATATATAACATTGAATAGACATGAGAATAGTAACAACATCATAAAATTCTAATTCAATTTTTTAAAACAAATAAAAATAAAATATTATCAATTAAATAATATTATGATTTCAATAAAATTTTAAATTAAAAAAAAAAAAATTAATTAAAAACAAAATAAATTTATTTACTTATTAAATCATATTTTAAAATATTCCAACCATTATTATATACATTCACTTAACGTAAATACAAACATAAATGTGTAACTTAACAAAACATTAACCTTAATATAAACCTATATCAATCATATCAACCTAACAAACTAGTATAAGAATGGCTTTTGAAAATCAAAAGCTAAACCATTTTATTTTCTGTATCATCCTTAGAGGACAAACCGCCATTAACCATAGAAATGACTTGAAAAAAAAAACCATTCTCTCAATTATTATTTTATAACTATTTTAATAATGCATATAATAATTCAGCAGGTGGTTGCCATACGTCCAATAGCTTTGAGTGACACCAAGTTCCATTCAAAAGATGGTTTCCGACCCGTCAAACTTTTTAGCGAAGGTGAGTGAGCACCGTGGCTTCCTTAGCATATGCAGGTCTGTAGATTTGCAGCTTATATATATATATATATATATATATATATTGCAGTTACATATCACTTGCAGCATATATATATACTGCGGTTACATATCACTCTCTCTGCTCAGTCCAATTTCATGCTCGCAGAGGTCAGGGTATCAAATGATGCTGCCTATATATTTGGCAATGACAAGCATCGATTGGGGAATCAAATCCTGCCCATATATTTGTCTCTTAATGAGTTCAGACTTGATAGCGGAACACTATGGATGAGTAAGGAGGCATAGGGAAGGGCATAATAATGAAGACGTGCTGTTGCAATTTTCCTCAAGTAGAAAGTACGAATTTATAAAATTTTCACAGTATATATATAATATTGTTTTGACTATTTGAACTTTCGAATTGTAACTGGTTGCTATTGACGCCAGGTGTGGGAATTTATATAAAAATTTGAACGAAACTATGGATGAGTTTACATAAATTGAATCTACAGACAACGTCATACGTGAATATAATTCTGTCCCCGGTTCTGCAACCGTAAATTGAATCTACAAACAACGTCATACATGAATGTAATTCTGTCCCCTTAATTAAAGATTAAGTTCAGCGTTTAGTTAATTAAAAATTTAAAATGCTTTTTAATGCATTAAAGGTGTGCCACATTCCCCCTCGTCCCCCCACGCCCCCTCTCGCCCACCCTCGTCCCCTCTCGTCCCCCCACGCCGCCCCACGTCCCCCTTTTTGGAAACGCCCCCTCAGGGAAGGGAAACGTTTCCCTGGCACGTCCCCCTTTTTGGAAACGCCCCCTCAGGGAAGGGAAACGTTTCCCTGGCACGTCCCCCTGAGTTTCCTCCATTTTGGGAGCATGGGGAAACGTCCCCTACTCGTCCCCAAGTCCCCGGAGCGCGGGGGAGCGAGGAAACTAGACCCCTAGGGGGGGGGGGGGGCGAGTCCCCGTGGAACACTGCACAAAAGGTACGTATTGCAACTTTATATTTGGAACCAAATCAGTTTGTATGGTATCAATGGCTTTGCTCTCGTAAACAAATTATCACTTGGGAAATTTTTACGGAAGAATTGACAACACATTATGAGGATACAAACAGCAACACATTTTTTAGCCAATTGATAAGTCTCAAACAGAAGGGTTCAATAATGGAGCACATTGAGGAGTTCCAAAAATTGAACATAAAGGTAAAAAATATTCCAGAGGAGCATAGGATTGATGTGTTCATAGGGACTTTAAAGGATAATATCCAACATGATGTTCGCCTTTGGGAACCTGATTCATTAGAGAAGACATTCAGGTTAGCAAGGAAAATGGAAAGCAAAATTATGGCAACCAGAAAGCATACCACTCACAATTATAAAGATGGAAGTGTTGTTACCCCTAGCCTTCCACAACCTATAAGGTTGACACCACAACAATTGGAAGAAAAAAGAGCAGAAGGGCTTTGTTACAGTTGTGATAGCAAATACACTAAAGGTCATAAGTGTGCTGAGAAGAAATTATTCTACATAGATTGTGAAGAGAAGAAGAAAAGGAGCAAGAAAGGTCAAAAGAAGAAGATATACTTCAGGAACAAAGCCTAGATAAAGAAGAAATTAATCCAACCATATCTTGTAATGCATTGGTTGGAATTACCACTCCTCAAACCATCAAGATAGAAGGACAAATCAATAAGAAAAAGGTAATAGTGTTGATTGATTCAGGAAGTACCCACAATTTTATTCATTGTAAGATAGCAAAAGAATTGAATTGCTTCCTATATCCAGCACTAGAGTGTCAAGTGATGGTTGCAAATGGAGGAACGATAAATTGCTCTGGAAAGTGCCATAATATCAAGCTATCCATGGGAGAATATGTATTGAAAAGCCCAATGCTTTCCATTCCAATGGGAGGTGTTGATGTTGTACTAGGAGTCCAATGGCTACAATCCTTGGGTACAATAGCTTTTAACTTTCAAGAACTTTTCATGAAATTTTATGCGGAAGGAAAGGAAGTTGAATTAAGGGGTATTGCAGGGAAACCGGGAAAGATAATAAGCTCTAACGGTATGACAAAGCTTCTAAAAAAGGAACAACGAGGTGTAATTGCACAATTATGTTCGCTAGATGTTTCCACATCGAATTCATCTATTGCTCCAGATCTCCAAAAAGTCTTGGACAATCATTCCAAGGTATTTGAGACTCCCAAAGGTCTCCCACCTATTCGTGATCATGATCATGCTATTCATTTGATTCCAAGAAGTGTTCCTCCAAACATCAGGCCGTACAGATATCTCTATGCCCAAAAGAGTGAAATTGAACGTATGGTTGCAGAAATGCTTGAGGCTGGTATAATTCAACCTAGCCAAAGTTCTTTCTCTGCTCCAGTAGTATTGGTGCACAAGAAGGATGGATCATGGCGCATGTCTCCGGATTATAGGGAGCTCAACAAGCTCACTATTAAAGATAACTTTCCCATTCCTGTCATTGATGAATTATTGGATCAATTGCATGGATCAATTTACTTCACCAAGTTAGATCTTCGTTCAAGATATCATCAAATCAGAATGAAGACTCAAGACATTCCGAAAATAACATTTAGAACTCATGAGAGTCACTATGAGTTTTTGGTCATGCCTTTTGGCCTTACCAATGCACCTTCTACATTTCAAGGTTTGATGAATTCCATTTTCAAACCCTTCCTTAGAAAATTTGTGTTAGTATTTTTTGATGATATACTAATCTACAACAAGTCTTGGAAGAATCATGTTGAACATATTGACAGGGTGCTACAACTATTGGAGGAGAAACAATTATATGCGAAAAGATCCAAATGTTTCTTTGGAGTACAAGAGGTGGAATATCTAGGTCATATTGTATCTCATGAAGGAGTTAAGGTAGACCCTAGCAAAATTAAAGCCATTAAGGAATGGGAAATCCCCACATCCATAAAGCATTTGCGAGGATTTCTCGGGTTGACAGGATATTATCGCAAATTTTGTTAAGAATTATGGGAAAATAGCAGCACCTCTAACAACATTGTTGAAGAAAGATGCATTTTCATGGACTCCAGAAGCAACAAAGGCCTTCGAAGATCTTAAAGAGGCAATGTGCCAAGCACCAGTCTTAGATACACCAGACTTCACAAAAACCTTTATTGTGGAATGTGATGCTTCTGGAAATGGAATTGGTGCCGTTTTAATGCAAGATGAAAGACCCATTGCTTTCGAAAGTCGTCCAATCAAGGGAAAGTATTTACACAAAGCTATTTATGAGAAGGAAATGTTGGCAATACGACATGCACTTAAGAAATGGCGACCCTACCTAATGGGAAGACACTTCAAGGTAAAAACAGATCATGATAGCCTTAAATACTTTTTAGAACAAAGATTATCCTCTAAAGAACAACAAAAATGGGTCACAAAGATGTTGGGTTATGACTTTGAAATCATATACAAAAAAGGGAAGCAAAATGTTGTGGCAGATGCACTCTCAAGAAAGGATGAGGATGTGGAAACATTGTTGTGCGCCATTTCTATTATCCAACCAAATTGGATAAACAAAGCAAGGGAGGAATGGAAGAATGATGAAGAATTGTGGGAACTTATTCGAAAGTTACAACAAGATTCCAGTACATCTGATACATTTAGCTAGAAAAATGATTCGTTATGGTACAAAGATCGTTTATACCTCTGTAAGAATTCCCAACTCAAACAAAAGATTCTTCTGGAATTGCACGCTTCTCCCTTAGGAGGGCACTTAGGATTTTTAAAAACTTACCACAGGGTTAAGAAGGAATTTTTTTGGGATGGCCTTAAATCGGATATTCAAAAGTTTGTGGCGGAATGTTTGTTATGCCAACAAAATAAAGCTGAAACAGTTAAGACACCAGGTCTATTACAACCTTTATCCATTCCAAGCCAATGTTGGGAGGAGTTTTAATGGATTTTATCACAGGTTTACCCAAGTCTGAGGGAAAGAGTGTCATCGTGGTGGTAGTTGACAGACTTACCAAGTATGCACACTTTTGTGCATTATCGCATCCATTTAAAGCCAGTACAGTTTCTGCGGCATTTATGGAAACAATTCAAAAGCTACATGGAAACCCAAAAATTATTGTAAGTGACAGAGATCCCATTTTTACAGGAAATTTTTGGACAGAATTATTTTCTTGTCTTGGTACTCAGTTAGCTCATAGCTCATCTTATCATCCTCAATCTGATCGGCAAACGGAGATAGTAAACAAATGTTTGGAAGGATATCTTCATTGCTTTGTATTTGATAAACATACACAATGGGTCAAATGGTTGCTTCTGGCTGAATGGTGGTATATCACTTCCTTCCATACTGCAACAAAAATGACCCCATTTATGGCACTTTATGGATATCAGCCACCATCCATCACATCATATTTAAAATAAAATTCCAAGGTTCAAGTAGTGGAACATCACATCGAGCATCAACAACAAGTTCTCCAACTCTTAAAGGATAACCTCGTGTTGGTGCAAAATAGAATGAAACAACAGGCAGATCAACATCACAGTGAAAGAAGTTTTGATGTAGGTGATGGGTATTCCTACGGCTACAACCATATAAACAAATGTCTCTCAAGCAAGCTAAGAAGGATAACAAATTGTCACCAAAGTATTATGGTCCGTACAAGGTGTTGCAAAAGATTGGTACTATGGCATACAAATTGGAGCTTCTTGCAGCTTCTCGAGTGCACCCAGTTTTCCATGTTTCATGTTTAAAGAAGGTTATAGGCGACAAGCTCCCAGTTCAAACAATATTGCCAGAACTTGACGAGGAAGGAAAAATTATATTGGAACCAGAAGCAGTCATAGAAACAAGAACTCGACAACTACGAAATCGATCCATTTCAGAGTATCTCATCAAATGAAAGAACTTATCCACTGAAGATTCCACATGGGAGGATGAGAATTTTATACAGAAGCATCCAGAACTACTCAAGCATTGAGGACAACACTTTTTTGAAGGAGAGGGGCATGTTAGGTCCCTATAATACTAGTGATGCCCCCATTAATATTGTAGTTGTATCCCTTATTAATATTGTTGTGCCCCTGTTGTCCCCATATTGTTATTTTTGTGCCCTATAGAATCCCTTTATTGTTATTTTTGTGCCCTTATATTATTACTGTTAAGTCGGCTTGGTTATATTGTGACACCTTGGACTCCTATATATAGAAAGGAGGTTTTGTCATTTGAATCATCCAAGAATTGTTCATTTATGTAATGTAAAGGAGGTTGCCCCCTCGAAGAGGTTGAATTCTAAGGCTTTGATCTATTTTTTCTATCTTTTTGTGAGTTGGTTTCATAACACTCCCGCTTGAGAGATTCGTGGCTAAGCATCCAGTTGACTCGGCTAAGAAACTCGAGCAAACAATCAAGTGATTTTCGATATGCAAGAGTGAATGATCCCCAAGTGAGGAGCTCTTCCTCCTTATGACTTTGTGGACCTCCCTTTGCCTCATGTGGGCCTCTCCAACAGCCATATGCATTCCCTCCAAGGAAATTCGAATTGCCCAATACGCTTTCCCATGTGGGTGGCCCCCACCTTCCACTAGCAAAATAATCTGGCCATATTTCTCCTAAGTTCCTAAGTCGAAATTGCTTGGGTCCTTTTCCTTAGCAAAATTTGTACAAAATTGTGGAGAGACAAAACTGGTTACAAATTCTTTTGGAAAGGGACATGACATAACTTGCACTACAAGAACAGAGGGAAGAGCTTAATGGCCTACCTCAAGGAATTGTCATAGCTATTAGCAAAGTCAATGTGATGAATACGTTAAAGACACCTTGTTACCACAATCTAGCAAGGCCCTGGGAGGGGAACCTATGGGACAACTACTAGACTAAGTGACAACAATGGGACAAAGACCCACTATCACCTTAGTCAATGTCCCCTGCTCTTTATAGACTTTCACCGATGGGAGTGTTGTAAAATATAACTAGGTTCGGTCTTCAAAATGACATGTAATTGTGACTTTTGTAAAAGATGTAATAAAGGAAAGAAAATTATTTTTGTATGCCTTGCTTCATGGGTTTCATGAACAAGAGGTTTTAATTGTTAGTGGCTCCCATTGAGAACTTTAGGATTTATCATTAAGTTAAAGTGTCAATGTCATGTATGAAGAGCTCTTCTTGAGCATATGTAAAATGTATGAGTCGAAGTCTATGTCTAAATAGCCCTCCAGAAAGACAAGCACAGTCCTCTTGATGTCGGTCTGCAAGATGAATTAAATAACAACTTATGTTGTTTCACTTAAAATGACATATCTATTCAGATGGTAATGTCGGCCTAATATATGGACGAACAACTATATATAAGAGGCTATGCTCATCGCAGAAAGACAGTGAAGTAACTTCGCATCACTCTGAGATTTCGGTGAACATAAAGGTGTGGATTCTTTGTTTCGGTGATCCATTACTATGAAAGAGTTCGGATGTCAAGCTACAGCACAGAAAGATCAGATAAAGAAGCTTGGACTAGGGTACAATAGTCAAGGAATTCGAATGTCACTGTAATTTCAGGAGAAGAGAAGCATCGAGGAAAATAGCCATGTCAGAGATAAAGTTTCGGTGTTCTAACAAAGAATCACATTCCTATGGAGATACTACAGTTCGGTGGTATCAAGGAAATTTAGAACCCTCTGCAATCATAGTGATAGCAAGAATCTTTGTACTACGCAGTTTGGACAAGTATAGATATATATTACAGTTTGATGCTAAAAGGGAACTACAGTTCAGTAATCTGAAGACTGAGTTTCGGTGTTATCTAAAGAAGAACTCAGTGCCGTCACAGAAGTGAGGTCTCGGTCATATGACAGTGAGGAGGTCTCACAAAAGGAGATCACGATGTGAAGACAGTGATAAGATTTCGATGGTGACAATGTCTCCTTGCTCAGAAGGTCAAAGAGGAAGAGGAGCCAAGAAGAAGAAGGTTGATTGTCAAAGAGGACATGTTTCTTATTCTTGGAGTGGCTATTAGGTCAAGGGTCTTGGTCTTGGTATTCGTCAGTTGGAATCTCTATAAGAAGAATTTGTGCGGGTTTTCCTCTCAAAGGGTGAGAGGTTTTGGCCTTGGCTCATGCCTACATGTTGTGTCTCTTGTGTATTTATGTTCATGCATTGGTTACTATTTGATGAAGAAGAACACTAATAATCTAACACGAAGAAGATACTAATCTAAAGAAGTAAAAAGCATTCACAAGCAGTCACTAATGAAAGAGAAATCATCTAACACTAAAGCCCTAGATTTCTCAACATGGTATCAGAGCTAAGGTGCTGAAGTCAAAGGAAGGGCATCAAAGAGACATTCAAGGATCAAGTTTTAAGAAGGGCATCAAAGCAAGTTGAAGGATATCAAAGAAAAGGATCAAGATCTACATTGAAGAATCAAACCCTAGATCGAAGAAGCAGTCTACAATAGCAAGAGCTTTTGTTTCTATAGTCATCATCAAAAGGCCACAAAGACCCTCATCAAGTTGTCTACAAGGCAAGATAAGCTTGAAGGACTTTAAAGATAAAGATCACATCATCTTGGAGAAAGTCGAAACCCTAGAAACATTTCTAATCTACACTACAAGAGAAGTCGAAGTATATTGAAGGCGAGAAGGCATTATCATCATCTTCAAAGCTATAAAGAAAGTGCCCTCTCATTCAAGCAAGGTTCCTCTCCTTGTCCTTGAAGAAGATCATCCATTGGAGCAACAAGTACATCTTCTTCAACCATCATCAAAATGATCAAGTAAGAAGATTTCATCTTCACTTGTGAAGTAAGTATTTTTCATTCTTTAATTAATTTGGTAAAATGACTTTGTGGTTGCAAGGAGATCTATAAGTTGGACGGGTCATTAAAGTTCCTTGCATGAAAAAGGAGGATAGACATAGTCCTCTAAGGAGGTGAAGTCATTAAAAATATTAAAAGGTCTCCTCTGAATTCATGGAAAGGGATTCTTATGAAAAATCCCCTCATATGGAAATATTGGAGACATCAAAGAGATGTATATGATAAACTCGTAAGAATACTCTCTGAAGATGCGGGAAGGAAGATCACATGACTTAGATCTGATCTACACAAAAATTAAAGGTATCAAAGGATGAAGGATATCTTCTTAAGATCTCATCTACAAGAACTAGGAAAGATGATAATCATCATTGATCTATAATGCATTGACAGGTAATCAACGTAACAGATATCCATGGGATAAGAAAGTTACCTCATTCGACAACTTGTGATTTCTACACAAGATAGACGAAGACAAGTTGAGGGCAAATGTGTTGAAGGTTAAAAACTCAAACATTTGCTGGAAGGAAGGGAAGTTTGGAAAATTCTGATTCTCGGAAAGAAAAGAAAAGTGTTAATTTTTGGTATGTTCTATGCTTAAGAGCAATTTACTTCAATTTCTTTATTAACCCAATATCAATTTTCAATTTAGGAATCACATCAACATGATAGTAAAATGCAGATAAAACATAAACATAAACAGTGGAAGACAAGCCAAGACAAGAGGACACAAGATGTGGCACCAGCCAGGGACAAACCCCAATGTGGGGAAACCCTTGATCAATTCTTCTTATATTCTTCAATAGTTCAGCAGAGAGAGATAGTACAAATTTACAAATTTGATAATTTATGATAGCAGCAGAAAAGCCCTAACCAGAAAAGTCAATGCTGGTCAAATAGGGAAGAATTCTTCCTCTAAGCAACTCGGTCAAACCCAGTCAACTTCGGCCTCCAACAGCAAACCCAAACAGTCCAAAACAATCTGAAAAATTCAGTCAAAGTCTAGTCAACTGAAGTCAAACTGCAGCCAACAACTAGGGCAGTCAACGTTGGTCAAACCAGAGGTCAGATCACCTCGGTTTCAGTGCCCAGATCTATGGCCAGCCAAGGAGAAGCTGCCTCACCCAATCTGCAGTCAAAATAGGTCAATGCAGCCAAACAGTCTCCTTGCATTTCGATCAACGTAGTCAACTCCTTCTTCCTTCGCACGTGTGAGAGATAGCTGCTCAGATATGCGTACCCAATCAGATGAGGAGAGAGAGATGTGTGAGGATGAGATGATGATAAAATGACTTGAGGTCTCCTCCTTTTATATGCAACGTTGAGGATGAGTTGGGGTTTTGAATGCCTGTTTTGCTTGCCGGTCGACCTTGACAATTTGTCCATAATATAAATAAATTCTTATCTTCATTTGTACATGTCAGAATCAGATGATCTTTAGATCAATCCTACACCTCTCGGAGAGAGGAATCCAAGAAAAATATCAGTTGTCATAAATAAGATGACCCATGTGGAGTTTGGCCCTAGTTGACAATTTTAACAAAAAGTATAGATGAGATTCAATGCTATGAACATTACAAGAAAGATTGTCCTTAAAAGGACAATAACAAGAAGGATAGAGAAGAAGTCCATTTCATCGAAGAAGTAGAGGAAGTTGAAAGAAGGAAGTCCAAGAAAGGAGGAAGTAAGAGATCTCCACTAGGTCTAAGATAGTCTCCCTCTCAAAGGGGCTTGACATAGCTTCTAAATCTTATGTTATGGGATATGGCTATAATAAATAATAAGATGCATAGTGGCATCATGGAAGCATTAGAAGCAAGAGCTCGTGACATCACCATAGGAGACATGAAGGATGTTTGATAGTCAAAGGATATAGCTCTTGGTGACCGCATTGAAAAATCAAAGGAAGAAGTCATCTAGGACAAGTCTCATCATACATCAGTTTAAAAGGGAAACATTTGCTGAATAAGAATATGTGAGATGGAATCCTCATTGAAGGATTCACTGATCTAGAAAAGAAGCAAGTGTTTCATCAGGAACTCCAACTTGTGGAGTTCATGGGATGATGGTATGATGACATGAGAGATGAAGTGGGCCAAAGGGTTGAAGATCTTTTCAATCAAGAAAGTTGTTGAAAGAAGCCTAGATGACCTAAAGGTAAATAAGGTATGTATGCTTGTATTTAATATTATAAATTCATGTCGTATGGTTGCAGGTAACAAGGATCACTACTTCTATTTTGAGAAGCATGATCAAAGGAAAGGAATCTCCTCCTATGAAAGAATGTCGGAAAGGCATGAGTCATACTAGATGAAATCAACATAATATGTCCTCATATGAAGTATGAGGTGGTTGACTACGATTGAAGAACTCTGATTAGAAGCTTCTGGAATGAAGGGTTTGAAAATATAGGAAGAGATCGTGATAATGTGCAACAAAGGTAGAAGGCATTCAATGTTCGAAGTCCAAGAAGATTTGACTAGAAGATCTCCTGAAAGAATGTGAAGACTCTGATGGAAGTCGGAAAAATATAAAGACGCTTTACAATGGATATCAGTGGGAGATGTGTTAATTTGCATGAAGGATGTTGATACTGAAAGGAAGATGTCATGGTAAAGGTAATTTTGTTTTGAAATGTTCATTGGTTATTTCTGAACTAATATCTGGATGAACTTATGTAGGTGGATCATATAGAAGGATGTAATGTCTTCCCAAAAAATATGGCATGAAAGCAGAATGACATGAAGCAAAGACAGATGGAAGATCACTTCCTGATAAGTTGAAGACGTGACTGACTCATGGATAAAAGTGATGAATGAACGGTGCCCTATGTAGAAGTCCCCAAAGTTGAAGACTCCTTAACAAAGAAGAAATTCATGACATCGAAGGAAGGAGCTCTTCAAGCAGTTGGTTGTTTCAGGACCTCCACATGAAGAGTTGCGATAGGTCCCTAGTTGAGAGGGAGCCTGAAAAGAAGTTTCTTACTTGGAAGAAACTTGGAAAGTTCCTTTGTAGGAAGCTTAGGTGCATTCCTTCTATGATAGGAATGAGTACATTCCTTTAATGGAATAAAACATCATGGTATAAAAGGGAACGATAGACATGTCATTCTGGTCTTCCCCTCAGAAGACAGAATGGAGGATTGTGTAATCATTTGGCATCTGATGCTCTTTAAGGATGATAGGGCATCCAACAGTAAGAGTAGTTGTGGAGGACTGATATTCTTTGAGCACTGGGGAGCCCAAGGTAAGAATAGTCTTCATGGAGCATACCCTGAGAGAACCCTGGTGCAGTATGTTCCGAGAGAGACAATGATGATTGTTTCTATAAATCATTGGTCTCACCAACATTGTGCTCTGATCTTATGGAGAGATAGAGCTATTAGTCAAGGCCTTGCTATATGACAATGTTGGCTGGTATGATGCTATACAAATGAGTTACAAGTCCGAATTCTTCATATGAGAAATTCTTCAGATTGAGAATGACCAAGTACCATTATGAATACCTCCCTAGTTAAGAGGGAGTATTGTAAAATGTAACTAAGTTCGGTCTTCATAATGACATGTAATTGTGACTTTTGTAAATGATGTAATAAAGGAAATAGAATTATTTTTGTATGCCTTACTTCATGGGTTTCATGAGCAAGAGGTTTTATTTGTTAGTGGCTCCCATTGAGAGCTTTAGCATTTATCATTAAGTCAAAGAGTCAATGTCATGTATGAAGAGCTCTTCTTGAGCATATGTAAAATGTATATGAGTCTATGTCTATGTCTAAATAGCCCTCCAAAAAGACAAGCACAATCCTCTTGATGTTGGCCTGCAAGATGAATTAAATAACAACTTATGTCAGCTCACTTAAAATGACACATCTATTCAGATGGTAATGTCAGCCTAGTATATGGATGAACAACTATATATAAGAGGCTATGCTCATCGCAGAAAGACAATGAAGTAACTTCGCATCACTAAGACTTCAGTGAACAGAAAAGGTGTGGATTCTTTGTTTCGGTGATCCATTGCTATGAAAGAGTTCAGATGTCAATCTACAGCACAAAAAGATCAGATAAAGAAGCTCGGACTAGGGTACAACAATCAAGGAATTTGGATGTCACTATAATTTCAGGAGAACAGAAGCAGCGAGGAAAATGACCATGTCAGAGATAAAGTTTCGGTGTTCTAACAAAGAATCAAAGTCCTATGGAGATACTACAGTTCGGTGGTATCAAGGAAATTTGGAACCTCTACATTCACAGTGATAGCAAGAATCTTTGTACTACACAGTTTGGACAAGTATAGATATATATTACAATTTGATGCTAAAAGGAAACACAGTTTGGTAATCTGAAGACTGAGTTTCGATGCTATCTAAAGAAGAACTCAGTGCCATCACAGGAGTGAGGTCTCGGTCATATGACAGTGAGGAGGTCTCATAAAAGGAGATCACGATGTGAAGATAGTGATAAGATTTCGATGGTGACAATTTCTCCGTGCTCAGAAGGTCGAAGAGGAAGAGGAGCCAATAAGAAGAAGGTTGGCTGTCAAAGAGGACGTGTGTCTTATTCTTGGAGTGGCTATTAGGTCAAGGGTCTTGGTCTTGGTATTCGTCAATTGGAATCTCTATAAGAAGAATTTGTGCGGTTTTTCCTCTCAAAGAGTGAGAGGTTTTGGCCTTGCTCATGCCTACATGTTGTGTCTCTTGTCTATTTATGTTCATGCATTGGTTACTGTTTGATGAAGAAGAACACTAATAATCTAACACGAAGAAGATACTAATCTAAAGAAGTAAAAAGCATTCACAAGCAGTCACTAATGAAAGAGAAATCATCTAACACTAAAGCCCTCGATTTCTCAACAGGGAGGAGTCCCTATAGGAAGGAAATCACTTGTAATGGATATGTCAATGACTAAGTGTGAAGGGATTTCACAAAGCCCATTCAAGGAGAGGCACAATAAAGGCTCAATTCTTCAAGCTAACATGCTCTCTATGAAAGACTTTGAGGTGAGAAGATCAAGACCTAGGGTTTGAGATATGCAATAGGGAATGTGTTTTTCTAAGGTCAAGTTTCTCAAATGAGGTAGGATCTCTCAAAGGAGCTTTATGTGATATTATGACACTTCTTAAAGGCTCTTCAATCTCTTTGAAAGA
The DNA here is from genome assembly GCA_031772625.1 of Pinus tabuliformis. Lineage (NCBI taxonomy): Eukaryota > Viridiplantae > Streptophyta > Pinopsida > Pinales > Pinaceae > Pinus > Pinus tabuliformis. The sequence goes on along the minus strand of CM062819.1, from coordinate 581,738,543 downwards.
CCTAAAAAAAGGCTTGCACTAGACCTAGGGTTTTGTGAATAAGTGTGGGAAGAAATGCTTCCAAGGTATTCACTAGGTCAAGGAAAGGGAGGAGAAAGGGTCTCTTATGATTTATTCCACTGAATACAAAGCTCATACAACCCTCAAGAAAGCCACCTATCCAAGGAAATACAAGCTAGGTTTCCCTTCTAGGGCACACCTAGGGCACAAGGATTTATGGATAAATCACTGCCAGAAATCAACCAAAATTGGAGATCCTCTAGACAAGACCTCAAAGAAGAGTTATGTCTGAACGAAATCCAAAAATTCCTCCTCTAGAGGATTTCGCTTGATGCCCTAGCTAGCCATCCTAGGAAAGAGGGGCCAAAAATTTAAAGGAGAGAAAAGAAGGAGAAAGGAAGAATTGATCACCAAACTTCTTGGACTAGTGCCTAGTCCCTTGGGCTATGGAGTCTAAGATGATTCAAAATTGGCCAAAATTGTCCTTAAGGAGGCTAAAGATTGATGCCCTAACAACCAACCTTTAACATTTACCCACCCAAGATTTATGGAGTTTCATGGAAGAAAAACCTCATCCACTAGGAATATTCGTCATTTGTCATGTAATGAATAACATATGCTATTGCCAACACAATTTTCCAAAATAATATTCAACAAATTAGGGCACAAAAGCATTAACTAGTTGCAACAATTCCATACATTAGACATTATTCCAAGAAAAATATTCAACAAGAAGCACTTACAAAATGACAATATGATATATCCATCCACAAATCATGAAGTAGCTCCAAAGAAGATCGAAATTTTAGCTTCAAATATCAAAATGCATCAAAGAGTCTCCACTAGCATCCAAGAGAAAAAGTGTGAAGTCTTTTACAAGAGAAGAATCCAAGTGATGATGATGAGTTCTCACAAATGAGACTCATTTCTATTTATATGAGTCTCTCCTAAATCGATTTAGCCTAATGAGCCCCCCAAAAATATAAATTAATTTGCTAAAAACAAATCTTGGTCACAAGCCTACCAAGTAGTTATGATAAGTTATGAATAAGCAATTCATATGCAACTCGAGTTGATGACATCATGATGATGTAGAGCCATTGGAGGGCCACGTTGAGTCCTCTAAGTGCCATGATGAGAGAGGGCTCCACTAAAGATGAATTAGGGGATGGCCCCTAATTTTCCATGCAAGTCATCATGTGGTACCCCATAGTGGGTTTGGGGCACATCTTCTAGTCTCATGGGTCTCCAAATGAAAGAAAAGCCTGTATAATGCTCCAAAATGAGGGCTCTGAAGATGGTGCTTGCCCTCCCATGTCTCAAGGGTGAGACAAGCCTCCTTTGGGCCTTCGATCAGCTGCACTAATCACGCTAAACCGATTAGGTCACGTAGGTCCAAGTGCATCATCTCGCAAATAATGTAGGCAACGAACAAGCTGTTGAAGGCGCTGAGAGTGCCCATGGCATGAAATGATGTTCAAACACATGGTGGAGTCCCACGACTCTCAACGCATCCCCTACAAATGTCAATATGATCCTTTGGTGAGCTTGGGCCCCAGTTAAGTTTCCCATCCCATGACGAAACCACCTGCCAAATAAATATAAGATCCAATGTTCTTCCTCACCATCAGGCACAATAATTCATTAGTGCATCTAAGTGAACCAAGCTTGTTAATTAAGGGCACATTGAGACTTCATAATGGGCTTCCCTTTCAAATTTGGGTCTTTAAGCTTGTAATAGTGTTACCTCCCTACGTACAATGATGTGTGGTTTGACGGTAAGTCACATGGGCGAAGCCCGGGCAGACCGAAGTTCAAATCTCATTGAGTACAATGACCTGCTGTGGTGGCAGCTAGAGGGGCGGATTCCCCTTTCCCGTGAGTCTGCTCTTGCTAAAATCATAGGAACTTAGTATACCCGACTTGCAGGTGGTTGGTTATGCTCTTGGTGTTATAGTGGCAGCTATGAGGTTTGATCCTTGGTCTCCCATAGATTAGGCCTGGCAATTACCGATTCACCATGTGGTTAAAAAAAAAAATAGTGTTACCTCCCTACGTAGGACTTAGGAGTGGCTAATAAACAACCCTATTAGGTGTTCCCAATGTTGAAATATGTAACTAGGTTCGGTCTTCATAATGACATATGTAATCATGATTTTATGTATTTGATATAAAGAGAAAAAGAAATTTATTATTGTCATTCTTGATGCATGGGTTTCATATTCAAGGTTATTTTATAGGTCAAGCACCCATTGAGTGTTTCTAGGGCTTGTCATTGAGTCAACAAGTCAAATTGAATCATCGTTGTGTATGGAAGACCCTTTTGGGCATGTTGTATCTTGTAAAGAAAACTATTGTATAGTCAAAAGTGTCATAAAGACCCTCCAAGACCTTGTCAAACTTGCTGCAACAAGTCGACCTACATGAAAGATCAAGTTGGCCTCATGGAGGCAATTCGTACCTGTGGAAAGCCTATATAAAAGAGGCATTCGGCCTCATTTGGAACATACATCCAACACATACAAAGAAGCAAGCAAAAGAAATTCGATCTTAAAAGGAATAAGTCCTAAGGCAAGCAAAGTTCAAGAAGGAAGCTAGAGTCGAATTTTTTTGGGTCTCTCTCTCTCTCTTATGTGCAAGAAAATTCTGACACTACGAGGTCAAAGTTATTGGCAAAGTTGTTGGAGGTCGAAGTTACTAGCAAAGTTGCTAGAGGTTGAACTTACTGGGAAAGTTGTTGGAGGCCGAAGTTGTTGGGAAAGTTGTTGGAGGTCAAAATTGTTGGAAAAGTTGTTGAGGTCGAAGTTGATAGAAATGTTGTGGGGGTCAAAGTTGGAAAAGTTGTTGGGGTCGAAGTTGCTGGAAAAGTTGTTGGGGTCAAAGTTGCTAGAAAAGTTGTTGGGATCAAATTTAAAGAGTTTGTCGAAATGTTGTTGGGGTCGAAGTTGCTAGAGAAGTTGTTGGGATTGAAGTTGTTGTTGGAAGGTCGAAGTTTGTTGTTGTAAGTTGTGCAAGGAAAGCTTATCAACAAGGTTGACTTGGTCTTTGAGGGATCTTTGTCAAGGGTCTTAGGTCTTGGAATTTGTCATTTGAAGATTCTATAAGAAGAGAAGAATTCTTGTGGGTTTTCCTCTCAAGAGGAGAGGTTTTGGCCCTGACTAGTGTTGAAGAAACTAGGGCAAATGTAGTTAATGTGATTCTTCTTAGCATGATAACTATTTGTGAGGTATTTTAACTTTTTCTTATTAGCACAATCTTCTCTTGATATCATTAGTGTGTGTATTTCTTACTTCGTCAAACAGTTACCAAAATACAAGAGACAAGAACATAAGATGTTGGCTTTCTGCTAGGGCCAAAACCTCTCCCTCTTGGAGAGGAAAACCCGCACAAAATTCTTCTTATAGAGATTCCAATTGACGAATACCAAGACCATGACCCTTGACCTATCATGCCACTCCAAGACCAAGACACCAATCCTCTTCTTTGTCACTGCTGAGATCATCATCATTGTTGCTTCATCATTGATCCATCTTGACTATCATTGCTGCACACTGAGATCATCTCTACCACCATTACTGTTACACCTTGTTGCACAACCACGAAGATCTTCATTACTGTTGTGTCCTCACCGAGATTTTCTCCACAACAAAGAGATCTGAGATATATAGTAGAGCTGCACTTAGATTCACCGAGACAGTGATATTCTCTATTAAGGTCTTGACTGTAGTTATATTGAGATCATTATTACATCTGTTATGACTGCTTTTGGACTGAGACAGAGTGTCACTTCAGAATCTTTCTCTTCACACATGCCGAGATAGTGAGGTTGCTTCACTGTGTTAGTAGGCCAAGGCTGTGACCATTATTGAGACCTTCATTACTACTGCTTTACTGAGATAATGATTGCTATCCTTGTACCGAGATTATGATTGCAGGTATGCTGAGATTGCCATCACCGAGGAGTATTAGACTGCAATTTTCCTCACTGTAATTGCCTACGAAATTGCAGAGGCATTCGAGAACCTTCTTGCACCCATCCGAGAACCTGCACCTCCTATACCCATCTGAATTTTTACCCTGTGACAGACCCGAAAATCTCAGACAAGTCCAAGTTTTGTGTCTCTATTTTGCAGATAACCTAGCTAGCTATATATAGTGGTTTCGTCCCCATATTTAGTCGACCTGTCAATGTGAACATATGTGTCTCTATTTGCAAGCCGACATGACTTTTATTTAGTTCATCTTCTGGTCGACTTCATCCAAAGGATTGTGCTTGTCTTGGAGGGTTGTTCTAGATATTTGGTTTGACCCATATACATTACACATAGGCTCAAGAAGAGCTCTTCAATTTTCTTTGACTCTTTGACTTTCCTAGACCTATGGAATGAGCAAGAAACTCATTCATATAATTTACAAAAATAATAATTCTTTTTCTTGACAAGTACAAATATCAAAATTACATTGACAAGTATCGAACCTAGTTACACTTTTCTTCAAGACTCCCTCTTAACTAGGGAGTTATTTGCAATGGTACTTGGTTATTCTCAATTTGAAGAATTTCTCATAAGAAGAATCAGATTGGTAACCCATCTGTATAGCATCATAGTAACCAACATTGTTTCCACAGTCAGGCCTTGACTGACAGCTCTATCTCTCATCATATCAGAGCACAATGTTAGCGAGACCAATGACTATATACACCTCTGTCATTGTCTCTCAAGGTACATGCCCACCCGGGTGTTCAGTGAGTATGACCTTCTAGGACTATTCTTATCTTGGGTTCTAAGTCCTTAAAGAATATCAATCCTCTTTCCTACTCTTATCTTGGATGCCCTACACATCTTCAAAGAGTATCGGATGCTAGATGATTATCCAATCCTCCTATTCTTTCTTCCGAGGTGAAGACAAGAATGTTGTGTCTATCTCTCCCTCTCAATTAGGGAGGATATATCCATCATGTGTCTACATTTCTATTCATGGCCTTCACTAAGACTTACGGTTGTTAGTCCTGGTCTAGTGCATGACACATGAAATAGAAAAACACAATTGTCACTCCTTTGTAATCAGGGGTGATCTAATTCAAGCTCCCTCTTGATCAGGGACCTGTCAGAGCTTCCTCTTAGCTAGGGACTCTTCTATACATCAGCAACTTCTTCTTCGTGGGTCCTTCAACTACTTGATCAACTTCTTTCCTTGATGTCATAAAATTCAGTTGAGCTTCTTTCTTGTAGGTCGTCAGCCATCGATCACTTTCCTTCTTGGTCCGTCATGTCATTCCTTTCTTTATGGAAAGTGGCCTTCTTGATACATATCTGGAACCTTCGTCATATAGCTACTTCTTTCCCATCATGCTTCTTTTAGGAATTTCCATCCACCACATGAATGCCAGTTGTACTTGTACTTACAACTCTTATTCTAGTAGCCATGCATGCACTCATCCAGATATTATTCAAGAAATCAAAACATGACATTAAATCAAATCGTACCTTACTAGATGGCTCTTCATCATGACATCTTCCTGTAGGTATCATGTTAATTTTAGGTATGTTCTATGCTTAGAGAAATTTATTCCAATTTTCACAGTTAGCTCAATATCTTTTCCAGATTAGTAATCACATCAACATTAAAGTAAATTGCAGATAGAACATAAACATAAATCGCAGAAGACAAGCCAAGACAAGAGGACACAAGATGTGGCGCTAGCCAGGGACAAACCCCAATGTGGGGAAACCCTTAATCAATTCTTCTTTTATGTTCTTCAATAGTTCAACAGATAAAGAGAGATAGAGATAGTACATTTACAACAGAAGTCAACACTTTGACTTTCTATATCTACATGAGATCAGTTGAAGACATGCTGCTTCAACTGATTCTCCAAGGTGACTGCTTCAACTATCATAGTGTTGCATCTCGTCACTGTGCTACACCTAGTCACTGAGCTACTCCCATCACCATGTTGCAACTCATCATCATGCTGCACCTCACTATCATGTTGTACTTCATCGTCTCAGTGCTGCACCCAAATATCATTGAGATGTTCTCAACATCATTGATGTCACCTACATCATGTTAGTCCTTGAAACAGTCAACAACTCAAAGACCAAGAGAGGTTCCAGCACTGCCACTGATTAGTTCAGCCCTTAAAGTTCTATGTTGTTGGCTATGGCCTGCGGCCTAGCTCAGCAACAAGATAGGTTTACACACAGCACCCAAATATTACTGCCTTTGAACAGCAGTGTGTCTTCCAATCTTATCCAGAGAGATCATTTTAGACAGACTTGTTTGACCTTCTCTTTGAGGCTGCACCAGACCTTAGATTAGCCTTATTAAGCACAGTCAAATCCCACGTTGTCTAGGCTCCTTCTTGCTGTAGATTACAGGTCTTTATTTTGTTGTGGCTAGGTCTCTATAGACTGTGGATCAGAGCTTCTTTCAGACAGCAGATAGGAGCTCCTCTGGGCTATGGATCTGGCCTCTCTTTGCTGCGTTTAGGCCTCCTTTGAATGCGGTCAGATTTCCCCACCATTGCAGCTAGATTTACTGTTGATAGGGCTCTCCTTCAACTGCAGTTATCTTCTTCTTTACAGCAGATTAGTGACCTTTAGATGACTGCGTCTTACTCTCCTCTAGGACTGAGTATAGGAGCCTTCTAGGACAGTGGATTGTAGCTCTCCTTAAACAGAGTATGAGAATCTAATTACTGTGTAATTAAGGACCTTCATGGACTATGTATTGAGCCTCCCTTTAACTGTGACCTAGGTCATGTTATAGCTGCATTTAGAACCTCCTTTCTCTGCGGAATTAAGTCTCTTCTAGACTGTGTATAAGTGCCTCCCCTTGCTGCATCAGATCATCATTGATTGCGGTCAAGGGCACCTTTAAATGCTATGGCTAGGGCACCCTTAAATGCTTCAAATAGAAGTTTCCTTTATTTGCATATAGAACCCTCATTACTGCGGCTAGGGCATCATCTTTACTTAGGCCAGTGTATACTCTTAGTGTCTCTCCTCCACAAAAACCCAAAGACGTGGAGAGGAGGATATCACATGAAGAGTGTGTGTGTCTAAATGACTTGAAGACCTTCTTTTTTTTTAGTAAAACATTGAGGTTGAATAGACATGACTGTTGGGCTTCTGAGCCTACATAAGTTGCTGGCCAACTTTGATAATTTTTCCATAATCAAAATAAATTCATATCTCCATAAATACTTATCGGAATCGGATGATCTTTAGATCAATCCTACACCTCTCGATGAGAGGAATCTAGGAAAAATATCAGTAGTCACAAATAAGGTGATCCACATGGAGTTTGGCCCTAGTTGCCAATTTTAACACTCCCTCTCAACTAGGGAGAACTCCATCCGTTGATCCATATGTCTGACTGTACTATCTCTGCCATCAATGCCCTACACTACTCTGCTTTGCTTTGATCTGTTGAGCTCTGCTCTGCTCTGCTGAACCATGAAGAAGAAGAATTGATCGAGAATGTCTCATACCATTGTCTACTGACCCAAAGTCAATTTCATCTGAAGAGAGTGTGTCACATCACTCTTACTGACTCGAAATCAATTTTATTGATCCCAGATCAATATCACAAGAGAGTGTCTCAAACCACTCATACTGATCCCAGATCAATGTCACAAGAGAGTGTCTCAAACCACTCATATTGATCCCAGATCAATGTCACAAGAGAGTGTCTCAAACCACTCATACTAATCCCAGATTAGTTTCATTGATCCCAGATCAATGGAGGTCATCCTAGCATAGGGAGTACGGTAGATACAACGATGTGTCCATCGATAGTACTACTATGGTCCCTATCCTCATTTCCCTACTCATTGATCAGATGAGAGGTACTTCCCATGAGTCCCAGACTGCATGGGTAGGATGTCTCGATAGGAGAATGAATCATCCTGTCCACAAGAGAATGAATCATCCTGTCAGTGGATGCCACGGAGAACGAATCATCCTGGCCCACAGGAGAACGAATCATCCTGTCCATAGTCGCCATGGAGAACAAATCATCCCGGCCCACAAGAGAATTAATCATCCTGTCCATAGCGCACCACCAGGGGAGGGTGAGTCGCCCTGTGGTCGTATGTTGCTCCAGTAAGTACCCTAGAGCTCCCAGAGCTCAATGCATGCAACATGTAGGACCCTTATAAGAAGGTCTCTCAACGACTTCAAGTCGTTCGGGAAAGTCACAGATTTGACCTTTCCCCGGGGCTTTGACAAAATGTGTGCGACCTGTACATCAATCTTAATGTGATAGAGCCTCCTCGCTCATCGACTTACCATATCGCAGATAAGGCAGTATCTGATGTCTATCTGCTGGAGCGATCATCGAATACGGGATTCCTCAATAATCGAATCCCCCCTCTGGTTGTCACAGAGAATCACAGTGATATTCATCATGTGTACAAACAACTCACTTGAGAGCTTCCGCAACCATGCAGCTTCACATGAGATCATACTCGTCACTATGTATTCGGTCTCAGTGATGCTTATAGCAACCGACTTCTGCTTCCTGCTCATCCATGATATCAAAGCAGAATCCAAAGAGAATCAACACTCAAAAGTTCTCTTGAGATCCTCCACACTGCCTGCCTACTCAGCATTCGAATAATAATGCAGTTTCATATTTCCGACAGTGTATCTCAATCCATGAGAGATTGTGCCCTAAAGATATCTCAGAAGATTCTTGGCACCAATCCAGTGAGGCTCAACCAAATATGAGCTCACCATGCTAACTGCAAGACATATGTCCGGACGGAAGTTCACCAAGAACATCAACGCGAATGAGTTTATGAAACTTAGAGGCATTTCCCAAATCTGGTCTGACATCACTACCATATAACTTTTGAAAGTTAAGATCCTCGAGGTAGTCACAGGCTTGCAGTTTATCATTCCACATTTGGAATCCAACTCCCTCTTACTTCTGCAAATGAGAGGGTCTGCACCTGTCAGAAATAGGTCGTCCTCATAAGGTGCCGGTATGAGAGGTCTATCATCCACAACCTTCGGGTAATGGTTTGGATTGGTTTCACTCCTAGTGAATCTCAGCTTCATCAGATAGCTTTCAATCCTCTCATACTATGCCTGGGGTGTTTTGCTTCAAGCCATAGAGGGCTTTCTTCCACCTGCATACGTGAGATTCCTGATCATCAATCTCAAACCCCTCGGGTTGTTCCAAACCTGTGGACCTGCTACATGAGGGGAATGGTCCCCTTGTAAGATTTTCCTTCGGTACTTCTCCGACATGTACTTTCATGCTCTTTTTGAATTCAGGCATTCCTGTCACCATCTGACTCACAGACCTCCGATGCTATGTGTCAATGGACATGGTCCCCAGTGGACTTCCTGCAACTTGATACAACCCTAAACTCAAAAACATCTTTGAAAATTATATTTTCAAACATGTACCTTTCCATCGATGAGTGCCTCCTCGTAACCTTCGACTTCCATTGCTGAAATGGACACCAGGTTCTTCTTGCGATCAGGTACATAAAAGAGATTCTATAAATGAATCGAGTTACCCTCATTCAATTGAGAGTTAACATTCCCTACACCCTTTCCGGGATAGGTGGCATCGGCTCCAAGTATAATCCCACGATTGTTTCCATCTCCACCAAATTAGAGAGTGCACCCATCTATCCGATGAAGTGCCTTGAAGCACTACAATCTATAAGCCAGATTCCCAAAGAATCTGAAGGAGAGGGCCAATACAAGATAACGCTTATTTATCTTATCAGAAACAACATTTGATTCTTCATACCTGGGGTTCCTTGCTTTCTATGAAGAGTCGTCCATTTCCTTGATGACCTGCATTATCTGTCATTCCTTTGATCATTGAAGATGTCCCTGGAATGATTGTTATCATCATCAAGTGATGTGTCCCTGCCATTCGGACACTCCTTCGCATAATGGTCGAACTAGTTATCTGCCTTTCCTTCCACCCTGAGATCCGGTCTTCCAATGAAGTGATCTTTAGGTAGGCCATATTCCGCTGCGCCATTCTGATAATATTCTCTGCTTCGACTTCATCCTTGGTGAATTTGAAGAGGGATGAGGAATCCACCGATCCTTTTGTCCTTTCCCAACTGTCTTCGGTGATTGCTCTTTCACTCTTGCTTGGGCATTGTCTTCACCTCAACTCTAATTCCATGTTAATTTTAGGTATGTTCTATGCTTAGAGCAATTTATTCCAATTTTCATAGTTAGCTCAATATCTTTTCCAAATTAGCAATCACATCAGCATTAAAGTAAATTGAAGATAGAACATAAACATAAATCGCAGAAGACAAGCCAAGACAAGAGGACACAAGATGTGGTGCTAGCCAGGGAAAAACCCCAATGTGGGGAAACCCTTGATCAATTCTTCTTTTATGTTCTTCAATAGTTCAGCAAATAGAGAGAGATAATACATTTACAACAGAAGTCAACACTTTGACTTTCTATATCTACATGAGATCAGTTGAAGACATGCTGCTTCAACTGATTCTCTAAGGTAACTACTTCACCTATCATAGTGTTGCATCTCGTCACTGTGTTGCACCTAGTAACTGAGCTACTCCCATCACTGAGCTGCTCCCATCACCATGCTGCAACTCATCATCATGCTGCACCTCACTATCATGTTGTACTTCATCGTCTCGGTGCTGCACCCAAATATCACTGATCTGTTCTCAACATCATTGATGTCACCTTTATCATGTTAGTCCTTGAAACAGTCAACAACTCAAAGACCAAGAGAGGTTCCAGCATTGCCACTGATTAGTTCAGCCCTTAAAGTTCTATGTTGCTGGCTATGGCCTGTGGCCTAGCTCAGCAGCGAGATAGGTTTACAAACAGCACCCAAATATTACTGCCTTTGAATAGCAGTGTGTCTTCCAGTCTTATCCAGAGAGATCATTTTAGACAGACTTGTTTGACCTTGAGGCTGCACCAGACCTTAGATCAGCCTTATTAAGCACAGTCAAATCCCACGTTGTCTAGGCTCCTTCTTGTTGTAGATTACAGGTCTTTATTTTGTTGTGGCTAGGTCTCTATAGACTGTGGATCAGAGCTTCTTTCGGACAGCAGATAGGAGCTCCTCTGGGCTATGGATCTGGCCTCTCTTTGCTGCGTTTAGGCCTCCTTTGAATGCGGTCAGATTTCCCCACCATTGCAGCTAGATTTACTGTTGATAGGGCTCTCCTTCAACTGCAGTTATCTTCTTCTTTACAGCGGATTAGTGACCTTTAGATGACTGCGTCTTACTCTCCTCTAGGACTGAGTATAGGAGCCTTCTAGGACAGTGGATTGTAGCTCTCCTTAAACAGCGTATGAGAATCTAATTACTGCATAATTAAGGACCTTCATGGACTGTGTATTGAGCCTCCCTTTAACTGTGACTTAGGGCATCTTATAGCTGCATTTAGAACCTCCTTTCTCTACGGAATTAAGTCTCTTCTAGATTGCGTATAAGTGCCTCCCCTTGCTGCATCAGATCATCATTGACTACGGTCAAGGGCACCTTTAAATGCTACGGCTAGGGCACCCTTAAATGCTTCGGATAGAAGTTTCCTCTAGTTGCATATAGAACCCTCATTACTGCGGCTAGGGCATCATCTTTACTTAGGCCAATGTATACTCTTAGTGTCTCTCCTCCACCAAAACCCAAAGACGTGGAGAGGAGGAGATCACATGAAGAGTGTGTGTGTCTAAATGACTTGAAGACCTTTTCTTTTTATAGTAAAACGTTGAGGTTGAATAGACATGACTATTGGGCTTCTGAGCCTACATAAGTTGCTGGCCGACTTTGATAATTTTTCCATAATCAAAATAAATTCATATCTCCATAAATACTTATCAGAATCGGATGATCTTTAGATCAATCCTACACCTCTCGATGAGAGGAATCTAGGAAAAATATCAATAGTCACAAATAAGGTGATCCACATGGATTTTGGCCCTAGTTGCCAATTTTAACATATCAGCATCCTGCATTCATGTTGACACATCTCCCAAAGATATCCATTGTCAGGGGTCTCCATCTTTTTCAGACTTTCATTAGAGTCTTCGTATCCTTCTGGGAGATTTCCTAGTCAAATCTTCTTGGTCTACTGGATGTTGATTGCCTTCATCATGGTTGCATATCTCACGATCTCTTCCTTCCTCACTCATTCCATTCCAGGAGCTTTCAATCAGAGTTTCTTAATTATAGTCAACCACCTCATACTTCATATGAGGAGATCCTTTTTGTCTTGATCATGCTTCTCAAGATAGAGGTAATGATCCATGTTACCTGCAACCATACGACATGACATTATAATATTAAACACAAGCATACATACCTCATTTTACCTTTAGGTCATCTAGGCTTCTTCCAACAGCTTCCTTGATTGAAAAGATCTTCAATCCCTTGATCTGCTTCATTTCTCATGTCATCACACCATCATCCCATGAATTCCATAAATTGGAGTTTCTGATGAAACACTTGCTTCTTCTCTAGATTAGTGAACCCTCCAATGAGGATTCCATTAGAGAACCTTGAGGATCTTTCATATCCCCATCTGGCAAATGTTTCCTTCTTGATGTATGATGAGCCTTGTCCTAGATGACTTCTTCCTTTCCTGCAATGTCCAATGAGGTTCCCAAGAGCTATATCCTTCAAGTTTGACTGCCATGGATTTTGTCCTTCATGATTCCCATGGTGATGTCACGAGCTCTTGTTCCTAATGCTTCCATGATGCCACAATGCATCTTATTATCATGGTCATATCTATAACACAAGATTTAGGAGCTTAAGATAGGACCCTTTTGTGAGGGATACTATCTCAATCATTGTTACTCCCTCTTTCCTTGGCCCTTTTCTTCAGCTTCCTCCATCTTTCTGGTGATATGAGCTTCTTTTCATCATCTTTCCATAGCATTGAATCTTAGCTATATAATTTTGTCTTGTTTGAGGACCAACCTTCCCTTTCCTTTCTGCACATGTTTGAGTTCTTTAACCTTCAATGCTTTTGCCATCAACTTATCTTTCTCTATCTAGCATAGAGACCACAAATTGTCGAATGAGGTAACCTTCCTTGTCTATGGACATTTTTTACCTTGCTTTTGATGATCATCTTCTTATCATTTCTCCCAGGGACCTTATGAAGATATTCTTACATCCTTTGATACGTTCAATCAGGTCTAAGTGATATGACCTTCTTAACTTCATTTCAGAGAGTATATCTTCTAGCATTTCATATATCTCTTTTATGTCTCCTTTCTTGCTACATAGGGATGACAAGACTTTAAGAGTTCCCTCCCATGAATTCAAAGGAGACCTGTTCACTGACTTCTCTCATCTATGAGGATTGTGACAATCCTCCTTATTCCATGCAAGGACCTTTGATGACCCATTCAATCCATAGATCTCCTTGCAGTCATGAAGTCATTTAACCAAACTTGATTATAAAAATAAAAGATACTTACTTGACAAGTGAAGATGAACTCTTCTACTTGATCACTTTGATGTTGGTTGGAGAAGATGTATTGGAGTTTCCTCTTGGATGATCTTCTCTTTGATGGAAAGCCTTTCTTCAATGGAAAAGGTTGCTCCCTTTTTATGAGGATGATCTGTTGCTTCCTTTGGATGATCTTCTTCTAGGGCAAGGAAATGATCCTTGCTTTTATAACCTTGAAGGTGATGACAATGCTTTTTCTTCTTCAATATGCTTTGCCTTCTTTAGTAGTGTAGATCAGGATTGCTGCTAGGGTTTCAACCTATTTCTTTGATTTTGAGATCCTTTGAGTTACCTTGCTTTGTAAACATCTTGATGAGGGTCTTGGTGGCCTTTTGATGATGGCTTGTGGAGACACAAGTTCTTGCTGTTGTAGACTGCTTGTTGTAGACTTGATCCTTCAATCTTGACAAAACCCTTCAACTTGCTTTGATGCCCTTGAAGACTGATCCTTGTATGTCTCTTTGTTGCCCTTCCTTTGACTTCTGAACCTTAGCTCTGATACCATGTTGAAGAATCTAGGGAAAATGTAGTTAATGTGATTCTTCTTAGCATGATAACTATTTGTGAGGTATTTTAACTTTTTCTTATTAGCACAATCTTCTCTTGATATCATTAGTGTGTGTATTTCTTACTTCATCAAACAGTTACCAAAATACAAGAGACAAGAACACAAGATGTTGGCTTTCTGCCAGGGCCAAAACCTCTCCCTCTTGGAGAGGAAAACCCACACAAAATTCTTCTTATAGAGATTCCAATTGACGAATACCAAGACCATGACCCTTGACCTATCATGCCACTCCAAGACCAAGACAACAATCCTCTTCTTTGTCACTGCTGAGATCATCATCACTGTTGCTTCATCATTGATCCATCTTGACTGAGATCATTGCTGCACATTGAGATCATCTCTACCACCATTACTGTTACACCTTGCTGCACTACCACGGAGATCTTCATTACTGTTGTGTCCTCACCGAGATCTTCTCCACAACAAAGAGATTTGAGATATATAGTAGAGTTGCACTTAGATTCACCGAGACAATGATATTCTCTATTAAGGTCTTGACTGTAGTTATATTGAGATCATTATTACATCTGTTATGATTGCTTCTGGACTAAGACATAGTGTCACTTCAGAATCTTTCTCTTCACACATGTCGAGATAGTGAGGCTGCTTCACTGTGTTAGTAGGCCAAGACTGTGACCATTATTGAGACCTTCATTACTACTGCTTTACTGAGATAATGACTGCTATCCTTGTACCGAGATTATGATTGCAGGTATGTTGAGATTGCCATCACCGAGGAGTATTAGACTGCAATTTTCCTCACTATAATTGCCTACGAAATTGCAGAGGCATTCGAGAACCTTCATGCACCCATCCGAAGTTGTGCCATCTGAGATCCTACACCTCCTGTACCCATCCGAATTTTTACCCTGTGACAGACCCGAAAATCTCAGACAAGTCTGAGTTCTGTGTCTCTGTTTTGCGGATACCCTAGCTGGGTATATATAGTGGTTTCGTCCCCATATTTAGCCGACCTGTCAGTGTGAACAAATGTGTCTCTATTTGCAAGCCGACATGACTTTTATTTAGTTCATTTGTTGGCCAACTTCATCCAGAGGATTGTGCTTGTCTTGGAGGGCTGTTCTAGACATTCAGTTTGACCCATATACATTACACATAGGTTCAAGAAGAGCTCTTCAATTTTCTTTTGACTCTTTGACTATCCTAAACCTATGGAATTAGCAAGAAACTCATTCATATAATTTACAAAAATAATATTTCTTTTTCTTGACAAGTACAAAGATCAAAATTACATTGACAAATACCAAACCTAGTTACACTTTTCTTCAACAGCGAAAAGCCTACATTGTGTGTCCTCTTGTCTCATTGATCTTCATAGTTCCGTAGTTGTTTGATGATAACAACACTAATAATAATCAAATGAAATAAGAAGCTAATCAAGTTAAGTAAAAACACATCACAAACAACTATCAAAGTAAGAGAAATCACCTAATCTACCTACCCCTAGGTTTCTCAACATGGTATCAGAGCTAAGGTGACAATACAAGAATAGGGAGCTTGAATATCATCACTTGAAGAAGGATACATAAGGGCCGAGCACAAAGAAGGATCAATCCACACATCATCTTGAAGAAAGGAACTAAGGAGCATGAAAGAGGTCTACTCATCTCATCACAAAGATCATACCATCTAGTAGCAACAACACTTTGAAGAAGAAGAAGACCTCAAAGACCCTAACTCACTCAAAGAAGGATTCTACATTTGAAGCACCTTGGGAAGCATCCACATTCTACAATATCATTGGAGGAAGCAAAAGGAAGCATTACCATCATCATCAAAGAAATCAAGGTAATCTCCCTCTCTTTGAAGAAAGGATCACATCTCGAGCATATCATCTAGAAAAGAAGTATTGTCATATTTGAAGAAGGAAATCATCAAGGAAGCAATCATCTTCGATTGTCATCATCATCAAGAAGACATCAAATTGAAGATATCATCATCAAAGGAGCATCTTCACTTAACAAGTAAGTATTTCATATCTATGTCTGAATCTACTATCAAAATGACTTCATTCTGCAAGGAAAGCAACAAACTAGTTGGGTCATCAAATTTCCTTGCATGGAAGAAGAGGATAGATTTGATCCTCATAGAGAATGAAGTTATTGAACATGTTAAGGGTTCAATCTCCAAATCATCACAAGAGGAAGCTCAAGCGCTATTGAAGTATATGAAAGGGGAAATAAGTGCTTAAAGAATCCTCATAGAATCAATCAAGGATTCCCTCATCCCCTATGTAGCAAAGTTGGAGAAATCGAAGGATATCTATGATAAGTTGGTAGAGTTGCTTTCCATAAGCACCGCAGGAGAAGTTATATCATTGAGAACCGAACTATACAAAATGAAGGTATCAAAGGAAGAAGGGGTAGCCTCATACCTTATGAGGGTATCACAAATAAGAGATCAACTACAAGAATTAGGAGAAATAATGTCCAAGAAAGAAATGACCACCACTGTGCTCAATGCACTACTTGATGAATGGGGCAAACTTTGTATCAAGTATTTATGGAAAGAAGGAAGCCACTCCATTTAGTGAACTTTGGTCATTATGTAAGATTGAAGAAACTAGGTTGAAGGCCAAGAGCGATCCAACATTGTAAAAGAAAATACATACATCATCATCATTGGGAAGGAGCATTTGCAGAATGAGGATCATCAAGATCCTCCATTGGAATGTTCATGAGAAGGTTCACCTCCACTAAGAAGAAGCAAGTGCCTCACAGAGAGTCCATATTCCACCTTGTGTGGGATCCACTGGTAAGGTATGATGACAAAGATGTGCAACATGTTGAGTTGGTTGAAGTATTTTCATCTTCAAGCAAGCTGCTAGAAGGAAGTTTAGATGACCAAAAGAAGGAAAAGGTATGTATATATTTAATAGATAAATTCGTGTCATCATATAGTCGCAGATAACATGGTTGAATGCTCTATCTCATGAGCATGATCAAAGAAGAAGGATCTCTTCCATTAGAATGGTGCATGAAGGCCTGTAGATAATGTGCCTTGAACTCTTCTACATATTGATAAGATGAAATCAACATAATATGATCTCATATGGCATATGAGGTGGTTGACAATCATGGTTCCTATGTTGAAAGAACCATGTACAGATGATCTTTAGGAAAGCAATATGTGAAGAAAGGAAGAAGAGTTCGTGAAAGATGCAACTATAGTCACATAAGATAAGATAAGTGATCAACATTCAATAACTATAAGAATTAGCTATGACATCTCCATGGAGAAGGTATGAAGACCCTATTAAAGTCTGAAAAAGAAAACCCTTGATATTGAATGTCTTGGAGATAGAGTCGTCATGTGCAAGATGTTGATGCTGCAAGAAGTTGATGTCATGAAGAAAGGTGTTAAAATTGGCAACTAGGGCCAAACTCCATGGGTCATCTTATTTATGGCAGCAGATATTTTTCTTGGATCCCTCTCATTGAGAGGTGTAGGATAGATCTAAATATCATCCGATTCCGATAAGTATTCATGGAGTTATGAATTTAATTGTGTTATAAGACAATTCATCAAGGTTGGCCAGCAACCAAATAAACCCCACATGTGTTCAACGTTTTAGTATAAAAGGAAATGACTTGAGAGTCATTTCTCACACACACTTCTATCTTGATTTCTCTCTCCACTTGTCTTGGGTTTTAGTGGAAGAGAAATCTAGGAGTGGAAGCCCTAGACAATGAGAGGAAAGGGAGATCTAGCACGGTGAAGGAGGCCTAACAGCAGACCCTAACGCAGTCCTATCATGCCCTAATCTATACATTATTTTGGAAGGGTTTGAGACAGCCCTTAGACGTAGCAAAAGGGATACCCTAATAGCAGTAAGGAGGCTCCCATTCGCTGCCCTTACCTACCCTCATACGTTGTCCAAAGGATGCCTAGCCGCAATCCAAACAAGGAGATCTAAGGCCTATACATGTTGCCCTAATATGCAGTCCTATTTTGCGCTAGCCACAGGTCTTCATGCCTTAGTCATAGGTCTTGTCACCATAGATATAGACTCTTTCTCTATCCTTAAAGAGGGCTCCTCAACGAAGCAAGGAGGCTTCCATATGCTATTAAAGGAAGCCTCAAATGAGCCCTAGCTATTGTCTCCTATACCACAGATACGCTATCATGAGGAGACCTCAATCCACTGTCATAATATCCACTATAGTAAGATATGTACGCTGGCCTAATGATAGGAACTAACGCTGTCCTTAACATTATGGTCGCAGTCTAGACAGATGCATATGCTACCTTCTATATGCTACTTGTATTCTGCCCTAAGTCACTGCAATGGAAATCTAGCAACGATGTCTAAAGACTGTTGTTTAGCCTGGATTATGTATGGTAACAGTTGTCTCTATATTGAGAGACAAGTTGTATGTTTGAACCTGAACTATAGCCTAGCTGCTCTGCTAGGCTGCAAGCCATAGCAAGCAGCTAAGGCTGGTATATGCAGCATAATAATGACGCAGCACAGTGCACAACAAGTAGCATCATAATGATGTGATAGGTAGCAGCATGATGAAGGCAACATTGTGAAGTATGTTGCAGCAATGGGACGACATGGTTATGATGGACATATAGCAAGCATGCAAGGTACAACAAGCATGCAAGGGACAGCAAGCAAGCACATGATGGCAAGCATGGTGCTGCAAGCACATTGGGACAACATGGCAAGCATAGTGCTGCAAGCAAATTGGGACAGTGTGGTAAGCAAGGTGCAGCAATGGCACATGATGCAGTACAGTGATGGGTACAGTCATGATTGGTGAAGAATGATGAGATGCAGCATAGTGATGATGGGTGCAGCATGGTGCAACACAGTGAGGTACGACATGATGATGAGGTGCAACATAATGATAGGTGAAGGAGTCACCTTGGAGAATCAGTTGAAGCAGCATGTCTTCAACTGAGTTCAGCTATCTCATGTATCATCTTCTTAGAGATGATCTATGCTCTTATTTAGATAAGTCAAAGAGTTGACTTCTATTGTAAATGTACTATCTCTCTCTCTCTCTGCTGAACTATTGAAGAACATATAAGAAGAATTGATCAAGGGTTTCCCCACATTGGGGTTTGTCCCTGGCTAGTGCCACATCTTGTGTCCTCTTGTCTTGGCTTGTCTTCTGCGATCTATGTTTATGTTCTATCTACAATTTACTTTAATGCTGATGTGATTGCTAATCTGGAAAAGATATTGAGCTAACTGTGAAAATTGAAATAAATTGCTCTAAGCATAGAACATACCTAAAATTAACAAAAGGCCATCATAAAAAAAGTAATTTTGATTTGACATTCATTTTAATTTTTGAAAACATCTGGTTGGGTTGAAACAGAGCTATTGAAAGAGAGTTGTAGAAGTTTCCTACAACTAGTACTCATGAGAATGGATGGAAGATCCTAAAAGAAACATGACTTGGAAGAGGTAGTTGTATGAAGGATAGCCAGATGTTGACTAGAAGATCACTTTCCGACATGACTATTGGTTCAACACTATGTCTCGTTGAAAATAAAGTGATGTAGAAGATGGTTGATGCCCTACAAAGAAGTTATGATGAAGAAGGCTCCATAATGAAGAAGATGAAGTTCATGACATGATGCAAAAAGAGGAGCCCTACAAGCAGCTGATAGTACCATGATCTCCACCAAAGAGCAGAGAGTTGATGTTGGAAACAAGTCCCTAGTTGAGAGGGAGCTTGGGCAAGTCCCTTGTTAAGAGGGAGCTTGGGTATATTCCTTTTATAGGAATGAGTTGATCCTCCCTAGTTGAGAGGGAGAGATAGACACATCATTCTTGTCTTCATGTTATGAAGAAAGAATGGAGGATTGGGTAAGCATCTGGTTTCCGATACTCTTTGAGGATGTAGGTAAGAGTAGTCGAAGAGGAAATTCCTTGAGGATGTGTTATTCCAAGACAGGAATTGTCCTAGAAGGACATACCTTGTGAACATCTGAGTGGGGTATGTGCCTTAAGAGACAATGATGATGGTGTTTATCAGTCATTGTTTCACCAACATTGTGCTCTAATCTTGTGGAGAGATAGAGTTGTTAGTCAAGGCCTTGCTATGTGACAATGCTGGTTGGTATGATGAGATGCAATGAGATAAGATGAAATAATAGCTTATGAGATGACTTACCAATCCGACTCTTCTTATGAGAATTATTCAGTATGAGAATGTCCAAGTACCTTGTATAGATTATGAATACCTCCCTAGTTAAGAGGGAGTGTTGAAATATGTAACTAGGTTCGGTCTTCATAATGACATGTAATCATGATTTTATGTATTTGATGTAAAGAGAAAAATAAATCTATTATTGTCATTCTTGATGTATGGGTTTCATGCTCAAGGTTATTTTATAGGTCAAGCACCCATTGAATGCTTCTAGGGCTTGTCATTGAGTCAACAAGTCAATTGAGTCATTGTCATGTATGGAAGACCCTTTTGGGCATGTTGTATCTTGTAAAGAAAATTATTGTATAGTCAAAAGTGTCATAAAGACCCTCCAAGACCTTGTCAAACTTGTTGTAACAAGTTGGCCTACATGAAAAATCAAGTTGGCCTTATGGAGGCAATTGGTACCCCTGGAAAGCCTATATATAAGAGGCATTCAACCTCATTTGGAACTTACATCCAACACATATGAAGAAGTAAACAAAAGAAATTCGATCTTAAAGTAAGAAGTCCTAAGCCAAGCAAAGTTCAAGAAGGAACCTAGAGTCGAAGTTTTTTGGGTCTCTCTCTCTCTCTCTCTCTCTTATATGCAACGAAATTCTGAAACTATGAAGTCGAAGTTACTAGGAAAGTTGTTGGAGGTCAAAGTTGCTATGAAAGTTGTTGGAGGTCAAAATTGTTGGAAAAGTTGTTTAGGTCGAAGTTATTGGAAAAGTTGTTGGGGTCGAAGTTGTTGGAAAAGTTGTTGGGGTCAAAGTTGTTGGAAAAGTTGTTGGGGTCGAAGTTGTTGGAAAAGTTGTTGGGGTCAAAGTTGCTAGAGAAGTAGTTGGGGACAAAGTTGTTGCTGGAAGGTCAAAGTTTGTTGTTGTAAGTTGTGCAAGGAAAGCTCATCAAGAAAGAAGGTTGACTTGGTCTTAGAGGGGTCTTAGGTATTGGAATTCGTCATTTGAAAACTCTATATGAAGAGAAGAATTCTTGTGGTTTTTCCTC
Source organism: Pinus tabuliformis (assembly GCA_031772625.1). Lineage (NCBI taxonomy): Eukaryota > Viridiplantae > Streptophyta > Pinopsida > Pinales > Pinaceae > Pinus > Pinus tabuliformis. The sequence goes on along the minus strand of CM062819.1, from coordinate 581,717,302 downwards.
TCAAGAGGAGAGGTTTTGGCCCTTGCTAGCAACCTACATTTTGTGTCCTCTTGTCTCATTGATCTTCATAGTTTCATAGTTGTTTGATGAAAAGAACAGTAATAATAATCAAGTGAAAGAAGAAGCTAATCAAGTTAAGTAAAAATACATCACAAGTAGTTATCAAAGTAAGAGAAATAACCTAATCTAGTTGCCCCTAGATTTCTCAACACCTAGCCCCTGAGGGGAAAGACATGTCCAAGGTAAATCCTTCAATTGATAGCGGTCATGTGAATAATGATGAGATGGATAGGGACATAGGGGTCTCAGAGCTCAATGGCATGGGTTCTGTTGACTTTTGGTAGCATCGGATGTGCTCTAGCCATGAAATTTGGTAGAGAGGCTAAGGCACATGAGATCTCCAAGACCCAGAAATCGTTTGGAGAAATTCCACCCGGATGAAGAGATATTAAAATAATTAATATTTTTAATGGGTTCCTAAGTCTAAACTGTGGAAAATAAAAATATTAATGTGTATTAATATAAAATGGGTGAGAAAGTTCTAAGTGACGAGGATCAAGCCAGATCTAATCTTAGCCGTTGATTAGGGACTTAATCTTGACCGTTAGATTGTCAACAGGAAAAGTATAAGAGGAGGCTTGAGGATCAGTTGGAGATACAACAAGTTGATCAAGAATTCGATTTTCTGGGGCAGGGTTTGCTGAGAAATTGAGTTAGTGATCTATTGCAGCAAGGGGCAGTTCCGCTGAAGGCCGAGAATACATATCAGAGAGGTAGGGAAAGTGTCAGAGAGACAGCGTAGAGCCTAGGAAGGCTAACGCAGAGGCTAAGGTGGCTAGCACAGAAGACGCAGAGGCAGCAAAGGCTAGCAGGGCTGATGCTGGGATGAAGAGGCAGCGCTGAGGAATTTTCGTGGGGTAGGCTGGGAGCTGAGAGGCAGACACAAAGCCGTAGAGTGTGAGGCAGTTCCAGAAGGAAGCTTGGAGCAGCATTCGTTGTCCAACTAAGGAACTATCAAAGTTGTTGTGGGATTAATCATCCAGTTGCTGATCAACCGGAATATCTGTCTTCGAGGAGAGGTACTTTTTCCAAGGAAAATCTCTGAAGGGTGAGCCATTTCTGGCACCCTAGTTGTATTCAGAAACTGCATAATAATAAAACCCTCATATTTGTTGCACCAGTTTTCCCGCATTAGGTTTTTCCGGGGACGATTGTCCAAAAATAACGTTGTCCCTTGTGTGTTGTCTTAGTTATTTCAATTGCTGCTCTGTATATGTGTGAAGGTTGCATTTGTGTTTATTTTGGTATTTATATTTGTAAATAACTTGTTAATGGAATGAACAAGTAGGAGATAATAAACCAGATAATGCAGAAGGGATTTCTGATGTGTCAGAATTAGAAATTTCTATAGGTTCAAGAATGGTAATGATGATGGATGCCCAAACATTTGGGTGTATAGATGTAGGAGGGAGGATCATGGCTACATGAGTTACCCGACCTTTGTTTTCCACCCTTGTTCATTGGCCTTTTTTCATTTTCCTGTTTTTTTTTCTATATTACTACTTAGGGCTCCAGGGGATGAGAGCATGTTGTGTATGATATAAGAAGTTATTACCCCCTTAAGGTGGTGCAGTTCATCACCCACCAGCAGTTGGGACATGCATGGGTTCCTTAATGATGTGGGGGCACTCATGGGGCCCTAGAAACCAGGGTGATGGCCATAATGAAGGGGTAGAGCTCATGTTTGGCTTTTGCCTGTGTTATTTTAATATCCCAACCATCTTTTGCATTTTACAATATTCTTCTCTTTTGTTTCTTGTTTGTGGCCATGATATGCTTTTAACATTCTTTTAGCTACATCAACCTCTAGGGCAACATTTCCAGTGTTGAGAAATCAATACTAGTAGAATTAGGGTTAGATTTCTCTTCCTTGATAATTACTTGTATATTATGTTGGTTTCTATTATTTCTTTATTATATTATCTTTTATCAAGCAATTACCAATTTTTGTGTGTATGAAGATCACAAGAACAAGAGACACAAGATGTTGGCACTCTACCCGGGCAAAACCCCTATCTAGGGGAAAACCTAGTCAAATTTCTTCCTTCAGTAGTTAAGACGACATAATCCAAGGTTCTTCAACCTAGACACAGACCTCCTCCAACCGCTAAGTCAACCCTTCCTTCCAGCAACTTTGATCTAGATCTTCGACCTTGCAACAACAGCACTTCGACCCAACAAATCCAGAATTTCGACCTTCCCAACAGCAGAACTTCGACCCAGCACATTCAGAATTTTGACCTTCCCAACAACAGAACTTCGACCCAACAAATAGCCTAGTAACTTCACATAAAAGAGAGAGAGAGATAGCCTAGAAACTAACTTGTAATTCTTCTTCCTTCTCCTTGAACTTCGCACTTTTTCTGCACTTCCTTGATGTGTATCGAACTTGTTGAGTTGATGTCCAAATAGATCGAACTGCTCTTGTATATATAGCCTCTTCTGTGGGTCGAATTGTCCTCTTGTAGGCTGACTTCATCAGGCAAGGGCCGACTTGGTGTGGAGGTGACAAATTACATTTTTGACTCAATAATAATTCTTTTTACTTGATTGAAAAGACCAAGGGTCTCATTAAATGGACAATGACTCTAATGACTCCGTATAAAACCTACAAATCCACAATGGGGACTTTGACCTATAAAATGATGACCCAAGCATGAAACCCGTGCTTTAATAAGTCATTGTAATAATAATAAAAAATTTATTTTTCATTCTTTGACTCAAATATAAATATGAAGACCGAACCTAGTTACATTCTTCAACACTCCCTCTTAACTAGGGAGGTATTCATAATTTACACATGTATATACAAGTACAAGGAAGATCTCAAAACACAAGAACTACGAAGAACTTCGGCACACACAGTGCCACGGACTAGATTCCTAACCAAGGCAATCTATCCAGGTGGGACTAAGATGTACTAAAGCTTTTAGCCTCTCTAGGTACCATCAGGCTTACTTGCTAACCATCAACCCAGGGAACTAGGTGCGTAATGCAAGGTCGGATCTCTATGATCAACGCCACCCTCCCTACTTTGGGAACTAGACATCAACACATATGTCGGCCAAATGTCCTCCCAGGCATTTTGTATCACACAAGATGCCTCCTCAAGTCTCTTCCAAACACCTTGTGTTAACGAAATCAGTAATATCAACCAAGCCAAGCATGCTTCTCAAATATTCAAACTTCTTATTAGGAAGAGACTTTGTTAACACATTAGCTACCTATTTGTCGGTCAAAACATACTATAGCTTCATGATCTCATCGTGTATCAAACTTCTAATATAGTGGTACTTATTCTTGATATGCTTCGTCCTTGCATGGAACACAGGATCTTCAGACATCTTAATTTTGATTATCGCAATTTATCACAGTAGGACTTAGAGGTTTCTCAAACAAATCTGACAGAAGTTTCCTCAACCATACAACCTCCTTTCCTACTTCACATGCAGCCACATACTCAGCTTCAACACTACTTAAAGCAACAGGATCTTGCTTTCTACTCATCCATGAAATCATTGCAAATCCCAAACTAAAACATCCACTAGTAGTGCTTCTTCCATCAGTCTCACTACCACCCCAATCATAATTTGTATAACCTATCATCTTGACTTCCTTGCTATCATACTTTAGGCAGTGATGAATAGTACCACGTAGATATCTTAATATATGCTTGGTAGCTATCCAATGATCATGACAAGGCTCCAACTGAAATTGACTAAGAATGTTCACAACAAAACATATATCCGGTCTAGTGTTTACCAGATACATCATAGAACCCACCAACTTTCAATAGGCAGTAGGATCTACGAGAATTGAGTTAGAACTTCTTAACTTCTTGAGATTGGTGATCATGGGAGTATTCATGGGCTTGGAATCCATTATCCTGAATTTTTGCAACAACTTAATCATATACTTTCCTTGCCCTAGATAAATCTCTCCAAGTTTTTGCCATACTTTCAATCCTAGGTAATAATGCATCAGACCTAGATCCTTCATCCCAAACTCGGCTGCCAGCATTTTCTTGCATTCTTGTATCCTTTGCTCCACACCTGTAATAAATAGATCGTCCACATATAGTAGAATAATGATTGGATCATTATCCACAACCTTGATATAGAGATTTGGATCAGCAGAACTTTTGACGAACCCGATTCTTAGAAGGTATGTATCCATCGTTTCATACCATGCCCTAGGAGCTTGCCTAAAACCATAAAGGGCCTTCTTGAGTCTACAAACATGAGTGTCTTTGCCATTTATATCAAATCCTTCAAGTTGTTCAATGTATACTTCTTCATCGATGGTTCCATTCAGAAATGTTGTTTTTACATCCATTTGATGGATATTCCATCCCATTGTTGCAGCCAACGAAACCAAAGATCTTATAGTAGTATATCTTGTGGTAGGTGCAAAGGTTTCTTCATAGTCTATGCCTTCCTTTCGAGAGAAACCCCTTGCAACGAATCTAGCTTTGTACTTGTTTATGCTTCCATCAATAGCATGTCTGATCTTGTAGATCCATTTAGAGGTGACAACCGATTTGTCACTTGGTCTAGAAACGATTTCCCAAACCCCATTCTTCATGATGGATTTATATTCTTCTTGCATAGCCTTCTTCCATACTTTTTGATGAGCAGCTTCCTCAAATGTAGTTGGTTCAGTTTCTATTAGTTTTGTCTTGTATGCAGCATATCCATAATATCTTTTTGGTATTCTGCTTTCTCTAAATGTTCCTTTCACAGCTCCATGTCATTTGGCATCTTCAAAAGTAGCTTTTAACCAATTTGGCCTCTTCCTTGTGTCAGGTATGATCATAGGTTGAATAGGCTCACTTGGCCCTTCCTCTTCTTCTTCTTGATTTGTAGTTGGATTGTCGTGATGCTCTTCTTCTTCAAATAGTGGTATGTCTTCATCTTCGGAATCAATAGGTCCATAGGAATATCTTTGGATCTTTTGTTGGCACGATTTTCATCAAATATAACATCCCTGTGTACTAATATGTGTTCCTTACTTGATGTAGATTCTATATGCTTTTGAAGAAATATTGTAGCCAACGAAGATCCCTTTAATGCTTGTAGAATCTAGCTTCTTTCGTTTGTCCTTTGGAACATGGACATAGGTGGGACATCCAAAGATTCAGAGATGCTCCACACTGTTGAAGAAAGAGTAACTAGGTTCAGAATTTACAAATGTAATTTTTATCTTTGTACTTGTCAAGAAAAAGAAATATTATTTTTGTGAATTAAAAGAATGAGTTTCTTGCTCATTTCTTAGTAAATTTAAAGAGTCAATGTCATGCTCTTCTTGAGCTTATATGTAATGTAAATAAGTCAACCTAGTGTCTAGATCAAAGCCCTCCAAGACAAGCACCATCCCCTTGAAGAAGGCAGCAAGCAAAATGAATTATTAAGAACAGTCATGTCGGCCTGCAAATGAATTAACTAGAACAGTGATGTCGGCTCAATAAGAAGTCACAACCGTTCACACGGTCATGTCAGCTCAAATGCATAGGTTGACCACAAATGCGGCTAGGGTTTACGCAAAAGAAGGGAAACAGAACATGCATTCCTCTGAAGTTTCGGATGGCAGCTACAAGTCAAGGATCTGCATTACAGGAGTGAGGATCCTCTGCAATCTTTGGAAGGGTATGCCCTCTGTGATCCGCACTACAGGAGTATAATTTAGATGGGTAATTACAGTGAAAGTATTTTTGTGTCTCAACTATCTCATGATCATAGTCTCGACATACTAAACAAAGTCATGATACATACAAATCGAAGATGAAGTCATGGTCTCCGTATATTTGCAATGAAGATACACATCCTACATACTCTTTAGGAATAGTCACAGTCAGAGCGTAAGTTTGATGATCAAGATCTCGATGATCCCACAGAGACACACTCTATCTCATATTCTGGACGTAGTCATAATCTCGGCAAAGTGATTTCATGAAGATATAATTAGGAAGTTGTCGTCATAATGAAAGATTTTGGTGCAGTTTCAGTGTAAAGATTTTGTTGGTACAACTATGATCTCTGTAATAGTACAGTAATAATCTTAGTGAATGTACAATGATGATTTCAATAAATATACAGTGATCATATCAGTGAACGCAAAGTCATGATCTCAATGATAGAAGCAGCTATGAAGATCTCAATGATGACCTCGATGAAGCAACAATGATGATGATCGCAACAATGACACAGAAGAGGATTAGTGTCTTGGTCTTGGAGTGGCATAGTAGGTCAAGGGTTATGGTCTTGGTATTCGTCAATTGGAATCTCCATAAGAAGAATTTCGTGCAGATTTTCCTCTCCAAGAGGGAGAGGTTTTGGCCCTAGCAGAAATCCAAACATCTTGTGTTCTTGTCTCTTTGTTTTGGTAGCAATTTGATGAAGCAAACACACATTAATAATAAGAAGAAGATCAAGCTAAGATAAATTGCAAAAGCACTTCACAAATTGATATCAAGTCTAGAAGAATCACATTAATCTCATTTGCCCTAGATTCTTCAACATGGTATCGGAGCTAAGGTGTTGAAGTCAAGTAAAGGGCAGAAAAAGAGACATACAAGGATCTGTCTTCAAGGATATCAAAGCAGGTTGAAAGGATTAAAGGAGCAAGTATACAACAAGTAGGTCAACAACATTCATGGAGTATCAACTTCAGTAATTACAGTCATGCACTCAACCCATGCTCAGTTTGATGAAGTAGGTCAGTGAGCCTCACTTCTTGATCACTGAACTTTGTCCATGCCATAAAAGATAGTCTCAGGTATATATATATATATATATATATATATATATATATATATATATATATATATATATTGCAGAAGTAATCCAAGGAGTACCTCTTACAATCCATGATTACTTCACTGTCTCAGTATAGTTATTACATCAAGGCAGTTTCGGTGATGAGACAATCTATCTATACAGTGCCACCCACAATTCAGTTATGTTATTCATTGACAAGTTTGGGCTCTCAGTACATTGCCTCTCTACACAATGCACATAGACATCATTGTGCAGTGCCATACCAATATACTTGTCACAATCTCAAATTTTGTCTATGATTATGATCTCAATAGCATGGTGCTCAGATCAGATCATAGTATCACTAACATATCAACAATATGTTGAAGTCAAAAATACCTCAAAAATGAATTGGGAAGGTCGTGAAGCAATCTCGGTGATGTCAAGACCACTGATGTCATGGTGCTAAAAGGCCTCCAAGGAAGTCGTGCTAAGAGGATACTAATGATGGGCAGCGCAAGCAAAAGAAACATCAAGGTGAAGATCTCCTCTTCACACACCAAGTAAGTATCTTTCAATTTTATAATCAGATTTGGTTAAATGATTTCATGATTGCACGGGGATTTATAAATCGGTTAGATAACCAAAAGTCCTTGCATAGAATAAGGAGGATTGTCATAATCCTCGTAGAAAAGAGAAATCGTTGATATCTATGAAAAGGTCTATGAAGGTCAAGCATTGTTTGAATCCATCAAGAGATTCATAGGATTCATATGATATCACTCAAAAGTCCTATCATCCCTAAATAGTAGAAGATGAGACATAAAGAGAGATATCTAAAATGCTCGATATACTCTCGGAAATTAAAGTAAAGAAGGTCATTTATACCTACACAATAGTAAAAGTATCAAAGAATGAAGGAACAACTTCATGACGATCTAGAAAAGATTATGAGAAGGTAGTCATCATTGATGAGCAAGGTAACAAAATATCAATAAACAAAGAAGGTTACCTCACCCGGCAATTTGTGGTCTCTACGCTAGATAGAGAAAGACGAGTTGCAGTTTATAGGATAAAGGAATTCAACCCTGTGCAGAAAGGAAAAGCAAGGTTGGTCCTCAAGCAAAGGCAAAAATAAATATAGTAAAGACTCAATGCTATAGAAAGATTTTGAAAGCTCATATCACTAAAAGATGGAGGAAGCTAAAGAAAAGGGCCAAGGAAAGAGGGAGTATCAATCAAATCTCTCCTATGAGTAAGATAGTATCCCTCACAAAAGGTTCCTATCATAAGCTCCTAAATCTTGTAGTATAAGATATGACAATGATAATAAGATGCATCATGGCATCATGGAAGCATTAGAAACAAGAGATCGTGACATCACCATGAGAGTCATGAAGGACAAAATCCATGGCAAACAAACATGTAGGATATAAAGCTCTTGGGAACCTCAGTGAACATTGAAGAAAAGAAAGAAGTTATCTAAGGCAAAAAGGAAACATCTGCCAGTTGGGGATAGACAAGATCCTCAAAAATTCTCTGATGGAATCCTCATCGCAGGGTTCACTAATCTAGAGAGGAAGCAAGTGTTTCAACAAGAACTCCAGCTTATGGAATCCAATTGATAATGGTGTGATGACATGAAGCAGGTCAAGGGATTGAAGATCTTTCAATCAAGGAAGCTGCCGTGTGAAAATTCTATCACTGCAACATCTGATTTACTTTGCCTACTTATTTTCAATAAGTTATTTATGAAATTCCTTCAATAAACATTAAAATAAATTATGCTGCAGATATCACACCATAATACAGAAACAAACACATGCACAAGAATCAACACATCGATGCAGATATTTTGGACAACCATCTCTGGAAAAACCCAATGTGAGAAAACCGGTGCAACAAAGGAGGATTTTATTATTCAGCAATTCTTCAGTACAACCAGATGCCAAATTGGCTTACCCAACAGAGAGAAAAATTCTCCAGCACTTCTCCCAGTCTCAGCGTCAGCCTGGCTAACCTTTACGTAGCTCCCAGACACTCTGTGTCAGCCCTGGGCCTCTCAGCGTCACCCACGCAGGCCGTCTAGTGACTGTGCAGTCTCCTGCTGCCTAAGCGTCTGCCAGAAAGGCCCTGCGTTTGCCTCTCTTGCCTCTGTGTTGGTCTTTTGTTGTTGATTCTAACTCTCTGCTCCGTACTTGCTGCTTTCCAAACCACTAGTTCGAATTTCTTAGCTAACCCTGCTCTAGAAATCTAACTGACTGGTCTCCCTCAGTGTGTTGTCCAATTGACCCTCAAGCCTCTTCTTATACTTTTCTCGTTGGTCCATCAATGACAGAGATTAAGTCCCTAATCAACGACTAAGATTAGATCTGGCTTGATCCATGACTTTTGGACCATTCTAACTCAGTTTTATATTAATCCACATTAATATTTTATTTTCCATAAGTTTAGACTTAGGGACTCCATTAAAAATATTAATTATTTTAATATCTTCCAAACTGATTAGATTCTGCCCAAACCATTTCTGGGTCTTGGAGATCTCATGTGCTTTGGCCTCTCCACCAATTTTTGGTGTTAGAGCACATCCAATGCTACACCAAATCAACACTCCCTCTTAGCGATGACTGTGCTCTAGTAATACTCCTCACAGAGTATCACTCTGATCATCTGGCATCGGTCCCTGTGCTGATGCTAAGCCTCCCTACCCAACATCCTCTGCACTGCTGCATCCTGTACTATTGCCCATGGCTCTCCTACTGCCACTGCTGCATCTCTACGGTAACTCCCTCTACATCTGTGTTGTTGCTGGTCCTTTTCTCCCAACGTTGAATCCACGTTGCAACTCCCTCTGCATCCGTGTTGCTATCACCCCCATTTCTGCTGCTGAAATGGGTTCTTTATTATCCCCATCTTTTCCCTGAAGTAATCAAACTTTGTCCTTCCAAGGGACTTGGTGAGGATGTCCGCCACCTATTCTCCTGTAGAAGTGTAGCTCAATTGTACAGCTCCTTGTTGGACACAGTCTCTGACAAAGTGACACCGGATATCAATATGCTTTGACCGATCATGAAACATTGGATTCTCAAAGAGCTTGATGCAACTCTGATTATTGCACATGATCCTGGTCCCCTCCATTTTCCTTCTGAATAGGTTCACAAGCAGTTTTCTAAGCCATATGGCCTCACACGAAGTTGTGCTCGCCAACATATATTCTGCCTTAGATGAGCTCAAAGCCACGGACTTCTGTTTCCTACTGCACCAAGAATTCATTCCTGATCCAATGTTGAAATAGTACCCAGAGGTACTTTTCCGATCCACTGAATTTCCTGCCCAATCTGCATCAGTAAATCCACTCAATTTGATACCCTTACCCCTGGTGTACAGGAGTCCATAATCCACTGTTCCCTATAAATACCCAAGAACGTGTTTGGCTGCTGCCCTGTATGCCCTCTTCGGGTCCACCATGAACTCACTGAGGGTGTTGACAGCATAGCAAATGTCTGGCCTGGTATTGACCAGATACATCAGGGACCCTATGAGCTTCCTGTATAGGGTGGGATCAACATCCTTGTCTTCTGATGCATCAATCTTCTTCCAGTTGGTGATTATTGGAGTAGCCATGGGTCTACAGTCCTCCATTCTGAATCTTTTCAGGATTTCTGTAGCATACCTCCCTTGTCCAAGGAAGAGCTCTCATCTTCTGTTGCCAAACTTCCAACCCTAGGAAGTAATGCATTAGTCCCAAATCCTTCATATCGAATTTTGTGGCTAGATTCTTCTTGCAGTCCCTAATGAACCTGGATGATCCTGTCAAAAAGAGATCATCCACATACAATACTAAGATTAGCAATTCATTCTCTATAACCAGATAGTAAAGATTTGGATCTGCGTCACTCTTGACAAATCCCATCTTCTGCAAGTAGCCATCGATTCGACCATGCCATGCTCTAGGTGCCTATTTCAGCCCATACAAGGCTTTCTTCAATCTTCATACATGAGACTTCTTCTCATGTGTCTCAAAGCCCTTTGGTTGTTCAATGTATACCTCTTCTTCTATTACCCTGTTCAGAAAAGCCGTTTTGACATCCATCTGATGAATCTCCCACCCCATTTGAGCTGCAAGAGATATCACGGTCCTAATAGATGTATACCTGGCTACTAGGGCGAAGGTCTCCTCGTAGTCAATTCCTTCCTTTTGAGCATACCCCTTAGCCACAAACTTGGCCTTGTATTTCTCAACACTGTCGTCTGCAGCGTATTTGATCTTGTAGATCCATCTCAAACCTACTACTGATCTGTCTTGAGGCCTTGGCACTACCTCCCAGACATCGTTCACCATTATGGAGTTGTACTCCTCTACCATCACATCTAGCCAAACCTGATGTTGAGCTGCCTCCTGGAAACTAGCAGGCTCCCCATCCTGAGCTACTAATCCCTGATATCTATTTGGTTGTTTTCGCTCCCTCTTATTGTTTCTTGGCGCACCGATGAAGTCCTCTGCATCTCGCAGAATCTGACGAAGTTCCTTGCTAGTTCTTCCTCTGCCAGCAGGTGCTTCTGTTAGCTCCTCCTCATCCTGTGAATCTTCCTGATCCGAGGAAGAATTCTTTACTTTTGTTGGTTGAAGAGGTTTAACCAACAACTCTTCTTTTGACTGCTCCTCAGAAGGCATCTCACAAGATTTTCTGAAAGCCTTGTCCTCCATGAACTTTACATCTCGTCGAACCACTACCTTCTTGCTCCCTGGAAGATAGATTCTGTATGCCTTAGTGTTCTCTCTATATCCCACTAGATATCCCTTTTCCGCAGTTTGATCCAACTTTTTCCTCTTTTCCTCGGGTATGCGGCAATATGCTAAACTCCCAAATATCCTAAAATGACTGACTTCAGGTGTCTTCCCTGTGAAAACTTTCTCTGGAGTAATCTTTCCCAATGCCCGATGAGGAGTCCTGTTCTGAACATAGACTGTTGTGTTGCATGCTTCTACCCACAGGAATTTTGGCATATCCTGATCATACATCATGGCCCTAACTGCTTCTACAATAGTCATGTTCTTCCTTTCTGCTACTCCATTCTGCTCCGGATTGTATGGAGCTGTCCACTCTCTTCTGATGCCCTCCTTAGTGCAAAAATCAATGAAGTCCTTATCGACATACTCTCCTCCATTATTTGAGCGCAAAACTTTTATTTTCTTCCTAGTCAGATTCTCCACCAGAGCCTTGAACTCTTTGAATCGACAAAAAACCTTGTCCTTGGTTTGTGGTCATCAATGAAGGTAAGGAAATACTATGTACCACTAAAAGCTTTGGTGGACATAGGTCCACAGATATCTGAGTGTATCAATCCTTGTACACTCTTGGCCCTGTGTTTACTCCTAGGAAATGCTGCCTTGACATACTTTCCTAGAGCACATCCTCTGCATACATCATCTCGTTCCATACTAAGATTGGAACTCCTATTACAGTGCTCCTGAGAATTCTCGGAGCCCCATGGTGCAAATGTCCCATTCTTCTGTTCCATAGTTCATTCAAGTCCTTGTCCCCATTTCTGCCTATTAGTGCCATTGGTGATTCTAGTTGTAATCTGTACAACCTGTTACTTTTGATCCCAATCTACACTTTCTTTTTCTAGCTCGGGTGTTTGACGGTATACCTTATCCTTGATGAAGTAGATGTCATAGCCCTTGCCTTGAAGTTGCGACACAGAAAGTAAGTTCATCCCCAATCCTAGTACATGCAACACATTTGTAGCGCAAAACCGTTCTCCCGATTCTGTTTGAAAAACTATGGTACCCTTCCCTACTGGAGTACACTTTGCCTTGTTCCCCATGGTGATTTGAAAGTTCATCTTCCCTTCTCGATACTCTGAGAAACATTCCCTGATTCCCGTCATATACCAAGAGGCTCCACTGTCTATATACCATACTTCTGATGATGCAGAACTAGTCATACAAGCCACTTCTTCTTCCATCCTGGAAGCCAACATGGAGAAATCGAAATCTCTTGTGCAATTTTCTGAAAATCTGTGTGAGTCCCTTAACGTAAATGCCTTTGCATCATAGTCTCGACCCATAACTGATTTCCCTTCCTGTCTCTGATTATTCGCTTTGATACCATGTGAAAATTCTATCACTACAACATCTGATTTACTTTGCCTACTTATTTTCAATAAGTTATTTATGAAATTCCTTCAATAAACATTAAAATAAATTCTGCTGCAGATATCACACCATAATACAGAAACAAACACATGCACAAGAATCAACACATCGACATAGATATTTTGGACAACAGTCCCCGGAAAAACCCAATGTGGGAAAACCGATGCAGCAAGGGAGGATTTTATTATTCAGCAATTCTTCAGTACAATCGGGTGCCAAACTGGCTTACCCAATAGAGAGAAAAATTCTCCAGCACTTCTCCCAGTCCCAGCATCAGCCTGGCTGACCTTTGCGTAGCTCCCAGACACTCTACATCAACCCCTGTTTGTCTGCGTCAGCCTTGGGCCTCTTTGCGTCACCCACGCAGGCCCTCTAGTGACTGCGCAGTCTCCTGCTGCCTCAGCGTCTGCCTAAAAGGCCCTGCGTCTACCTCTCCTGCCTCTACGCTGGTCTTCTGTTGCTGATCCTCACTCTCTGCTCCGTACGCGTGTTGCCTCCTGTTGCACTCCAGACCACTAGTTTGAATTTCTCAGCTAACCTCGCTCCAGAAATCGAACTGACTGGTCTCTGTCAGTGTGTTCTCCAACTGACCCTCAAGCCTCTTCTTATACTTTTCTCGTTGGTCCATCAACGGCTAAGATTAAGTCCCTAATCAACAGCTAAGATTAGATATGGCTTGATCCATGACTTTTGGACCATTCTAACTCAGTTTTATATTAATTCACATTAATATTTTATTTTCCCTAAGTTTAGACTTAGGGACTCCATTAAAAATATTAATTATTTTAATATCTTCCAAACTGGTTAGATTCTGTCCAAACCATTTCTGGGTCTTGGAGATCTCATGTGCTTTAGCCTCTCCACCAAATTTCGTGGCTAGAGCACATCCGATGCTACCCCAAATCAACATGTTGGAAGACGCCTAGATTACCTAAAGGTAAAATGAGGTATGTATGCGTGTACTTAATTTTATAATGTCATGTCATATGGTTGCAGGTAATATAGATCATCACTTATCTTAAGAAGCATGGTCAAGAGAAAAGGGTCTCCTCCTCTGCAAAGGTGCAGAAAGGCATAAGTCACACTAGATGAAATCAACATAATATGTCCTCATATGAAGTATGAGGTGGTTGACTATAATTAAGAAACTCTAATTGAAAGATCCTAGGAATGAAATGTGTGAGGAAGGAAGAGATCGATATGCAACCCTGATGAAGGTGATCAACATCCAAAAGATCAAGAAGACTTGACTAAGGAAATCTCCCGGAGAGATATGAAGACTCTGATAATGAAGACCCTTGACAATGGATATCTTTGGGAGGTATGTCAACATGTATGTAGGATGTTGATACCTACAGGAAGATGTCATGATGAAGAGCCATCTCGTAAGGTATGATTTGATTTAATATGATGTTTTGATTTCTTGAATAATATCTGGATGAGTTCATGTAGTTCTACTAGAACAAGACTTGTAAGTACAAGTACAACCAGAGTTCATGCGATGGATGGAAACTCCTAAAAGAAGCATGGAGAGAAAAAGAAGTAGCCATATGAAGAAAGTTCTAGATGTATGCCAAGAAGGCCACTTTCCATGAAGAAAGGAATGACATTTCCATGAAGAAAGGAATGACATGACGAAATAATAAGGAAAGTGCTCAATGGCTCTTCCCTACAAGGAAGAAGCTCAACTAAATTTCATGACATCAAGGAGAGAAAGCAGTTGAAGAACCAACGAAGAAGTTGTTGATGTATAAAAGAGTCCCTAGTTAAGAGGGAGCTCTGACAGGTCCCTGATCAAGAGGGAGTTTGAATTAAGATCACCCCTAATTACAAAGGAGTGACAATTGTGTTTTTCGGTTTCCCTATCATGTGTCATGCACTAGACTAGGACTAACAGTCGTAAGTCTCGATGAAGGCCATGAATGGAAATGTAGACACATGATAGACACAACATTCTTGTCTTCTCTGGGGAAGAAAGAATGGGAGGATTGGGTAATCATCTGGCATCTGATACTCTTTAAGGATGTGTAGGGCATCCAAGATAAGAGTAGGCAAGAGGACCGATATTCTTTGAGGGCTGGGAACCCAAGATAAGAATAGTCCTAGAAGATCATACTCAGTGAACACCCGAGTGGGTATGAACCTTGAGAAACAATGATGAAGGTGTCTATAAATCATTGGTCTCGCCAGCATTGTAGCTCATGGTCTCATGGAGAGATGGAGTTGTTAGTCAAGGCCTTGCACTATGACAATGTTGATTGATATGATATTATACAGATGGGATTACCAATCTGATTCTTCTTATGAGAAATTCTTCAGATTGAGAATAACCAAGTACCATGGTAAATACCTCCCTAGTTAAGAGGGACTGTTGAAGAAAGAGTAACTAGGTTCGGAATTTGCAAATGTAATTTCGATCTTTGTACTTGTTAAGAAAAATAAATATTATTTTTGTGAATTAAAAGAATGATTTTCTTGTTGATTTCTTAGGAAAGTCAAAGAGTCAATGTCATGCTCTTCTTGAGCTTATATGTAATGTAAATAAGTCAACCTAATGTCTAGATCAAAGCCCTCCAAGACAAGCACCATCCCCTTGAAGAAGGTAGCAAGCAAAATGAATTATTAAGAACAGTCATGTCGGCCTGCAAATGAATTAACTAGCACAGTGATGTCGGCTCAATAAGAAGTCACAACCGTTCACACGATCATGTCAGCACAAATGCATAGGTTGACCACTATAAAAATGTGGGTAGGGTTTACGCAAAAGAAGGGAAACAGAACACGAATTCCTCTGAAGTTTCGGATGGCAGCTACAAGTAAAGGATCCGCATTATAGGAGTGAGGATCCTCTGCAATCTTCGGAAGGGTACACTCTCTGTGATCCGCACTACAGGAGTATAATTCGGATGGGTAATTACAGTGAAAGCATTTATGTGTCTCAGCTATCTCATGATCACAGTCTCGGCATACTAAACAAAGTCATGATACATACAAATCGAAGATGAAGTCATGGTCTCGGTATATTTGCGATGAAGATACACATCCTGCATACTCTTTAGGAACAGTCACAGTCAGAGCGTAAGTGTGATGATCAGGATCTCGGTGATCCCACAAAGACACACTCTGTCTCATATTCTGGACGCAGTCATAATCTCGGCAGAGTGATTTCATGAAGATATAATTATGAAGTCATCATCATAATGAAATATCTTGGTGCAACTTCAGTATAAATATTTCGTTGGTACAACAATGATCTTTGTAATAGTACAGTAATAATCTTAGTGAATGTACAATGATGATCTCAGTAAATATACAGTGATCATATTAGTGAATGCACAATCATGATCTCGATGATAGAGCAACTATGAAGATCTCAATGATGACCTCGGTGAAGCAACAATGATGATGATGTTCGCAGCAGTGACACAAAAGAGGATTGGTGTCTTGGTCTTGGAGTGGCATAGTAGGTCAAGGGTTATGGTCTTGGTATTCGTCAATTGGAATCTCCATAAGAATTTTGTGCGGGTTTTCCTCTCCAAGAGGGAGAGGTTTTGGCCTTGGCAGAAAGCCAAACATATTGTGTTCTTGTCTCTTTGTTTTGGTAGCAGTTTGATGAAGCAAACACACACACTAATAATAAGAAGAAGATCAAGCTAAGATAAATTGCAAAAGCACTTCACAAATTGTTATCAAGTCTAGAAGAATCACATTAATCCCATTTTCCCTAGATTCTTCAACACACACATGGTTTCCTTCCAGTGAATGCTTCTTCGGGTGTCATAATATCGAGGATTCTATGAGGACTTCTATTTTGTATATATACAGCGGTCATTGCAGCGTCTCCCCATAAAAGTTTTGGAATATCTTGATCAAAAATCATTGTTCGTATACATTCTTCAAGTGTTCTATTTTTCCTTTTTGCAACTCCATTATGTTCAGGATTATAGGGAACAATGAGCTCCCTCTGAATTCCTGCTTCTTTGCAATATGAAATTATTTCTTTTGAAGTGTATTCTTGTTAATTTTAGATAACAATGGTATGTTCTATGCTTAGCACAATTTACTTCAAGGAGAGAGAACACTGCTGTAATTTTTTGCGGTCAAACAGCAGCCAAACCTGAAGTCAACGCAGTTCAACCAGCCCAAAATTTCTTGATTGTTATGCCCAGCAATGCGACCTGAGAAAATCAAATCTTTGGCCCAAAAACCAAAGTCAAACTCAGTCAAATGCCCTTTGGTCAATGCTAGTCAAACCTGCTCCTGAAGTCTGAAATTCAGCCTATACTTTTCTACCCAGAAAATCGTCCTCCTTGACACGTGTGAGAGAGAGAGAGAGGTTGCCCAAGTTGTATGAACCAATCTAATGAAGAGAGAAGAAATGTGTGATTGAATGATGTCCGAATGAGGTGTGAGTTCTCTTCTAGTTATACACATCGTTGTGGGTGAAGAGACACATCCATTGGGTTCTTGAGCCAAGTTGAGGTTAACCTGAACAATTTGCACATGTGAGAAATAAATTCAAAATCACACTTAGGCTTGTCCGAATGAGATGATCTTTATATAAGTCTTTGTTGGCATTATGATATAGGTGTTGTCCTTGATGGCAACTCACTCAGATGACATATCACAGTGCAGCAGGGCAATAGCAAAGAATTAATGATCAGACTACAAAGAATGAAGAAAAAGAGGTATACGCAGGTTCACCTTGACAAATGTGCGTATACACGCGGTTTAACAGAACAAAAAGAGCATATAACATACATACGCACTTTCACAAGAGGGAAAGCGCGTACATGTTGGAAAACTAAGTTTTTGGTCCGAGGTATTTGGTCCATGGTATTTTGATCCATGGTATTGGTCCAAGGTATTTGGTCCGAGGTATTGACCCTAGGTATTTGTCCTAAGTGGTTTTGGTCCATGGTATTGAGAAAGGCCTAAAACTATAAAAGGAGGAGAAGATCATTAGGGCAAGGTGTGCAAGTATTGAATATCTGATGAAGTGTGAGATCCAGTATGCAGGTTATGGGTTTGTGATGCTTTGCTTGATCTGAACTAAGGATGCACCTATGTGGATGATGATGGATGATGGATCGGGATCTTAAGGCTTGGAATGTATTATCATTATGTGGTTTGATCATGGATAGACTAGATCTAAATACTGACGCATGTTTTATTCTGCAAATGTTATGATCTGGGTATGACTGAATTCTGAAATAGCTGTGA
The DNA here is from genome assembly GCA_031772625.1 of Pinus tabuliformis. Classification (NCBI taxonomy): domain Eukaryota; kingdom Viridiplantae; phylum Streptophyta; class Pinopsida; order Pinales; family Pinaceae; genus Pinus; species Pinus tabuliformis. The sequence goes on along the minus strand of CM062819.1, from coordinate 581,699,101 downwards.
AGTTTTTTAAGTTAGTATTTGCAGATCTGTACGCGGGTTTGCTTTGGTAAAAGTGCATATACACGCTAGTTCGGCTCATCAGAGTAGCGTATACATTATGAAATATGATATCTGAATTTGCAGTTGGTTCTAGTGGTTGTTGCAGAGTTTTGGGTTTTGCTCTGTGTTCTGGTGACTGTGTTTTGATGACAGGCCTTTAGTGATTCAGTTATGGGTGATTCAGAGATTGATGATTGAGTATTCAATGATTGGTTAATGCAATGGTTGTATTGCAGTGGTGATTGATTTTGAGCTTCAATGTTGTTGATGGGTCCAGTATGAAAATTGGATGAAACGTGACCTTCATATTATGGTGTTGTGTTCCAGGAGTATCCAGTATGAAAATCTATGAAATGTGGTCCCTGGAGGAAAAGAGAAGGTCGTAGCCTTCTGTAGGCTGGCGCCTACGTACTGGTAAACTTATCGGCCAATACAAAAGCCAGGGTGTTGGAGCTCCCTTCCAGTAGTAGCTGGAAAACGAGTGAAGGTTGGAGCCTGTTGACCTCTACTGGTCAACTACCCATGCAGTACCCCCCTTTTGTTGGCAGAAAGGGGCAGCACCTGATCTATGTGTCCAAGCCATCCTGCAGTCATCAGCAGTTGCATCATTTTGATTGTAAACCCAGTCTGCATGTATTAATTGTAAATAATCTCAGCAGACATGAGTCGTGTATGTGAATTGCCTAGGTGGACCTAACTTTCTAGTGGTAATCTACGTCCCGGAAGGTTTTTCGTCTCACCGATCCATGGATCGGCAGAGTTTTCCTTCAAACCTGACCCCAAAGCCGGGATGGATTTTGTCATTGGAATTTTAGGAGAATCCTAGTGTGTTGATCTGCTAGATTATAGTTGTGTCGCAGAACTGGGTGATTTGTGAGGGTCTGTATTAGGTGGTTTTGTCCCCTCGAGATGTAAATTGTAAAAGTCATGATGTAATGTGTCTTGAGGGTCGAAAAATGTTTTAAATCCCCTCATGAGTCCTGAGTCCTAGGTCCTAGGTGATGTTTCCAAAGGCTTAGTTCGATGATCCATGAATTAAAAAATTAAAAATAAATAAATAAATAAATAAAAATAATAAAATAAATAAAAAAGGTAATAAAATAATAAAAAAAATTAAAAAATTAAAATAAATAAAAAATAATAAAAAATTAAAAAATAGAGCAAAAACCCTAAATAATAAAATAATAATATTCTAAGTGAATGCATGCAAAATATTATTTTTTAATAAATCGACGGATGAGATCAAGAGATGTCTTGATCCTCATCAACAGTCGAGATCATTTCAGCATGGATCACTCGAACTAGCCGTTGGAGTCATTTCCTTTAAGTAGGGTGCTAGGGGTCAGTTCAGATCATTGGATCTGTGAGTCTAATACTGAAGAAGCTCTCTTGTAAATCTGTTTCTGGTTAATAAAAGAAGACTTTGGGGTCCATATCTTGCTGGTGTTACTCTCTTGAAATGCTGTGAGATCATTTCATTTTCTGCATATGTTATTTTCAGCCGTTAATAATAGCTTTTGTAGAGTATTGTGAGCACAGGTATCTTGTTCACTTGCTAGGGTTTGGGTGCTGTTAGGGTTTCTGAAGTAATGGCAGGTATCTCCATTACTTCCTGAGATCTAGCAGCATTTTTGCCCTCTTTACTGATGGTTGTTTTGAGCTGTGCAGAAAACATTTTCTGAAGGAATTTTGTGGGCGTTCGGGGAAGTTCTCGGCTGAACCAGCCAACTCCCGCAAGCATTTTTTGCTGAGCCCAGTTGGATTTGATCCTGGGTCTATCATTCGGTTTATTTTTCTAAGTTGCATGAGAGATTTTCTGAAGTTCTTCACAGTGACAATCTGAAATCTTTGTTTCTTTAAAATATCTCGTGCTTATTGCTGAATCTGGCTGTTAAGGGGCCAAATCTGTAAATTAATCAGCATTTCTAGGGTTTTAAATTTTTGCTTTACATAGATTTTTTTTATTTGGGTTTTGTTTTCTTCTTTTTGCAGGTATAGGGTTTTGCCAATTGCAGGACCACCGTCAGAAGCATTTTGAACGTATGAGCCTCTGCCGTCTCCTTAAACTGCAAACGCATATCAATCTGAGGGTCAAGCAGCAAAGCATTTGCCGCCACGCAGGCCAGTCACTAAGCGAAATCAGTTTGGATAATCTGCAAACTCCAGCGTGAAAGATTTCAAATAAAGCATCAGTTAGTATTTGCGTAGAAGAATGAACAGTTTCGCTTCCGCTTCTCCCTCTAAATGTGACGGTGATTCACCTGAAGACGTCTCATTCTTCAGCGCAGAGTTTTGAGGTCAGTTCTCCTGGTGCAAACGTGATCAGGTAATTTCAAACTGCGCTCCAGGTTTTCATCGACTCCATTCTCAAAAAAAAAAAAAAAAAACGAAATTTCGAAAGAATAATAACGTGTCTCAGGTTTTCCTTTTTGGCATTCGAACTTGCGTCTGAAATTTTCGATGAACCCGTCTGCGTGATTTCCTGAAGGGCATTTGCGTGGTTATCTCTAGCGTTAATTTTAATGTAGTGTAATTTTGATATTCAGCGTATGCCATTCAATTTATACATCTGCGTAATTTCTTTAGAAACCGTATGTCTGTCTGGCTGATCCATTTTACGCCGAACCCGTCATCGCACAGAGTGTCTTTGGTTTACGCCTTAATGTATCATGTTATTTTGCTTTGCAGTCTTTTTCGATTTAGGGTTTCCATTTACGATTTTTTGTTGATGCGTTTTGATCCGATGCATTTGCGTTTAGACGTAGGCTCTTTTTAATTATTTTTTGTTTTAGTTAATTATAGATTCAAAAAATCAAAAAAATAAAAATGTGTGTGCTTTAGTTTTTATATTTTAATTTAGTCTTTTAAATTTAAATTAGATTTTTTGATTTGGTTTTAAAATAAAAAAGAAAAAAAAAAAAAAAAATTATTTAGTTTTTAGGCTTTGGTTTAATTTTCATTTTAAATTTTTATAATTGTTAGATTTTGTCTTTTCTTTAGATTTTTTCCTTTTTAGATTTTTAACAAAAAAAAAAAAAAAAAAAAAAAATTTGAAAAAAGATTTAAAAATTTTTGAAAAAATATTAAAATTTTGTGGAAAATTAGTTTTGCCAGTTTCAGTGGTTTTTCATGTTATATCTTTCATGCTGAATTTTCAAGTCGAGATGTGAAGTTGATATCTGGTTAATGGTTTATGATTCGTGGTGGTTTCATTTTTTGAAAATTCTCAATTGCTGGACATCGTTTTCATCATTCTAAGAGCATTGTGATTTAGCTGATGATAGATGATTGCTGTTCATGGTCCATATTTTTATATCATTTAACAAGTAATCGTTTTAACTACAATCTCTTAAGGCACTGGTCTGCTCAATTAATTAAATCATTTTAGTGCTTATCTTGATCGTGTCTCGTGTCTCGTGTCTCCCAACCAACTGGTCTACAGTTGGTCTCATCATCTCACCGGGACTACCCCCCTTAGCCGCGGGAGACAGGCTTAAACGGAGGGATCGGGGATCAGAGTGACAGCCCCCGGTCTGAGCGTTGTCGTGTCAAGCTGCGCAACAACAGAGCCTTCAGTAGGCCGGTGCCTACGTACTAGTAAACAGATCGGCTAGTACAAGAGCTAGGGGGTTGTAGCTCCTTTCTAGTAGTAGCTGGAGAACAAGAGAAGGTTGTAGCCTTCTACAGATGGGTGCCTACGTACTGGTATGAGTCTGCACCAGTACAAGATTGTAAACAAATTTTTCTTATATTAAAAAGAAGACAACAGCAGGTGGTTTTTGTCCCGCATTGGGTTTCCACCTTAAAACTTGGTGTTCATGTGTGTTTCTTATGTGTGATGGTTTGTTTTGTTTTTACTACACCTGGTCACTGTTTATATGGTTAATGAAGCACTGATGCACTGATTAAAGATCAACATATGATGAATTAACTGAATCATAAGTTTGTTGGATATACGCTAGTTGCCTTAAATACAGTTGCGTGTACACACGAGTTCTCTTCACTGAAGTAGCGTATATGAATCTGATTATGGAAATGAAAAAGTTATTGATTTGCTAATACTGATTCACCCCCCCCAGTATTATTTCCAACAATTGGTATCAGAGCAGGTCCTTTGGTAGAAGCTTGATCGCTTGAAGGAGATCCGTAGAACAATGGGAAAGAAGCTAAAGAAGAAAGCGCCTCAGAAGAAGAAGACAGCTCAAAGGAACAGCGACAGCAGGAGAGACAATTGGCCGTTAGGTGGAAGCAAGTATTCAGATTCCGAATCACCTCAGATTGAAGATGAACAAGCAAATGAAGCATCAGATAAAATCAGAGATCAACAAGATCTATTTAACAAAAGGGAGTGTGCCTTCAAAGAAGAAGTTACCAGATTAAAAGCTCAGCTGGAGGAAGGAAACCAATGTTCCACCAAGGTTCCGGGACGAGGGGGCGAGGGAGCAAGGAGGCACGGGAGCAGCCTATGCAAAATCTCCCCACCATTTTTTAGGAAACCTGGGGGAGCGTCAGGGTCTTAAAAACTTGTAAATATAAAATATAATTTATTAATTGAGTCCACTATGACAATTGGGTTTGAATTGAAAAGCTGCAAAGCATGATCATTGATATGAATATCATTATCTAAATTATTAATATCATATAAATTTAAAATTCTAATTTATAATCATACATCATAAACTAAACAATCTAAATTCAATCCCAATTTTACCCATAACAATCAAATCTAATGTTTTCTTTTAGACCTGCAAGAACAACTTTATAAAGCACGGTGTGAAATTAAGGATGAGCCGCTTAGCAATACAATTTTTCTCACAAGCCACGACAATCTTCCCTCAAAATCCTTAGCTTCTTACGGGATTAAAGGCCATGCGTTCTGAGTGGGCATTGCTTCAAACTTTCAAGAACTGTTGTTGCTTAATAACATAATTATATTCATTTCAAATCTCCAGAGATCTCGACAATTCTGCTAAACCAGACACATATATTAAGTCAACGACAGAAATCGCTGTATCTATAAAGTCATCAAAAATACAAATATAATGCTAAGAAGGGAGCGTCTTTAGTCAACCACTTTCTTCCAACGTGTATATACATTCTATATGAAAATTTCATACACCATTTCGTCAAACGAATACGCACATCCTGGAGTTTATGTATATATATTTGGAGTGATCAAAATACGGTGTTTTCCAGCGATATAGGAATGCGAGTGACGTTATTTAAAGAATATGAGGGTGGTGCGTGTACTTATACCTTGGAGACTCTGGTATCTAGAAATATTAACAATTATATTACTTATTAGTGACGGGGTTGAGCCGTTTCTTCATCCTGCAACAAAACGTGCTCTACATATGTGAGATCAGGATACGACTTGATGTTGGAATCTTACACCCTGTCATATTATCAACCTCCAAAACGTTAGCAGTGGAAGATGTAGACGGGAAACGACCCCCCTCGTCCCCCTTTTCGGAAACGCCCCCTCAGGAAAGGGAAACGACCCCCTAGCACGTCCCCCTGAGTTTCCTCATTTTTGGGAGCGTGGGGAAACGTCCCCTACTCGTCCCCAAGTCCCCGGAGCGCAAGGGAGCAAGGAAACTAGACCCCTAGGGGGTGGGGGGGGGGGCGAGTCTGCGTGGAACACTGAAGGAAACAAAGTAAGGAAGCAGCTGCAGGATGAAGTGATATCATTAAGAAATGAAATAAATGATCAGAATTACTATGTAGCTAAGATCCTCTCTCTAAAAGAAGATCTTGAAAATAAGCAGAATGAAGAACTACCTCAAGCAGATGAAGAACAAGAAAATGAGATTCTCAAACTAAGGCAACAAGTGGAAGAAGGAAGAAAGACTGAAGAAATCTTGAAGAAGCAATATCTGGAAAAGGAAGAACAACATCAGGTTGAGGTAAATATCTTAAAAGGTAAATTAGAAGAAAAGGATAAATTGTTACGATTTCAAGACAGTACTAAGATTTTGGATAATATTCTTAGTAGTCAAAGGTCTCCTACCATCAAAACTGGTCTTGGTTTTCATGAATATGTTGAAGGTGAATCTAGCTCACAAGGTGAGGCAAGGAACTCTAATGCAAAATCTGAAATGCTCAACAAGGAGATGAGAGGTCAACCCCATCAACAACCAAGGAAAGAAATTATTCAAAGAAAATCTTTTACTCCTAACTGTGGAAGTGATGGTTATTTCCTCAAATGAATAATGTTGAATGTTTTATATGTCATAACTTTGGACATGTTGCAGCGAGATGCAGAAGTAGAATGGTTCAAGGCCGTCACATAGAAAGATCATCAGCTTCCAGTTACTTTAAGGGATATTGTTTTTCTTGCAAGATGTTTGGTCACAAAGCCATTAACTGCCAAAGAAGGAATATGAAACATATAAGATGTTATGCATGTAACAAATTTGGACATATAGCAAAGGAATGTAGGAGCAAAGTTCGGGCACCATACCAAAAGGAGAAAACATCATCACACTCGAAGATATGGAAAAAGAAGGAAGTACAATCAGGAAGATGTGGCATAACACAGTGTACAAACATAACAGACTCAAGGGGAACTAAAAGTGTGAAACTTCAGTGTTCTAAATCTCATACGCAAATTTCATGAAGACAAGTCGCGTATATACGCGAATTTGAAGTTGCACAGTCGCGTACATGTTAGTTTGAGGAAAAGCAGTGGGACAGACTCAGAAAAAGGGGTCTGATATGGTTCAGTCAATTATCTACTCTGTTTGATGATGGTTACAATCTGCTGATGATGTGTGGAAATGTGTTGATACTCATAAGATGTTATCCTCACAAGTTAACTTGATGTATATCTGATTGATGATGATGCCTTGATACTTCTTACTGTCATATGCAATGATCAGATCTGACAACGAACAGGTGGAACGGGTTTAGGGGGAGAACATGCTATGCTTCTAATAAAGCATTGTTGGCATTATGTTTAGAAGTCTTTGGTACCTAATCAATGATGATAGGTTGATACTCACATATGTTGATTATCATGGTTGATGTTCCCTAGTGATGATATAATGAAGGTTCTTGTGGAAAGATCATGCAGTTCTTGATAATGATGTCTATGGTGTTTTCACATAAATATGATATGATATGAATGATTGTGTGCCACCGCTAGGAGATATGACATATGCTTAGTTGATTCATGGAAGGTTATGATAAGGCTCTTTCTACTAAGGAAACGAAGCAAGTTGATCTTGATGAGATCAAGAGGATGAGTTGATATATGCAGACTTACTTTGACACAGGTTGATGATATTTTGGGAACTAATGATGGACATATACAGGTTGTTGATGTTGCTAACAGATGCCTATGGTGCAAATCATATATGGTGTATGATAGTTGCTGATGGCTATCATGGTCTTGTTTAGGTCTTTGGTCTAAATGTCATGTATATCTTTTAAAGACCCATGAGTCATATGATGTAATTTGTACCCCACTATGCATGGGAAGGATGATGTAATAATTTCTATTTCAATCATGTATAAACATTTGGTATATCCCCACTTAGTTGGGAGATTGATGTATGTATGAGTCATTGGTGTTAGGAAGGTCATACTCACTTAGTTGAGTTGTAAAGTCATGTTATTTTTTTGAAAAATATTTTTACAAACTCTGCATGTGCTCAGAGGGAGCATGGACGGTTTAGTACATCTTAGCATGTACAAAGGGGGAGCTCAATCAGATAATTCAGCATGTACTCAGGGGGAGCATGGACAGCATAATGTATATCAAAAAGGGGAGAATATTTTGGTCCGCCCTTTGCCCTTGATGTCAAAGGGGGAGAGTGACTTGGTGTTGTTGTTGCCATCAAGTCCAAAGGGGGAGATTGTTGGCATTATGATACAGGTGTTGCCTTTGATGGCAACTCACTCAGATGACAGATCACAGTGCAGCAGGTCAATAGCAAAGAATTAATGATCAGACTGCAACGAATGAAAAAAAAGAGGTATATGCAAGTTCACCTTGACAAATGTGCATATACACGTGGTTTAACAGAACAAAAAGAGCGTATAACGTACACATGCACTTTCACAAGAGGGAAAGCGCGTACATGTTGGAAAACTAAGTTTTTGGTCCGAGGTATTTGGTCTATGGTATTTTTTATCCATGTTATTGATCCAAGGTATTTGGTCCGAGGTATTGACCCTAGGTATTTGGTCCAAGGTATTTGTCCTAAGTGGTTTTGGTCCATGGTATTGAGAAAGGCCTAAAACTATAAAAGGAGGAGAAGATCATTAGGCCAAGGTGTACAAGTATTCAATATCTGATGAAGTGTGAGATCCAGTATGCAGGTTATGGGTTTGTGATGCTTTGCTTGATCTGAACTAAGGATGCACCTATGTGGATGATGATGAATGATGGATCAGGATCTTAAGGCTTGGAATATATTATCATTATGTGGTTTGATCATGGATAGACTAGAGCTGAATACTGACGCATGTTTTATTCTGCAAATGTTATGATCTGAGTATGATTGAATTCTGAAATAGCTATGAAGTTTTTCAAATTAGTATTTGCAGATCTGTACGCGGGTTCGCTTTGGCAAAACCACGTATACACACTGGTTCGGCTCATCAGAGTAGCGTATACATTATGAAATATGATATCTGAATTTGCAATTGGTTCTAGTGGTTGTTGCAAAGTTCTAGGTTCTGCTCTGTGTTCTGGTGACTGTGTTTTAATGACAGGCCTTCAATGATTCAGTTATGGGTGATTCAGAGATTCATGATTGAGTATTCAATGATTGGTTAATGCAATGGTTGTATTGCAGTGGTGATTGATTTTGAGCTTCAATGTTGTTGATGGGTCTAGTATGAAAATTGGATGAAACGTGGCCTTCATATTATGGTGTTATGTTCCCGGAGTATCCAGTATGAAAATTTATGAAACGTGGTCCCTGGAGGAAGAGAGAAGGTCATAGCCTTCTGTAGGTCGACGCCTACGTACTGGTAAACTTATCGGCCAGTACAAGAGCCAGGGGGTTGAAGCTCCCTTCCAGTAGTAGCTGGAGAACGAGAGAAGGTTGTAGCCTTCTGCAGGTGGGTGCCTGCGTACTGGTATGACTCTGCACCAGCACAAGATTACAAGTTTTTCTTATATTAAAAAGAAGACAGCAGCAGGTGGTTTTTGATCCTGCATTGGGTTTCCACCTTAAAACTTGGTGTTCATGTGTGTTTCTTATGTGTGATGGTCTATTCTGTTTTTACTGCACCTGGTTACTGTTTATATGGTTAATGAAGTACCTATGCACTAATTAAAGATCAACATATGATGAATTACCTGAATCATAAGTTTGTTGAATATACGCTAGTTGCCTTAAATACAGTTGCGTGTACACGCAAGTTCCCTTCACTGAAGTAGCGTATATGAATCTGATTATGGAAATGAAAAAGTTATTGATTTTCTAACACTAATTCACCCCCCCCTCTCAGTATCATTTCCAACAGTCTTGGACCTCTCGAAAAGAGGAATCCAATGCAATCATCATCTCCATCAAATGAGTTGTCCCAAGGTGGAATTTGGCCCTAATTGTCAATTTTAACACTCCCTCTCAACTAGGGAGAATTCCACCTGCCAATTCATTTGTCATCATCATGCCATCTTGTCATCATGTACCATCTTTGTCATCGCTGCCTTGCTCTGCTGAACCATGAAGTAATAGTGAAGAAGAATTGGTCGAGAGTGAGCCACAAGACCTTACCACTCTCCACTGACAAAAGTCAGTCCAGAGGTAGAACCTCAAATGATCCCAGATCAAGTTATTGTGTTCCATGCATCCTAGTCATAGGTAGTACGGAAATACATGATGTGTCCATCAGTAGTGCTATGGTCCCTAACCACTTTCCCAATTCATTGGCTAGATGAGAGGTACTTCCCATGAGTCCTAGACTCCATGGGTAGGATGTATGCTGGGGCATCGGCAGGAGAAGGTGAACCACTCATCCTTCTCGTATGCCATAGGAGAAGGTGAACCACTCACCCTACATACATGTGTCCGCAATCGTAGGGGAAGGTGAACCACTCACCCTACATACATGTGTTTGCAATCGTGGGGGGGTGAACTACTCACCCTACACACATGTCAACCATCATGGGGTATCACAGGGGAAGGTGAACCACTCACCCTGTACATAGTGCACCACTTGGGGAAGGTGAACCACTCACCCTATGATCGCTCACAACTCCAAGAAGTACCTCAAGCCCCAAGGAGCTCCTAGAGCTTAGTGTCCAACTCATGCAGGACCCTCATAGGAGGGTCTTTCCAAGACTCCAAGTATCTCTCGAAAGGTTAAGAATTTGACCTTCCCTAAGGGCTTTGTGAGAATGTCTACAACCTGGTGATTTGTCCTGATGTGATGGAGCCTTATTGCTCCTCGTTGTACCATATCCCAGATAAAGTGGTACCTAATATCAATGTGCTTGGAGCAGTCGTGGAACATGGGATTCTTTGAAAGGCATCCCACTTTGTTTGTCGCAGAAGATCACAGTGGTATCCAACCACTGTTTTACAACCAGGCGGATTCAACTCGGAAACGGCTGAGTCATACCGAGCCGTTAAAAAATTTTGTGACCAGGCCAGCAACCCGGCTCGGTTGACCGAGTCAACTATGACTCGGCCGAGTCATCCAATGACTCGGCCGAGTCATAGTTGACTCGATCAACCAGGCCGGGTCCGTATTGACCAGGCCGAGTCAATGAAATGCGGCTGGGCAGGCATAAAAGACATAAAAAAATTCATTTTTTTGGTATTTTTCAAATGTTTAATGGAGTTTAAGGATTCCAAACTGTTTAATGCAGTTTAAGTCACATATGTTTTAATATGGAATCGAAATCTGCCATATATCTATTATCACTGTTGACTATTCAAGTGTGAAGGGAGCTGAGTTTTGCTGTATGTGTTTCCTCATTCCACAATTATTTCAGATCGTGTCCATTGTTGGAGTGACATGGTTATGCACTGATTTTCTGAGCTGAAGAGTGAAAGGGCTGATATCACTATCATTGTTGAAGATACCAGTGGTCAATCCCTTTGAAATAAGCCCAGGTTCTTCATATCTGTTTAATGTACAGATCTTATTACAGCTAGTAAATCTGATATCTAGATTCTATATATCAGTCTATATATAAGGTATCGTCCAAATTACAATTGAAATGTCAAACGATGCCCTGGATGAGGGCCTACTCTTGCACTCAACAGAATACCTAAGAGACTCAAAGTTACAAAACAAATTAATGCAAAAAGGACCTAAACAGTACTATGTTGCTGGTTATAAGGCCTAAAATCTGCAGTTAATATAACTTTTCCTCAAGCCCTACTACACATGTCCGAGCCCTAAACACTTTACTTGAGTCTTCAGTGCAAATGATTATCCACATTCAAGCATAAGTCCTGTAGTTCATTGTTAGTGGATGTCGAGTTCTTTGGAGCAGGTCTGTAATAAAATTCTGGGTGTGCAATTGAAAAGGAATCCCAACCGAATCACAAGGGAAAAAGGAAGAGAACATATCTTAAGGATAAAAATTTAAAATAACCCTAGACTCAAGGTAAAACAACACCAACGGATCAAAAATACAATAAAGTTCTGAAATTATACTCAAAGAATTACCCAAACAAATTCCATTGGAAATTTGGAACACACAAAGGAATACAATTTGAAACCCTTACCTTAACACCTAGAGCTACTGTATATTTTTTTCACTGTTCTGATGATGATGATCCAGACTCCAGAGATTGGTCGAGATGATCTTGGCTCCTCTGGCAGTAGCTACTAGCCAGTAGTAGTGTAGCTGCTAGCAGTGCTGCAGTAGTACTAGTATTGGAGTCTGGTCAACATCACAGTTTACTTTTGTTGTAGAGGCCATTTCTAGCCTCCTTGGTTATTTGTATTTTGTTTTGAGTCTTTGATCATGTATGACAGTTGACTATGTATTGCCATTGGGTACCATTTTGATATAATGGATTGGTTCATGAGCCTACTTTGATCATATGTTGTCTTCCATCTATATTATAATGCTGTGTGTTTGGACTTTGGAAACATGAATGAAAATCTTTAAAATTATGTTTAAAATATTTAAAATTATGTTTTTTAATAAAAAAATAAATATTTAATGTATTTTTTACAACGACCGAGTCATTGAAATCGAGCCGGCCGAGTCATTACCGTTTCGGAGTCGGAGTCGGAGTCGATCCTCGGCCGAGTCGGAGTCGGAGTCGGAGTCGTAAAACATTGTATCCAACACATGCTCTAATAGCTCACTAAAGAGCTTCCTCAACCAAACAGCTTCACAAGAGGCCATACTAGCAGCAATGTATTCAGCCTCGGTGGTGCTTAAAGCAACCAATTTTTGCTTCCTGCTCAACCAAAATATTGAAGCAGAACCCAAAGAGAAGCAACACCTAGACGTGCTCTTACGATCCACCACACTGCCAGCCCAGTCAACATCAGTATATCCATGTAGCCTCAAATTCCTAACAGTGTATCTCAAACCATAGTTGATTGTTCCATGGAGATATCTCAAGAGATTCTTGGCAGCAATCCAATGTATGTGATGATGCTCAACCATAAATTGACTCAATGTATTCACAGCAAAGCATATGTCCAAATGAGAGTTTACGAAGAACATCAGGGCCCCCACAAGTTGTCGATACTCAGAATGATTTGCCAATCTGGGCCCAGCAACACTCCCACATAGCTTCTTGAAGTTGAGTTCCATCGGAGCAGACATGGACTTGCATTCCACCATCCCACTTCTATCGAGTAGCTTCACAATGTATTTTCCTTGAGAAAGGAAAATCTCACGTGGCTTTTGTCAGACCTCCAAGCCTAGGAAGTAGTGCATCAAACCTAGGTCCTTCATCTCGAATTCGGAAACCAACTCCCTCTTGCATTGATAAATGAGAGGGTCTGCACCTGCCAGAAAAAGATCATCCACGTAAAGAACCATTATGGCAATAAATTGAGATGGCATCATACTAGAAGCATGAAACGATAGCAGAAATAACAATTTGCATGGTTGAAGCAAGTCATCTAGCAAGATAGGAAGGTAAGAGATCATCATACCTCATCATCACTAGAAAGAAGTATTTGCAGAATAAGGATCACCAAGATCCTCCATCGGAATCTTTGTTGAAAAAGGTTCACCCCTACTTGGAAGAAGCCAGTGTTACATAGATAGTCTACATTTCACCTAATGTGGGATCCACAATTTAGAATGATGAAGGTATGGTGACAGAGAAGTGCATCATGACAATTTAGTTGAAGCATTTTCATGTTCAAGCAAGGGAAAAGAAGTTGCTAAAGGAAGTCTAAATGACCACATGAAGGAAGAGGCATAAAAACAATATGCCTTGATCTCTTCTACATTATGACATGATAGAATCAACATCATATGACCTCATGAATAATATGAGGTGATGGGCAACAATTTTTCCTATACAAGAGGAGCTATGTATAGAGATCTCGAGAAAGCAGTATGTGAAGAAGATGAAAGGAGAGTTCGTGAAGATGTGTCTACAACTACATAGATAGTATGGATAATCAACATCTAATGTTAAAAGGGATTGGCTATGACATCTCCATGAGGAAATTATGAAGACTCTGATAAGTATGATGAAGAAGGAGAACCTCGGTAATGGAAGCCTTGGAGATGGATTCATATAGAAAAGGATGTTGATGTTGCAAAAGCAGATGTTATGACAAAGGACCATCATAAAGAGGTAATTTTGATGTTCACTTTTGATTTTTGAAAAAAAAATTGTTGATTTGTGGTAGCATCGGATGTTCTCTAGCCACGAAATTTGGTGGAGAGGTTGGGGCACATGAGATCTCCAATACCCAGAAAGGGTTTAGGCAGATTGTAAACAGTTCAGGAGATATTAAAATAATTAATATTTTTAATGGAGTCCCTAAGTCTAAACTTAGGGAAATTAAAATATTAATGTGGATTAATATAAAATTGTGTTAGAATGGTCCAAAAGACATGGATCAAGCCATATCTAATCTTAGCCGTTGATTAGGGACTTAATCTCAGCCGTTGATATGTCAACGAGAAAAGTATAAGAGGAGGCTTGAGGGTCACTTGGAGAGTACACCAGATGATCAGTCATTCTATTCTCTAGAGCGGGGTTTGCTAAGAGAGATAGAATCAGTGATCGAAGTTGCAGCTGAGGGGCAGTGAGTACAGAGAGACAGAGAGGCAGAGATAGTGTCGGGAGATCAGCGCAGGAGCCAGAGAGAGTGACGCAATAGCAGCCAGGGCTCACATAGAGGCAGCCAAGAGCTGCGCAGTGCTTCAGAGAGGCCAGCGTTGCTGACGTAGAGGGCCAGAACGCTGACGTAGGGCCAGCGTTGGGTAGAGAGAGGCTGACGCAGTCCAAAGAGGCAGACGTTGGGGTTTCTGGGGTAGATTGGAGTTGAGGAGCTGCCGGAGGGTTTATCCGGGGTTTCAGCCGGGACATTTGTCTCAGACTGAGAGGTACCACTGCCAAGGAAATTCTCTGTTGGGTAAGCCAAATTTGGCACCCAGACTGTACTCAAAAATATTGCTTAATAAGAAAACCCTTAGATAGACGCACCGGTTTTCCCGCATTGGGTTTTTCCGGGGACATTGGTCCAAAAATAATGGTGTCATTTTGTGTGCTTGTTTCTGTTTCCTTCAGTTGATGATCTGTAATATGTTGAGCATGCACTAGTGTTTATTTTCAGTATTTACATTGTAAATAACTTGTTAAGTAACGGAACAAGTATGTAGGAATAAATAAGTAAAGTGCATGGAGGGTTTCTAACTAGTAGACTTAGAAACTTCAACAAAGATCTAGTTGGATTGAAATAGGGCTACCATCAAAAGGGAAGGAACACAACTTGGAAGAGGTAGCAATATGAAGGATAGCCAAATGATGACAAAGAAGGTCACTTTCCAATGATAAGAAGGATGACATGACTAGCAATAATTGATTCACCACTATGTTTCGTTAAAGGAGAGTGACGAAAAAGATGGGCGAAGCCCTATGAAGAATTTATGGAAGAAGATGGCTCCATGGTGTAGAAGTTGAAGTTTATTCATGACATTATAATGCGGAAAGAGGAGCCTTACAAGAAGCTAATAGTACCATGATCTCCACGAAGAAATAGATAGTTATTGTTGAAAACAAGTCCCTAGTTAAGAGGGAGCTTGGGTATACTCCTTTCATGTAAAGGAATGAGTAGATCCTCCCTAGTTGAGAGGGAGAGATAGACACATCACTCTTCTCTTCACATCATGAAGAAAGAATGGAGGATTGGATAAGCATCTGAGACTAATATTGATACTCTTTGAGAATGAGGTAGGGCATCCAATAGGCAAGAGTAGTCGAAGAGGAGATTTCTTAAGGATGTGTAAATCCAAGAGGGGAATGGTCCTAAAAGGACATACCTTGTGAACATCCAGATGGTGTATGTGCCTTGAGAGACAATGATGAAGGAGTGGAGAGAGTTGTCAGTCAAGGCCTTGCTATATGACAATGTGGGTTGATATGATCAGATGCATTGATATAAGCTGAAAAGATAGCTTATGAGATGGCTTATCAATCTGACTCTTCTTATGAGATTTCTTCAATATGAGAATGTCCATGTAACATCTATGTATCATGAATACCTCCCTAGTTAAGAGGTTGAAATTTGTAACTAGGTTCGGTCTTCATAATATCTTATGTATTCTTGATGTAAAAGAGAAAGAAAAATTATTATTGTTGTTTTATTAGCATGGGTTTTATGCTCTAGGTCAATTTTTTTTAGGTCAAAGCACCCATTGTGTGCTTCTAGGTTTTGTCATAGAGTCAAGAAGTAAAAAAGTCATTGTCATATGTAATGGACCTCATTGGGCATCTTGTATCAAGTCAAAATAATTTAAGTTGAGTCAAAATGTGTCAAGTCTCCCTCCAAGACCAAGTCGGCCTGCAAGGATGAAGTCGGCATCATGAGGGCAATTCGTACTCCAAGAAAGCCTATATATAAGAAACATTCGACCTCATTTGAGGAGGGTAATCTAGGCAAGTTCGATCACAAGAAGAAAAATTTTAAAGCAAGCAAATATCAAGGAAAGACTAGAAGACAACAAAATCTGAATTTTTGGGTCAATTTCTTTCACACGTGCAAAGAAGAAGCCAGGGATTCTACAAATACAAAGGATGAAATTTCAAATCTCAAAAGAGGGCCAAAATCTATAGCCAAAAGGCAAGACACATCATCCATTTGTCTAAGAAAGAAGAAGCAAGCCAAGCGAAGAAGAAAGGAGGCTTAAATTAGCCTCTCTATCCCACACGTGCAAAGTAGCAGTTGTTGCAAAAGGGCCGAAAATTGCAAACCTGCAGGGAAGGCTGAAATTTGTAGCTGGGGGGCAAAGTTGTAGAAAGTAGCTTTGGGTCGAAGTTGCAGAAGTTGCTTGTGGATTGAAATTACAACAGTTGTTGAAGGGTTGGAATTTGTTGAAGGTTGAATTGGTCTTGGAGGGGTCTCAGTCTTGGGTCTAAAGGTCTTGGAATTCGTCATTTGAAGATTCTATAAGAAGAGAAGAATTTATGGTGATTTTTCCTCTCTAGAAGAGGTTTTGACCCTAGCTAGCAGCCTACATGTTGTGTCCATTTGTTTTATTGATCTTCATGTGTTGGTAGTTGTTTGATGATAAGAACACCATAATAATCAAGATAAGAAGAAGCAAATTATAAGTACATCAAGTTCAAGTAAAAGAACATCACAAGTAGTGATCAAGTTTAGAGAAATCACACCTAATCTAGCTGCCCTAGATTTCTTAACAATGTGGACCTAGAGGAGGAAAATGATGAAATAGGGCTTGTAATGTGCGGGGGCATAAAAAATGTGGAACAAGAAAACAGGACCATGCAACCAAAATCGGGGTTTCCCAAGTAGTGCCCTTCTTGAAACCATAAGTCAATAGGGGAGATCCCACAGGACTAGGATCGAGGACTAGCCCCCCATTTAAGGTGAGGGAACAAAACCAAGGTCAAAACCCTTCTTTCTTCCAACTCATCCAATAATCCATGCCCAATATGCCCAAGGAAAAACAAGCATAAGCACCCAATTGCACAATGAAAAACATACATTTTGAGTTGGATTGCCCACCTTCTAACATATGCTCTCGACAAATGGGCAATGGGACATATGAATGATGCAGTGAGCAAAGTTCAAAATGGTACAATGTATCTGCTACAATGGTGGTTGTCAAGGGTTGTTGGCTACCAGCTGAAGAGAGATCTAGGAGAAAAATTTCTCCTATGGGGTCACCCACTTTTGGTGGGTAACAACCCCAACATTGGAAAATTTGGGTCTTAACCCTTTATCAAGACTATAGCCTACAGGGTCTGATAGTATTTCTTCCTCCTCAACCTATCAATTTGGAGAGGACATTACACTACATCATACAAAGAAAGCTCTAACCCTTGAGCTATAAGCGGTAATACAAAGAAAAATCGAGAAGTAAAAGGCACACAAGAGAGGCGGAAAGACAAAAGGTCAAGCTAGTAACTCATGCATCCATGAATGCTCCCTCCTCACATCTATACACTCAGGATGTGGACACACACATCAATTGGTCCTTTTGGCCATGGCACTTGGCCATGAAGTCTTATACCCTCTGTTATGATCATTACTATTCAGTCACACCTATTAATTGAAGGGTGGACAAAGGAAATGTTACTTCCCCTTAGGGGTTGGAAGCATGTAATAGGTTGACCTTTAACCACCCCTACCTAGGGAGAAAACATCTTTGCAAGATCAAGGTCCTGATTTTGGAAGGGGATCCTTTTTTGAAGTATTAAATTGCTCATAACATGTAATTTTGGTTCTCTTAAATGCATTAATGGTCTTGGTCCCTTATGATTGGTTGCTTTCACTAGAATCCATGTTGTTCTTGTCAAGTTGTTCAATAGCCCAAGCCTTGGGCACCTACTCCACAGGAACCCAAGCCCTCTAGAGAACTATATTAGCACAGACAAGTGAAGCCTTGAGACGCTTGGGCCTCCTAGCAGTGTCATTGGATGATACATGTCCCAAAGCACCCCTAGTACCCAAGATGTTGGTTTCTTTCATTCCAGATTTGGTGATTCTTCCGAATGCCACAGCTAGACCTAGCATGCTCCTAGGTTGGCCTTGACACAACTTGATGGGTAGCAGCGAATTCAGATCCCAAATGAGGATGGTCTTACCATGAGAAATTAGGGAGGGCTTGTTGCACCAAAGAAGCCCTTGATGCTAGAGAAGAAGAAGCCATTTTTATGCAATTGGGGACCCATGGAGACCACTTTGTGGTGCGTCAGCTAGATCCCGAGACCCCACAAAAGGAAATGAGGTGAATTTGAAGGCCAACCCTCAAATCATGGACTTGACATGCTTCTACATCATCTTGGACACCTCATCACCCCTGGACATGCCATTTGGAGCACTTTCATTGGATGACATTAGCCCTAGACAGCTTACGGTTCACACGTGTGGGCTAATTAGGGCATATTTTCAAAAAGCTAATCGATTGGATTGTAACCCAAGTACTTTTGATCATCAAACTTGTCTTTAGGGGTGTTATAGGCTAATTGGCATTCCTAATCCTCATATAAATAGAGGATAGGTTCATTTGTATTGGATCATCATCACTTGTGACTATTTTGGCCCTCTTGGAGATTTTTAGCCTTATTGAATTCTTGTGGAGATGTGACTCTATGGTGTATTTTGGCATTTGGAGCTATTTCTTTGGTCTTGGAGATGTTACTTTGGATCAATAAATTATTATATATGCATTTTATCTTGTAAATAAGCCTTGGATTTGATAAATTTTTATTCTTGTGTCTAATATATGGAATGATTTGTTATCTAGGGTTTCTATTGTGCTAGTTATTATTGAAAATCAATGTATGGAATCTAGATAATGGCATTGTATGCATTACTAATGTATAGAATGTGAACGCCAATCCCCTTGATGTATCTTTAAACTAGCTTTCCCTAGTGACATTGATCCCTCACAAAAGTAACAATTAGGGTTTTGATCTTGCTTTACAAAATTCTCTTACTCCTCGCCAAGACTTAGCAAACTTTTCACTCCCATAGACTCCATCATCTCAAGGACTAGGCACTGGCCATGTCACTTGATTGATCGCACACAAATTTTACCATAGAACTCATTTTCTCTCTCCTAATCTCTTTTTTGGCCCTCTTAAGGTCAAGTCACTAGCTAGGGCTAGGGCATGAATTGACCTAGTGTGGATATTTTTGGCTTGTGGAAGGATTCAACATCGAAAGGTGTATTGGTTGCCTCAAAATCACCTCCCTTTAGTGGCCAAATTTTTTTGCCTTAGATAGATTTGGCCCTAGAAAACCCTAGTTTTCCCTAGGCTTCAACTTGGGGGTTTGTTGAAGATTTATTTCTCCTTTGACTATTGACATTCATTGTTTGGAAACCTTTTCTTGGCCTCTTGACCGTAGGTTATGCCATTTGTTTTTCTATTTCTCAAGCCCTGGATCGTTAGTGCCTTAAATTGGCCTTACTAGAGGATGTAAATTGCCCTATTACACTTGTTGAGCCTTGGTTTTAGAAAGAGTTGTCCTCTATAAGCCTTCCTTGTCAACTCGATCCTTGAATTTAACATATCTAAACTGGGAAGCCTCCCTTGTGGTGAAAACCCACAAAGGAGTAGGGGGTGGTGGTTGTGTTGACAGTGGGCCACACCTCATTGTTGTCCCTTACCCTGCTTTTTTGCCTTGTAGGTCACCCTTTACAAGCCTTGCTAGATTTTGAGGCAACAATTTTGTCGTTGTCGCTAGGGAGGAATTGAGTCAACCTCCTCATAAATTGAAGATTTAGCTTCATCCTTTGAAGAGAATATCTCAAATGACAAGAAAGATCCTGTTTTGGTGACTCTTGAATCCAATCCAATCAAGTCCCCTGGTAGTCCTTTCGACAATACCATAGCTCCAAGAAAGAAGAAGAATACCAAGTAAACATGTTAAAATTTGCAGCTACAGGATGAATTTTCCCAAGGAGAAGCCGAACTACCCCAAACAAGAACCACTTCTCTTCAAAAGAAATTTCAAAATTGGTCAAAGGAAAGGTATATTTTGAGCTTGACAAGTCGGTCTAATGAAAGTACAAGTCGGCCCCACCAAGAGAAATTGGTCCTCCTAAACCAAATACAAATAGACATTCGTTGACTTCATTTAGAGCGTCATCACCCATCACATCAAGGTTCGTTTTGATCTGAAAACTGTAGAGAGACTTTAGATATGTGAAGGGGAGAGAGAGATTTGTTTGACCATTGTTGACTTTATGTTTTGGGATACTTTGACTAGCATTGACTTGGGCATTTTGACTCTTATTTGACCGAATTTATGACTGTCTTGGGAGGCCGAATTGCAGGAGACTTTGATCGAATTTTTCTAGGCACTTTGACTGAGGTTGAATGTAAAGTTGACTATGGAAGTTGACCCAATTGCAGGAAGAATTTTAGGACTATTTTGACTGAGCTTGACTAAGGTTTAAAGGTCAAATTTATTGTTGGGTTGATTGAACTTTTTTGGGTAGTTTGACTGTTAACTTTTGCAGACCATTGACTGTTATTGATTATACCTTCACAGGTCGAAAATTGTAGACTAGTATCTTTGACCAAATTTGACTATTTCTCTCTCATTGGATTGGTTGAATTGGATAGTCAAAGATTTGACTTTGACGGGTTATTGCATGTACCATTGGACTGATGTATCTCATGGTGAACATTGATTGACTAATAGAAGAAGAAGAATTGATTAGGGGTTTTCCCCCTTATGGGGTTTTTCTCTGGTCTTTGACCAATTGTCTGAGTCTCATTGTGCTTGGCTATCTTCTGTTGTGCATTTATTGTTGACTATTCTATCTATAATTGCATATTTATCACTGGGGTGATTGGAATTGAGGAAAATTGTTTCAAGTGATTATAACATCATAGAATATTGTGAAAAATTAACATGGTGTTAGAGTTGAGGTGAAGGTTAGCCTAAGGAAACCTAAGAGAACCCCTTTGAGACACTATTTTTGTTGATTGGTGATCAACCTTCTTGGGCAAGATGACTACATCTTATTTCAAGATTGAGGAGAAGTTGAATGATGCCTCCAACTTTGCAGCATGGAGAGCTAGATTGGATCTCACACTTGAAGAGAATGATGTGATGGAATATGTGTAGGGCCAAGTAGTTGAACCTCCAGATAATGCCAATGCCAGTGCCAAGTCCAAGTACAAGAAAGGTGAGATCAAGGCCAAGAAAATCGCCATTGACTCTCTTAGAGACCGTCTCATCACCTGTGTCCAAGATGAAGAAGTCAAAGGAGATGTATGATAAATTGATTGGGATGTATGAGGTCAACAATCTAAGTCAAGTTATCTCTTTGAAGAATCAACTCCATGACATCAAGATGAACAAGTCTGAGATCTTTCAAATAAAAGATCAACTTATTTCCATTGGAGAAGTCATCCCTAATAGAGAGTTGGTGTAGATGACCCTTGGAGGTCTCCCCATGTCGTGGGAGGCATTCATTACAAGCATTAGTTGCAAGAAAGAGCTCCCTACATTTAATGAACTTTTGGGTAATTGCACTCAAGAAAAATCCAGGCTCATTTCCATACGAAGAATCCAAAGACAAGAAGAAGGAGAGCCTACTGCCTTTGCAGCCAATGTGAAGAAAGGAAAAGGGAAAGGAAGACCTTCCAAATGGAAACCTAAGAAGCCATCACCACCATTCAACAACAATAGAAGGGGCTTTTCAAAAGTCCAATGTTGCAGGTGTGACAAATTTGGCCACATTGCTCGAGATTCCCCCGATAGAAGAAATGTTCAAAGGCCTAGCAGCGACAATAACAACAACTTCAACAATAGAAGGAGAAGAGGTCCTACTGCGCATGCCAATGCTAAAGAAACCCAACACCCTCAAAAGAGGTCCAAGAACACAAGGTATGGCATTAATGTTGCTAATACTCAATTTGAATATTTTCTTCTTGTTGTTCTTTCTAGCTCGTCTTCTAATAGCATGGATAGTTGGCTAGTGGATAGTGCGACATCTAGACATTTTACTGGGTATCGTGAAGTCCTCTCACATTTGGTTGAGAGGGAGATAGATTTGAAAATTCTACTTGGGGATAATTCTTCTCATCATGTCAAAGGGTCTGGTTCAGTTTCTTTTCATTTGGATTCTGGGGAAACCATACATCTACAAGATGTGTTGTATGTGCCAAGCCTAAAGAAGAATCTTGTCTCCATTTCTGCTTTGGAAGACAAAGGGTTTAAAGTTGCATTCATCAATGGAAAGGTCCTTACTTGGCCAAGGAGATCTAACCTGAGAGCAACCTTCACACTTGGTGTCTGAAATGAAGGCCTATACAGAGTTTGTGGACGACCAATCCAAGCATTGGTCCATGACACCACTAATCAGTGTGAGCTTTGGCACTGGAGATTTGCACACCTTCATTACAAGGCTTTGCCTGACTTGAGTAGGATGGTTATAGGGATACCCAAGATTCAGGTTGATCATGAAGGTGTATGTCAGGGATGTGCTAGTGGAAAGAATATCAAGGGACCATTCCCTTCTAGTAGCAATAGATCTAAGGAGATTCTTCAACTCATTCATTCTAACCTTTGTGGGCCCATGCCAGTGACATCTCTTGGAGGATACTTATATTATATTATCTTTGTTGATGACTTCTCTCGTAAGACTTGGATCTTCTACTTGAAGACCAAGGATCAGGCTTTCAGCATGTTCAGGGACTTCAAGGCTCTTGTGGAAAATCAAACAGGGAAGAAGATCAAGATCCTGAGGACTGATAATGGAGGTGAATACACTTCAAATGAATTCAAATACTTTTGTAGAGATGCCAAAATTAAGAAGGAGGTGACTATTCCAGAATCCAAGCGTATGTGTTTCTCTATAATGTATGTAAAACCAATGAACCCTGTTGTCGCGCAGATTGGCACGACAACGCTCGGACCGGGGGCTGTCACTCTGATCCCCGATCCCTCCGTTTAAGCCTGTCTCCCGCGGCTAAGGGGGGTAGACCCTGTGAGATGATGAGACCAACTGGCGACCAGTTGGTTGGGAGACACGAGATACGATATGAAAAGGACTCGATGGATTGGATTAATTGAGCAGACCAGTGCCTTGTGGAGTTAATTTTTAAATGATTTTTTAAATGATATAGAAACATGGACCATGAATAGCAACCATCTATCATTCGCTGAATCATATGACCAAAACGATACCCGGCAACTTGAAAAGATGAAAGCTTTTAATCACCACGAGAATCATAAACCACTAAACAGATATCAATTTCGTATTTCGACTTGAACACTTTAGATCTCAGCAATAAATATATAACGCGAAAGCTCCTGAGACTTGCAAAAAATAATTTTCCACAATTTTTTTTATTTTTTTTTTTTTTATTTTTTTTTTTATTTTTTTATTTTTATTTTTTTTTTTTATTTTGAAACCAAGTCAAAAATCTAATTTAAATCTAACTAAAATTAATCTAAAACATTAAAGAAAACTAAAACATAGAAAAACTATACAAAACTAAAAAAACTAAAAACCAAAATACTTTTATGATTTTTTAATTATATGAAATCTAACTATATGAAACAAATTAAAAAGAACTTTAAACTAAACTAAAACAATAAATTAAAATCTAACTAAAACAAAGTCCTAATTCTAAAGCATTAAGTTAAAATCAAATTTAAAATCTACATTAAAAATTAATCTAAAACATAAAAATAAAACTAAACTATACAAATTTTAAATTAACCTAAAAATTACATCAAAATCTAAATGACAAAAACAACTAAGCTTAAAACCTAACTATAAAAAATGAAACTATACAAAACGTATCTAAAATCTAAATCAAAATTAAAAAATGCATACGTCTAAATGCCCTACGCAACCAAATGATCCACTGCGCAGAAATGAAATGCGATTATTTGCAGGCGGAAACAATTTTCACAAGAGACGGCGTGACTCGGGCTCAGACATACACAAAAATCGGACGCATCAGCCTCTAAAAATTTCCAGCGTGAGCTTCAGATGATTGCTGGACGCTTGACAGCAAATAAAAATATATGAATCGGTTTTATACTTACCTGAACTTTTGATAAACGACTTCGATTTGCTGATTGCAGGGTTTCAATAGTCGCAAGGGAACATGGCTTTTTCACTGCAACGCTGAAGCTATACATCAAAACTGGCTGCGACCATCCTGCGTTCACTGTGGAGAAACCAATCACGCCTTGCTACCTGCGTTCACTGCACACACAATAAGCCAATCGCTGGATTGATGAATGCCAAAGTCCAAAAATTGTGACCCCGGCTCAAAAATGAACAGAAAAAATGATAACGCAATCGACGGCAGGGAAGAATATACAAATCGGTTCTGATTTCGACTGGCGAGAGATAAATCATGTCAAAAAATGATACGTATTTTACCTGATACGCAGTGATACACAGTCAATGGCGGCAGCAATGGAAATCGATTTTATGTGAGAAAATTACCTGGACAGTTTTGATAGCAGACCGCGGTGGCAGTAATTGATTTTGCAGACGTGTGAAAAATTTACCTGACCCATAGTTTACCTGGCTAATCAAAATGCGAATTTCTGAAGATTCGAACATTAAAACACAGTCACGCTTGAAAGCTGAGAAAGACTCTTCACGCGCAGATAGAGAGAGGATATCTCATGAGTGAAATGTTTGAAACGCAGACGGAGGCTGGGGCGTATCAGATAATATCTCTCTGCGTATTTGTAACTGGAACAATAAACATTAGCTGGTGGAGCGATTTGCCCCAAAAACCCCAGAGTATGCTTTTGGAACCTGCACTTGTAACCTGTCCAAAGAAAAGAGAACCTAAAATGGAGTATGCCAGAAAAGGAAACTAAAAAAAAAAAAAAAAAAACCTAAACCCTAAATGAAAACTCAATAAGGCAAAATATGAACCCTAGATCAGCTAATTAATTTACAGGTTTTTTGGGCCCCTGAAATGCCAGATTTGACAATAATTGCAGTAATATTTTCAGTATATCAGAAATTTTGAACTTCACTGTGAACAGAAAGAAAATCTCTCAATGTAAAACAGAGAAGAAACTCCTAATGATTAACCCAGGGCACAATCAGCTGGGCTCTGCACAGAAGAGCCTGCGGGAGTTGGCTGGTTCAGCCGAGAACTTCCCCGAACGCCCACAAAATTTCCTTCAAAAAATGTTTTCCTGCACATCTCAAGCAACCATCAGCAAAGAGAGAGAGAAAGCTGCTAGATCTCAGGAAATAATGGAGATACCTGCCATTATTTCAGAAACCCTAGCAGCCCTCAAACCCTAGCAGGTGAACAAGATACCTGTGCTCACACTACTCTAAAAACAAGCTATGATTAATGGCTGAAAACTGAAATATGCAGAAAATTAAAGATCTCACAGCAATTCGAGAGAGCAACACCAACACGATTTGGACCCCAAAGTCTTTTTATTAACCAGAAAATCAGATTACAAGAGAGCTTTTTCAGTACAGACTCACAGATCAGATGATCTGAAATGACCCCCTAAGACCCTATATAAAGGAAATGATCCTAACGGCTAGTTCGAGTGATCCATGTAGAAATGATCTCGACCGTTGATGAGGATCAAGACATCTCTTGATCTCATCCGTCGATTTATTCACTTAAAATATTATTATTTTATTAGTTAGGGTTTTTGCTTGATTTTTTAATTTTTTATTATTTTTCATTATTTTATTATTTTTATTCATTTTTTAATTTTTTAATTCATTTTAAAATGGATCACTGAACTAAACCTTCGGAAACATCACCTAGGACCTAGGACCTAGGACTCATGAGGGGATTTAAAACATTTCTCGACCCTCAGGACACATTACATCATGACTTTTACAAAATTACATCTTAAGGGACAAACCCATTTAATACAGACCCTCATAGAACACCCAGTTCTGCGACACAACTATAATCTAGCAGATTAACATATAAGACTCTCCTAAAGTTCTGATGACGAAATCCATCCCGGCTTTGGGGTCAGGTTTGAAGGAAAACTCTGCCGATCGTAGATCGGTGAGACGAAAAACCTCCCGGGACGCAGATCATCATTAGAAAGTTAGGTCCACCTAGGCAACTTTACATACATGACTCTGATCTGCTTAGATTATTTACAACTTATACATGCAGACTGGGTTTACAACAAAAATGATCAAGCTGCTGATGATGGCAGGATGGCACGGACATGCTGATCAGGTGCTGCTTCTTTCTGTCAAGAAAAACGGGATGCACTGCATGGGTAGTTGACCAGTAGAGGTCAACAAACCCTTGGGCCTCAAAGAAATGGAGTTGTTGAAAGGAAGAAAAAGTTCATCTTGGAAGCAGCCAAAGCCATGATTCATAATCAAAATCTTCTAATGTTTCTATGGGTAGAGGCTACAAACATTGTTGTGTATGTCCAAAGTAGGAGGTCCTCATCAAGCCTTGGGAGACAAGACTCCTGAAGAAGTTTTTGTAGGTGTGAAACTAGAAGTGGGACACTTGAGAATATTTGGCTGCCCTGTCTACTTTCGTGTACCAAAAGAGAAGAGGTCCAAGCTAGAAGCTTCAAGAAGCAAATGTATGTTTGTTGGTTATTATGAAAATTCTAAAGTTTATAAGATATATGTGCCAAGCCAAAGGAACATTGAGTTTAGCCAGGATGTGACGTTTGATGAAGATGATGCCCTTGGAGAAGCAAGGGACTCTTTTGTCCCTGCCAACACTGAGAGAAGAGATGATATTATGGATGAAGATGCAGAGCCATCCATGCCCAAGTCGGACCTTGTAGATGAACCTATGGCACACGTGGATCCTTTGGATCCTCCTCCCTATGATCCTCCCATGAGGAGAGTCCTTTGTGGCTTTGTGATACATTAGAGGATGCAGAGAAACACTTAGCCACGAGAGGCACTTTCAGAGAGAGCAAGCAACCTTGCAGATCTCAGGGATATGCTACCTTGATGAGTAACACCATACAGTCTGAACCTTGCAGCTTTGAAGAAATCGTGAAGGAACAGGTTTGGAGAGATGCCATGGCCAAGGAATATGAGTCCATCATGAAAAATGATGTGTGGGTTCCAAGCCCTGAGGGGAAGACTATTGTGAACTCCAAGTGGCTATACAAAATCAAACATGCAGTTGATGGTAGCGTTGAGAAATTTAAAGCGAGATTTGTAGCCAAAGGATTCTCCCAGAAAGAGGGAGAAGACTATGGTGAGATATTTGCACCTTTTGCCTGATACACTAGCATCCAGTGCATCATTGCACTTGTTGCTAACTAGGGTTGGAATCTTCATAAGATGGATGTGAAGACAGCCTTTCTTCATGGCATACTTAAGGAAGAGGTGTACATGGAACAACCACGGGGCTTTGAGGAACATGACAAGGAAACCCATGTTTGCAGAATGAAGAAATCCCTCTATGGATTGAAGCAAGCCTCCAGGGCTTAGTATGCTTGGATCGATGGATACCTGATGAAGTTGGGATTCACCAGAAGCAGTGTCGATATGAACCTCTACTTCAAGGTTGTCCAAGGTATGCCTTTGATTTTGGTTTTATATGTTGATGACTTATTCTTGACAGGAGCAGAGCCTCTGATCATCTAGTGTAAGAGGGAGCTTGCCTCTGAGTTTGAGATGAAAGATCTTGGGTTGATGCACTATTTCCTGGGCTTAGAGGTGTGGCAGAAACTTGGTGAGATTTTCCTTAGCCAAGGAAAATATGTTGTCAAAATCTTGGAGAGATTTGGGATGGTGGATTGCAAATCCATGGCCACACCGATGGAGACTAACTTCAAGAAGTTATGTGGTGAAGCTGTGGGACCAGATCTAGCGGATCCTTCTTTGTACCAGAAGCTGATTGGGACTCTGATGATTCTGGTCAACACAAGACCAGACATGTTTTTCTATTAACACCTTGAGCCAGTTAATGGTGGAACCTTTGCATGCTCACTGGGTGGTCGCAAAACATGTGCTGAGATATCCACATGGGATGATCAATGGTAATCCTGAATGTAACAATTTTTCTGAAGAATAAAATCCCAATTGCCTTGCCCATGGATTTTTCCTTCATAAGTTGTCAAGGTCTTACAACATAAACCCTGTGTACTATGTACGATTTTGTGTGCCGTTTTCTTTGTGAATGATCTTGTTTACAAACTCTGAATAATATCCCACTCATTTCAGTACATGAAATAGTTTGGGAACTTGGGAAAGGGATAAACATCAGGCAATCTTTGTGCATATTCCTATAATGGGAGAATATGCCTTTGATTAAAACAGAACCATACACAGATATGCACCGTGTCATGTATATTGACAGAGATTTGACGGCGCATATCTATGCAAATACTGCCATTATCGGGATATGTGCATATACTCCCTAGTGTTTTTCCCTTTCCTAGGAACATATAAGAAATGCCTTGGAAATATTTTGTAATACTTCCTGTATGGAAAATCTGGGAAATGTTTCCCATAGGTTTTAGTATGGAAATCCTATTCTATGCTATTTAGCATTTCTTTTTAAATTTTATTTTTGAAGAACAAGCATGTGTGGACCCAAAATGGAAACCCAGAGAGAGAGAGAGAGAGAGAGTTAAAAAAAAAAAACAGAACCATAGCAGCATTTATACAGTTAAAAATGTTTCCTGTATTTATGAATATCTAAAAATTACACGCATGCATTCACATATAGCTATGTCATCTCTGTTTCCTGAATTTTTGATATTGCTATTTTTGAAACCTCTGCCATTTCCAAGAATTGATTTTTCCATGAGGTAACGTAGCTGCTATTCACTGTTTGGTGATTTTTATATGCATTGTTTTTAGAAATTTCAGGAGTTCTTTTCAAATTTATCCGCTTTCTTTTCTTTGTAGGCGTAATCATAAACAAAGACTGTTAAAAGTTTTATATGTCAAAACTGAAATCTGAATAATCTATTTTCGTTTTCTATCATAATGTCTTGTCTCTTACTCTCCAAATCTGTGCAGCCCGCTGTTGGTGCAGTTTTAGGCTTCATTGGCTGCAAAATGGTTGCAGATTTCTTTGGTGAGTTTCACAACATAAGTAGCTATCTTGGAGAATGTTTTAAATGCAATTTCTCGTGGTTTTGCATCCCCTGCATATTACATTTGCTATTGATGTCAACTGTCGACGTAGTTTCCATATAATCTTAATATGAACCTAGTGGAAGATTCAGTGCATCAGATAATATGTTTTCATGTTGTGCTCCTTTCAGAAATATTACTAATTATTTTTTATAATCTTGCTGCCTCTGATTTCCTTAGGTTATCACACATCTACAGAGATCTCCTTGGGTTTTGTAGCCACAACACTTGGTACAGGAGTTCTGTTAAGCTTCCTGACAAAATCAGAAGACAAGAGATAGCTGTTGGTCAGCAGTGGCACATCTAATGCTTTTTATTTTGTATCTTGCATAAGAGGTGCAATTTTGTAGGCATTTTATATGGTTTGATTAAAATTATCGAACACTTTTACCCCCCCGTCTGCCCAGCGCTCAACCCCTCAATGATCATGCCCTTGTGAACCAAGGAAAACGTAATTTTATGACAAGTCTTCTATGATCATCAAGAGATCTTTTATGAGAGATTAATATGGAATTTGGGATCTCAGAAATTGAGGAGGTAAATTTATTCCATTTTTTCAAATCTCTTTCAAACAGATAAAGAAAGTATCCCATTATCTTAGTAAAATCTCCGTGTGTGGCACTATATTCATGTGGAGAACCATATTCATGCGCGGGACCATATGCGGTATGTTGTTATTAGGACAAAGAAGAAAATTCTTCTCTCAAAAGTCAACTGGCAACTTTAAGAAACTTTTGCAATCAAGCCTAAAACTTAATGGATATGCCAGAGATTTTTCTCGCTCCTATTGCTTATTGTTGCCAATTAAAACTGCAGGGACATTTTGGAAATTGATTATTGTCATCAATGATAAATAGTGTCTTTGCAGTTTGATTAAATAAGCAATAATTGTTCCCAACATATGTTAGTTGATGTTATGTTTTAAGGTTGATTTTATGATAGATGCTTGTACATGTGTTTAGATTACGAGAAAATAAATCATATTAGCTGGGAACCGAAATGCAGGTTGTTGCTTGGTAAAGTATTGAAATACTGTTTATAATAATATCACAGTTTTGTAAGCCCCATCAACTATAGATATAGATAGTTATTTTATTAGCATTCAATGGTAGGGGATAGTGTCTCCCTCATTTGATCGAAGAAATCATTTTTGGGGGTAGTGGATATCAATTCTTGATGGTTGCCTGGTTGAGTTGTCTGTAATCCATGCACAAACATAGAGTTTTAGCTTTCTTTTTAATAAAGATTGCTGGTGCTCCTCGTGAGAAAGCACCTGGTCAAATATATTTTCTCTATAGCAGCTCTTGTAATTGCATCTTCAATTCTATTAACTCTGGCATACTTATTTTGTATGGAGCTTTGTATACTGATTCCATTCTAGGGATAAAGTCTATAGAGAAATCCACATTTCACTGGGCAGAAAGCTTTGGCAGCTTCTCGGAACACATTTGAGAAGTCCTTTAAGACTAGATAATGATTGAGCTTTAGACCCTACTGTTTGCCAAGGCGAATCACACGAGCTGTAACTAGATGACATCTTTCCTTGTGCAATTCTTGGCTTGAATTGCAGATATGTATCCTAGAGATATCTGTCTTAGTATTCCCTAAATCATACTGACTCCAAACATCCTTTATATAAGCTTAAAGTTGCAAACCATTAAAGGTAGATTTAGTAGAAGGTTTGTTCATTTCTAGTGGGCAATTCCTTACTAATATTCTGATCTTTCTTTTTGCTTTATGTAGCTAGATTAACAATCTTTTAGTGTGTTATATGTAGTTCAAAGCAAAGTTGTACAATTTAGAATCAAATCAGACTCACCAAGCCTTTCAATTCAAAGAATGGACTCGTACTCTGTCACAAAACTTGGAATTGGTGCGGAAAAATTAAAGCAATTCCTCACTTGTTCATGTAGCTAGATTGACGCTTGGCTATTCAATTATGTGGTTTGAAGCAAAGTTGCATGATCTGAAATGATCATATATTAAACTGAAGTAGAATTGATTATGCCAACAGTGAACTGTGTTAAACTCAAAGTGCTTTAACCGTGAGAACTGCTTGAAAAGGAATGAATTGACGACAGAATTGAAACATTAGTAAGATGAAAACAGAAGTGAAAAGCAGCAAAAACACAGCGATACCAAACAGAAAGATTGATTACGAAGTTCGTCCCTGATGGACTACGTCTCCGGGTCCGCTTTCAAGATGGGCGACCACTTTATTAGGATTGAATCCGAGGAGGTCGATTACACAGCAAATTAACCAGACTGATTGTGCACGTAGGCACTTTTGGTCACTGTCACAAGAAAGATCTCTGAAATAGCTTTCCAACGCCTATCATGGTTCCCAATTCCGACTCCCAATGCTCCTGTTACACTGAAAACAAAAACAGCCTATATCCTCCAGAATCTGCACACAAAACTCAAAACCACTCTCCTCTTCCTTCAATGAGCAAAACTGCCTTTATAACCCTACAAATGCACTCTAACCTCCTCAAGCTGAGTTTAGGAGTGAATGAGCTGAATTTAGGGTTTATGGTCAAGTTTTTAATGTCACATAGTGACATTCACCATTTAGGAATTAATTGATATCCAAAAATACAATTAACAACCCAAAAAATAACTTTGTAAATAACATATCACCGCTGGTGATCAGGTTGACAGTGCGGATTTCGTTGACTGCCCATGTGAACAGGCTGTCCAGCAAACCCTGAGTTGACACCATTGCAGTCTTCCCCCACGGTTTCGGAACTGTCACCGACGCTGTATGTGACAGCTGCCTCCGGCAATTATGGTTGACTGTCCGCGGTTTTCGTTTGACGATAGTTATAACCCTAGCGACTTTCCGGTTTTTTTGTTCACATTGCACCTATCTCCGCCACGGTCTCCCTACCCGCACAGTTTCGAGATTGTTATGAAGTTTTATGGTATGTTTTTTTTTTAATATAAGCTCCAAAGTGGGTTTTAATAATGCCCTTTGTCATGTTTTAGCATTAGGTTTTAGGTTTATAGCATAGATTGTAGTGTTAGGTTAATTACATTAGGTTTTAGACCTTAGGTTTTGGCATTAAGGAATAACCTCATTAAAATAACCATTACAACCAATGTCATTTTGTGACAAAATACATGTTGATAACTTGGACCATATTTGCCATGACGAAGTAACCAATACTTGAAGGACACTGACGAAGCTGAGAAACTGAAGACGACTTGAATTCTTAGGATACCTGATCTAATAAGATCCTTGGATCAATCCTCTCCACTTGAAAGCTTCTCGACCACAAAATTTTGACTTAATCAAATAGTAAATGAGTGTAGAGCTCCCTCACTCTCCACCTTGCCCTGATGATGTACCAATACATTCGATCAAACACCTGAAAGTGATGACCCTGATGATGTTGATCATGGCACATTTTGAATCTGTGAACTATTCCTTCCATCTGCAGTATGCACAACTTGCGAAGATGGTTAAACAACCTGTTATGAACATGGCAATTTATTTCTTTCCACGAAGTACCATGAATTAGTTATTCATACACATCTTTGAAAACAGTCTCTATAGGATATTGTTCAATACTATTGACATGTACTAACAATCTATATTGCAAAATGACAGAGACATTCAAAGACATTACATCATACCAACTACTTGATTTGATATACTTTCCTGCTTCCTGATTACTAAGTGAACTTGCTGCAATAAACCCATCAAACTGTAATGTGAAAACTGTTGCAACTTAGTTTGATTTTGAAAGTATTGAAATGTCGAATGATTTATTTGAATTACTGTTTCTTCATTCATTAAATGATGTTTCCATTGATTAGCACTTTCCCCTAATGCATAAATTTCCCTTAGATATATTGAATACTTTGACACTGCTTTTGTTAAAATTGGCAATTAGGGCCAAACTCCATGTGGGTCATCTTATTAATGGACGTTGATATTTTTCTTGGATCCCTCTCATCGAGAGGTGTAGGATTGATCTAAAGATCATCCGATTCCGATAAGTATTCATGGAGATATGAATTTATTTGTGTTATGGGACAATTCGTCAAGGTCGACTAGCAACCAAATAAACCCCACTTGTGCTCAACGTTTTAGTATAAATAGAGGTGGTCTTCAATTCATTTCAACACTTGGGATCTCTTCCTCTCTACTTGTCTTTGGGTTTTAGTAGGAGGAGAGATCCTAAGGGATAACACTGCCCTAATCCAGAGGGCAAACGCTGGAACTGCTAGGAACAACCGGAATTGACAGGAACTGTCGGAACTGTCAGGAAATCTGACGCAGAGGGCAGAAGCCGGAACTGTCGAGAACAACCGGAATTGCCGGGAACTGTTGGAACTACCGGAACTGCGGGGAAAGCTGGCGTAGAGGGCAAAAGCCAGAAGTGTCGGGAATCGCCGGAACTGCCGGGAAAGCTGACGCAGAGGGCAGAAGCCGAAACAGCAGGAACTGTCGGGAAAGCTGACGCAGAGGGCAAAAGCCGGAACTGTCGGGAACTGCCAAAACAGCCAGGAAAGCTGACGCAGAGGGCAGAAGCCGGAACTGTCGGGAATAGTCCAAACAGCCGGAACTGCCGGGAACTGTTGGGAACAACCAGAACTGCCGGGAACAGCCGGAACTGCCGGAACTACGGGAACAGCTAGAACAGCTGGGAACTGCCGAAACAGCCGGAGCATCTATCTCCGAAAGAGAGCAGCATCCAAGGGAAAACTAACTAACATTGGGATAGTTGTATGGTACTTAGCAGCAAATACACCAAGCATGCAATGTTACAGCTAGCTTGCAACAACTAGCATGCTAAGGACAACAAGCAAGCAAGGTGCAACCAACACATAGGTCAGTATGGCAACATGGTGCAGCAATGGCACATAATGCAGTACAGTGATAGGTATAGTCATGATTAATGAAGCGTGATGAGATGCAGCATAGTGATGATGGGTGCAGCATGGTGCAGCGCGGTGAGGTGCAGCATGATGACAAAATGCAGCACAACAATAGGTGGAGTCACCTTGGAGAATCAGTTGAAGCAACATGTCTTCAACTAATCTCATGTATCATCTTCTTAGAGATGATCTATGCTCTTATCTAGATAAGTCAAAGTGTTGACTTCTATTGTAAACGTATTATCTCTCTCTCTCTGTTGAACTATTGAAGAACATATAAGAAGAATTGATCAAGGGTTTCCCCACATTGGGGTTTGTCCCTAGCTAGCGCCACATCTTGTGTCCTCTTATCTTGGCTTGTCTTCTGCGATTTATGTTTATGTTCTATTTGCAGTTTACTTTAATGCTGATGTGATTGCTAATCTGGAAAAGATATTGAGCTAACCATGAAAATTGAAATAAATTGCTCTAAGCATAGAACTTACCTAAACTAACATGGTATCAGAGCCGAGGTAAAGGCAATGCCCAAGCAAGAGTGAAAGAGCAATCACCGAAGACAATTGGGAAAGAAAAAAGGATCAATGGATTCCTCATCCCTCTTCAAATTCACCAAGGGTGAAGTCGAAGTAGAGAATATTATCAGAATGGCGCAGTAGAAGTTTCTGATGGCCTACCTAAAGATCACTTCAATGGGAAGTTCAGATCTAAGGGTGGAAGGAAAGGCAGACGCCTTGGTTGTAATAAGTTCGGCCATTATGCGAAGGAGTGTCTGAGGTAGGGACACATCACTTGATGATGATAACAATCATTCTAGGGTCATCTTCAATGATCAAAGGAATGACAGGTAATGGAGGTCATCAAGGAAACGGCCGATTCTTCAGAGAAAGCAAGGAACCCCAGGTATGAAGAATCAAATGTTGTTTCTGATAAGATAAAGAAGCATCATCTTGTATTGGCCCTCTCCTTCAGATTCTTTGGGAATCTGGCTTATTGATCATAGTGCTTCAAGGCACCTCATCGGATAGAAGGGTGCTCTCTCGAATTTGGTAGAGACAGAAACAACTGTGGGATTATACTTGGAGTCGATGCCACCTATCCCGGAAAGGGTGTAGGGAATGCTACCCCTCAATTGAATGAGGGTAACTCTATCAATTTACAAGAATCTCTTTTATGTACCTAATCGCAAGAAGAACTTGGTGTCCATCTCAGAAATGGAAGTCAAAAGTTCTCAAGGTGGCATTCATCGATGGAAAGGTATGTGTTTGAAAATAGAATTTTCAAAAGATTCTTTTTCTCATTCGTTCAGGGTTGGAAATTTGTACCAAGTTGCAGGATGGTCCATTGGGGATCATGTCAATTGACATATCTCATCTATAACACCATAGGTCTACTTATGGGGCCCTACCCGATGTGAGTCAGATGATGACAGGGATGCCTGAATTCAAGAAGAGCATGAAGGTACATATCTGAGATGTATCGAAGGAAAATCCTACAAGGGGACCATTCTCCTCATGTAGCAGGTCTACGTGTTTGGAACAACCCGAGGAGTTTGAGATTCATGATCAGGAATCTCATATATACAGGTGGAAGAAATCCCTCTGTGGCTTGAAGCAAAACACCCCGGGCATAGTACGAGAGGATTGATAGCTGTCAGATGAAGCTGAGATTCACTAAGAGTGAAGCCGATCCAAACCATTATTTGAAGGTTGTGGATGATAGACCTCTCATACCAGCACCTTCTGAGGACGACCTATTTCAAACAGGGGCAGACCCTCTCACTTGCAAAAGTAAGAGGGAGTTGTATTCCGAATGTGGAATGGTAAACTACAAGCCCATGACTACCTCGAGGATTTTAACTTTCAGAAGTTATATGGTGATGATGCCAGACCAGATTTGGGAAATGCCTCTGAGTTTCATAAACTCATTTGCATTGATGTTCTTGGTGAACTTCCATCCGGATATATGTTTTGCAGTTAGCATGGTGAGCTCATATTTGGTTGAGCCTCACTGGGTTGGTGCCAAGAATCTTCTGAGATATCTTCGGGGCACAATCTCTCATGGATTGAGATACACTGCCAGAAATATGAAACTGCATGATTATTCGAACGCTGATTGGACAGGCAGTGTGGAGGATCACTAGAGCACTTCTCAGTGCTGGTTCTCTTTGGATTCTGTTTCGATATCATGGACAAGCAGGAAGCAGAAGTCGGTTGCTATAAGCATCATCGAGACCAAATACATAGCTACAAGTATGATCTTGTGTGAAGCTGCCTGGTTGCGGAAGTTCTTCAGTGAGTTGTTTGTACACATGATGAATACCATTGTGATTCTCTGTGACAACCAAAGGGGGGATTCGATTATTGAGGAATCATGTATTCGATGATTGCTCCAGCAGATAGACATCAGACATTGCCTTATCTAGGATATGGTAAGTCGATGAGCAAAGAGGCTCCATCGCATTGAGACTGATGTACAGGTCGCAGACATTTTCTCAAAGCCCCGGGAAAGGTCAAATCTGTGACTTTCTCGAACGACTTGGAGTCGTTGAGAGACCTTCTTATAAGGGTCTTGCATGTCGCATGCATTGAGCTCTAGGAGCTCTAGGGGGCTTGTGGTACTTACTAGAGCAACATACGACCACAGGGCGACTCACCCTCCCTTGGTGGTGCACTATGTACAGGATGACAAGTTCAACCTTCCCCTATGATACCCCATGGCAACTGTGGAACAACATGATTAGTTCTCTTCTGGGCTGGGATGATTAGTTCTCTCGTGGCAACTGTGAAACAGGATGATTAGTTCTCCTGTGCGCTAAGATGATTAGTTCTCACGTGGCGACTGTGGGGCAGGATGATTCGTTCTCCTGTGGACAGGATGATTAGTTCTCTTGTTGAGGCATCCTACCCATGCAGTCTGGGACCCATTGGAAGTACCTCTCATCTGATCAATGAGCAGGGAAATGGGGTTAGGGACCATAGTAGTACTATCAATGGACGCATCGTTGTATCTACCGTACTCCCTATGCTAGGATGACCTCCATTGATCTCGGATCAATGAAACTGATATGGGATCAGTATCAGTGGTTTGAGACCCTCTCTTGTGATATTGATATGGGATCAATAAAACTGACTTCGGGTCAGTAAGAGTGATGTGACACACTCTCTTAAGATGAAACTGACTTCGGGTCGGTAGAGAATGGTATGAGACATTCTTGATCAATTCTTCTTCTTCATGGTTCAGTAGAGCAGAGTAGAGCTCAGCAAATCAGAGCAGAGCTCAGCACAGCAGTACAGGGCACTGATGGCAGAGATAGTACAGTCAGACATATGGATCAGCGGATGGAGTTCTCCCTAGTTGAGAGGGAGTGTTAAAATTGGCAACTAGGGCCAAACTCCATGTAGGTCATCTTATTAATGGAAGTTGATATTTTTCTTGGATCTCTCTCATCGAGAGGTGTAGGATTGATCTAAAGATCATCCGATTCCGATAAGTATTCATGGAGATATGAATTTATTTGTGTTATGGGATAATTCGTCAAGGTCGGCCAGCAACCAAATAAACCCAACTTGTGCTCAACGTTTTAGTATAAATAGAGGTGGCCTTCTAGTCATTTCAACACTTGGGATCTCTTCTTCTCTACTTGTCTTTGGGTTTTAGTAGGAGGAGAGATCCTAAGGGATA
Organism: Pinus tabuliformis; assembly: GCA_031772625.1. Taxonomy (NCBI): domain Eukaryota; kingdom Viridiplantae; phylum Streptophyta; class Pinopsida; order Pinales; family Pinaceae; genus Pinus; species Pinus tabuliformis. The sequence continues at coordinate 581,661,282 of CM062819.1, read as the reverse complement.
ACGCTGCCCTAATCCAGAGGGCAGAAGCCAGAACTGCCGGGAAAGCTGACGCAGAGGGCAGAAGTCGGAATTGTCAAGAACAACTGGAATTGCCAGGAACTGTTGGGAAAGTTGACGCAGAGGGTAGAAGCCGAAACTTCCAGGAATAGTTGGAACTGCCAGGAAAGCTGACGTAGAGGGCAGAAGCCGGAACAGCCGAAACTGTTGGGAACGCTGCCGCAGAGGGCAGAAGCTCGAACTGTCGGGCACTGCCGGAACAATGAGGAAAGCTGACGCAAAGGGCAAAAGCCAGAACTACCGGAACATCTGTCTCCGAAGGAGAGCAGCATGCAGGGGACAGCTAACTAACATTGGAACAGTTGTATGGTACTTAGCAGCAAATACACCAAGCATGCAATGTAAAAGCTAGCATGCAATGGACAACAAGCATGCTAAGGACAACAAGCAAGCAAGGTGCAGCCAACACATAGGTTAGTATGGCAACATGGTGCAGCAATGGCACATAATGCAGAACAGTGATGGGTATAGTCATGATTAATGAAGCGTGATGAGATGCAGCATAGTGATGATGGGTGCAACATGGTGCAGCGCGGTGAGGTGCAGCATGATGACAAAATGCAGCACAACGATAGGTGAAGCAATCGCCTTGGAGAATCAGTTGAAGCAACATGTCTTCAACTAATCTCATGTATCATCTTCTTAGAGATGATCAATGCTCTTATCTAGATAAGTCAAAGTGTTGACTTTTGTTGTAAACATACTATCTCTCTCTCTCTGTGCTAAACTATTAAAGAACATATAAGAAGAATTGATCAAGGGTTTCCCCACATTGAGGTTTGTCCCTGGCTAGCGCCACATCTTGTGTCCTCTTGTCTTGGCTTGTCTTCTGCAATTTATGTTTATGTTCTATCTGAAGTTTACTTTAATGTTGATGTGATTGCTAATCTGGAAAAGATATTGCTAACTGTGAAAATTGAAATAAATTGCTCTAAGAATAGAACATACCTAAAATTAACAGCTTTAGAAAAGGCTTTGATATGAAAACAAATAGGCTTCCTCTCCACTTGAAAAGAGGCTTCCAAATTGTTTGAAACATGAAATGGTGATAGAATACAAGAGAAATTTAACACTGACATTCCCCAATACTGACTTGCATCCCTGTAACTAATAACTTCCAAACTTGGACTGAATTGATTCATTTTGACATTAGGAAAAGGAGATTTGGACATCAACTGTAATTCATGTTGTATTCCCTGCTTATGAGTAAGATGTTTGGTTTCTTTAAATAGAACTGGAAAAGTTTCTACCTCTTTGATCAAACTATCTTTAAGCTGAGACTCATAACTTGAACAAACATCATGTCGATTCTTATGTTGTTCCTTTACACACATGATTACAAATCTCTTATTTGAACTTATTAATCGCTTCATCTGATTAGCAACAACTAAATTCAAGTGATTTTTACTTTGATGTGCCCTGACAATAAATTCAACCCCATCTTTCTTAAGGTGATATTTATGCTCTCTTCTATAAAATACTACATCACGATCATAAAGATAAGGACTTCCTAAGACAACTCCACATATTCAACCCCATCTTTCTTAAGGTGATATTTATGCTCTCTTCTATAAAACACTGCATAACGATCATAAAGATAAGGGCTTCCTCAGACAATTCCACATATGTCCACTGGAACCACATCTAATTCCACTGCATCAATGTAATTAGTTGTAATGGTAAATCTTAATTGACACTGTTTTGTGACTTTTACCTAAGTTGATTTATTTAGCCATCCTAATGGATAAGGTCTTGAATGATTCTGTGTCTCCAAACCCAAATTCTTAACTAAGTATTCATATATTAAATTTGCCTGTGATCCATTGTCAAACATTGTATCTATCTTTGTGTGCTTAGAAGTTATCCTTACGTTAAATAATTCAACTCTTTTATCCTTATTTGAAGGATTTATGTTTGATGAAGATGCAATAGTATTCGAACTTGAACCAGTGTCATAAGTTTTACATGTCGAAACTATGTCAGTTATCCTCTTTTCATCACCTGAATCGAAACCTAGATCTTGTTGGATTGCTGCAATTGCTTTCTTTTCATCCTTCTCTTTAAGGAACTTTTTGGGTTTAAGTTCGAGATGAAGTTTCCAACACTTAGATTCATCATGACCGATTCTCTAGCAATGGGAACAAGTAGGTCTTTCCTTTTGAGCTATCGCTGATTTCTTTCTCTTCGAATTGTTCTTCCCCTTACTGTCATTGGAATGCTTGATTTCCACTCTTTGGATGATTGCAGTGAAAATTTGAATGGTCTACCACCCGATTCAATATGTATGGCTTGAACACACACTTCATCAAAATCATCAGGATTAAACATCAATAATGTATGCTGCAAATATGAATGTAAATTGTCGATGTATTTTAATAAAGTTTCACATGTATCCAATGAAATACCAAGCGCCAATGCTTTCTTTCTGAACCCCTGAGTAAACTCCTGAACACTCTGCCCTTTACCTTGCCTCAAATGCTGCTAATCAATAATAGCTTGTTGCATATATCCTAAAGGATAGAATTGTTTCCTAAGAGCTTTTAAAAACTTAGACCATGAAGAGATGACTTTACCTTTCCGCTTTACATCTATTTGAGTTTTACTTTCCCACCAAATTAAAGTTGTTCACCCCATTCTAAGTGTAGCTAATTGAATTTTCGTTTTATCGTCAGAAATGTTATGAATATGACAATACACTTCTAATTGCTTAATCTAGTTATCTAGCTTTTCAGGATTCATTTTGCCATCATAAATAGCTAACTCAAATTTTACATCAAGTTTCAAAAGAGATGTTTTCTTAGGTTTCTTCTCTGTTTCGGATTCTTCACTGGAAGAAGAAGAAGAAGATGATGATGGAGATGATGGAGGTGAAGGAGGTTTATCAGCCTTGCCTTTACCTTTGTCCTTCTTCGATGTCTTTGAAGAAGAAGCTGCATCTCTCACCTTCTTATCTTTGTAAAGTTCTCCCAACATCTGCTGCATACTCAAGAATGCTTGCTGAAACTGTTCCTCGCTCATCTTAGTTTCAGGGGTTTCACCTGCATTAGATCCTGTCATGCTCGACTTATGAACGACTCTTTTCTTTCCAATCTCTGGATCAATTTCCTCGAGGATTCCTTCTCCACGTTGCGACTTTGACCTAGTTAACATTCACTGACAAATTCTACAAATGCAACCTGCTCCGATACCAAATTATATGATCTGAAATGATCATATGTTAAACTAAAGTAGAATTGATTATGCCAACAGTGAATTGAATGTTAAACTTAAAGTGCTTTAACCATGAGAACTGCTTGAAAAGGAATGAATTGACGACAGAATTGAAACATAAGTAAGATGCAAACAGAAGTGAAAAGCAGCAAAAACACAGTGATACCAGACAGCAAGATTGATTACGGAGTTCGTCCCTGATGGACTACGTCTTCGGGTCTGCTTTCAAGATGGGCAACCGCTTTATTAGGATTGAATCTGAGGAGGTCGATTACACAGCAAATTAACCAGACTGATTGTGCACGCAGGCACTTCTAGTCACTGTCACAAGAAAGCTCTCTGAAATAGCTTTCCAACGCCTATCACGGTTCCCAATTCCGACTCCCAATGCTCCTGTTACACTGAAAACAAAAACATCTTATATCCTCTAGAATCTGCACACAAAACTCAAAACCACTCTCCTCTTCCTTCAATGAGAAAAACTGCCTTTATAACCCTGCAAATGCACTCTAACCTCCTCATGCTAAGTTTAGTAGTGAATGAGCACCTCCTCAAGCCGAGTTTAGGAGTGAATGAGCTGAATTTAGGGTTTATGGTCAAGTTTTTAATGTCACATAGTGACATTCACCATTTAGGAATTAATTGATATCCAAAAATACAATTAAAAACCCAAAAATAACTTTGTAATAACATATCACCGCTACCGATCAGGTTGACAATGCGGAGTTGGTTGACTGCCCATGTGAACAGGCTCTCTAGCAAACTGTGAGTTGACACCACTGCAGTCTTCCCCACGGTTTCGGAACCGCTCACCGACGTTGTATGTGATCGCTGCCTTTGGCGGTTATGGTTGACTGTCTGCGATTTTCGTTTGATGGTAGTTATAACCCTGGCGGCTTTCTGGTTTTTTTTTCACATTGCACCTGTCTCCACCGCGGTCTCCCTACCCACACGGTTTTGAGAATGTTATGAAGTTTTATGGTATGTTTTTTTAAATAAGCTCCAAAGTGGGTTTTAATAATGCCCTTTGTCATGTTTTAGCATTAGGTTTTAGGTTTATAACATAGGTTGTAGTGTTATGTTAATTGCATTAGGTTTTAGACCTTAGGGTTTGGCATTAAGGAATAATCTCATTAAAATAACCATTACAACCAATGTCATTTTGTGACAAAATACATGTCGATAACTTGGACCATATCTGTCATGACGAAGTAACCAATACTGGAAGGACACTGACGAAGCTGACGCAACTGAAGACGACCTGAATTCTCAAGATATCTGATCTGATAAGATCCTCCTAGATCATTGCACAATTTAGAATCGAATCAGAGTTGATAAGTCTTTCAATCCCATGGTAAAATTTAACAAGACAAAATATTTGAATTTTTTTCTTTTGATGCTTAAATAGATATACAAACAATTAGAAAAAAATGAATCTTAATAATGTTGAATGATAGAATATGTGAATAATAAAAATGTAATCAATTTCAAATAGTCTTCATTGTGATCAATCTCAAACTATTTTCTTCTATTTTTCTTATTGGCATACATGTTAGTTTTGCCATCTTTCCATATGGATCATATGAAAAAGGTGGTTGAAATCGTAAACTATTCAAATCTTTAACTCGAGCTACTGCAGTAAATGCCATACCTTGTCTCTCTTGCTATCCAATATTAATAGTCATTTTTTCCAAAGTCAATCATTGTGACTTATGGAGTGCCAAACCAAAAGTAAGTCTCAATTATTGTTGTTTTCTACTGCCTCGTTTGAATGCAATGTGACTATGTTGAATGATGGAAAATTAGAATAATGAGAATGTAGTCAATTACAAATATTGTACAGTTTTGGGAAGCAAACATTTCAAGTAGGTGAACATTTTATTTAAGATGAAAATTCAAGTATTTTATTTGTGGTTCAATTAGTGTAACACAAAAATCAATGCACGTTTTCAATAAAAAAAATTATGCTTACACCAAAATCAATGCAGATTATTAATCTAATTACATTGAAATTAATGTGCATCATACATCTAGTTGCATCAAATCAGGAATCAACAATATACTAAAATCAATGAATCCAGTGCAAACATTTAAATAGAAATAAACACTTACACTAAAATCAATGCATCTAGTGCAAGCATTCAAATAGAAATAAACACTTACACTAAAATCAATGCATCTAGTGCAAGCATTCAAATAGAATTAGAAATCAATATCTACACTGAAATCAATGCATCTAGTGCAAGCAATCCAATGGGATTAAAAATCAATATTGACACTGAAATCAATGCACCGAGTGCAAGCAACCAAATAAGATTAGAAATCAATATCTACACTGAAATCAATGCATTTAGTGCAAGCAATCAAATGGGATTATAAATCAACAACTACACCGAAATCAATGCATCTATTGCAAGCAATCAAATAGGATTAAGAATCGACATCTAAATTGAAATCAATGCATCTAGTGCAATCAATCACATAGGATTAGAAATCAATGTCTACACTAAAATCAATGCATCTATTTCAGTGAATAACATTGTATCTCCCTCTCTCCCCCATCTCTCTCTCTTACTCTTTATCTCTTTGTCTCTCTCTTCTTACCTCCATCTCTCATCTTTGCCTCTCTATCTCGCCCCCCAAACACACATGTGTTCTTTCTCCATATCTATCTATCTCTCCCTCCCTCCCTCTCTATGCCTCTCTCTTCTTCCCTCTCTCCCCTTACATCTATATCTCTATCTCCCTTTGTTTGCCTTGTCTCTCTATTTCACCCCCCAAACATACTCACTCTCTCTTCAGATCTATTTGCCTCTCCCTTCTTCCTCTCCCTCTCTCTCTCCTACCCTTCTCTCCCTCTATATCTCCTCCCTCTCTTCCCTCTTACTCTCCTTTCTCCCTCATTCTCTCCTTCCCTCTCTCTCCCCTCCCACTCTATCCATCTCACCCTTGTCACTGTTGAAGAATGTAACTAGTGTTGTTCTTCATAATTGTACTTGAGTCGTGATGTAATATATTTGTCAAAAGATATTTTTTATTATTATTTAAATTGACTTATTAAAGCATGGGTTTCCTGCTTGGGTCAATGGTTCATAGGTCATAGCACCCATTGTGTGCTTTAGGATTTTTTTTTTTATTAATTCAAAGTCATAAGAAAATAAAATTATTGCGTCAAAGAATCTCCTCCACCAAGTCAGCTCCTTCTCATACAATGACAACCACCTATCCTTCAAGTTGGCCTCCAAACGATTGACAAATGGTGAACAAGTCAACCTCAAAAACAGTTGGCAAGTCAGCTCCTACAAACTGCTCATGTCGACCCATTAAATGACACCCCAACAACTATATATAGGTGTGTATTTGACCCATTACAGAGGTGAATGCAAGCATTCGTAGTAAAGAACACAAGACAGAAAGTGATGCGAAAATCATAGAAAGGGTAGTCAAAAGGGAAGAATGAAGAAGTTTGTCTAGTTATGGAACTGAAGTCTTTATGTTGCACATATGATCTTGAAGTAGATTACAGGGGGTCGATATTGAAAGTTGCAAAAATTGGAGAGAAGCAAAAGACAAGAATATGTATAACGTAATAACAAAGAAGAAGAAATACCTAATCACGAGAAAATGTCAAATAGTAGAGAAAACAAATTAATAAGAAGCCCTATCAATATTTCCCTAGATTTCTCAACATGGTATCAGAGCGAGGTTCATTTGCATAAAGGGCGGGAAGGAGATCACACAGGCTACTAATCATGACAAAGAAGTTTGGTAGGGCTACCAAGCTACTAAAAGAAGTATAGCAGAAATATGGGCACTACAAATAAGCCCTAACCATTGTAATAGGATCACAAACATATATATGAAAAGCAAAGGCCTAAAAGATTTGTTTAAAGAGGACCGAAAAGGATAATTAATCAGCCTAAAACATGCCAAGTCCATCAAGCCTAGGATTGAAGTACTGGGCACATTCTACAAGGACTGAAATCATCATTTAAAAAATTCTGAAATTTGGTGCTATCTCAAAGATCCAAAATTTTGGGTACTTTTTGTAATCAAGGAATAACCTTTATAATCAAGCAAGTTAGTGTGAAGTGTTTATAGGACTATGTGGAAGATTCACCTTATCATTATAGGAAAAGAAGACGGGTCTCCTTAGACCTAGGCATGAGCTACAATCATCTTGTGAAAGGGCCATTGAAAAACAAATTGTCATCTATCGTTAAGCTCACTACAGTCACCCTAAGAGAGGAATCAAAAGTTTTGGGCATAAGTATTTAAAGAAAGCCGAAACTCCTATTGTAAAGAAGCTTCAGTCATTTGAAAAAGGAGTCGAGCCTCCTACCTGGGCTTAAATGTACTCACTATCATCTTAAAGGGATTAAGACATTTTACAGACCTGTGCATTAAGAAACAAATTAAATTTGATATCCATCTAAAGGAGAAACAAAAGCAGATTTATACATGCATATCTATGGTGATGGAAAGGACATCAAGCTTAAATTGAAGAAGAAAGCAAGCAATAGAAGATCATTGTGAGGTCTTGTAGTTGTCACTTATAAGAATCATACATGTCTGTTATGAAAAGAAAGCATTTGACAATCTTAAGGCGATAAGAAGATCATGGCTTCTAGTAGAAAACCTTGAAGCAACCTTCATAGTTATGAAAGATAAAGGTACGTAATCATAAGGTATGTATAATATATTTACTTGATAAAGGAATGTTTAAGGTTAGCTACTTATATGGTTCTAGTGATAGTTGTCTTCATTATCAAAATTTATTGGTATTAGACCCTAACCTTAACTTGCTTGTTCCCTCATATAGAAATCCTAACCCTAATCACTCGTTACTATCGTCGTCTAGGGTTTGTAAGTAGTCTAGGCTATATAGTAAACCCTAGTGATGATTAATGAAGATGATAATTTGATTTTTACTAGATCTAAATATTGTACTTGGAAACCCTAGGATTACATCCTCGATTAATCCATGAAAACCCTAGATTGTCAAATTGACATCATGTTTTTGGTATCGAACATTTTTCTTGGTTGTATTTGTTAATTAGTATTACAGGTATAAAAATTATAGCTAAATTCAGAGGGAGCACTTCAAGGAAACCCTACAAGGTTTGTAAAGGAGTAATGCAAGGTATGTAAAAAGTCTTCTTCATTAAAAGTATGATTATTTCAAAAAATTTGCTTGGTATTACTAACTCTCTCATGTCTAAGTTTTGAATTGTAAAGATTTTTGTTAGGGTGATTAATCATTAGATTGAAGCTACCTTCATTAAATTATCCTTCTTGTGGAACCCTAAAAAGGTTCACTATAAAACCCTAACCTAAGGGTATGTCAATGTTTATGAAACCCTAGTCTACTTAGGGTTAATGAAATCTAGAAAACCTATTCATTTTATGTTTAGGGTTTTGGTATTTTTATGATGGAAACCCTAGTCCTTTAGGGTTTGTTGTTAATGTCTAAGTTATGTATTGAAACCCTAGATCTTTAGGGTTTGGTAAATTAGGGTTTATAAGCAAGACCCTTCTATTAGCTATAAAATGAGGTCCTATGAATGAAACCCTAGGTGTATATTTGTATGTATGATTGAAACCCTAGCCTGAATGAAATTGTTGTATTGATGTTTGCGTCATGAGGTTCACCTAGTAGATAGTATTATGAAATGCAAAGATATGATTATGAAATCCTATATATGTATATGTGAGTATGTTGACCTAATTATTAATCCTCATAGTTTGTGAGTTATAGGGTTTGTAACAAAACCTTAGTAGAATATTGATATTCGAGGATATGATGATATTGTTTATTATATGATTTAGTTTCGATGATAAAATATAGGGTTTGCAACAAACCCTAGTAGAGTCTAACATGTATAGTAGAATCATTATTTGATTGAATTGTTGAATCATATCTAAGATTGTGTCTCGAAGGTGGAATCTAGGGTTTGCAGGAGTAGAGTCTGTCATATATCTCTGAAATTGAGGCCCTAGATATAATGAATCAGATATCTTGATTGAGATGCTTTAAGTCTTGATGATGTGGTCTAGGGTTTATGACAAAAACCCCAGCAAGATGTGTCTCTTGTTGATCATGAGCCTAACTAGGTTTAGGTATTTGAAGTCTAAGTTCTTTGATATAATAACATTATTTTGATAAAGTTAACTTCATGTTTTCATATGTTTGCATTTGGTTGTACTTGTTAATTAAGTTTTGCAAGTACATAATCTTCAAGATAATGAAGATGTTCGTATAAGCATGATGAAGGAAGCTATGAGGGTGATGATGATCAAGATGACCTTGATGAAGCCATAAAAGGTTCTTTGATGTTCTAGAAAAAGGAAGTGGTTGATCTCCCAAGGTTAAGAGTGAGCCTGAATAGAAGAAAGGGTATATCTCCCTAGGTTAAGAGTGAGCTTGAATAGAAGAAAGGGTATATCTCCCTAGTTGAAAGCGAGGGCATATTATGTCAAGTGAATACCATTAGGGGATTTTTTAGGTCTAAAATGGACCTCCTAAAGAAATTATAAAATAATAGTGGAAGTAACAAAATAAGATTACATTACATCATCAAATTTTAGAGGGAAAAAAGACAACTATTTTTTCAACTCATATTTTCAACTTATCTCCATATGGGTTTACTCAAATTTCGAGCGGAAACACTCGTTGGGTGCAAAATTTGATTCTTCATCCAAGGATTACCCATATTGCATACTTTCGATGGACCCTACTACACGAAAAATGAGAAATACATGAAAAATGTGATTGCAATCACGTTTTTTCTTGTATTTCTCATTTTTCGTGTAGTATGGACCATCGAAAGTATGCAACATGGGTACTCCTTGGATGAAGAATTAAATTTTTCATCCAAATTTTTCATCCAACGAGTATTCCCGCTCAAAATTTGAGTAAAAACTTAGGGAGATAAGTTGAAAATACGAGTTGAAAAAGTAGTTTTATTATTTTATTATTTTTTAATCTTTGTACTTTTTTACTCCAAAAATGGTGAATCATCCTCCATGGTTGACATCATCATCTTGAATCCTACTAGTTCTTATAAAGTTTATTTTGGTTGTACATTTTTCTTAGGAGGCCCATTTCAGACCTCAAAAATCCCCTAATGCTTGAAGTAAGCAAAAGTAGTATAGATAAATGTTCATGAAGTTGCAAACTAAAGACTTAAGAAGATTCGAAGATGTATTTGGTGTTGTTGAATAAATGAAAGAAGAAGAAAGCTTCCGGTAAATTATATATGATGATGAAAGTAGCATCAGAATGATTGAGGACCCCGAAGGTTTGTGTTTACTTATATATATGTTTGAAAGTTTATTATTGAGTTAGCTTTGTATTTGTACAGGTAAATATCTCCATAAAAAGGGTGAACACTCTGGAAGCATGCTTGGAAAAATGGATATATCTAGTTTGATAGGGAGAGTTGAAGCATCTAATGGTGGATGCTTGGGAGGACATTTGGCTGGCCTATGTGTTGATGTCTAGATCCCAAAGAGGGAGGGTGGTGTTGGTCTTGGAGCTCTAACCTTGGATACACACCTAGATCCCTAGGTTGATGGTTAGTGAGTAAGCCTGATGGTACCTAGACTGGTTGAAAGCTTGAGTCCATCTTAGTCCCACCTGGATAGATTACCCTGGTTAGGTATCTAGTCTGCAGCACTGAGTGTGCTAGAACTCTTTGTAGTTCATTTCGAGATCTTCCATGTACCTCTATATACATGTAATTATGAATACATCCCTAGTTAAGAGGGAGTGTTGAAGAATGTAACTAGTGTCGGTCTTCATAATTGTACTTGAGTCATGATGTAATATATTTGTCAAAAAATATTTTTTATTATTATTTAAATTGAATTATTAAAGCATGGGTTTCATGCTTGGATCGATGGTCCATAGGTCATAGTACCCATTATGTGCTTTAGAATTTTTTTGTTATTAAGTCAAAGTCATAAGAAAAGAAAATTATTGTGTCAAAGAATCTCCTCCACCAAGTCAACTCCTCATACAATGACAACCACCTATCCTTCAAGTCAACCTCCAAACGATTGACAAAAGGTGAACAAGTCGGCCTCAAAAACAGTTGACAAGCCGATTCTTACGAACTGCTCATGTTGGCCCGTTAAAGGACACTCCAACAACTATATATGGGTGTGTATTTGAACCATAACAAAGGTTAACACAGGCAGATCCGCAGTGAAGAACAGAGGATAGAAAGTGATGTGAAGATCATAGAAAGGATAGTCAAAAGGGAAGAACGAAGAAGTTTGTCTAAGTTTATCTAGTTATGGAACTGAAGTCTTTATGTTGCACATATGATCCTAAAGCAGATTACAGGGGGCGAGATTAAAAGTTGTCGAAGTTGCAGAGAAGCAAAAGACAAGAATATGTTTGACTATTTGTGGTAAGGGTTGGCTTGGTGGATGGAATGAATTTATGTCTCTTGTCTAAGGTTACGAATGTCTCACTGTGATTTGAATCTACTGAAGGAAGAGTTCTTGGTCGGGTTTTCCCCTGGTTGAGTGCCTATATCTTGTGTTCTCTTGTGTTTTTGTGCTTTGGCAATTGTCTTGATGATAATAATGTAATAACAAAGAAGAAGAAGATGTAGCTAATAAAAAAAAATTGTCAAATAATAGACAAATCAAATTAATAAGAAGCCCTATCAATATTGCCCTAGATTTCTCAATAGTTACTCCCTTTCTCTCTCTATGTATTTCTTCTTCCCTCCCTCTCTCCTCTCTCTCTTCCTTCCTTTCTTTATATTTAAATTAATATTAATACTAGTAAAATTTAATATCTAACTATCCCTGCCTCCCTCCCTCTCTTCCCCCTCCATTTATATCTCTATCTTCATGTATCTCTCATTATTTGTCTCTTTATCTCACTCACAAAACACACACACACTCCATATCTATCCATCTTTCTCTCTCTCTCTTCCCCTTCTCTCTCTCTCTTCCCACTCTTATTTCTCCCTCACTATCTCCTCCTTTCTCTCTTCCCTTTTGCTCTCCTTTGTCCTTCATTCTTTCTCCATCTCTTCTCTCTATCTTTGTTCTTCCCTCCCTCTCTCTTCTCTTCTTTCCTCTCTTTATATTTATATTAATATTAATATTGATAATATAATATAATATAATATAATATTTAATATTAACATTATATTTTATACTAATTAATATTTAACACTAATATAAATATAAGTATTAATACTACTAATATAATATAATATCTAATATTATATTATATGATACATTAATTAATATTTATAAAAAATAAATAAATAAATAAAATTATATATTTAATATTAAAATTAATAGATTTAAAATTGAAATTTTCTTAATTTTTGTATATAATCTAGGCAAAGACATTGCAATAACTTTTAAAGCTTTGTAAATTAGAATGATATTATGAGCCACAATTAAACTTGACATTAAAAGAATAAAGAGAAGGAAATCAAGTGTAAGTACTATAGTCAAGTCCCACTAGCACAACCAGTTGAGGATGGGTCTCGTCAGCAAGGCGACCTAGGATCAAACCTCAGGGGGTAGTTATGCCCTATGCTAGGGGAGGCGACATGCTAAAAAAATCCAGTCAGCTAAAGGTTGGTGTGGCCTAGGCTAGATGCAATCCTCAGGTGACTTTGATGGCTTGTATGCCCTTGGGTCGCGGCTCCTCAAGCCACGAGTCAAGCCTAGAGGGTCACAAACAACTTCACAAACAAATAAAAAAGTGTAAGTACTATAACTATGAAATTCAATTTGGCAATGCCTTTAAACTTGTTGTGCAAGTTGTAAGATTTTATTAATATTAAAATAAAGATGAGGTTCAAATTTTATTTGAGATGGATGATCATTAACCCACATGACTGATTTCATATTTAATATAACTGATTTTAAATGGGATTAAGAAGTCCACATCTTGTCGATTGAAACAAAAACATGAATAAAAGAAAAACATTTTTATTTACTTCTTTGTGATAGGGATTTGACACCTTACTTGTGTATCAACAAAATTCATGTAGTGTGAGAACTCGTAATCTGTTGAGAAACCTGCATGTAGACTAGTCAAATGGTAAACTCATAACTGGCAAGAGCAAGTCCAATTGCTAGAATAAGTCCCAAGGGATAGGTCAGTTGGTCGAGTTCATGTTGCTAACTACCTCGCTTATCGGGAGGTCACCAAGTCAAATCTCCTCAACACCCTCGGGGTTCGGCCTTGCTAGTTTGGCCAGCAAGTAGATCCCTTCAGGTTGATCTACCTAGATTTTCCTCTGGATGTAGCGGCCACTCAGTGTCCATGAACCACCCTAAAAAAATAAAAATAAAAACTTCCAATTGCTAGAAGATAGTAAGTTGAATCTTTGTAGGTAAAATTTGTGTAGTTATTTTAAATATGATGATTATAAATTGCAAAGTGAGTCAATTAAACCTAAAATGGTTGACTCATCAATATACATGGAATCATTTCAAAGTTCCAGCCTAAATGTAAAGTTAAACCTAAAATGGCAATGAATTTCATACACTATTTAACTTTAATCATTTTAGGTTAAAACTATCAATGCCTAGAGATTCATAACTTTAAATGTGAAGTTAAACCTAAAATGGAAATGAAATTTTAGTGTATGAATTTGCACTTTAATTTGCCTAAATCCATCTTAAATTATGTATAATGTAAGAATAATATAAATGAAGAATAGTATAAATGTTGTGATTAAATATTTAAGCTGGAACTTTAAAATGTTGCAATGAAAATTAAGTTGGAACTTTGAAATTACTTTGAAATTTAAGTTATTTATATTACCTAAGTTGATATAATAAACATGATCCCTTTTCTCAAGTTCTATTCATGTAACTTGGATACTCTCTACCTAGTAATTAAAATGTTAATTGCAGTTAGGGGAGCAAAGCTAGTTCACAAACATATCGGAGTCAAGATTCAGATAAAAGGTGCATTTATAATCACTGAGGACACTCTGGTTTGATGACGGTTTTAATTTTAAGTAGTTTTGAAATGGTTTCATGGCGGTTTTAGTATGACGGTTTTATTCATTCTTACTTGGAAATGGAGCCAATGAAGAAGACTCGGAAATCCAACGAATCTGAACACAATTAATCCAACCAATTATTGTATTAATATATTTTCAGGTTTTTATTTATAAGGTTATTGTATTAATCTATTTAGAAGAACGATGAATTGTTTTTTATTTATATGGGTATATCAATTTTTATTTAAGCCAACGTTAATTTTTATTTTGTATTGAGTAAATATTTTTATTGTTTTTATTTATTGGATGTACAAACTTACACATCACCTTCATACTGAGTTGTAGAAAGCGTCTCTCGACACAATTAGAAATTTTGATATATAAAATTAAAAATATGACATACTTCATCATATACGAGCTTCTAGAAATACAAAACTTTATCAATTTTTAATCTAAGTAGTAAATACTTGATCATTAGGAGCATCACAAATTGATTTTTCTAAATAGGGAAAACAACATTAAGATAGATATTAGAAATTTTGACATATCAAATAAAAATTATGACATACTTCTGACTTCTAGAAATACAAAACTTATCAATTTTCAAAGTAGTAAATATTTGATCATTGGGACTATCATAAATTGAATTTTCTAAAATGTCCTTTTGATGAACCTTTGTTATTACAAAACTTTACTTGAGGACTAGGCCCTAATGGCCCTTTGTTAACATACTTTACTTGAGGACTGGGCCCCGATGGCCCTATGTTAACATCCTTCTCTAGTAGATTAAATAAGCCTAAGTCCATTAAATTAAATATATTTTATGGAAAAGTTAGGGGTATTAGGGCGTTGTCTACCGAGGCCATAATTTCACCCAGATAGTAAATTTCTTGTCAAAATCTGGTGAGAAAATTTTCAAAAATGTTTATTGCTAGAGTGTTTGAATCACTTTTTTGATGGCGGAAATAGATTCAGCACCATCAAGAACCCTTGAGGCACCCAAAATCCTGAAGTTTAACAACTATAATCCAGATTTCCAAAAATTTCAACCGGATTTTGTCGAAATCTTGTTGGAATTTCAATTATTTTTCGAGCAAAATTGTGGCCTTGATAGATTACTATGTGGTATTAGTACCATAGATTTTAGATGGGATACTGACATATATCCTTCTAGCAAAATAATGTGGTACTTTATCATTATTTGGGAATTTCTCGAATCTTGTTTGGGACTTGAGAGATATTAATTCTTCACATGGATAAAGGAAGGCTTAAGACAACAAAAGCTTAGGAACAACTGCAACTCACTAAGGGGAACCAAAGACATAGAACCAAATCCATGGTGGAACCCATCTCTAGCAATAGAAAGAGCCTAAACATCCAAATAACAAGGGACAAGTGGGCCATTGAGCCTAAGCACAAATAGGCACTATACCCTTACAACTTCCAATGAAATTCAGGTTTGTGTCGAGTGTGAAAATTCGGAAACCCCGAATCTGACTGTAGCAATTGATAATATTTCTTTTATTTGTTAAATCAACTAAACAAATTATTTGTAGTTTTCTACGGCAAATATCGAAACATATACACTACAACCTTCACAAAATAAATATTGCAGAAGAAATTAAAACAATGGAAGAATAGATGCACACACAATAATACATCGTTATTTTTGGACCAATGCCCTGGAAAAACCCAACTTGGGAAAATCAGTTCAACAATTGAGGGTTTTATTATTATGCAGTAGTAAATCTTAGTACAAATATATGGAAGCTCAAATCTAACTTTCCATATAGAGAAAAAACTAACACGAGATCTAGTGAGAAAAATCTCACTCCCTCGTTGGTCTGACACTGACTTTGGCTCAATATTAGTTGCCCCTTGCTGCCTCTGCGTCCCACAATTCGGACCAGCGTCTCTCTTGCTAACTAATCAGTTGCTATCTGGAAAATCGATCCTCCTAACCTCCGGGCTCCCACTCTAGCTTCTTCCACTGAATTTCGACTTCTTCTCAGCAAAATACGGATCTCCCTCTGAAGCTCTACGCTGCCTCTCTACTATGCACTCACTGGATTAGAGAAAATTCCTTCCAGTCTTACTATCCTTTCCCCTCTTTTATTGCTTCGAATTTACTGAATCACCTTCGACAACTCACAGTTGCTACTCTGGAAATCGATTTCCCAACAAAATCGAATTTCTGCTGGCTCCAAGTGTGTTCTCCAACCCTCATCGAATTTCTTCTTATAATCTCTCATTGAGACATCAACAGCCAAGATTAAAACATTATCGATGGCTAAGATTAACTAGAACTTGATCCATGTCTTCTTCTAGAAGATTCTCACCATGACTTAATTAATACCCTTTAATTAATCAGTTTTCCTAAGTTTAGACTTAGGCACCATTAAAAAATATTAATTATTTTAATTAATTCGTCTCTAGGTGTAATTTCCATAAACGATTTCTGGGTTTTGGAGAATACATGTATTCTATCCTCCACCAAATTTCGTGGCTAGAACACATCTTATGCTACAAAAATCAACACTCCCTCTTAGCGATTATTGTGTTTTAGCGTTGCAACCCACTGAAGCAACATCCTATCTTTGTACCACCTCCTATTACATTGTTGATGTCTGGATGTTGCTGCCCACCAACTTCTATGCAACTCTGATAAACGATGCATCTGTGTTGTTGTTGGCCCTGCTAAACTGCCACCAACACTGCAACTCCCTCTCCATTTGTTGTTGTTGCAACTGCAACAACTGCAACGGAAAAGAATCCCAAATACTGAACTAACTATGGTCAGTATTATGCATCTGTCACCTGAGTCCTGATTATTTCTAGACTCTGCGCTTCCACTGAAACCTCTACATTGTTGTTGACTCTGCTATGTGTTATTTGCATTGCTACCAACTATGCACTATGCTACTGAGTATCTGACCTCTACTAGCTATTGTATCTATCACTCTGGAACGTGACTGCACCCACTACCACTGATCCATCCTGCTACTGCATACTTTTGGGCTCTCGTAGCAAGGTAAACTCACTCCTGGATGTATATCGGTGATCATGGCAAACTCTTCCTCCAATCTGGAGGACAGTCTGTCAATCTCCGTAGATGCAACCTGCTGATCCTGCTTATCCTCCTTTTCCTTCTTTCTGAGAGGGAATTGAGTTTTGTAGTGGCCAATCTCACCACATATGAAGCGTTTCACTTTGGAAATGTCCTTCTTCCTCCTGCACTGCTCCTGCTGCCCCTTTGATGCGAGGGCCGCATCCTCCTCTTCCTTTACTTGCTTTGTCCCATTGTTTTTGTTGCTGCCAGTGATGGTGGTCTTCACCAAATATCACCAAATATTGCCTCATCTCCTCTTTAGATCAGCCCACATATGATCCCAGTCTGACAACTTTTCTCTGCCCAGAATACTCTGGACGAAGACTTGCCACTCTTCGGAAACGTTGTTTAGAGCAAACGCACCAACTTAGAAGGTTGAGTCACTAAGCCTACTGAAGATAGTTGATATCGGATATCCTGAAGCCTAGTAATGAATGGGTCTATACACTCCCCTTTCTGCATCCTCGTGCATCTTAGCTTCTCCTCAAGATACATCTTATGTTGCTAGGAAGATCCCTCGTATAGCGTGGCAAGTGCTTCCCACATCTGTCAAGCAGTATCTTTGCTAGCTATGTGAGACACTACGTGATCTCGAACTCCATCGAGAATCAACGTCTTTACCTTCGCCATCTCCTTCTTGTGGGCCTTAAGTGGATCTACATCTGCAGGTATACCTACCATGCCATTGATGTAGGTTTTGAGATCATATTCATCTAGAAGACAGAAAATTTTTTCCTTTCAGATCACATAGTTGGAGGCTCTGTCCAACTGATCATGATCTCTCAGCCCTACTGATGCCATCTCTGCAAAAATGTCGAATTCCTCCTCTTCTCCTTTGCGCAGCTGCTGAATGGCTTTTCGTACTCCCTGCTGGAGTGGGAAAATTTGCTCACAACTACTATTGCTCTACTAGGAAAATTCGAACTTCTTGGCTAGAAGTCCCCTGAAAAAATAAGTCCCTCAATGTGTGCTCTTCCTTCCTCCTGATGCTATTTTTCACTAGCAAGCTGCTACAAAATAACTATGCCCCAGTTGAAGATCTGCTCTGCAAGGAAAATGTTGATGCTCCCTCTGCCTTTGGTTATCTTTGATCTGGAAATTTTTATTCTCTGTCGACTCTCTCAGAGAAATAACTTTCCTACAAAACTAACCCTCCTGGTCAAGGAACTGTGTTGCCTCTGAGGGTTTCGAACTGCTGCCTATGCAAAGTTTTGAAATTCCTCTTCCTGTCTTCTACTGAGCTCTTCAACTTCTATCTGCGATATGATGCCATGTGAAAATTCAGAAACCCCGAATCCTAGTGTAGCAACTGATAAAATTTCTTCTATTTGATAAATCAACTAAACAAATTATTTGCAGTTTTCTACGGCAAATATAGAAACATATACACTGAATTCATCACAAAATAAATATTGCGGAAGAAATAAAAACACTCGAAGAATAGATGCACACACAATAATACACCGTTATTTTTGGACCAGTGTCCCCGGAAAAACCCAACTTGGGAAAATCGGTGCAGCAGCTGAGGGTTTTATTATTATGTAGTAGTAAATCTGAGTACAAATCTATGGAAGCTCAAACCTATCTTTCCATACAGAGAAATAATTGATAGCAAATCTAGTGAGAAAAATCGCACTCCCACCGGTGATCTGACACTGACCTTGGTTCAAGATGAGTTGCCCCTTGCTGCCTCTACATCAGCCTACGCAGATCTGCGTCCCACAACTCGTATCAACGTCTCTCTTGCTAACTGATCAACTACTATCTGGAAATTTGATACTTATGGCCTCCGAACTCCCACTCCGGCTTCTTCCACTGAATTTCGACTTCTCCTTAGCAAAATACGGATCTCCCTCTGAAGCTCTATGCTGCATCTCTACTCTGCGCTGCCTCTTTGTGAAACTCACTGCCTCTCTGCTATGCACTTATCGAACTAGAGAAAATTCCTTCCGATCTTACTATCCCTGCCCCTCTCTTACTGCTTCAACTTTACTGAATCACCTCCGGCAACTCACAACTACTACTCTGGAAATTGATTTCTCAGCAAAATCGAATTTTTGGTGGCTCTAAGTGTGTTCTCCGACCCCCATCGAATTTCTTCTTATAATATCTCACTGAGACATCAACAACCAAGATTAAAACATAATCGATGCTAAGATTAACTAGAACTCGATCCATGTCTTCTTCTAGAAGATTCTCACTGTGACTTAATTAATACACTTTAATTAATCAGTGTTCCTAAGTTTAGACTTAGGCACCATTAAAAAAATATTAATTATGTTAATTAAGTCGTCTCTAGTTGGAATTTCCATAAATGATTTCTAGGTTTTGGATAATACATGTATTCTAGCCTCTCCACCAAATTTTGTGGCTAGAAAACTTCTGATGCTACAAAAATCAACAACGAGAAGGAATTTCAAGGTCTCCACGAGATAGGGATTCGTGTTTGGCTTGAGACTCTTCCATTAAATAAATTTTGAGGTAAAAATGGGCCTAAAAACAAAAATGTACAACAAAAATCAACTTTATAAGAACCAATAGGATTCAGTGTGATGATGTTAATCATGGGGGAGAATTCACCATTTTTGGAGTAAAAAGATAACAAATAATTAAAAAACTACTTTTTAAACTCGTATGTTCAACTTATCTCCCTGCGACTTTACTCAAATTTTGAGCAGGAGCACTCGTTGGATCCAGAATTTAATTTTTCTTCCAAGGAGTACTCATGTTGCATACTTTTGATGGACCCTACTACACGAAAAATGTGAAATACATGAAAAAATGTGATTGCAATCACGTTTGTTCATGTAACTCACATTTTTCGTGTGGTAGGGTCCCTCAAAAGTATGGAACATGGGTATTCCTTAGATGCAAAATTAAATTTTGCATCCAACAAGTGCTCCTGCTCAAAATTTGAGTAAAATCGTAGGGAGATAAGTTGAAAATACGAGTTGAAAATGTTTTTTTTTCTTCTCTCCAAAACTTGATGAGGTAATCTAATCTTATTTTATTATTTCCACTATTATTTTATAATATTTCTTAGGAGGCCCATTTTAGACCTCAAAATTTCTCTAATGCCATTAATGGTCAAACTCTCTCAAAAGGCTCCTCCCTTAGTACCCAACCTAACTATAACCCAACTCGATAAGGAAAGACCTCACCTTGGAGTAAGTTAAGTCTTCCTCACATATCCAATGTGGTGTGGGGCCCGACAAGCTCTCCTAACTATTTTGTCCTGCCACTTCTTTCTCATCTTTTCCAATCGTAGATTGATTCTTTCCTTGGAGTAAGGGTGATTTTCATTTCGGGATATCAGTGGTTGGACTTTCCTCTCGAATTCGGCTCACTAACAATCACACGAAAGAATCGACCAAGCACATGACACGCTAGGGATAAATTTAAAAAAGATGGACTTATTTTGCACCTAACATCATATCAAAAGCAAGATGTTGATTCTCTTTCACTAACCAAGCCATTGAGGTACGAGAATTTGAAGTCAACCAGGTTCAACCAATTGGTTGATAATGGCTTTCAAGGTTTTCTTAACTATTATTTATAGTGAATGAATTATGGTTGAGTTTGATTAATAATGGTTTTTAAAGGTTTTTTTTATGAACTATTATTATTATTTGTAGTTAATTAATTATTGTTCACTATGCTTTTCAAAGCTCTATCAATCATTTTTGTTATAGCCAACTAGTTGAACATGTTTTTAAAGGATTTGTTAATTGATATTTCATAGTTAACAATATCAACCAAGTATAGTTAACCATAGGTTTAAGAGTTATTTTTGGGTTCATCTTTTGTTAATTTTATAGTCAATACCAACCATGGTTGATCATGTTTTCTTTTCTCTTTTTTCTTTTTTCTTTTTTACATAATCAACCATGGTTAATTAGTTTTATTATCAACCATGGTGTTTAAGGTTTTTCACAACTTTTTCAACTATTATTTTTTATGGTAAACCATAATCAAACAAATATCATTGAGCATAGTTTTTGTTAATTATGTTCTTATTCTCAACAATGATAGTGCTATGGTTGATCATTGTTTTCAAGGTTTTGTCAATAGTTTTTTATGATGATGATGATGATGATGATGGTTAATGTCCACTGAGACCAAATTGGTCTATTGGACCTATAATTTTCTTAGTTTCTAATTGTCTGGCTCCTCGTCTTTCTTGGCGAGGTTGGTGTTGTAGCTTTCTTTTTTTCTCTACGGTCTTCCAACTTTCTTTATCTTGCATCTCCTTCATCTCTTCTGGTTCTTGGGACATTGGTGTCTTAGCTTCGCGATCTATTGTGTTCGTCCTTTTGAAGATAGTCAGAGAAGAAGTTTGGTCTAGGAGATCTGCTTTGCTGTTAAATGAAGATTTATTTTGTGTGGTATTTGAATCCTCATAACTGTTGATGCTTGAGGGTTGTCAAGTTCACTCTTTTGTTGTTGGGTGGGGCTTTCCCCCTGCTTGTCTTGAGAGTTGTTTCTTTCTTGCCCGATTTCTTGTGATTCAGAGTTTTCTTGAGAGTATTCTTCTTTGATGACAGTGTAGTGTTCTTTTTGTGCTCCTTCCCACCATGTAGATCTGTGGTGATTTTTTCTAGCAGAATATTTCTGGGAGGCTTTTGGGCAGTTTTTAGCTAGGTGGCCTATCTCAAAGCAAGATCGACATCTGAAGAGGACACTTTCATAATCGAGTTTCTGGTTCCACACATAGTCTTTACTTGTTAGGTGTATTTCAACTGGGAATCCGGCGTTGAAGTCCATTTCCACGCAGATGTATGCATAGGTGGTTCTGGCATATTTCTCTGTTTCTGGGCACCTACAGTAAAATTTCCCAATTACATTTCCAATGGCTTTTAGCGAAGAGAAATTCTAGAGATGCAAGGGTAGGTTTGGCAATCTAATATGGTTGACTAAGGTTTATAATATTTTTTTGAATTTTATTTTATCATTAAACATGGTTAAGATATTATGGTTGATTGTGGTTCTTAAGGTTTTGTCAATGTTTTACAGTCAACCATGGTTAACTAGTTCTACATTGAATTTTTATTTTTTATAGTCAGCAATAAGCAACTAAATTTTGCAAGAATTTTTCATTGTCAACCAACAGCCAACAATTATGATTGATCTTAGTTGACCATGGCTAACCATGGTTGTAATATACCTAGGGGGGATATTATGGGGTATAGAAGAAGGTACCCAAGGGAATAATGTAATAAGGGGATGGGTCATAGTTAATAAATCAAGTGGTTAACCCGCATCATTTAAGGGACCACAAGTAGTTAGCATTAATGTGATAAGCCCACTGTATTAGATATATGGTATTGAGAGACCATGGTAATGACCCATGGTATTGTATGTATGAAGCCTATATAGAGGCTAGAGACTCCCCATGGAGAGATGTCAAGAATTATTGTATTGGCAAGCATATGGCTTGTGGAGTGTTCTCCTTCCTTAAGGAGCGATTGTATGGTGTTGCCCTACCTCAAGGGTTTTGATTAATAAAGATCTGAAGGTCATATATATCTCTCTTGTTATTTCTGGATATAATATAAAAAAATATATTTCCGCTTGTCCAAGAAAGTGCTATGATACCACTTGTAAAGATCTGACCTGTAAATATATGAAAATAGAAATTACACCCAGAAATAACAAGAGAGAAATATATGAACTTTAAATCTTTATTAATCAAAACCTTTGAGGTAGGGCAACACCATACAATCACTCCTTAAGGAAGGAGAACATTCTACAAGCCACATGCTTGTCAATACAATAATCCTTGACATCCTCTCCACGGGTAGTCTGTAGCCTCTATATAGGCCTCATGCATACAATACCATGGGTCAATACCATGTGTCTCTCAATACCATATATCTAATATAATGGGATTATCACATTATTGCTAGCTACTTGTGGTCCCTTACATGATGCAGGTTAACCACTTTATTTATTAACTATAACCCATCTCATTATTCCCTTAGGTACCTCCCTTTGTACCCCATAATATCCCCCCTAGTTATACTACATTTTCAACATTTTACAGTCAGTCATGGTTATAATTCTACAATCAATTTTTATTTTTTATAGTCAGCAATAAGCAACTAAATTTTGCAAATATTTTTCATTGTCAACCAACAACCAACCAATTATGATTGATCTTAGTTGACCATGGCTAACCATAGTTCTCAAGAGTGTTTTTGGTTTTGTCAATTATTATTATTTATTGCAAATGAGGATCAACCAACAATCGTAGAACATGATTTTTGAGGATTTTTCTTTATTGTGTATTGGTTATTTTTATAATCAATCATGGTCAACCAACCATGGTTGGTTATGGTTTCCAAGGTAAATTTTAAATTTTCTCGATTGTTATTCTTTGTAGTTGACCATTGTCAACCATGGTCAATTACTTTAATAGTCAACCATGGTCAATTAGTTTCATGATAGGCCATGGATTTCAAGGTTTTGTAAACTACCTTTTATAGCAAAAAATAGTTGGACAACTATGGTTGACCTGATTAACCAGGGTTTGCAAAGTTATTCTCCAATTTGGCCAACCATTATTTTTTATAGCCAATCATGGTTAACCATAATTCTTAAAATTCTAACTAATTTTCCCATATCCAACCATGGTTGGCCATTCTTACCATAGTTTTCAAAGTTTTTTCAATTAATTTTTTTCAGAGCCAGCCATAATTAACTAAGTAGACCATGATTTATAATTAACTAAGTAGACCATGATTTTCAATTTTCTTTTTTCTTATTTGATATCTTCTTAGTTAACAACAGCCGAACAAACATAGTTGACTTACAGTTTTGGGTTTTATAATAACTATAGTTATATAGTTAAATAGATACATTGATAATCTTGGATTTGATGGTTTTGAGTTACCTTTCTCTATTCTTAACCATGGTCTACCAATTGTTGCCTGAGGGTTTTTTTCCTCCAATTCTGTTATTATTTTTTACAATCAATAATGGTCAAATAACTATGCTTGATGATGACACATGAAATTGGCATGATCATTGAACACTTTGTATAATATTGGAGTAGCGTTGAAGACATCTCTCAGCCTAAGAATATCGGAATGAATGGGTCAGGCCCTCAGGCTAACGTCAGTTAATACTTCGGCCCAGTTCCAAACTTACAATGGTACTCCTCTTGGCGTCTAATTCGAGGCTTACAACGCAGAGCTAATCAAGACGATAAAACAGTTACGTCTCTCGGGAAAGGCATCCTGGCCATGGACGAGTCGAACGGCCCCTGCGGCAAGCGGTTGGCATCCATCTGGCTTGAGAACACGGAAGCGAACTAACAAGTGTATAGACAATTGTTTGTCGTGCTCTATGTCTAGGACAATATATCTCTGCGGAATTGTTTTTAGTGTGATTTTTTGGAGTTTTAGGTGTTAGAATTTGGCGGAAAAATTTGTGGTGAAATCTTGATTTGGGTTATTTAAACTAGTTTTTTTACTGTATATATGGATTCAGCACCCTGAAAAACTCTAGGGCACTTCTATTATGCATGGGTTACGAATCAAACTTGTGATTTCAATGAATTCTTGCCGGATTTTAAAGAAATTAGATCTGAAAAATCCACTAGAAAAACTTCCAAAAAATTGGACTAAAGACAACTCACATATCTAGTGTCATTCTATTCAAGGAAACCTCTAGTAGTCCACCATCGATGGCAAGAAGATGGTAGATACACTTGTGTAGTAGAACATCAATCCCGACATCAAAGTTGAAAAGGGAAATTATAAAGTGTTGGTGGGAATGGATCTCGAGGATGTCGTCATCTCTAGGATCCAAATCTTTTCTTGCAAGGTCACGAAACTGAATCTGATTCTCGAGCTAGCATCTGATGTTGAAGTGGAAGCCACCGCCACGGCTAACCCTAGCCCCATTTTTGTCACTGTCGAGCAGCCTATGGCACTATGGCTACCACCATCGTTGGGGCCAATCCTAGATCTCTTGTTGTTACAGTTGAATCAGCCCCTAACACTGGTGTTGTTGGATATTTGTCGGTTTATGGTAAAGGAAATGTTTTTAGAGGGTTTGATTTTAATGTCTTTTTTCACTTTGTTAATGGATTTGTAATTTTATAGGGTTGTAGTCTACTTTTAATGGAGGATCTGAAGAAAATTGTCCAACCTTAATATGTGGCCAATCAGAGGAATTCTTATATGTGACAAAGTCTTTCTTGCATGTCAAATGATGTTTTTACCCCAGATTAGTGAATTTTCTAGTCTTTGTGAGACCATTCTCACGGTGTTCCTTTTGTATATTGGTCAAAAGCGCATATCTTGTCTCTTCACTCGCCACCAGAATTCAAAATCGGTTGCGACTCTCCTTTGGCAGTGTTCGGCTCTTATACGGCGAAAGGTAGCTTCAAGATTTGAAATCCCTCAATGAGTATTACATATCCAAGGGTGCCTCTATTTATTTAGTATCTAGATTGAGAGGGGGAGCCAAAGGATGGGGGGCGCCTTCCTCCTCCTAATCCAAGTCTTTTAAGGAGGCCCTTAACCCTGGACATTCACCTTTGACTCCCAAAGATATTGCAATGTCAGCGTTCGTTGTGGATTATGAAATGGATACTCCATCTCTTGAAGTGAAAATGTTACATCAAACTTCATGGCTACAGATTATGAACGACAGGTGCTTATTTTTCGTTTTAATGGATTTTGGCCCTCGACATCTGCTCTTCGGGAATGGGTACACAAGAACTAGTCTCAGAATATAGAGTTGATTTTTTGCTCAAAAAGATTCTTTGTGGTGCTCTTCAAAAATTTAGAGGACCGATAGAAGGTTTTTTTACTAGGAACCCTAGTTTTGGGGTTGTTTTGGTCTCACTTCAACCATGGTTTCCTGATTCTAATCCTCTTAGCATGACAGCTCTAGCAACCCTAATCTAGGTAGGGCCTCTTAAATTTCCCATCCATATGACACAACATGATATCTTAGCCAATGTGGGAGATTTTCTTGGTCACTTCATCAAAGTAGAAATTGAAAGGCTTGTGAAAGGAATTCTCACATTTGTTCACATATGTGTCGAAGTAGACCTCGGTAAAGGTTTGCCGGAAAAAAATCCTTCTCAAGTGGAGGGGTAGGGTTTATTCGCAATAGTTGGATTATAAAAACAATGTTTTTCATTGCATGATTTGTCAATTGTCCTATCATATTCAAAACGCATGCCCCTTTTCGCAAGGAGCCTTTTCCCCCTAGGACTCAAAGAAAAAGAGCAATGGATGGCAAGATCCAAAGGGAACAAAAGGGTCCAAGAACACTTCAAGTCAAAAGCAGGACAAATCACAACAACAAAAGACATATACCACTAAATCAACTCCTTCATATTCAACTCGGCCCCATGCAGAACCATCTCATCCATCAGCAGAGGAGACACGTCCTTCAAATGAAAATGAAAGAAACATAGCCATAATTGTTACTTCAATAATGAGTGGGAAAAAACATACCCATGAATCAGATCACTCGGATAGTGATAAGGAAACAAGAAATATGGCAGAACCTTCGAAAATGGAACTATCTCAAAGAAATGATGTCATTGTCCCATCTACAATTGTTCCTAACAATTCCTCAGACTAGATTGACACCCACAAGAGAAAGGGAAAATTCCATGATCAATCCTTGGATTTAATACCAAGACTGTAGTAAATGTAGTATCATGTGTTGTGCTTATAACAGATGGATGAATTGTCGTAATGTGCTATTTTGGCGTAATACAAATTAAAAAACTTGATCGAGGAATGAAAATGGTTTAATAGTCAGGTTCATTTTATTATATTTCACAAATTATTGATCAAAGCATTATTCAATTTTTTTTGTCAATAATTTATAGATGCTTGGTCAGTAACCTATTCAATATCATTAAACTCTTAATCGGGTTGTTGAAGCTCAACTACTCAACCTTTGGTGATATATGATTGTTGACCTATGGCACCTCATGATTAAGAAGGGAAGGACATGGAATGGATATTTTGCTAATGATTGCATTTCTTCTTAAGACTCTTGGTAACAAGATCGAGAGGGATTCGATCTCTTCCTTAGCCCTTATTAAAGATAAGTACCTTTCTAGACTTATGTTATTTCTTTATAACACAACTCTTGTATAGATTCATTGTTCTGATTATTACTAATTCTTTTTGCATAAATGTTTGAAAACTTTTGACTCCTTGATAAGCAGATCCTTCTTGAGGATCATATGGATTCTAAATGGAGCAGGAAAGGAGAGTTGGCACAGGAAGTGGAAGGAAGTAACCCTGATACTGATCTATTACAAGATGACAAAGTGTATGCACTATATAGGTATCTGAATATTACAAGTGATATATATGGAAGCATGACATCCTTTGATCGTCTTTTATGATCAATATGGCTATGAAGAATCAATGATCTTGAAGATGACTAAAGAATCTTTCCATCAGAGGGAGAGATCCTTGATGAAATCCCAACATACATTATTATTTTCATAATCATTATTGAGGCCACCTCAGAGGTGATGAGGTGGAAGAATATAAGATAAATGATTGTAGATTGAAGCAAGTCCTCTGGACCTAAAATGATGAACACCTGATGTTGTTAAAAGTATGACTTTGCAAATTAATTTTATGACTAACAATTCTTTGTTGATAGGACTAGTCTCCCTAAATCAGTTTCAGGATCCACTTCCCATGAAAAAATGTTTTTGGCATGTTGATTGGCATTGATGGATCATTATTGCTAGATCTGATGGATCCTTGTGTTGCTCGCATGTACCCTAAGCTATATATATGTATATATATAGCTGGGATAGAGACATATTCATGGAATGAGAAAAATGTTGTTGCTTGTGGTTGTTGCCTCCCTCTGTGAGAGGGAGTTGAGATGTATAAGGTATTCCTTTCTTTATGTTTGCATTTAATATTAGATTTGATGTCCCATATAAACAACGAAACAAAGGATTGTTGCTCTAAGTTCTGCATAGGGCAGCATGATTCTTCGGTGATATGTTTGAGCTAATACTGAGAACTTTGTATACATTGATGACTAGATGCCCTTTGAACAAATGTTGGACATGTCTATGATATACTATGACTTATTGTGAGATTCAACATACAGAGAATCATGTGTCTCATGACAGATCAAATTTTCGGGGTATGATGAAGAAAAAGGCATGAGACTCCATCATTTTCTTAATTGATGAACAAGCATACATTTGGATTCTTGAGTTATAGCATGTATTATTGTGGTTGACTCGATGATCTCTAAGTGTCATGCACTATCGCCAGGAATAATAGTCGTAATCCTAATGAAGGAATTGATGATAGGAAGGGGTCTTTGTTGATCGAGAACACTGAGCATAGCTCTTCCCCCTTGTTGAGCTCTCAGGGTGTGTAATGGAGTATTGAGCGCTCCTGAGGTTGAGGGATCTATGGACAATAGGTGTGTGTGATCCCTACTCTTGTAGTAGTTTAAGTATCTCCCCTATTGTCACTGTAGGGTGTGTGTGGTCCTTGTCTTTCATGACAAGTTGGTTACCTCCGCCTATTAGGATTAGCAGAGTATACCCTAGTTGACATCATACCCACAAGTATGTGGGATTATCCCTCCCCATCCGTCAAATGGGTTGAGGAGAGGCTTGGGGCATGTGATCCTTACCATTGGTAAGTTGGGTCTCTCACCCAAGCTCGGATTATGATGCAGGTGTTATACCACATGAATTTCAAGGGTCATTGTTGGGAATATCAACAAGCAATAGGATGGTTGTGATCCTTACTTCTTATGGCAAGTGGTATCTCACCCATTGACTCCACAATGGGATGGTTGTGATCCTTGATTGGTAAGTTGTATCTCACATATTTCTTGATAGAGGGTGGTAGATTCAGCTCCCCGATGTGGTTTCAAGTTGAGAAAGGCTCCCTAATGTTGTTTTGGATTAAACTAGGATCTTTGATGTTGTTGTGGGTTGAGTTGGGCTCCCTTATGATGTCAAATTTTCCTTATTATTTAGATTCGATATTGTTCAACAAATGGAGATGATTCAAGATGAGATATGGCTTATTGACTGTGACGAATGAACAAATTTATTATTAGATACCCTATGATAATGATTGAGTTTATAAGGTGGAAGTTGGATATTCCCTATGATGATTCTTCTTCTTGTTTAGTTGATGATAAAGTTATGTTGAGATGGATGTCTTATTTATTTAGCTATGGAATATGTCTTCGAGATTAGTAGGGCTTGGAGGGTTGATCTCCCCTACCATTATGCATTCCTTTTATTTCATGCGATGATATGAGATGGGTCTTTTTGATGATACAATTGTCTAACTTCCCTATGATTGAGATATGGTCACTCCAGAAACATCATGATTCATCTATGATGAATCATCCTATATGAGGCTTATGATGGAAATGGAAATTCCTCCCTCGCTGAGAGGGAGTGATGAAATTAGGGCAATGTCGAGAAGAATTACCAAAAGGAAACTCCTATGCCCAATTCAGCGAGGGAGTGTTGAAATTAGGGCAATGTCGGGAAGAATTACCAAAAGGAAACTCCTATGCCCAATCGAAGTTAATCATGACCCAAAGAAGGTTTTCATAGGATAAAAGAAATAAAAAAAAATATTAAAGGATAATTCAACTATGATCTGAATCTATCATGGCCTTAGAAAATATCTAATAATTATTATTTGAATTATAAGTTGGCCTTGGAGGGAAAAACTTTTTAATTTGAAATTTAATTCATCATGAAGGTCGACCTCCTCCAAGGGTTGTGAACCTTTGTTAAGATCAAAATCTATTTAAACCCCACAGGGTTGATCTCAAAAGGCACTGTGAATGGAATAATCGCTCTGAGGTTTCATATGACTCAATGGTTCTAAAATTTTGGATGTACAAGCCATAGGGGTCTTGTGTTGAGTGGCAAAGTCAAGACATGACTCTCTTGTCTCAAATGTTCGCACTTTTCTTAATACAGTTCTTAGCTCCCTCGCCCATAGCATAATTAAAAAGGTACAAGACTCCTATATGGATCGCATCTCTATGGTATATCACACCTCGGTCTTTGTAACTATATGGATCACATCTCTATGGTATATCGCACCTCTATTTTTGTAATTATATGGATCGCATTTCTGTGGTCATGATTCTATTATATGCATGGCATATTTGTTGGCGGCATCGTCTGTATTTTTTTAGCATCGTATCTCAGTTGGCATCATATGCATTTCTTTTGGAATCATATTATATGGATCTCCATTGGTATGGATCTTTGTTGGTATCTCAGTTATATGTAGTCTCGGCAGTGGCATGTGTATGTGGCTCAGTAGTGAGAGAGAGAGAGAGATATGTATGTATGTATCAATTCTGCATTATATACAACATTGGCAGTGTATGTGTATATATACAAGTATATGCAAGGTATCCATGGTATTTCAGTCCGGTACACGTATGGCATTTCAGTATAGTATTCGTAGGGCACTCTTGGTATCATAATTTAGTTATTTATATATGGCTTCATTGGCAACACATTATCTATGATGATAGAGGGTAGTATGTCTCAAGTATGATCCCATGTATTTTGTAGCAATGGCATCTATGAGAAACCCTATCATAATATACGCAGAGATGAGACAATTCTAGTATAGCCTGTCATATTGATTTGGCATTATGTATAGCACCATAGAAATATGGTCAATCTTGACACTTTGGCAGTGTGGTTAGTTTTTTCAATGAAATTTGTTCACAAATGAAGTTGTGAACAAGTCATGATACTTGTACTTTGTACCCCCTTGTTGAAATATCGATGACAATCTAATAGAAGAAGATGAATTTGGAAGCTTTTTCCCCCTTGTGGAGTTTTGCCTTGGTCTCTGACCAAAATCATGGTGTCCCTTGTGCATGTTTTTCTTCTTATGCTCTTTTATGTTTTGTTGCTATAATGATATCATTGTTCTTTCTACTTAACTTCTAGTAATGTTTAATTTCTATGGGGTGAATGTAATATGAAAATGATGAAATACAATTATCTAAGGCAAAGAAAAATGTATCCCTAAGAAAATTTAACATATCTACCATGAATTGAATCAAGTGGTTTACTGAATAGAAATTGCCAAGTTGTGTTTTCACTATACATATCAATGACCTGATAAGTTTCCTGTAGAGAGTGGCATCCACTCGTTGTTCTCTGCTAGCATCTATCTTACTCCAGTTCATCACTAGAGGCGTGGCCATGGACCTGCAATCCTACATGCAGAACCACTTGAGAATCTCTAGAGCATACTTTCCCTATCCCAAGAAAATTTGTCCATCAAAGCAGGTCCTTCAGCGGAATCTTAATAGCTTGAAGGTAGATCCATAGCATTTAGAATCCATTGACGAGATGGTTTTTTATTCTGAAGATGTCAAAACCCTCAAGGACAAGGTTCAAATACTGACACGTGTCTGGGAGAGGTCCAGAACCTTGTATGGTGTCCTTCACAATGAACATGATAACCTGAAGGCTGAAAAAAAAAAAAAAAAAGATTGAGGAAAGTATTCAATTTACTATTGTTGACAATATTCGGCTTCGAGCTCAAATCGATAAGTTGCAATCATTTGAAAAGGATAAGGAACTTGAGGAATCCAAGGAGTGGAGCATCTCAAAAGAAAATTTCTAGAGGCAAACGATAGGGAAAGAACCTTGACAAGCCAGCTCAAGGAAAAAGAAAGGGAAAAGCAAAAAAAATGGAACAAGCGGGGTAAAGAAAATTAGATCGCCTCTTTAAAAAGGAACTTGAAGAAGTCAAAAGGAAGGAAGATATTTTAAAAGGTATGATAAAACAAAAAAGGAAAAATATTGCATGAACCATGAGTAGGAAATCTTCACTTTGAGAGCCGAAGTAAACAAGTTGAAACAAAAATTGAGAAGTTCACAAGTCTTGGAAGACATTTTCAATTTTCAAAGATCACCACTCATCAAAATAGGTCTTGGATATATTGGTGAGTCCTCACATTCCAATTATGAAGAACATCCACATGTCAAAGAAGAGGAAGAGCCGCCACATGAAGAGAAGCCTCATCCCAATGATCAAGAATGCCCACATGAAGAGAAATCGCATCCCAATGATGAAGAACAACCACAAGAAGAGAATAAGTCTTATCCCAAAAATGAAGAGCATCCACATGTCAAGAAAGAAAAGAAATATTATGAAAACAAGTCTCATGTGAAAAATGGAGAGAAGCACAAAATCAAGGTGTTGCATAAATCAACCAACACAGAAAGTTGGAAGACCAATGCCTCAAGAAACCAGGATGATGCATTCAGTAAACCAACTCATGATAGAGCATTCAAGAGTGGATAACAGCAAAGATATTCTCAAGGATGATACACCTTCAACAGATCTTCACCCTATACTCCCAGGTACATAAATAAGTTTCATGGGTATTGTTTCAAATGTTTTGACTATGGACACAGAGCTCGAGATTGCAAAGGATATAATAGGGGTATTGACAGAGGGTTTTATCAAAAACCTTGGAGAAGATTTTTTGGAAGACAAGATAAGGTCCCTTACACCTATGACATGAGGAATTACATCTATTTTTCCCCATTATTCAGATCAGATATTGAATGCTACATATATCACAATCTTGGCCATTTTGCACGAGATTATAAATCTAGCTTGAAGTAGACCCTGCATAACCAAGAAGGAAGGAATATAGAATATTATCTATGTCACAACATCGGTCATTTTGCATGAGATTGTAGAAGCAGTTTGACATGGACCCCATAAAATTAGGAAGGAAGGTCATTCACCAGGCAAGAATAAAAGACCACCAAGGTATAGCAGAGAAAACAACTTTCT
This sequence comes from Pinus tabuliformis, assembly GCA_031772625.1. Classification (NCBI taxonomy): domain Eukaryota; kingdom Viridiplantae; phylum Streptophyta; class Pinopsida; order Pinales; family Pinaceae; genus Pinus; species Pinus tabuliformis. The sequence goes on along the minus strand of CM062819.1, from coordinate 581,628,064 downwards.
CCATGATCTCTCACATGATTAGTAGATGCACAGAGACAAGGAGAGTTTGTAGGAGAAGCATATTGTTCAAGGGGAACATCAGCATAGGATCTTATGCAGCAGGAAATCATGTTGACGGGAGGATTCTGCCGAGGGAGTTAGATCACAATTATGCATGTTGAGATTGCAACAAGATGATGGAGCTTAGTGAAAAGAGTCGCCTTCACTAAGTGGGCCCGCAGGCTATTTTTGGCGCAAGTCTATTTTTAGACATATGGATCATGTCTATGTTTATGGATGATTGATCAAGTTGGGAAAATAGATGGACTTCTATTTTTGATGAAAGTGTGAGTGATCATAGTGTGAGTGATCAAGTCTATTTTTAGACTGGCTGTCAAAAATAGAAAAGTCAAATATTATTATCTCACAATAATATTTGGACTATAAACTTAATCTTATTCTCTTGGAGCACTTCAGTTTGAGCTACGGAAGTGGCACATGCAGCTGTCAGAAGGAAATTCGTTTTTCTTATGAGTCAGTTGAGTTGTTGCATGCATGACTTCAGTTAGAACTCAAGTGAGTTGAGTTTAGTGGACTGGAGGTACAGTTGATGGAGTTGTGTTCAATTTAACTTAGTTAAACTGGTTGTAGTTAGTCTAACTGCAGATAGACTAATGATGAGTTGTTAAACTAATTATTAACTCATAATACAACTAAAGAATACATCAGTTAACTCAGTTGCATGTCAGTGCATGTTCAGTTCAACAGGGACAGGTGGTAGAGAATCAGATTGCTATCAGTTGTGACTATAGTTGTGCACCAGATCTTGCACAATCAAAGGATTGAGTATGCCAATGAGTTTGCTCACGTATTTGGCCCGCATTTTAGCCTTTGCTCACGTCCACAAAGAGTGAGTGACTATTTTGCAGGTGAAAATCGAGTTTGGGAAGCAATTCTCATCAGTTCTTGAGCAGGTATTGAGCAGTGGAGGCAGGCAAGCAGTGGAAGAGATTTGGAGATCAGATCTGAGCTGTATTGTGTGTAACAGAGGTGGAGATACTTGTGAGAAGTATTATGCTGTGTAATGTTACATGACTCAATCATTAATATACAGATAGTGTGGGGTTTTTAGCGAGATGCTTTCCCCGTGATACATACTGTGTTAATGTGTGAATGCTCTTGATGTTTTATTGTTATTGATGCTGCTATATTCTTGATCAACGTAGAGGAGCTTATGTATTGTGTATGTTTTCCGCATTAGTACATGATCAGGATAATCTCCATTGAATATGTGTTAAATTATTCAAAATTTCTACATGGTATCGGAGCAAGATAATTGTAGAAAAAGTTTCTACATGGTATCGGAGCTAGATAATTGTAGAAAAAAATTATACATGGTATCAGAGCAGCTTGATTTGTAGAAGAGATTTTTACAGGATATCAAGCGAGGGTTGATCGGAAGCAGTTGAGTTGGTTGCTGGTGGAATTCGAATTTGCAGCAGTGTTTTCTTGGTGACAACGCAGCAATGTCTTTCAACGGATTGCAAATGTTATTCCAAAGCAAGAGCGACCTGGCGATCTGATGAAGAGAATTGCGCTTTGGCTGCCAAAGCAAAGAAGGGGAAGAACAAGAAAGCTTCTCATTCCGGTGTGAAAGGCAAGAAGCAGGACATGTCCAAGGTGAAGTGTTTTCACTGTCACCAGCATGGACACTATGCCACAAATTGTCCGCAGAAGAAGAAGAACAAGCAAGCTGCTGGATCTGCAGGGGGAGAGGCTTTAGCTTCTCAGTTTGAGCTTGATTTTTCATTGATCACATGCTTGGTTTCAAGTGTGATGGGATCAGTGTGGTTTCTGGACAGTGGTGCGTCTTTTCACATGACGGGAGATAGAGATTTGTTCTCTGATCTGGAGGACAAAGATCTTGGAGTGCACATCGAGATGGGCGATGATGGTAGATACAGTGCGACCGGTATCGGTACCATTTCCTTTGAGAGGGAGTCTGGTAAACCCTTTGTATTGAAGGAAGTCATGCATGTTCCAGGATTGAAGAAGAATCTCATCTCAGTGGCGATGTTAGAAGACAAGGGGTATGATGTTGTTTTCAGCGAGGGAAAGGCCTTCCTGCGCAGCAAGACAACTGGTGAGACCCGGAAGATAGGGGTTCGAGTGAGGAACCTTTATCAGTTGCATGTAGATGGATGCGCAGCAATGGCAGGCAAGGCAGAAGGATTGGTGAGCCGGGATGATGGCGAGTTGTGGCACAGGAGATTGGGTCACCTTCATCATGGAGCCTTGAAGATACTGCATCAGATCACTACAGGGCTTCCTAAAGGCACACTTGCGCAGTCAGATCAATGCAAGGGGTGTACTTTGGGGAAGTTTTTGAAATCCACCTTTCACGAGAAGGATAGTCGCGCCACGACGATCCTTGAGAGAATTCACACAGACGTGTGTGGACCTTTCTCAGTTGCTTCGACAGCAAAACACAGGTATTATGTGATTTTTGTTGATGATTTCTCTCGTAAGTGTTGGATCTTCTTCATGCAGAAGAAGAGCGAGACATATTCAAAGTTCTGTGAATTCAAAGCACTGGTCGAGAAGGAGTCGGGGAAGAAGGTGAAGGCTCTTAGGAGCGATAATGGTGGTGAATACATCTCGGACGAGTTCAAGGATTTCTGCAAGGCAGAAGGGATTCGTAGAGAGCTCATAGCTCCCCATAACCCACAGCAGAACGGGGTAGCTGAGCGGAAGAACAGAACGATTGTGGGTGCTGCACGGGCAATGTTGCATGATCAGGGCCTACCCCTTCACTTGTGGGCGGAAGCATGCAATACAGCAGTTTATGTGCAGAACCGTTGTCCTCATAGGATACTTGGCATGAGTACACCCGAGGAGGCTTATTCTGGTAAGAAGCCTGATCTTTCTCATTTGAGGATTTTTGGTGCTAACGTTTACATGCATGTGACGAAGGATGCCAGAAAGAAGTTGGAGCCGACTGCAGAGGTTGGGATATTTGTGGGGTACACTGATACGCCCCACAACTATCGTGTGTATTTGCCAGACAGTGGTAAAACTGTTGTGCGACGGGATATAAAATTTCAGGAGGAGAAAGCCATGAAGTGTTCGCTTGAGAGGGAGCTACACTTGCATGCAGATGAGGAGCTAATAGTTCCTAAGGATGAGCTTCAGGACGTGGATCAGCCACAGGACGAGGTTCATGGAGTGGAAGAGACCACTCATGCAGCGCCAACCATCAGAGGGCAAAAGCGCTTGACAGAAGCTGAGCGACTGGCTCAAGATGCAGAGAAAGTTGTAGGACCACCTACAGCCCAACGCAGGCAGAGACAGTCACCTGATCGGTACACTGGATACATGGCTCTTATGAGCAAGTGTGTTGTGACTGAGCCATCCTCTTTCGAGGAAGCTGTGGAGGATCCCGCATGGGTAGACGCCATGGTGGAAGAGTATGATTCTATTGTCAGAAACAGTGCATGGGAGATTGTTCCTAGACCGGAAGGGAAATCAGTGGTGGGTTCGAGATGGATCTACAAAGTTAAGCAGGCAGCTGACGGGAGTATGGAGAAGTACAAGGCAAGATTTGTTGCCCGAGGCTTTTCACAGATTGAGGGGATCGATTATGAGGAGACCTTTGCACCTGTCGCAAGGTATTCTTCCATACGGACGATTCTTGCTCTCTCAGCGCAGATGGGATGGCACATTCATCAGATGGATGTGAAGACTGCGTTCCTCAACGGAGTCATTGAGGAGGAGGTGTAAATTGAGCAACCCGAAGGCTTTGAAGTCTTCAACAGCGAGTCGCATGTGTGCAGGCTCAAGAGAGCGCTGTATGGGTTGAAGCAAGCACCACGTGCTTGGTACACACGGATAGACAGTTATTTCACAGGACTTGGATTCTCCAAGAGCGAGGCGGATCCGAACCTATACCAGATTGTGGTGGAGGGTAAGTTGCTTATCATTGTACTGTATGTTGATGATTTGATTCTAACGGGTGATGAGCTGTTGATACTGTCATGCAAGAAGGATCTTGCTACAGAGTTTGAGATGAAGGATTTGGGCCTCCTTCACTATTTCCTAGGATTGGAAATATGGCAGCGCAGTGGTGGACTATTTGTTTCTCAGGGCAAGTATGCTCGGGAGATACTGGAGAAGTTCAACATGCATGGCTGCAAGCCTATTGATACTCCTCTTCCTGGAGGTTGGAGGAAGGAGGATGCCACTTCAGGAGAAGAAGTGGATGCCACTGTTTATCGACAGTTGGTGGGGTCGCTGATGTATTTGGTCAATACACGACCTGATATATGCTATGCAGTTAACCAGCTTTCACAAGCTATGGTTAAGCCTACCAAGCTCTTCTGGAAGGCGGGCAAGCATGTATTGCGCTACTTGAGAGGCACATCGGGATATGGTTTGTGGTACAGACAGGAGGATGAGGTGAAGCTATGTGGCTTCACGGATGCAGATTGGGCAGGGAGCCCAACAGACAGAAAGAGCACATCAGGAGGGGTCTTCGGTATCGGATCGATAGCAGTTCCTTGGTACAGCAGGAAGCAGAGATCTGTGGCACTCAGTTCAGCGGAGGCCAAGTATATGGCAGCAAGTTTGGCTGCATGCGAGGCTATATGGATGAGGAAGATCCTGGTTGGTTTGTTCGGTTCTCATTTGGATCCTACTGTGATTTACTGTGATAACCAGAGTTGCATTAACCTCTCGGCTAATCCTGTATTTCATGATAGATCTAAACATATTGACATCAGGTACCATCATATCAGGGATTGTGTGCAGCGTAGGATCATGTTACTTTCGTACATTCCAACGGAGGATCAGGATGCTGATATTCTGACGAAGGCTCTCACCAGGAGCAAATTCAAGTACCACCGAGGCAGGATAGGGTTTGCTGATAATCCATATCTTGTCGAGAGGGAGTGTTGAGATTGCAACAAGATGATGGAGCTTAGTGAAAAGAGTCGCCTTCACTAAGTGGGCCCGCAGGCTATTTTTGGCGCAAGTCTATTTTTAGACTATGTCTATTTTTAGACATATGGATCATGTCTATGTTTATGGATGATTGATCAAGTTGGGAAAATAGATGGACTTCTATTTTTGATGAAAGTGTGAGTGATCACAGTGTGAGTGATCAAGTCTATTTTTAGACTGGCTGTCAAAAATAGAAAAGTCAAATATTATTATCTCACAATAATATTTGGACTATAAACTTAATCTTATTCTCTTGGAGCACTTCAGTTTGAGCTACGGAAGTGGCACATGCAGCTGTCAGAAGGAAATTCGTTTTTCTTATGAGTCAGTTGAGTTGTTGCATGCATGACTTTAGTTAGAACTCAAGTGAGTTGAGTTTAGTGGACTGGAGGTACAGTTGATGGAGTTGTGTTCAATTTAACTTAGTTAAACTGGTTGTACTTAGTCTAACTGCAGATAGACTAATGATGAGTTGTTAAACTAATTATTAACTCATAATACAACTAAAGAATACATCAGTTAACTCAGTTGCATGTCAGTGCATGTTCAGTTCAACAGGGACAGGTGGTAGAGAATCAGATTGCTATCAGTTGTGACTATAGTTGTGCACCAGATCTTGCACAATCAAAGGATTGAGTATGCCAATGAGTTTGCTCACGTATTTGGCCCGCATTTTAGCCTTTGCTCACGTCCACAAAGAGTGAGTGACTATTTTGCAGGTGAAAATCGAGTTTGGGAAGCAATTCTCATCAGTTCTTGAGCAGGTATTGAGCAGTGGAGGCAGGCAAGCAGTGGAAGAGATTTGGAGATCAGATCTGAGCTGTATTGTGTGTAACAGAGGTGGAGATACTTGTGAGAAGTATTATGCTGTGTAATGTTACATGACTCAATCATTAATATACAGATAGTGTGGGGTTTTTAGCGAGATGCTTTCCCCGTGATACATATTGTGTTAATGTGTGAATGCTCTTGATGTTTTATTGTTATTGATGCTGCTATATTCTTGATCAACGTAGAGGAGCTTATGTATTGTGTATGTTTTCCGCATTAGTACATGATCAGGATAATCTCCATTGAATATGTGTTAAATTATTCAAAATTTCTACATGGTATCGGAGCAAGATAATTGTAGAAAAAGTTTCTACAATGCAGCATCAGATATTTTGTCAGGGGGAGCTTGCAGAGATGATACAAAGAGCATGATGTAAGGGGAAGCCATATCACTTGATGTTCGAGTCACCCTTTTCCATTGATGTCAAAGGGGGAGAAAAACTTGGAAGGAACAAGGAAGAGAGAGAGATGAATGATGCAACATGCCTTGGTATGCTTGGTGTGTTGACATCAATGACAATGGGGGAGATTGTTGAGCGGGTTTCCATTGATGTCAAAGTGGGAGCAGTTGTAGAATGTTTAAGCGGATGTGTAGTTTGTCATTGATGTCAAAGCAAGAGCAGGAGCATGTTTAGGTAGATGAGAGGTTGCATGAAAGAAACCCTAGCCCTAGAGTTTGGGGTCTTGGATGATGGACATACCTCGCTTTCATTGGAATTTTTGGAGGAGCAGATTAGTGTGTTTGTCCTCGTGATCCCTGCCATCAAATTCTCCTCGTCTCGTTGATTCTAGTGGTATGTGGAGCCTCTCGTGGACCCTCATATTTTGTGAGATGTGCCATGTAAAAGTTGAAGTTTCAATTTAGGGATCAAAACCCCAAGGGTTGTGTGTGATGATGTGGCATAAAAGGATTTAATGTTGATGACATGGAAGCTTCATTATTGATGTGGAAACAACTATTGATGGATGATATGTCAACTTCAATGGATAATGATATGGTGTCACATTAAATTAAATAATGTTATGAAAAAGGGTGTTCTAGAAAATTTTATTTACGGAAAAGGAAAAATTAGGGTTTGGCCCCCAAGTTTTAAAATAAAATAGAAATTAATAAAATCAAATGGGCCCAAATCATATAATCCGGCCACATGTACCTAAGCGTGTATTCAAAAGTGGGCTTGTCAAAATCACAGTGCAACAACCAAGGGAGAGTTCAGTGGGAGCTTGCAGCGACCTAGCAGACCAAGCGATCGATAACAGTGCAACGAAAAAGCAGCTGAAAACATGGGTTTCAGTGTCTGTGTCACAAAGTTTATTGAGCAGCGAGAACAATGAAATGATCGAGCAGCGAGAATAGTGCAACGATCGAGCAAATGAGAACAAGGGTTTCGATGTCTGTGTTAGAATGCTCAGAAGGACCCAAAGATTACAGGGGAGGTTTTCTCCTTTTCTTTTCTGTCTCTTATGATTTGAGTTGTGTTTATCTCATTTAAACTGACAAAAATTAATTGTGATCAATATAAAACCTAAGAAAAACACAATAAAACAAATATGATAGTTAATCTGGAGGAGGACCTAAAGGAAAGTTTGTCATTGTTGAGAGAGGAGTCCAACATAGAGGATACAAAAATACCACTCCTTAACACAACTGGAAATAAATTTGCAAACTATTCGATAACTGTGGAGGGGTAGGGTACAACAGTGGTTTGCAATTTCAAGTGAAGGGTTCACTACCATTGTTAAACCGTGTGAATCAAGTAGGTGGGAGCTCTTATTAGAAACACAACCTTCAACTCGTTAATGGACCTTCATTTCCTCACCCTGCCATAACAGTGGAGGATTCACCAGGATCACGGGGTTCTTCTATGGCAGCACTTACAACACAACGAGATATTGGTTTTTGTAAACGCAAAACAATATAAGGGGATTTTAAGGCGTAGGAAGATCCAAAAACTAAGGCAAATCGCTAAGAAAAAAATTGCAATGATATTGCCAAAAGTAAACAGCATATCCAACAAGGCCTCTCAAACCAGTGTAGGGAAAAGAGAAGCTATCAAGGGTCTCAAATCAAGTTTGAACAAAATAGAGGGTTTTGTAGCAAACAAAGAAGATTAAAGATCATATAAGCATGGCAACAAAGGCCTATATAGTCCCACATCAACACCATTAATATGGTCTTTGAAACTATATGTGGATGAGCTCATGAGCATGAAAAGGAGACTCGATATTTTAGAAGTGAATAAGTGGTATGAAGGCAACAAAGTGAATGAAATTGTGAAGTTCAAGGGAAGATTAGAGAGGAAAAATAAAGCTCTTAAGGAACAAATCACAAACATGCAAGGTAAAATTGAAAAAGGGAAGCAAGAAGTGGCTTCCTTGAAACAAGAATTAGAGCAGATAAGGGTATCAACCTTGAGAAGTTGGAATTGGTAAAAGAAGAGGACACAACACAAATAGAGGAGATTCGGTTAACATTGGCCGAATTGGAAACTAAAGAAAATCAACTAAAAGATTGAATAGAAGAGGTTAAACTATGGTCACATGTTGTAAGTGGGTCATTAAACAATCAAAAAGGAATCATTGAGAAGTAAATCAAAATTCAAATAAAAGAAGAACAAGACAAACAAGGCAAGGCTACAAATATCATTATCAAAGGGTTGAGGGACTACAGGGAAAATGAAAGGAACGACATCTTAGCAAGGGACTTCCTTAAAGATCAATTGAAGTGGACAGGGTGTATTCATCAAGAAAGTAGGATCAGAAAGAAGGTAGAGGGAGGAAGAGATAGACATGTAAGAGTTATCCTGAGGAGTATAGAGGATAAGAATATGATCCTTGGGAATAGAGGATTGCTTAGAGACACAGGCATCTACCTAGATGAGTACTTAACTCTTTCTCAACAAGATCAACAAAGAAATGAGTGGGAAAGCTCAAAGAAAGGACCAATTCCCAAATAAGAAATAGGAAATAGGGACCCCATTAGACTACTTATAGGTAGTAAGTTGGAATTACAGAGGTTATCCAGAGAAAAGGTCCAGGGTTGGGGCCCATAGCAGAAGGGAAGGATATTATCATTCTTGTAGAAACACATGAGCACGATGGCTGCAAGGTTCCATATTTCGAGGGTTACAAGAAGATTTCAGTTTGGAACAAAGGAAATGAGACAAGCAAACGACACGGGGGAGTCACAGTGTTAATAAGTGAAAAATGAGGTGGAATTGTAATAGTAGAAAAAGAGGATACAAATCCTTCTCAAGTGGAGGGGTAGGGTTTATTCGCAATAGTTGGATTATAAAAATAATGTTTTTCATTGCATGACTTGTCAATTGTCCTATCATATTCAAAACGCATGCCCCTTTTCGCAAGGAGCCTTTTCCCCCTAGGACTCAAAGAAAAAGAGCAATGGATGGCAAGATCCAAAGGGAACAAAAGGGTCCAAGAACACTTCAAGTCAAAAGCAGGACAAATCACAACAACAAAAGACATATACCACTAAATCAACTCCTTCATATTCAACTCAGCCCCATGCAGAACCATCTCATCCATCAGCAGAGGAGACACGTCCTTCAAATGAAAATGAAAGAAACATAGCCATAATTGTTACTTCAATAATGAGTGGGAAAAAACATACCCATGAATCAGATCACTCGGATAGTGATAAGGAAACAAGAAATATGGCAGAACCTTCGAAAATGGAACTATCTCAAAGAAATGATGTCATTGTCCCATCTACAATTGTTCCTAACAATTCCTCAGACTAGATTGACACCCACAAGAGAAAGGGAAAATTCCATGATCAATCCTTGGATTTAATACCAAGACTGTAGTAAATGTAGTATCATGTGTTGTGCTTATAACAGATGGATGAATTGTCGTAATGTGCTATTTTGGCGTAATACAAATTAAAAAACTTGATCGAGGAATGAAAATGGTTTAATAGTCAGGTTCATTTTATTATATTTCACAAATTATTGATCAAAGCATTATTCAATTTTTTTTGTCAATAATTTATAGATGCTTGGTCAGTAACCTATTCAATATCATTAAACTCTTAATCGGGTTGTTGAAGCTCAACTACTCAACCTTTGGTGATATATGATTGTTGACCTATGGCACCTCATGGTTAAGAAGGGAAGGACATGGAATGGATATTTTGCTAATGATTGCATTTCTTCTTAAGACTCTTGGTAACATGATCGAGAGGGATTCGATCTCTTCGTTAGCCCTTATTAAAGATAAGTACCTTTCTAGACTTATGTTATTTCTTTATAACACAACTCTTGTATAGATTCATTGTTTTGATTATTACTAATTCTTTTTGCATAAATGTTTGAAAACTTTTGACTCCTTGATAAGCAGATCCTTCTTGAGGACCATATGGATTCTCAATGGAGCAGGAAAGGAGAGTTGGCACAGGAAGTGGAAGGAAGTAACCCTGATACTGATCTATTACAAGATGACAAAGTGTATGCACTATATAGGTATCTGAATATTACAAGTGATATATATGGAAGCATGACATCCTTTGATCGTCTTTTATGATCAATATGGCTATGAAGAATCAATGATCTTGAAGATGACTAAAGAATCTTTCCATCAGAGGGAGAGATCCTTGATGAAATCCCAACATACATTATTATTTTCATAATCATTATTGAGGCCACCTCAGAGGTGATGAGGTGGAAGAATAGAAGATAAATGATTGTAGATTGAAGCAAGTCCTCTGGACCTAAAATGATGAACACCTGATGTTGTTAAAAGTATGACTTTGCAAATTAATTTTATGACTAACAATTCTTTGTTGATAGGACTAGTCTCCCTAAATTAGTTTCAAGATCCACTTCCCATGAAAAAATGTTTTTGGCATGTTGATTGGCATTGATGGATCATTATTGCTAGATCTGATGGATCCTTGTGTTGCTCGCATGTACCCTAAGCTATATATATGTATATATATAGCTGGGATAGAGACATATTCATGGAATGAGAAAAATGTTGTTGCTTGTGGTTGTTGCCTCCCTCTGTGAGAGGGAGTTGAGATGTATAAGGTATTCCTTTCTTTATGTTTGCATTTAATATTAGATTTGATGTCCCATATAAACAACGAAACAAAGGATTGTTGCTCTAAGTTCTACATAGGGCAGCATGATTCTTCAGTGATATGTTTGAGCTAATACTGAGAACTTTGTATACATTGATGACTAGATGCCCTTTGAACAAATGTTGGACATGTCTATGATATACTATGACTTATTGTGAGATTCAACATACAGAGAATCATGTGTCTCATGACAGATCAAATATTCGGGGTATGATGAAGAAAAAGGCATGAGACTCCATCATTTTCTTGATTGATGAACAAGCATACATTTGGATTCTTGAGTTATAGCATGTATTATTGTGGTTGACTCGATGATCTCTAAGTGTCATGCACTATCGCCAGGACTAATAGTCGTAATCCTAATGAAGGAATTGATGATAGGAAGGGGTCTTTGTTGATCGAGAACACTGAGCATAGCTCTTCCCCCTTGTTGAGCTCTCAGGGTGTGTAATGGAGCATTGAGCGCTCCTGAGGTTGAGGGATCTATGGACAATAGGTGTGTGTGATCCCTACTCTTGTAGTAGTTTAAGTATCTCCCCTATTGTCACTGTAGGGTGTGTGTGGTCCTTGTATTTCATGACAAGTTGGTTACCTCCGCCTATTAGGATTAGCAGAGTATACCCTAGTTGACATCATACCCACAAGTATGTGGGATTATCCCTCCCCATCCATCAAATGGGTTGAGGAGAGGCTTGGGGCATGTGATCCTTACCATTGGTAAGTTGGGTCTCTCACCCAAGCTCGGATTATGATGCAGGTGTTATACCACATGAATTTCAAGGGTCATTGTTGGGAATATCAACAAGCAATAGGATGGTTGTGATCCTTACTTCTTATGGCAAGTGGTATCTCACCCATTGACTCCACAATGGGATGGTTGTGATCCTTGATTGGTAAGTTGTATCTCACATATTTCTTGATAGAGGGTGGTAGATTCAGCTCCCCGATGTGGTTTCAAGTTGAGAAAGGCTCCCTAATGTTGTTCTGGATTAAACTAGGATCTTTGATGTTGTTGTGGGTTGAGTTGGGCTCCCTTATGATGTCAAATTTTCCTTATTATTTAGATTCGATATTGTTCAACAAATGGAGATGATTCAAGATGAGATATGGCTTATTGACTGTGACGAATGAACAAATTTATTATTAGATACCCTATGATAATGATTGATTTTATAAGGTGGAAGTTGGATATTCCCTATGATGATTCTTCTTCTTGTTTAGTTGATGATAAAGTTATGTTGAGATGGATGTCTTATTTATTTAGCTATGGAATATGTCTTCGAGATTAGTAGGGCTTGGAGGGTTGATCTCCCCTACCATTATGCATTCCTTTTATTTCATGCGATGATATGAGATGGGTCTTTTTGATGATACAATTGTCTAACTTCCCTATGATTGAGATATGGTCACTCCAGAAACATCATGATTCATCTATGATGAATCATCCTATATGAGGCTTATGATGGAAATGGAAATTCCTCCCTCGCTGAGAGGGAGTGATGAAATTAGGGCAATGTCGAGAAGAATTACCAAAAGGAAACTCCTATGCCCAATTCAGCGAGGGAGTGTTGAAATTAGGGCAATGTCGGGAAGAATTACCAAAAGGAAACTCCTATGCCCAATCAAAGTTAATCATGACCCAAAGAAGGTTTTCATAGGATAAAAGAAATAAAAAGAAATATTAAAGGATAATTCAACTATGATCTGAATCTATCATGGCCTTAGAAAATATCTAATAATTATTATTTGAATTATAAGTTGGCCTTGGAGGGAAAAACTTTTTAATTTGAAATTTAATTCATCATGAAGGTCGACCTCCTCCAAGGGTTGTGAACCTTTGTTAAGATCAAAATCTATTTAAACCCCACAGGGTTGATCTCAAAAGGCACTGTGAATGGAATAATCGCTCTGAGGTTTCATATGACTCAATGGTTCTAAAATTTTGGATGTACAAGCCATAGGGGTCTTGTGTTGAGTGGCAAAGTCAAGACATGACTCTCTTGTCTCAAATGTTCGCACTTTTCTTAATACAGTTCTTGGCTCCCTCGCCCATAGCATAATTAAAAAGGTACAAGACTCCTATATGGATCGCATCTCTATGGTATATCACACCTCGGTCTTTGTAACTATATGGATCACATCTCTATGGTATATCGCACCTCTATTTTTGTAATTATATGGGTCGCATTTTTGTGGTCACGATTCTATTATATGCATGGCATATTTGTTGGCGGCATCGTCTGTATTTTTTTAGCATCGTATCTCAGTTGGCATCATATGCATTTCTTTTGGAATCATATTATATGGATCTCCATTGGTATGGATCTTTGTTGGTATCTCAGTTATATGTAGTCTCGGCAGTGGCATGTGTATGTGGCTCAGTAGTGAGAGAGAGAGAGAGAGATATGTATGTATGTATCAATTCTGCATTATATACAACATTGGCAGTGTATGTGTATATATACAAGTATATGCAAGGTATCCATGGTATTTCAGTCCAGTACACGTATGGCATTTCAGTATAGTATTCGTAGGGCACTCTTGGTATCATAATTTAGTTATTTATATATGGCTTCATTGGCAACACATTATCTATGATGATAGAGGGTAGTATGTCTCAAGTATGATCCCATGTATTTTGTAGCAATGGCATCTATGAGAAACCCTATCATAATATACGCAGAGATGAGACAATTCTAGTATAGCCTGTCATAATGATTTGGCGTTATGTATAGCACCATAGAAATATGGTCAATCTTGACACTTTGGCAGTGTGGTTAGTTTTTTCAATGAAATTTGTTCACAAATGAAGTTGTGAACAAGTCATGATACTTGTACTTTGTACCCCCTTGTTGAACTATCGATGACAATCTAATAGAAGAAGATGAATTTGGAAGCTTTTTCCCCCTTGTGGAGTTTTGCCTTGGTCTCTGACCAAAATCATGGTGTCCCTTGTGCATGTTTTTCTTCTTATGCTCTTTTATGTTTTGTTGCTATAATGATATCATTGTTCTTTCTACTTAACTTCTAGTAATGTTTGATTTCTATGGGGTGAATTTAATATGAAAATGATGAAATACAATTATCTAAGGCAAAGAAAAATGTATCCCTAAGAAAATTTAACATATCTACCATGAATTGAATCAAGTGGTTTACTGAATAGAAATTGCCAAGTTGTGTTTTCACTATACATATCAATGACCTGATAAGTTTCCTGTAGAGAGTGGCATCCACTCATTGTTCTCTGCTAGCATCTATCTTACTCCAGTTCATCACTAGAGGCGTGGCCATGGACCTCCAATCCTACATGCAGAACCACTTGAGAATCTCTAGAGCATACTTTCCCTATCCCAAGAAAATTTGTCCATCAAAGCAGGTCCTTCAGCGGAATCTTAATAGCTTGAAGGTAGATCCATAGCATTTAGAATCCATTAACGAGATGGTTTTTTATTCTGAAGATGTCAAAACCCTCAAGGACAAGGTTCAAATACTGACACGTGTCTGGGAGAGGTCCAGAACCTTGTATGGTGTCCTTCACAATGAACATGATAACCTGAAGGCTGAAAAAAAAAAAAAAAAGATTGAGGAAAGTATTCAATTTACTATTGTTGACAATATTCGGCTTCGAGCTCAAATCGATAAGTTGCAATCATTTGAAAAGGATAAGGAACTTATGGAATCCAAGGAGTGGAGCATCTCAAAAGAAAATTTCTAGAGGCAAACGATAGGGAAAGAACCTTGACAAGCCAGCTCAAGGAAAAAGAAAGGGAAAAGCAAAAAAAATGGAACAAGCGGGGTAAAGAAAATTAGATCGCCTCTTTAAAAAGGAACTTGAAGAAGTCAAAAGGAAGGAAGATATTTTAAAAGGTATGATAAAACAAAAAAGGAAAAATATTGCATGAACCATGAGTAGGAAATCTTCACTTTGAGAGCCGAAGTAAACAAGTTGAAACAAAAATTGAGAAGTTCACAAGTCTTGGAAGACATTTTCAATTTTCAAAGATCACCACTCATCAAAATAGGTCTTGGATATATTGGTGAGTCCTCACATTCCAATTATGAAGAACATCCACATGTCAAAGAAGAGGAAGAGCCGCCACATGAAGAGAAGCCTCATCCCAATGATCAAGAATGCCCACATGAAGAGAAATCGCATCCCAATGATGAAGAACAACCACAAGAAGAGAATAAGTCTTATCCCAAAAATGAAGAGCATCCACATGTCAAGAAAGAAAAGAAATATTATGAAAACAAGTCTCATGTGAAAAATGGAGAGAAGCACAAAATCAAGGTGTTGCATAAATCAACCAACACAGAAAGTTGGAAGACCAATGCCTCAAGAAACCAGGATGATGCATTCAGTAAACCAACTCATGATAGAGCATTCAAGAGTGGATAACAGCAAAGATATTCTCAAGGATGATACACCTTCAACAGATCTTCACCCTATACTCCCAGGTACATAAATAAGTTTCATGGGTATTGTTTCAAATGTTTTGACTATGGACACAGAGCTCGAGATTGCAAAGGATATAATAGGGGTATTGACAGAGGGTTTTATCAAAAACCTTGGAGAAGATTTTTTGGAAGACAAGATAAGGTCCCTTACACCTATGACATGAGGAATTACATCTATTTTTCCCCATTATTCAGATCAGATATTGAATGCTACATATATCACAATCTTGGCCATTTTGCACGAGATTATAAATCTAGCTTGAAGTAGACCCTGCATAACCAAGAAGGAAGGAATATAGAATATTATCTATGTCACAACATCGGTCATTTTGCATGAGATTGTAGAAGCAGTTTGACATGGACCCCATAAAATTAGGAAGGAAGGTCATTCACCAGGCAAGAATAAAAGACCACCAAGGTATAGCAGAGAAAACAACTTTCTCCATGATCTCTCACATGATTAGTAGATGCACAAAGACAAGGAGAGTTTGTAGGAGAAGCATATTGTTCAAGGGGAAAATCAGCATAGGATCTTATGCAGCAGGAAATCATGTTGACAGGAGGATTCTGCCGAGGGAGTTAGATCACAATTATGCAGCATCAGATATTTTGTCAGGGGGAGCTTGCAGAGATGATACAAAGAGCATGATGTAAGGGGAAGCCATATCACTTGATGTTCGAGTCACCCTTTTCCATTGATGTCAAAGGGGGAGAAAAACTTGGAAGGAACAAGGAAGAGAGAGAGATGAATGATGCAACATGCCTTGGTATGCTTGGTGTGTTGACATCAATGACAATGGGGGAGATTGTTGAGCGGGTTTCCATTGATGTCAAAGTGGGAGCAGTTGTAGAATGTTTAAGCGGATGTGTAGTTTGTCATTGATGTCAAAGCAAGAGCAGGAGCATGTTTAGGTAGATGAGAGGTTGCATGAAAGAAACCCTAGCCCTAGGGTTTGGGGTCTTGGATGATGGACATACCTCGCTTTCATTGGAATTTTTGGAGGAGCAGATTAGTGTGTTTGTCCTCGTGATCCCTGCCATCAAATTCTCCTCGTCTCGTTGATTCTAGTGGTATGTGGAGCCTCTCGTGGACCCTCATATTTTGTGAGATGTGCCATGTAAAATTTGAAGTTTCAATTTAGGGATCAAAACCCCAAGGGTTGTGTGTGATGATGTGCCATAAAAGGATTTAATGTTGATGACATGGAAGCTTCATTATTGATGTGGAAACAACTATTGATGGATGATATGTCAACTTCAATGGATAATGGTATGGTGTCACATTAAATTAAATAATGTTATGAAAAAGGGTGTTCTAGAAAATTTTATTTACGGAAAAGGAAAAATTAGGGTTTGGCCCCCAAGTTTTAAAATAAAATAGAAATTAATAAAATCAAATGGGCCCAAATCATATAATCCGGCCACATGTACCTAAGCATGTATTCAAAAGTGGGCTTGTCAAAATCACAGTGCAACAACCAAGGGAGAGTTCAGTGGGAGCCTGCAGCGACCTAGCAGACCAAGCGATCGATAACAGTGCAACGAAAAAGCAGCTGAAAACATGGGTTTCAGTGTCTGTGTCACAAAGTTTATTGAGCAGCGAGAACAATGAAATGATCGAGCAGCGAGAATAGTGCAACGATCGAGCAAATGAGAACAAGGGTTTCGATGTCTGTGTTAGAATGCTCAGAAGGACCCAAAGATTACAGGGGAGGTTTTCTCCTTTTCTTTTCTGTCTCTTATGATTTGAGTTGTGTTTATCTCATTTAAACTGACAAAAATTAATTGTGATCAATATAAAACCTCAGAAAAACACAATAAAACAAATATGATAGTTAATCTGGAGGAGGACCTAAAGGAAAGTTTGTCATTGTTGAGAGAGGAGTCCAACATAGAGGATACAAAAATACCACTCCTTAACACAACAGGAAACAAATTTGCAAACTATTCGATTACTGTGGAGGGGTAGGGTACAACAGTGGTTTGCAATCTCAAGTGAAGGGTTCACTACCATTGTTAAACCTTGTGCATCAAGTAGGTGGGAGCTCTTATTGGAAACACAACCTTCAACTCGTTAATGGACCTTCATTTCCTCACCCTGCCATAACAGTGGAGGATTCAACAGGATCACGGGGTTCTTCTATGGCAGCACTTACAACACATACGAGATATTGGTTTTTGTAAACGCAAAACAATATAAGGGGATTTTAAGGCGTAGGAAGATCCAAAAACTAAGGCAAATCCCTAAGAAAAAAATTGCAATGATCTTGCCAAAAGTAAACAACATATCCAACAAGGCCTCTCAAACCAGTGTAGGGAAAAGAGAAGCTATTAAGGGTCTCAAATCAAGTCTGAACAAAATAGAGGGTTTTGTAGCAAACAAAGAAGATAAAAGATCAGATAAGCATGGCAACAAAGGCCTATATAGTCCCACATCAACACCATTAATGTGGTCATTGGGACTATATGTGGAAGAGCTCATGAGCATGAAAAGGAGACTCGAAATTTTAGAAGTGAATAAGTGGTATGAAGGCAACAAAGTAAATGAAATTGTGAAGTTCAAGGGAAGATTAGAGAGGGAAAATAAAGCTCTTAAGGAACAAATCACAAACATGCAAGGTAAAATTGAAAAAGGGAAGCAAGAAGTGGTTTCCTTGAAACAAGAATTAGAGCAGATAAGGGTATCAACCTTGAGAAGTTAGAATTGGTAAAAGAAGAGGACACAACACAAATAGAGGAGATTCAGTTAGCATTGGCCGAATTGGAAACTAAAGAAAATCAACTAAAAGATTGAATAGAAGAGGTTAAACTATGGTCACATGTTGTAAGTGGGTCATTAAACAATCAAAAAGGAATCATTGAGAAGTAAATCAAAATTCAAATAAAAGAAGAACAAGACAAACAAGGCAAGGCTACAAATATCATTATCAAAGGGTTGAGGGACTACAGGGAAAATGAAAGGAACGACATCTTAGCAAGGGACTTCCTTAAAGATCAATTGAAGTGGACAGGGTGTATTCATCAAGAAAGTAGGATCAGAAAGAAGGTAGAGGGAGGAAGAGATAGACATGTAAGAGTTATCCTGAGGAGTATAGAGGATAAGAATATGATCCTTGGGAATAGAGGATTGCTTAGAGACACACGCATCTACCTAGATGAGGACTTAACTCTTTCTCAACAAGATCAACAAAGAAATGAGTGGGAAAGCTCAAAGAAAGGACCAATTCCCAAATAAGAAATAGGAAATAGGGACCCCATTAGACTACTTATAGGTAGTAAGTTGGAATTACAGAGGTTATCCAGAGAAAAGGTCCAGGGTTGGGGCCCATAGCAGAAGGGAAGGATATTATCATTCTTGTAGAAACACATGAGCACGATGGATGCAAGGTTCCATATTTCGAGGGTTACAAGAAGATTTCAGTTTGGAACAAAGGAAATGAGACAAGCAAACGACACGGGGGAGTCACTGTGTTAATAAGTGAAAAATGAGGTGGAATTGTAATAGTAGAAAAAGAGGATCTGAATAAACAATACATTTGGTTGCAAATAGCAAAAAATGAGATTACTTTCAGGTTTTAGTCTTGTTACTTTACCCCAAAAAACTCAAAGATCTATAAAAGAAGACATTTATACAACGAAGACCCATATGCCTCATTGAAGAGAGATATATCTTTATTCATCCCTCTTGGGGAAATATTTTTAAAAGGTGACTTTAATGCAAGGACAGTGAACAACTAATCCCTCCAGTTGAGAAACAAAGAAATAGGAGAAAACAATTCCCTATGGTTGGAAGAAGGGGGTAGTCAACCTTGGGAAAGGGATTCACAAGATGAAAATGGGGTTGTGACGCATTTTGGGGCAAAATTATTGGGGCTTTGTGGTTTGTTTGACATGGTTATTTCCAATGGAATGAGAAGGTGGTCAGCTTCAGGAGGGATCACATGCAAAACTTACAATGGTAAAAGTGTGGTAGATTACGTAATTTGCTCCCAAAGTTTCACCTCTAGATTGTTGAAGTTCAATATTGGGGACTGTCCTATTGAAATGAAATATGACCATGCCCCTCTATTTGTTAAGCTCAATTTTTCCCATAGTATTCCACACAATAGGAAAACTTTGGGAATACAAAACAAAGCTCTCTACAAAGAAAAAATCCTCATAATCAGGAAATCAGGGAAAGGTTCAGTGCTGCTCTTAAGCAGCAATTTCAGACTATAGAGCATGGCATGGCATGGAAAATAAGACAACCATTGAGGTGGGTTTTGTAGAAATTCCCACTTGTAGATCACCTGGTAATGCAATATACTAAAGCAAAACACTTGATCTAGCGGAAGCTTAATCGAATTGAGCAACATCAATAAGAACACATATAACTGATAAGAAGAAATCAATCACACATAACATAGAAGATATAACCAGGGGAAAACACCAGCCTAAAACCCCAACTTTGTATTATCATACAAGTGGAAATCCTTTCCATGTTACAAAAAGAATCAGCTCAAAAGCTTTCTTGCTCTCTCTGTAATCATATAATGAAGCTCATGGACTACATAGACAAGTATATATCCTCATCAAGTCCTCCAAGCCCCTATTTCTTTGCGCAATTTTTCTTGGGGTCTAATGAAGCCACATGTGTGATTTGGCCTCATCACACTCGACACTATACAAGAAGAAATAAAAGCGCAATTCTCTTGGAAAGAAATCCTTCTCCATGCAAGGAATATTCATCTAGACATATCCTAGTAACTGATAGTACATTGTCCCACCATCTGAACTCAACTGGGTCTCTGTCTGAACTGACATGCATGAGTTATCAATGAGAGAATATTCAGTTATCTGAAGAACAACAGTTATATGCAAGCATGCATTAACTAACTGAACTCAATTTAAACAAATTGTTTAAATCAAATATAACTGGACTTGACTCAGTTAACTGAGCCAACTAATTATTACTCAATAGAGAACTCATCCTTATCTTTTTAACTAATGGATAAATTCCTCAATTAATGGAGAAACTGTTGCATGTCCTCACATAGGCTTCATGTTTGAATTTTCTCAACTAATTAACTCATGGTGAATTAATTTATTTATTTTCAAACAGTTGTTAAGTTCAAATTCGAATTTTACTTCCTATGTTTAGTCCAGGGACTGACTAAAATAGGAATCCATCTGAAATGCTATTTTTAGAAAAGCTATTTTTAGCACTTTCACTTTTCATCCAATATAGCTAAGTTCAACACTGGATGAAACTGTTATTTATAGCAGTGCTATTTTTAGCATTTCTTGTTGCTATCGTCAACACTCCTTCTCAACAAGAAATGGATTATTAGTAACCCCAATCCTATATCTGTGGAACTCAAACTTGCATTTTGACAATGCCTTTGTCAAAATATCTGCATCATGTTCCTCGGTCGAAACATACATCAACAACATGATCCTCTTTATCACACAGTCTCGAAGATGATGATACCAGATATCTATGTGCTTGGACCTGTCATGAAAAACTGGATTCTCAGAGAGTTTGATGCAACTTTGGTTATCACAGTATATCACTGTAGGATCCATCCTCTGACCAAACAATCCCACTAGAATCTTCTGCATCCAAATGGCCTCACATGCAGCCTGACTAGCAGCCATGTATTTGGCCTCTGCTAAGCTAAGTGCAACTGATCTTTGTTTCCTATTGTACCAGGAAACTGCAGCTGAACCAAGGTTGAAGATTCCCCCAGAAGTGTTCTTCTTGTCTGATGGACTCCCTACCCAATCCCATCTGTGAAGCCCTAAAGCTTCACTCCCTCTGTTCGTCTGTACCACAATCCAAACTGAGATGTGCCTCTGAGGTATCTCATCACATGCTTCGCTGCCTTCCAAAACAGCTTGGTAGGTTGAACCATAGCTTGACTCAATTGGTTCACCGCAAAGCATAAGGCGGGTCGTGTGTTCACCAAGTACATAAGTGAACCCACCAGCTGCTGATAAACAATAGCAGCTACTCCTCACCTGAAGTAGCATCCTCCTTCCTCTAGTTACCAGCTAGAGGAGTCTGCATGGGCTTGAACTTCTCCATGTGAAAGCGCCTGAGTATCTCATTGGAATACTTTCCTTGAGACACAAATACTTCCCCATCTCTCTGCCACACCTCCATGCCTAGAAAGTAGTGCATAAGGCCCATGTCCTTCATCTCGAACTCTGTTGCAAGGTCCTCCTTGCAAGACTGTATCAGTTGATCCTCACCTATCAAAATCAGATCATCAACATAAAGTACAATGATCAATGGCTTACCTTCTACCATGATGTGGTAAAGGTTTGCATCTGCTTCACTCTTGGTGAAGCCGAACCCGGTGAAATAGCTTTTGATCCTGGTGTACCAAGCACGGGGTGCTTGCTTCAGCCCATATAGATCCCTCTTGAGTCTGCACACATGCGACTCACTATCGAAGGTTTCAAAACCTTCTGGCTGCTCAATGTACACCTCCTCCTCAATCGTCCCATTGAGGAATGTTGTCTTCACATCCATCTGGTGGATCTTCCACCCCATCTAAGCTGATAGTGCCAATATTGATCTAATCGATGAGTACCTTGCTACAAGAGCAAAAGTCTCATCGTAGTCGATCCCCTCGACCTGTGAGAAACCTCGGGCAACAAACCTTGCCTTGTGTTTCTCAACACTGCCATCAGCTGCTTGCTTTACCTTGTAAAGCCATCTGGAACTCACTACTGACTTGTCCTGAGGTCTTGGGACAACATCCCAAACATAGTTCCACATGATGGAGTCATACTCCTCCACCATTGCATCAACCCACACTGGCTTCTGCACTTCCTCCTCAAATGAAGAAGGCTCGGAATCTACACACTCCCCAACCAGGGCCATGTAACCAGTGTACCGCTCTGGTGACCTCCTCTGTCTGTGCTGAGAAGATGGTTGTCCCACATTCTCCTGTGCATCCAGCATCAACCTGTTAGCTTCCCTTGAGCGTTTCGCCCATCTCTGGAAGTATCAACATGAATGGATGTGTCCACTCCCGAATCCTCTGCAAGTGGCTACTCTGCATCAATCTGAGGCTCCTCCTCCTTATGAACTGAAAGTTCCTCATCTGCATGCAACTCAAGCTCCCTCTCAAGTGATAAGCGCATGGCTTTCTACTCATCGAACTTCAGATCCCTACATACCACAGTACTATGAGTGGAAGTGTTAATTATAGGTATGTTCTATGCTAGAGCAATTTATTTCAATTTCTTTTCCATATTAGCAATCACATCATAAAGTAAACTGCAGATAGAACATAAATATAAATCGCAGAAGACAAGCCAAGACAAGAGGACACAAGATGTGGCGCAAGCCAGGGACAAACCCCAATGTGGGGAAACCCTTGATCAATTCTTCTTTTATGTTCTTCAAAGTTCAGCAGAGAGAGAGATAGTACATTTACAACAAAAGTAAACACTTTGACTTCTCTAGATCTGAGCATAGATCATCTCCTATAACGATGAGATCAGTTGAAGACCTTCTGCTTCAACTGATTCTCCAAGGTGATGACTTCACCTATCGTAGTGCTGCTTTTCGTCCATTTGTTGCACATAACTGTGTGACACCATGCTATGTTGTCACATGTGTTGAACCTTGATGACTGAGCTGCTCCTGCTCTCATCATCATGCTGCTCATTATTTATCATGCTCACTATTTCATTCATCATCATCATGCCCTTTCTAGTATGAATCATCATCATCATGATGCCCTTGCTAGTATGAATCATCATCATCATGTTGCCTGTGCATCATCGCCATCATGCTGCATGTGCATCATCCTCATCATGCTACCTGTGCATCATCATCATCATGTTGCCTGTGTCATCATCATCATGCTACCTGTGCATCATCATCATGCTGCCCTTATAGAGATGGCATTCTATCACTGTTATTCTTGACATCATTACTCATCATGTTGCCCATGCCCATCATGCTGCAACACTATAACACTGTCATCAGCCTTAGC
This sequence comes from Pinus tabuliformis, assembly GCA_031772625.1. NCBI lineage: Eukaryota > Viridiplantae > Streptophyta > Pinopsida > Pinales > Pinaceae > Pinus > Pinus tabuliformis. Next base: position 581,604,703 of record CM062819.1, on the reverse strand, counting down.
TGCTTGCTATGGCTTGCAGCCTAGCAAAGCAGCTAGGCTCTATTCCAGATTCCTTCAATCATACAATACTCAAAGGATATGCTAATGTAGGGTATCTAAGACCAACGTACTATGGCCTCCTAGAGCAGTGAATAAGGGCTACGTAATAAGTAGATACACTCTCTTGTTTAACTGCGGCCTAAACTGAGTGCTATCATATATATATATATATATACACGCTAAGGCTATAGTGATACATTCGTAAGGCACCCGAGTTTATGACTGCTATAGCGAGGTGCAGTCAAACCCTTGACTACGGCTCTATTTTATGACTGCGGCCAACTGTGTTTTTATGCATGCGGTCATTACATTATCACTGCGGCTTCCATACTTCTATGCCTGTGGCTTTTGCGGCTTCATATACCTTGACTCTGCGGCTAGGTGTCTATGGCTACTGTGGCTAGGGCTTCACTGCGGCCTTTGTTACCCTTACTGCATCTCCATCATTACTGCAACTTTGTTACCCTTTACTACGGCTCAGCTTCATGCTATTGTTATGCGTATAGTTGTTGCGTATATGCATGACAACATATAGAGTGATGTGCATATATAGTCTCCATTGCTAACGGATAAGGCATCACGTAAATGTTTCCATTTCTGTACGTAAAGAGTCCTTGCAACGTATAAGGTCTTCTATTAACAACGTATAATAGTGTCTCCATATCTCTGTATAAGCTAGGGCATCATACAACACCAGCGTATCTTCATTGTGTCTCTCCTTCACCAAAAACCCAAAACACGGAGAGGAGGAGACCACATGAAGTGTGTCTTTCTAATGACTTCAAATCCTCTCTTATTTATACTAAAGCGCAGAGGTTGAATAGACACATCGGTTGGGCTTCTGAGCCTACATAAGATGTTGGCCAACTTAACAATTTGTCCATAACATAATTAAATTCATAACTTCATAAATACTTATCGGAATCGGATGATTTTTAGATCAATCCTACACCTCTCAATGAGAGGGATCCAATAAAAATATCAGTTGCCATAAATAAGATGACCCACATGGAGTTTGGCCCTAGTTGCCAATTTTAACACTCCCTCTCAACTAGGGAGAACTCCATCCGCTGATCCATATGTCCGACTGTACTATTTCTACCATCAGTGCCCTTCACTGCTCTGCTAAGCTCTTGTTGGCTCTACTTAGCTCTCCTGGCTTTGCTCTGCTATCCTCATCTTTGTTCAGCTCTGCTGGCTCTGCTCTGCTCTGCTGGCTCTGCTTTGCTCAACTCTGCTTTGATCAACTCTGTTGGCTCTGCTATACTTTGCTCAGCTCTGTTGTCTCTACTCTGCTCTGCTTAGCTTTGCTGAACTATGAAGAAGAAGAATTGATCGAGAATGTGTCATACCATTCTCCACTGACTCGAAGTCAGTCTCAAAGTGCGTACCACTGGTCCCAGACCAGTCTCAACTGACCCAAAGTCAGTGTCATAGTGGGTACCACTCCTACTACTAGTCCCAGACCAGTATCATCAGTCTCAGAGTGTGTACCACTGGTCCCAGACCAGTCTCAACCGACCCAAAGTCAGTGTCATAGTGGGTACCACTCCTACTACTGGTCCCAGACCAGTCCTCCATTGACCTGAAGTCAGTCTTAGAGTATGTACCACTAGTCCCAGACCAGTCTCAACCAACTCGAAGTCAACGTCATAGTGGGTAAAACTCCTACAACTGGTCCCAGACCAGTATCATTGATCCCAGATCAATGAAGGTCATCATAGCATAGGGAGTATGGTAGATACATCGATGTGTCCATCGGTACTACTATGGTCCCTATCCTCATTTCCCTGCTCATTGATCAGATGAGAGGTACTTCCCATGAGTCCCAGACTGCATGGGTAGGATGCCTTGACAAGAGAACTAATCAATCCTATCCTCATAGGAGAACTAATCATCCTGCTACACAATCGTCATGGAGAACACATCATCCAAACCTCACAGGAGAAGTAGTCATCCTATTACACAATCGTCATGGAGAACACATCATCCAGACCTCACAGGAGAACTAATCATCCTGCTACATAATCGTCATGGAGAACACATCATCCAGACCTCACAGGAGAACTAATCATCCTGCTACACAGGAGAGCGAATCATCCTGTCCCACAAGAGAGCGAATCATCTTGTCCCAGTGCACACCACCAGGGGAGGGTGAGTCACCCTGTGGTCGTATGTTGCTCCAGTAAGAACCGCAAGCCCCTAGAGCTCCCAAAGCTCAAAGTATGCAACATGCAGGACCTTTTTACAAGGGTCTCTCGACGACTCCAAGTCGTTTGGGAAAATCACAAATTTGATCTTTCCCCGGGGCTCTGACAAAGTGTAGTGACCTGTACATCATCTCAATGCGATGGAGCCTCCTTGCTCATCGACTTACCATATCCCAGATAAGGCAGTATTTGATGTCTATCTGCTAGAGCAATCATTGAATACGGGATTCCTCAATAATTGAATCCCACCTCTGGTTTTCACAGAGAATCATAGTGGTCTTCATCATGTGTACTCACTGAAGAGTTTCCACAACCAGGCGACTTCATATGAGGTCATACTTGTAGTTATGTATTCGGTCTCGGCGATACTTATAACAACCGACTTCTGCTTCCTGCTCATACATGATATCGAAGCAGAATCCAAAGAGGACCAGCACTAAGAAGTGCTCTAGTGATCCTCCACACTGCCTGCCCAGTCAGCATTCGAATAATTAGGCAGTTTCATATTTCCGACAATGTATCTCAATCCATGAGATATTGTACCCCGAAGACATCCCAGAAGATTCTTGGCACCAATCAAGTGAGGCTCGACCAAATATGAACTCACCATGCTAACTGCAAAAAATATGTCCAGATGGAAGTTCACCAAGAACATCAACGCGAATGAGTTTACGAGATTCGGAGGCATTTCCCAAATCTGGTCTGACATCACTACCATATAACTTCTAAAAGTTAAGATCCATGAGGTAGTCACATGCTTGCAGTTCACCATTCCACATTTGGAATCCAACTCCCTCTTACTTCTGCAAATGAGAGGGTTTGCACCTGTTAGAAGTAGGTTGTCCTCATAAGGTGCTGGTATGAGAGGTCTATCATCCACAACCTTCGGATGGTTTGGATTTGTTTCACTCCCAGTGAATCTCAACTTTATCAGACAGCGATCAATCCTTTCATACTATGGCCGGGATGTTTTGCTTCAAGCCATAGAGGGCTTTCTTCCACCTGCATATGCAAGATTCCTGATTATCAATCTCAGACCCCTCGAGTTGTTCCAGACCTGTGGACCTGCTACATGAGGGGAATGGTCCCCTTGTAAGATTTTCCTTTGATACATCTCAGACATGTACTTTAATGCTCCTTTTGAATTCAGGCATCCCTGTCACCATCTGACTCACAGACCTTCGGTGCTACCTGACAATGGACATGGTCCCCAGTGGACTTCCTGCAACTTGATACAACCCTGAACTCAAAAACATCTTTGAAAATTCTATTTCCAAACACATACCTTTCCATCGATAAGTGCCACCCTGAAACCTTTGACTTCCATTTCTGATATGGACACCGGGTTCTTCTTGCGATCAGGTACATAAAAGTGATTCTAGGGTTCCTTGCTTTCTTTGAAGAGTCGACCATTTCTGGATGACCTGCATTACCAGTCATTCCTTTGATCATTGAAGATGTCTCTGGAATGATTGTTATCTTCATCAAGAGATGTGTCTCTGCCATTCGGACACTCCATCGCATAATGGCCGAACTTATTGCAACCAAGGCATCCACCTTTCCTTCCACCCTTTGTGAACTTAGAAGAGAGATGTGGAACCCAATGATCCTTTTGTCTTGTCCCTATTGTCTTTGGTGATTGCTCTTTCACTCTTGCTTGGGCATTGTCTTCACCTCAGCTCTGATACCATGTTAATTTTAGGTATGTTCTATGCTAGAGAAATTTATTTCAATTTCTTTTCCATATTAGCAATCACATCATAAAGTAAACTGCAGATAGACCATAAATATAAATATCAGAAGATAAGCCAAGACAAGAGGACACAAGATGTGGCGCCAGCCAGGGACAAACCCCAATGTGGGGAAACCCTTGATCAATTCTTCTTTTATGTTCTTCAAAGTTCAGCAGAGAGAGAGATAGTACATTTACAACAGAAGTCAACACTTTGACTTATCTAGATCTGAGCATAGATCATCTCCTATAACGATGAGATCAGTTGAAGACATTCTGCTTCAACTGATTCTCCAAGGTGACGACTTCACCTATCGTAGTGCTGCCTTTCGTCCATTTGCTGCACATAACTGTGTGACACCATGTTGTACTGTCACATGTGTTGAACCTTGATGACTGAGCTGCTCCTGCTCTCATCATCATGCTGCTCATTATTTATCATGCCCACTATTTCATTCATCATCATGCTGCCCTTGCTAGTATGAATCATCATCATCATGCTGCCTGTGCATCATCGTCATCATGCTGCCTGTGCATCATCATCATCATGCTGCCTGTGCATCATCATCATCATGTTGCCTATGTCATCATCATCATGTTGCCTATGCATCATCATCATGATGTTGCCCTTACAGAGATGGCATTCTATCACTGTTGTTCTTGACATCATTACTCATCATGTTGCCCATGCCCATCATGCTGCAACACTATAACACTGTCATCAGCCTTAGCTGCTTGCTATGGCTTACAGCGTAGCAAAGCAGCCAGGCTTTGTTCCAGATTCCTTCAAGCATACAATACTCAAAGGATATGTTGATGTAGGGTATCTAAGACCAACGTACTATGGCCTCCTAGAGCAGTGAACAAGGGCTGTGTAATAAGTAGATACACTCTCTTGTTTAACTGCGGCCTAGACTGAGTGCTATCATATATATATATATATATATATATATATATATATATATATATATATATATATATATATATATATATATATATATATATATATATACGCTGAGGCTACAGTGATACATTCGTAAGGCACCCGAGTTTATGACTGCTATAGTGAGGTGCAGTCAAACCCTTGACTGTGGCTCTATTTTATGATTGCGGCCAACTGTGTTTTTATGCCTGCGGTCATTACATTATCACCGCGGCTTCCATACTTCTATGCCTGTGGATTTTGCGACTTCATATACCTTGACTCTGCGGCTAGGTGTCTGCGACTACTACTGTTAGGGCTTCACTGCGGCCTTTTTTACCCTTACTGCGTCTCCATCATTACTGCAGCTTCGTTACCCTTTACTATAGCTCAGCTTCATGCGGTTGTTGTGCGTATAGTTGTTGCGTATATGCATGACAGCGTATAGAGTGTTGCGCATATATAGTCTCCATTGCCAACAGATAAGGCATCACGTAAATGTTTCCATTTCTGTACGTATAGAGTCTCCATTGCCAACGAATAAGGCATCATGTAAATGTTTCCATTTCTGTATGTATAGAGTCTCCATTGCAGCGTATAAGGTCTTCTATTAACAATGTATAATAGTGTCTCCATATCTCTGTATAAGCTAGGGAATCATACAAGGCCATCGTATCTTCATTGTGTCTCTCCTTCACCAAAAACCCAAAACGTGGAGAGAAGGAGATCACATGAATTGTGTATTTCTAATGACTTCAAATCCTCTCTTATTTATACTAAAACGTAGAGGTTGAATAGACACATCGGTTGGGCTTCTAAGCCTACATAAGATGTTGGCCGACTTAACAATTTTTCCATAACATAAATAAATTCATAACTTCATAAATACTTATCAAAGTTCGGATGATCTTTAGATCTATCCTACACCTCTCGATGAGAGGGATCCAATAAAAATATTAGCTTCCATAAATAAGATGACTGACATGGAGTTTGGCCCTAGTTGCCAATTTTAATAGGAAGGAAGGTACACCCGATAGTTGTGAGGTGTATCCATGTACCCCACAAGTATTCCCAACTTAGTTGTTGGGTCTAGATTCTTCCTGGCATCTTTGATCACATGATAGTAAACTGATGATCCAAAGATTCGAAAGTGACTTACATCAAGTCGCTTCCCACAATAGGCCTCCATAGGTGTCTTCATCCCCAGTATACGGTGCGGGCTTTTGTTCTGCAAGTATATTGTTGTATTGCATGCCTTAGCCCACAAATGCAGTGGTAGGCTTTGGTCATGCAACATTGCTCGAGCTGCTCCCACAATCGATCTATTCTTCCTTTCGGCCACCCCATTCTAATGTGGGTTATGGGGTGCCGTCAATTCCCGTTTAATTCCTTTTGCTGTACAGAAGTCCTTAAACTGCTGGGATACATACTCTCCACCATTGTCTCTATGCAAGGCTTTTATTTTCTTTCCTGATTCTTTCTCTGCCAAGGCTTTAAACTCACAAAACCTCAAGAAGGTGTGATCCTTCTTTTTCATAAAGTAGATCCAGCATCTACGAGAAAAATCATCAATAAAGATAACATAGTATCTTTGTTTAGCGGTGGAGGCTGTAGAGAAAGGTCCACAAACATCTGAGTGAACTCACTCCAGGATTTCTCCAGCTCTACTGTCTCAATCTAGAAATGAATATTTCACATACTTACCCAAGGTACAACCTTTGCATGTACTCGTCTGCTCAAGTTTTCCCTTGGGTAATCCGGTAGAAATCTGCTGCATGATCTTTAGGGCTCCATGGTGCAAGTGGCCCAGTCTTCTATGCCATAGCTCGCCAACATCTTGGCTCTGCACCATCTCTGCTTTGGAACTCAAAGTAGCACAGTCATCTACCTCCAGCTTGTAGAGATTCTTGACTCAAATCCCTATTCGCTTTGTCTATCCAATGCCGATATGCCTCAAGAATACCTTTCCTTTGCTAAAGACTACATCATAGCCTTTATCTTCTAGCAAAGCAATGGACACAAGATTCTTCTTCAGACCTGGTACATACTTTACATCAGTCAGGGTGAGGGGAGCTCCATGCTCCCTCTGAAACACAATCGTACCTTCACTTGAGACACAGTACTTTCCATCATCGCCCATCTCGATCCGCATCTGGAGATCCTTCTCCTCCAAGGTACTGAAAAGATTCTTGTCACCTGACATGTGGAAAGAGGCTCCACTGTCCAGGTACCAAACACATCCCACCATGGATGAAACCATGCATGCGATAAGAGAGAAATCCAACTCAAACTGTGAGGCTAGTGCATCACCATCAGATCCCTTTGAGGAACCCTTCTTGGATTTCTTCTGTGGACAATTAGTAGCATAATGGCCCACTTCATGACAATGAAAGCATCTCACCTTCGATTTGTCAAACTTCTTCCCACCATGGGAAGAACCGGATTTGGATTGGGATGCCTTCCCTTTCCCCTTCCTTGCCTTACTCGCTAAGGCTAGATTTTCCTCATCATCTTGCTTCGATGAGGATCCATCTCTGGTGCTTCTTCTTATCTCCTCCTGCATCAGATCTGACCAAATTCTTTCCCAATCTGGCAGCTTTTCTCTTCCATTAACTGATTCCTGGTAGCTATGCCAGCTCTTAGGAAGACCAGGGAGTGCAAGACTCACCATGTCATCATCCGTTGTCACGAACCCTACAATTCCAAGCTCATCTCTGCAGGTGGTGAGCTTGTTCAGATACGTAGAGATCGTGTCGCCCTTTTCACACTTGATCTTTCGAAGTTTGTCTTTTAGTGCCAGCTTCCTCTGATCACTGCTATTCTGATATAGATCTTTCAATGTTTTCCACATTGAAAACGGTGTCTCCTTCCCATGGAGACTTGAGACTATGTGATCTTGAACTCCCTCCAGAAGGATTCTCCTTGCTCTAGCCACACATTTCTTCCATTCAGCCAATTCAACAGCACCAGTCGGCTTTGGGACTTCTTGATCAATGAAGTTCTTTAGAGCGTTATCCTCTACTACTGCTTCCATGCGATCCTTCCAGGCTATATAATTTGAACTACCATCAAGGGAATATTCAAGTCTCAAACCATTGAACGCCATAGGTGAAATAGAGATGTGATAAGAACTCAATTTCTATATTCAGGAATCACAAACTTGAACTTCTCCCTTCTTGTATATTGTTCTTCCTTGATCACCTGTGCTCTGATACCATGTAGAAATTCCCACCTGTAGATCACCTAGTAATGCAATATACTAAAGCAAAACACTTGATCTACTTCTACAAACAATTTAGCGGAAGCTTAATCGAATTGAGCAACATCAATAAGAACACATATAACTGATAAGAAGAAATCAATCACACATAACACAGAACATATAACCAGGGGAAAGCACCAGCCTAAAACCCCAACTCTGTATTATCATACAAGTGGAAATCCTTTCCAAGTTACAAAAAGAATCAGCTCAAAAGCTTTCCTGCTCTCTCTGTAATCAGATAATGAAGCTCATAGACTACATAGACAAGTATATATCCTCATCAAGTCCCCCAAGCCCCTATTTATTTGCGCAATTTTTCTTGGGGTCTAGTGAAGCCACATGTGTGATTTGGCCTCATCACACTCACTGTACAAGAAGAAATAAAAACACAATTCTCTTGGAAAGAAATCCTTCTCCATGCAAGGAATATTCATCTAGACATATGCTAGCAACTAATAGTACACTGTCCCACCATCTGAACTCAACTGGGTCTCTGTCTAAACTGACATGCATGAGTTATCCATGAGAGAATATTCAGTTATCTGAAGAACAACAGTTATATGCAAGCATGCATTAACTAACTGAACTTACTTAATTTAAACAAACTGTTTAAATCAAATATAACTAGACTTGACTCAGTTAACTAAGCCAACTAATTACTACTCAATATAGAACTCATCCTTATCTCTTTAACTAATGGATAAATTCCTCAATTAATGGAGAAACTGTTGCATGTCCTCACATAGACTTCATGTTTGAATTTTCTCAACTAATTAACTCATGGTGAATTAATTTATTTATTTTCAAACAGCTATTAAGTTCAAATTAGAATTTTACTTCCTATGTTTAGTCCAGGGATTGACTAAAATAGGAATCCATCTGAAATGCTATTTTTAGAAAAGCTATTTTTAGCACTTTCACTTTTCATCCAATATAGCTAAGTTCAACACTGGATGAAACTGCTATTTATAGCAGTGCTATTTTTAGCATTTCTTGTTGCTATCTTCAACAAGTTTCCATGTTCATTGCAGTTCATTGATCCCAATAATTCATAGGGCCTTAAGTGCATGCAAAGGTCCCACCCCAAGAAGGGAACTGCAAGTACTTTTCTAGAAAATCCATGGTATGATTAATAATGAAAGGCAGCCAAGAGATCCCTAAAAGAGAGAAAGTGGAGCAAAGAAAACAAGAACACATATGAAAAATTAGTACAATAAAAAAAAAAAGAATATGTAAATGGAAAAATAAAGGAGTTAATCTCTCTTGGAAAGCACAACCCCAAGGGATTTTGGAAAGAGCTACAACAAATGAGAAATCAGACTGAAAACAATATTATAGGTTGCCAATGGTTGGAGTATGTGAGGCTCCTCTGTGAGCAGGTGCACGAGAAAGATACTCCCCCCACAGTGAACACTTCAGTGGAACTATTCACAAAGGATGATATCAAGCAGGGAATAAAGAATTTAGCAGGCGGTAAAGCAGAGGACATAGACAGACTTAAAGTTGAATTCCTTAAATGGAGAGTTGAGCTCCTTACCCCTCATTTGAAATGAATTTTCAATGGGTTCATCCAGGATGGCTTTCCGAGAGAATTGGACTACTAATGTGGTCATTCCTATCTTTAAGAGTGGAGATATCAATAACCCCTCTAACTACCACACTATTATGGTCAACCCCCTCATGGGCAAGCGTTTGGGAGCATGATAGAGTGAAGAATCAGCAATTGGGCAGAAATTAAGGGAAAAGGGAAAAAGGACAAGCAGCCTTTAGACCTAGAAACTCTACCATTGACCATTGTGTCACCCTTAGACATTTGATAGAGAAAATTTGGGACAACCAAGGTGAAACAAACTATTGTTGTTTTGTGGACTTCAAGAAATCCTTTGACACAGTGCCTAGAGACAAAATATGGAACAAGGTGGAAGAGTTGGGTATCCCAGGTGAGTATAGAGCAGCAGTTTATAGACTTTATGAGAAGGTTAGATCTAAAATCAGAACAAGTGAAGGAATGTTTGAATGTTTTCGTAGTGATATTAGTTTCAAACATGGATTTCCTCTATCCCCCACTCCGTTCGATTTATATATCGATAAGCTAGAAACTTGGTTAAGAAAAGCGAATGGAGAAGGGGTTCATCTAGCAAGCTGCATTGTAAATTTGCTTCTATATGCAGATGATCTTATCCTAATCTCGAAAACAGCGCATGGATTAAGAGAACACTTAAAGGCCTAAGAACACTTTTTTCAAGAGGTGGGGATGCAAGTGAACATTAACAAGACCAAAATCATGATTTTATCTTTAAGTAGAAAAGACAAACCAAACACTTTTCTTTTCGAAGGTAGTCCTCTGGAGATAGTGAAAGGATACAAATATCTTGGGATTGAATTCCGCCAGAATCTCATTTGGAAGACTTGTAGGACGAAAAGAATTCAGGGAGGATGAAGAGCCCCATACTTACTCCAAAATTGGTGTAGAAAAGCTGAAATTTGGGAATGGAAAACCAAGAAAACCCTTCTTGGTTTGTTGGTTACATCGATTGTTCTCTATGGTTGTGAAGTATTGGGAAGCAACATGTCAACTTGCAGCTGGAGGCAGTTAGAAATAATATAGAAACGTCTAATTACTATCAATCTCGTATGAAATCCTTTTGGATGAAGCAGACACTTTTCCATTAGAGGCAACAACGATAACCAGGATAATAAGCTATTTAAATAAGACTAGAAACATGGATAACCAGCGTTGGCCCAAGATAACTATGGAAGAGGGATTAGATCGTAGGAAGAAAACTTGGATGAAGCAAAACAAAAAGTGGTTGAGTAAGTGTAATATCAAGCTGCATGAATTCCCTAGCACCAATGAAGAAATAAAAAAATTGTGATGGAAAAATTTAGGATTGCCATGTGGACCAATCACAATGGGAATAAAAAAGGCGTACTACATCAAATAGTTCAATGCAACTTGTGACCGTGGTGAGAAAACATATTTAGGAGCAGCTATTAAAGGAAAAGCAAGGGTGCTAGTTCTTAACTTTCTACGATCTTGGGTCTAGGTTAGAATCTTAAAAACTCTGACACTACCAAACCAAGAATCTCAACAAGAACTACTTTTCACAGCGAAAAATATAAAGCATTAAATCACATGTACACAACTATACACATTTTTTAACAAATATTGTACAATAATGTACAACCCAATCTTCGTTATATTAAACCAAATCTGAATAATACAACAGTCTATTGTATATAAGATACAATGACAAACTTCACTGCAGTTGTGATGTCGTATCTTGTCCTTTCGGTCCTTCGCTTCTATATTGCTCAATAGCTTTCCCTTAGTCCTTCAAAGGACAACACATCGAGACTCTAGGAGGGCTGCCACCTAACTCTATTGCAAGTCAATTTTGTTGCATGTACATAGGTTGATCCAATCTACTCTCTGGGTAGGCCTAATTCCAAGCTCAAAATTTCTAGTCTAGCAGTCACTTTAGTCCATCAAGGTGTTGAATTTTGGCACTAAACTTCACCCAACCTTCAGCTCCTCTTTGTCACTTCAAAATATCTCATCTAGGGCTACTTTGGGCTATTAACACGCTGCCCTCCACCAAACCAATGATGCCCAATACTTCACTGTAGATTCTGCTCCTAGGATGGACTTGTCACCTCCGCGGAAAGTCCTCCAAATGGCACCCATAGACTGCAACGAAACACGATCCAAATCTGGTCAACAAAATTTGACCCAACACACACAAGATGCACTCCAAAATTCATGCACTAGCTCGTTGTTTTAGGGTACTTTGACTGTTGCAATTCTGGACTAGTTAGGGCACTCAACCACCTGCTTCTTTCCATGATCCACAGGCTTGCCCATCAACCTGTAGAGACCATGCTCTCTAACTCTGAGTACAATCCCATCGAACTTACAGCCTCTAGGCCTGAATCTTGCCTTCCCATCCTGGAACAAGACCTCAAACCCCTTCCTCTCGATCATTGAGAAGGAAATCACACTATATTTGAGTCCTAATACAAACAGTACATCCTAAACCCACATCACACGTCCTGTGTCCATCCTGAATGGCACAACTCTCGATCCTTGGATCTCCAACTGACTCTTGTCACCCAATACCATGTGCAACTGTGAGTCCCATTCATCTAGAGTCTCAAAAACCTCTTGTGACCTTGTCATATGTTTCGTTGCACCACTTTCCACGTACCATCCATCCTCATCGACAGTACCTTGTGAGAAATGAGAGATCGTGGAAATGTCCTCCTCCAATCTCCTGGTGAGATCATCTATCTCAGCAGAAGTGGCAACAACAGAACCTGCTTTCCTTTCTTCTTCTCGTCATATCCCTTCTTCTTCATCGTACATCTCGAAGAAAAATGACCCATATCGCCACAGTTGAAACACTTGACCTTACTCAGGTCCTTCTTCTTCTTACCCTTCATTCACACTGCAAGTGTTATGTCATCATCGAAAGTCTTCTTCTTTGTATGAAGATCCTCATCTTGCAACTCTTTCTGAATGAAGTCATCCCATAGACTATTCCAGTCTAGAAACTTCTCTCTAGCAATAATCCCTTTGATGAAGGGCTTCCATTCCTCGATGAACCCTTTCAAAGCAATCCTCGCCATATCTCCATTAAAATAGTCACACTGACGGCAACAAGCTCATCTTTGACCTGAGACAATCTTGTCAAATTTAAAGTCATGCCTTCACCCTTTTGTTGCAATTTGACAACTAATTGTAAATATGTGTAAAAATTGTATTTACTGCCAAGTTGGTTTTATACCGAAACAACAGTTACATAATGGAGGAGACTCCTATAAAGTGATGAATGCCCGAACTATTGTAATTAAGGAGAATCATTGTTGGTTTAATAGAAAATCCAATCCCTTGCCCCGTGGATGTTTCCTTGACAACCTGTCAAGATTTTACCATGTAAAAATCTTGTGTTTTTTACTTGTCTCTTACATTCAGTTTCATTTATATAATTCTTGGTTAATTAACTGCTTGGGCCAACAATTGATATAAGAGCCATCTATTGAGTGAGCAAGACAAAGGCAGCCCCAAGAAATAATTGTCAGCCTCAAGAGAGAGCCACTGTTGAAAACTGTCGCCGAGAGGTTGACGAGGAGACCGTTTTCGATGTCTTGAAGATAGTAGTCATCGAGGAGGTGATAGCCGCCGTCGGGGAAGAATGCCTCCGAATTTTGAAGAGGAGACTACTGCAGTTTTTGAAGCCACCGAATTTTGAAGAGAAGACTGCCGCAAATTTTTTGAAACCGCCGGATTTTTTGAAGAGAAGACCACCGCAGATTTTTTGAAGCTGCCAAATTTTTGAAGAGGAGGTGCTGGCCCGCTCGAATTTTGAAGACTGTTTCCGTTTTTCTGAAAAGAAGAAAGAGTTGTTGTTCGTTTGTCTGGAGTGCAGTTGTCCGAAAAAATCCAACAAAAGAGACTGCCACCGAGCCTCCGAGAGGTTGACCCTGCACGCATCGGAAAAAAATTGCAGCTTCAATCAGCAGAAATGAATCTGGGTATTTATTTTTTGCTCATCTTTAAACAACAGAAATGAGATTTTTGTTGAGCACTGGCGAATTTGAAAAACAAATTAGGGTTTGGAGTTTTTTTTTTTTGCCTGGAAATTGTTTTATGTATACTTGAAGCAATCAATCTATGTAGGAAGATAAAAGAAATTCTAAAGAAAAAAAAAACAGGTTTAAAAGGAAAAAAAGGGGTAACAAATTTAGTTTTTTGTGTTGAAAATCATAATTTGTGAAATTTTTCCAGAAAATTGAAGTAGGAAAAATTAAAATAAAAACCTTGGAAAACCCTTGTTGGAAGAAGACATCAATTTTTTTTCTTTTTGAAAGACTGAAACCCTAGGAGGAAATAAATGGCCAAGATGACGAATGCAAAGTTTGAGGTGGAGAAATTCACCGGCAAGAACAACTTTTCTCTATGGAAACTGAAAGTTAGGGATTTGCTGGTGCAACAAGGGTTGCACAAAGCATTAGACGGGGCAAATAAGAAACCTGCTAGCATGACAGATTCAGACTGGGAAGACTTGGATGCCTGAGCTCTCAGTACCATCAGGTTATGCCTGGCGGATGAAGTTGTCTTCAACATTTTTTAAGAGAGTACAGTTGCAAGTTTATGGGAAAAACTGGAAAAACTATATATCACAAAATCATTAACCAATAGAATTTATTTGAAAAGACAATTGTACAGTCTACAGATGGAGGAACAAAAGTTGCAAAACATTTAAATATTTTTAATACACTTATATTCCAATTATCAGATATGGAAGTTAAAATTCAGGAACAAGACAAAGATATAACCTTGTTGTGTTCTCTGCACGAGTCGTGGGACCACTTCGTAACTTCAATCAATTTGAGCACTGCAAATTCTTTGAAATTTAAATCAATTGTGGTAGCTCTATTATCTGAAGAAGTATAGAGGAAATCCAGTACTGAAACAACTGCACCAAAAGCCATGATAGCCAGAGACGGTCAAAGGAGAGAGGAGAAAAAACAAGGGGGTCTTCTAGATCAAAATCAAAGGGAAAAAGTGTAAGGAAAAATGTTGGCACTGCAATAAAATTGGACACCTCAAGAAAGACTTTTGTAAACGAAAAGAGTCTGATAACCAAAGAAGGAAGCAAATCAGGTTGATTCAGGTATGATAGACGAAGTTTTATCTGCTGAAGAATTATGTATGATAGATGAAACTTTACATGTATGTAATGTCTCTCAGGATTTTGAAAGTTAGTTGTTAGACTCTGGTGCTTCTCATCACATGTGTCCACACAGAAATTGGTTTACTTCGTATGTTGTAAATGGTATTTCTATGTTTATGGGTAATAACATATCATGTCAAACTGTTGGGATGGGAAATATCAGGATTTAAATGTATGAAAACATAGTTAGAACATTAACTAGTGTTAGACATGTACCTGAATTAGAGAAAAAATTGATTTCTTTGGGAGTGTTGGATTCGAATGGTTATAAGTTTACAAGTCAGAATGGAGTGCTAAAAGTCTTAAGGCGCCCTAGTTATTATAAAATTAGAAAAGGTCGGAAATCTTTACAGACTCAAAGGAAGTACTCAGGTCAGTGAAGCAGTGATTGTGTCAGAGAAAGAAGAAGAAGGTACTCGCCTATGGCATCAGCGATTGGGTCACATGAGCGAGAAAGGTCTTCAAGTACTGATGAACCGTAAATTACTTCCTAATTTGAAATCCTTGAAGTTGGATTTCTGTAAACATTGTGTGTATGGAAAACAATGTAAACAGAGGTTTAAAACTGGAAGTCATAATAGTAAAGAAATTTTGGACTATATTCATTCTGATCTGTGGGGACCATCTCCTATTATATCATATGGAGGTGCTTTATATTTTTTAACGTTTATTGATGATTTCTCCTGTAAAGTTTGGGTCTTTATGTTGAAAAAGAAATTTGATGTATTCAATGTTTTTAAACAATTTAAAGCAATGGTAGAAAAAAGAACAGGCAAATCAATTAAATGTTTAAGAACTGACAATGGTGGTGAATTTACTTCTCTAGAATTTGAACAATACTATAAGGATGAAGGAATTGTTAGACACAAAACTATTGTTTATACTCCTCAGCAAAATGGTGTTGCTGAACGTATGAATCGAACTCTTATGGAAAGAGCCAGAAGCATGATCAACAATGCTAACCTTCAAAAGGAGTTGTGGGCAGAAGCAGTATCCACTGCTTGTTATTTAGTTAAAATATCACCTTCAGTAGCAATTAATTGTAAATTTCCTAAAGAAGTTTGGTTAGGTCAGTCTTGTGATTATTCACATTTAAGGAATTTTGGTTGTGATGCCTATGCTCTTATTCCTAAAAATCAGCGTTCAAAATTAGATCCAAAATCAAAATGTTATGTCTTTGTTGGGTATGACTACGCGATGAAAGGGTACAGGTTGTGGGATCCTACGTCACGGAACAGAGTCATTAGCAGAGATGTAACATTTGATGAATCTTCTCTTTTAAAATCAAATGTTGAAAGAATTGAATAGGAACAGGTATCGCCAAATCAAAAAAAACTAGTTGGAGGCTAGACCTTTCTTTGAAATTCGAAAGGAAGGAGAGACTTTTGGAGGAAAAGGTGACGAAGACACAAAGGAAGTTGTTGAAGTTTTTGAACCAGTTCAGCAACCAGATACTCTAAGAAGGTCTACAAGGGAAAGAAAAACTCCCAAAAGGTATGAAGAATCTGCTTCATCTTATGCTTTGATTACTGAAGATGGGGAAGCTTCTTGTTATCAGGAAGCAGTAGATGATACGGATAGCGAAAAATGGAAAATGGTTATGGAAGAAGAAATGGATTCCTTAGCCAAGAACAATACCTAGGATCTTGTAGAACTTCATAAAGGGAGAAGTGTTGTTAGATGCAAATGGGTCTTCAAATTGAAACGGAAAGTTGATGGAAGTATCGAAAGGTATAAGGCGAGACTAGTAGAAAAAGGGTATTCTCAGGTTGAAGGTATTGACTTTCATGAGATTTTTTCACCAGTTGTAAAACTTGTTTCTATTTGTACCGTGTTGGCACTAACTGCATTACTGAACCTTGAGTTATAACAGTTAGATGTTAAAACAACTTTTCGACATGGTGATTTGGATGAAAAGATATATATGGAACAACGAGAAGGTTTTATACAAGGTCACAGCAAAAGATTAGTTTGAAATCTCAGGAAATCATTGGATGGCCCGAGGCATTCTCCCAGGAAATGGTACAAGAAGTTTGACTCCTTCATGGTGAGCCAAAACTTTATTAGAAGTGAGTATGATCATTATGTATACTTCAAGAGTTTCAGTGGCATATTCATTATCTTAGTTTTGTATGTTGACGATATGCTTATTGCAAGCAAAATCATGGAAGAGATCAATAGGTTAAAGGCTCAGCTCTCTAGGATGTTTGATATGAAGGATCTTGGAGCAGCAAAACATATCTTGGGAATTGAGATACACAGAGACAGGAAAAACGTTAAGCTTTGGTTATCATAGTGGAAGTATGTGGAAAGAGTACTTGAAAAGTTCTGTATGAACAATGTGAAACCTGCTAATATTCCATTAACTTCCCATTTTAAGCTTTCTTTGGTTTTGAGTCCTAGAACTGATGAAGAAAAGCAGTATATTTCTCATGTACCATATGCAAATGTTGTAGGCAACTTAATGTATGCAATGGTATCTACAAGACCTGACATTTCACATGCAGTTGGAGTTGTCAGCAAGTTCATAGCAAATCCAAGTGAAGAACATTGGCGGGCAGTGAAATGGGTGCTTCGACATCTAAGAGGCACAAGTGACCATTTCATAATCTTTAATGGTAGTGAAGTATCAGTCTGCGGATATGTAGATGCTGATTATGCAGGCGATTTAGAAAAAAGGAGATCTGCTATAGGTTAAGTCTTTACTCTTGCAGGTGGAGCAATTAGTTGGATGTCAAAGCTTCAAGAAATAGTTGCGTTGACCACTACTGAAGCAGAATATATAGCTGCTTCAGATGCCAGTAAAGAAGCAATCTGGTTAAAGGGTCTACTTGATGAGATTGGAAGGACACAGGAGAGAGTGAATGTACTCTGTGACAGTCATAGTGCTATTCACTTGGCTACAAATCCAGCTTATCATAGCAAGACCAAGCACATTGATGTAAGGTATCATTTTCTGAGACATGTGATCGATGGCGGAAAAGTAGCTCTTAAGAAGGTCCATACATGGGAAAATTGTGCAGACATATTTACAAAGCCAATTAGAATAAAGAAGTTGCGATGGTGTTTAGCTTCTCTTGGCTTGCAGAAGAGATGATGAATGGGCATGGGCAAGGGATTAGGAAAATTGTTGTCAAGGTGGAGTTTGTTGGAATTTGACAACTAATTGTAAATATGTGTAAAAATTGAGTTGGTTTTATATTGAAACAACAGTTATATAATGGAGGAGACTCCTATAAAATGATGAATGCCAAAACTATTGTGATTAAGGAGAATCATTGTTGGTTTAATAGAAAAACCAATCCCTTGCCTCGTGGATGTTTCCTTGACACCCTATCAAGGTTTTATCATGTAAAAATCTTGTGTTTTTTACTTGTTTCTTACATTCAGTTTCATTCAGTTTCATTTATATAATTCTTGGTTAATTAACTGCTTAGGCCAACACCTTTATCATCTTGGTGGACTTCAGCTTATCCTCCAATACTAATACCTAATTCGTGTTCTTATTCTGGAACAAATTCTGAAAATCCATCCACATCTCATGTGTGGTGTTCTTCCCAGAAAAATTAGGTATTAGGGCATCCTTCACACCATCAAGGATGATCAATCTCGCCCTCATATCCAAATCCTCGTACACTTCCAGCTCCTTTGGGCCAGTTGGCTTCTTGATGGCTTTCTTGGAAAAATCCCAGATCCTGTTGACCTGCAAGACCAACTTGATCCTTTCCTTCCATGGACTATAGTTGGACAACCCCTCCAACCTGTCCTCATACCGGATACCAGCCTACAACTTTGACATTGTCACCTACAATGTGACCAACTCCCTCTTAAGTTGTACTTCGTTGTGCACAACTCTGATTCACTAACTTCCAAAGTAGCTCAAACACTCTCTGATACCATGTTGAATTTCCACGATCTTGGGTCTAGGTTAGAAAATAAAAATATATGACGCTACCAAACCAAGAATCTCAACATGAACTACTTTGCAAAGAAGAAAATATAAAGCAGTAAATCACATGTACACAAGTATACACATTTTGTAACAAGTATTGTACAATAATGTACAACCCAATCTTCATTATATTAAACCAAATCTGAATAATACAACAATCTATGGTATACAAGATATAATGACAAACTTCATTGCAGCTTCGATGTCGTATATTGTCATGTTGGTCCTTTGATTTTGTACTGCTCACTAGCTACCCCTTAGTCCTTCAAAGGACAACACATTGAGACTCCAGGAGGGTTGCCACCTAACATTGTTGCAAGTCACTTATGCTACATATACATGGGCTGATCCAATCTTCTCTTTGGGTAGGCCTAATCCCAAGCTCCAAACTGCCAATCTAGCAGTCACCTTAGTCCATCAAGGTGTTGCACTTTGGCACCAAACATCACCCAACCTTCAGCTCCTCTTCTTCACTTCAAGATGGCTCGTCTAGGGATACATTGGGCTATCAACACACTACCCTCCACTAGACCAATGATTCCCAATACTTCACTGTAGATTCTCCTCCTAGGATGGACTTTTCACCTCCACGAAAATTCCTCCAAATGGCACCCACGGCCTGCAACGAAACCCGATCTAAATTGGTCAACAAACTGTGACCCAACACACACAACATGCACTCCAAAATGCATGCACTAGCTCACTGTTTTAGGGTACTTTGACTCGTACAAACTTGGACTGGTTAGGCCATCCAACTACAATCCCTAATAGTCCTCAAATCTAGCCTAGAATTCCTTCCTCTTGCTGCGGTTGCCCTTCAATGGGAGGTTGCTCCTCCACGTCGCTCCTTTAGGGCAGTTTCAAGCCCTACACATAGACTCATCTCCCCAAAAAAGTAGTGGCACCCTCCAGGTCCTTAACCAGGCATGCGGAAACCTCTTAGGAGGATGGTCCACCCTCCAGCAAGACCCTAAAGAGTCCCCTTGGTTTCGGATCCAAAGAGATATCTAGGTCTTCAATGAGATTTTTCTCAAGTGTGAGTGTTGCACAATGGATGAGGAATAGTCCTCACATCACCTCCTATATATACCATGAAGGAGGGCTTCAAAACATCATAATTTAGGGGCTGCCAACTGTCACATGCCTAAAATCACCTTAGGCCGACCTTGATACTTATGGTGTCAACCCCAAAATTACCTTAAAAAAATCATATCTCCACTTCTACAACTCGGAATTAGATGATTCTCAAAGCGTTGGATTCTCCTTTCTGCCCTCACATGTAGAAATGTGCTCATGGAAATGCCCAAAACACGATTTGGTGCAAAACCCTATACTTGGGTTCCAATCCCACAAGTGACTCTTATGGTGCTTTTCCCTCCAATACCCGAACCCTAGGGCTTGGAGTACCTCCCAAGCTACTCAAAAATCAACACTCCCTCTTAGCGAGGGAGGTACTTCCAAAACTAGGAAGTAACTCATCATAATCATCACCACTCGCAACACTTGCCCAACTCTTGGCTCTCACAATCACAACAATCCTTGTTCTGTGAACTACGCCTCTCTTGGAAGTGTCACTTTCATTGCTCGAAGCACCCTTCTTCTTATTCTTTTCTTGTAATGTCTTCCACTCTCTCCATGATTCCTTCTTGGCAGTTGTAGGAGCACCCTTTCTCCCCACTGACCACGTACTCTTCTTGGACTGCAAAGTCTCCCTCTAAACCTGCAACCTCCCTCTAGTACTGGACTCCCTCTGAGTCTCTGGAATTTGGACCTTCTTCTCGGGAAGGTGAATCTTGTTTTCGGGAACCTCTACCTACTCCTATGAAGCCTGCACCTGCACTTGTTTCTCTAAAACTTTCACTTTCTCTACCTACTTTCCATGATCCACAGGATTGCTCGTCAACTTATAGAGACCGTGCTCTCTAACTCCAAGTACAATCCCATCAGACTTAGAGCCTTTGGGCCTGAGTCTTGCCTTCCCATCCTGGAACAAGACCTAAAACCCCTTCATGTCAATCATCGAGACAGAAATCATGCTATATCTGAGTCCTGGTACAAATGATACATCATGGACCCACATCACACGTCCTGTCTCCATCCTGAATGGAATAACTCTCGATCCTCGGATCTCCCACTGACTCTTGTTGCCCAACACCATGTGCAACTTTGAGTCCCATTCATCTAGAGTCCCAAAAACCTCCTATGACCTTGTCATATGTTTTGTCGCACCATTGTCTACGTACCATCCATTCTCATCGACAGTACCCTGTGAGAAATGAGAGATCATGGCAAAGTCCTCCTCCTCCAATCCCTTGGTGAGATCATCCATCTCAGCGGAAGTGGAAACACCGGCGACCTACTTTCCTTTCTTCTTATCATCATCTCCCTTCTTCTTCATCATACATCTCGATGAAAAATGACCCATCTCGCCACAACTGAAACACTTGACCTTACTCAGGTCCTTCTTCTGCTTACCCTTCATTTGTGTTGCAAGTTTTATGTCATCATCGAAATTCTTCTTCTTTGGATGAAGATCCTCATCTTGTAACTCTTCTTGAATGAAGTCGTCCCATAGCCTATTCGAGTCTGGAAACTTCTCTCTGGCAACAATCCCTTTGATGAAGGGCTTCCATTCTTCGGTGAACCCTTTCAAAGAAATCCTCACCACATCTCCATCTGAAATAGTCACACCAACGGCATCAAGCTCATCTTTGACCTGAGATAATGTCATCAGATATGAAGTCATGCCTTCACCCTTTATCATCTTGGTGGACTTCAGCGTATCCTCTAATACCAATACCTGGTTCTCGTTATTATTCTAGAACAAAATCTGAAAAGCCATCCACATCTTGTGTGTGGTGTTCTTCCCGGAAAAATTAGGTATTAGGGCATCCTTCACACCATCAAGGATGATCATTCTCGCCCTCATATCCAATTCCTCATACACTTCCAACTCCTTTGGGCCAGTTGGATTCTTGATGGCTTTCTCGGAAAACTCCCAGATCTTGTTGACCTGCAAGACCAACTTGATCATTTCCTTCCATGGACTATAGTTGGACAACCCCTCCAACATGTCCTCATACCGGACACTAGCCTGCAACTTCGACATTGTCACCTACAATGTGACCAACTCCCTCTTAAGTTGTACTTCATTGTGCACAACTCTGATTCACTGATTTCCAAACTAGATCAAACAAGCTATGATACCATGTTGAATTTCCACGATCTTGGGTCTAGGTTAAAATCTTAAAATATCTTATGCTACCAAACCAAGAATATCAACAAGAACTACTTTTCACAATGGAAAATATAAAGAAGTAAATCACATGTACACAAGTATACATAATTTTTAACAAATATTGTACAATAATGTACAACCCAATCTTCGTTATATTAAATCAAATCTGAATAATACAAAAGTCTATGGTATAAAAGATACAATGACAAACTTCATTGCAACTTCGATGTTGTATCTTGTCCTATCGGTCCTTCACTTCTATACTGCTCACTGGCTACCCCTTAGTCCTTCAAAGGACAACACATCGAGACTCCAAGAGGGCTGCCACCTAACACTATTGCAAGTCACTTCTGCTGCATGTACACAGGTTGATCGAATCTGCTCTTTGGGTAGGCCTAATCCCAAGCTCCAAACTGCCAAGCTAGCAATCACCTTAGTCTATCAAGGTGCTACATTTTGGCACCAAACTTCTCCCAACCTTCAACTCCTCTTCGTCACTTCAAGATAGCTCATCTAGGGCTACTTTGGGCTATCAAAACACTACCCTCCACTAGACCCATGATTCCCAATACTTCACTATAGATTCTGCTCCTAGATGGAATTTTCACCTCCATGAAAATTCCTCCAAATGGCACCCACAGGCTGTAACAAAACCTGATCCAAATCTGGTCAACAAACTATGACCAAACACACACAAGATGCACTCCAAAATGCATGCACTAGCTCATTGTTCTAGGGTACTTTCACTGCTACAATTCTGGACTGGTTAGGGCACCCAACCATAATCCCTAACCATCCTCAAATCTGGCCCAGAATTTCTTCCTCTTGTTGTGGTTGCCCTTCAATGGGAGGTTTCTCCTCCACGCTACTCCTTTAGGGCAGTTTCAAGCCCTACGCATAGCCTTGGGTACCTTACAGGTCCTTAACTAGGCCCGACAGCCTCTTAGGAGGATTGTCCACCCTCCAACGAGACCCTAAAACAATCCCCTTGGCAGTGGAGATATCTAGGCCTTCAATGAGCTTTTTCTCAAGTGTGAGCGTTGCACAACGGATGAGGAAGAGTCCTCACATCACCTCCTATATATAACATGGAGGGCTTCAAAGCATCATAATTTAGGGGTTGCCAATTGTCACATGCCTAAAATCACCTTAGGCCGACCTTGACACTTATGTTGTCAACCCCAAAATTACCTTCAAAATTCATATCTCCACTTCTACAACTCGGAATTCGACGATTTCGAAGCATTGGATTATCATTTCTGCCCTCTATCGTCTCATGTCATCACATGTAGAAATGTGCTCATGGAAATTCCCAAAACACGATTTGGTGCAAAACCCCATACTTGGATTCCAAGCCCACAAGTGACTCTTGTGGCGCTTTTCCCTTCAATCCTTGAACATAGGGCTTGGAGTACCTCCCAAGCTACTCAAAAATCAACACTAGTGGCATAGTTGAGGACAAGGTCACATCACCTTAGATGTGAAACTGGCATGTGGAAGATCCCCAAGGAAGTTTGGGAAGAGAGAACTTGCATTTTCTACGATAAGGGTGTGGTGGAGACGGAATGGCACTTTGTCATGGAGTGTGCAACATATAAGGATATCCGCATTCAATATGAAAACAATCTAAAGGTTGACAACATGCACCATCTATTTGACAAAGATAAAATCAATCAGATTGCTAGCCTTCTAGTCGAGACTCAGTTGAAGATACAACATCGAAAGGAATATGAAGATGAGTTAAGGTTGTTATTCTCTAAGTCCCTTAGGTTGCTCAGCCTCGTGGACATCATTAAAATCAATCATTCATTCATTCATTCAAAAAGGGGAAGGAGGGGAAGGAGAAAACCTTGTTGGTTATTGATCCCTTTTTTTTTTGTGGATTGGCTCTCGTAGCAAGGCAATTTTCCGCTTGGTGTAATATTTTGATGGCACCTCCATGATTAATTCAAGAACCTTTAGTTGGCACCTCCACTATCTAAAGGACCATTAACCTTGTATAAATTTTGTGCCAAAGGATCAAGGAGATACAATTACATACCGATTGTTCATTGATTTTTTTGATGCAGTATACGGCTTGTGCGAAGTTTCCTCTAGGCAATATAGAGTTTTGGAAAATCGCTTGAAAAGCCCGAAGTAATTTTTTGAGCGACTTATCTTTGTAATGGCCTATGGACATGTGATGCGGAAAGAGCTCCGTGGTTCGATCTAAGCAACAAAGACGTGAGGACAACCTATTCTGAAATTATTGACGGTTTTGATGAACCCCTGACCGCGGTTCTATGGAGCAAGAAGACACATGACGAGAAGACATTTTGAGAGTTTTGGGCTTTATTTTATTTTGGGATTTGACTTTCCTTTGGCACAGGGGCTCCATTGGTTCTCTCTTACAGGAATAGATCTCAGCTCATGTATACCCTCATTGGCTGGTGTTGAATCGTACGGCCTTTTCAAAGCTACAGGGCCGAATTTGTCAAAAGATGTGTATTGAACAAGAAGGTTGCGCTCTATAATTTTTTATAATAAAATCCAAGTTTCAATTCAGCCATTGTTGTTCTATATTCGACCAATATTCTAGTAGCACTCTTGTATGGTTTCAATATACATTATAGCATAATCATTAAGAAGCTGAAACTGCAATTTTTTACGTGATTTATATTCGATCAAGAGAGATCCAGACTACTCATTTTTCAAGCAGCACTATCTAGGAGTGACGATGTTGTTTGGGCCATGACGGTTTCTCTAAAGTGGTTCCAAGTATCCCCCTCGGCATCCAAGAGTGAAAGCAGTATTTGATGTTGCAACATCTAATGCCTGTGCCAGATTTTAATGTTGAAACCTCTATAACTGAAGAATTTGCATGGATTAAAATTGAAGCATAACAGCAATTTCAGCCAAGAAAGAATTTCAGTAAGGATTAGAACGATGGTTGTGTAAGCTACCATGATAGAGGTTGATTGTTGTTATTAAGTGACGTCTATTTGAGAACATACATAAACCAAAGGAGAAAGTTGATATATGTTCGTGCGTGTGCAAAATTGCCCATAGCTTGGAAAGAAATGACAGACTTGTAAAAATCTTGAATACATTCACATTATGTAATATGCATAACTATAGCAAGGCATTGTGGCGTAACCTGCAGTAGACATGTTTATTTTGTAGGAATGGACAGTGTAAATGAGGAGAGATGATGGCTATCTGCATACGATATGCAAGGAGAACATATGTGTGTTCATACATTGTCATCATTTGTGTTACAGTTACGGGGCTAAACTCTCAGAAATAAGCCTAGATTGTAATCCAGGGCTGGTATAGAGTTTGCTCAGTAAGACTGATTGCTAAATACACATGGCACCATTCTTATATCTTAACACAGAGGCAGTGATGTACTGACCATAAGAATCTAATTAAAACTTGTGGTTAAAGGCAGTGTGTGCCTATGACATCTTTAGGATTTGATATGAGGATTGATGAAGTAAGTCTTTGCAAATCTTTCCATTATGCTTGTATTTGATTACAGTAATGCACAACAGCGTCCTTTGCAATATAACAACATTGCTTGGGTTGCCTTTTGACAGTATTTGGCATTTGAACTTGTTGACCCTCTTAAATAGAATCAATGGCTTTCATCAATTGTTATGATATGACATGACCTTGATGTAGTGAGTCCATATAACTGTGACATAAATAGTTAGAGAGACCTGGGGACAGCAGTGACCTTAACAAACCCTTGATTCGTCAAATAATCTTGTGCAACCTGAGGATGGACAGAGGTTTCGGAAGTTGAAGCAATGAGGGTTGATATGAACACCATGTAGTAAGCAGTCAGAGGAAGGATTTCAAAGGAAATAACAGGCAGCAATGGATTAGTGGCAGCATGATAACTCTGATCTTTCTATGTGACAGAGGATTTCGGTGGGATTAAAGGGCAGCAATAGTGGCAGTGGGAAGTGCAGCTATATGTGGTTTGAGCAGTGAGTAGCAGACAGAGATAGTAGTGGATCAGCAGCAGCAGAGGCAGCAGTGTTACTGGTGTAGCAAAGGTAGTGAGGGCAGCAATAGAAGAGTTGTGCGTGTCGCAGCAAAGACAACATCAGTTGTAAGTACAATGAGGGGTAGTGGCAATGGTAGTAACAGAAGTCGTAGAAGCATTGATGGATAGAGCAGCGAACAGATGTGGCAGTGGGAATGATGCAGTAGCAGTTGTACATTGTAATTGGGGCCATTATCCCTAGTACGGGATCCCCAACCGTCAGGGAGCATTTTCTTCCTTTCAGCTGGCTGGAAAAACTCTTGGGAGTCTAGCACTTTCATCTAGGTTTATTTGGTAAATTATTGTATGTACATTGTACATAACAAAGATTTTATATCGACCCATTCTTGTGTACAGTCTATCTGATGAGATGTTTTCATGTTTTTATGTATGCTTTGAATGTTCAAGTTAATTAATCTAACTAATTGTGTAAAGTGAGGGAAATATTGATTCACCTCCCTCTCAGTTTTTCCAACAGATTGAGACAAAACTTATATTGTCGGAAATCTCTCGAGGAGTTGATCACAATGGTGGTATCAGAATTAAATTATGCAAAGATCACCAAACTGAAATTTTTGCTAAACCCATCTTCATAACGTATCTTGGACATTGGGTCAAAACAAAAAAGTACCCCTCCCACAACCAAGGATGGTTTAGGGAGTGGGAGGTGGTTACACATTCTAAGAAGACTATCTTCTATAATATAATATTATTTTATTTATCAATAGAAGTAGGTTTTAGCTATATTACTATGATCTTTGCTATATTTCTCTATGTGTTCCATTTCATTTCTTTCCTTTTATTTCATTTCTTATATAACCCATATCAGTGGTATCAAAAAAATTTGCTCCGTGTTGTTACTCAGTGCATGTCCCCAATGAGGTTAGGGTACAGAGAGTTGGGTATTGAGTTGGTTTCACTTGGGAACAATCACTCTCGCAAATCCATGTGGCCTCCCATGGAAAAATAAAAGAGACATAATGGAGAAAGAGATCTTATGAATGTATTTCTCTAGGAATCACTCACACAACGAATGAATGAGATGATGGATAATTTCACCCAGATCCTTTGATGATTTCCAATAGTGGTCGAGGCACCTTAAAAAAGTAGCAATTTTGGAGGTGCGACACTCTTCAAAGATAAAGTTAAATTTGATATCCCCTTATTCAAAGGCCAAATAGATGCAAATGATTTGGAGAAATGGTTAAATATGTTAGAGGGCTATTACTCTGTCCAAAATTTTAAAGACAATGAAAATATCACCTTCACACTCCTAAAATCCCTTCCCCATGTCAAATATTGGCGGGAAGGTTATAGGGAGAGACACAACGAAGATGAGTCTGTAATATTGAATTTATGACCCACTAGGCCGCTTTTGTTAATGCTCTCGAGGAGGAATCCTACCCTATAGGGAACTACATTTACCAGTGCATAAGGAAAATTATGCCACATGATAGACAACAAATGTTGCTAGAGTACACCACTAATTTACATATCTTTCACTCAAAGTTGGGTATCATAGACTCCAACAAACACATGGTTTTAAAGTACTGCAGTGGCCTACATATGTACATACGAATGGATATGGATTTCTTTGACATCTCCTCACTAGGATTCGCTTATCGATATGTTGTCAAAATTGAGCATAAATTGAAGCAATCAGAGTTCAGGCCTATAAATATGCTATAATAGAAGCCTGGAAAAGGCTACCCTAACTCATATAAGGGACAAAGCAATGAGATCCAACCTTAAGACAACCATCCCCAAGTCGTAGGCAAATAAGAGTAATGGGAAGTCGAAGAAGGACACTAGAAAGTGGTGTGAGTTCCACAAAATCCCTTAACACAACACTAATGAATGTCGCTCAAAACAATCATGGCTGGCCAAGATTAAAGAAAAAGAAGTGGACTCTATATCAAATTACAATTTAAAACATGATAAAAGGTAGAGCATCGATGTAGAACCCGGTACTACCATCAGTACCACAAAGATCCAACCAAAAGATCCAAAGGAGACTGAGGAGGGGGAGCATCTCTTCCATTCATAGATGTGGGTGAAGGGGACCCTACTACATTTCAATATTGATAGTGGAAGCCAAAAGAACACGATCTCTGTCGAGGTCATGAATATTGAAGTTCTTGACAGTGCCACACCCCCAACCATACACCATTGGTTGGTTGAGCCATGGATGAGGCATTCATGTCAACCAACAATGTTGCTTACCCTACCGTATCAAGACCTTCAAAGATGAGGTACTATGTGATGTTTGCCCCAATTGAAGTTTGTGATGCTCTTTGACGATGACCTTATATGTGGAAACAACACTTATTCTATGAGTCCCATCCACATATTGTCATTGTTAATCTAAGGGGTCATATCTATTTCCATTACTCTGTACTAGTTAATGATAGGCGTATTATGAGTCATTAGTATACCTGTAATAGTAGATGCGTATAACATGTTCAGACATTGAAACCAGCTGTTATCATGGAAGGTGCTTGTAATCAGTATTGAACAAGAGCTTTGTTACAGTTCATAGTAAGTAACAGGTCAATGCTAATGATACTACATGCTTAGAAAGAGTAGTCATAAGCTATACTTCATCATGCTAACACTAGCTCTATGTGATAACCATTGACTCATACAAGGTACCAGAGGTAGTTCTGACTACTACAATTTCATTTATATCAGTAAGCAGCACAAAGGTAATCTCTCAAACTACAATTTATTCTCTTCATGGTTCGTCCAAAAGGTGAAACGAAGGTCATTGCAACCACCACATCCTAGGTGCAAGGGATTTCTATAGAACAAAAGTAGGTGGGGAATATTGTAGTAGCATACAAAGATATCTCCACTTCACCAATGGGGGTGCCTTTCCATTGTCGAGTCAAACACTTAATTGAATTGATACATGGTGCTCCTTTACCTAATGGCCCAATATATAGACTCTCTTAGGGAGAAATAGGAAATAAAACCGTCTAATTCATGAGCTCATCTAAAGGGTCAACATTTGACTGAGCTCCTCACCTTGCGAGAGCCCAATTGTGTTGGTGCAAAATAAGGATGGGGCATGCAAATTATGTATTAATTTTAGAGCCCTAAAAACATCATTGTCCAAAACAGATCCCCCATATTAACGATATTCTTGATTAGTTTAAGGGTTGAAATTTCTTTAGTAAGATTGATCTAAATTCAGGCTACCACCATATTTCAACTGAAAAAACCAATGTATGGAAGACAACCTTCAAATATAAAGAAGGCCTTTTTGAGTGATTGGTTTAATGCTTCAGAAATGTTCATGAGGATTATAGATGATCTCCTACGACTGTTCACAAACTCTTTTGTGGTTGTATATTTGGATGACATCCTCATCTTTAGCAAAACTTGGGAAGAACAATTACAACACATTTAGTAGGTCTCGAGCAACCTACAACAACACAATTTGTATTCTAATTCGGAGAAATCTAATTTAGCATGCAATGAATTTAGTATTTGGGATACATCATGGATGAGCATGGGGTGCATGTGGACCCATCCAAGACCCAAGTCATCTGAGATTGGCCAATCACAATGACCTTAACAAAGCTATGTAGCTTATTGGGCCTTGCTAACTTGTATCGAAGGTTTATGTTGTGGTTCTCTTATATCGATTGGCCCTCAAGCCAAGTGACCAAGGATGGAGCTAAAGTCATTTTTTTCTAGTATGGATCACAATAAAAAGCATTTGAGGATCTGAAACAATGTGTCTACTTTGTACCATTCCTCACCCTACTATACCTACAACAACCATTTGAGATTGAGACATATGCCTCCAACTATGTCATTGGTGCAATCCTCAACCAACAAGGACATTAGGTGTCCTATCATAGTGAAACACTCCCTCATACTTTACAACGATGCCCTACCTATCACAAGGAGATGTACTCCATCGTGTAAGGCCAACAATGGAAGCATTATATTCTTGAGAAGGAGACAATCATCCACACTGATCACAAGCCTCTATAATTCATGTAGACACAACGAAAGTTACAGAATTACCACCACCAAAAATGGTCCACTTACCTGCAACAATTCCACTTGAATATCAAGTACAAGAAGGAAAAAAACCAACCATCTTGAAAACTGCCTTAGTCGGCCCCTAGTTGTGGCACTAACCATGGTTCTTAACTCTTGTGGGTATGAGACCTCTAGGTGGCCAAAATTATAAAATAGTGACTCTGACTTTGTTGCTACATACCAGATGTTCATTACAGATAAACGAGTTCAAGTGTTATGCTCTTAACCTGCAAAAAATGATACCCAATACCGAATATGCGAAGAAAAGATACCCAGAACACAGAATAACAATGATTTTATTATTTAGAGAGTAATGTTCACTTGCCTCTTCGAGGGGGCAACCTCCAATAGAGCAGAGCTCGATTACAAAATAAGACATGATACTCCTCGCAGGGAGTCTTTATCCTTTATATATGACTTATACATGCAATACCACGGGCCAATACCGTGGGTTTTATTAATACCATCTATCTAATACTACGGCCCATTTGCAACTAACTGTGGTCCTGTCATTAATTGCGGGTTAACCACTTACAAATATTAATATGGGCTTTATTGACTCTTGACTATGACGTGATCCCATGACATAAATAAGGGGGTTAGGGTGGGACCCTAACATGCCCTCCCCCTTAAGACTAGCCTTGTCCTCAACGCTGAAGCTGCGGAAACTACTGAAGAATAGTGGCTGGTTCCCAAGTTGCATCTTCCGGAGAGGTGTCTTTCCATTTGACTAGGACTTCCTTAATCACGCGGCCGCGCAGGTGTTTGTTTCTTGTGTCTAGAACCTGTTCGGGTTGAAGCCAGATTGACCCTTCTTCGTCCAATTCAGGTAGACTGGTTTGAACTCGGCAATTGTTCCCGATCACTTTCTTGAGGCACGATACATGGAAAACTGGATGGATTTTTGCAGTAGGTGGCAAAGCCAACTTGTAAGCCACTTCTCCAATGCGCTGAAGTACTTGGTATGGTCCGTAGAATTTTGGAGATAGCTTCTGACAACCCTTGTCTTTGAGTGATGTTTGCTTATATGGTTGCAGCCTCAAAAAGACCTGATCCCCTTCTTGAAATTGGCGCTCTGAGCGATGCTGGTCTACCTGTTGCTTCATGCGGTTCTGAGCTTGATGAAGATTCTCTCTAAGATGGGCGAGCATGGTTGCACGGTGTTGTAGGAGTTGATCCACTGCTTGTACTTTGGAGCACCCCTTGAGATAAGAAGTAGGGGAAGGCGGAAGTTGACCATATACTGCTTCATAGGGAGTCATTTTGGTGGTGGCATGATAGTTGGTGTTATACCACCATTCAGCCAGAGGTAACCACTGTACCCAAAGGTGTTGCTTTTCTGAAGTGAAACACCTAAGGTAGGTTTCTAGACATTTGTTGACAGCTTCAGTTTGACCATCCGTTTGCGGATGATAGGAAGTACTGAGTTTTAGTTGAGTGCCTTGTATCCTGAAGAGTTCCTGCCAAAAATTACTGGTGAAGATCGGGTCGCGATCGGACACAATAGAAGTGGGCATGCCATGCAATTTGAAAATCTGATCCATGAAATATTGAGCGACCAAAGTTGGTGTAAATGGGTGGGGTAGTGCGCAGAAATGAGCATACTTCGATAGTCGGTCCACAACCACCATGATGACTGACTTGTTTGCGGACTTTGAAAGACCTGTAATGAAATCCATAGAAATTTCCGTCCAAATGGATGTCGGAATGGGCAATGGTTTTAATGTGCCTGGTGTGTTGACTGTTTCCCCTTTGTGGCGTTGACAGACATCGCATTCTGCTACAAAAGTAAGGATGTCCTTTTTCATGCCTGTCCAAAAAAATGATCTTCTGGTGCGAGCATACGTCTTCTGAAAGCCCGAACGTCCTGCAATGGGCAATGAGTGCAATTCTGCCAAAATACGACCTTTGAGGGTGGATGTTGGGGATATTACGACTCTGTCCTTGTAGCGAAGAATATCATCCTGCCACGAGTAACCCTTGGTGGAATTTGGATCTACTTGCAATTGAGAAATGAGTTGGGATAGCCCGGGGTGTGAAAACCATTCCTTGCGAGCCTCTTCAATCCATTCTGGAATAGGGAGGGAAATTGCTAGCAGAGTACTTTCTTCCTCAAATTGGCAAGACAAGGCATCTGCTACACTATTGTCTTTCCCTTTCTTGTAAATGATCTCATAATCATATCCCAGCATTTTGGCGAGCCATTTATTTTGTTGTGGGGAGGATAGGCGTTGCTCCAAAAAATATTTAAGACTGTGATGATCTGTGCAGATTTGGAAACGTCGCCCCAATAAGTAAGGTCGCCAGGTCTCGACGGCATGTAAGATGGCCATCATTTCTTTTTCGTAGGTAGATTGGCCCAGATTCCTCCCACTTAGTTGTTGGCTTGTGAAGGCCAAAGGTCGCCCTTCCTGCATTAAGACCGCCCCAATACCGGTCCCCGAAGCATCACTTTCAATGACAAAGGATTTGGTGAAGTCGGGTAGTGCTAAGACTGGAGTGGAACACATGGCGTTTTTGAGAGCGGTAAATTCCTGTTGTGCTTCCTCATTCCAGAAGAAGGAATTTTTCTTTAGGAGTTGAGTGAGGGGCTTCGCTATGCGGCCATAGTTGCAGACAAATTTACGATAATAGCCTGTGAGACCCAAAAATCCTCTCAAGCTCTTCAAAGTCTTAGGTTGAGGCCATTCTTGCATTGCCCGGATCTTTTTGGGGTCCACCTTGACACCTTCACGCCCCACAATGTGGCCCAAATACTCAACTTCTTCCATGCCAAACGCACACTTGGACATCTTGACAAATAATTTATGCTTGCGGAGCAAGTGTAAGAGTAGATCTACATGCTGAAGATGTGCAGCCCAAGTGCCACTATAGATGAGGATGTCATCGAAGAAGACAAGGACAAATTTCCTGAGATATGGTTTGAGAATGTGATTCATAAGGCTCTGAAAAGTAGAGGGGGCATTACAAAGACCAAATGGCATGACCAGGAACTCATAATGGCCTTCATGAGTTCGAAAAGCAGTCTTGGGAATGTCGACTTCCTTCATGCGAATTTGGTGGTAGCCTGAGCGAAGATCCAGCTTAGTGAAGAATTGAGCCCCATTGAGTTCGTCCAGCAGATCGTCAACCACCGGAATGGGAAATTTATCTTTGACTGTCAACTTATTGAGGGCCCTGAAGTCGGGACACATCCGCCACTCCCCATATTTCTTGAGTACCATGACCACTGGGGATGAATAAGGATTAATACTGGGACGAATGACACCTGCTTCCAAAAGTTCCTTGATGATTTTTTCTATTTCATTCTTTTGGGTGAACGGATATCTGTATGGCCGCACATTTGGGGGTTGGGCCCCTGGAACCAAGGTGATGCTATGATCATGTTCCCCTCGCGAGGGTGGAATCTCATGAGGCTTGTCAAAGACCAGCAGATGGTTATTTAAAATATGTTGCATCTCAGGATGAATTGGCAGAGACTTGGTTTCGACGACCTGGATGGCATTAAATTGAGCTACCACTCCATGATTGCCCTTTTTTAACAATTTTTCCATCCGATGCGAGCTGATGATAGAGGGGGCTCCTGTCTGGAGTACACAGAGGGTATGTGTGTAGTTGTTATGCTTAAAACTCATATATAACTCTTGAAAATCCAATGTGATTGGCCCAAGTGTGCGGAGCCATTCAGCATCAAGGACAATGTCGCAACCCCCCATGTGTATGGCAAACATGTGGGTTTTCAACTGATAATCCCCCATTTGAAGTTTGACATTTTCACAGCGGCCTTCACATTTCATTGTGCCCCCATCCGCAATTTGGACTTGGAAGTTAGAAACTGCTCTTACAAAACAATGCACTGCTTCTGCAATTTTTTGATGGATGAAATTATGGGTACTTCCACTATCAATCAAGACTACTACTGGGCGATGTTTAAGAAAACCCCTGATTTTGAGAGTTTGAGGGGAAGAAATCCCTGCCAACGCATGCAGCGAAATAACTGGTTCGTCAGAGACATTCTCCTTTGGGTTGTCTTCTTCTAGCGCCTCATGTTCCTCAAGTGGTGGATCTTCCTCTGTTGAGCTGTAGTCAATGGCATCTATTTGAAAAAATTTGGGCTCCTTGCATTTATGACCTGGGGAGTATTTTTCATCACAGTAGTAACATATTCCTTGCTTCCTTCTTTCGGCCATTTCCACCGGTGACACCTTTTGGACCTTAAGTGTTTGAGTCGTGTTGTGAGCCTGTGGGAGACGACCTTTAGTGGGGAAATTTGGGCGACTGTATTGGGCTGCTAATGCACGTTCCACGTTACGGGCTACCTTGCAAGCCTCTATCCAAGTGGGAGGGTGGTGCAGTAAGACTTGAGCTTTGATGGCTTCTTTAAGACCACTGATAAAACATTCCGTGTAGAAATCATTTGAGAGACCCCAAGTGCGGAAGGCTAAGGCTTCAAACGCTGTAATATATTCATCCATGGTACCTGTCTATCGGAGCTTAGTAAGACAACCCAAAAAAGAGTCCTCCTGTTCAAAGCGGTCTCGAAGAGCTTTGGTAAATTGGGTCCACATCTTAAAAGGTCCATTGCAACGTTGATGCCATTCCCACCATTACCACCGTTCATTGTCCAAGTACATGCTCCCCAACATAAGCTTAGTCGCATCATCGAAGATATGATTCAGTTTGAAATACTGCTCCATTTGTGCTATCCATGCGGATGGGTGAGAACCGTCAAATTTATGCATATCCAACTTGGGAGGTCGCTGACTGGGTGGTGGGTGGGTGTGCCAGACGTGAGGAGAGTGGCTAGACTCACCCTCATTGTATACATTGTCATTATACGCCTCCTCGTGGGCTGGCTCCTTGTCCTTCGGGAGTAATTGTTGGACCTGGAGAGATAGTCCGTTAAGCTGCCTATTGATGGATTGGATGGATTTTTCAAGTTCGTCCAGTCTTTCATTGGCCATTGCTTGAGCTCTAGTTTCTACCATACACCAACCTGATGAACAATTGGGACCGCCAAAAATTTTTCACTAATAATTGAATGGTACCACCGTGCTCAGCTCGTCATCCTGATTCTGATGGGCCAGATCACAATTAAGCGCCCGGAAGATCTCAAACTTTTTTTTTTTTTTTGAAAACTCCCAACGGAGTTTTACTCCTTCCTGATCAATACTGCAGTCGCCAAATCCTCAAAATGTCAATGCGGCCAAACTTCCTGCGAAAATTATACCTCGGTATAGGAACCCTTCACAACAACTCCGATCTGGTGGATCTGAGAGATCTGAATGCGGATCGGCTAGCTCTAATAGATCGGAATGACTGATCTGCGAACTCGAGACTGCGGGACTGATGTCGGCTGCTTTTGCACCCCTTTGCACCAGCGGATCTGGAATAGATGATGTGCGATCCCCCGAGAGAAAAGGGAACTACGGTCTTGAGGAGTGTCAGGTGCTACAGATCGCAATATACATAAGGGTCTGGCAATAGTACTCGGCCCAATGTTTCAGGGCTCTAACTAAGGAGGATCGACCGTACCCTTAGCCGTACAACCCGACTACCCTATGGTACGGGCGAGTAATCTCTCCGAGTGCTGTTCTCGGTGTACTATAGCCACAAGACGGCCGACGGTTTATCTATGGCGAGGTTTCAAGGGAGCCTAGGGGCTTCCGATATACCCAGAGGGTACGTGGAAGACAGTCTGTGCGCAGTTCTGTCTAATGCGGTACTACTCGAAGGGGTACCCACAGGGGTTACAAGGGAGTCCAACAGACGTGACCACCTCTTGTATTTCCTGCGTGCATGCCTCCCCAAATCCACAGGTTTATGCGCTCAACGATAGATCCCGTGGTTTAAAGACGCCGGAACACGTCTCTAGCCAAAAAAAAATTGCTAAGAATTGGCGATCCCACCGGCCCTGGAAAGTGCTCTGATACCACTTGTTATGCTCTTAACCTGCAAAAAATGATACCCAATACCGAATATGCAAAGAAAAGATACCCAGAACACAGAATAGCAATGATTTTATTATTCAGAGAGTAATGTTCACTTGCCTCTTCGAGGGGGCAACCTCCAATAGAGCAGAGCTCGATTAAAAATAAGACACGATACTCCTCGCAGGGAGTCTCTATCCTTTATATATGACTTATACATGCAATACCACGGGCCAATACCGTGGGTTTTATTAATACCATCTATCTAATACTACGGCCCATTTGCAACTAACTGTGGTCCCGTCATTAATTGCAGGTTAACCACTTACAAATATTAATATGGGCTTTATTGACTCTTGACTATGACGTGATCCCATGACATAAATAAGGGGGTTAGGGTGGGACCCTAACATCAAGACTCCATCTCTAGGTTTCACTCTTATGCTACCTAGGCCACCTTTGTGTTCCTTCAAGTGAACATGCCAAGATAATCTGGGAGGCACATTACAGTCAGGTGGTAGGGCACTTTAGTGTGGAAAAGGTAGTAGTAGTACTTTAGAAGTATGTCTATTGGCCAAATTTTGAACAAGATGTCCACTAGTATATCATATTGTGCATTGCATGTGCCATTTATAAACCAACCATCAATATGCAGGGGTTATACACTCCTCTACCTACCCAACACAAACCATAGGAGTTAGTCTCCATGGATTACAAGTCAATTTTAACCTCCACAAGGCATCATAATGACTTTTTGTTTTTGGTTTTTGATTGATTCTCTAAGATGGTCATCATGGCAATGTGCAAGAAAACTACCTCAACTAAAGTCACTACTAAACTCTTCTTTGAGCGTCTTTGGGTTCATTTTGGGCTACCTCGAACCATTATTTTATACAAGATAACAAGTTCCTTAGTACCTATTGGTCCAACCTATGGTCTTTTAAGTTGACCAAATTGACTTTGTTTCATCCCCAAACAGATAGACAAACAGAAGTGGTCAACATGATGAAATCATATGTGTACATGGTGTTGGATGGTGTTTTCATTGATGTCAACCCCTGGAGTTTAAATGGGTTTCAATTTGACTAAAACACCAGTCATTAATGTCGAAATGATATTGAACGCATCTTAATAATTATTTATATTACGTCAAGTTGGTAGCTCCTACGTTGGATGATTGAAAACCCAAGTCCTAATATTTTGGTTCCTTGAACTAAGGACATACCATGACTTTGTCGAGGGTTTTGAAATAGCAAATAATTAGGTTTGTCTTGGAGATCCACGTCATTTGATTATCCTTGGAAAGATGTTTTTGGTGATATGTGGTATTCCTCAAGACACCTCCTGTTTTGAGAGATATTCACATTTAAAGTTGGTGACCCAAGTTTTTGGGCTAAAACCCCAAGGGGCGGTGACTTGACATAATTTTATTAGTTGTGGGTATCACACATAAATTATATGGGTTCATTGTCATAATATTATTCTGGGAAAGGGCATCAAGCTATTAGGCATTCACAAATGGAATCCATCCTTAATTAGAAGCCTAATTCCTTACCATAAGGACAGTTGATTCCTTTTAACCTAGGTCCTAAAAGAATTAATAAATTATTTTTATTTCAATAATCAATAATTAATAGTGTTTAAGTCTCTAAAATTCCTCCAATGTTCACATAATGAAGCCCCTCCAAAACTCTATAAAAGAAGACCTATTCTAACCTCAAGCCATAACATTCTCAACACATTTATCCTATGATTTCACCTCTGAAATTTTCGGCTATCTGAAGTAGACAACAAGGAAATATGAGGAAACCAATGAAGCTACTTGAGAAAGAATTAGTGAATTTCAAAAGGTTTGTTGCTTGTCTTGTTTTGGATTAGGATTGGTGGTTCATCGAGTCATCTCCTAAGGGTTTTCTTAATTATTTTTTCTTTGGTTGGGTGATTCATATATCTCTTGTAGCTACAAAAAACCCTCTTCTTGAAGTATAGACTCAGACCTGTTCATTTAAGACTTGAAAAACACCTTCAGCACTTCAGCATCCTCACAATTTGACTATGGTTTC
Source organism: Pinus tabuliformis (assembly GCA_031772625.1). Lineage (NCBI taxonomy): Eukaryota > Viridiplantae > Streptophyta > Pinopsida > Pinales > Pinaceae > Pinus > Pinus tabuliformis. The sequence continues at coordinate 581,566,529 of CM062819.1, read as the reverse complement.
TTTTGGAGGTCTTGGACTTGTGAAGTTTGTACATCTTCCTGTGGTCATCAAACCTTAGGTACATGCCTATTTTCATACAATTCAGCACTAGTCTAGTGTCCAGACCTTAACCTATTTTGCACTCATATAAGCACTCAATTTACAACCCTCGACCTCTTCATTAGAGCTCAATTACCAAACCTCATACATGTTTTAGCTTTGCATTTTGGGTAATTGTTCAGGTGTTGAAAAGACCTATTTCAAACTTCAGCCTTGTCTTCATTATAAGAAAAAGGATGTATGCTCTTTACTAATTTTATTTTGATTCATTTGGATCTCGTTTGGCACAAGAATTAGGTTTTGGTTGAGTATTTATTGCAGACCTTGTAAGAATTATTGGCCTCTCTGTTAGGGCAGTGTATAGGAAGTTTGTTCACCTACAATTATCAATATATGGCAGTAACTCTTGCTGCAATGTCGTTGTGTATAAGTTGAATAACTTCAAGAACCAAAGACACTAACTGAATCATTGACATTGAATTTGATTTTGTGCATCTTGTTGACAAACCTCTCATTGAAATTATTAACCAAAACACAATGACATAATACTTACTTTATGTGACCTTGCAATAGTGACAAGGATAGGTGAACAAGGTTGATAATATATGGATGTTAGCGGCAATATTTTTTATATGATATAACAATGGTACAATAATAGTAACTTAATAGTGACATACATACAACCTTTGTGCATGTAAGACAGTGAGACCTTACACATGATAAATTCTTTTGGACAATACTTTATATGATGGTAGGATGGTTACTAAACAGTAATATAATTTAATTGAATATTGGACATTAGACCTTGATAGTGACTTAACATATGAAATAAAGACTTGATGATATGGCAATGTATTGATTGTGATATTGTGCATCTAAAGTGACCTCATATTGAGACTTTGAGTAGTGATTTGTATAACATACAACCTATATAATACCTACGACATACAAGACCTGACCTACAGACATTGACCTATATACATGTTAGAGACTTGACATATTTAGTAATTTAGCACATAAACACATTGACATAACTCTTGACAATGATAAATAACTTGTTTGTAACATCTTATTGACATGAGAAATGGAAAGCAGTATATGACTCGTGATCAGCAGTAGAAGCCATAAGACATATGTTGGTCGCCCTACTAGGGAAGTATTTGAGAGCATTGCGAACATGTCATAGGTATGACCTAAGGAACCCAGGTTTGAGCTATCATCTATCTATAATTCCTTTTATTTGGATCAGCATTAGTGGATTCGTACAATTATGTTGGTTTGATTGCTTTATGAGTTGTTGAATTCACATTTAGTCATGAATTGTATAGTGCAGTGACAGTGTATGCAGTGATTGGTTTGAGCAGTATAGTGTTCATTGGTTAGTTTTGGTAGTTGACAATTGAAGTGAAAACATTTGATGTGTAGCTTATTCAGTGGCTTGATTTGTGCAGTGGTCAGTGGTCAGTTTGAGCAGTGATATGCAGTGGTAAATTTGAGCAGTGATATACAGTGGTTTGAGGATTTTTTTGTAGCGTATGCATAGCAGCATTATCTTCATTACAACTTTCTTATCTTGACTCGGAGCACAATGGGATCCAATATGAAAATTGTGAAATGTGGTCCGCCGACTCTTTACGGTAGTTAGGTGATGCAAGATAGGCGATTGGAGTCACCTTCAGGTTGGTGCCTAAGAATATTTCAGGGCGACGAGGTGATGATACGGCGGGTTGGAGCCTGTAGTAGGGCGTTGTTGTGTCCCTTCAATGGGTGTTGATAAAACACTAAGCATTAGTGCATCCTTCAGGTTGGTACCTTTAAATCAGGGTGTTGGTGCGTCCTTTATGTTAGTGCTTGTAAACCAGGGCGTTGGTGCCTCCTTCCTTTGTAGCTGAAAACTTGATGTAATTATTTTATTTTAAAAGAGGATAAGACAATTACTAAGAAGTGTTCGGTGGGTTTTGACCCAGAGATGGTTTTCCACCTAAAAATATATGTGTCTACTATCTCTATCTTTTTGCATTGTTGTATGGTGTTGTTTATTGGTTTTGCTATCTGATACTGAATAATAATAATAATGTTGAAAATTACTAATGCAAAAAGATTAATGAAGTGTTAATTAGTAGAGTTTAGGCTTCTGTGATCCATATCAAGTTTACAAAAAAAAATTCGGCGAAGATCACATGAGACATCAGTTGACAAATGATGTCTCATGTGATCTTCGCCGAATTTTTTTTTGTAAAGTGTTAATTACTAAGAAATATTGATTCACCCCCTCTTAGTATTTCCAATAATTGGTATCATAATATGTTCCATTAGTAGCAGCTTAACAGCTGGAAGGTAGATCTCAGAATATAAAAGAAGAAAGTCACTAAGCATTCAAAGGAAGTTCTAGGTAATGAAATAATTTTATATTATATTATCTTTGATAACAGTAAGGAGGCTCCTAAAGAAGAAAATGAAGAGATGGACGAAATCACATTTCAAAACGAGATGATCAAAGTTGTAAAAGATCTTAAGTTTGAAAAAGAAAACGTCAATTTTTGGAAACATTAACTAAAGATAGAAAAAGGACATGCCATAAGCCTTAATAAGAAGAATAAATAATTTGATAAAATCACTAGCAGTGTTAAAATATAATTGGAAGAATCAAAAAAGGTTTAAGAGTCACTTAGAAGATAATTTGAAGAAAGAAAATAATGGAAGAACATAGAGAATGAAATCACACACTCAAAGAAGAAGTTCCTCTATTGAAATTGTTGATTTTGGGTAGCATCGGATGTGCTCTAGCTCTGAAATTTTGTGGAGGGGCTAGAACACATTGAGATCTCCAGAATGCAGAAATCGTTTGGAGAAATTCCACCCGGATGACGAGTTATTAAAATAATTAATATTTTTAGTGAGTTCCTAAGTCTAAACTTAGGAAAATAAAAATATTAATGTGTATTAATAAAAATATGGGTGAGAATGTTCTAAGTGACGAGGATCAAGCATGTTTTAATCTTAGTTGTTGATTAGAGATTAGATCACAGTTGTTGATTCATCAACAGGAAAAGTATAAGAGTAGGCTTGAGGGTCAATTGGAGATACACCAAGAGATCAAAGAGTTCGAATTTTATGGGGTGTGGATTGCTGGGAAAGTCAAGCTAAGTGATCGGAGTTGCAGTGAGAGGGGAAGTTCGGTAGAGGGACTACAGTCCAAGGCCGAGGATACATAGCAGAGAGGCATAGAAACAACAGGAGAGACAACGCAGCTCCAAAGAGGGTGACGCAGATGCTAGAGGGGTCGACACAGTTCCTTAGAGGCAGTGCTGGGGTTTTCTGTGGGGCAGAGAGAGCATCAATTCATCATATCGACTTTTGATCAAGGGAGGCTGACTGGGAGGGTGACACAGCTCCTAGAGGAGGTGACGCAATTCCAGCGCAGAGCTTGGAGAAGACATCGATGCCCATCACTGGGAACAACAATTGTCATCTGTGGGGTTTGATCATCCAGTTGCTGGAATTGTTAAAATATATGTCTCTGGATAGAGGTACTTCTGTCAGGTTTATTCTATGTTGGGTGAGCCGGATTTGGCACCCTAGTTGTATTTAGAAATCTGATTAATAATACAAACCCTCTATATGTTGCACCGGTTTTCCTGAATTGGGTTTTTCCGGGGACAATTGTCCAAAAATAACGGTGTCCCTTGTGTGATTGTCTCAGTTTATTTCAGTTCATGATCTGTATACAGGTGTATTCTTCAATAATGTTTTCATCATTGTTTAAATAATTAAATAACTTGTGAATGTAAAGAACAAGTAGGAGATGATAAACCAATGATTGCAATAGGATTTTTGATGTGTAGATTCAGAAATTCTCACATAGTATCATAGCATTACAGATCATAGGAGACTGAAGACACCAGCCAAGAAATCCAGAGAATTTACTGCAGAGAAGCAGTTGTCCTGAGTGACAACGTTGTTTCAGAGGCAGAGGAGCAGTTGTAGAGTGACACAGGGCCAGAGGAGTGATACAGAGGCTCACAAAGTGCATGCTTCAGCATTTCGAGCTTGTAGAGGGTGACGAAAAGCTAGAGAGGAGCCCACACATTGACTGCGTCATATCTTTGGGCCAGCACAGAGCTTGAAAGGTTCGAATCAGCCAGTTGTCGGGGCTGGAGAAGTAGTGCAAATTTGATTTGAGGAGTTGGTGGGGCATTGTTTCTGTTGGTGCAAAACAATTTCTGAGAGAGAGTCGAGGTAGAGGGGGTCACTTCCTTGACAGATTTATAGTCAAATAAATCTAGATCCGGGTTGCAGCAGCAAAGGAGGATTGGAGAGGAAGTGATTCGATAGTTGGTAGGAGGATTTCCTTGAAGGAAATTAGGACTCAGAGGGAGTCTAGAGGAGCTTGTTCCTTAGAGGATTTCTAGTGCCAAATAAATCCAGATCCAAGTCTTGCTAGCTTGATAGTAGGAGAGGGAGAAGAGAATCAGTCCTATTTTTTAGCAAAGATGGAAATGAATGGGTTGAGGGATCAGGACAGATTGGATGGAGCATCCAATTTTGTCATCTGGAAGGCCAGGATACTGGCAATCCTAGATAAACATCGCATCAAGGACTATGCCTTTAAGGTATCTCTTGATCTGGTCGAAGTTGATCCATTGAAGAAGTACTAGGAGGCCCAAGCTAAGGCCAAGTACATGATCCTAGACGAGGTCAAAGATCATGTAGTACCACACATTTCTAAGAAGAACACAGCAAGGGAGATGTGGGAGGCAATGACCACCTTGTATTAGGGATCTTCCGTCCAACAGAAGATGCTATTATAAAATCATCTAAGACAATACCAGATGTAGAAGGGACAAGAGATCAATCCCTTCCTTCTCAGGTTGCAAGGGATTCACGACTAGTTGACTTCCGTGGGGTCTACACCAGATTTTGAGTTCATGGTCAATATTGCCCTGAATGAAGTCACCGAGGACTGGGAGACTTTTGTCCAAAGTATCTTGGGTAGAGTGACTCTCCCTAGTTGGGAGGAGATGTGATCAGCTCTTCGAGAAGAAGAGCTCAGGAGGTTGACCAAGACAAGGAGTAGTGGCAAAGGAGTCTAGGTCAAGAAGGAGGAGGAGAAGGATGCAGCTCTCACATCATCGGGACAGCAAGGGAAGCAGAAGAGAAAGAAGGACATATACAAGTTCATATGCTTCAATTGTGGGGAACTAGGACATTATGCCACTCAAAGGCTGCTCCAGCGAAAGCTAACAAGAAAGGCGAGGATGACAATTGTGCCATGAGTGCTCATGCGACTCTAGAGAAGACGTGGGGCGACATGGAGTTGTACTTGAGAGGACTACATGGAGGGGTGGGATCCTTGAGGTGCCCAAACTCTTAGATCACATATGGCTACGGGAGCCCTTAACAAGAGTAGAAAAATGATGTGTGTCAGTTGGAGCGACATGTGATGGAGCGACAGTGGCAGAGCTAGAGTTCCAAATTCTGAGGCGACGCGGTGGATGTTGCAGCAATGCGAGAGGCATAGAGCAATTTACAGCAGCAAAGGGTCAGAACAGATTAGCAACAAAGGTAGCTTCATTATCACGAGGCATCCATACTAACCATCATGTCAGTGTTTGGGTGAAGTTTAAGTTTCTTACTTCTCAGCAACTGAGTTGCAATGCAGCAGTTAGCAATGGCAGTGTTATGGGTAGCATGAGGTAGCATTTTGAGAGGGAGTTGTAGTATAGATGTATCAGTGGTAGTGGCAATGGTAGATTCATGGGTAGCAATATAGGAAGTAGTAGTGCAGTGGATGAAGGGCATCAGGCCAAGCATCATCAGCATAGAGGACCGATGTAGTGGATTAGTGTAGTACTTATGTTGAGAAGTATTGGTAGAGCACACTCCTCGCTAAGAGGTAGTGTTGATTTTGGGTAGCATCAGATGTGCTCTAGCTCCAAAAAAATTTAAAGGGGCTAGAACACATGAGATCTCCAGAACCCAAAAATCGTTTGGATAAATTCCACCCGGATGAGGAGTTATTAAAATAATTAATATTTTTAATGAGTTCCTAACTCTAAACTTAGTAAAATAAAAATATTAATGTATATTAATAAAAATATGGGTGAGAAGGTTCTAAGTGATGAGGATCAAGCTTGTTTTAATCATAGTCGTTGATTAGATATTAAATCACGACCGTTGATTCATCAACAAGAAAATTATAAGAGGAGGCTTGAGGATCAGTTGGAGATACACCAAGAGATAAAAGAGTTCGAATTTTTCGGGGCATGGTTTATTGAGAAAGTCGAGCTAAGTGATCTGAGTTGCAGTGCGAGGGGAAATTTGGCAGAGGGACTTCATGCCAAGGCCGAGGATACATAGCAAAGAGGCATAGTAGTAGCAAGAGAGACAACGCAACTCCAGAGAGGGTCACACAGAAGCTAAAGGGGTTGACGCAGTTCCTTAGAAGCAACGTTGGGGTATTCTGTGGGGCAGAGAGAGCATCAGTTCATCATATTGAATTCTGAGCAAGGGAGGCTCACTGGGAGGGTGACACAACTCCTAGAGGAGGTGACACAGTTCGAGCACAGAGCCATTGCTTCCCAGCACTGGGAACAACAATTTTCATATGTGGGGTTTGATCATCCAGTTGTTGGAATTGTCAAAATATTTGTCTCTAGATAGAGGTACTTCTGCCAGGTTTATTCTTTGTTGGGTGAGGAGGATTTGGCACCCTAGTTGTATTCAGAAATCTTCTTAATAATAAAAACCCTCTATATGTTGCATCAGTTTTCCCGAATTGGGTTTTTCTGGGGATGATTGTACAAAAATAACGGTGTCCCTTGTGTGATTGTCTCAGTTTATTTCAGTTCATGATCTGTATATAGGTGTAGTATTCAATATTTTTTTCATCATTGCTTAAATATTTAAATAACTTGTTGAATGTAAAGAATAAGTAAGAGATGATAAACCATTCATTGCAGTAGGAGTCTGACGTGTAGATTCAAAAATTCTCACAGAAACTGCATGTACATGAAGCAAAAAAGAAAGAGAAAGACTTGATAATCCAACAAAAGGAATCTGGTAAAGCGTACGTATTTGAAGTTGATCAAAAGCAAAAGGAATTGGAAATAGATGTTACATGAATAGACAAGCTCAAGGAGGAAAATGGAAGGCAGAAGGAACAGATACAAATTCTCAATGGAGAAGCAAAAAAGGTCACTCTTCTAAAGCTACAAATAGAAGAAGTTGAAAGAAGACAAATCTTGAAAATTCAGTTTCAAGAAGACCTTGCTCAAAATAAAGAAGAACTTGATGTAGCTCTTAATGAAGATCAAGAATTGGCTCAATTGAAGATGAAGGTAGAAGAAACAGGTAAAGCCCCATGTGATGAAGGAAAAATATCCAAGACTTCACAAAAATAGAATGAAAAGAAGATTGATCAATATGAAAGACCAAAGAAGATTAAGAATGTTGCAGCTCCAAAGAATGATGTTGAAGCAGTGAAGGACAAAGGACAAAATACTACACTGTCTTCGAAGAAGAATGAGTTCAGAAAACCATCCAAACAAGATAACTCATCCAGGTATGCTTGTTTATTTAATAGTTATTGTTTTTCATGTACTAAATATGGACATATGGCTAGGGATTGTGAAGTTGTTGATAGGTACAATTATCAAAGACCACCACCTTCGAAGAAGAATGAATCCAAACAAGATAACTCATCCATGTATGCTCATTCACTTAATGGTTATTGTTTTTCATGCAACTATGGACATATGGCTAAGGATTGTGAATATTTTAACATGTACAATTATCAAAGGCATCGACAAAGCGAGCTTGCATGATCACAAGACAAGTTTCACGATGGGCCAAAAATTGAATGTTTTAAATGCCATAACTATGTCCATATAGCTCGTGATTGCAGATACCATATGGAATCTTCTATGGAAAACATTGAATGTTATAAATGTCATAAATATGGGCACATAGCTAAAGTTGTAGGTACAAGAAGGTCTGGAAAAGAAAACATGTACAAGAATATCAAGCATATAAGAAATCATGTTTTTAGGATTTGTAAAGGAAAAAGGTCGTGATGAATCAACAAATACATCGGACAATGACACGAGTTAGTATGATCCAATCGAAGAGTTGGGTGATACATTATTCTAAATACCTTAGCTTATTGACTCACTGAATTTTGAAGAAGGGGATTCCATGCAGCAGTATGTTGCACATTCTTGAAGATCTATCTATTGGCAGATCCACTGATCCAAGTGGATCTTCAAACACAATGGCATGGAAAAGCTCAAAACTTAAAGTAGCAGAAAGGAAAGTATCTTGACATCAAATCGAAGTGCTCGTCGCCTTGATTCCAACGGTGCGAATGGCACTCCAATCTGAGTCCGGATGATGAAGTTATCGCCAAAAGACTTTGCCTTTGTTCCTTTGAAAAAGGAGGCATTTTCTCTAAAAAATGGGTTTTAAGCCTTATAGGAAAAATCGCAATCGGAGGAGTCAAAAGGGCGGATTAAAGGCCAGTGGGAGGAACCCCCAATCAACAATCTCTGATTAATCGCAATCGGGGGCAAGCGATGGGCGACTTAAGGCAGGCGACGACGATTTCGGCGATGGAGCGATCAGATCGGCAGATCGGGTCGGCACAACCCAAGGTATAAGACCCGAACCCCTGGGCCGTAGCGATGCGATAGGGCCAATGGCGATACGCTGATATCGACGATCGACGGATCCCCGCGACAAGGACCAGTGAACAAGTGATATGCGATTGCGATATGGGGACCAGACCCGATGGGTTTATAAGCCTGATTTCATATATTTTGAAGTCTGGGGTTTTCGTTTTTTCAATGTTTCCATGTGTATTTGTGTTTTAAACAAAAAAAGGCTATTTCGAGGTTTGTTGTTAAGAAAGGTCGGATTCATCGCATTCGATTGATCCTTTGTTAGAACATCATTCTATTATAATCGGACAACCCCGATTTAAGCAGTAATTGTAACAAAACAATGATATAAAACCCAATGCACGCAAAAAGTGTAGGGAGAGGATTTTTGGCACGCAGTTCGAGGCAAAAGCAGTGCAAGAGGGGTGAAAGTGCATTTTGTCTAAATTGGACAAATCTTATATGTTTTCAGCCCCTCTCAACGCCACGGACGCAGTGGTGCTATCCATTTCTCCATCTGAGTTCTCCATTTCTCAGCCATTTTCCAGAATGGAGGTATAAGACTCCTTTTATGTAACTGATGATTGTATTCTCCTTTTTCATGCCATTTAATGAATGAAGGCCTCCCCATTGATCGAGCAGGGCCCGAAGACATAGTCCAAGTTGGATGAACTCCATTATCAATTCTTGTTGTCTTCTTTTCATGCCTTATGTGTTTCTTCTTCTTCTCTCATGTGCACATTAGATTTCTATGGTTAAGCTGCAATTTATACATGTGATTCTTTAATGCATCTATAAGCAAAAGATCCCTGGATCATCTACAGTGGAAAGATATGTAACATTATGGGTTGAATAGAGCTTCAAGTCAGATGTTCCAAGTCCATAGCAGTTTCAGGATAGTCAATGGAATACAGGTCCATAATGATCGATCATCGTTGATAGTTGGTCAGTAACACAAAATTGCAAAAAATCATGCCAAGTTGATCCATATTCAGTAAAGGAAATCCATGACAAGGAGAGACAAGTCATTGTGGAAGGCATTTCAAAGTAAGTACTTTCAAGAAGACAAAGGAAGTCTTCTCGTCAAAGGGAGTGAAAAAAGGTTACAGGTCCACAGGAAGAAGACAAACTATCAGGGGGAGTCACCCTTAGTCATTGATGTCAAAGGGGGGGAGAAATCATGAGAAGAAGATCGAATTCATGAGAAGAATATGGAAGCATGAAGCCAGGGTAGTTGTACTCGCAGAAGGAGTATGTGTGTTGCCATCAATGACAAAGGGGGAGATTTTTGGATGGTGTTGTCATTGATGTCAACCCCTGGATTTTGACTGGATTTGGCTTTAATTGAAACACCAATTATTGATGTCAAATTGATAATGAACGCTTCTTAATAATTTTTTGGATTACATCAAGTTGGAAGCTCCTCTATTGGATGGTTGAAAACCAAATTCCTAAGATTTTGGTTCCCTAAACTAAGGATATACCGCATATTTGTTGAGGGTTTTTGAAGTAGAAAATCATCATGTTTTTCTTGGATATCAACATCATTGGATTCTCCTCGGAAAGATGTTTCTGGTGGTATGTGGTACGCCCTGAATGGCCTCCTGGTTTGAGATATATTTACATTTAAAGTTCGTGACCATAGTATATGGTCTAAAACCCCAAGGGGTGGTGACTTGGAATAATTTTATTAGTTGTGGGCCTCACACATCAATTATATGGGTTCATTGTCATAATATTATCCTGAGAAAGGGCATCAAGCTATTAGGAATTCACAAATGGCATCCATACTTAGTTAGAAGCCTAATTCCTTACCATAAGGGAAGTTGATTCTTTTTAACTTAGGGACTAAAAGAATTAATAAATTATTGTTATTTCAATAATCAATAATTAATAGTGTTTAAGTCTCTAAAATTCCTCCAACATTCACATAATGAAGCCCCTTCAAAAATCTATAAAGGAAGACATATTCTAACCTCAATCCATAACATTCTCAACACATTATCCTATGATTTCACCTCTGAAATTTACAGCTATCTTAAGTAGACAACAAGAAAGTTTGAGAAGACCATCAAAGCTACTTGAGAAAGAATTAGCTAATTTCAATTTTTTTGTTGTTTGTCTTGTTTTGGATTAGGATTGGTGGTTCGTTGGGTCATCTCCTAAGGGTTTCCTTATCTATTTTTTTTTTGGTTGGGTGATTTGTATATCTCTTGCAACTACATCAAACCCTCTTCTTGAAGTCTACACTCGGACTTGTTCATTTGGAACTTGAAAAACATCTTTAGCACTTTAGCATCCTCTAAGTTTGAGTGTGGTTTCTTTTGGAGGTCTTGGACTTGTGAAGTTTGCACATCTTCTTGTGGTAATCAAACCTTAGGTACATGCATGTTTTCATAAGATTCATCCCTAGTCTAGTGTCCAGGCCTTAAGCTATTTTTCTCTCATATAAACACTCAATTTAGGACCCTTGGCCACCTCATTAGGGCTCAATTCCCAAACCTGAGACATGTTTTAGCTTTTCATTTTGGGTAATTATTCAGGTGTTGAAAAGGTCTATTTCAAACTTAAGTCTTATCTTCATTCTGAGTAGAAGGATGTATGCTCTTTATTAAGTTTCTCTTGATTCATTTGGATCTTGTTTGACGCAAGAATCAAGTTTTGGTTGAGTGTGTATTGCAAACCTTGTAAGAATTATTGGCCTCTCTATTAGGGCAATGTATAGAAAGTTTGTTCACCTATAGTTGTCAATATATGGTAGTGATTCTCACCACAATATCATTGCGTATAAGTTGAATAAATTCAAGAACCAAAGACACTAACCCAATCATTAACTTTGAATTTTATTTTGTGCATCTTGTTGACAAACCTCTCATTGCAATGACAAGGATAGGTGAACAACATTCATAGTATATCACTGGTAGCAGCAGTATTTTCTATATGATGTAACAATGGTACAATAAGAGCCACTTAACAGTGACATACATATAACCTTTATGCACGTAAGACAGTGACACCTTACACATGATAAATACTTTTGGAAAATACTTGATATGACGGTAGGATGGTTACTAAATAGTGATGTAATTTAATTTACTATTAGACATTAGACCTTGTGTTTTCGCTACGATAAACACCCTCCAAAATTTTTCTCTCACTTGAATTTTGGAGCCTACTTATGATCTTATGATATGTCATTCCTCAATTTCTTGTGGTCACTTCATGGGCGATTAATGTTTCTTAACTATAAAAGTCACTTGCTTACACATTCCTAACTTTCGATGCATTCACAAGTGCTTTCCTTACAAGAAAGCCTAGTATTTCATGTGTATATTAGAGAGTCAAACCCTACGCAATCCCAACTGACAGTGACTGTGCAAAGGCAGGAAATAGTCATTGCGTAGTTCTTTGTGGTTGATTATTGCGCAGTCCCAAGAGGCAGTTCTTACGCAGTCTCTAAGCATAGCGATTGCGCAAAGACTATGTAGTCCTCGTTGACAGACAGTGCACAATCCCAATATTGACAGTGCCCTCATTGTTGGTTGTGATAGTATCATCTCTCAGGTTATTTTTATCAATTGCCACTTTTGTGCGCTTTGGTTTTCATTAGTGTCGCTTTAAATTTTGTGACTATCTTTTTCACTTTCTTTCACTTCTACAAGTGGCATTTTCATGTCATCTTCACTATAGTATGGGTCGCTTTCACTTTCTTTAGCTTTTGCAAGTGTTGTTTTCATGTTTTTCTTACTATCGCAAGTGTTGTCTTTTAGTTAGGGAAGTGTCGCATCTGGTCAAGTGGATTCATTTGTACATTCTTGAAGCGAAGTTATGATGCATTCTCTTGCACTATTGTGTTCTATCTATCATGAAGACATGCATTATACACATTCCCAAAGTCTTGAGCACTGTCGCACTAGTGTCATCACTTGTCTCGCAAAATGTATCATAAATGTTGCATGTTGTAAAAGTGGAGCTATGGTTCATTTCAAGAGGACCATTTCATGTCGATGGGTCCTATTTAACATATAGACATGTGTTAGACTCATTCCCAAAATTTTGTGCATTGTTGCACTAGTGTCGTCACCGTGGTCGCAAAGTGTATCCTAAGTGTCGCACTTGGAGGTAAGTGTTGTATTGTTGTCATTTCGATGACGACATATTGATTATGGGTGGTAAATGCTTCCTTGTCGAGTGGTTGATCGTCTATAAGTGTGTGATCATGTTCAAGTCAAGTTCTAGTCTCATCTCTCTACTTTTTGGTCCCACATTTAGTCATTTTCTGCAAATTATCCTTCTCCAGTCAAGCTCCTACCAAACTGCCTCCCTTAACTACAAATTGTGTAGTCTTAGGCTACAAGAAGCTTATCCTGCCTCTTGGGACTATGTAATGCACAGTTACTACATTCAAGGATTGTGCATTGTGCAGTTATAGTGCTCAATCTTGGCCTCCTGACATCCACAACTGCGCAATTTTTCCCTTTAGCTAGTCTCCTTATGCACATTATGTAGTAGCAAGAGACAAAGTTTTCCCCCTACCTTCTTGAGCTACGCAATTGTGCAATCCCCTAGCCTTTGTCTCTCCTAAATTGTGTATTGTGCAGTCTTAGTGGGAAATTCTGCCTCGCTGAGCTCCTCAACTACACAGTCTTTCTACCTATGCCTCCAGTATTGCACTTGCGCAGTCACAAGATTCAATCTTGTACTCCTACCCTTTGGAACTGTGCATTGTGCAATCCCTGAGCTTTCCTCCTAGTCTAGTACCCTATTCCAAGTCAACCAGTGGTTTTCATGAAGAAAGTTAGACTAGGAGATTTCAAGACTTATGTTGTCTTGTCATGAGTGGATTTCACTTGTAGGTATTATATCTTGACATGACATGATGATTCTTGGAGAGGAAGATAAGGATACTACGTTGGAAGACACTTATGAAGCTAGAACCATGAAGAAGTCATCAAGCAAGGAGACGAAGGGACACTAGGTTATGACAAAATATCAAATATGAAGATCACATGAAGACTCCATATCAATCCGCCCCTTAGAGGATGAAGACAAAGCACATGCAATATCCATCATGAATATGCAAATAAAGAAACAAAATGAGTTGCTTGGCAATGCCAAATCATCATGAAGTTCCATGTCATCGTTTCCAAGTCATGGCTTTTACAAGAGTCATCTCAAGAGTCATATGTGTCATAGTGTCTTGCCATATCATTTGTGGAGTGTAATTGTCTAATTTACCAAAATGAGAAAATGTGAATATGTGGAAAACCAAGGGTCCCACATGGAATACAAAGAGTCAGTATTGAGTTCTAAAGTCATATAGAAGCTCAAAGGTCATGTAATAATTTGAAAATTCATTGTAGAATCTCAAGGGTCATGAGGGAGGTCAAGTGTCATATGGGAGGTGGAGATTCATCTCATTTGTTATAAATACACCCTCATAACTCAAGAAAAAGGACTTTCGGACTTGAACTTCCCACCTTGGATTCTCTAGCTTGGCATACGAGAGAATATCTTTCTTTGGAGGAGAAAGTGGTGACTTAATGTTCCACTATTTGGGCTGGTGCGACAGCATTGTACTTGTATATCTTAGCAGTTCCACTTAATATATGAAGCTCAATGAGCCAACACATTTTCATGCATGTATCGTGAATATAGGAAGACCATTCTTTATATGTTTTTGGTATGTTTTTTTCACATGTACCAAGGAAATTGAAATATTTTGGTGTCTTTGGTACTTACCTTGTTGAAGGTTTGTTATATGTGGTTTTATGATCGTGGTTTCCTTGTGAACTACTTTTCAATTTAACAATGATTCTCTTATGCTCTTGTGTATCTCTTTTAGGATAGTACTATTAGTTTTCTTCTAGACACCCACTCTCTTTCTCCTTGACATGAAAGTACCTTATATACATCGCAATTGTATGCCTCACAATGTCGACTTACTTTATTTTTTCAAATAATGTTTGTATAACCTCTTATGTTAATAATAGGAAAATCCCTAAGGACATTGGAAACAGACCATATTTCCAGTTCGGGATCCAACTCCAAATGGTGTGAGGTCTAATTCGAACTTCACATCATGGAGACCCCCTTGGTTGAGGAATTTCCAGCACCGTCAACAGTTGGCACTAGAAGGAGGGCCAGATGACAATGTGTGCCCGTTGAGTCTGTTTTGAATCTCTCACCTTAAATGGCTCTTTCCCAAATCATAATCTCAGAGTGATTTTCTAATAGATCAAATCTTTCAATCACCGTGGAATTAATTGATGACTTGTAAAATTTGAAGTTTGATGGCAAGGGTGAAACATTCATAGCTCAACATATATATTTGTTTCTCAAATTTTTTGAATATTATGAAATCAGTTATGAATATGTTGCTAGTAAATTGTTCACCCTCACTCTTGAAGGTCAGGTTAAGAATTGGTGTTAGACTTTACTAGCTAATTCTATTAATTTATTCGAACAAATGGATATGGAGCTTCATCAAGCCTTTGATAGGTATGATTATCATGATGTTTATGATAGAATTGATCAACTTAGAATGTGACCCAATGAATTTGTAGAGGATTTTCTTTATTGATTTCTTCACCTTTTCTATGAATTTCTCGATGGAGTGATTTATTCAGATTTTATCATGGACAAATTTCAAAGTTTGATTCTACTTACCTTGAAATATTTTGAATCTAATCCCCCAAAAGTTTCTACGCTCCCAACTTATGTTGATCATGAGACACCTCAAATTTGTGAGGAGGAACCTAGTATGCCTTTTTTTGCTTGTCCTCCTCCTTTCTCAATGTTAATTTGGGTCCCCCCTTGTGATGATGTTAAAATTGGAAAATATGAAAAACAAGTCATTGATCCCTCTCCTCCACCTTCATCCCCTTCAAATGCTTTAGATCCCATGGGGAGAACTTGGAATGGTTCAGTAACTACAAGGAGACTTAGGTGAAGGTTGATCCTATAGTTTTTCAAGGTCACATTAATATGTATAATTCAAGTCTTGAATCTGATTTAATTGAATATATCATTTCTTTAAGGGATAACCTTCAACCTCCACCATCTATCTCTCATGACTCCTTGTTTCATGATTTGCTTCATCAATCCACTTCATATTAATGATGTTCAATCTCTTGTTTCAAGTAATGATCATACACACGGTAGTTGCATTTCAAATGTGGAGGAGTGAAGCATTGAAGATACGTTCCATCTTTCTTCCCTCATTTTTGGTTGATCACTGATCTTGCGATCTTGATAACCTGTAGAATGATTTCAAATTCTTCATTCAAGTTGAGAATTTGTACAACCATCACCATGATATCCCTATTTACATTAGTACATGTAGTGATGGATATCCAAGTACATCGAATGATATATTTGCTTCTTTCGAAGGCTTAGATTTGTGAAGTATTGATCCAGAACCTACTTATCATAGCTTGCAATATTCATTTATGGAATGGGATACTCTTTCAATTTAGAATGATTCTAAAATTTCTTCGATTCATGCATCTTCAGATATCAAATTTGAAGAAACAAGTTGTCAAGATTTTGAATCTTCAATACACCACGTTGAAGAAAGGCAAGATCAATCTGAATGTCACATTGGTATGCCTGTCTTCAGTCATTATGATGATGAAAATATCATGGAGCAGAACATGCATGTTGATTCATTGTTCTTACAAGTGCAATCTGATTTAGTTACAACTGGTGATTCTCCTCTTGAGTCTTTTCATCTTTCCTCATTGCTAGCACACTATTTATTGTACCTGGATATGTTGGATAAGTTTGTTAGGCCAGCAACTTTTCTTAATCCTTTAGATCAGTATCTAGTTGGTTGTGATTGCAACCAAGTACAATATGGTGTGGCCCTACAATCAGAGGATGAAAAGGTCGGATCTATTATTCATGATCTGTTCAATTGTAAATCTTCCATAAGTCAGGAGGAAGATTTTACAATTTCTAATAATCAAGGGAGTTTTCCAATTGATGTATCTCATTTTTCTACCCATCAAGAATTTGATATGTTTAATATTAAGTTTGATCAAACCAGTGGCATTAATAGTATTTTGAATGATATATCTGACGATAGTGGTGCGTACCTACTTGCTAGATTTTCTAAGCCACCCAAATTTGATGATCTACCATCAGAAAGTTTAGAGTCTTGTCGAGAAGTCAAGGAACTTCATCCCTTGTTGATGTTTATGTCAGCTTCTCACAATCCTATTGAGATATCTGGACTAAGTTGGATCTATTTTTTCGCACGTAATTTTTTCCCAAAAATTTATCCATTAGGAGTGAGCTCACTCTTGAATGACTTTCAGTGTTTTCAAGTTGATTCTCTAAATCCTCAAGATAGAGTTTTTGATTAGATGGAAGATTCTTACTTGGTTACTTCCTCATCATATGAATCCATTGGATTACACTCAGGATTGGGGAGCATATGTTTTACGGATACACAGTTCCAAAGCCTGTCACCTTGATTATCAAGACAAAGGTCATTCTTGGTTGGAAGATTCCTCCCTATTAAACACTTCTGATATCAGTCACCTTCCTATCACTTTCGTGCATGTCATGGACCTAATCATATTTTTTTCACAATCTCTCTTCTTGAGTCATAGTAAATTATCGATTCATTCGATGAATCAAGACCCTTGTGTTGATATGAATACCTGGTTAAATCTTACCCTTGCTTATAATATTTTGCCAGACTGGAATCCTAATTGGTTTCACATATTTATAATGTTATTAGTCTTTAATAGCTTACAATTTCATATTGTTGGTATGGTGTCTCGTCAGATGCAAAGGGAACCAATGGCGAATCGAGAATCTTATGTACTAACCAACCAATCTGATCATAATATTGGTTCTAACAACTATCACTCAATTAATCATCTTCCCATTAGAATACTCGATGATATTTGTTCTAAATTGATTGATTTTGTTGAACCCAGTAATCTTCATGGTTTATTATTTTGTGATTCATATTCTTATCGGATAGTTGAGGCACTTCAATGTGAGATGATGGTTACGTCAGGTCCCCACCATCTTCACAAGATTTATAAACAAGATTAGATTTTACAAGATTCTCTTTGTGACTCGAATGCGTGGATCAAAAATTCTTTTTCTTATGAGTCTCAAGGATTTCAAATTGATTATTTTGAATATCAATATCCAATCGTCGAATGGTTAGAGGAATCATACTTCACAATCTTTGTCACAGATAATAAGTTTCAATCCTTCTTTATGTTTGCAAAAACTGAAAACATGAATGAATGTATATTCATGAGCATCTTTAAAGGTTTGCATGATAGTCATTTCAAGCGACAAGGTAAAGCTCGAGACAGGTTAAGGCTAGTTATTATGGTACATATTTCTTCTAATAAGAAATATCTTCAATTCATTGTGCAGGTGTTTCAAATTGTTATCTTTTCTCTTGCACATTGCTTTATATTGTTTTTAATTTATTGCATCTTTGTGTTTGCAGATTGAGAGCAGTTACGGTGGTTACATTTGGAAATTCCATTCCACTTAGCCCTGACCTCCTAGCTCGTTAGGTTAGGAGTTGGTTTAGATGCATTTTAGTTCTCTAGTTGCATTGCATGACCCTACATTTTTCCCTTATATTGTCCTCATATTCACTTTTTTTGTTTTGTTTGTTTCCCATGCTCCTTTTCAGTTAAGGTTTACTTTTCTGCTTCCTTTGATTTTGTTTTCCTATCATGCCTTTCCTTTCTTTCTTTTATTTAATAAGACTACATGAAAATTCTCTCACTTGGCTCAAAGACATTGTGGCAAAACTTGAAAATGGAAATTGTGATGACAAAAAACACTTGGCTAATATGTAATCCTCTTCTATCTTGTTTTACATTTCTTTAAAGTCAGTGATGTCTTAAACGGAAAATATTATTTGTTCCAGATAAAAATCATTTGGCCAAACTACAAATCTTGTATATTTATTCCGACCTTCATTTTGACTCATCCTTGTATTGTATAGTGTTTCAACATGTTGACTAAACTAAGTAGAGAATGGAAAGGAGAAAAAAAATAAAACGATTATATAACTTCAGTTATCTTTCAAATCCTTAGACAACGAACAACCTCTCCTACTCTCAATAATTCAGGATCCCTCTTCCACCCGTGATATAAATGTTCAATAAATGCTTCAATAATATCTTTGAGAAAATAAAATAAGGGTTAAGAAGAGAAAGGCTTCATGCGTAGAAAGGTGAAGCAAGCAACTTCGTCGGGGTATTGTCCAAGCCTATTGGCAACAAAGTGATGCTTGTGTCTCCTCGAGGTGACTCCGCTGGGGTATTGTCTATGCTCGTTGGCAGCAAAGCAACACCGAGGAATGTGCTTAAAAAGATTGGTGTACTTATTATCCTTCTCCGCTATCAAAAATTTGAGTTATGACTAGTCTTATGTTAATGTGTTTCAAGATGAAAAAGGAATGGAAGGGACTATATCTTTAACAAAGATAAGTGGCAAAGTTGGGGAAATCCACATGGCGAATCAATACTTCATGAAAGACTGAGACCTTGCACTTAAAGATAAGACCTAAACGGAGAATTTGAATTTCTAAGAGTGTGTCCCCAAGTGTTGTTGATGCAACTAACACACTCCAAAATTTTTCTTTCACTTGAATTTTGGAGCCTACTTATGATCTTATGATTTGTAGCTCCTTGATTTATCGTAGTCACTTCATGGTTGGTTGATGTTTCTTAACTTTCAGATTCACTTTTTTACACATGCCTAGATTTCGATGAATTTACAAGTGCTTTCCTTACAAACAATCCTAGCAATTCCTATGTATTAGAGAGTCAAACCCCACGTAGGCCCAGCTAATAGTGACTGCACAAAGGCATGAAGCAATCATTGCACAGTTCTTTTTGGTTGATGACTGTGTAGTCCCAAGAGGTAGTGCTTGCATAGTCTCTAAGGACAGTGATTGCGCAGAGATTGCACATTCCTCATTTACAGTCAGTGCACAATCCCAAGGTTGACATTTCCCTCACTGTCAATTGCGATCGTATCATCTCTCAGGTGAGTTTTCTCAATTGTCGCTTTTATGTGCTTTGGTTTTCATTAGTGTCACTTTAACTTTTACAACTATCGTTTTTTCTTGCTTTCACTTCTATAAGTGGTTCTTCTACGTCCTCTTTTCTATAGCATTGGTCACTTTCACTTTCTTTAGCTTTCGCAAGTGTCATTTTCATGTCTTTTTTACTATCGCAAGTGTCATATTTTGGTTAGGGAAGTGTCACATCTATTCAAAGGGAGTCATTTGTACATTCTTTAAGGGTAGTTATGATGCATTCTCCTACACTATTGTGTTCTATCTATCATAAAGACATGCATTAGACACATTCCCAAAGTCTTGAGCACTGTCGCACTAGTGTCGTCACTTGCTCGCAAAATGTATCACAAGTATCGCACGTTGTAAAATCATAGCTATGGTTCATTTCAAGAGCAAACTTTGGTGTATATGGGTCCTATTTAACATATATACATGTATTAGACTCATTCCCAAAGTTTTGTGCATTGTTGCTCTAGTGTTGTCATCATCGTCATAAAGTGTATCCTAAGTGTCGCACTTGGATGTTTGTGTTGTATTGTCGTCATTTCAATGAGGACATGTTGATTTTGGGTGGTAAATGATTCCTTCTCAAGTGATTGATTGTTTTCAAGTCATTTTCTAGTCCCATCTCTCTTCTCCCTAGTCCCACACTTAGTCATTTTCTGCAATCCATCCTTCTCCAATCAACCTCCTCCCAAAATTCCTCCCTAAACTACGCATTGCGAAGTCTCACACCACAAGAAACCTATCCTACCTATTGAAACTATGAAATATGCAATTCCTACCTCCAAGGATTGTGAATTGTGCAGTCACAATGCTCAATCTTGGCCTCCTGACCACAACAACTACACATTTTTTTCCCTCCAGTCAGTCTCTTTCTGCACATTGCGAAGTAGCAAGAAGCAAGTTCTCTTGCTTCCTTCTTGAGCTGCGTAATTACGTAATCCCCTGGCCTCTTTCTCTCCTAGGCTATGTATTGTGCAGTCTCAGTGGGAAAGCCTACCTCACTGAGCTCCTCAACTACACAGTCTTCCTGCCTAGGCCTCCAGAACTACGCATTGCGTAGTCACAAGCTTCAGTCTCGTACTCCTGCCCTTTGGAACTATGCACTGCGCAATCCCTTAGTTTTCCTCCCAGTCCAATAACCAATTCCATGTTGACTAGTGGTTTTCATGAAGCAAGTTAGACTAGGATATTTCGGAACTGATGTCGTCTTTTCATGAGTAGATTTCACTTGCAGGTATTATATCTTGACATGACAGGATCATGCTTGGAGAGGAAGAGAAGGATATTAAGTTGGAAGACACTTCTGAAGCTGAAACCATGAAGAAGTCATCAAGCAAGGAGATGAAAGGGCACTAGCTTACGACAAAATATAAAATATGAAGATCGCATGATGGCTCCATATCAATCAGTCCCTTGGAGGATGAAGACAAAGCACATGCAAGATCCATCATGAAGATGCAAAGAAAGCAGCAAAAGGAGCAGCTTGGAAATTCCACATCATCATGAAGTTCCATGTCATAATTTCCAAGTCATGGATTGTATAAGAGCCATCTCAAGAGTCACATGTGTCATAGTGTCTTGCCACATCATTTGTGGAGTGTAACTGTGTAATCTCCCAAAATGAGAAAATGTGAATATGTGGAAGACCAAGTGTCCCACATGGACACTGAGTTCTAAAGTCATATAGAAGCTCAAAGGTCATGTAATAATTTGAAAAGTCATTTCATAAGCTCAAGGGTCATGAGGGAGGTCAACCATCACATGGGAGGTGGAGAGTGACCTCATTTGTTATAAATACACCTTCATAACTCAAGAAAAATGATTTTCATACTTGAACTTCTCACCTTGGCTTCTCTAGCTTGGCATGGGAGAGAAGATATTTGTTTGGAGGAGAAACTGGTGACTTAATGTTCTACTATTAGAGCTAATGTGGCAACATTGTACTTATATATCTTGGCACTTCCACTTAATATATGAAGCTCGATGAGCCAACACATTCTCATGTATGTATCATGAATATAACAATATTATTCTTTATATCTTTGCGGTATGTGTTGTGTTCACATGTACTAAGGAAATTGAACTATTTTGGTGGCTTTGGTACTTACCTTGTTGAAGGTGTGTTGTATTTGGTTCTATGATCGTGGTTGTCTTGTGAACTACTTTGTAGATCAACTAATGATCCTCTTATGCTCTTATGTGTCTCTTTTAGGATAGTACTACTACTTTTCTTCTAGAGGCCCACCCTTTTTCTCCTTGTTGTGAAAGTACCTTATATACATCCCAATTGTATGCCTCACAGTGTTGACTTGCTTGTTTCAAAGAATGTTTGTATAATCTCTTATGTTAATAATGGTAGCCAAGGAAAATCCCTAAGGAAATTGGAAATCGGTCGTATTTTCAATTGGGGCTCCTCTCTAAATGGTGTGAGGTCTAATTGGAACTTCACATCGCAAAGACCCCCTTGGTTAATGTATTTCCAGCACCTTCAACACCTTGTTAGTGACATAACATCTGACACAAAGACTTGATGATATGAAAATTTATTTAATGTGATATTTTGCATCTAAAATGACCTTAGATTGAGACTCTGAGCAGTGATTTGTATAACATGCAACCTATATAAGACATATGACTTACAAGAGCTTACCTATAGACATTGACCTACATACCTATTAGAGACTTGACATGTTTAGTAATTTGGCACATAGACACAATGCAATAACTCTTTACAGTGATAAATAACTTGTTTGTAACAGCGTATTGACATAAGACACGGGCAATAGTATATGACTTGTGATCAACAATAGAAGCCATGCATCATATGTTGGCATCCCTACTAGGGTAGTCTTTGAGAGCATTGCGAGCATGTCATAGGGATGACCTAAGGCACCTAGGTTTGAGCTATCATATATACACAGTGCCTGGTATTTGGAACAATATTAGCAGCTTCATATAATTATGTTGGTTTGACTGCTTTATGAGTTATTAGATGCATATTCATTCATGAGCAATGTAGTGCAGTGATCAGTTTGAGAAGTACAGTAGTCAGTGGTTAGTTTGAGTAGTTGACAGTTGAAGTGACAGTATTTGATGTCTGGATTGTTTAGCAGCTTTATTTTTGCAGTGGTCAATGGTCAGTTTGAGCAGTGATATGCAGTGGTCAATGGTCAGTTTGAGCAGTGATATGCAGTGGTCAATTTGAGCAGTGATATGCAGTGGTCAGTTTGATCAATTAGCAGTGGTTAGTTTGAGCAGTTTTGTGCAGCGTATGCAAAGCAACATTATATTCATTACAACTTTATTATATTGATTCAGAGCATAGGGGGATCCAGTCTGAAAATTGTGAAGCATGGTCCGCTAGCTCTTTAGGGTGGTTGGGTGGTGCAAGGAAGGTGATTTGAGTCACCTTCAGGTTGGTTCCTGAGAATATTTCAGGGCAGCAGGGTGGTGTTAGGGTAGGTCAGAGCCTATAGTAGGGTGTTTTTGTGTCCCTTTAGAAGGTGTTGATAAAACATTAGGCATTGGTGAGTCCTTCAGGTTGGTGCCTACTTCAGGTGTAGCTAAAAACTTGATGTAGTTATTTTCTTTTAAAAGAGGAGAAAACAATTACTAAGAAGCGTTCAACGTTTTTTGACCCAGAAGCAATTTTCCACCAAAAATTATTTATAGCTATTGTCTCGATCTTTCTGCATTGTTGTATGGTTTTGTTTACTAGTATTGTTATCTTATACTAAATATAATAATATTGTTGAATATTGACTAATTCTCTGAAAAATATTAATAAAGTGTTAGTTGCTAAGAAATATTGATTCACCCCCCTCTCAGTATTTATAGCACATGGGATGAAATCCTTCCATATGTTTAGCTTGGATATAACAAATCCCTCCACAACTCTTTTATCCACAACCCTTTTTAAGTCTACTTGTGGTTCCAACCATTGGCCCCAACTGATGTACCACTTCCCATTGTATCTTCACCAACAAATTCCTCCCATGTTGAAGCTAAGGCAAATAGAGAAACCAAAATTTTGGAATAGATACAACACCTCCAACAATAAGTTCATGATATCCTACAGAAATCTAGTTACAAGTACAACCAATGACATGACCATCATTAGGTTCAACACAATTTATAGATTGGTGATAAGGTGTGGTTGCATATATAGAAAGAGCGCCTTAGAGATCCCCACAAAAAGCTCAAACCACTCCAATATGGTCCTTACACAATCAGGATGGATATGGGTTAAAATTCTTTTGAATTGAATATTCCCCATTTCCTTGGCCTGCACTAATTTTTTGATGTGGGGGAGTTGGTTCAACCATATTTCCCACCTTAGTTGGACACCGCAGAGGTAGTCGAGAAATTGGCCCCCGTAGAACTCAATCTTTAATGCATTGAATATGATATAATGGACCATATCATGGACATTAAGATGAAGTATGCCAGCTAATAGAACATACAACTCTATCGGGTTGTCAAGGCAGGGCAACTTCTTCACTAAAGAAAGTGGCTCACCATAAGCCGAATTCAATAAATCTTTTCCCATCTAATGAGGGAACCTGACATGGTGGAGACCATTTCTTCCTTATGGGGGGGGTGGAAGGGAGTCTGATCCAAGTGGATATTGGTGGCTACCCACCTCTTCCACTAACTCATTGTTTCTCTATCTTTTTAGTACTTTTTCTATGGTTTTTTTGGTCTGAAACTCTAGGGCCATTTTAAGGACCTAAATGATGTTTTTTAGAAATTTAGGGAGCCAGGGGTTTCCATCATATCCCTCGACCCCATCCAAAAGTTATAATCCTCATATAGTTATTTCCAACGAGTTGTTGTACATGCAAAATTGACATTATATGTAAAACATTGTGCCCCAGAAGTTGATGTACCAACTAACCACCTCGAGGCCTAGAAACCATTTGGTGCATCATCTTCTAGGGTTAGGTATTTTGACCTCTATGGTTATCTTCTTTATGTTGAAAGGATATTATTTTGGCCTTTTGTGATAACTTTTGTGTATGCATGTAGTTGACAACTTTCTCCCTTTACAGAGATCTACCACTACTCTAACCAGTTTGTGTTCTACAATACTATTATTTTATTTATCAATAGAAGTTGGGTTTTTACCATATTATTGTGATCTCTACTATATTTCTCTATGTGTATTCCATTTCCTTTCTACCTTTTATTTAATTCCTTTTTTAACCTATATTAGTGGTATCAAATCAATTCACTCCTTATTGTTTCTTAGTGCATGTCCCCGATGAGGTCAGGGTAAAGAGAGTTAGGTCTTAAGCTAGTTTCATTTGGAAATGATCACTCTTGAAAACATAAGTGACTTCCCATGATGAAACGAAAGAGATATTATGGAGAAAGATATCATATTAACTTGTTTCTCAATGAATCACTCACATGAAAAAGTAATTAGATGATGGAAAAAATTCCAAAATTCCTCGATGACTGCCAAAGCATCTGACGCGCCTTCAATAAGCCAAAGTTTTGGCACACCCTTCAAGCAGGAGTTTGGTTATGAAATATACTACAACAAAATCTTAGAAAAGGTGGACCTAACTTGTAGAACAAGGGATAAACAAAGGAGATCCAACCTCAAGAAAAAAAACCTAAGTCGTAGGCAAAAGAAGGCTAATGGGAAGTCAAATAAGGATACTAGAAATTGATGTCATTTACACAATCTTTTTTGGTTGAGATTAAAGAAAAAGAGGAGGGCTCTAGATTATATTCTAATTCAAACCATGACAAATGAAATGAATCATTGATGAAAAACCCATTGCTTCCATCATAAGTACAAAAATCCAATTGGAAGGTTCAGAGGAGCTTAAGGAGAGGGCATGCCTCTTCCATTCACAGATGTAGGTGAAGGTCCCCCACTACATTTCAGTGTTTATAGTGGAAGCCAAATGAACTCAATCTCATCCAAGTTCATAAAGAGATTTAAGTTTCCAATAGTGCCACACCCAAACCATACACCAATGGTTGATTGAGCCATGTATGAGACATTTGTGTTAGCCAACAATGCCCTATGTCATATGTCATCGACCCCTTCAAAGATGAGGTACTATGTGGTTTCTCCCCACTCAAATTTTGTGATGTTCTTTTAGGAAAACCTTATATTTGGAAATATCATGCTTTTTATGATTCTCATCCATGTAGTTTTATTGTTACTCTAAGGCGTCAGCTATATACGTTGCCATAGGTAGTTCTAACTACCATGATTTCATTGATCTGACGAAAGCAGTGTCTAAAACTAATCTCTCAGACTGCAGAGTTTGTCATCTTCATGGTTCAAGTAGAAGGTGAAGTGAAGGTTATTGCAACCACCTTAGAATAGGGGCTCTCTACAAAACAAAAGAAAGTGGAAAAGATTGTAGAAGCATACAAAGATATCTTCAATTCACCTGTGGGGTTGCCTCTACACTGCTAAGTCAAACACTCAATTGACTTGATATCTGGTTCTCCTTTACCTAATGGCCTAATATATAGACTCTCTATCTTACAGAATGAGGAGATAAAATTTAAAATTCATAAGCTCAGTCACTCACCCAAAAGGGCCACATTTGACTAAGCTCCTCACCTAGCGAGAGCCCAATTTTTTTGGTGCAAAAGAAGGACGAGACATGGAGACTTTGTGTTAATTATATAGCCCTAAACAAAATCATTTTCAAGAATATATACTCAAACCCTTGGATTAATGATATTCCTGATAACTTAGGGGTTCCAATTTAATATTGATATGAAGTCAGGCTACCACCATATTCTAATTAAACAACTCGATGTGTAAAATAAATCCTTAAAATCTAAAAAGTTGATTTAGAGTGGTTGATCATGCCCTTTGACTTGACTAATGCTCTAGCAATGTTCATGAGGATGATGGATGATATATTGCATATGTTCACAAACTCTTTTGTTGTTGTATGTTTGGATAACATCCTCATATTTAGTAGAACCTAGGAAGAACATTTGCAACAAATTCAGCAGGTCCTGACCACTCCATGACAAAACAATTTGTATGCTAATATGGAGAAATGTTCATTTTTCATGCAACAAATTATGTATTTTGGATACTTCATGGATGAACATGGAATACATGTGGACCCAGACAAGATCCAAGTCACCAAATATTGGCTAACCCCGATGACCCTAATGAGCTCCATAACTTCTTGGGCCTTTCAAACTTCCATATAAGATTCATGTTTGGATTCTCTCATGCCACTTGGCTTTTAATTCAAGTGACCAATGGTGGAGCTAAAGAATTTTTTTCCTAGTTTTCATCACAACAAAAATCATTCGAGGATTTGAAACACCACATCTGCTCCACACTAGTCCTCACCCTCCCATACCTACACCATCCATTTGAGATTGAGATAGATTGCTCTAACTATGTTATTCATGCAGTCCTCACTCAACAAGGACATGTGGTGGCCTATCACAATGAAACCCTCTCTTGTACTATCTAGACATAGCCCACTTATGACAAGGATATGTACTCCATCATGTAGGCACGTTGAAAGTGGAAGCACTATATTATGGGAAAGGAAACCATCATCCACACTGATCATAGGCCTTTGTAATTCATGCAGACATGATTAAAGTTACAAAATGACTATCAGCATATATAGTTCACATATCTATAATGGTTCCACTTTAACATTAATTACAAGAAGCATAGCACCAACCATCTTGTATATTTCCTTAGTTAGGCCTTTCTTATGGCACTAACCACAATTCTTAACTCTTCTGGAATCAAATATCAAGGTGGTCACAATTATCAATAATGATTCTGACTTTGCTACTACATACCAAATGTTGATTGCATGTAAACAAGTTCCAGACTTCAACCTCCAGGATGCACTCTTGTGTTACCGGGGCCAATTTTGTGTTCCTCCAAGCAAGTGTTCCAAGCCAATTTGGGAGACACATAACAGTTGATTGGAAAAGCACATTGGTGTGGAAAATACAGCGGAAATAATTTAAAATTATTTCTACTAGGAAAAGGTTCGATAGGATATCCACCAATATATTAAATCGTGCATTGAATGTGCCATTGGTAAATGAGCCATCAAGAAGCATAGGTTGTACACTTCTCTACCTATTATAGACAATCCTTGTGTCTTGGTATCCATGGATTACATCTTGGGTTTAACCTCCACCAAGCATGGTAATGATTGTGTGTTTGTCGTTGTCAATCGATTCTCTAAAATGGCCATCTAGGCACCATGCAAGAAGAGTATCACAGCCGAAGCCATTATTAAACTCTTCTTTATGCGTGTTTGGATTCACTTTGGGCTACCTCAAACCATTATTTTAGATATGGATAACAAGTTCCTCAATACCTTTTGGTTTATCCTATGGTCTTTAATGGAGACCAAGTTGACCAAATCGATTGTCTTTCTTTCCCAAACAGATGGAGAAACAAGAGTGGTCAACAAGATGATTGTGCATATCTTGTGCATATACAACTCCAAGCATTTTTGTACATGGGATGAAATCCTTCCATATGTTTTGAACAACTATAACATAGCCCTTCATAGCTCTATTGGCCATAGTCCTTTTCAGATGTGCTTGGGGTTTCAACCACTCGCCCGTATTGATGTAGTGCTTCCCAATGCATCTTCACTAGAAGAGTCCTCCCATGCTCAAGCTAAGGCAGATACAGTAGCCAATTTTGTGAAATAGATACAACACCTACAACAATAGGTTCATGATATCTTATAGAAATCTAGTGCCTTGTAGAAGCAATGACATGACTAGCGTTGTGTTCCACACAAATTTAAGGTTGGTGGTAAGGTGTGGTTTTATTTACAAAACGAGCACCTCACATGCCCACATAGGAAGATAAAACAATTCCAGTAATAACTTTACATAATCACAAAGGTTGTGGATGAAAATGATTTTGAATTGAGTATTCCTCCTTTCCTTATCCTACACCTAATATTAATGTAGAGTTGCTTCGACCATATTTTCCACCTTTGTTGGACACCTTGGAAGTAGACGAGCAATTGGACCCCACAAAACTCAATCCAAACTGCATTGAATATGCTATAGCGTATCAGATCATGGACACCAAGATGAACGATATTTGCAGTAGAACACACAACTATATCGGGTTGTCAAGGCAAGGTCACTTCTTCACCAAGGAAAGTGGCTCACCAGGAGCCAAATTCAGCAAATGTTTCCCCATATGATGAGGAAAATTGATGTAGTGGAGACCATTGCTTCCTAAAGAGTGAGGACTCATCTAGGTGGATATTGGTGACCACCGACATCTTCCACTAACTAAATGGTTCTCTATATTCATCAAAGTTTCTTTAAAGTTTTTGTGTCCTAAACTTCCAAGGTTGTTTTGAGGCCCTATTACCCACAAAAAGTGGGTAACCTCATAGGAGAAATTTTTCTCCTACTGTGGACATCCAACTAGCCAGAAACCTTATACATTACTTAGTATCTGACGATATGCCACATTTCTCCACCATTTGCACCAGTCAGACACCTCTCACTATCTGGCATTCCTCCTAAGAAAGGTGGTTTACCACTCAGTAGGTACTTAACCATTTTGCAATCATGTGCTTTTACTTAATTTTTTTGGCATTATAACATGGATAAAATCCATATGATTAACCAACGTTGATTCTAATTGTGTTATCTTACCTTACCTAAGGGGCTAGTCCTTGACCCTAGTCCAGTGGGAGCTCCTTTGAGGCCTTAGGATTATAGGAGGGGCACTACTTGGAAAGCTTGGATTGAAGTATTGTGTCCATAACCTTTCCATATGTACCCTCTTCACCATTCCCCTAATTTTTCATCCATCCTTTGGGTTTGTTTCCATTGGTTCATTGGGATTGTCACCCTCATATCCTCATCCTTGAGTCAGGGCCGAAAAACTTTGCCCTGGAGGTTGATGTAGCTAAAAGAAAGATAAAAGCATAAAATGGCCAGAATAAAGGAAAAATAAAAGTTAAAATGCCAAAATATGGTTGGGACATTGATTAGCACATGGAAAAAGTCCTAGCATGAGCTTTATCCCCCTCATTAGCAATCACCAAGTTCCTAAGCACATGATGCTTCATCACATAATAAGCAACCCTTGCATCTCCCAACCCTGATGAGCGATAGTTTGACTCATCATTAAGGGTGAAATAAATGATATATCATTAAAAGAAAGCTTGGAAACCTAATATATGATCCTTATTAAAGAATTATCAAAAATAAGTAAAAGGAGCACTAGAAGGGTGGAAAAAGTAGGCCAAGGAAAGAAGTAACTCATGCTTTCCACAATTTCTCCCTCCACACATCTATACACTCAGTATGATGGATCTCCATTGGCTGGTCCAATGACCATGGCACCTATCCATGAATCATTTCCCCTCTGTTGCAACCATTATCATGAACACCTATGAATCCAAGGGTTGACCTTGGACATGTCACCTCCCCTTAGGGGTTGGAAACACTTGATAGGTTTGACCATCTAGCCACCCCTCACAATTTAGGGAATAATTTTACAAGACTTGGTATAGTTAGATATTTGAAGGTGATCCCATTTTGAAGTATTATTATGCCCTTGACAATTAAGTATGGTCCACTATGATGCATCTATGGTAATTGTTTCTAATGAATGGTAACTTTCACTTGGTTTTGAGATGGTTTTTCCAGGTGGTCTTTCACAGAGTAGCAGAGACCTTGAGGGCACATAATGTGTGCCTTCACTCCACATGATGTCCAGGTCATACTACACTTTAGAGAGTGATGATGACCTTGCAGAGGAAGTGTTTCCCCTCTATAACAAAGCATTGGGAACTTTGATGATCCTGGAATTTTATTGGCACTTGTTGTAGCGGCTACAACCACCCTCCAAAATTTTGGCTTGCACCAATTTCGAAGCCTCCCTTGGAGAGTTTTACTTGATGACTGCACACACTCAGGTTCACTCCGTGAGCTCATGTGAGTCTTTACATTCGCCTTGCTTGTTTATTACACTCAAACCTCTACATGTTGATGTCTAAGTCATGCTTGCGACCATTTTCTGGTTGTGATCAAAGTCTTTGCTTCGTATGTGTTTGATGTGTTCGCCATGAAAGCATTTTTCACACTCACACACGAAGTCACATTCACTGTCGCACAAGCATCATCTCAATCATGAACGATCAATCACGAGTGTCGCACTTGTCGCTTGCACCATCGGTAATTCATGTTGACCATGTGTATCCGAATGGTTTATTCGTTTCGTCGTCAAGTCATGTGAGTGTGTGTCTGTATGATCACTTATGCATCTTTCGACTATTCACACACTTAGTCATTTTTGTTGAAGTTCTGATGACCAGACTCCTCACTAACAGCCGGACCATCACCCTGCTTTTGACTGTCAACCAGAACAGTGCAGAAGCACCAAACTAGTTCTTTCAAGTTGTGTTGCTCACAAGCAATTCAATCAACACTCATGTTGGCTACCCAGACAGTCGACCGATTGTTCATCTCAGAAATTGTGCAATGCTCATGAGCAAGCCCCCCACTGCCCATTAGTCAGCTCAGCTCTGAAATTGTGCAGAGATGATCAACAAGCCGACCTTCCGACCTTAATGCAATTTTCCCATCCAGCATCTCCCAGCAGTAGACTACATGTTCCCTCCAGGAATTATGCAGTTTCTGTTGCTAGTGACTGAGCAGCCAACTGGCAGTTCCCTCTGGGAATTGCACAAGTTTGGTTGCCAGTGACCCCAGCAGCTAATTGGAAGTTCCCTCTGGAAATTGTGCAAGTTTGGCTACCAGTGACCCCAACAGCCAACTGGCAGTTCCCTCTGGGAATTGCGTATATCTGGCTACGAGTGACCCAGCAGCCAACTGGTAGTTCCCTCTGGGAATTGCGCAGATCTGGATGCCAGTGACCCAACAACCAACTGGCAGTTCCCTCTGGGAATTGCGCAGATCTGGCTGCTAGTCTCCCAGGAAGCTCCCCAGAAAAATTGCGCAATCCCTGCCTATTGACCCCTCATGCAGCCCAGCCCGTTCCTCTGGAAAATTGCGCAAATTTGGTTGTCTAGCCCCTGTTTATTATTCGTTCCGGAAAATGCACAAAGCATGCTTGCCTTGCCTTCCAACAACGCAGACTGTTCCTCCCAAAAAATTGCGCAATTTTTCCTCCCAGCCGAGATAGACCTTGCACTCAGTCACTGTCGGCTCAGATCGCATGTCTCCATCTCTCAGTGACTCTTGCGTAGTTTTCATCAGTAGTTTCCTAGAGCCATCATCCCGCATCACAACCCTGCTGCCTCTCCCGGTCACTTGCATTTGAATGATCGTGTGTCATGGTAGACTAGGAGGTTTTGGATTTGATGTCGTCTCATCATGAGCGACTATAGGTACAAGTACACCAAGAAACATGTCAAGGCGACGAATGGGATGAACGAAGGGAGCACATGCAGATGGACAAGTTCACCAACAGACGAACGAGCAAAGCATGCAAAGCAGACGAAGGCGATGAGCATGCACCTTCATGAACAAGTGAGCCTATCAAGCCTTCCAGCATGAAAGCAAGGAACAACATGCTAAAGCTTCATCAAGAGAACTAAGGACCATCGAAGACTCTGTGCAATTCGCCATGTGGAGGTGAAGCTATGGTACACCATGAAGACAGCCATCACTCAGAAACCCTCTAGCTCGACATGCACTCCGGCAGCAGCACGAATGTACCAGCAATGTCATGTCAATTCATGTCGAGTCAAGTCATGAGTCATGTTTCCCACATCTCTACTATGGGCTTGTTGTCAATCAATGTGATGTAACGTGGAAGTCCAAGAGACCCACTTGTTGAACATAGAGTCATGGAAGTCGAACGGTCGTGAGGGTAGTCGAACAGCCACAAGGGTCAGTTTACCCCCCTCATCTGTACATGAGGGGACTTTTCACCTCAGCTCCTCCCACATAACCAAGAGAGTCTGTAATATTTTTTTGGAGGAGTAAGTAGTGGCTCCAACGCCATGCTAACGGGGTTAGTGATGTATGGTGTAATGATGTGTCTTGGAACTTTCGCTTAATTTAGAAGCCTGTCAACAGGCCAGCACATTTTCACACATGTATTGTGTTTGTTGTAAGATTGATCTTTAACACTTGTAATGCATGTTGCTTTAACCATGTATTCTATATCTGAACTGATTCATTTGTTGTAATGCATAATCTATTAATGGAAATGTGTTGTATATGTTGTTAATGTTGTCCCGTCTGTGTCGACTACTCTGTCGGACATCAAATAGACCTCTCACATGAACCTTATTGTAACAACTGTTGCACAAGTCTCAGACTAATCCATGAGTGTTGTATGTGTTATCTTACCTTGTATGTTGTGACTGCCGCATCAAAGTGGATTGCTCCGCCGAAATCTATGTATGTCCTTTGTCTTGTGTGTTCCAAGCCAAGTTGGGACTGATCCCTTTCAACCTGGAACTCAACCTCACCTTTTTCCCCCCACAGTGAAATAACCATTGACACAAGTACACTTACTCTCACCAGGCACGCGAACCTCACTTCTTGAAGACAAAGCGAACCACTCTCCTATGCTGACAAGAAAGAGTTGAGGCAAATCCTTAAGGCAATGGCAACCGGGCCATCATATCGGATGGGACTCCCACACCAAATGGTGCGAGGTCTATTTGGGACATCATACCAGGGTGATCCCCTGAATGTTGGCAGGTCCAATACCGTCAACATTTATGGTGCTAGAAGGAGGGCGGCCAGTTGTACATGGCTGAAATTCCCCTCACACTCACTCATTAACCATCTGGTCAAGGCAGTAACTCACACTCCCTCTCTCACGACTTAGCAAGTGGTTACTCCTCACCTCCCAGAATTGAATAAGAGATTTCATAACAACACCTTCGCTTTGTTCGTCCCATCACTCTCCAGTTCCCGAAAGCGGTCGGACTAATCCTAGGCGTATAGTACCTTCCACACGCATCTAAGAAGCCAAAGGCCACTCCCACAGGAGTGGTTGTATCATCAGTGGAAGAAGCAGTCCTTGCTACTCTTGAAGGTTTGGAAGAAGCTATTGAAGATGGAGAAGAGCCTCTAATCTTCTTTGAAGACGAACGAGGCACTCTTGTAGCCTTGGGATCAAACTCCGG
The DNA here is from genome assembly GCA_031772625.1 of Pinus tabuliformis. Taxonomy (NCBI): domain Eukaryota; kingdom Viridiplantae; phylum Streptophyta; class Pinopsida; order Pinales; family Pinaceae; genus Pinus; species Pinus tabuliformis. The sequence continues at coordinate 581,532,621 of CM062819.1, read as the reverse complement.
TATAGGAGGCAGAGGGGAAGGCAGCAGATGAAGTGGAGGCGGAGACAAACTGATGGAATCAGATCTAGAACCATCATATTCCGAAGGAGAGGAATGAGTTGAATAGGATGAAGAGGATGAAGACATGGCTGACCCAAATCTTGAATGGATGACTCAGGGACCATTGGCTCTCCTGTATGTTCTGCACAAGATGCCGAAGCGAGCGAAGAGAATGAACATCAATTTTAACCCTAACAGTGCGGTGAAGGCAGAAGACCACTTAGACAACTTCTACCTATAGCTGCAGACCCTTGAGGTATGTTATGACGATGTAGCATGTAGATTGTTTCCATGTACCTTGGACGGTCGGGCAGCTGCTTGGTATCACAGCCTTCCACCCAACTCTATACAGAACTGGGGTTCTTTCAAATGTATGTTCCTTGAAAAGTTTGTTGATGACAAGACTCCAGCCATGCTACTCAAAGAATTGGGAAGCCTCAAGATGGAGGGAAAAGAGAAAGTAAAAGATTTCAATCAAAGGTTTACACGTATCTTGAACAAGTTTGTAGCAGACACCAAACCTCATGACTCCATCACTATCGACTATTACACATTTGCACTGCCAACCACCATTGCGCAGTTCGTCAAGCGAGTTGTGAAGCCAACACTGTTAGAAAGTTGCGAAGAGGCTATTGTTGTTGAGAAAGACTTGCGTGCCATTGGAGTCATCAATTATGACGAATCAACAAAATAGTCCAAGGATGCAAGCAGAAAGCCCCAAGCAATGACGAGCAAAGGTAGAGACAAGGAAGCAACTGACATTGAGACCCTCACTCGCCTTGTCAAGAACTTGACCACCGAAATGTTTGAACTGAAGTGGAAAACGGACACATTTGCGAATAGTCATCTACCCAGACAAAGACAAGAAAGCAGTTCATCAACCGGCTCATCAAGTAATAGCCAGTTCGGTTCCAAATATGCGCAGAAGACTATGATCCAACTCGATCAATGCGCTAATCCTAACTACTTTCCTTCCATGAAGAATTTCATCCTAAGAACTATTGTTTAGATTGGAAGCTAGTTGTTATCTTTGTCTGTACTCATACACTTGATGCCGATAGAGGCATACACAAGCAACTGGAAGACACTGATTGTAACGAAGAGGTTGCACTTGATGAAGCACCAAGTTCTGGGCATGTGGTGAACGCATATCAGTGCTTGCAAGTAGTCTCGAAGACGAACACCGAGAAGCAGCCCCAAAAGAAAAATGATCGATACAATCTTAGGAGTAAAGGGGCTCCCCCGACACTTAAGGAGATGCAAGAGAAACTGAGACGGTTGATAAAGAAGACCGATCCACCAGCTGCCTCAAAACAACAAACACAAAGCAACTCTAGGAAGATAGTGGCGGATAAGAACACATCTGTGAGTAGCAATTTGTAGAACAGTCCACCAGACAGCACGAGCATCTGTTCCACCCCAGACAGCTCGGTGAGTCTACCACCTCTGGATTACAACATAGTCGATGAAATGAAGAAAAATCAAGAAAACATCATTTTGTTCGAGTTAGCCAAAGTCCATATCCAGCGAGATATCCTACTGTGCGCATTGGGACAAACCGAAAAAGGCAACATGGCCTCTACCAGCAAGGGAGCATGCACAGCTCCCGGATCACTATCCACTATGCTCAATACACTCCGGATGGAAGAAGCAAACTCAGGTTGCCCCCCATTCCTAATTTCATTCGAACTTTTCAACTATAATGTCCACAACTATTTGGTTGATTCTGGCATGGCAGCCAATGTCATGCCACTCTCCATTGCTAAGAAGATCAATGCATAATGGAGCTAAACATCCCCGAGAATCACCCAACTTGATAGAACATCAGTACCAACCATTGGTGAACTACCAAACGAGATCATCCGACTATCCCATGATAGTCGAGTCCACCAATGCATCAACATAATTGTTGTGGACATACCAAAAGCATATGGTTTGCTGCTCAGCAGAGACTGGTCCAGCAAGCTAGATGGATACTTTGCTATAGACTGGTCTCACTTGTGGCTTCTGTACAAGGGAAAATGCAACCAAATCCGAGTGTTATCCTAGAGGTATATGAAACACAATGTCACTCCTCTTGACGGTGAGAACGAACCATTGGCCTTCGCAGAACTCATGTTTGGAAACTGCTTCCTGGAAAAGAAATTGGAGTGTTATCTTACACTGCCAACCCCAACCCCACCATAAAAGCAGTTGGGACTCCTTCCTCGCGCAACTGATGATAATGAAACTTGTACAGTTTGTTTTCATGTTAGTAGCAATAGTAGCAGCAGTACCATCAGACCAAGTCGTCCATGTACGGACAAGTTGTGGACCATGAGTCTTGATAAATCAGGAACACATGATGACTCAAGGATCGAGTGCATCTCAGTCATCCAAAACAATGAAATATGCACAATTTCGAGTTGTTTGAAGTTTGGAATCATAAACAATGATGATGAAGCACTCATGTTGAACACACAAAAGATCAACACTATGAACAAATAGAGAAACTTGGGGATCCACCATGATCCGAAGATGGCTAACCTCGATACAAGTTACACATTGCGGCAGTGACCAATCGTTGACCGCTTGATCAAATAGTACCAGGATGGGCCTACACAAGTAGATGATGACCTGAGTACCCACTACATGCGAACAATCCAACATGAGACTCCAAGTAAAGGAGAAGACAACCCATTACAACAAAGAACAGGTAACACATGCATGTTGTTTGTACTCCTTCCACTGAATAGATTGATTAACATTTTAAGTGTTTGGATTACGTGAAAAATTCGTCATCACACTTGGTTTTCTGATTTAAATCCTCCACATAAGAAATCTGGGAAGTTCTGCTTACGCATTTGAACCCTTCCCGGAGTAAAAACAATTACCCCGTGCCATCATCCGATCCCATGTTGCACACAGTACTTGAGAAAGTAGTGTTGTCTTCACTTGAAGGTTTTATGGAATGCCACCAAGTTCCGGTAGCAGAGCCCAGTGGGTCGGCACTAGACCACAAGGAACTTGGCACACACACCTATCATTTGCAATCACTCGATGGGAGGATTGATAATCTTCCTATCAAACAGACAAGTCCTCAAATGTTAGTTCAGTAGGTCGGGTCGTGCCTGTGCCTTGTACATAGTATGCTTGTTGCTTGTTGTTTCATTTGGTTTGTTTTGCTTATTATCTTTGCTTTTGATTTGCTTTATTCTGATTATTATATTTGTTCACGCCCATTTTGTTTGTTTGATATATTACTATTTTTGTTTCCGGAAATAAGTGTTGCCAACTACTACGTTCTAGATTTTGAATAGAGTATGTGGATGAAATGTGAAGAGACTTGTGACACTGCAGCACTTGGCTAGTCTTGTGTCCATTTTCTTTGTGCTTGGTTACAAATTTCGGTTGATGAAGTCCTAACGAAAAATACGAATTATCCATAAGGAAAGCTTTGGTCCAACCGTGAACCTGTGTCCACACTGGGAAGCCCCATGCCTGTACTCAGCCTTCTGCTCTGTGTGTTAAAGGTAATCCAATTATTAGAAACGGATAAGGGGAAAAATCTAAGCGAGCAAACCTATGTCAGAGGTCTTACATGTTTCTCTGAAGGAACAACCTCTTCTGCTCTCAATAAGTTGGGATCCCTCTTCCGCCCCAAAAATAAATAAGTGCCATGCACAGTTCTCTTTAGAAAATACAAAGGAGAAAGAAGAGAAAGGCTTCCTGTGCAAGAGGTGAAGCATGCAACTCCACCGGGGTACTAACCAAACTCGCTAGCAATGGAGCAATGTGTGTGTTCCTACGTGACTTCGTCGGGGTACTGTCCAGGTCTGCTGGCAGCGAAGCAACACCAGAGATGAAAACTCATACTCTGAAAATATTCAAATCGCGAACTAAACTACCCTTCCCGAATTTGAAACATTGAGATCTAAGCTGAACTTTTGATTGTGCTTGACTGAGTTGGAAAAGGGTGAACCATGTATTTCCATGGGGTAAGTGGGGAAACTGAAGTAACCTGCACAGTGATTCAATACTTCCTGAAAGACCAAGGTCCTGTGCTAGCAATGAACTAAAATAGAGAAGCTGGAGTTCTACTAGTGTGTCGCCAAGTGTTGTAGCGGCTACAAACACCCTCCAAAATTTTGGCCTACACCAATTTCGAAGCCTCCCTTGGAGAGTTTCACTTGATGATTGTACACACTCGGGTTCACTCCATGAGCTCGTGTGAGTCTTTACATTCGCCTTGCTTGTTTATTACACCCAGTTTTCTGCATGTTGATGTCTAAGTCATGCTTATGACCGTTTTCTGATTATGCTCAAAGTCTTTACTTCGTATGTGTTTGATGTGTTCACCATGAAAGCATCTCACACACTCACACATGGAGTCACATTCATTGTCGCGCAAGCACCATCTCGATCATGAGCAATCAATCACGATTGTCGCGCTTGTCGCTTGCAGCATCGGTCAGTCATGTTGAACATGTGTATCGGATGGTTTGGTCATTTCCTCGTCAAGTCATGCGAGTGTGTGTCTGTATGATCACCTATGCATCTTTCGACTATTCACACACTTATTCATTTTTGCTGAAGTTCTGACGACTAGACTCTTCACTGACAGTCGAACCATCACCCTGATTTCAACTCGATCAAATGTCAACCAGAACAAAGCAGAAGCACCAAGCTAGTTCTTTCAAGTTGTGTTGCTCACAAGTAATTCAATCAGCACTCATGCTGGCCACTCAGACAGTTGACCGGTTGTTCATCTCAGAAATTGCACAATGCTCATGAGCAGGCCCCCCGCTACCCGTCAGTCAGCTTAGCTCTGAAATTGCACAGAGATGATCAACAAGCCGGCCTCCCGGCCTTAATGCAATTTTTCCAACCAACAGCTCCCAACAACAGACTACCTATTCCCTCCAGGAATTGCGCAATTTCTGTTTCCAATGACTGAGCAGCCAACTGGCAGTTCCCTCTGGGAATTGCGCAAGTTTGGCTGCCAGTGACCCCAGCAGCCAACTGGAATTTCCCTCTGGGAATTGCGCAAGTTTGGCTGCTAGTGACCCTGCAACCAACTGGCAGTTCCCTCTGGGAATTACGTAGATCTGGTTGCCAGTGACCCAGCAGCCAACTAGAAGTTCCCTCTGGGAATTACGCAGATCTAGTTGCCAGTCTCCCAGGCAGTTCCCCAGAAAAATTGCGTAATCCCCGCCTGTTGACTCCTCATGCAGCCCGGCCCATTCCTCTGGAAAATTGCGCCAATTTGGCTGTCTAGCCCCTGCTAACTATTCATTCCGGAAAATGCACAGAGCATGCATGCCTTGCCTTCCAGTAGCCTAGACTGTTCCTCCCAAAATTTGCGCAATTTTTCCTCCCAGCCAAGCTAGACCTTGCAGTCAGTCACTATCGACTCAGATCACTTGTCTTCATCTCTCAGTGACTCTTGCACAATTTCCATCAGCAGTTACCCAGAGCCATCATCCCACATCATAGCTCTACTACCTCTCCCAGTCACTTGCATTCGAATGATCATGTGTCATGGTAGACTAGGAGGTTTTGGATTTGATGTCATCTCGTCATGAGTGACGGCATGTATAGGTACACCAAAAAACATGTCAAGGCAACGAACGAGATGAACGAAGGGAGCACATGCAGACAGACAGGTTCACCAACCAACCAACGAGCGAAGCATGCGAAGCGGATGAATGCAACGAACATGCACCTTCTCAAACAAGTGAGCCTGTTAAGCCTTCCAGCATGAAAGCAAGAAACAACATGCTAAAGCTTCATCAAGCGAACCAAGGACCATCGAAGATTTTGTGCACTTTTCCATGCGAAGGTGAAGCTATGGTATGCCATGAAGACATCCATCACTCAGTAACACTCTAGCTCGACATGCACTCCAGCAGCAGCACGAATGTACCAGCAATGTCTTGTCAAGTCATGTCGAGTCAATTCATGAGTCATGTTGCCCACTTCTCTATTATGGGCTTGTTTTCAATCAATGTGATGTAACGTGTAAGTCCAAGAGACCCACTTGTTGAACATAAAGTCATGTAAGTCGGAAAGTCATGGAATTCAAACGGTCATGAGGGTAGTCGAATAGCCACAAGGTCAGTTTCACCCTTGGCTATAAATACCCCCCTCATTTGTACATGAGGGGACTTTTCACCTCAGCTCCTCCCACATAGCCAAGAGAGTTTGTAATATTTTATTTGAGGAGTAAGTAGTGGCTCCAACGCCCGGCTGATGAGGTTAGTGATGTATGGTGTAACGATGTGTCTTGGAACTTTCGCTTAATTCAGAAGCCTGTCAACAAGCCAGCACGTTTTCACACATGTATTGCATTTGTTGTAAGAGTGATCTTTAACACTTGTAATGCATGTTTCTTTAACCATGTGTTCTGCATTTGAATTGATTCATTTGTTGTAATGCATAATCTATTGATGGAAATGTGTTGTATATGGTGTTAATGTTGTCCTGTCTGTATCGACTACTCTATCGGACATCAAACAGACCTCTCACATGAACCTTGCTATAACAACCATTGCACTCATCTCGGACTGATCCGTGAGTGATGTACGTGTTATCTTACCTTGTATGTTGTGATTTCTGCATCTAAGTGGACTGCTCCATCGGAAGCTGTGTATGTCCTTTGTGTTGTGTGTTCCAAGCCGATTTGGGACTAATCCCTTTCAACCTGGAACTCACCCTCACCTTTTTCCCCCCACAATGAAAGAACCATTGACACAAGTACACTTACACTCACCAAGCACGCGAACCTCACTTCTCGAAGACAAAGTGAACCACTCTCCTGTGCTGACAAGCAAGAGTTGAGGAAAATCCTTAAGACAATGGAAATTGGGCCATCATACCGAATGGTACTCCCACACCAAACGGTGTGAGGTCTAGTTGGGACTTCATACCGAGGTGATCCCCTAAATGTTGGTGGGTCAAGCACCATCAACAACACCTTAAAGCATCCCTAGATGTTGAAATGTTGAGCTCACTTTACTTAGTGTTAGAAATTCTTGATGATGTACCCAACAAGCCTAGCATGCCCCCAAGTTAGCCTTGACACTACTTGGTTGGAATGGATTGATTTAAAGTGTAGATGATATTGGACATGCTCAAGATGGAAAGGGAGGACTTATGCTACCACTTGGACCCCCAACGCTTGAGAGAGAGTGTGCAACGCCATCCTTCTAGCCACCTTAGAGATGACATAGCGCACCCACAACAGTTTTGACACATGGAAGCATTTTGAGGCATGATTTGAGGGCTTCCCCTCAATCATTGAGTTTATTATGATGATTTGACATACATCTTTCCCATTACATGAATTTTCAAAGCATTTATTGCCCAAAAAGGGAATGACGCCATATTAGAGGAGAGTTTTAATCCACATTTGTGGGCTCTTATGGCTTATGTTTGTTATCTTGAGCTATCGGTTGGCTTGTAAGTTATTTTTCATGTTTACTCAAAATTAAATTGTCATAGGGATTTTAGGATAATTATTATGAGTGATTTACCTCATATAGATAGAGGATCACTCATTTATATTATTTCATCATCACTCTTGGATTTAAACCTCCTTTAGAGAGCTTGACTTAGCCTTCTGTAAACTTGCTACTTATGGAGATGTGATGTTTATCATGTTATTTCTATTGGAGATTGTTTTTTGTCTTAGAGATGTCTTTTTGGGATTGAAGGAACATTATTCCATGAAAGAATTGCAAGTTTTATTGCATATTCTTATTTTTTTTCATGTAATTAATTGTTGCTAAGGTTTTTCTTTATTCCATGTCTAAATGCATATTATTTATGGAAAATCTTGGTTGATTATTGCATGTTAAATTTATCTTCCTTGAAATCCATGGGGGACCTCCAGAGAGCTTCCTCTATTTAATTTCTCCCCTCACAAAAAAGATAGCTAGGGTGTCTACAAGTGAAAACAAGAGGTTTTCCCTCTTACTCCAAAATCTATCCATTATCTCTTTAAATTTAGCCCAAGGGACTCTATCACCCAAGTAGAAACATGCACTATCATCCTTGGTGTTGGTCAAAAATAGTATTTTCCCTTTTTTCTATTTTCTAAGCCTTTCAATGCAAGCCACTAGGGAAAATTGATAGGGTCATATTCAATTAAGGCATATCTAGATGAACTTTGGAGGTGATATGTCTTGATCTTAACCTTGTTGATCCATTTAACTAAAAATATAGCCTTTTGCATGGTTAAATTTACCCTAGAAGGGTTGCCATCATAATTCTCTAGTTAAATTGTGCCCTAGAAAACCCTAACCCTAGCTAGGGTTTCAACTTATGGATTAATTTGAGGGTTTTCCTTTCTTCTTTGTTGATTGCATCTTTTTTAAAACTTTCTTTGATGCATGTATGCATAGAAATACCTTTGTTGCTATAAATATTGAAACCCCAGGTCATATGTGCAATCCCTAGGCTTGGTGTAGGATATGCATCTCCTTTACAAAAAGAATTTTGGCTTCATCCATTTAAGAGTTTCTTCACCTTTCCCATATATACATTTAAAAGATAAGGTTCAAATAGTTGATGAAACTATTTAATTCTTAAACAATAGAACTCAAGTTGATTTGGAATTTCTGGGAATTAAAATGAAACTACTATTATAATTCAAGCAAGCACATTCTTTCCAAACAGCTTTTAATCATGACCAACTACAACAAATGTAATGATGTACTTTAGTTTGGTCAACAATTTAAAAATATATTTGTAGAAGTTTGGAGCTTGGATTTCTACTTCCATGGAATACAAAAATGTGGTTTTCAGCGTTGAAAAAATGACAAACATATTGAGGAGCGTAAATAATGAGCAATTCGATGATGTCATTGTACCAATTAAAAATATTCTCACCTATGAGAAGTTATTCAAGGACTTCGTGTTATTATGTACTATTACCCATATACAAAAAAAATTGCCACCAATGTCATATGATTTATTTATAGAGATGGACACTGCTAATCTATTACCAACGTCATATGATATGATTTATTTACAAAGATAGACATTGCTATTAGAAAAATAGAAAATTGAAAATGCCTAAAGGGAGTGATTAGTAGCTGATTGTTAAGTTGAGTAAAGTTCAATCGTTAACATCCTGAATATTAGTATCAATGTCACAACCCCCAATATCAACATCTACATTTGTATCAACGTCGAAACAAGGGAAAAATGAAAACAGAACAAGATATCTACATCCCAACTGCTAAAGCTAAAAACAAGAAAACAAATTTTTCAATAAATTTAACTTTAACTCTAGTTTAAATTGAGAAATCATTATATTCAACCAAAAAAAACCATTAAAAAATCACCAACAACAAAAGAAATCTAGGAAAAAAAAAATTATTTTCTCAATTAAATAAAAAACTTGCTATAACAGTCATCCCAATTGTTTTCGTTTTCAAAAAAAATCCAAATCATTCATGTTTTATATTTCCATAGCTCATCCCTTATTAGTCCCTGCCTGGGACTATTGGCGATCGATCGATTGCTGACCGAGTAGTTTAACCATTATTTAACTAGTGTATTTAATTTAAAAATAAAAAATAAACTTTAATATAAGGAAAAAATTATGATATTTGACTCTATGTAATTATTCGAAGCTTTTAATACAACTACACAAACTCGTAAATATGTCCCCTCGTTGACTTTATATATCATGTCTAGTGTTATTATTATATAATTCTTATTATTTATCTATTTCATTTTTATGTTTACAATATTTATTATTTAAGGAATGGTTGGCTTTACATTTCCGGTCTTAGTGTTATTTTTATATAATTTTTATTATTTATCTATTTCATTCTTATGTTTACCATATTTATTATTAAGGATGTTGAAAGAGAATATTGTGATACAATATAAAATTGTTTTTTTAATTACGTGTATTATCAAATTTATCTCATATTTCAATAAATCACATTTTTATAAATTTTATTGGGTCAAAAACAATTTTGTAGAATCAATTTTATCTCATGTTTCAATAAATCACACTTTTACCAATCATATCTTGTCACAAACAAATGTTTCCTTTTCACATCAAACAAATGTTTCCTTTTTACATTGTGTTTTTTTGTGTTTAGTTTATTTTATTTAAATTCAAGTTAATTAAACAAGAATATGGTGCCATTTGTTAATGATAATGTGTGGTTGAGTTAAATGTCTTCCTATTTTAACTTTTTTATTTTTCAATCAATTAATTATTTCAAGATATATGCTTGCAATACTTATTTCTCCAATTTATTTGAATGAGTTTACCATATTTTAAAAAATATTTGTAAAAGTTATTCCTTTTGGTTATTGAAATCTTCCAATTAGTGTAAAGCATGGAGGGTATTACTTAAGCCAAGAATGAATAACTCCACACTTCATATATTTCCATTAATGTGTGATCATATTTATACAATGAATTAATTTTTTATTTCATTTTCCAATGGTCGTTTCATCTTCATATTCTCTTAATTTTATTTACAAGAAAAAAAAAATCCTAAAGGATTATGTCCAACTTTCTCTCCCCTCTCTCTCTCCTTAAGTCGAAGGGGTGTTTGTGAGCCCAAGCATCATTTTAAGTTTTTCAAACTTATCTTCCAAATGCTTTGGTGAAGATGTCTACAATTTGTTCATTTGTGAAACATTGTCTTAAATGAGTAGTCTTGGCCTCTACATGATATCAAATCAAATGATACTTTGTGTTGATGTTTTTGGTTAGATCATGGAATCTAAGATTCTTGGTCAACTTAATTGCAGAAGTATTGTGAATTAGAAGAGTAGAATTCACTTGTTTCTCTTGCAAATCTTCAAGTATTTACCTGAGCCACACAAACATATTTGTTTCTTCAGCAGCGACCACATATTTTGCCTCTTTTGTGGATTTTGTTGGCATAGTCTGAATTCAACACTTCATTTTCTTTGTCTCTCTCAAAGTATAAATCAGAACATCCAATCAAACTAAAGTCATCCATGTGAATATTTGAGTCCAAAGTCTTGATTTCTTTTCAAGTACTATGTAACTCTATTTGCAGTAGACCAATGCCTTTCACAAAGATTTTATATAAATTTAGAGAGAATTCCAACAACAAATGAAATATTTGATATGGTAGTGGTGATTTGATAAATTTAGATAAGACTTCCAACAAGCGTTCTATACTTGGTTGCATCATCAAATTCATTCCCTTCTTTTGATGTGAGCTTCAAATTATATTCTATCAAAGTCAATAGATGATTGCAACTAGCCATGCAAAACCTATTCAACAATTATCCAATATAATTACTTTTGGGAGAGAGATATATGCTTTGAATGTTTGAGTCGCTTCAATTCCCAAATATTAGTGAAGGTATCCCAAATCTATCATCTCAAATCTCTTCCTCAACTCTTTCTTTATGGATGCAATACAACTTTTCAGTGTACCTTATTATCAATAAATCATCTACATATAACATAATATATACAACAATATTTCAAACTTATTTGACAAATAGAGTTGCATCATCAAGATTAAAGTCTTCGAAAATCAATTTCGGAAGATGCTCAGTTAACTTTTCATACTAGGCTTGTGGTGCTTGTTTTAAGCCATATAATGATTTGATGAGTTTACATATTTTTTGTTCACTTCACAACATGACCTTCCAATTGAGCCATGAAGGCATTCTCTTTAAGTTTCCATTCAAAAAAGAATTATTTACATCCCTTTGATAAATTCTCCATCCATTCTGAGTTTCTAGGCCAAAGAAATTTTGAATGTTGCCCATATGACTATGAGGGAAAAATTATCTTCATAATCAACACCTTTCTATGCAAATATGGTTATCATAAGCCTTACGTTGTGTTTTCCAAGTGAAACCTCTAATATGTTCTTGTAGACCCTATTTGCAACCAATCGGTTTGGTCCAAAATGTTGGGTCCACAACTTCTAAGTTCCATTCTTTATGAGAGCATCAGACTCCTCTCACATTCTATCATTCCATTCATCATGTGAAGTAGCTTCTTTAAAGGAAGTTGGTTCAAATTTAGTTGATAACTTCAATTCACAATCATAAGAGACGTCCACATCATATGTATATGTATATGTGTGTGTGTGTGTATAATCAAAATTATCTACATCACCTCCATATTGTCTAGTGGAACCTATAGTTCTTGTCTTTCCAACCTCATCAAGATGAACACTTTCAAGTGTTTTGTTGAGCCATTTTTCGATCCATTTTGAGATGTCCTAAATTGCTCCACTGATTGAGAGAGGGTTGCATCAAGATCTAACCTTCCAATTCTCTCAATCACATCACTCAGAAGGTCTTTCTAATTTAATGAAGTGAGAATAACTTCATGAGGGAGAGGCAGTGCTTCAGAAGGAGATTCTAGAGATTGATCCAAGATAGGGATCCCCCCTTCAATATGTGAAATATCATTGTCAAATTCATGATGCCTTTGCATGAGTGAATCTATCCAAACAATCAAATTTTTGCTCAACAGTGTTGTTAGCATTGGAAGATTCAATAAAAACATCTCTAGAAAGAATAAACTTCTTGTTTACCTCATTGTAAAAACAATATGCCTTGGTAATATCTTAATACCCCAAGAAGATGCACTCTTGACTCCTTGCATCAAACCCACTTCTTTGTTCCTTGGAACCAAAGACCCTAAGATGCCTTATTCAAGGAAAGTGGCCATGACAAGTTTCATGGGTCTTATTTTTAAGAGCATTGAGATGAACATATTTTTTCACACAGAACCACATCATCCCAAAACATCAACTTACATTTTTTTTTAAATCATTATGGAGCAAACCACATTGAATATAGTGGTGTTGATTTTGTTGAGGATTGTATGGAATTGTGGTTTTATGTTGAATCACATGTTAGAAAAGATAGTTTTCAAATTAATTATAAGTATATTATTTTCCACTATCAGTGTAAAGAGAGCTAATATGTGATTGTGCTTCATTTTCAATCCATACATGAAATTTTATGGAAGTTTCAAAATATTGAGATTTGTTTTTCAACAACTACCTCCAACATAATATGGTGTAATCATCAATAGAACTCATCATATATGTATTTTCTTTAGTAGAAAGAATAGGCATAGGGCCACACAAATAAAAATGCATCAATCCAAGTGTTCTACGTGCTCTGGAAGTGGAATCATGAAAGGGTTTTTTCTTATTCTTTCCAAGCTTTCAGTTTTATGGGAATAATAGGCAAATCATAAACACCTCTTTTCTTTTTTATTTTCTTTTAATTTATTTTTTTATCCAAGTGTTCTACGTGCTCTGGAACTGGAATCATGAAAGGGTTTTTTGTTATGCTTTCCAAGCTTTCAGTTTTTTTCAGTAAAGGAAGATTGTCATAATTAATGTCTCCAAATATAGCATGTCATAGAAGACTATATGTCAATGTACCTTCATTATGAATAGAAAGGTATGCAAGGTTTTATACATTAGCAGATGTCCCTTTCAGCTTCACCGTTATTTCATCCTCCACTCCAATTATGACAACCATGTTGCCAAACTCCTTCCTTATTTTCACTTTTCCATCATAGATATCAATAGAGTGACCTTCCTAGTGAATGTGGACAAGGGACAATAGATTTCTTCACAACTCCAGAAGGTAGAGTACAATATGCATAAGAAAGGCAAGAAATCAAAGCAGTTCAAGCCTCATGGTACCAAGTCACAAGGGCTTAAGACTTGATTCATTTCCAAAGTACATCATTCCATCTCCATTGTCACTGAAATCTTCAAAAAAAATCTCTTTGGAAGGGCATATGGCATGTTGCACCTGTATCAAACAACCATGCATCTCTCCAAGAAAATGAAATGTGAAACAAATCTTCAATTACTCCAATTTTGCAATAGATAATCATGTATTGAATATATTCAGGTGCTTTAACTTTTGTTGGATATAGCATTTTACCTTTGTCTTATTTCCAATTTTGTTTGTTCTTCTCCTGGGGTATTTTGCATGTTCATGCATCATGCCCATCTATGCCACATTGAATGAAGTAAAGATTGAAGTTTTCTCCTTGATGGTGTTTTCTCCCCCTATCGCTAAAATTCTTTCTTCCATGTCCTATTTTACTGCCACCTCCTTTAAGTGAATCATGTGATTGATTCTTCCCTTTCTACGCAAGGTACATCGTTTCTTCAAGAGGTTGAGTTGTCATATTCTTGTTCCTGAAATCTCTCTCGTTCTATAATTTTCTCCACCAAAGAGTAAAAAATAATGAACTTGGGTTGGTCACTAGCTTGCATGGATTCAAGATAGTGCTAATTTTTAGGGCTAGATTGTTCTTTGTTGTAGATAATTGCATTTATAATATTTTTCAACATTTTTCACATTACATTCACCCCATAACATCATATCATAATTAGAAATTATGTAGAGATAACAATAACATCAACAAAGCAACAAAGCAGCAAAGAACAGTAGAAGAAAAGCATGCACAATAGAGACACCGCGATTTAGGTCAGAGACCAAGGCAAAACCCCACATGGGGAAAACCCAAGCAGATTTTTCTTCTATTAGATATTCATCAAATGTTTAGTTGAGATACAAAGTACAATAAGAATGAGATACATAAATCACATCATACCTCCTAGGTCCAACCCAAGTCAGTTCACAACTACGTTTTTGAACTGAACGATCTGATCTCTGGTAATCAAACAAGTCCAAGAGAGTTATTATCATATCAGTGTCTCAAGTAGCATAATCCATGTCATTGCAACAGGTGTCATCAATACCAGGAGTATTCATATCAATGGACATCATCACTATCAAGTGTGAACATTACTGTTATGTATCATGAGAGCAAGTTCATTGTCATGATAAGAACATGGTCATTGTCATAGTCAAGGGTCATTGTCATATATCATCTAGGTCACTTCCACATGAAGGTTCCTATCATGCCATATCAAAGGTCATGGCAGGAACCTTCATCTAGGACACTGCCACATACAATTGTCATATCCGAAGGTATATGAGCCACAAAGATACAATTTTGTACCATTGAGATGTGAACCTCAGGTAATGCGAGCCACATTTAACGAGATATACAATATATATAAGCCATCGTTGATAAATGTGAGACAAAGATCATGAAGCGGGCCATAGAAAATAATATGATCCACAGAGATTCGACACTAGAAATGGATAAATAAAGCGATACATATAAGATTTTATACGAGCCATTGAAAAGCGAGCCTCTAAGATTAGCGAGCCACTATAAATATTATATGAGCCTCATTATAGAGATATACAATATGAGCACTAAAATATATTGCAAGCCCCAAGAAACGAGCCACGATATAAGGTATAATGCAAGCCACAAGAAAAAGAAAAAAAAAAATTATATACACACACACACACACACACGAACCACAAAACAATGAGCAATAGAACTTATGCGAGTCAATGTTTGTGTTCCAAATTTGATATGCCAAAGTGCCCAATTTATAGTTGTTGCTACCTATCAAGGGTCACAACTCTTGGGAAAGCTAACATGTGATTGATGTAGATTTTCAAGGGAAATTCAAATTCGAATATTTAACGAATAATTGTTTGACCAAGTTTGTTATCAAATAATACATCAAGGAGGAGTGTCATGAGCATATTAAAAATAATTTCCTTTAACCAATTTTAATTCTTCATCGAGGCAGTTGGGTTCCTATAGGGAAATTCATCCCATAACTTCCACAAATTTCAACACTCCCTCTCAGCTATGGAGGAATTTTCATCTACATCATAAGTCTCATCTCATCTCATCTCATCTTATCTCATCTCGCCTCATAGAAGAAGAAGAATCCACAACTAACAGTAGGGGAGATTGATTACATCCTTCAAACCCTGTTGGTCTCTAGGTCAAGTCTCATGACCATCATCTCAGCTGAACAATGATGTTTCAATCTAAAGAAGAAGAGTCATCATTGGTGAGCTCTGGCTTCCACCCTATATCCACAGAAAATAGGGTAGATTAATATGCCACCCTATATCCAATCAACAATAGGCAGGATACGACTTACCGTGATTGGTAAGGATCACAACTATCCTATTTCCCGTTGATCTTCCCATTCAAGTGGTACAACACCTGCATCCTCTCGCTTTAGGGGCAGATATCACTTACCACGTGTAGTAAGGATCAGTCCAAAACCAAGTCCTCCTCACCCATTGGCCAAATGGGTGGCAATCCCAACAAGCCCAGCTCGTGCGTAGAATGCATACTAGGGTATACTCGGTCAAGTTCCATACTTGATAATAGGCACCATATACAACTTCCTATAAGTAGTAAGGATCAATCATGCCACCGGACCAGATACAACTTGCCACAAGTGGCAACGATCAACGATCCCTCGGGACAAAATACAACTTGCCACAAATGGAAAGGATCAGTGATCCCTCCAAAGAGGAGTAGGGAGCAAATACAACTTACCAAAAGTGACAAGGATCAAACTCTCCCTAACACCCTCAAGCCCAAGAGATCTTTAGCTCCATTCCTCCCTGCGAGCTCAAATAGGGGGGAGAGCATAGCTCAATGTTCTGGACCAACCGTGACCACTTCTAAAAAAAAAGTCACATCCATTAGTCCAAGTTTCTCTTTGAAGACAAAGAACTTAACTTTCGACAAAGTCTTCGTGAGAATGTTAGCAACTTGCTCATTTGTTGAAGCCTCACTTCTTAAATTCCTCAACAAATAAATGTCAGGGACTCATTTCTCCCTCTACACCATAGTGATATCTAACCTCAAAATGCTTGGACCAGTCATGAAACACAAGATTCTCTTAAATTTGTATCTCACTCTTAATATCACAATATATCATAATTGTGCCCAGCTCAGCTCTCCAAAGAGATTTCTCAACCATACTGGCTCGGACCTAGTTATGCTAGCAGTAATTTACTCTGCTTCAATCATACTCAAATCAACAAACTTTTGTTTCCATCCCATCCAAGAAATCATGGCAGACCTCAAGCTACAACAACACCCAAATGTGCTTTTCCTACCAACAACATTTTTTAGTCTTAGCCAGCATCAATGTATCCATCAAGTTTCCAACAAATTGTCTCAGTCCATGATTAATAGTTTCAAGTGGATATCTCCACACATGTTTAGCAGCAACCCAATATACATATCCATGCTCTTTCTGGTTCATGCTACAAAGAAAGAATTCATCTCACTGCTAGCTCATCATAGGATCCATTAAATATGAATCTGAAGAGGAGTCTCTCCCAACTACTTCAATGTAAATCATCATGTCTAATCTTTGTCAATATACTTCTATTGACACGAAATCCTCATCATCTCAATGATATAGTTCTTAATAAGTATATTTATGAGGCTCAAAGGTCAAATCCCTCTGGTATTGATGAGATGATCTGATCATGTTAGAAATAAATTATTATCATATATAAAACCAAACATTAAGGACACACCTTCAACCTTGAAAAGAGGTCGGGGTTTGCATCAGGTGTCCATCAATCCAAGCATGTCAAGTCCAGGGGGCAGGATTGAGTCCATATAGGACTTACTTGAATTTGAAATCATGAGTCTCTTCTTATGTGCCTCAAATCCCTAAGGTGGCTCTCTAAGTACACTATATTGTTAGTTTTTGTAACATTGGATGGTGCTCTAGTCTCGAGACTTTGTGGAGAGGCTAAAACCCAGAAATCATTTCTAGAAATTCCACCTACATATGGATCAATTAAATTAATTAACCATAATTAAAAATTTACAAAGTCTAACATAGGAAAAATGGTTAATTAATAGTAATTAATTGAGAAAGGTGAGAATTCAACTAACATGAATCGACTTGGAGATGATCTCAACCAACGATTAAGTTTTAATTGTGGAAATTGGAGTCCCAAATGGAGATTATAAGAAGAGATTGATCGGTAGATGGAGAACACACCAGAGCAACGAGATCATTGGCAGATCGAACTATCTAGTTACAGTAGCAAGGAAGAAGAGTTCAAACCAGAAGGATCGCAGGTGTCAAAGGGGTAGAGACAGTGAATCTGGAGGAAGTCTTCTAGTTCCGATGAGTAACAACAAGTGATAAAGTATTCCACAGAGATGTTGCATAGAGGTGTGCGCAGGAAGCTTCAAAGGCAGTTCAATTTTGTTGTGGAGAAGATCGATTTAGCATCTAGAGGACGGGAATATTTTCAAAGTGCTAGAGAGTCACTTCCAGAAGCAAAGACAGGTAGGAGAGCTTGTTATGAAGGATATTTCAACCACACTTGTGATGCATCTGCACAGAAGTAGCCTGCGCAGGGTTGGACGCCTAGCCTATAGAGGGAGCCAATAGCCGAGATTGTCACTCGAGAGAGAAAAAATCTCTCTAATATTTTTGTCAGATTTCTTGTTGAGGATTACCATTATTTCGGCATACAAATTATACTCGGATTATTTCATTGTTGCATAATAATAAAACCCTTAGTTTTTGCACTGGTTTTCTCACATTAGGTTTTTCCGAGAACTTTTGTCCAAAAATAATTGTGTCAATTTTTATGTGTGTGCTAGTAGTTATCAGTTTCTATTTTTGCTTTCGCGGTATTTATTTAGTGAAGAAATTACAGTGTGATTAATTTGATATTAATTCGGAAAATTAATAAACTGCTAATCAGTTAGGAGAATTAATTCATGTTGTTTCATTTCAAGGAATTTTCACATAGATCATGGAAGCCAATTTTCACATACATTTGATAATAGTACATTCAGCAACATGTGTTAGAATCTTATCATAGCCCTCTCTTGTTGAGAGCATATTCCTTATCCCCTTTTAGTACCGCAGAAGTATCTGACAACGCAATATCTTTGTCATTATGAATGGTCCTTGAATGAAGGACATACAACTTCTCATATTTTCCTTATCTTAGAATATCTCATTGTTACATGATAGTTTGCTCCCTCTAAATAGGAAGTTGCTTCAATCATAGTCATAAACCTGCGAGACTGCAATCCTTCCTTCAAGATTTGTGCTCTTGTCCATTGCCACTTTAATCAATGGATAGCTCTACATCCTCCTCAATATCAATACTTGGTTCTTACATTTATCAAATGTACCTGTAGCCCCCAGAACAAGAGAAATAACAATAATAACAAAGCAAATAAACATAATGAAAGTGTACCTGGTGATAAGGTAGGACTATCTTTCTTCTCTAGATATGAGAGTGGCTTCTTCATTTTCGTGCTCTACTTTGCATCCTAATGATCCTCAAGAAGGATTTTCTTTCCTTGATCTCATCCAAGGGGTTAGTGAAATATTCATGCAGGAAGAATAAAGAATAAAAACAATAAATCTAAACAAGAGCAATGTCACAAAGAAATAACATGAGCCTTGAAAGTACTTATCTTTAATGAGGATTGTAAGAATCTCTCATCTCCCTCTTAATCCTGCCTCCGGGAGCCACCACTGTCCATCAACCATATGTCAATGTTGTCTTCAAAAAGCATCCTTTTGAGCACCACCTATATTCTCATTCCCAAACCCTTGATCTCCTTCATCAGCAACCAAGCTCAAGTATCAATGTATACGATGACCACTAGATCTACAGCATACCCTCTCCTAGAGTTTCTCTAAATATGTCCCAAATAACCTAATAAATTTTCATTGATCATATCATATAAAGAAACTTTGAATCACATCAAGGTTTGTATCCAACCCTGGCTTCTATTCGCAAAATCAGAGATTTCCTAGGGTTTCCTTCAAACCTTAGCATTATTTTAGGTGTATTCCATCTTCATCCATTTCACTCTGCTTTAATCATGAACTTATCATAGATGTCTTCACAAGGGTGATCTCAATGACTTTTCTTTAGCCCAGCTCTGATACCATGTTAATTTTTATGGCTAGATTTTTCTCTATTGTAGATAATTGCATTTATAAACTTTTTCAACATTTTCACATTACATTCACCCCATAACATCATATCATCATTAGCAATTATGTAAAGAGAAAAATAACATCGACAAAGTTGTGGAGAAATAAAGAACAATAGAAGAAAAGAATGCACAATAGAGACACCTTAGGTCAGAGACCATGGAAAAACCCCACAAGGAGGAAAACCCAACCAGATTCTTCTTCTATTAAATATTCGTCAAATGTTCAGTTGAGATACAAAATACAATAAGAATGAGATACATCAACCACATCAGGCCTCCTAGGGCCAACCCAAGTCAATTCACAACTATGTTTGTGAAATGAATGATCTGATCTCTGATAACCAAACAAATCCAAGAGAGTTGTTATCATATCATTGTCTCAAGTAGCATCATCCATGTCACTGCAATAGGCATCATCAATATTAGGAGTATTCACTATCAAGGGACATCATCACTATCAAGTGTCAACATTATTGTTATGTATCATATGAGCAAGGTCATTTTCATGATATATCTCATTGTCACTGTCATGGTCAAGGGTCCCTGTCATATATCATCTAGGTCACTGCCACATGAAGGTTCCTGCCATGCCATATCAAAGGTCATTGATATATATATATATATATATATATTTGTCATGTCTTCAAGTCAAGATTAAGTAGGTCATTATGTTGAAAATTGGCAGCTCGGGGATGAATTTTTTTAAATAAAATCTCATTTCTGAAAATTCTAGAGTGAATTTCTAAAATTAGAAAGTCATGTCTAGCATCTCAAGTATGACTTTCCAAAAATAGTAAATCACCTTACATCTATTGGTAACCAAGTATAGTTGAAAGAAAATCACTTAACTTATCATTAATCAATCATAATAGTTCAATCTTGACTTAATCATCAATATTATTATTATTATCCTTTATGATACTATCATATTGTTATTAAAAGGAATTACAAGTCATCTTACCTCCATTGCCTCAATCACTTCGCGCCTCTCTCCTTGATGAATCAAATGACACTGTAACTCTCTCTCTCTCTTAATGACCCATTACCCTCTCTGTTACACTCTCATTAAAGACATGGCATATTCCTCATACACTCGTTAAAGGCATGTCATAAAAGATTCCTCTTACGCTCTCTTTAATGCATATGTTACCCTGTCCCTAAATAAGGCATGTGTACCTCTCTTAATGGCATAAGTTAGTAAGGCATGTGTGCCTCTCCTTAATGGCATAAGTTACTAACGCATGTGTACCTATCCTTAATGGCATGACACTCCCCTAAATAGCATATGTTACTCTTCCTCAAGGCATGTGTATTGCTCCTCCTATATATGTGTCTCATGTCTTCTCACCTGACAAATACTAATTGTGCATTATGAAAGAACAATTCTAACTTGAGAGAGAGTTGGATGGACTTGAAGAAGATTGTGAGAGAGAAAGACCTTGAGAGTAAGAGAATAAATTAGTTAGCGAAGGTTGATTTAGTGCTTCAATGTTTCAGTGTTGATTCAATTAAAGGGAAGGTTGATTCAGTGTTTGCATTTGCTACTACTACCAGTGATCTTCATGCTACAGCTTGTTCATATTTGGGTGAACTTACTCATTCTTTTGATCTCATTGTATTTTGTATCTTTGTTGAACAATTGACATCTAATAGAAGAAGAATTGGTTGGGTTTTCCCCTTGTGGGTTTTTCCCTGGTCATTGGAACTAAATTCTCTCTGTCTCAATTTGTTCTTGGTTATCTTCTATTGCGCATTTGGTTTATGTTCTATTTACGATTGCTTAACTAATATTGCAGCAGAAAGAAGTTTTTGGAATAAGTAATTGTTTCAGCATAGAACATCAAAATTTCAACACATTGTCACTCCTCACATAAATCAATATCATGTCTCATTGTCATATAAGTTACATCCATATACAAATGCATCAAGGGAAATAAGATATATATATATATATATATATATATATATATATATATATATATATATATATATATATATATGTGTGTGTATGTATAAAGGGCACTATTATCATGATTAAGGTTACTTCCATGTCAAAGGTACTGGTACGTACAATCATATATATATATATCCAAAGGTACCTTGTCAAATGTTACTGTCATGTAGATCACAAGATCTTGCTTCCAGATCGTTGTCATATAGGTTATGTTCATACTTCAGGATGATCAAATTTTGAACTATAGAAATACAAGTTCGGGCCACAGAGATATGAGCCTCAGTTTTATTATACAAGCCACAAAGATACAAGTTCGAGCCATAGAGATGTGAACCTTAGGTAATGTGAGCCACAGTTGACGATCCATATTAGTCATTGTTAATAAATGTGAGTCACAAATCATGAAGCAAGCCATAGAAAATAATATGATCCACAAAAATTTGATTCTAAAGTGATACACAAAAGTGTTTATACGAGACTCTGATATTAGCAAGCCACTGTAAAGATTATGCGAGCCTCATCACGGAGATCTGTAATATGAGCATTGTAATGTATATTACAAGCAATGGGAAACAAGCCATGTTGTAAGGTATAATGTGAACCACAAGATATATATATATATATATATATATATATATATATATATACGAACCACAAAACAATGAGCCATAAAACTTATGTGAGCCTCAGAGAAATGTATGCGAGCCATAAATGTGTGTGTTCCAAATTTGATATGCCAAAGTGACCAATTTATAGTTGTTGCTACCTGTGGAAGCAATCTGACATGTGATTGAGGCCGATTTATGGAGATAAATTCAAATTTGAATATTTAACAAATAATTGCTTACCCAAGTTTGTTATCAAATAATACATCAAGGAGGAGTGCCAGGAACATATTAAAAATAATTCCCTTTAAACAATTTAATTCTTCCTTGGGGCAGTTGGGCTCCTATGGAAAAATTCATCCCATAGTTCCCTCAAACTTCAATAGATAGTGAGAGTAGGAAAGGTAGAGAGCCTTGATGAAGGTTGTAAGAGAAATGTATATCTTCATTCTAGCAGAATTTAAATTATGCATGATTGCTCTAATTTTAGAAGCTAATCAACTCAAGGTTGAATAGTTTAACCATCAGTTGAATAAGCTATAATTCTAAGTGTGAGTCATACGAATATTTTAACTTATTTAATGTACCATAAGATTTATATTGGAAACAATATGATGCTTCACCTCTTCACTTACAGAAACAGACATTAGGGCATAGGCTTTGTTGTCCTTGTTATTCCAAATGGCTAGCTCCTTAACTGATTCAGGCTTGGAAGGTGGGCTTTCTTCCTCTCCTTTATTTGTGATAGTTTTTCCTTCACAAATGCCATTGCACAAGTCATTAAAAATGATGGTGCGTTTGATCTTTCTGGACCACTCCATGTAGTTTTCCTTGCCAATAATCACTACATCGACAATGGAGGTGAGGGCATTCATATTCAAAACCTTTGCAACAATAATATCTAATGAAAAATCTAACATATCCCTACAAATACAAAGGACACATATTACAAATTTGTCCAAACTAGACTCATTACAAGGCTTAACACATGTCTTCCGCGAAGAAGAAAAAAAAACTTATCAGGTAAGTATCTCTCATAAAATTCAAACAACAATTTTATCCCTTGATAGTAAGTGGCATTTCTAAAGTTAAAATGAATTACGGCCTCAAAAAATTATTAAAAAAAAGTATGACAATTCTTGAGGTACGTAGCATAACCCTGATAAGTGAGCCTAAAATTGCTTATGCTTGGCTAAGAGCTCATCTTCCTTAGATGCAAGGAAACATGTTAATGACCCCAGACCCAGAGGCATATGGCAGGAGTGAAAGTCTTCCCCCTTACCGATAAGTAGCAGGTAATTCAAGGTGGCATAGTTTTCCTTGAATAATGGTGATGAATCAGTCTATATTAATGGATAATAGCTAGTGATGGTTATCTTCACTACTGGTTTGAAAATTGATTTATGATAGGTTTTCCAACTATGTAAAAAAATGAGTGATTGAACATTTGAAGTTTGTCACTGCTTGAGGCATCTCCCAGCTTCATAAATATGAATGAAATGTTGTATCCTCGAAATATCCATATATACTCCTAATCGTCGCCTATTGGAGAATCTATTCCAACAAGGAGATACTACTCCTTAGGCTCGAATAAAACTTGATAGTCTCCACAACCATAACTCAGTCATTGACAACCTGATTAGAAACCCCACAAGTACAAACACTAACAAAAATACGATCTCTAGGACAACCATAATGAAGATGACATGTGCAAGCGATATTCCATTAACCATGGTCTTATATGTTCTTTTGTTGTTGGATACAAAATAGAGTAGCATCTATGTTTGAATACATGCACGAGATAACCCATGACGGTCAAGAGTTAAAGAAAACTCTTTTGAGGGAAACTATGCGATTTTCACTCAGAAAGCAATGGCACCCACTATTTCCATTAACATATACAAGAGTGGAAGCCATGGTGTTAGTGTCATGCATGCAAGAGTGAGTCAAAGCATTGAGGAGCTTGACCAGGTCATCAAGCACTCCAAGCAGTTGTTACACAGTGCTCAACAAGGGATCAATTGCTATTGAAAGCTCCGCACAAAGGCGTTCACAATGGTAATGGAATTGGAACGTCATTCTAGAAAGAGAGAGAGTCACGTGGAGAGGAAAGTGAGAAAACTCAAAACATAATTAGAGGCATTTTTTTAACAACATGTTGAATCAGTAACTGCCAGACCTAATCTAAGGAAGACCTAGGAACAATTCTCGTAGCTTACACTATAACATCAAGAGTACATCCAACAACCTGCAAGCATATATACTAATTTCTTACGATTTTGGCAAGAGCCGATACTCTAGCTAGTGGGGAGTCTACTCCTTGATCTGCACACCATAGTAGGACAATATACTCAATGTGATTTGAACTCTGATCTTGTGGGTTTCACCCAACTAACTTGGTCGCCTCACCACACATCACTGTATGGAATTAGAGGCATTTTTACAGTGCTAAAGAGGTCATATACCATAGTATTGCAAACTTGAGACGGCCCATGCTCATACACGCACAAAAAGGTAGGGCATTGCCAAAGATACTTGACTTGAAAGGGCGCACAAAAGAGAGTTATATCTGAGAAGTAGAAAACCTAACTCTTAATGCCTAAGTCTGTGCTCTCATACAATGTCAAGCCAAGAATGAGTAGCTCCACACTCAATATATTTCCTTAAAGTGAAATCAAATGTATGCATAGCACTAACCCTTCATTTCATTTTTAGAGCATCACTTCATTTTCACATTCTCTTAATTTTAGTTATGTACATTTTTATTTACAGGAAAAAAATCTCGAAGGATTATGTTCAACGATATTTTTCTCCATAAGGTGTCTAGCCATTATTTCTATAAAACAGCTTAAAGCAGCTCAAGGAACAACATCTCCTACTCCAATGACTCCAAAAACCTCCTAATCCATGTACTTCACTCTATCCACTCCCCTACGTGAACACCATTGCAACCCAATAATCCTTAAGTCAACTCCAAGACTCCAGAAAAGAATCCAAGCTACCCAATGCTCTCTAGGCCCAATTCCCTCCCCCAACATGCAAAATGCTCATTGTCCTAACCAACGTGATCTCCAAGCAAGTAACCACCTCCATTTCTCCATCATGTTAAAATGTCACCAAAGTTATTTGAAGAAATCCAACGCCCTAGGGAAAGATATCAAGCAATAACCCAAGTGAGATCAAGCAACTAAGGAATCCATCTCCATTATGCAAATCCATCATGAACCATCTCTCATGTGCAAACCCATCATGGACTATCAAAGGGTTGATCATACACCATGTAGCCCAAATCTCATGAAGCACCCCCAAACATGTTGTAGATACTTTCATAATAACCCCAAATGCTAACAATGCCAAAGGTTAGCAACTCCTCTTCATCACCAAGCAATGGTTGCTCCAAGGCTTCAACACATACTACAAGTACCTCCAATCAAAACATTTCTTTGGGGCCCTTGAGAGGGATCCTCTCTTTTCCAAAACTCCCAACTTTGTTTCTATTTTGTTTCTTTGATGATAGATTATAGATTCTAAATATTTGACCTCAAATGATAGATATGTTGTGTTGGCATTATGGCTAATGTGTTATCCTTGATGGAAACCTGCTTGATAAAGATGTACTTGATGTTAACATTGATTATTGTGGAACTAATATAGATTCATACAGATGCTCCAGATGATTTGGACAGAACAATGACAGTTTAGTTACAGATGAATGAAAAAAGTGACGTTTTGAGAAAGGTATACGTGGTTCTGTGAAAAAGGGTCACGTACATATGCAGGTCTTGTGAGAAAAAGTCGTGTACGAAATCCAAACCATGAAAATTAGGATACCAGGGGCCATTACCATGCTATTGGCCAGTAGTAATTGGAGCAGCAATGGTCATTTGATCCCGTCAACAAATACCAATGACATTACCAAAGTATTTACCTAAGGTATTGGCTAAGGAAAAAGATATATAAGAAGATTGAGATCAAGATGTTAGGCGTGCAAGTAAATGGTTTATTCATGTGTAATCTAATCTAAAACAAGTGTGCACCAGGCAACATGGAGCAAGCTCAGATATGAGAGATATGAAAGTGCTTTGAGTACTAATGGTTATATTTGACTAACTTGTTCATGTTTAAGTATCTAATGATGCAAGATCTATTTGAATAAGTATGAAGTGATATGTGATTTGACAGTGAAGTATGCGCAGTATGGTTTGTGTTTGCAGCAAAGGATTGATTCAATGATTTAAGATATATACATGAGTTTTATTTAGTAATGTCACGTACATACACAAATCTTGTTCAGCAATGTCGCATATAAATTTTGTAATGATTTAATCAATATGTTGAAATATATATATAAACGGAGGTTATGCATGGTAGTAGCGTACATACACTGATCTATTTTGTGGATGTCGCATATATATTATGAGTTAGATCTGGTCTACAATGCTGCTTGATGATAACTTTTGATGATGTTTGTTTGTTGATATCTATCAATGATGTCTTGATAAGCATGATCTGTATTTGGCAGTGATCTTTGTGTTAATTGAGTTGTGGATTGTTATATTGTTTAGTTATGTTGATTGGGTATAGTTCAAAACTTGATTCAGTAAGTGATTCAGTGTTACAGTGATTCAATTAGCCAAATGATTCAATGTTCGGTGATCTGAGACCTGTACGCAGGTTTTATGCAGAGGATGTGTGTATATATGTTGGTTCTACTAAGAACAGTCGTGTACATATCCTAAAGTTCATATTTTCTTATTAGGTTTTATATTCAGTAGTTTGGTGCTTCTAAGAGTCATTCGATTTACAAAGATTCAATGATTCAGATTTGTATTTCAGTACTTCAATTTAGATATTGGTTTGGGTTTATTGTTGGTGTGAATTCAGTATGAAAATTTGATGAAAGGTGACCTACAAATTGTTTGATGATTGTCTAACAGGTGGATCTAGTTTGAAGCATTTTGAAAAGTGGTCCACAAGGAGTTGAGGGTTGCAGCCTTCAAAAAGGGGGTAGGGGCTCTCTTCCGATAGGAGCCGGTAAACAAGTTCAGGGGGTTGTAGCTTTCCTTTCAGTGGGTGTTGGAGAACAAGTGGAGGTTGTAGCCTCCTACAGGTGGGTGTCTACATACTGTTAAGATTCTGCAGCATTACAAAAATGTAATGAAGATTTTCTTTATATAATAAGAAAGAAGACAGAGAGAGTGTCAGCAACGGTTTTTCCCACATTAGGTTTCCACCTAAAATCCTAGTGTTCTATGTGTGTTGTTTAAGTGTTGTGATTTATCTATTCTTTACTACATTATGGATGGTGAATAAATTAATAATGCATTGGTTAAGTTAACTCTCTGATGAAAGATACATCAAATTAAGTTAACTGGATAAAAATTAACTACTATATTCTTTGATGGGGCGTCCAAAGGGAACCCCGAAGCCGCAGGTGCTGGTGGGGTCATCTACTCCACGGATGGGTCTTTTAGAGATTCTTTCGCCTGGGGCCTAGGTCTGAAAACTAACAATCAAGCTGAGATCCTTGGGCTGCTCAAAGCTTGTCTTATTGCTAGAGAGAAAGGTGCCAAAGATCTCCAAGTCTTCGAAGACTCAGAAATTTTAATCAAAAAATTAATCAAGGAGGATCTTTTCAGCAACGCTGGTCTCAACAAAATCATGGGCAGATTGAAGAGAGTCTTACTAGACTTCGACTCGTACAAGTTTTATCATATCCTCAGAAACTCCAACAGTGAAGCAGATCGGATGGCGAACAAAGGTTGCACTCTCATGAAAGGGATTTTAATTGTAAATGGGGAAAGTTCCTTCCAAAATCCGTGAAATTGTTATATCTCAAAGGCAGCATAAGAAGGATAACAGCCATGTAATAGGGGTCGCTACGGCAAAGACCCATTCTCCTTTTCGCATATAAATAAAATCCATAACCGTTACAGTTAAAAAATAAAAAAATAAATAAATTAAGTTAACTGGATATACGTTGTTTGCATTCATACGTCAGTTACATGAAGAATAGTAGCGTACATAATTTAGAATATGAAATGAAAAGTTATAAACACTAATTCACCCCCCCCAGTATTTTTCCTAACAATTAGTATCAGAGCAGGTCCCTTTGAAGAAGCTTGATCGTTTAAAGAGAGATCCATCAATATGAGAATTCAAGAGGGGGTATCTTCTATTAAGCCACCTTTGTTTAATGGAACTAACTTTGTATATTAGAAAGTCAAAATGAGAGCATATTTGCAAGCACTAGGAGCTTATGTATAGGAAATTGTTGAAGGTGGATATCAATACCCAAACTCCATTCCCAATATGAGATCAATGCAAAGTTCGTCAATGTTATCTTGGGAAGCTTGGTTGAATCTCAATTTGTGAAAGTCATGCAGTTGAATACAGCAAAAGAAATATGGGATACGTTTGTCCAAAGCTATGAAGGTGACACTAAGGTAAAAAACACTAAACTTCAAATGTTTAGAATTCAGTATGAGACTCTTTGAATGCATGATGATGAAAGTATTGCATGTTTTTTCCTTAGAGTAGACGAGATCGTTAACTCAATAAAAAAAATTGGTGACAAAATAAAGGATTCTACTGTTGTTGAAAATATTTTAAGATCTCTAACCTCAAAGTTCAATTCCAAAGTCTCTGCCATTGAAGAAATGCAGGATTTGAAGAATCTCATTGTTGAACAACTCCATGGGATATTGACAGCTTATGAGATGAGAAAAGGGGGTATATTAGGCATGAGAGAATTATCATTCAAAGCCACAAACAAAGGGAAAGAAAAGAAAGAGCCTAAGGAAATAGATTTATTTCAGATGAATAAAAAATGAATTTTGTGAACAAGCTTCAAGTAGGAACTAGTAGGTTCAAAGGTAAGCTTCATTTTAAATGTTTTGCCTGTGGAAGAGTAGGTCACTATGTCACTAAATGTCCTTATAAAGAAAATCATGAGAAAGGGAAGAATGTTCCAAAGAAGAATGTTAAAAGAAATTTTGATAGCAAGAAAAGTTTTTATACTCATGAAGATAGTGAATATTCTTCCAATAATGAGGATGATGAATTAGATCAGGATTGTCAATTACTTATGGCATTTGAAGAACAATGTGTAGATGAATCTGATGATGTCTTTATGGATGCTCTAGAAGAAATTGATAGACTCGAGGTCATAAACAAGAATAAATAAAAGGAAATTAGTATGTATAAGGAAAACACCCTTGTTGAAGAAATAACTCAGCTAAAGATTTGTCTAGAAGAAGCTAAATTAGTTGAAGAAGCTTTGAAGAAACAAGTCCAAGAAAAATTAACGCAGTGTAAAAGCTTAGAACTAGAAATTGTGGGTCTAAGAAAGTAACTTGAGAAAACAAAGGCTCTAAATCGTAGATTTGGTAAAGGATCTAAAACTTTAGAAGAAATCATTAAAACACAACGTTCTCCTCTAATCAAGACAGGTCTTGGATACAATCCAAATGATGAAACATCAAAACCTATGAAATCTTCTGAAACGGGTAAAAGAAGCTATGTCAATGCGGTAAAAGGAAGCAATCATCAGAATTATAGAACTCAGCAAAAGAATGAAGGATCAAATCTTTCTCATGCAAAACAACCTTTCCATGAACAAAGGGAAAGCTACTCAAGAAGGTATTATACTCCCAAGTATTCTTACTTCAATGGTCAATGCTTCACTTGTCACAACTTTGGTCATAAAGCAGTTCATTGTGTTGCTTATAAAACAATTATGACTAGAGAAGCAAGAAAACAACATAATGCAATCGGGACAAAGAAATCTTCTTATAATGTTTTCTCACCTCTTCAGAATGAAATTGAATGTTCTATTTGCAATAAATTTGGTCATGAATAAACTAAATGCAAAAGCAGGATGAAGTCATCTTATCAACATGAACAAAACACTATACCATCCAAGGTATGGAAAAAGAAAATTACTTCCTCTGAAAATTGTGGTCTAGCATCGTATGCGGGAAATCAAAAGAATCTATGGTACATTGACAACAAATGTTCAAAGCATATGATAGTTGACAGAGATAAGTTTGTTTATTTTAATGAAATCAAGAACGAAAAGAATGTGAATTTTGTTAATAACTCACCTGCTGCTATTAAAGGGAAAGGATCTATGTCTTTTTTTAAAGGTCAAGGCGAAGAATGTATTTTTTGTTGATGGGCTAAGACATAACTTGTTAAGTGTTGGTCAAATGTGTGATCAAGAGCATTAAGTTATTTTCAAATCAAAGAATATTGGATACAGGTAAGATCATAATCAAGGGAACTAGAACTCCAGGAAATATCTATATCCTAGAGGGCAACAAAAAGCACTATTTTTTGAGCAAATCTAAAGAAAGTTGGCTTTGGCACAAAAGGTTGGGGCACCTCAGCTTTTCTCAATTATACAAATCAAGTAGGATGGGAGCAATTCGTGACTTACCCAACATTTCTCCACCTGAAAATAGCATTTGCAAATCATGTCAATTTGGTAAGCAATCTAGAGTTCAGTTTAAAGCTAAAGAATGTACTTCAAGTAAACCCCTTGAACTTGTTCACACTGATTTATGTGGACCTATGAGAAAGAAGTCTCCTCGTGGTGAACAATACTTCATATTATTTATTGATGACTTTACAAGAATGTGTTGGATTGGTTTACTAAAGTATAAAGATGAGGCATTTGAAAAGTTTAAAATATTCAAGGCTTTGGTAGAAAATGAATTGGATCTAAAAATCAAATGTCTTAGATCTGATAGAGGAGGAGAGTTTATATCAGATGAATTTTTCAATTTTTGTGAACAACATGGCATCAAAAGACAGTTTTCCATAGCTAAAACTCCTCAATAATAAAAAGAATGAACGGAACAATTCAACAAATGGCACGTGCCATGCTTGATGAGTCAGGAACACCTCACACCTTCTGGGGAGAAACAATACATACAGTCGTGGATATACTTAACAAGGCTCATGTTTGAGTAAATAGTGATAAACTCCATATGAACTCTGGTATGGTAAGTCTGCAACTGTCAAACACTTTAGAATCTTTGGAAGTAAATGTTTCATAAAGAAAAATGATGATAAGCTTGGAAAGTTTGAATCCAGAGTTGATGAAGGAATCCTCCTTGGATACTCTTCCAGAAGCAAAGGATATAAATGTTACAATAAAAGGCTCCAAAAGATTGTTGAAAGTATAGATGTTGTGATTGATGAAGCATCCACAGGTACCAAAATGGAAGCACAAATAGATTATGAACCTCTCCCTACTCAAACCCAAGAAGTTGTAGGAGAAGAAGAAAGAGAAGCATCAGAATAATGAAATGAAAATAATGGTATGTCAGAAAAGACTCCATCAAGGTACGTTCAAAATATCATCCTAAATCTCAAATTCTAGGTGATAAGGAAGCAGGAATACAAACTAGATGAACTTTTGTTGGAACATCTAGTCACTTAGCCTTACTGTCCATAATTGAACCTCAAAATGTAAATTAAGCAAGCAAAGATGAATGTTGGGTTAAGGCAATGCATGAAGAATTTGATCAAAAAGAGAAGAACCATACATGGGAACTGGTACCAAGGCCTCATGATAAAAATGTAATTGGTACAAAGTGGGTGTTTAAGAACAAACTAAATGGAAATGGAGAAGTAATACGAAACAAAGCAAGACGTGTATGCAAACGCTATGCTCAAAAAGAAGGGATAGACTTTGAAGAGACATTTGTGCCTATAGCTAGACTTGAAGCATAAGAATGTTTCTTGCTTTTTCCAGTTTTCATAACTATAAGGTATATCAAATCGATGTTAAATTTGCATTTTTAAATTGGGTCTAGAAGAAGAAGTTTATGTTGAACAACCTGAAGGATTCATACTAGGCAATGATAAAATTCTTGTTTGCAAACTTTTTAGAGCATTATATGGGTTAAAACAAGCTCCTCGTGCATAGTATTATCGTCTTGACAGGTATCTTCAGCAACAAAGATTCAAAAAGGGATCTACAGATAGCAATTTATATATCAAATTTGATAAAAACAAATTTTTGATAGTAGTAGTTTATGTAGATGACATCATATTTGGAAGCAATGTTGAATCTATGAGTCAAGGATTTGTTTCAGTTATGCAACAGGAATTTGAAATGTCTCTACTTGGTGAGCTAACATACTTTCTTGGTCTTCAAGTTCAACAAACTAAAGATGGTATATTTATTTCTCAAACCAAGTATCTCAAACAGATTATGAAGAAATATGGAATGGAAAACTGCAAACATGTATGCACACCAATGGTAACAAGATGCAATCTCAACCAAAATGATGACTCTCCTACAGTTAATCAACCAGAATACAAATCTATGATTGTCAAATTGGTAGATTGGCAACTTGATCTATCTTACAAGTACAAGACCATACAATATGCATGTAGTTGGCATAGTTGTACATTTTCAAGCAAATCCTAAGGAGACTCATCTCCAAGTAGTCAAGAGGATATTCAAGTATTTGCAAGGCACTCAATATTTTGGTCTATGGTATCCCAAAAACATAGACTTTACACTTCATGCTTACACAAATGCAAATTGGGACCTTGCTTAGTTTCTTGGTTCAATAAGAGAAAGTTCTAATGCTTTATCAACTGTTAAAGTTAAATACGTTGTTGTTGCCTCTTGTTGTACTCAGCTTCTATGGATGATCCAAACATTGCAAGACATTTAAGTCACATGTCCTCAACCTGTACCTATTCTATGTGACACCACTAGTGCCATAAGTATTTCTAAAAATCTTTTCATGCACCCCAAAACGAAGCACGTTCCAATCAAATACCATTTTCTTAGAGAGAAAGCACTTGAACAAAAAGTAAAATTGGAGTATGTTCTTTCAAAAGAACAAGTTGCAGCCCCATCCACGTGATTCTGACAGAAATTAGGAATGATTCTTGCCTCTTCACTCTGCTAATTGTTCTAACATGCATGTCATGTTCAAGGGGAGTTGTGGTTGTAAACACCAGTAGTTTACTTTCTATACGTGGATTGTATGAAAGATAGTCACATGTATACGCGATTTTTGAGCTAGACAATCGTTTATGCCTCTCAGTGATTAAAAAGGAATGGAAGAGATTTAAGGAGAGCTTAATCAGTTATGTTTCCATCAATTATTATTTCCTTTCTGGTTCTGACATTGATTTATTGCACGAGTTAAGGGGGAGCACCTTCTATGCTTATAATAGCTCATTGTTGGCATTATGGCTTCTTGAGCATGATGATGAGTACATATCATTGCTTATGTATGGTTGTCACTGTTGTTACCACTATTGTCATGAGTTATCAATGATGCATGGATGAGGTATACATGTTGCCTAAGTTGCACTTGGAGACGCTGATAATGGTGCCTTGTTCTTAATATTGATATATGTTATGGTCTCTAAATATGTTGATGATCATGTCGATCAGTTCTATGATTTGTTCACTTTGTGCATATATTATTGATGCATGTACATGTTGCATATGGTGTTTGATATCGCTGCTTGAGGATTGTGGCTCTTCCTATATGTGGAGAGTTTGTTAACCTTGAGGACATGAGGTCAAGGGGATGAGTTGATAAATAAAACTTTTTTGTACAATCTTATATTTATGCTATAGTTGATTGGTGATGCTTGGAGACATTACATATTTGGTCACATGTTGATGATATTGGAAAGATTGATGCTACATTGCCATATCTTCATTACTTCTTAATGATAAGGATGTTCTATTAGGGGAATTTTGAAGTCTAACATGGGCCTCCTAAGAAAAATGTACAACCAAAATCAATTTTATAAGGACCAATAGGATTCAAGATGATGTTGTCAACCATGGGGGATGATTCACCATTTTTGGAGTAAAAAAGTAAAAAGATTAAAAAATAATAAAATAATAAAACTACTTTTTCAACTCATATTTTCAACTTATCTCCCTAAGGTTTTAATCAAATTTAGAATGGAAGTACTTGTTGGATGCAAAATTTAATTCCTCATCCAAGGAGTACCCATGTTGCATACTTTCAATGGACCCTGCTACAAAATAAATAAATAAATATAAAAAAAAATACATGAAAAATGTGATTGCGATCACGTTTTTCATGTATTTCTCATTTTTCTTGTAGTAGGATCCATCAAAAGTATGCAACATGAATGCTCTTTGGATGAGGAATCAAATTATGCATCCAATGAGTATTTCCGCTCGAAATTTGAGTAAACCCATAGGGAGATAAGTTGAAAATACGAGTTGGAAAAATAATTTTTTCTTTTTTCCCTCTAAAATATGATGATGTAATCAAATCTTATCTTATTATTTCCACTATTATTTTATAATTTCCTTAGGAGGCCCATTTTAGACCTCAAAACTCCCCTAATGATGTTATCATTATAACATCTATGTTGCTGCTATCAAGTGTTTATGTCGCAGATTTTTATATGGTGCATGGTGGTTGTTGATGACTATCATGTCCTTGCTACCTCATTATTGAGGTTCCTATTTTTTGTTATAAGTGTCATATATGTCTCTTGATGTTAAGGTTAAGAAAAGACCCATGTTGTAATCATTGTAAAATTTCTTCATGTATAGGCTATTGGGATCAAATCATGTATGTAATCCCATTATTTTGGAACATAGATGTAAAATTTGGGTCCAATATGCAAACCCAATATGTTGGGTGATTGATGTAATCATGGGAACATAGAGTCATTGGTGATAAGAAAGGTCATATTTGGTTGAGTCATAAAGCCTTGTACTTTTATCATATATCTTTAAAAGCTCCAACATATGCTCAGGGGGAGCATGGTCAATATGCAGCGTTCATTCAGCGAATCAGACCTACAGTGATCAGCGTTACAAGCGATGTACTTCATTCAGCCTAAATCAACCCTTTTCCCTTGATGCCAAAGGGAGAGAGAAGCTTGGTGTTTCGCAATGTATATGCAAGTTTTCAAGGGTAATGTCCAAACACCAAAGTGGTTGTCATCAAGTCTAAAGGGGAGAATTGTTGGCATTATAGTGTTGTCATTGATAGCAACTTGTTTGATAAAGATGTACTTGATGTCAACATTGATGACTGTGGAACTAATACAGATTCGATAGATGCTCCAAATGATTTGGATAGAGCAATGACAGTTGAGTTACATATGAATGACAAAAGTGAAGCTTTGAGAAAGTATACACGGTTCCCATGAAAAAGAGTCGCATACATACGTAGGTCTTATGAGTAAAAATCGAGTACAGAATCCGAACCATCATGGAAATTAGGATACCAGAGGTCATTACCATGGTATTGGTCCATAGTAATTGGAGCGGCAACAGTCATTTAATCTCGTCAAAAAACATTAACGACATTACCAAAGTATTTACTTAAGGTATTGGCTAAGGCAAAAGTTATATAAGGAGATGGAGATCAAGGTGTTAAGCGTGCAAGCAAATGGTTTATTCATGTGTAAATGGTTTGATGCTTCAGAGAGTCATTTGATTTAAAGAGATTCAGTGATTCAGATTTGTGTTTCAATACTTCAGTTTGGATATTGGTTTGGGTTTATTGTTGGTGTGGATCCAGTATGAAAATTTGATGAAAGGTGGCCTACAAGTTGTTTGATGATTGTTTGACAAGTGGATCCAGTCTGAAACATTCTGAAAAGTGGTCCACAAGGAGTTGAGGGTTGCAGCCTTCCGAAAGGGTGTAGGGGCTCCCTTCCGGTAGGAGCCAGTATACAAGTTCAGGGGGTTGTAGCTCCCTTCCAGTGGGTATTGGAAAACGAGTGGATGTTGTAGCCTCCTGCAGGTGGGTGTCTGCATATTGGTAAGAGTTTGCACCAGTACAAAAATGTAATGAGGATTTTCTTTATATAATAAGAAAGAAGACAGAGACAGCGACAGTGGTGATTTTCTCCCACATTAGGTTTCCACCTAAAATCCTAGTGTTATATGTGTGTTGCTTATATGTTGTGATTTATCTATTCTATACTGCATTATGAATGGTGAATAAATTAATAATGCATTGGTTCAGTTAACTTTATGATGAAAGATATGTCAAATTAAATTACCTGAATATACGTTGTTTGCATTCACAAGAGTCATGTACATACGTTCATTGCATAAAGAACAATAATATGAAATGAAAAGTTATAAACACTGATTCACTGCCCCACCCCTCCTCTCAATATTTTTCCTAACATGTTACTTTTAGGAATTGCATTTGCACGTCCCCTATGTATTGTTTTTAATGTACCTAGCAATGTCTTTGACCTATTTATATTCACTTGTTGAATATTAATAAAATTATCTTATTGCAATAGCACTCCCACCGTGTTGGTCCTTTTACTTGCTAAGGTTCCAACGTTTCAGTTGCTTAGGATGCAGCAAAGAAATAGAAACTAGTAAACTGCAATCATATGCCTGCCTGCTAAATCCAAACATCCATGGTGCCCAGAAGAATGCCATTGATCTATGAACAAACTAAAGCAAGGACATTTCAGTTGCCCGGGATACAGCATAGAATAGACTATCACAATGCCCCAACAAAACAGAAACTGGTAAACTGCAATCATATGCATGCCTGCTAAACTCAAACGTCCATGGTGCATGGCACCTGGCAGAATGACCTTGTTCTATGGACAAACTAAAACCAGGGACACTAAGCATTCTAAATAGAAACAAGATGAGAGACATGCAAGTAGCTAAATAAGGGTTTATCCACTATGTTCAAATATTTGTTGCCAGAAAATTTGTTAACGTGCAGTTAGCAATAGATTATTAGCTTTCTATTTTTGCAGAAAAATAAGATAGCATATCAACTGATAGCTGTCATCTTCTACTTGCTTGAATATGTCTTTTTATTGTTCCTGACAATTTGGTTGGGATAACCAATATGTTCTCTATGTTTATTGCTCAACCCTTCCCATGTCAAACCCAAGTTAAAGCAACCCATTTCAACATATGAGCTATCTGTCCGTAGCATTTTCGCTCTCTAAGGCATGCTCATTAATTGAAATCAGGAAGCAAAAGTTCTCAACCACTGGACTAGCCTTCCTTAAATCCCTATTTACCTGCTGCTCATCTAACTCCCAACATTGCCATTCATCATTTCTATTCCTTCCCTTTTCCCATTCTTATTTTGTATTTACTTTCTATCTCGACTGCCTTCAGTCTGCCTTAGGACTAATATTCTGGTCAAAGCAAAGGGGTATATTAGCTTCAATTTCACTAAGGCATACAACATTAATTGTCTAGTGCTTCAAATTTTATATTGAAGATACATCAGAAAAGTTTACTATTACTTTTAACTTGTTAGCAGGTTGTGGCCATCACTATGTAGCATCAGTTGGATACAGACTCATATACAACATAGGCCCAACTGGCTCTTGTGTACCATGGGAAAGCTTTGTACACCTTGTATGCAATTTACAGACATAGAATCCACCAAAATTAAGACCGATTCAATGATGCAAGTAACAGACTAATTATATATGATACTATATACGGATCTCATTAAGGGAGAAACCATAAAGAGAATAAGCATGCAAATGCCTTTTAAGCTGTCTTTTATTTTGAAAACTTGAACTGTGCACTGGAACTTATTCCTGAACCATCAAATCAACTCAGGACAATTTCACAAATAACCGCACTGCAACTCATATTTCTACATCTTGCACCTGTGCACTAATATGTAAATATAGAATAAAAAAAATCTCAAGACCTACAGATGTCATAAATCCATTATTTAACTCAATCAGCTCACACAAGTACTTTGTCCTGTTCCACTAAAAAGAAATTTGAAGATTCAAAGAAAATAAGAATGTATTGGCTTGATTTAATTTTCAATTTGGAATGGTGTGTCATTGGGAAAATCATTTTGGGCTAAAATGGGCAAATTTTGATGGGAAGCAGCAGGTGGTGATCCTGGCATACTTGTGGTTTCTGCACTTATTTCAATATTGTTCTCACAATGTACCTCAATCTTGGTTTTGACACCTGAACATTCATTGCCAACATCATTTTCACTAAATGCATTCCTTTCAGAGCATGTCCCCTGTTGGCAACTTTCTTTTATGGTCATCATGGAATGATTTTTTTCCATCTCACAAATTTTACGCTCTTGCAATGTTGCACCTTCATTAATAGTAACATTATCAGAAAAATCTGAGATGGAAGTTAAATTAGTGGGGTCATCTGTTAACTCACAAGGACCAATCACTGGACATGAAACAGACTTGGATGCACATAAAGAATTTGATACTCCACCACCCATCTCAACAGCCAGAGGCAACGTAGATGCATCGGGTGATCTTGATGAAGTTTTCTCCATAGAAGCTTGCGCAGCATTTCCTTCTGCAATGAGTGCTGGGGGTACAGGAAAGCTAGAGTCAATTGCCACGGGTTTCAAATGTGCATCTGTTTGGACAGCTGATGCCTCTGAAACAAATGAGGCTTGCGGTTTCAATTTTACTTTAGTTAGACAATGAGCACTGGTTGATGGAAAACAGCTTCCTTGATTTGTCTGGTTTAGGGTTTGCGACTGAGAAATGCCAGTGCTTCCTAAAGCTTGAGTTGCTGGCAAAGTAGATGGTGGCAAGTTAGGTCTAGACATATGGGGAAGTGTTTGACCAGTTGCAGCAGCCTTCCCTGTATGACTCTTTATTTGGGTAGCAGGCAACCTTTGGACACCTGATGCTGTGCCTGAAGAAATAGGTGATGATAAAACTGAGCCACTTCGAATATAACGCACATTTGAGGCCTTTGTATTACCACCGCCAACACCTGACTTAATGATATTTGTTGTACCACAAACAGTCCCTGCCTGAGTACCATGTCCAGATTTCACCAATGAAACTCCTCCATGTCCAATATGAACTGCACTTCCAGATTGTGCGGCTTTAAATAAAGAAGCAGCAGCTGATGCAGGAGCAATTCGTGCTCCAGCCGCAACTGCAGCTGCTTGTACCATTGGATGAGGACCATTCAATGCCCTTGTGCTCCCACGGCTTAATGCTTCACTAGTACCAGGTCGACTAGCTGGAGCATTCCCACATCTCCCAGGACCAGGACTTGTGGCAGGTAAAGATGCGACAGTTTTAGTTGCATGCTTTTTGGTTGTATGTCTAGATTTTGTGGAGGGAAGTGTGGCACTGACATTTGAAGGACCAGTACTCCCACGAACAATGCCTTGTTCATGGACATGCTGAGCTTGATGCAACTGTGATGCAGAGTTGTCTGATATTGTTCCTGTAGTTGACTGAGTGAAAGAGATCCCTGATCCAGTTAAAGCCATTGGCTGTACCAATGAACTGCATGATGTCATCACAGCTGTTGCTCCAGCAGAATTTGCAGTAACTGCATGACATGAATATCGTACTTTCATTTCATACAATATTAAACATGAAAAGTACCTTTATTATTGCCTGCTAATATGCATGAAAAATTCTAAAATATAGAAAGCAGATGCATAAAAGTCTCAAAATCCAAAAACTACAGAACTCAACAGTACCAGCCTTTGTTGGACCGGCAGTTGTAGCTACAGCAACACCTGCTATTGTGCTAATAGCTACTTGAACTGCTTGAGCTGTGGACAGTGTTGCATCTAAAGTAGCAGATAAAGTGCTTAAGTTTCCAAGATTGCCTTGATTTGGAACACCTTGTTTTTTTCTGATTAGTGACCATCTCTGAAAACATAGGAAATGTAGCATAAAACGTGAGGTACTACCAGGAACAACCTTAACAAAATGCAATTCATTAAGCACTAATATGCGGGATGCTAATTATGAAGAAATAAGAAGCCACCCTGCTCAAGTAAAAGCATGTTGAAAATAATACAAACCAGGTAAAATACATGGGTAGATTCTAGAATATTCAAGGCTAGCCTCAAACCTTATCCTACAGCTCACCAGTCAAATAAAACTTGCAACACTGGTAAAACTCTGAAAATGCAAATGTTGAACCATTTGGCTAACATTGAACAAACCACAGATGATATATATTTTCCATAAATGGTCTAGGTTAGTGCAAGATATCAATTATGCATCAAGAAGCCCCCAGAATTACAGTATTTGAGTCACTACAGATCCTATTATTAAAAATCCAAAACACAATATACCAAAGCATCTTGATGTTCATCTGACAGTAGACCAAAGCAGAAAGAGAGTTTTATATCTATTCTCTACCAGGAAAATAAGTGACAATAATCTACCATCTTAGACACCAAAGCTGATGACGTTTTCTGAGATAAACATATATATAACATGTTTTTGAAAGATGTATAATGTTTTAACATGTTTTCAGTCGTGACATATGTTTTGTTCAAATTTGAAGCTGTATTGGTTTTTTATTTGAATATATGAACTTAAAACAAAATTCACTTAATTCTCTTTGTCAAACTATGGCAAATCTTATTAGCGAGTTCTTTCCAAATTTCATTGTTGCCAAATTTGAACATGAACACAAACCAAGTGAATTGGTCTATGAAGTAGCACATCCATTGCCGAATGGTAGACAAAAGTTAATTAGCTCTCTTTGTCAAACTATGACAAATCCTATTGGTGATTTCTTTCCAAATTTCATTGTTGCCAAATTTGAACATGAACACAACCCAGGTGAATTAGTCTATGGAGTAGCACATCCATTGCCAAATGGTAGACAAAAGTTAATGCTTACGTAGCCACACATCTAGTACACAAAATCACCCACACATCAAAGGTATGTAAGTCCTATAAAACGTTTGTTTTCCTCGTCAGAAAAATGACTCCGAGAAATATGAAACATAAGGGTACAAAAGGTTCAGATAAAAGGTGATGAAGAAAGCACTTGTTTGTAGATAAGTGTTTACCTCCTTAAACTGTGGTTTTGAAAATAACCTCAAGTGAAGTCCATGGTTTAGACTGTTAACATCCTTCTTTGTTGGTCCATTAATCATAGCTGCTTAATGTGATCTTTCTCCCTCCGTGCTATTCTATTTATAAGCTGAGAATCCCAGTGAATCTGGATTTTATTCTTCCAGAAGCAAATTACTCTCTTACCCACTACTTTGCTGCAGCATTAAATACTTTATGCATCCTTAATATACATGAAATATTGCATAATATAAAGTTCGTGAATATGAACCATACTCTCCTTTTTAATCCGTCTTTTTCTTCAGAACTTTGTAGGATTTGACTCGCCTGTCTGTCCACAAGTTGCCATCAACAAAGAAAAATCAACCCAACACCCAAGTTCACTTTGACTTGGTGAACCAACAACAGGACCCAGATTAAGTTAATTTACAGAGCTATGTCACTAAGGTTTGAACCTGGGTTATCATCATGGCAATTCCCCATCTCAACCACTAGACCACAGCCCAACTCTACTTGGTAATTTGATATATCAACATCAACAAGTAAATTCGATCAACAAAGCATTCAACTGGCAAGAAACCCAACTCTCATGACGATGACAAGCATTACTTTTAGAGGTTGTAGCAAAAGTTGTGAGTTGTAACTGAAATTCATTCTTCATTGCATAAACATCAACCCCAAAGGAAGCAATGATGATCTTAGAACAGTCTAAACATTTATTATTGGATTTCACAAGTTCTAATGCAGAAACACAGATTCTCGAGACTCCTGAGCTCCTGCCAAAGAGGCTTGAAACATCACTCCCCGTTTCAAAATTGGAAACAGAGGGGATACAATGGGAATACATCTGTGAAACGTTTCAGGGCCATATCAGCGTTTGAAAACAGCATATCAGCTTCTGGAAAAAGGAAATCATCACTTCAAGCCAAAAAGACTGCTTTCGCCCAAAAAATAAACATAAACATTAAAAAGCCCCTCTTTAACTGGTTGATATGCAAACCCTTTGTCACTACACATCTCAATCACCCAAACTTTCAAAAGTGACATGCACGAATTTGACCTCTTTCTCAACATAACCCCACATCTTTTACAGACATGACTATCACAGGTCAGCCACTTGACGGCAATGATAAGAATGCAGATCTCAAGTTTTCTGATACTTACATGTCCACTGAGTATAGACCCCCTGCCACCAGCCGTTGTCATAGTCTAACTTACTTTTGCTGTAACATCCCCATTTTCAGTTTCCCTTGTGATGCGGTTAGGATGTGCTTCCAGGGTTCGTGACAGCCAGGTCACAGGGGTGAGATTACATCATCAAAGGGCCTGGAGGGGTTTTGAAGAGTTTTATGAGATCCGATGGGGTTCGCTTGCTGTATTTCACCATCAAGATCAGTTCCGCACAATTCGTTCATGGTTTTGTTGCATTTCATTGATTCACGTAAAACGGAGTTTTTATCAAGCATGTTTTAATTATAAATGCTAAAGGTGTTATTTGGAGCACATTATTTGGAGAAACACCTTAGCGTAATAGCTCGTTGGAACCGGCATGAAGAGATCTACAGGACATGATGGTGAAAAGTGACTTTCAATGGCTAGAGAAAACATGGAGGTAGGTTAATCATTTTCCGGAATTAAAATTGACTTTAATTAGTCACTTTATTAGAATAAACGAGGGGAAAGTGCTTAAATGGGAAAAAGGCCAAAAGAGGAAAAGCCATTTAAAATAAA
The DNA here is from genome assembly GCA_031772625.1 of Pinus tabuliformis. Classification (NCBI taxonomy): domain Eukaryota; kingdom Viridiplantae; phylum Streptophyta; class Pinopsida; order Pinales; family Pinaceae; genus Pinus; species Pinus tabuliformis. Next base: position 581,489,579 of record CM062819.1, on the reverse strand, counting down.
ATACAAAGAGTCACTTAGATAACTTAAGGGAGAAGCTTCTCGAATAAAATTAAAAGAATAAAGTAAAAATGCTTCTAGAAGAATGTAGAGAGATCCAACAGATCTATAAAATATGGGGGGGGGGGGGGGGGGGGGCGCGCTAGCCTTTTGGACATCGAAATTTATTCATTTGTCTTTGTGAAGATTGGGGAAGTTGTCCTCACGAGTTCCTTGTGTCCAAAACGAAAACCCTTGGGTATTGTTTATCTGAGAATTGGTGAGATTGGACGGAAAGCCATCTCTACCAATCCCTTGATGAATTCACTCAAAATTCACAAGTGCATTTATGGGTTCCAGTTTTAGTTTTAGGAGGCCCAATTCAGTACTATAGCAGATATTTTGGTAGCCATCACCACAACTATTTCTATCGATAATTTGTATGTAATTTGTCCCAATAAATAAATAAAGCTGCATTTGTTGACATTCCTTATATCATTTGTAATTGCAGCATATCTGGGCTTTTCATACTGCAAAATCATATTGTTGTGCTGCTAATTTCATGGTGCAAGTGTGTAATTTTAAAGAACAAAATTTACGGCATAGATTTTTTAATCAAAACTCCGGCAAATTTGTCAAAATTAAATTTCGGGACATTACAGTGGTATCAGAGCTGGTTTTCTTGCCAGCCTGAGGGTTGTTGAAGAATGAACTAGGTTCGGTCTTCATAAATTGTATTTGAGTCTTAATGAAATGTATTTATCAAAGATTCAAAAGAAAGAAAAATAAATTTATTATTATTATTATTATTATGACTTATTAAAGCATGTGTTTCATGCTTGGGTCATCGTGTTTTAGGTCAAAGTCCCCATTGAGGACTTCTAGGGTTTATATTAAATCATTAGAGTCATTGACCATTTAATGAGACCATTCTTGGGCTTTTGAATCATGTAAAAAGAATTATTATTGAGTAAAATAAGTCATTTGTCACCTCCACACCAAGTCAGCCCTTGCCTGATGAAGTCGGCCTACATACGAGAAATTCGACCCACAAGAAGCTATATATAGAAGTGCAGTTTGATCCATTTGCTCATCCACTCAACAAATGCGATATACAAGCAGAAGAAGCAGAAAAAGTGTGAAATTCCAAGAGAAGGAGAATTGCAGAAGAAGGATAAAAGTCGAAGTTTTGAGCTATCTCTGTCTCATTCGTACCAAGTTATTGGGTTACTATTGGGGTCGAAGATTTGTTGTTGGAGAGGTCGAAGTTTCTGCTGCTGCTACTAGGTCGAATTTTCTATTGCTACTAGGTCAAATATTTGTTGATGCATCTAGGTCGAAGTTGTTGTTGGAAGGCTATCATCTGTAAAAGAATGGAAGGGTTGATTTAGTGATTGGAGGAAGTTTGTGTAAGTCAAGGAGTCTTCGATCATCTCGTGAAACTATTGAAGGAAGAATTGCTGACTGGGTTTTCCCCTACATAGGGGTTTTGCCTTGGTTGTCTACCTACATCTAGTGTCTTTGATCTTCATGTTATGATTTTGGTAATTGTTTGATGAACTAAGATAAAAGAAGAACACAAGAAAGTTAATAAGAACATAAGAATATCACAAGTAATTATCAACATAAAGAAAACATTTTTGCCTTTCTGATTTCCAACATGGTATCAGAGCTAAGGTGAAGAAGAAGGAAAAAGGCAGCCTGAAGATCTATTGAAAGGAGAATAAGAAGTTTTAAGAAGTTTGAATAATGGTCATCAAGGAAAAGGATCCTATAAGAAGTCAAGCCTACTATCTTCAAGAACAATGTATGAAGGGAGAAAACAAGTTAGAAGGAGCATCTAATTACAGGGCATGGAAAAAGAGGATAGATCTCATCTTCAAGAAGAATAAAGTCTTGGATCTAGTCAAAGGAAAGATAAAGAAGCCTACAAATGAATCAAGTGATGCAAAAAATGAAAAGTTCAAACAAACAGAGATATTGGTCACAACACTAATGGTGGATGGAATAAAGGATAACCTCATCCCATATATATCCAACATAGATTCCGCTCAAGAGATGTATGAGGCCTTTATCCGAATTATTCACAATCAAGAATCTTGGTCAAATTGCAAGTCTTAAGAATGAACAAAGAACTATGAAGATGACAGGAGGACATTGTGGCATCCTTCTTTGTAAGGATAACTAGAATCAGAGATGAACTCCAAGCAATAGATGAGATAGTACTTGAAAAAGAACTTGTAATCACTACACTTCTAGGATTACCAACATCTTGGAGTGACTTTTCATCAAGTATCAACAGTTGGAAGGAAAATCTAGTATTCGAACAATTATGGAATGCATGTAATCAAGAAGAAGTCAGAATTTCATTAGTAAGCAACAACGTGAATGAAGAGGAGAAAATTTCAAATGCATATTTGTTAAAATTGGCAACTAGGGCCAAACTCCATGTGGGTCATCTTATTAATGGAAGCTGATATTATTCTTGGATCCCACTCATCGAGAGGTGTAGGATTGATCTAAAGATCATCCAATTCCGATAAGTATTCATGGAGATATGAAATATTTGTGTTATGGGACAATTCATCAAGGTCGGCCAACAACCAAATAAACCCCACTTGTGTGCTCAACGTTTTAGTATAAACAGAGGTGGCCTTCAAGTCACTTCAACACACTTGGGATCTCTTGCTCTCTACTTGTATTTGGGTTTTAGTAGGAGGAGAGATCCTCAGGGATGACGCTGCCCTAATCCAGAGGGCAGAAGTCGGAACTGTCGGGAACGACCGGAACTGTCGGGAATAGCCGGAACTGCTGGGAATAGCCGGAATTGCCGGAATTGCCGAGAAATGCCGGAAATGTCGGAAAACGCCGGAACTGCCAGGAAAACCCGAAATTGTCGGAAAAAGTCGGAATTGCCGGGAAAAGTCGGAACTGCCAGAACTGTCAGAACTGCCGAGAAAAGCCGGAACTTCCGGAAATAGCCGAAACTGCCAGGAACAACCGAAACTACCGGAACAGCCGGGAAAGTTGACACAGAGGACAGAAGCCGGAACCGCCGAGAACTGCCAGAACTGCCAGAATTGCTGGGAAAAGTCGAAACTGCTGGAACTGTCGAGAATAGCCGGAATTGCAGGTATTGTCGGGAAAAGACGGAACTGTCGGGAATTGCCGGAATTGTCGGAACTGCCGGGAATAGCCAAAATTGCCGAAACTGCCGAAACAGCCAAAGCATCTATCTCCGAAGGAGAGTAGCATGTCAGGGACAACTAACTAGCATTGGGACAGTTGTATGGTACTTAGCCACAAATACACCAAGCATGCATGTTACAACTAGCATGCAAGGGACAGCTAGCATGCAAAGGACAACAAGCATGCTAGGCACAACAAGCAAGCAAGATGTAGCCAGCACCTAGGTCAGTATGACAACATGGTGCAACAATGGCACATAATTTAGTACAGTGATGGGTATAGTCATGATTAATGAAGCATGATGAGATGCAACATAGTGATGATGGGTGCAGCATGGTGCCGCACGGTGACGTGCAGCATGATGACGAAATGCAGCACAACGATAGGTGAAGGAGTCACCTTGGAGAATCAGTTGAAGCAGTATGTCTTCAACTGATCTCATGTATCATCTTCTTAGAGATGATCTATGCTCTTATCTAGATAAGTCAAAGTGTTGACTTCTGTTGTAAACGTACTATCTCTCTCTCTCTGCTGAACTACTAAAGAACATATAAGAAGAATTGATCAAGGGTTTCCCCACATTGGGGTTTGTCCCTAGCTAGCGCCACATCTTGTGTCCTCTTGTCTTGGCTTGTCTTCTGCGATTTATGTTTATGTTCTATCTGCAATTTACTTTAATGCTAATGCGATTGCTAATCTGGAAAAGATATTGAGCTAACTATGAAAATTGAAATAAATTGCTCTAAGCATAGAACATACCTAAAATTAACATGGTATCGGAGCTGAGGTGAAGACAATGCCCAAGCAAGAGTGAAAGAGAAATCACCGAAGACAGTTGGGAAAGGACAAAAGGATCAGTGGATTCCTCATCCCTCTTCAAATTCACCGAGGGTGAATTCGAAGCAAAGAATATTATCATAATAGCGCAGCAGAAGTTTCTAATGGCCTACCTAAAGATCACTTCATTGGGAAGTCCGAATCTAAGGGTGGAAGGAAAGGCAGATGCCTTGGTTGTAATAAGTTCGGCCATTATGCGAAAGGAGTGTCCGAATGGTAGAGACACATCTCTTGATGAAGATAACAATCATTCCAGGGACATCTTCAATGATCAAAGGAATGAGGGGTAATGCAGGTCATCAAGGAAATGGCCGACTCTTCAAAGAAAGCAAGGAACCCCAGGTATGAAGAATCAAATGTTGTTTTTGATATGATAAAGAAGTGTTATCTTGTATTACCCCTCTCCTTTAGATTCTTTGGGAATCTGACTTATTGATTGTAGTGCTTCAAGGCACTTCATCGGATAGAAAGGTGCACTCTCTAATTTGGTAGAGATGGAAACAATCGTGGGATTATACTTGGAGTCGATGCCACCTACCCGGAAAGGGTGTAGGGAATGTTACCCCTCAATTGAATGAGGGTAACTCGATTCATTTACAGAATCTCTTTTATGTACTTGATCGCAAGAAGAACCTGGTGTCCATTTCAGCAATGGAAGTTAAAGGTTACGAGGTGGCACTCATCAATGGAAAGGTAAGTGTTTGAAAATAGAATTTTCAAAGATGGTTTTGAGTTCAAGGTTGTATCAAATTGCAGGAAGTCCAATGGGGACCATGTCCATTGACGCATAGCACCGGAGGTCTGTGAGTCAGATGGTGACAAGGATGCCTAAATTCAAAAAGAGCATGAAAGTACATGTCTGAGATGTATCGAAGGAAAATCTTACAAGGGGACCATTCCCCTCATGTAGCAGGTCCACAGGTTTGGAACAACTCGAGGGGTTTGAAATTGATGATCAGGAATCTCAGGTATGCAGGTGGAAGAAAGCCCTCTATGGCTTGAAACAAAACTCCCCGGGCATAATATGAGAGGATTGATAGCTGTCAGATGAAGCTAAGATTCACTAAGGGTGAAGCCAATCCAAACTATTGTTTGAAGGTTGTGGATGATAGACCTATCATACCAGCACCTTATGAGGACGACCTATTTCTGACAGGTGCAGACCCTCTCATTTGCAGAAGTAAGAGGGAGTTGGATTCCGGATGAGGAATGATAAACTGCAAGCCTGTGACTACCTCGAGGATCTTAACTTTCAAAAGTTATATGGTAGTGATGTCGGACCAAATTTGGGAACTTTCGCATTGATGTTCTTGGTGAACTTTCGTCCGGATATATGTTTTGCAGTTAGCATGGTGAACTTATATTTGGTTGAGCCTCATTGGATTGGTGCCAAGAATCTTCTGAGATATCTTCGGGGCACAATCTCTAATGGATTGAGATACACTGCCGGAAATATGAAACTGCATGATTATTCGAATGTTGATTGGGTAGGCAGTGTGGAGGATCACTAGAGCACTTCTTAGTGCTGGTTCTCTTTGGATTCTGCTTCGATATCATGGATGAGTAGGAAGCAGAAATCGGTTGCTATAAGCACCGCCGAGACCGAATACATAGCTAGGAGTATGATCTCGTGTGAAGCTGCATGGTTGTAGAAGCTCTTAAGTGAGTTGTTTGTACACATGATGAATACCATTGTGATTCTCTGTGACAACCAGAGGGGGGATTCAATTATTGAGAAATCCCATATTCGATGATTGCTCCAGCAGATAGACATCAGATACTACCTTATCTGGGATATGGTAAGTCGATGAGCGAGGAGGCTCCATCGCATTGAGACTGATATACAGGTTGCAGGCATTTTGTTAAAGCCCTGGGGAAAGGTCAAATTTGTGACTTTCCTGAACGACTTGTAGTCGTTGGGAGACCTTATTATAAGGGTCCTGCATGTTGCATGCATTGAGCTCTGGGAGCTTTGGGGGGTTTATGGTACTTACTGGAGCAACATACGACCACAGGGTGACTCACCCTCCCCTGGTGGTGCGCTATGTACAAGATGACAGGTTCAACCTTCCCTTGTGATACCCCATGGACAATTAGTTCTCCCATGGCAACTTGGAACAGGATGATTAGTTCTCCTGTGGGTCAAGATGATTAGTTCTCCCGTGGCAACTTTGGAACAGGATGATTAGTTCTCCTGTGGGCCGGGATGATTAGTTCTCCCGTGGCAACTATGGAACAGGATGATTAGTTCTCCTGTGGGCCGAGATGATTAGTTCTCCCGCGGCGACTTTGGAACAGGATGATTAGTTCTCTTGTGGGCTGGGATGATTAGTTCTCCCGTGGCAACTGTGAAACAGGATGATTAGTTCTCCTGTGGGCCGGGATGATTAGTTCTCCCGTGGCAACTGTGGGGCAGGATGATTCATTCTGCTGTGGACAGGATGATTAGTTCTCTTGTCGAGGCATCCTACCCATGCAGTCTGGGACTCATGGGAAGTACCTCTCATTTGATCAATGAGCAGGGAAATGGGGTTAGGGACCATAGTAGTACTATCGATGAACGCATCGATGTATCTACCGTACTCCTTATGCTAGGATGACCTCCATTGATCTGGGATCAATGAAACTGATCTAGGATCAGTATGAGTGGTTTGAGACGTTCTCTTGTGATATTGATCTGGGATCAATGAAACTGACTTCGGGCCAGTAAGAGTGATGTGACACACTCTCTTCAGATGAAACTGACTTCGGGTCAGTAAAGAATGGTATGAGACATTCTCGATCAATTCTTCTTCTTCATGGTTCAGCAAAGCAGAGCAGAGCAGTGCAGGGCACTGATGGCAGAGATAGTACAATCGGACATATGGATCAGCAGATGGAGTTCTCCCTAGTTGAGAGGGAGTGTTAAAATTGGCAACTAGGACCAAACTCCATGTGGGTCATCTTATTAATGGAAGTTGATATTTTTCTTGGATCCCTCTCATCGAGAGATGCAAGATTGATCTAAAGATCATCCGATTCCGATAAGTATTCATGGAGATATGAATTTATTTGTGTTATGGGGCAATTCATCAAGGTTGGCCAGCAACCAAATAAACCCCACTTGTGCTCAACGTTTTAGTATAAATAGAGGTGGCCTTCAAGTCATTTCAACACACTTGGGAGCTCTTGCTCTCTACTTGTCTTTGGGTTTTAGTAGGAGGAGAGATCCTAAGGGATAACGCTGCCCTAATCCAGAGGGCAGAAGTCGGAACTGCCGGGAATTGCTGGAAATAGTCGGAACTACCAGAACCGCCGGGAATCGCCGGAATTGCCAGAATTGCCGAGAACCGCCAGAAATGTCGGGAAAAGCCAGAACTGCCAGGAAAACCCGAAACTATCGGAATTTTCGGAACTGCCGGAACTGCCGGGAAAAGCCAGAACTGTCGAAACCAATGTTGCATGAAGCGGGGAGAAACGGGGACGTTTTTTGGAAGCGGGGACGAAACGGGGATGTTTTTTGGAAGCGGGGACGAAACGGGGACATTTTTTGGAAGCAGGGACGAGGAAGTGTCATTTTCCAGAAATCCAGGAAGCGAAGCAACTGCAGAAGCGTCTGCTATATATATATATATATATATATATATATACATACATACATTATATTTTTTTGCATTTATACTCAAAACAGACATCCCAAATACCAAATTAGTTGTAGAAGACATGAAAATATGCATATTTTTGCACAAATCAAGATAGATATAGCATCCATTGTACATTAATGATTAATTATTCGAGCATGAACCATTTAGATGCACAACCATCTAGAATCTAGATTCTTCTCCTCTTGTCTAGCCTTTGCCTCTACCTCGATTGTCTAGGGATATTAGTCAACATTTCCCAATTTTGATCAAACTACCTAATCCAAGACTTAAAATATGGTAGAAAAAGATTAACATGGTTGATCGATGATTTTGACTTGATTGAAAGGTAATTTTTTGCTAAAGGCGTGACAAAGGAGTTCAACAATTAACACCACCAACACTAGGGTACATATAGGGCTTGGTGCTCTTGATTAAATGCTAATCGCATACCTTCATACTTGATATAATCTAATGAAATGCCACAATCCCATTGATCCTGAATTCCTAAAAACTGTTAAGTCTGCTGAATTTTGAATAAGATATGAAATTCTATTTTCTCCATATGAAGTCCAATGAGGCTAGAACCACTCTCAAACATCCTAAGTCATTTCATGGTAACGTTAAAAATTTAAGCAAAAGTGACATTCTACTTTTTTTTTCATTTTCATTCTACTTTTTTTTTCATTTTCATCCTTTTACTTTAAGAATTTAACATTACCATGAGGGAGCATCTGCTATATTTATATTTTTTTTGCTATATATATATATATATATATATAAAATTCGGAAGCTTGACGCTTCATATGGCCGAAGGGCTGTCCGAAACGCGTTTTGGACAGACGCTTCCTGAAATTCCCAGGAAGCGCCGAAACGCGTTTTGGTTTTTCCGAAGCACGTTTAGGGAGGCGCTTCCCCCACGCATCCGTACGGATCGCATTTCAGGGGTTAGATCCGGGGGGGAAGGGGAATGTTCCCTGCAACACTGCCCGAAACAGCCGGGTTAGCTGACGCAGAGGGCAGAAGCCGACACTGCTGGGAAAAGCCAGAACTATTGGGAATAGCCGAAATTGCCAAAACTGTCGGAACTGCCAGGAAAAGCCGAAACTGCCGGAACTACCGGGAATAGCCAGAATTGCTGGAACTGCCGGGAACAGCCGAAATTGCCGAAACTGCCAGAACAGCGACAGCATCTGTCTCCGAAGGAGAGCAGCATGTCAGGGACAACTAACTAACATTGGGACAGTTGTATGGTACTTAGCAGCAAATACACCAAGCATGCAATGTTACAGCTAGCATGCAAAGGACAACAAGCAAGCTAGGGACAACAAGCAAGCAAGATGCAGCCAGCACATAGGTCAGTATGGCAACATGCTGCAGCAATGGCACATAATGCAGTACAGTGATGGATACAGTCATGATTGATGAACCATGATGAGATGCAGCATAGTGATGATGGGTGCAGCATGGTGCAGCCCGGTGAGGTGCAGCATGATGACGAAATGCAGCGCAATGATAGGTGAAGGAGTCACCTTGGAGAATCAATTGAAGCAACATGTCTTCAACTGATCTCATGTATCATCTTCTTAGAGATGATCTATGCTCTTATCTAGATAAGTCAAAGTGTTGACTTCTGTTGTAAATGTACTATCTCTCTCTCTCTTCTAAATTAGTGAAGAACATATAAGATGAATTGATCAAGGGTTTCCCCACATTGGGGTTTGTCGCTGGCTAGTGCCACATCTTGTGTCCTCTTGTCTTGGCTTGTCTTCTGCGATTTATGTTTATGTTCTATCTGCAGCTTACTTTAATGCTAATGTGATTGCTAATCTGGAAAAGATATTGAGCTAACTGTGAAAATTGAAATAAATTGCTCTAATCATAGAACATACCTAAAATTAACAATATTCCACTCATCACAAGAACAAAGGAACCTTCAAAAAGTCTAAAGGGTCTAGAAGGAAGGTAGACCTATCCAAGATAGAATGCAACAATTGTCACAAGATGGGTCACTACAGAAATAATTGTCCCGACAATCCGAGGAATAAAAAGAGAAACAGGGATCAAGCAAATGTTGTCGAAGAAGGATCTCCAAAGAAGAACAAGAACGAAGACTCGGAAAGAAAGGACTTATACTACTAAGTACTTTGATTTTTAAGTACTTATAGGTTTAATATGCTTTGGAAAAACATTTTTGAATTGCTTTGTTAAAGTTATAGGTATCCCTCGAGATTGGATTAAGAGGGAGCCCTCACCATTTTTCCAAAGATAGTATCTTACTCCTTGTATTACATTTTATATTTGGTTTTCCTTTTCCTATCTAAATGTGTTTGTATTAAATGCTAATAACATTTCTTTCATATTTTCCTTGTTTAGAAAAAGCTTGTTGATATACTCAAGGGATATGGAGAAGAGTTTACAAGACAAATCATAATAGAAGTTCTATTGGAATTGATGTCCTATAAGGTTTGTTTAGAAAACAACTCAAAGGTATGTTCTAGATCATAACTTTTGTTCTCTTCGTGATAAAGGTATATTCATTCATTCTAATAAATCTGTTTTACATTAATAACAAGTGTTATGTCTAGGACTTTTGAATCATAAAGATTCTTATTTGGGAGATTAATCATTAAATTGAATCTACCCTCATTAAAATCATCATGTTTGTGGAACCCTAAAAGGTTCTCTGTAAAACCCTAACCTAAGGGTATGTCAATACTAATGTGAAAAACCCTAGTCTACTTAGGGTTACTAATGAAATCTAGAAAATACTATTCTTTTGATGTTTGGGGTTTTGATGGTAATGCCATGTTTGGAGTTTTAGTATTGTTATGGAAACCCTAGTCCTTTAGGGTTGGATGGTAATGTATTCCTAGACCTTGAGGTTTTGGTAAATTAGGGTTTATGAGAAAAACCCTTATAATATCTAGAGTAAGCTCCTAGGAATGAAACCCTAGGTGTATGTTTGTCCGTCTAATCAAAACCCTAGCCTAATCAAGATTGGTATATGTCTAACTTTAAATGTATAAATATGTGTCTTGGGTTTATCTAATATATGTTGTTATGATATGCTTGTGCATGATTATGAAATCCTAGATATGTATATGTGCTAACCTAATTGTTGATGCTCATAGTGTGTAAATTCTAGGGTTTGTAACTAAGTCCTAGTAGAAGTTTGATATTCTAGAATATGGTGATATTGTTTCCATTGTGATGATAAAATCTAGGGTTTACAACAAACCTTAGTAGAAGTCGATCATATTAGATTGTGTTGTGATTGGTTTTATTTGTTAACATCTAAGGTTGAGTGTCTCAAAGATGAAATCTAGGGTTTGCATCAAATCCTAGAAGTCTAACATATAAATTCTGAAAATTGTTAGATGTATTATAGAATTTTACTTGTTTGAATTGCTTCAAGGGTTTGCAATATATTATAAGAAAAGTCTGTCATGTCTCTGAAAGAATTATTAAGACCATAGATAAAATGAGACTGATATCTTGATTGAGTTACTGATGTGATCTAGGGTTCATAACCCGAGCAAGAAGTTGAGGTTTAAAAGTATGTGTCTCTTGATGAGTATGAGCCTAACTAAGTCTAGGTATTTGATGTCAAAAGTCTAATACTTCCATGATTCTGATATAGTTAAGAAGTTCATGCTTCATTATATATATATATATATATATATATATATATATATATATGTATTTGGTTGTACTTGTTGTTTAAGTTATGCAGGTACATAATCTTCAAGATGTTGAAGATATTCATAAATAAAGTTGATTTGATTGATAAGCATGATGAAGGAAGTTATATGAATGATGATGATCAATATGACTTTGATGAAGCCATGAAAGATTCTCCGATGCTATGGAAAAGAAGTTGATCTCCCTAAGTTAAGAGGGAGCCTAGATAAAGGAAAGAAGTATATATCCCAAGTTGAGAGGGAGGGCATATTATAGTCATGATGGATACCTTGAAGAAGAAATTGGAGAATGTATATTGAGGTGTTGTTGAAAGAAGGAAAGCAGGATCTGGTTGTAGAATATGTTGTTGCATGTGAAGTAGGAAAAGAAGTTGTATGATTGAGGAAACTTATGTCAAGATTTGCTTCGGAAGCCTCTAATTCCTACTATGATAAATTGTGAAGCAACATCAAGATATTTGAAGACCTCGAAGGTTTGTGTTTACTTATGTGTAAGGTTGTTACTAACTGGGGTTGTGATTGTTCAGGTAAATCTCTCGAAGTTTTGGAAGCATGCTTGATGTTACCGATCTGTTTGATCGGGAGAGATTTGATGTGTTGAGGCATTGTGTATGCCTAGGAGGACATTTGGCCGGCCTATGTGTTGATGTCTAGTTCCCAAAGTAGGGAGGGTGGTGTTGGTCATAGAGCTCTGACCTTGCATTACGCACCTAGTTCCCTGGGTTGATGGTTAGCAAGTAAGCCTAATGGTACCTAGAGAGGTTGAAAGCTTTAGTCCATCTTAGTCCCACCCAGATAGATTGCCCTGGTCAAGAATCTAGTCTGTGGCACCGTGTGTGCCTAAACTCTTCATGGTTCATGTGTTTTGAGATCTTCCATGTACTTGTATATATATGAATACCTCCCTAGTTAAGAGGGAGTGTTGAAGAATGTAACTAGGTTCGATCTTCATAAATTGTATTTGAGTCTTAATGAAATGTATTTATGAAAAGAAAGAAAAAGAATTTATTATTATTATGACTTATTAAATCATGGGTTTCATGCTTGGGTCATCATGTTTTAGGTCAAAGTCCCCATTGAGGACTTCTAGGTTTTATATTGAGTCATTAGAGTCATTGTCCATTTAATGAAACCCTTCTTGGGCTTTTGAATCATGTAAAAAGAATTATTATTGAGTAAAATAAGTCATTTGTCACCTCCACACCAAGTCGGCCCTTGCCTAATGAAGTCGGCCTTCATAAGAGCAATTCGACCCACAATAAAGCTATATATAGAAGTGCGGATCGATCCATTTTCTCATCCACTCAAAAAGTTCGATATACAAGCAGAAGAAGCAGAAAAAGTGTGAAATTTCAAGAGAAGGAGAATTGCAAGAGAAGGATAAAAGTCGAAGTTTTGTGCTCTCTTTCTTTCATTCGTACGAAGTTACTAGGTTACTGCTTAGGTCGAAGATCTGCTGCTGGAGAGGTCGAAGTTTCTACTGCTGCTACTGGGTCGAAGTTTCTGTTGCTACTAGGTCGAAGATCTACTGCTGCATCTAGGTCGAAGTTGGTGTTGAAAGGCTATCATTTGTAAAAGAACGGAAGGGTTGACTTGGTGATTGGAGGAAGTCTGTGTCTGTTAATTTTAGATAACATTGGTATGTTCTATGCTTAGCACAATTTACTTCAATGTTATTTTAATAGCCCAATGATAATTTTCAAAAATTTCCAGTAGCAATTTCATTAACCATTAATCACATTGACAGTAAATGCAGATAGAACATAAAAACATATGCAGAAGACAAGTCAAGGCAAAAGGACACCAGATTTGGGATGCCAGGGAAAAACCCCAATGTGAGGAAAACCCTTTGATCAAATCTTCTTATTATTATTCAATAGTTCAGCAAAGAGAGAGAGTACAAAAGTCAAATAGACTAGTCCAATACAAAGTCAAATCAGCCCTGTCAAATTATGCAGTCAAACTTCAACCCTAACCAAAAAGTCAATGTTGGTCAAATCAGCAGCAAAACTCCTCCTTTGAAGCTCGGTCAAAGGCAAATCAATTCGACCTCCATCAAGGGTCAAAGTCAACCCAAAACAATCCCTCAAACATTGGTCAAACTCGGTCAAACACCAGGCATCCCTGCAGTCAACGTTGGTGAAACTGTCCCAACCACCTCGATTTCTGTGCCAGAGAATGCAGCCTAGAGAAATCGAAATTCTACCTCCAAAACCATAGTCAAATTCAGTCAATGTTGGTCAACGTTGGTCAAACAATCTGAAATTAGGTTTTGTTTTAGCCCAGAAATTTTGTCCTCCTAGTTGCACGTGTGAGAGAGAGAGAGAGAAGATGCCCAAGTTGTACGAACCAATCTAATGAAGAGAGAGAAGAATGTGTGAGTGAATGATGTCCAAATGAGTTGTGAGGTCTCTTCTATTTATACACTTTGATGTGCATGAAGAAACACATCTATTGGGCTTCTTGAGCCTATATTACGCTGAGGCCAACCTAAACAATTTGTACATGTGAGAGAATAAATTCAAAATCACACTTCTACTTATCTGAATGAGATGATCTTTATATCAAACTTGGGCCTCTCGAAAAGAGGAATCCAATGCAATAATCATTTCCATCATATGAGTTGTCCCAAGGTGGAACTTGGCCCTAGTTACCAATTTTAACAGTGTCTAAGTCAAGGAGCCTTAGATCATCTCGTGAAACTATTGAAGGAAGAATTGTTGATTGGGTTTTCCCCTAGATAAGGGTTTTGCCCTAGTTGTCCGCCTACATCTGGTCTCTTTGATCTTCGTGTTATGATTTTGGTAATTGCTTGATGAACTAAGATAAAAGAACACAAGAAAGTTAATAAGAACATAAGAATATCACAAGTAATTATCAACATAATGAAAATCTTTCTGCTTTTCTGATTTTCCAACAAGGGTTTCTTGTAAATTTGACAGGGAAAATATATCATTTGTTGCAGAGGTCAAATTTGTCATCATGTCAAAAGTTATCATAATTATGAGACCAAGTAATCCCACTTATAGCGGAGCAAAAGGACCAAGTTTATTATTTTGCGGTTGAAGGAGAAACCCTTGATATGAAGATTGAATTTCTGAGTAAGGTTACTATTATAGGAGACCAGATCCTCTACATCAAAAGGAGGTTGTTATCATTAGTTTCATGGAGGTCGAATACAATTGATCCACTAGAAGGCCAAAGTCATATTCTCTTGGGGCCAATTTATATTGATTTCTCAAAGGTCGAATTTGTATCATAAGGGAGGTTGAACTACTCAATCTAAAAGGAGAATGAAATCCATTATCCATGGGGCCAAATTTCACTATTGGATCAAATTCCTTGTTGAGGGTTGAGTCATCTTTCTGAGGCCAAATCCAGGCTAAATTATTTGTTAAGGCTAAGTGCATTCCATGAGACCAAGGTTATCTTGCCAAAGAAACTGAATTATTCATGTCGTCGAATTAATCTTTGGAAGTCGAGTTTTACTTTGTTGGAGACCAATTTCTATTGGTTGTGGTCGAATTAATCTGAGGCTAAGTTTACTTTCGTGGAGGTTAGATTAGTTGGAGGGCTTGTTACCCACCACCTGAGGGTGACACCCCTAGGAGAAATTCTTCTCTTAGATTGTCTTCAGCCAACAGCCAACAGCCCCTTGCAGCCACCAGATAGCTCAATGTGCCACATTTCTTCGCAACCTGATCCAGCCATTATGTGCCCTAGCCCATCTATTATGATCGTATGTTTGAAGGTGGTCTTTCCAACCCCGAAGATATGGCTTTTCATTATGTAATTGTGTATTTTTGCTTGTTTATCATGGACACTTTTGGACATGAATTACTGGAGGGGTTCGGCCAAAAGAATGGGCTTGGTCTGTACACTTGTCCCTTTGTCCAACTTGTTGGTTAGTCTTGTATCTTAGTCACGTGGGATCTCCTCTATTGGCTACTAGCTTTAGGAGTGGCACTACATGGGAAACCTTGATTTTGATTGCATGGTACCATTTCCCGACACCACCTACATCACTTCCCCTCTGCTCATTATAACCCCTTTCCACATATTTCCCATCTAGGCACACATTTTTCCATTGGGTCCACAAGGAGTTAGCCTTCCCCCTCCCCTTGTTCACACTTTGGTCAGGCTTGGAACAATGCCCCGAGGGTTGATGCAACTAAAAAGAAAGTAAAAAGCATAATTTGACGACTCTCAACAGGAAATGTACCAAAAAATGCAAAAGATGGTCGGGACATACAAATTTAGCACGTGGGAAAAAGCCAACATGAGCTCTAGCCCCTATCATCATGGCCACCACTCTGGTTCCTAGCGCCCCTTTATTGGCCCCCTGCATCACTAAGGAACCCATGGTTATGCCAACCCCTGGTAGGCGATGAGTTGTTCAAACTTAAAGGGAGTATTCATTGCTATACCATTCGCATCATGCTCTCATCCCTTGGAGCCCCAAGCATTTATTAATAAAAAATCAATAAAAGGAAAAAGGCATATGAAGAAAGGTGGAAAAACAAAGGTCGGGGTAACTCATGTACCACGATTGCTCCCTCCTACATCTATACACCCAAGTGTGGGCTTTCTTCATCATAGCTACCCTTGTACCATGGCATGTGGCTTGGAGCCTTCCCCTGATGCCCCACTCTGTTCCATCATTATATCACATGACACCTGCCACATGACGGATGTACCATGGACCTATCACTCCCTTAGAGGTTGAAACCACCTAATAGGGTCCTTGATTAACCTCCTTCTTGAACTTGGAGACACTTGTACACTCTAAAGCCCATTATGGAAGGGCATGCCACTATGAAGTGCCCACTTGGTTCCATGATTTGTAAGCTCATTTGCTCAATTACACTAATGATTTTTTGTATTGGAAGGTGAGGAGACGCATTGGATCTTATACAGGATTGCAGGTGGGTCTTCATCTTGGGGTTTGGTCTCCCTATACAAGGTCCAAGCCCTCCAGAGGGTCATATTGGCATTTGTAGGGTGTGTGTTGAGAGCCATGGGCCTCCACTATAGCAAAGAGTAGATAGCCATGCCATGGGATCCTTCAACACCATTCATTGCTTGCTCGTGTCCCACTTATTTGATGATGATGATGCACCTGGACCACCTTGCCCAACCAACTACACACTTGCACCACACACTTGGCAGTTGTTCCAGGGCCCAGATGGCGGTGTGTCTTACCATGGGAGACAAAGGGAGGGTTGCATCATTGTTCTAGCCCTTGCAAATGGGATACATGCTTGTTTGATTCAATTGGAGACCCATGAGGATGATTTTGTGTCCCCGCAGGCACTTGGGGGCACCACAAGTCAATTGCTTGGAGATTAAGGGGCAATCCCCTTCATCACTATTTTTGGAGCCCTTCTATTCATTTCAGCACATGTTGGACTTCATTTGGCATTCCAACGACCCTCCTAGCTACTTGTTTATCATTTCTGCCCACTCGAGAGGGTAATTATTCTTGTTTTAGAGCTATTTGGTTGGCTTGTCACCAAAATTATGTTATTTTGCTCATTATTTTATTATTAGGGGCATCATTAGGCCTAATTTAGCCATTTGAACTTCTTAGAGGAGTATATAACTATAAGAGAGGATCATTTCACCTCTCATCATCACTTGGAGTTGTATCTCTTTGGAGAAAAGAACTCAAACCTACTATTGTTGGACAAATTGGAGATTATTTGATGCATTTTGATGTTTGGATAATTGTTATCTTGTCTTGGAGCTTCATTTTTGCAAGTCTAATGGATGGATATACTTCTTTTGTCATGTAAGTGCTATTTCATGTGAAATTTTTTATGCTTAATGTCTAATGTATGAAACGCTATGTCTTGATTTTACTTGTGCCCTAATATTGATGTGAATTCATGAAACACTTGTGATCTTGGCTCGTTGCATATGTTACTCATCTTGGCAATAAGAAGTGAATGTTCCTAGGGGTGGGTTGTGAAACTTTGACCTTGAAACTCCATTAAATTTGCATATCAAAGTATAAATCCTTGTTGTAACCTTGTAGTTGCTACTCTAGGACATTCGAAGTTGCAACAAGGCTCCTTGGTAGAGCGAAAATCTTAAATCAAATTCACCTTGACTCCATTCTCCACAATTGGCTAGGCACTACTCTCAATCCTTGGTGATCACCCTAAATTCTTCTCCTTTCCGCAAATTTTTTGCCCTAATCCCAGAAGGCCTAGCTAGGGCATCCAACGAATTCCATTTGAGCCATCAATTTGCAGAGCGAGTTGGTGGGGAACTGTGTTCGGGTGTCTCCTACTGGCCCATCCAAATTTGAAGCCAATCCCACAGTTGGTTTGTGAGAACGCCAAGCCCTAGCTCCCAAACTGTTTTGGTCTCGGTCTACTTAGGTTAGCGGCATCTCAAGGGGCATATTGTGCTTGAAAACTCAAAGAAAGTTCACCAGTTATTGATCCCTTTTCTTGCCCTTACTTGACCTTGGCATTTGATTGAAGATCACCCTAAACCCTAGGTCTTGTTTGGGTATCCTTGGTCTCTTTGTGGTCCCATTCCTTATATGACAAAATATCTTACAAAGCTACAACAGAGATCATTCTCCTTTCCTTGGGAAGGTTTGGTCTAGACATAACCATCATATTGATCCATCATTACCTAGGTCTAATCCTCCCTTGAGCCTCTCTTAGAGAGCCCCACACTTTGCTTCTAAAGCAAGCAAATCCTATTATTTGAATCTCTCCTGTGAATGGGCCTTAGAAATTACTATATATCATATCATTGACTTATCCTTCCTTGTGATTTCCTTATACCGGGACTCCTCCTATCGGTGAAAGTCCGTAAAGAGCAGGGGACATCGACTGAGGTGACAGTGGTCCTACTCCCACTATTGCCACTTGGTCTAGTAGTTGCCCCTTTGGAACCCCTCCTAGGACCCTTGCTAGATTGAATGATAACAAGGCCAAACCCTTCTTATGACCAAATTAATTTTAAGGGAGGTCGAGTAGTTCAAAAGGGGGAGTCGAATTAAAGCAGGCCGAACTCATTGAGATATTGAGGCTTGATTCAATTATTAAAGGAAACCGACTCTGAAATGTCATAATCAAAAGGGCCTGAATTGCTGGAGGAGAAGCTTGAAATTCTTGTCTTCGAGGACCGAGTCTGTATCTCCAAGTGACCAAGTTGTCATTTTCCAAAAAGGATGCCAAATTTACAATCCTTTCATTCTCTATAGGGCCGAGATCATATCTCCTTGAGGGTCGATTTATGTGCAAGCATTATTTC
The DNA here is from genome assembly GCA_031772625.1 of Pinus tabuliformis. Classification (NCBI taxonomy): domain Eukaryota; kingdom Viridiplantae; phylum Streptophyta; class Pinopsida; order Pinales; family Pinaceae; genus Pinus; species Pinus tabuliformis. Next base: position 581,470,978 of record CM062819.1, on the reverse strand, counting down.
ATCAGCCTTACTTTTCTTGAGGGCCAAATCAATGTTCCTAAAGAGGCCAAATTGAATAGCCAAAAAGAAGGCTGAAATTATCTTCGAGGATCGAATTGTATTGGAGGTTGATACCCTCCTTCGTGGGGTCACATTATACTTCTTGTGGTCTGATTCATTGTTCTTCAGGAGGGTCGAATTCTTCCATTAAGGAGGCCGAGATAAATTGCCAAGGGAGATCTTTGGCAAGCACTGATTCTTTGCAGAAAGCTAAATTCCTTGATGACATCTATTTGCTAAAGGACTGAATTCACTCCATTACAAGGGTCAAATTCATGGTATAGAGGGGGTCAAATTTCCTGTGTCAAATCAATGATTATCCATTACTACATGCAGGCCGAATTAATCACTCAGTGGGGACAAGCTGCCTCAATTTCTAGTGGAGCAATTTCATTATCACAGGAGATCAAGTTGTCGTTGTCAGAAATCCCAATCATTCCTCCAAATGGACTATGTTGCCCAATCGAATTTACTATAGCAGAGGGCAGTATTGTTGGGCAGATCTTTAGTTTTCAATTGATATGATATATTGCATTTGTACTCGTCAACCAAGTTAGTAAAAGTTTGTTTGTGCCCCCGAATGTCTATTTCCACTATTAATGTTATTGCTTGTTTGCAAAGGGTTCGAAGAAATGATAGTTTGCAAGATGTTTGATGAAATGTGTCAAAGAAATTTTTGATTTTGGCCTACTCTAGCAAGGTACATTATAGTTAAGATTTGTTATTCATCATCAGTATCCTAAGGGCCGATATGCCTCTATGTTGGGCCAAAATTCAATGAGGAAATCAATACTGATTTGGGGCCAAGTTTTCACAGTTTGAAGGAGCCAAATGTCGGTGCAAGAAAACCAGCATAGGCTATTGCCACAGGGAGGCCGAATTTATTGTTCCAAAATGGCAGAGTTATCCCACTTTGCTGAGGTGCGAGTATATTGTCAAGGAGGACGAGTCTGCTACTATTTTGTGGTCCAGATCATTGTCTAGTTTCGTTGTAGCAAAGGTTGTACCGCTAAGATATATTCAATTTCCGAAGAAGGATATTTTCCATGCCAAAGAGGAATTTCAGGTTCACAATTTGATGCATGTATTTTTCCATCAAGTCAATAAGATCTATGATTATGCCCTTCAAATATATAATCTATCAGTGTTTATTACCTTGCTCCTAAAGTATTCGAAGAAATGTTTATTAATGAAATGTTTGATGAAATTCGTCAAAGAAAAGCATATTTTAGCAGTAGTACATTTTAGTAGAATGCCAAAGACAAGTTCCATGGGGGGTCGAGATCTTCTTCCTCACAGGCCAAGTTGCTCCAGCGATTTGCCAAAGAAGTATTCAGGTTCGCCAATTGAAATTGGTATGTGTTGAAATTGGCAACTAGGGCCAAACTCCATGTGGGTCATCTTATTAATGACCGCTGATATTTTTCTTGGATCCCTCTCATTGAGAGGTGTAGGATTGATCTAAAGATCATCCGATTCCGATAAGTATTCAAGGAGATATGGATTTATTAGTGTTATGGGACAATTCGTCAAGGTCGGCCAGCAACCAAATAAACCCCACTTGTGCTAAACGTTTTAGTATAAATAGAGGTGGACTTCAAGTCATTTCGCACTCATCTCTTATGATCTCACTCTCCACTTGTTTGGGTTTCTGGTGGAAGGGGAGGTCTAGAGGACATGCCTTCTACGCAGCGGCGTAGCCCTAATGAAGAAGTCTTGGATGTGCCCTAGCCGCAGTCAAGAAGGGTAGTGAAGTGTAAGCCCTCAACGCAACCAACGAAAGTCTCCCTAGTCTAAGGGAGCTTAAACGCAAATCTAAGGAATCCTAGAGGGAGCCCTAGCTGCAATAAAAGAGGCCTTCACACAGCTGAACGTAAAGCCCTCATATGCCGTGCCAAATGCCCTAGCCGTAGGTCATGAAGGGACCCTATTTTTGATCCAAAATGGATTTTGGATAGACTCCTAAGTCTAAGTGTTCCTCCCAGAGGAAAATGAAAGTCCAAGGAAGTTCTTGGACATAGCCCCATTTCAAAGATCTTTTCATTCTGAATCTACTGCAACTTGAATGGGCAAAAATGGACTTAGGATGCCGAAGTTATCGCAGAAAGAAGATGCCCTTTGTTCTTTGGAAAAAGAGGCAAAATCCCCTAAAAATCGCAAAAAACCCTTATAAAGGGAAATCGCATCGGAGAAGGGTCAAAAAGGCGGACTTAAGCGGAAAGGGAAGAAACCCCCGATTGTCGATCCCCAACATATCGAGTCGGAGGCAAGCACATGCACATAACCTAAGGCAAGGACCCCGAGCCGATGCGATATTGCAATCGCTGATATCGGCGATGCCACGAGGCAAAGGACGGACCCCCGGGCCGATGCGACTTGCAATTGCGATATATCACATTGCAACGTCGCATCGCAGCGATATCAAGGGGCGATAACATGCCGGACCCGACAGATTTATAAGCACGACTTTATAACATTTGAGTTCCACCATAAAGGGACTTTCCTGTGTAAAAGCGCTTTTCAGTGTAAAAACCGAAATACAAAGGAAAGCGATAAAAACGAACCTAAAAGGAATTTTAGAAGCAGCCCTATATTATTTGAGTTCCGTAAAGGCAAATTTCGGGTGGGCCTCGGGCGGAAAGCGATATTGGGCTAGCTCCACCCGCTTCCACACACTGGTCAACATGTGGCTAGCGAAGGAGAGAGGAAAACCGCCTTTTCGGGCAGGTAACCCCTATACTCCTAAGCCGCCCGAAATTGGATATCGACCCTCGATCGGAGATCCCGTAGATCGACGGTGGGGATTGCGATAGCGGCCCAGGGCGGACGCGATGTGATATTAGGGGCGATTACAATATATTTTCAAGTCCGATAAAAAGGATTTTGTCGAGTTTTTCAGTGTTTTCCCGTATATTTGGGATTTTACCCAAAACACTAATGCGATGCGATATACTGCCTAATGGCATACCGATAGGGATTTAGGGGCGATTGAATGGGATTTCAAGTCCGAAAGTCCCACCCGATAGTGTATTTTTCCAAAAAACTATGTAATGGATTTTTCTCAGTTTTCGATTTTTGCCTATGAAACGGCCTCGATTCCTTCTGTAACCACTCCTGATCATCATGCCACGTTGAAGCAGGCGTTTTTACAGGCAATGATGCATTTTGCAGCCACGGAGCCGCAAAGCCAGAGGGCTAGTCTAACCGACAGGGAGCAAAAGAGCCGTAGAGGGATAATGAATCGCAGAGAAACGGCCAGGGAAGCCAAAAAGCCAGAAAAGTACCTCAAAGGAGGCAAAGAGCTGAATTGAGAGGGGCAGAAGCAAAAAGAGGCCGAGGGAGCAAAAAGTGAATGCGCAGAGCAGCCGAGGGAGTCACTTGGAGGTCAAGTGAAAAGCTAGAGAGCTATAAGTTGCAGAGAGCCGAAGAGCCAGAGCCAGAGCCAAAGCGAAAGAGCCAGAGCTAGAGCCAAGAGCCAGAGCCGAGAGCCTGAGAGCCAGAGCCAGAGCCGAGAGCCAGAGCCAGAGCCGAGAGCTTCAAGAGCCAGGGATAAAATGGTGTCTAAACCCATTGTTTCTGTGTAAAACAGTGGAGTTGAGCCAAGAGCTTATAAAAAGGACTTTGCCATAATCCCAGAGGGACCAGTTGAGTTGACTAGAGCTCACGGAGACGTAGCCCAAGAGTTTTGGGTGAACTCCTATTAAAATTGTTGTCTTATGTGTTTGTTTTACTGCTGCATTATTTACTGTTATATGTATTTATATATCAGTTTAAGCACATCAACTTACAGCACATAAACAGTTCTAAAACAGTCAAAAATAAACATAAGCATACACCTATATTTTCAAGCACTTATTAATTCCGCATTGGTTAATCATAAAGACTTGGGAATAATTTAAGTTTTGGAAGTGGGAGAGGTTCTTGTAAGTTAGACAAGAAGCCTAAGTGCCCCATTTTCAGATCAAATTTGTTGTCTCGAGAGACCTTCAAACACAGCAAGAAGAGAACCTTGATCTGGTGTCTATGGAGCTCCCAATCTGCAATCATTAAAGGTTCTAATATACTGTCATAATGAAGAATCTAGGAGAAGAGTCCTATACGCTGGAAGTGCAGCAAGGAGATCTAGACACAGGTAAAAGGGAGATGTATTACGCTATCATAAGGAAGCCCTCAAATAGTGAGGAAGAAATCTAAACGCAGGGCTAAAGGGAGATGCCCTAACTGTTGTTTCAAAGCACAGTCATAAGCCCTAAACGCTGTCAAGAAGAGGTGACCTTAATACGCAGTGAAGGGTGATAAAGAAGCCCTTGTTCGCTATAATAAGGTGTCCTAAAATACGCTATCATTACAGGCCTCAATCCGCAATTGAGGATGATTGTTCTAGGAAGCCCTGACTTGTTGTTTCACAGCTAGAGGAAGATCTACAGCTAACCAGGAAAATATATTGAGCTAGCTGTGAAAATTGAAATAAATTGCTCTAGCATAGAGCATACCTAAGATTAACATGGTATCAGAGGTGAGGTGAAGACAAATCCCAAGCAAGAATGAAAGAGCAATCACCGAAGACAGTTGGGAAAGGACAAAAGGATCAATGGATTCCTCATCCCTCTTCTAATTCACCCAGGGTGAAGTTGAAGCAAAGAATATTATCAGAATGGCGCAGCGGAAGTTTGTGATGGCCTGCCTGAAGATCACTTCTATGGGTAGTCCGGATCTAAGTGTGGAAGGAAAGGCAGATGCCTTGATTGAAATAAGTTCAGCCATTATGCGAAGGAGTGTCTGACTGGCAGGGACACATCACTTGATGATGATAACAATCATTCCAGGGACATCTTCAATGATCATAGGAATGACAAGTAATGCAGGTCATCAAGGACACAACCGACTCTTCAGAGAAAGCAAGGAGCCCCAGGTACGAATAAAGCAAGGAAGTCTTGGACGTGCCCTAGCCGCAGTCAAGAAGGGCAGTGAAGTGTAAGCCCTCAATGCAAACAAGGAAAGGCTCCCTAGTCTAAGGGAGCTTCAACGCAAATCTAAGGAATCCTAGAGGGAGCCCTAGATGTAGTAAAAGAGGCCTTCACATAGCTGAAGGTAAAGCCCTCATATGCTGTCCCAAATGCCCTAGTCGCAGGTCATGAAGGGACCCTAATTTGCTGTCTCAAGAGACCCTCAAACGCAGCAAGAAGAGAACCTTGATTTGGTGTCTATGGAGCTCCCAATCCGCAATCATTAAAGGTTCTAATACGTTGTCATAATGAAGACTCTAGGAGGAGTTCTATACGCTGGAAGCGCAGCAAGGAGATCTGGCTGCAGGCAAAAGGGAGATGTATTGCGCTATCATAAGGAAGCCCTCAAACAGTTAGGAAGAAATCTAAACGGCTAAAGGGAGATGCCCTAACTGTTGTTTCAAAGCACAGTCATAAGCCCTAAACGTTGTCAAGGAGAGGTGACCTTAATACGCAGTGAAGGGTGATAAAAAGCCTTTGTTCAATGTAATAAGGTATCCTAAAATACGTTATCATTACAGGCCTCAATCCGCAATTGAGGATGACTGTTCTAGGAAGCCTTGACTTGTTGTTTCACAGCTAGAGGATGATCCGCAGCTTTAGGAGGATGGTCATAGGAAATACTAACAGTTGGTTGTTGTCCAGAAAGAAGCCTTACACAGTCACCTAGTTGTTGTTGTTGTAGGTGACAACAGGGCCATGTTTGGGTATGATATGCTAGGCAAAAGTATCCAATGAGGAGGAACTATGAGGCTGCTGCTTGAAGGCTGATTGGATCACTGTATAAAGGGACAAGGTTAGAGTCAACTGCTGGGCTAGGCCGCAGGCCATAGCCAGCAGTTGGAGGCCTCCTTAAGTGTTGTGTTCAGACCCTATAAGGCAGGGTATCGTTGGAGCAAATATGTGCAGGCAAGATGCAATCAATAGATGGACTGTGGGGTTGATTTAGAATGTTGTAGCTCACAGTGTCTGTGCTCTATATAATGTCCAGGTCTGCTATGAAATGCTTCAGTCCTTTCAGCTTACACAAGTTGCCAGATGGGCAAACTTAACATGATCAGTGAAGCGGCAAAGGAGGAAGAGAATTGTATAAGGAAAGCTTCAGTATTCTGGGCAATTGGTTGAGCTGCTCTAGGCCTATCATCTGCTGCATTGTGTTATCTTAATGGTGAAGATCTCTGATGTCTGATCTCTTATCTTGGCAAGTCAAAGTGTTGACTTCTGATGTATATGTACTATCTCTCTTTGCTAAACTATTGAAGAACATATAAGAAGAATTGATCAAGGGTTTCCCCACATTGGGGTTTGTCCCTGGATAGTGCCACATCTTGTGTCCTCTTGTCTTCGCTTCTTTTCTGCGATTTATATTTATGTTCTATCTGCAGTTTACTTTAATGTTGATGCGATTGCTAATCTGGAAAAGATATTGAGCTAGCTGTGAAAATTGAAATAAATTGCTCTAGCATAGAACCTACCTAAAATTAATAGTATATGATCAAATTCTTGTCTTTCTTATAAGAGATGAGTTTATCAAGAGCATTTTGTTGCTGTTATAAGGGTTTGATAGTAAACAGTTGGTTTATATTTGAGTGCATATTTTGTCAAGTATTGTCATGGCCTTTATATTATTGTCTTGTGCTTCACATTGTTGAGCATGTATTTGTCATAGAAACTAGTCTTCTTGTTTCGCTTCACAAACATCTGGCCTGCACTTTGTCTAGTTCCCGAAGTAGGAGAGGTGGCGTTGGTCATTGAGCTCTAACACGCACCTGGATCTGTGGGTTGATGGTTAGCAAGAAAGTCTGATGGTACCTAGAGAGGCTGAAAGTTTGAGTCCATCTTAGTCCCACTTGGATAGATTGCCCTAGTCAAGAATATAGTCCATGGCATTACGATGCCTAAAATTCTTCATAGTTCATATAGTTGAGATCTTCATTGTACTTGTATATGATGAATACCTCCCTAGTTAAGAGGGAGTGTTGGAAAATGTAAGTAGGTTCGGTCTTCATTAACGTATTTGAGTCATCATGTAATGTACTTGTCAAAAGAATAAAGAAAAGAATTATTATTATTATTATTATGACTTATTAAAGCATGGGTTTCATGCTTGGGTCATCATGTTTTAGGTCAAAATCCCCGTTGAGGATTTCTAGGATTTATTCTAAGTTAATAGAGTCATTGTACTTTAAAGAGACCCTTCTTGGGCTTTTGAATCATGTAAAAAGGTTAAGTATTGAGTCAAAAATGAGTTATGTTACCTCCACACCAAGTCGGCCTTAAGATGATCAAGTCAGCCTCAAGGAAGGCTATTCGACCTCACCTAAAGGCTATAAATGAAGCAAATCGAATTCGTTTGGAGGAAATCAACTCAAGCAAGTTAGATATCTCTTTGAAGCTGGGAAAAAGTGCGAAGTGAAGGAAGAAGGCAAAAGGAGTGCAAGTTTGGTCTAGGAGAAGGAAGGAAGGGAAATCGAAGTTTTGGTGCATCTCTCTCTCTCTCTCTCTCTCTCTCTCTCTCTCTCATGCCCTAGTTTGGAAGATCCTTATGGAAACATGGCATGAAGAAGGCAGCATGGCATGAAGGAAGGCCATATATGGAACTAATAGAACACTTTCCGATGAAATAAATAATGACATGATTGACTCATGGATGAAAGTGATGGATGGTCTGTGCCCTACGAAGAAGTCCCAAAAACACGAAAACTCCCGAAAAGAGAAAAGAACTTCATGACATCATGAGGATGAGTTATTCAAGGAGTTGGTTGTCCCATCATCTCCACCTAAAGAGTTGTTGTAGGTCCCTAATTAAGAGGGAGCCTAGAAACAAAGTTCTAACTTGGTAAAAACATGGAAGCAAATTCCATAGCCAAGAGGGAGCTTAGGTACATTCCTTCTGTAAAAATGAGTACATTCCTTCATTGGAATAGATACATCCTCCTTAATTAAGAGGGATAGATAGACACATCATTCTTGTCTTCACTTGGGAAGACAAAATGGAGGAATGGGTAAACATTTGGCATCTGATACTCTTTGAGGATGAGTTAGGGCATCCAAGATAAGAGTAGTCATAAAGGACCAATATTCTTTGAGGGTTGGGAATCCAAGATAAGAATAGTCCTGGTAGAACACAGCGTGAGAACCCGGGTGGGGTTTGTTTCGAGAGAAACAATGATGAGGGTGTCTATACATCATTGGTCTCGCCAGCATTGTGCTCTGATCTTGTGGAGAGATACAGTGGTTGGTCAAGGCCTTACTATGTGACAATGTTGGATGATATGACACTATACAGATGGGTTACCAATCTGACTCTTCTTATGAGAATTCTTCAAATTGAGAATGTTCAGGTACCGTGTATGAATTATGAATACCTCCCTAGTTAAGAGGGAGTGTTGAAAAGTGTAACTAGGTTCGGTCTTCATAATGACATGTGTAATTGTGATTTTATGTAATTGAATTAAAGAAGAAAAATAAAATTATTTTTTGTAATGCTTGTCTCATGGGTTTCATGAGAAAGGAATTTTATTTTAGTTATGGTTCCCATTGTGAGCCCTTAGGATTAGTCATAAAGTCAAATTGAGTCAATGTCATGTATGAAGGACCCTTCTTGGGCATGTTACATTTATATATGAGTCAATGAAAGAGTAAAAAGGCCCTCCAAGACAAAGCTAAAGCTCCTCCAAGAAGTCGGCCTCAAGATGGAATATTGAACCTACACCAAATGGCATGTTGGCCTATGGGCAAGGAGAAGTCGGCTTATTTCATGGGCAACCACTATAAATAGGCAACTCGGCCTCCATTTGAGCACAAGGAATTCAGTAAAGGTCTGAAGCAAGGAAGAAGTGTGAGAATCATCAAGAGAGAAATCTAACCATCAAGCGAAGGAGAAGAGAAGAAAATCGAGTCAATTTTAGATCTGTTTTAGGGCTAATCTCTTCCACACGTGCGAGATTTCAGAACTGTTTATTGCAAAAAGGGTCAGTGTACTACATTCATAGTGAGAGGACAATTTTGGGAGAAAAACAAAGTGATTCTCAAGCCGAGTTGAAGGAGAGAAGGTCTCCATTTAGAGCGAAGGAAATCAAGGTGTTTCTCTCTCTCTCATACCTCAGCTAGGGTTTATGAATTAGGGTCGAAAGTTGCAGCTCAGTCTCAAGGGACTGAAATTCTAAAGGATAACCGACAAGGAGGAAGAAGCAACAGATTTGACCATTGTTAACTCAAGGAAGAGAAGGAAGCTTTGTGACTTGGCCTTGGAGAGGCAAATAGGTCAAGGGTCTTGGTCCTGGTATTCGTCAATTGAAGTCTCTATAAGAAGAATTTGTTTGGGTTTTCCTCTCAAGTGGGAGAGGTTTTGGCCCTGTTTGATCGCCTACATTCTATGTCTCTTGTCTCTTTATTGTTTATGCATTTGTAGTTGTTTGATGAAGAAGAACACAATAATAATCTAAGTAAAGTAAAGATCCTAATCTAAAGAAGTAAAATGCATTAACAAGCAGTTATCATCAAAGAGAAATCACCTAATTACTATGCCCTAGATTTCTCAATAACTCGTTCTTTGAGGCTGGCATTATGGTGACTCGCATTGTGATGGCTTGCTTCCTTAACTTGGAGATTTGCATCTATATAGTGATATTGCTCATTATAGAAACTCGCTCTTGATTATAGTGGCAACTTTTTTATTCTATAGTGGCTCGCTTCATTAACTCTGTAGTTCAAATTTACTCTTCTTTGAGCCACGTGTTATGGTTCACATTAATTCGTTGTGGGTTCGAATTCAAGTTATTCATTACATCTCTGTGGTGGCTCTGATTTTGTAAAAGCTTGCAATCCCTATGTCTCTATGTCTATCTCTATGGCCCAGTAGTTCGCATACCTATAATAACAGTGAAAACATAATCATAATGGATTGCACAACAATAACTTTGAGGAAAGTAGCTTTTGTTGAACTGTCTCTTTTGCGGAAAATTGAAAATTTTGTGGCTACGTCATGTGATTGTACATGTTCTGTGATCTGTAACTATGTGATATGTGCAAAATATGGGATGCCATTGTGATCTGGAGTTGGAAAATGTATCGAGCTTCTTATCCATGTGAATATGTTTGAGACACTTGGAGAAGGCAAATCAAAGTATCTTGTTAATTCTCAATAAATCTTTGTGATCACACAAATCTATGGAAACATGCCTATATAATGGCACCCATGTGAATTTCATATGAATTGAGCATTGTGATTATGTATTATGGCACCTATTTTCTCTAAAGGTTTTGGATCATAAATCACGCTTGAAGCGTATGAAAATAAAAAGGGTTCAAAGTTTGTATCAAAGGAAATCTTCAGGGAGGGTTAAAAGTTGCTAGTCATATGGATAAATAGATGACCTTAAAGCCAACCTAATTAAGTCCAAAATATCGTAACCATATTATCTATTTTTTTAAAGCAATACTTCTCTATCTGATTAATGATCAATCTAGTTGCAAATTGAAAGAATCGAAGCCAGGTTGGAAACTTTAAAAGATGACTCTTGTCCCTCGTGATAAGTATTGGTATGTATAATGGAAACTTTGCTATTGCATTGTGAGTATGGTAAAGGGTTCCTTGATTTGTTACAGGTAGTCTTAATCATTGGGAAATATCGCTTTCATCATTTGCTGAGCAAGACAGTTATATCTTGACCCTGAAATCTGATCTTTATTGAAAGATGGAGTCTTGATGAATCTTGGGTTTAGAAGGATTTTAAAAAACTCTAGCTAGAAGTAATATTATGTTGATGATTAGAATGAAAAATGGTGAGGTTACGACATGAAACCAATATGAAATTGAATACAAAAATGAATGGGATGTTGATAATGATGAAAATCATTAGGGTCTGATAACTTTATTTAGGCGTTGGAAATGAAGCCCTAGGCCTGTGAATTAATTGCTTCGGCTTAAAAGGTAACCCTTGCTCCTAGAATTTTTTGACATCTTGATAAGGTTGATGTGCAGGTTGGATTCAAGAAGGCTAAAAGATTAAGAGGGAGTTGTCATGTTTTCAAAAGATAAGTATATTGTATTTCTTTTATCATCACTAATGATGTGTAATTCTTGATGATAATGTAGGCAAGGTCAACTTCTCAATGATGATATGGATGATGAGCTCCTTGATGACGTGCACTTCTTAATCTTGATAATGTGAACTTCTTAATGATGATTTGAACTCCTTGATAATGTGAACTTAATACTGTTGAACTATTTGATGTTCTTAATGATATGGATTTCTTGATGATGATGTGATTTTCTTGAGGATGATATGGACTCCTTAATGATGTGGATTCCTTGATAATGTGGGCTCCTTGATAATAATGTGAACGAGATCAAACTCCTTGATCATGTGAATGAGGATATCTCATTAATGACGTGGACTCATTGATGACATTGATGATGATGATGATAATGATGATGTGGACTCGTTTATGATGTTGATGATGTTGATAATGATGCTATGGATGTAATGATGATGATAAAGTAGACTCCTTGACGTTCTTGATGATGTGGTCTCTTTGACGACGTGGACTCTATCATGATGCTAATAATGTAGACTCAAATGATGTGGACACGTTGTTGATGATGTGGACTTGTTGATGATGTAGATGATGTGAACTCATTGATGATGAACTCTTTGACGTTGCGAACACCTTGATGTGAACTCCTTGATGATGGTATGAACGAAGTCAACTCCTTAATGATGTGAACAAGGTTGACTAGATCTGAGAAGGCTAAGATCAAGAGGGAGTTGACACACTCTCATAAGATAAGTATTATCTTGATTAATTCTATTGATTATTTCATTATGAATTGTTGGCTTGCTTGGTTGTTCCCATTCTTCCATAGCCTCCTCGTGAGGATTGCAGGTACATAATGAAGACTGCCAAGGTGTGGCAAATCGTTGAAAATCATGGAAGAACAATGTGACAAAAAGACTCGTGATAGGCTCTGTACTCAGTGGGAGCAAACAAGATCAGCCTAATTGAAGCACGTTTCTATTAAAGTGGCTAGAAGTTTTGAAGATTGATGTTGATCTAGATACGCTAAATATGAGCCTGTGACTTTTTTGCTATGTAGATGACTTTTGTGTAAGAGGGAACTGCTTTTGAGGCATGAACCTGGTGATATCCTTGGCACAATGGACTACAGGTCCATCAACATCTCCCTGATGAATGATTTAAAGAAGTTGCAAGACTCTGATATTGACTTATACTTTGATTGGTTTGTTGATCTATCTAATGATGTTTGTCTTCGTTGAAGCCTATTTATTATCTGTTGGATTCTACTATGGCTACTAATGCCTGCTTTTGTGAGAAATCAGTAATTATTTGTTGAATTCGAATATGATTGTGAGAAGCCACTTATCATCTGTCGGATTCGACTATGGATATTAATATTCGCTTCTGTGAGAAGCCACCTATTATTGGAATTTATTATGGTTGTCGATGATTGGTTCTGAGAGAAGTTTATGTTGAAGTTGTTGGAAAATTAGGAAGGCAGAAAGATTCTCTTATATTGATTATTACTTGTGCTATTCTTGTAGTCTTATTATCTTCTCTTTATGTTGTTCTTTTATCTTTGTTTCATCAAGCAATCATCGAATCAAAACATGAAGATCAACGACACCAAATGTAGGCACTTAGCCAGGGCTAAAACCCCTCTCTAGGGGAAAACCCAGTCAAACTCTTCCACCAATCAAATTGAGATAGACCAAGACCTTAGACCTAACCAAAAGACCTTCCTCCTCCACCAAGTCAACCTTCCAAGGTTATTCAGCAAACTTCAGTAGTGTTTTCTTGTCCAGCAACTTCAACCCAGCAACAATCTATAATTTCAGCCCCCAGCTTTAGAATTTTAACCCTATTGCAACCCTGCAACTTCGACCTCCCCAGCAGCTTCAAAATTTCGCATGTGTGAGTCAAAGAGAGAGAAAAATAACGGCTTCTTGCTTGGAAAATGTCTCCTTCTCCTTTGCTAGGGTTTTCTCTTCCTTCTTGGGAATTTCGCTCTCTTTTTTTGCCTCTAGCTACTGCAGATCGAACTTGTTGTTGATGTGTTCCAAAAGAGTCGAGTTGTTTCCCTTTTATAGTGGATTTTGCCTCCCTAATTAGGCCAACTTGTCCAGGTTGAGGCCGACTTGGTGGAGGAGGCTTAAATGGCCTATTTCACATAGAAATAAATTTCTTATTTGATAGATAAAGCTCAAGAAGGGCCTTTTACATATTGACAAGGACAAGGACTCTTGATATAAACCCTAGAAGCCTATAATGGGGGCTTTAACCTAAAAATTATTGACCCAAGCATGAAACCCATGCTTTAATTAGTCAATTTTTTTTATCATAATATTTTTTTCTTTCTTTTGATAAATATATTACAACATGACTCAAATACAATTATGAAGACCGACACTAGTTACATTCTTCAACACTCCCTCTTATCTAGGGAGGTATTCATAATTACATATATATAGAGGTACATGGAAGATCTCAAAATGATATCTTCTGTAAAGAGTTCACAGCACACACAGTGTTATAGATTAGATATCTGACCAGGGCACTCTAATCAGGTGGGACTAAGGTGTACTCAAGCTTTAGCGACTCTAGGTACCATCGGGATTTTAAGCTTTAACACCAACCCAGGGATCTAGGTGTGTATCCAAGGTCAAAGCTCCATGACCAACACCACCCTTCTTACTTCGGGATCTAGACATCAATACATAGGTCAGCCAGATGTCCTCCCAAGCATCTTGTTGCCACAAGATTCTTTATCTCTCCTAATCAGATCTATCCACCAATTCAAGCATGTTTCAAACGTTCAACCCATTTACGAAGAGATCTTGTACAATCACAACCCCAATCAGTAATAAACCTTCAAATATATACACAAGTAAACACAAACTTTCGGGGTCCTCAATCATCCCGATGCTACACATTTTGACATCAAGTTATCCAGAAACATCTTGTCAAAAGCTTTTTTCTTTCACTTCTTCAGTAGCACCAAATACAGCCTCAGTACTTCTCAAGTCTTTTGTTTGCAACTTCATGAATTATGAACCTCTGTCTAAATTACTTTTATTCATTCTTTCTTCGAGGTATTTCCTATGAATGTCGTCAGCCCTCCCTCTTAACTGGGGAGATATATCCTTTCTTCTATCCAAGCTCCCTCTCAACTCAACGGCTTACTTCTTTTATAACATTGGAAAGACTACAACCTTTCAAGGCTTTATTTCATTCTCATGGCATCATGGTCATCTTGATCACCATTATTCTTATAGCTTCTGTAACAAACAAGGTTTGTTATAGTAGGTTAAACACTCCAGAAGACTTGGAATATAAAGATCTCCATTGAGATACAAGAATATATATTAAAATGTATGAATATGAATAATGTTACAAATGAGAGTGAGTGTCTACTTATATACCATAGGCAGGTACCTCTTCATGGAAGGTCATGTCCCATTTAGACAAGCCTCTTCAGTAATAATTACTAATAAACTAATCATTATTACAATTATCATCATTATTTATATTTATAATATTTATATATTATTTATTCATAACATTGCCTTCCCCTTCAAAAAGCTTTGTCCTCAAAGTTTGTTGATGAAAAGGCTTGATCTATTTTTCTGTTTTGAATATCTTCTCATCTCGAACTGTCATCTTTGTTGATAAACGTTGATATCATCCTCTAAGTGATAAACAAAAATGTCGCACTGAAAAGGGATCGGACCATCCTAAATTAATCTTCTGTGGAATCTTGCGGTGACTATAAACTTGTGATGAATTGTTATCACATGAATGGATTGCACTAACATTAGTATTCTTTCGAACATCAGTTTGTTGTTTCTGTTCTGAATGGTATAGATACGTAGCTTGATTGAGTTGACTACTCTCGTGATTCAGATGATAGGGAATTCTTTTGGTTTGACTTTCCCTTATTAGGTGTGTGGCAATTTTTTTATTTTCTTCTGGTACCGCGATTGTTGAGTTAGGTACAAAATATTCGTTTGGAATTTTCATCATCTGAATTGCAACATGTGAGTGTATTTTTCCTTCAACTGACTTATCCTCTTCTTGAGTTGTGGTATTGATTGGTTCGGTATTCATTCCTTTATCTTCAACTGGAGTTGTTACGACTAGCAACTTCGATACTTCCTCTTGAATATAATGTTCTAATTTGTCTTTTAACGACTTCTTGTCCTTTTTAAGCTTCTTAATTTGCGTCAGTAGTTTTCACTATAGTCTTTAAGCCGAGAAACTTTTTCATTTTTTTCAGCAGTGATTTTGTCAACTTCTCTTTGCACATTTTGTAGTACCATTTTACCATCTTGAAAATAACTTTTGAGATGTCTAGTATGTCTTCTAGTATTACTGAATTTGGCTTCATTGTGACATCTAGTAGCGTTATTTTTTTCTTTTTGTAAGAAAATATCAAAAACTTCTTCTTCATATTCAGGATGAAGGAACCTAGGGTTGCCATCCAGGGTGAACCTAAAATAATGTCACCTTGATCACGCCATAGGTTTTGAACTGAGAATTGTGATATGAATGTATAATCTCCAATGTTTAATTGTAAATTGATTATTTCATATTTTTTTTGTTATAACAATCTAATTTTCCGTTATATTTGACTTGGGAATCACTAATTGATTTGCAATTTTAGGATTTAATAATTTTTATCTTCGGCTGGCGAGATAGTGATTAACATTTTTTCTCGCAATAGACCCTTTAATTCTAAATAGCACTGAGGCATAGATATATGACGTTTCTGGAAATCTTCCTTCCTTTGTTTCTAAATCAGACTCCATTTTTTCTCTTCAATGGTTGACTCAATATATGTCTTTTGTCAAAATTATAATTTTTTTCTCGATCACTTTCTTTTTCTTTCTTTAGAATTCTACCACTTTTTTTTTCTTTATAAATAATATCAATGAATATTTTTATAATTTTTTTTAACCTCTTTCTTTGTTCTCTTTTTTTTTTAATAACACATTTTTTTAACTATAATATCCTTGTAACTTGTAAGCTTCCTTAGTGAAATTTCAATACACCTTTTTGTTATTTATAATATGGTTCTCTTTTATTACACTCCCCTTTTTTTTAATATTATATATATATATATATGAAATTTGATTTTTTTTTTTTACTTGACATTACAAGTCAAAAAGAATTGTCAAAGTAAAATAATGTTTATTGATGTTTTGAAAGGACCCAATTAATGAAAGTGTGGTTGTGTTATGAACGAGATTGTACGCGACTGTACAGACATTGGAAATAATGATTGATTTGATCTCGAATGGCACAGAGGCAAGACAATCGCCCAGGGAATGGTTGGTTGATATGGACAAGGAAAGGTCGACGAAGGAGTCAAGCAGGTGACGGAGTGTTTTTGGCAGTAATGTGGTCGCTAAGCAGGGAAGAGTGTGATGGAAGAGGTGGCCAGAGAAAACGATGGTGGTAGTTGATGCTTCATACGATGGTTGATGGTAACCTGTGGTTAGATGAATTTGTGGATCGAGCAGTTGGTGACTTAGGGCGGAAGAATAACGGTTGACGGCTCTAGGGTGGTGGATGGAATGGAGCCAGCAGCAGGCGAAATTGACTCGAGGGTTTGACGATGCTATGGTTGCGGACTGTGGTCCGTCTAGTAGCAACTAACAACTAAGGTTGTACTGCGTCGGGTTGCGGCTGACTGGTCGATTTACACCGCGGTGGATGGCAGCTGTAGGATGGGAGCGACGGTCATATGTGACCAAATAAGTTGTTTTTTTTTCCTTTTTTTAATTTAATTTTAATATATAACTTTTTTTGTATGTATTTTTTTGGGTATTTAATTTATTTATTATTATTATTATTTTTAATTCTTCTTTTTAATTAATTTATAATATTTCTTTTTTTCTTTTCTATTTTTTTGTTATGGCCAAGGGCCTATTGGCGAAAATGGAGAAACTCCAACTTGTGTAGTGAAACTCTTCAACTGCAACAAAGTTGACGAATTTCAATGGCCAAAGACCTGGATCGGAGAACTAGGCTCTTTGTAGTGGTTGAGCGGCCAAAGGATCGAACAACTCTGATACCAATGTAACGAACAAGGTTTGTTATAGTAGGTTAAACACTCCAGAAGATTTGGAATATAAAGATCTCCATTGAGATAAAAGAATAGATATTAAAATGTATGAATAAGAATGATGTTACAAATGAGAGTGAGGGCCTACTTATATACCCTAGGCAAGTACCTCTTCATGGAAGATCATGTCCCATTTAGACATGCCTCTTCAGTAATAATTACTAATAAACCAATCATTATTACAATTATCATCATTATTTATATTTATATTATTTATATGTATTTTATTCATAGCAACTTCCTTCATCATGCTCATTATTATTATCATCTTCAATTACGAACATCTTCAACATCTTGAAGATTATGTACCTACAAAACTTTAATAGCAAGTACAACCAAATACAAATATACGGAAGCATGAAGTAAACTATATCAAAATCATGTCATTACAATCAAGCTTTAGACATTAAATACCTAAACCTAGTTATGTTCATAATCAGCAAGGGTCACATCTTTTATATTCTAGACTTCAACAACGTGTTAGGGTTTTGTCACAAACCCTAGACTCCATCGTCAAGACTTAAAGCAACTCAATCAAGATATCAATCCAATCATAGAATTATACAACTAGGGCTTCAATATTATGTCCTAGAATTCATAACAGATTCTCCCTAGATTTCAATAATCAAATAATCATACTTTCATATACATAACTAAAATTTCATTAAGCCCCAAGAGTTAGCTCAATTGGTCAAATAAGTGTCTCGTCGTTCGAGAGGTCACAGGGTCAATTCTCCCAGAATCCCTTGGGGTTAGGCCTAGCGATTGGCCGCGGGGCTTGATACCCTTGATAAAGCTCAGATATTTCTGTGGACATAGCGGCCACCCAGTGACCACGGGTGTCCGTGAACCACACGTGAAAAAAAAAAGGAAAAAGAACTAAAATTTCGTTATCATGCACTAGCATCTCATATCAATATCTACTATGTAAACCCAAGATACAAACATCAATACGTCAAAGTTAGATATACAACAATTTTGACCAGCCTAGGGTTTCGATCATATGGATGAATATACACCTAGGGTTTCCTTCCTAGGATCTTGCTTTATTTATTACAAGGATTTCGCTCATAAACCCTAATTCACCAAACCTTAGAAATCGAGGGTTTCATTATATAACCTAGACATTAACAGAAAACCCTGAAGGACTAGGATTTTTATCACAACATTGCCAAAACCCTAAACATCAAAAGAATAGGATTTTATCATATGTTCCAACATTTATCAATAACCCTTAAGTAGTCTAGGGTTTCAATATTAACATCAACATACCCTTGGCATTGAAAGGCTAGGGGTTCAGAGTGAACCCTAAAGGTTAGGGTTTTACAAGAATGATCAAATGGCATTATAACGAGGGTAGATTTAATCTAATGATTAACCACCCTAACAAGAATCTTTATGATTCAAAACCCTACACATAAAGATGTTAGCAATGTACAACAAACTTCAAAAGAAGAATGATCATACTTTTGTATAAAGAAAACCTTGCAACAAATCTTGTAGTTTATGACATATCTTGAATTGTTCTTTAACAAACCTTGTAGGACACCAATCTTTGAAGTGCTTCCTTTGCAACAGAACTTCTTTCATGCTTCAAGTCTATCCTTTGAAGTTTCCTCCATAACCTTTGTGTATTTTACAAGCTTTCCTACTAGAGATAATATGAAGAAAAGGTTATTAGTATACAATACAAACAAATCTCAATGTGAGGAGGAAACCAAACATGAAAAATGAAGCAAAGAACAAATATACTTATCTCTTGGTAAAATGGAAAAGGCTCCCTCTTAATCTAGTCTTTCTGAGGGATACCTACAACTTATCAAAACAATTCAAAAAGTTCTAACAAAATATATTAGATCTACAAACTCTAGAAATCAAAACATATTACAAAACTTAAAATAGTAGACTAAGAAGGATATGTAAGAGGAGACTTAATAGTATAAGTCCTTGACTTCAGATTCTTCAGTCTTGTTTTTCTTAGGTGGAGCTTCATCGACAACATTTGCATGTTCTCTTTCTCTCTTCTTATTCCTTGGATTCTCATGACATTGACTTTTATAGTGTCCCATTTTATGACAATTGTAGCACTCAATCTTTGATAGATCAACCTTCTTCTTTGGTCCTTTGAACTTCTTGTATGTTCCCTTCTTGTGATGAGCAGAGTAGGCATTAGAAGTGTTGTTTTCTTCATCCTCCTTTTTGTCACTTACTAACGAGATGTGGGCTTCTTCTTGACTACATGCATTCCACATTTGTTCAAAGGTTGGAGTATCTTTCCAACTGCTAATTCCTGATGCAAAAGAGCTCCAAGATTTTGAGAGACCTAGTAGAGTAGCAATCATGAGTTCTTTCTCTGCTACAACTTCATCTATAGCTTGGAGTTCATCTCTTATTCTAGAGACCCTTACAAAATATGATGAAAAAGTATCATCTTTATTGTCCTCACTCTTGAGGCTAGCTATCTAACCAACGTTCTTGATGGCGAATAACTTGGAGAGGGCTTCATACATTTCTTGAGCAGAGTCCATATTGGATATGTATGGGATTAGATTGTCCTTTACTCCATCTACTATTAGATTCATGGCCAAGAGATCGATTTCCCTGAACTTCTCCTTTCCCTCATCATTTGTAGGTTTCTTAATTTTTCATTGAACAAAATCCAAAACTTTATGCTTAGCGAGAACAAGGATTATCCTTTTCTTCCATGCGCAGTAGTTGGAAGCTCCTTCTAGCTTGTTTTATGTCTTCATTGAGGTTGACATAGTCTTTATAGATATTAGGCTTCTCTTCTTATATGATTATTTTCTTAATGACTTTCTGTAGTTCCTTCCTCCTTAACCTTTCTTTCAATATACCTTCAAGTTGTCCTTTCCTTCCTTCTTCACCTTAGCTCTAAAACCATGTTAGAAAATCAGAGAGGTAGAAAGATTCTCTTATATTGATAATTACTTGTGATATTCTTGTAGTCTTATTATCTTTTCTTTATGTTCTTCTTTTATCTTTGTTGCATCAAGCAATCATCAAATCAAAACATGAAGATCAACGACACCAAATGTAGGCCCTCAGCTAAGGCTAAAACCCCTCTCTAGGGGAAAACCGAATCAAACTCTTCCACTAATCGAATTGAGATAGACCAAGACCTTACACCTAACCAAAATCCCTTCCTCCTCCACCAAGTCAACCTTCCAAAATGATTTAGCAAACTTCAGTAGTCTTTTCTTGTCCAGCAACTTTAGCCCAGCAACAATCCATAATTTTGGCCCCCAACTTCAGAATTTCGGCTCCAGCTTCAGAATTTCAGCCCTACTGCAACCTTGAAACTTCAAACTCCCCAACAGCTTTAGAATTCCGCACATGTGAGTCAAAGAGAGATAAAAACAGCTTCTTCTTGCTTGAGAAATGTCTCCTCCTTCGCTAGGGTTTTTTCTTCCTTCTTGGGAATTTCACTCTATTTTGCTGCCTCCAGCTACTGCAAATCAAACTTGTTGTTGATGTGTTACAAATGAGTCGAGTTGTTGCCCATTTATAATGGATTTTTCCTCCCTAATTGGGCCGATTTGGTGGAGGAGGCCTACGTGACCTATTTTACATAGAAATAAATTTCTTCTTTGATAGATAAAGCCCAAGAAGGGTCCTATACATATTGACAAGGACAAGGACTTTTGATATAAACCCTAAAAGCCTACAATGGAGGCTTTGACCTAAAAATCATTGACTCAAGCATGAAACCCATGTTGTTTGAAAAATATATTACAGCATGACTCAAATACAATTATGAAGACCGACACTAGTTACATTCTTCAACATAAGTCTATTATTGTCTGTTGATAGTTGATGATGTTTTCTTATGAGAGAAGCTTCGGTTGACGTTGAATGAACAATTGAATGTCGTTGTTTGTTGAAATGTTAAAGTACTAAGATCCACCTTAGCTACATTTTTTATGTTAAACTGGTTGTTGATGTGAAGAAACTAGAATGATTGAGAATCCCCAGAAGAGGGAGAATTACATAGCATCATATTATGGACCATCGCCAGTAGGTTGTGTGTCGTGAGACCTTATGGTCCGGGAGATGTATCATTGATTCCTCCTGTAGGTGGTGTGTCGTTAGACCTTGCGGTCTGAGAGATGTATTGTTGATTCCTCCTGTAGGTTGTGTGTCGTGAGACCTTGTGGTCTGGGAGATGTATTGTTGATTCCTCATGTAGGTTATGTGTCATGAGACCTTGTGGTCCGAGAGAAGTATTGTTTATTCCTCATGTAGGTTGTGCTGTGAGACCATGTGGTCCGAGAGATGTATTGTTGATTCCTCATGTAGGTTTTGTGCCAGAGACCTTGTGGTCTGTGAGATGTATTCTTGATTCCTCTTGTAGGTTGTGTCAGAGACCTTCTAGTCTGGAACATGTATTCTTGATTCCTCTAGTAGGTTATGTGTCATTAGACCTTGTGGTTCGAAAGATGTATTCTTCATTCCTCCTGTAGGCTGTGTCGAGAGACCTTGTGGTCTGGGAGATGTATTCTTGGCTCCCCCCTTAGGATGTGTGATGTGTGTTGACCACTCCATGTCAACTACCCTATAGCAGTACACATTTTTGCAAGGGAATTCCATCATGTTCGAGCAATCAAATATCTAGGATTCATCATCATCATTTGTCAATTTATCAAAGTTGTAAACCCAAATTCTGGAAGTTTATTGTAAATTATGCTAGTATGACCATTTAATTATGTAACAACACCTAGGTAAGCCTTTGATTTTAACAAAGGATTTCATCCTAGGAAGTCTTTTAACCTCACCGAATTATGTGTGTTTCTAAACATGGATAATTGGCAGAGTTTTCTTCCAGCTTAAACCCCAAAGCTAGGGTGGAATTCGTTGACAAGGTCTTAGGTGAATCCTAGTGTTATATCGAGTCTTTTGTAAAAGTGTGTTTGGGAATAATTTAAGCACATTTGGCTAAATTATTTTATTACAAACACACTTGATCTATACTAGATCATATTGTGTCGCAAAATTGAGTAAATTATTAAGGGTCTATGTCTAAAGGTGTTTTCCCCTTTCAAGGATAGAACTAATTGTAATATCTTGATGTAAAAATATTTTGGTGCATGGTCCCTCATATTTAGATACAATGGCTAAAATATGGGGTGGAAAAAATTATTAATCCCCTCTAGTGTCAATTAATTAATTTTTCTAGCTAAATTAAATTAAAGTCCTAAGCCAAAAAAATAATTTTGTATAAAAAATCATTATTATTTTAGTTTTTGGTTTTCTGGCAAAAAAAAGCAAAAATATTAGCCAAAAAATGTTCAAAAAATTAAAATTGAGAAAAAATAATATTCTCTCCAAGTGGAAAAACGAATTTTGGAAAAAGTGGTCATTTCCAAGGAAGAATTAAAATGACAAACCCAATTCTAAGGCTGAAATTTCACAAGAAATTCTTTGGGGCCACAAAAGAATTAGTTTTTCAAGAAAATTCATTTTTCTAGGTCCAGTTAATTGAAGAAAATTCATGGGTCCAAAAGAAGTCCAATTTCCAAGGCCCTTTATCAAGGAAAAAAACATTTTTTAACAAAAATTGAGCTTATGGACCCACATGATTAAGTCAAAAATGGTTTTTTGAGGAAAAGGGTCAAAATAATATTTTTTGGACCAAGAAAAATTATGGAATTCGAATTTCTTCATCAAGATCAAGGGACGAGATTTGTTTTTGGCATGGACCAAGTATTTGTTATTATCCAGGATCAAGTCAAAAATGTGCAACTTCTTGGACCTCGTCGTTTTTCACTTGGAGGGGGATTTAGATCTCTCTATTTTCTATATAAGGAAGCTATTTGCTCCTCATTTGTGATCGAAAATTTTTCTATGCTGGTTGTAATACTTTTTTATCAATAAAGCAAAAAGTCTTTGGGGTTTACTCTTGATGGTGTTTCTCTTCAATTTTCTTGTGGTACTGTTTTATGGATCATGTGCTTAATATTCTATAGAATAAATTTTATAAATTATTATTTCTTTAGCCATTTGTTGGATCAACTATTTACACAGATATCTTGTATTTGTTGATGGGTTTTAGAGAAACGTTTTAATTTGATTTATCTAGCACGTATCTCTAGATTTTGAAAGTTATTTTGCTATCTATATCTCTATTGATCTAATAATTTGATTTTAAGTGTGTAGAGCTCAGTTGCACAGAAACGGATACGAATACGGGGTTTGAAATGGATACAACAAATTTTTACAAAATTTGGATACGATACGGCAAGGAAATGACATATATATATATATATATATATATATATATATATATATATATATAACAAAATAAGTATTTTATATTACCATTCATCTTTTAGAATCTAGATTCTATATGTAAAAATACATAATCATCATCATGAATGCGACACTCATGATGAATTCAACACAAACAAATCATCATCATCAATTCAGCATAAACATTGTCATTATCATTAGTGATTATTATAAAATTCAACATATCATCAAGTTTTGCTTCAAAATTCAATCATCAACATGACAACATCATCACCAAAATTAATAACGCACATTACATAGTACAAAGTACAAAATGAACTATGACCGGCAATCTACTATCATATGGCATATTATGGCATTCAATGTTCGTTGTTCAAAAGTTTAAAACATCCCCATAAATTACATTTACATATCATCAAATATGTCTTCATCCATGTAATTAAGATCAACATCCTCATCCAATGATTATATATAAAATCTTATTTGTTAATTGGATTTATTTTAAGTCATTAGAAAAATCATCATTAATTTTCTCATCCAACTTCAATTTTTGCAAAAAACATATTAACTCATATTAGATATATTGTTAGGATAACTTTTATTCTTGTTATTGTACAATTTTTTGAATCTTTGAAAATATCTTACCAAATTTGAAAAATATCTTAGTACTTACCACCCTTACAAACTAGAAAATGCAATGCTCAACTAATGTATATACTATATATTTTATTTTATTGTGAAATGGTAAAGTTGCAAATCGTATTGGTACAGTACGAGCTTCCAAGTGGTAGTGTCTGTCTACAGAATGTTGGTCAAACCTTTTGTATCTATCCGTGTAGCGATTGCAAAGGAGGAGCGTGGTGCTAGTAAGGCCATGGAGAAAAACCAGACTTATGGGATCAAGTGGGCCCTGTATGTCGTGGACAAATCTGCAAAAAATGAACAAAGCGCGAAGAACAATTGTGCTCCACCATGCGTGATGAATATGGAATCGATATTTAGTTTTTTCTTTGGTCGCATTCAAAGGGAGGGTAGGTACTGCCGACCCATTTAATCTCAGCAATGTTCATGAGTTTGCTTCATCAACTTTTACAGATATAGATATCTGCAAAAGAATCAAGAAAGGAATGAGCAGGGGCCAGATCACGAAATCAAAGGAAGGAAAATCGTGATACGGATCACGATATTCTCGGATCCGTATCCAGAAATTCCAAAACCGTTTTAACTTTTCTGAAACGGCACCTAAACCAGATTCGGAGTTTCCGCAAATCCTGAAACGGTTAGCAAACGTTTCAAGGCCGTTTCGAACCCGTTTTGTACCCGAACCCGTTTCTGAAACAGTGAACAGCGTTTCCAGAGGTTGTGCTAGGCATTTCCGGTAACTTAGGTGTAGAGACTTCAGGTATTTGCGCGCAATCCATCTGATTAAATTTCATAGCTTAAGTAACGATTTGATTTGCAGAGAATTTGGCTATGCTCACCATAAAAAATTATTTATCTCATCTATTTGAATTTATTTGTGCATTATTGATAGATCTGCTTATATAGAGCTATTATTTGCAAATAATGGAACCGAGTTGGACTCATATTCCATTGACTTAGCCTTTGTAGATTTTGTAAATATATTTTGTGAATATTTTCTAAACCCTGTATCTATAAATTTTTGTTTATATTTTCTTGTTTTTTCCTTTGTTTTGCAGATCTCAAAAGGAGGATTTAAATTGGTTTGGAGATTTCTCTAATAAAATTTTGCAGGTGGATCTTATATATTATCAAGAGGAAAATCGAGGCAATTTTAAGTCCTCAAACCCTTGATCTATTAACCCAAGATATCCTACAGGGTTTTGATATTTTTTTCTGAGAAAATCACATTAATTCTAGCTCTGTTTCATTTCAGCCGTAAGGATTCTAGAGGGTTTGTTTTATTTTTGTTAACATATTTCTAATCCTTGATGTTTGCAGAGGATTCAAGGCATTTTTGGCTGACTTTCACATCAATTTTTTTGAAATAATTGTCATACAGCACCCTGATCTATTGATGATTTTCACAGGGATTATAAGCCCATTTTTTATGTATGCAACAAGCTTATTTGGGCTTATTTCTCTCTGCTGCTGCCTCTGATTTTTGACGACAAATCCTTGGAGTATTGCAAGAAAATCGGAGCTTTTTTAAAAGAGGGTTTTAGCAAGAAAATTAATCAGAACAAGCTAAAAACATTAAATCTATCACATAGCAGTCATAAGAAATGTAACAAGTGTTTAGGCTGTTATTTCATGCATCATTGGTGACAGGTTTCGGTAAATATAAGTCTGATCCCTCTGTTACAGTTGACTGATATCATTGCTTCAAAAATCTGATCTGAATCTACAGTGGCATATTTATATTGTTTCTAGCACTAAAATTGGATCTTGAGCGTTTATTTTTATTCCCTGCACTTTGGTAATTGTGACTGATCTTGTGGGTTGATTTCACCATAATAGTGGATTGATATATCTAATCAGTAGCTACAGAAATCTTATCATTTGCTGGCAGTGGTATTTTGGAGGTCTGGTACATTTTTGAAGTGATTACTGTGCATCTATTAGCATTGGGCAGTTTTAAGGACATTGGCATTGCTTTTGCTCTCTCCTAAATCTTGTCAAGGCTAACCTTGCATCTTGTTTGCTAACTCTCTCTCTCTTCACTAATTCAAAATTGCATTGCATAGTTGCATGGTTAGACTCTAGTAACATCTCATTGCATCATTGCTTTTTCCCTTGATTAATTAGGTTGCATTGCATGATTTAATATTTCCTTCTTGTATCATTCACTTTATTGTGCGTTGTAAGTTGCTTGTTTTGTTTCAATTGATGATCTAAAGTAACTTTGAAATCACTGTTATCAATCTCATTTGTCTTTTAGTTAATTATGTCAATATTATTTGAGTTTCACTTGTTCCTAATCTCTATATATCATAAAGTGAAGAACATTCTAATAAACACTATAACTAAAGGCACTTGATATTGTCTTTGTCTTAATCATTGTTTCATTGAGAATTGTAAACTAGCTTCATTGATTTGATATTGGAATCTTCTAGCCTTATGTTCTAATTTGATATCTCAATAAAGCTTGGTTATAAGTGGTTTACATCTTTACATTGAAGCATATTGTCATCTCTTTGAAGCTATCTAACTTTGTCATCATCCTTGCAGCATCACTTGGTAGCTTGAGATATCATATATTGTTGTGCAAGCACTTTTAAATTTCTTTGAGCATTGTATCGAAGCATTGGTCTCTTATTGTTTCATCTTAAGTGTCATATTGATCTAAGTGAAGTTATCGATCTCACATTGATCAGTTTAATAACATAAATTGCCTTCTAATCTTGATTCAAGATACTCAGAAAAGTGATTGCTCTGCCTCAATTCTCCTAGAACTTGTTGTTCCAACAAGTTTCCCCTTTTCCATC
The DNA here is from genome assembly GCA_031772625.1 of Pinus tabuliformis. Lineage (NCBI taxonomy): Eukaryota > Viridiplantae > Streptophyta > Pinopsida > Pinales > Pinaceae > Pinus > Pinus tabuliformis. The sequence goes on along the minus strand of CM062819.1, from coordinate 581,444,066 downwards.
TACCCGTAGGGACTACCACCCTTGACTTAGCTAGGAGAGAGTCTAAACGGAGTGAGTAGGGATCAAAGTGACACCCCCTACTCTAAGCGTTGTGCCTTAGGTGTACACTTTAGGCGACAACATTTTTTGGTTTTTGGCATATTTGATTTTTAGAGTTAGATTCATGTTCAAGTAGCGACTCCACTTCTTTCATTTTCTGCAAGAATTTATGCTAGAAGCTTTCTTCTGTAGACTTCTTGCTAATCTTGAACAAGAAGCTCTCCCTAACATCCATTTGTTTTTTTCCTGACCAGGTTGAACAAGACATCATGGACTTGTTTGCCCCTTGTAACTTTACTAACATTCAAGGTTATCCAAATGACCTTCCTGACAATGGCCTTGACAAGTTGCCTTCTTTCCAAGGCAATTATGCGGTTAGTGCTACAGCTCATCTCAAGGCTTTTAGCTCTTGGTTGGGTAAATATGCTAGAGGTGCTGACTATAATCATGAAGATGTAAAGATAAGTCTCTTTATCATCCCTACGGAACATGACACTATGGATTAGTTTCATGATTTTCCAAATAATTATTTTGATTCTCTGCAAGTTGTAATCAATGCCTTTATAAATATGGAGATCAAAAGAACCAAAAGGATTTACTTCGCATTATTTACAATATGGAGAAAAGTGAGAATGAAATTGTTAAAGCATTTAATAAGAGGTTTAATGATATTGTTAAGAGTTTATCTTGTGATTATAGACCTCCAGACAAGTCTTTGTTGCTCCATTACCTTGATGCATTTACAGCTGATATTTCTTATGAGTTGAGACATGCCAAGCCTAATGAATATAAGGTTTCCGAGACTTTGGAGGAAGAAATGGAACAATGTCGGAAAGCATCTAAGAAATCTCAAATTCCAGGAAATGAATTACAAAACCATGGAAGTAATAATCTTGTTGAGCAAGCTTCGCCTTACTGTAAACCTTGCAACGCTCTTCATGATGAAACTACATATCAAGTTGTAAAAAGAATCATAGAGAGTAGAATGGCGGGGACTATTGAAATATGTAACTAGTTTCGATCTTCATAATGACATGTGTAATCATGATTTTATGTAATTGATGTAAAGAAGAAAAATAAAATTAGTTTATGCTTGAGACATGGGTTTCATGCTCAAGGAATTTTATTTTAGAGATGATGCTCCCATTGTGAGCTATTAGGTTTGGTCATCAAGTCATAAAGTCTATTAAGTCAATGTCATGTATTGAAGACCCATTTGGGCATGTTACATATTGTAAAAGACAAATTATTTGAGACATTAGAAGAGTCAAAAACCCTCCAAGACCTTGTCACAAGTACTCCATCAAGTCGGCCTTCAAAAGGAGATGAAGATCATTCGAGAAGAGGATGTCGGCCTACACACTTGCACAAGTCGGATTATTTCTTGGGCAGACTACTATATATATGGAGGACTCGGCCTCACTTGAAGACTATTCGATAAAGCATCCAGAAAAAGAGATCAAGTGTGAAAAACTCAAGAGAAGAAGCCTATCATCAAGCGAAGAGAGAAGGAGAAGAAGCCAAAATAGTTTTGATCTGTTTTTGGGGCAAATATCTTTCACACGTGCGAGGAAATCTAGTGTCATATGCTACAAAAGAAGCCGAAGTCATCACAGTCATCTTAGAAGACCGAATTAAGGAAGAAAAACAAGTCAACTTACAAGCCGAATTGCAGAAGAAGGAGACTCCATCTCAACGAAGGGAATCAAAGGATAAAATATTAGTGTCGATCCCTCACACGTGTTGTAACTAGGGTTTCTAAAGAGGTTCAGAGTTGCCAATCTGAGTCAATAGGCCGAAATCAGAAGGGAAGTCGAGATCTAAGGTGAAGCAAGCAATTTGACTAGCGTTGACTCAAGGAAGAAGAATTCGTTCAAGGAAGCCTTGTGACTTGGTCTTGGAGAGGTTAGTAAGTCAAGGGTCTTGGTCTTGGAATTCATCTCGTGAAGAATCTATAAGAAGAAGAATTCGTTTGGGTTTTCCTCTCAAGTTGGAGAGGTTTTGGCCCTGGTTGATTGCCTACATTTTGTGTTCCTTTTCTCATGCTCATTTATGATTTGGTAGTTGTTTGATGATAGAAAACATTAACATAATCAAAGTGAAAGAAAGAAGTTAATAAAAGACTAAGCAAAGTTGCATCACATGCAGTTATCATTCAAGAGAAATCACGTCATCCCTCTGCCCTAAATTTCTCAACATTGTATCAGAGCTAAGGTGACAAATCAAGAAAGGGCAGTTCAATAAGGAACACTAAAGCACTCAAGGACCGAAGTTCTAGAAGGTTATCAAAACATCCAGATGATCATCTCATCCTCAAGGCATTTTGAAGACAAGGTCTACATCATCTTCTTGAAGAAAAGTGTCAAAACCCTAGATTGATTAAAGAAGAAGTCTACACTAAAAGCATTCTTGGGATCCTTGCTCAAGATCAAGGAAAGAGACCACAAAGACCCTACCTCTACTCAAGTTGAAGAGATATACAAATCAAAGTAACTTGAAGTCTACTCATCCAAGAGAAGCAAGATCAAGGACATTCTCATCATCATCAAAGGATTCAAGGTGATCTCCCTCTCTTTGGAGCCAAGAATCACTCTTGAAGAAAAGCATCTTCAACGAGAAAAAAAAATCGATTTCCTATATCATCATCAAATTCAAGAAGGAAGCAGGTTGAAGGAGCATCTTCTCAAGTAAGTATATTTATGTCTACATTTGAATATGTCAAAATGTCTTTTTGCAAGGAAAGCAACAAGTTGGTTGGGGCTTCAAATTTTCTTGCATGGAAGAAAAGGACAGATCTAAACCTCATAGAAAATGAGGTCATGGAACATTTCAAGGGCTCAATCACCAAACCTCCAAAAGAAGATGCTCAAGCACTTGCATGGTATATGAAAGTGGAAGTAAGGGCTCAAAGGATTCTCATAGAATCATCAAGGATCCCTTATTCCCTATGTATCAAAACTTGAAACTTAAAAAGAAATATATGACAAACTTGTAGAGTTGTTTCCCGTAAGCACTGCAGGAGAAGTTATCTCATTAAGACAAGAACTCTACAAGCTAAGGATATCAAAAGAAGAAGGAATATCCTCATACTTTATGAGGATATCTGAAATAAGGGATCAACTTCAAGATTTGGGAGAAATTATATTTGGCAAATAAATGACAACCATAGTACTAAATACACTTCCAGAGGAATGGGGTAGCTTTACATCAAGCATTTATGGGAAGAAAGAAGCTACTCCATTCAAGGATCTATGGTCACCATGTAAAATAGAAGAGACCCGATTGAAAGCAAAATTTGAAGTAGGATCAAATGAGCAAACTCAAGCATATGCTGCTATGGGAAAGAGAAAAGGGAAGTTTGGGAAATTTGGTCCTGAAAAAAGAAAGAGAAACATGGCAAAGGTTCAATGCTATGGATGTCAAGAATATGGGCACTTCAAGAGAGATTGTCCAAAACTCAAGAAGGACAACATCAAAAGAGGAAGAGAAGAAGCCCATATCACTGAAGAAGTAGAGGAAGCTTAAAAGAAGAAAGAGGAAGTAAAAGATCTCTACTATGACTAAGATAGTCTTCCTCATCTAGTTCTCTTCAAGTTTATGTTTTCAAGTTTTTCTGTTGTATAGCTATCATGGTAGGATTTACTAAGAAGCATGATAGGATGCATCATGGCATCATAGAAGCATACGATTAAAAGCAAGAGCTCATGACATTATCTTAGAAGAAGCATGAAAGATAGCTTAAATAGAAGTCTATGGCAGCCACCTATAAAAGGATGTATCTCTTGGTAACCTCATTAGAAGCATAAGTAGTACTTATGGGAAAAAGAAAGTCATCTAGTATAGAGCTCATCATACATCATTAAAAAGAGCATTTGCAGGATGAGGATGATCAAGATCCTCCGTTGGAATCTTCATTGGAAGACTCACTGACTGGAAGAAGCAAGTGTCTCCTCGGGAATTCCAACTTGTATGGAATTCATGGGATAATGGTATGGTGTCAAAAGAAGTGAAGCAGGTCAAGGGATTGAAGTTCCTTCAATCAAGGAAGCTGTCGAAAGAATTCTAGATGACCAAAAGAGAGAGATGAGGTATGTATGCTTATACTTGATAAAATAGAGTCATGTCATAGGGTTGCAGATATCATGAATGAGTGCTCTATCACAAGAGCATGATCAAAAGAAAGGCTGTGAAAGGATGCAGGAAGGCATGGTTCACACATTAACTAGATGAAATCAACATAATATGTCCTCAAATGAAATATGAGGTGGTTGAGAAAGTTGAAGTGACTATGATTGGAAGTAAAAGATCTCTACTATGACTAAGATAGTCTTCCTCATCTAGTTCTCTTCAAGTTTATGTTTTCAAGTTTTTCTGTTGTATAGCTATCATGGTAGGATTTACTAAGAAGCGTGATAGGATGCATCATGGCATCATAGAAGCATACGATTTAAAGCAAGAGCTCAAGACATTATCTTAGAAGAAGCATGAAAGATAACTTAAATAGAAGTCTATGGCAGCCACCTATAAAAGGATGTATCTCTTGGTAACCTCATTAGAAGCATAAGTAGTACTTATGGGAAAAAGAAAGTCATCTAGTATAGAGCTCATCATACATCATTAAAAAGAGCATTTGCAAGATGAGGATGATCAAGATCCTCCGTTGGAATCTTCATTGGAAGACTCACTGACTGGAAGAAGCAAGTGTCTCCTCGGGAATTCCAACTTGTATGGAATTCATGGGATAATGGTATGGTGTCAAAAGAAGTGAAGCAGGTCAAGGGATTGAAGTTCCTTCAATCAAGGAAGCTGTCGAAAGAATTCTAGATGACCAAAAGAGAGAGATGAGGTATGTATGCTTATACTTGATAAAATAGAGTCATGTCATAGGGTTGCAGATATCATGAATGAGTGCTCTATCACAAGAGCATGATCAAAAGAAAGGATTTTCTCCTGTGAAAGGATGCAGGAAGGCATGGTTCACACATTAACTAGATGAAATCAACATAATATGTCCTCAAATGAAATATGAGGTGGTTGAGAAAGTTGAAGTGACTATGATTGGAAGTTCTTGGGGGGAAATGTGTGAATAAAGAAAGGAAGAGATCATTAAAAATGCAACTATGGAGAAGGAAATCAACATCCAAGGACTAGAAGATTTGATTATGATATCTTCATGGGAAAGATATGAAGATCCTTATAAAGTCTGAAAAAGAAAGACACCCTTGACGTTGTATATCATTTTGGATATTTGTCAATACATATGTGGGATGTTGATGCAAACAAGGAAATGTCATGATGAAAGACCATCACAAAGGTAACTTTAATTTAACATTCATTTTTCTATTTTTGAACAATATCTAGATGGGCTAATGCAGGGCTGCTAAGGTAAGAGTTGTGGATGTCTTCTACAACTAAGACTCATGTCGCAGGATGAAAGGTCCTTAAGGAAAACATGACATGAAGAAGGCAACAAGGCATGAATGAAGGCCAGATATGGACTAATGGATCACTTTCCGATGATAGGAAGGATGACATGACTGACATGATTCACGAATAAAAGTGACGGATGGTTTGTGCCCTACAAAGAAGTCCCAAAATATGTAAGCTTCATATTAGAGAAGAATTTCATGACATCGAAAGAGGAAGTCCTACAAGGGGCTGGTTGTCCCATGATCTCCACCTAAAGAGCTACTGGAAGCAAGTCCCTAGTCTAGAGGGAGCTTGGTCAAGTCTCTGATTAAGAGGGAGCTTGGGTACATTCCTTTTATAGTAATGGGTACATGCCTTCACTGGAATGGGTATATCCTCACTAGTTGAGAGGGAGAGAGAGACATATCATTCTTATCTTCACTTGGGAAGATAGAATGGAGGATTGGGTAAGCATCTGACATCTGATACTCTTTGAGGATGTGGTAGGGCATCGAAGATAAGAGTAGTTGTAGAGGACCCGATATTCTTTGAGGACTGGTAATCCAAGATAAGAATAGTCCTGGTGGAACATACTCTGAGAAAAGCCGAGGAGGGTATGTTCCAACAGAGACAATGATGAGGGAGTCTATAAATCATTGGTCTCGCCAACATTTTGCTCTGATCTTGTGGAGAGATAGAGTTGTTAGTCAAGGCCTTGCTATTTAACAATGTTGGATGATATGATGCTAAATAGATGGGTTACCAATCCGATACTTATGAGAATTCTTCAAATTGAGAATGTCCAAGTACCTTGTATAGATTATGAATACCTCCCTAGATAAGAGGGAGTGTTGAAATATGTAACTAGGTTCAATCTTCATAATGACATGTGTAATCATGATTTTATGTAATTGATGTAAAGAAGAAAAATTAAATTATTTTATTCTTGAGACATGGGTTTCATGCTCAAGGAATTTTATTTTATAGATGAGGCTCCCATTATGAGCTATTAGGTTTGGTCATCAAGTCATAAAGTCTATTAAGTCAATGTCATGTATTGAAGACCCATTTGGGCATGTTACATATTGTAAAAGACAATTTATTTGAGTCATTAGAAGAGTCAAAAACCCTCCAAAGCCTTTTCACAAGTACTCCATCAAGTCGGCCTTCAAAAGGAGATGAAGATCATTCGAAAAGAGGATGTCAGTGTACACACTTGCACAAGTCAGCTTATTTCTTCAGCAAACTACTATATATAGAGAGGACTCGGACTCACATGAAGACTATTCGATAAAGCATCCAAAAAAAGAGATCAAGTGCAAAAAACTCAAGAGAAGAAGCCTATTATCAAGCGAAGAGAGAAGGAGAAGAAGCCGAAATAATTTTGATCTGTTTTTGGGGCAAATACCTTTCAAACGTGCGAGGAAATCTAGTGTCATTTGCTGCAGAAGAAGCCGAAGTCATCACAGTCATCTTAGAAGACTAAATTAAGGAAGAAAAACAAGTCAACTTACAAGTTGAATTGCAAAAGGAGACTCCATCTAAGAGAAGGGAACCAAAGGATAAAATATTTGTGTTTATCCCTCACACGTGATGCAACTAGGGTTTCTAAAGAGGTCGAGAGTTGCGGGTCTAAGTCAATAGGCCGAAACCAGAAGGAAAGCCGAGATCGAAGGTGAAGCAAGCAATTTGACTAGGGTTGACTCAAAGAAGAAGAATTTGTTCAAGGAAGTCTTGTGACTTGGTCTTGGAGAGGTTAGTAAGTCAAGGGTCTTGGTCTTGGAATTCATCTCTTGACGATTCTATTAGAAAAAGAATATGTTTGGGTTTTCCTCTCAAGTTGGAGAGGTTTTGGCCCTAGATGATCGCCTACATTTTGTGTTCCTTGTCTCATGCGCATTTATGATTTGGTAGTTGGATGATGATAGAAAACATTAACATAATCAAAGTGAAAGAAAGAGCTAATAAAAGACTAAGCAAAGTTGCATCACAAGCAGTTATGATTCAAGAAAAATCACATCATCCCTCTACCCTAGATTTCTCAACAGGGATAAGTAATCAAATTAATGTTGTTGAAAAGGAATATCACTTGCCTATAGTGTTGAGAAATCCATGAGGGCGGCAGATTTACTTTAATTGATTTCACTTATTATATTATTATTTTGTGATATGTAATTATTAGTTCTTACAATTTATCTTGTTCTAATCATCAAGACTAATGCCAATCAATAAACAAAGAAGGACACAAGATGTAGGCACACAGCTAGGGAAAAACCCCTAGATAGGGGAAACCCAGTCACGAACTCTTCCTTCAGTAGATATAAACCACAATGAGACAACCAAGGCTCTTGACCTAAACCTCTCTCCATCCATAAAGTCAACCTTTCCGTTGAAGTAGTCTTCTTCCAAATTGATCTTCAAAATAATTGTTATGACCCTTCTACAACCACAAAACAACTTTGGTTCTTGCAACTATAGAAAGAAAATTCGGTCCCTGTAATGTAGAGAACTTCAACCCTGAATTGTAGAGAATTTTGGCCCTGAACTTGTTGACTTGTTTTGCATTAGGTCGACTTCAATGGGGTATTTATAGTTGTTTCCGCTTGTATAATGAGCCGACATGACTAGTAGGATAAGCCGAATTCTAGAATATGAAATTGAACCCAAATTTGAAGAGCTTGAGGCCGACATGATGGTGGAGTTATCGTGACTCAAACAATTTTCTTTCTTTAATACAATGATCCCAAGAAGAGTTTACATAATTAAATTTGACTTTGACTCAACAAAATCCTAGAGCACTCAATGGGTGCTTTGACCTATTGACATTGACCCAAGCATGAAACCCATGCTTTAATAAGTCAATAATAAAATTTCTTTTGACAAATATATTACATCATGACTCAAGTACAATTATGAAGATCAACACTAGTTACATTCTTCAACACATAAAAGATCATGAGCAACCTATTTAGGAATTAACTCAGATGATTAAAAATATTCAACTCAATTATACACAAATGATTCAAAACCAGGAAGCTAACCAGATCAATCTTCAAAACAGGATAGAAGCAATCGAAGTTGTTAATTTTAGTTAAAAATGGTATGTTCTATGCTTTAGCACAATCTACTTCAACGTTCCTTATCAGCCCAATGACAATTTCCAATTATTTCCAGTAGCAATCACATTAACTTAAACACATTGACAGTAAATACATATAGAACATAAAAACATGTGAAGAAGACAAGCCAAAACAAGAGGACACAAGATTTGGCGGATGCAAGGGGAAAACCCCAATGTGGGGAAAACCCTTTGTTCAAATCTTCTTATTATTATTCAACAGTTCAGCAGAGAGAGAGTACATAGATCAAATTCACTTGCCCAATACATAGTCAAAACAACCATGTCAAAATCAATGGTCAACTGTAGCCCTAACCAGAAAGTCAACGCTAGTCAAATCGGCATCAAAATGTCCTCCAAGCAACTCGGTCAACAGCAGACTAATTCGTCCTTCAAAGAGAGTCAAAATCGGCCCAAAACAGTTCAGTCAAACCCACTCAAAGGAGAGAGAAACATTGTTGTAATTTCTAGCATTCAAATCTGAAGTCAACATTGGTCAAATTGTCCCAAACACCTCGATTTTTGTGCCAATAAATGTGGCCTCAAAAGATCAAAATTCTCCCCTGAAAACTGAAGTCAAAGAAGGTCAAATGAACCCTAGTCAACATTGGTCAATGCTGGTCTATTTCTCTGAAATTCGGCCTGCACTTCACCCTGAAATTTTCAGCCTCCTGCCACACGTGCAAAGAAGAGAGAGGTTGTCCCCAAGTTGTACGAACCAACCAAGAGAGGAGAGAAAGATGTATGATGTGATGAGTGATGTCCAAATGAGGAGAGAGGTCACTCCTATTTATACAATTCATTGAGGGTGAGGAGACACATCTATTGGGCTTCTTGAGCCTACATTTATGATTTGACTGAGGCCGACCTTGACAATTTGTGCATGAGAGAGAATAAATTCAAAATTCCACTTCTGCTTATCAGAATGACATGATCTTTATACCAAAATTGGACCTCTCGAAAAGAGGAATCCAATGCAATAATCAACTCCGTCAATTGAGATATCCTAAGGTGAAATTTGGCCCTAGTTGCCAATTTTAACACTCCCTCTCAACTAGGGTGAATTCCACCTGCCAATCCATCTGTCATCATGTACCATCTCTATCATCATTGCTTTGCTACTCTGCACTGTCGAACCATGAAGTAATAATGAAGAAGAAGTGATCGAGAGTGACTCAGAAGATCATACCACTCTCCACTAGCAAAAGCCAGTCCTTGATCCCAGATCAAGTTGTTGAACACCATGCATCCTAGTCATAGGGAGTACGGCAATTCATGATGCGTCCATCGGTAGTGCTATGGTCCCTAACCATCTTTTCCCAACTCATTGACCAGATGAGAGGTACTTCCCATGAGTCTCGGACTCTATGAGTAAGATGTGTGTTGGGGCATTAGCAGGAGAAGGTGAACCACTCATCCTGCTCATATGCCATAGAAGAAGGTGAACCACTCATCCTATGCATATGTCAATTGTAGGGGAAGTGAACCACTCACACTACATACATGTGTCTGCAATCGTAGGGGAAGGTGAAACACTTACCCTACACACATGTCAACCATCATGGGGTATCACAAGAGAAGGTGAATCACTCACCCTGTATCTAGCGCACCACTAGCGGAAGGTGAACCACTCACCCTATGGCCGCTCAAAGCTCCAAGAAGTACCCCAAGCCCCCAAGAGCTCCCAAAGCTAGTGTCCAACTCATACATGACCCTCATAGGAGGGTCGTTCCACGACTCTATGTCTCTCTCGGAGAGTTAAGAATTTGACCTTCCCCAAAGGCTTCGTGAGAATGTTTGCAACCTACTCATCCGTCCTGATGTGTTGGAGCCTTATTGCTCCCCGTTGTACCATATCCTGGATAAAATGGTACCTGATATCAATGTGCTTGGAATGGTCGTGGAACACGGGATTCTCTAAGTTGTGAATCCCACTTTGGTTGTCGCAGAAGATCACGGTGGTATCTAGCACGTGCTCAAATAGCTCACTGAAGAGCTTCCTCAACCAAACAACTTCACAATAGGCCATACTCGCAGCAATGTATTCGGCCTCGGTAGTGCTTAAAGCAACCGATTTCTGCTTCCTACTCATCCAAGATATTGAAGCAGACCCCAAAGAGAAGCAGCACCTAGATGTGCTCTTACGATCCACCACACTGCCAGCTTAGTCAGCATCTAAATATCCTTGTAGCCTCAAGTTCTCAGTAGTGTATCTCGGTCCATAATGGATTGTGCAACGGAGATATCTCATGAGATTGTTAGTAGCAATCCAATGAATGTGATGAGGCTCGACCATAAATTGACTCAATGTGTTTACAGCAAAGCATATGTCAGGATGGGAGTTTACTAAGAACATCACGGCCCCCACAAGTTGACGATACTCGGAAGGGTTTGCTAATTCAGGCCCAGCAGCACTTCCACATAGCTTCTTGAAGTTGAGTTCCATCAAAGTAGACACGGACTTGCAATCCACCATCCCACATCTCTCAAGTAGCTTCACAATGTATTTTCCTTGACCATCACCTGGCTTTTGCTAGACCTCCAACCCTAGGAAATAGTGCATCAGTCCTAGGTCCTTCATCTAGAACTCGGAAGCCAACTCCCTTTTGCATTGATGAATGAGAGGGTCATCACCTGTCAGAAAGAGATCATCCACATAAAGGACCAGAATGAGAGGCCTATCATTTTCCACCTTGAAGTATAGGTTCGGGTCAACATCGCTCCTTATAAATCCCAGCTTCGTAGGATAGCTATCAATCCTCTCATACCAAGCCCTAGGGGCTTACTTCAACCCATAGAGGGATTTCTTCAACCTACATACATGTGTCTTCCGATCTTGAACTTCGAACCCCTCGAGTTGTTCTACATAGACTTCCTCCTTAAGCAAGCCATGCAAGAAAGCAGTTTTGACATCCATCTGGTGTAAGCTCCATCCTTGCAAGGCAGCAAGGGCTATGATCGAACGGATGGTAGTATATCGGGCAACAGGTGCAAATATCTCATCATAGTCTACTCCTTCCTTTTTATAGAAGCCTCGAGCAACAAATCAGGCCTTCAACTTTTCAGCACTCCCATCAGCTCCATGATCTTATAGAGCCATTTTGAAGTGACCACTGACTTGTCCTTGGGTCTAGGAACCACATCCCAAACATCATTCTTCATGGTCGACTCATACTCCTCGTTCATCGCATCCTTCCAAACTTGTTGTTTTACGACTTCCTCGAATGTACAAGTCTCAGATTGTACAATGGTCCTCATGGCAGCTAGGTACCCTTGGTACCTGTTTGGCTTCTTGCTTTCACAAAATGTCCCCCTCGGTGCAATGTGTTTCTTGACATCTTCAAGAGTATCTTTGAGCCACAAAGGTCTTTTTCTTTAAGTAGAGGGCTCACTAGGAGGTGGATCAATGGGATCCATTGGACCTTCCACATCAGGCATCGAGTCATCAGACGAAGGTTCATCCTGCTTTCCTGCATCATCATCATCATTGTCCTTCCAAGGGATAGGAAGATCTCGGACTTTCCTAAGGGCAGAATCTTCATCGAAAGTGACATGATGACTTATTTCTACGTCTTCCCTTTGACTAAGCACATAGATTTTATATGCCTTCAAAGTTTCATTGTAGCCCACAAACGTTCCTTTCTTCCCAGATGCATCTAGCTTATTTCTTTTCTCTTTTGGCACATGAAAATATACAGGACAACCAAAAATTCTAAAATGAGAAACATCAGGTTTCTTACCAGTGAATACTTCTTCAAGTGTCTTGAAGTCCAATGCTTGATGTGGGCATCTGTTTTGAACATACACCGCGGTGTTGGCAGCTTCTCCCCATAAGAACTTCGGTAGACCTTGGTCATGAAGCATGGCACGGATGGCTTCTATGATAGTTCGATTCTTCCCTTCGACAACTCCATTTTTCTCAGGAGTATATATAGTAGTGGTCTCCCTCTTAATCCCAGCTTCTCTACAATAGTCAATGAATTCATTTGACTCATATTTGGTCCTATTATCGGTCCTTGATATTTTGATCTTCTTCCCTATTTGATTCTTGACTAAGGCTTTGAAAGAGCTAAACCGTTTGAACACCTCATCCTTCTTCTGTAAGAAATAGATCCATGTTTTGCGAGAGAAGTCATCCACAAAAATTGCATAATACAAATATCCACCCAAAGATGTTACAGGCAACATACCTGATAGATCATAATGGACCAATTGAAGAATATCAAAAGTTTGACTTTGACTTGAGGGGAATGGTCCCCTTGTATGTTTTCCAACTGCACAACCTTGACATACACCTTCATGATCTAAGTTGAATTCGGGCATACCTGTGACCATCTTTCTTACATCAGGCAACGCTTTGTAATGAAGGTGAGAAAATCTTTGGTGCCATCATTCGGATTGAAGAGAAGTATTGCAAGTCATTGCTCCCAATGGACTTCCTCCAACATGATAAAGACCTTCAACCCTGAATCAAAGAGTGAATGCATCTTTTGGGTTCCTTTGCCAAACACGAACCTTCCCATCAATGAATGTCACCTTCAAACCTTTATCTTCCACCGCAGAAATAGATACCAAGTTCTTTTTCAGATCATGTACATACAACACTTCTTGTAGATGAAGGGTTTGACCTTGATTTAAGTGAAGAGTAACAGTCTCAATTCCTTTCACGGGATAAGTGGCATTATCCCCAAATATAATCTCCATATTCGTCTTCTTTTCAATCAAGTTTGAGAGAGCCTCTTTGTAGCCAGTGAAGTGCCTTGAGGCACCACTATCAATCAACCAATGATCTAATGTATCCGAAGGAGAGGCGGTGGTGAGGGCAGAAATAAGATAAAATTCTTTTTTCTTTTCACCAACATTAACTTCTTCATACCTGGAGTTTCTCGACTTCTTGGGAGGACGACCATTTCCATTTCGAGCAGTGGGAGCATTCCTCTTTCCTTTGTTGTTGAACTTGTTGTTCCTTTGATTGCCATCGCCCTTGTAGTTGTTGTTATCGTTGTCATCATCTCGTGAAGTATCCTTCTTGTGAGGACATTCTCTAGCAAAATGTCCAAACCTGTTGCAATTGAAGCATCTTCGTTTTCTTCCTTGTTTGAATCCCGGCTTGAACCCTTAACCATGTTTTCTTGGACCAGCATTGTTTTTCCTCTTAGCATGAGCAGAGAAGGCGTAGGATTGTTTCCATTTAAGGGCTTGTCTCTTTCCATCGTCCTTATCTCCTCTTGAGTGCACCTAGCCAACAATTCATCAAATCTCGGAATCCTGTCATTGTTGAGGATAGTAGTGTTGAACACGTCCCATTCTCTTGTAAGGCCTCCAAGTGCAATAAGAGTGAGTTGCCTGTCACCAATGACTTCTCCAATAGATAAGAGATCATTCTTGATCTCGGTAATCCTCATGAAGTAGGATTGAATGGATTCTCCTCTATCCATCTTGACGTCTTTCAATTTGTTCTTGAAAAAGAGAACTTGATTTGCATTATTTACTTTGAACATCCCAACCAGCTTGTCATACACCTCTTTAGATGTTTCCAAATCAGAAATATAAGCAACCAAAGGCTTGTGAATAGAATCAACAATCATTCTTAGCTTTAACCTCACCTTTCTTGTACATTGTTTGTTCAATTGTGAATGCATTTGGAGGCTCCACTACTCTTTCTTTGACATAATCCACGGTTCATTTTCTTCCAATGTCAAATCTAGAGACATCTCCCATGCATAATAGTCGGATTTGTCCTTAAGCTTATCCTCGGATTTGAAGTAAGAGGTAGTGGTCATTGGGACTAGTTCCAAGTTCTTGTCCAACAACTTCCCTTAGTGATTGTTTTTCCTCACTCTTGCTTGGGCTTTGTCTTCACCTGAGCTCTGATTCCATGTTAATTTTAGTTAACAATGGTATGTTCTATGCTTTAGCACAATTTACTTCAATGTTCCTTATCGACCCAATGACAATTTCCAATTATTTCCAGTAGCAATCACATTACCTTAAACACATTGACAGTAAATGCAGATAGAAAACAAAAACATGTGAAGAAGACAATCCAAGATAAGAGGACACAAGATTTGGAGGATGCTAGGGAAAAACCCCAATGTCGGGAAAACACTATGATCAAATCTTCTTATTATTATTCAATAGTTCAGCAGAGAGAGAGAGCACATGGATCAAATTCACTTGTCCAAAACAACCTTGTCAAAATCAGCATTCAACAACAGTCAACTCCATCCCTAACCAAAAAGTCAACGTTGGTCAAATCAGCATCAAAATGTCCTCCAAGCAACTCGATCAACAGAAAACTAATTTGGCCTTCAAAGAGAGTCAAATTCAGCCCAAAACAATTCGGTCAAACCCAGTCAAAGGAGAGAGAAACACTGTTGTAATTTCCTACGGTCAAATCTAAAGTCAACATTGGTCAAACTGTCCCAAACACCTTGATTTTTGTGCCAATAAATGCGACCTCAAAAGATCGAAATTCTGCCTTGAAAACCGAAGTCAAAGAAGGTCAAATGAGCCATGGTCAACGTTGGTTTGCTTCTCTGAAATTCGGCCTGCACTTCACCCTGAAATTTTCAGCCTCCTGCCACATGTGCGAAGAAGAGAGAGGTTGTCCCCAAGTTGTACAAACCAATCAAGAGAGGAGAGAGAGATGTATGATGTGATGAGTGATGTCCAAATGAGGAGAGAGGTCACTCCAATTTATACAATTCGTTGAGGGTGAGAAGACACATCTATTGGGCTTCTTGAGCCTACATTTGACTGAGGCCGACCTTGACAATTTGTGTATGAGAGAGAATAAATTCAAAATTCCACTTCTGCTTGTCGAAATGAGATGATCTTTATATCAAAATTGGATCTCTTGAAAAGAGGAATCCAATGCAATAATCATGTCCATCATATGAGTTGTCCTAAGGTGGAATTTGGCCCTAGTTGCCAATTTTAACATAAACAAATCATGACAAAGAAAGGAGTTCCATGGAAAATTGTTTACTTGTCATGAAAGCAAAACATGTTCAAGCAAGGAAAGCCATGGAAACGAATCATGCACGGGTAATAAAGGATACAAAAGAAAAACAAGCATTGTTTATAATAAATATTAAGGAAAATCATGACAAGGAAACGAGTGTCATGGAAAACAGGTTAAAGATAATGGAAGTTAATCATTTTGATCAGATCTCCACTATTCAAAATCATATGATTGCAATGGAAGTAAGACACACCCAGGAAATGACTGCCATGAAGGATAATCACTCGCAGGAAATGAAAACTATGGAGGCCAATCAGATCACTCTACAAGACAGATTCATGAAAACAGAACTCAATCAAGCAAAATTAATAGTAAGGCATGCCAGGGAAATGAGTTCCATACAGAAAAGATTGGAAGAAATGGAAAAATTACAGGTACAGAAGTTTCAACCTTGTCCAGATAATAGATGTCAGAAAATCAAAGAGATTTCAACAAATCATATGCCTCCTAACCCGTTGAAGTTGGTCACATCTTGTTGTGAACTTCATGAGAAAGTTGTTTATCCCATTAAGGAAGGTTTAGCTGAGAATGACATGGTTAGAAAGGAAATTGAAAAAGATCAAGTTATAACTATTGGGAAAAATCGAGGAATTGGTCTTAGTCATAACACTTGTAATGTAGGGCTCTAAATAACTTAACGCAAATATTTACCTTAAACATAATATGAAACCTATTATAAGAATTTAAGCAACATTTGTAATATCAAAATTTATTAATTTGATGTTGAGTAACACCAAGACGCACCCAAGGCAGTATAAAGCCAGGGGCCTCCCACAAATTGTAAATCATTTGTTCATTCATTAATAATAAAATATATCTTTTCTGATAATCGATGAGTTCGTCTGTTGCATTTGGTATCATAGCATTTGACCTACCCGCCTGTGGGTTCTCGTAGGCAGTGTGTTTTTCCACTATCGAACACCTTCGTCCATCGTCTCACATCGGCCCCCGTGCTCTTCCGCAACGTTGCTCCACCACCCACGTCTCTACCACCTCGCTTCTAATCCGCTATCAGCTCCCAATCACCATTCCTCCAAGTCAGCTATTCCGACCTCTTCCACTGTCCATGTTCTGCTACCTGCCGTAACGGGTCATTCCACACCAATCCTATTGTGTTGCATTTGGTATTGTTCTGCACCTGTCAGTAGTAATTTTGTGGATGTTGTAGCCACGGGAGTGGGAAGATGGCTTAGCCACGATCAACGGGCGTGACCAAATCAACCAACGTGGCCATCAGGTGGTCGAGTAAGACGTTTGAAATATTAATTAATATATAACTTTATAATAATTATATTATAAAAAATAAATAATTTGTTTATTATTTTAATTAAGAAATAATAAGAATAATTAATTATACAAAAATAAAATAAAAAATTATGTTGGATAAGTATACCCTGCCTCATAAACGCTCGATGGTTGCATCAATGTCGATGGCCAATTCAATAAAAAACTGATAGAACTTGAGGCTAAGGTGACAGAACATGGCGACAAAATCGAGACACTGCAGGACACAACAAATGGAATAAAGAGTTACCTCGAGGAGAACAAGAATGAATTTAAAAAGGATCAGGTAGACCTTTCAGTTAAGGTGGATCAAGCTATGGTGATGTTGGGTTGTATTTGAACCAGCATGAAGATTACACCCGATCAAATGCTCCAGAATAATGAGGCTACTCAACATCTCAATTCTCTAGATTCGTCAAAATCATCAGACGCACATGAGAAAACCGAGTCTCCGAAGACATCTTCCACGCTTAATCAAGGAAATAGTATACCACACCTCATAAACGCTCGATGGCTGCATAAATGTCGATGGTTGATTTCAATAAAAAACTGATAGAACTTGAGGCTAAGGTGACGAAACATGGCGACAAAATCAAGACACTGCAGGACACAACAAATGGAATAAAGAGTCAGCTCGAGGAGAACAAGAATGAATTTAAAAAGAATCAGGTAGACCTTTCAGTTAATGTGGATCAAGCTATGATAATGTTGGGTTGTATTTGTACCAGCCTAAAGATTACACCCGATCAAATGCTCCACAATAATGAGGCTACTCAACATCTCAATTCTCTAGATTCATCAAAATCATCAGACACACATGAGAAAACCGAGTCTCCGAAGACATCTTCCACACTTAATCAAGGAAATAGTATACCCCACCTCATAAACACTCGATGGTTGCATCAATGTCGATGGTCGATTTCAATAAAAAACTGATAGAACTTGAGGCTAAGGTGACAGAACATGGTGACAAAATCGAGACACTGCAGGACACAACAAATGGAATAAAGATTCAGCTCGAGGAGAACAAGTATGAATTTAAAAAGGATTAGGTAGACCTTTCAGTTAAGGTGGATCAAGCTATGATAATGTTGGGTTGTATTTGTACCAGCCTAAAGATTACACTCGATCAAATGCTCCAGAATAATGAGGCTACTCAACATTTCAATTCTCTAGATTCGTCAAAATCATCAGACGCACATGAGAAAACCGAGTCTCCGAAGACATCTTCCATGCTTAATCAAGGAAATAGTAACACTAATTTTCAAAATAAGGAGCTCTCGAATCAATGCACCAATATGTCGTTTTCAAATCAATACCCTTTTTTCGTTCCGTCGTTAGCGACATATCAACGAAGAGAAAAAATCGAGCTACCCAAATTCGACAGTAACGAAAAATGCAGCGTTGTTTGGCTCAATAAAGCAGAAGAATATTTCAAGATTTAGCGTATTGACAATGATGACAAAAAGATTAGGCATGCTTCCATGAAAATGGAAGGCGAAGCATATAATTGGTATATGTGCTGGAAGAAGATGACACTCGCTAAAAGTTGGAGGAAATTTAAGAATGCGTTCTTTAAAAGGTTCCAAGGTGTTAAGGAAGAAGAGTTCTTTTCAACACTCACCAGATTGCGACAAAAAGGAGATGTGGATGAATACACTCGAGAATGGGAGACTTTAGCAACACGAGTACCTGGATTATCAGAAACTAGTCTCATTCAATTGTACATCTTGGGACTTAAACCCCATCTACAAGCAAAACTTGAACTTCATGATATTACGTCGATAGAAGTAGCAAGACAAAAAGCAAAAGCGGCTGAAAAGAAATTTGACAAGATGTTGTGGTCAAAGGCTGAAAGAGTATATTCGAGACGAAGATCTCCCCAGTCTGCAAATACACATAACACAAAATATGTTCCCATGCCCAACATGAAGGTTATGGTAGCCGACGGTAAGAAAAATGAAAAAGTAGGGAAATGCCATAAAGTCAAATTGCAAATTCAAGACTTTATTTTAGAATATTCATTCTACATTGTACCATTAGGAGTAGATGTGGTCTTAGGTATCCAATAGTTACAAACCCTTGGTACTTACTCTGCCAACCATCAAAAGAAGTTTATAAAATTTAAATGGGAAGGGCAAAAATACAAATTATATGGGTTCCAAGCACCTGAGAATCAAATCGTATCATCATCCCAAATGATGAAAATGATTCGAAGAGGAGCACCAGCCTATGTAGTACAATGTCACCAATTAGAAATGTTAACTTCAAAATTGATCAGCAAAGAAGCACCAGAAGTACAAGAGCTAATTCAAAAGTACAAAAAAGTATTCCAAGCCCTGCCCATGAAAATGCCTCCTAATAGAGAAATCGAGCATACAATAGAATTCCAAGCAGGATCAAACCCCGTCAACATCAAACCGTATCGATATCCCCATCATCAAAAAATGGAAATTGAGAGATTAATCCAAGATCTTCTAAAGTGTGGCATCATTTCAAAAAGTAAAAGTCCGTATGTTGCTCAAGTTGTATTGGTGCGGAAGAAAGATGGCTCGTTCAGGTTACGCATCGATCATCGAGGACTAAACAAAATAACAATTAAAAACAAGTTCCCAATTCCCTTCATCGATGAAATGCTGGATAAACTACATGGCTCTAAATATTTCTCAAAATTGGACTTAAGGTCGGGATATTATCAAATCAGAAAAAGTTGGAAGACATACCAAAAACTGTGTTCCGAACACATGAAGGTCGCTACAAATTTAAAGTAATGCCTTTTGGGTTAACCAATGCACCAACAACATTCCCAGCTACTATGAACGAGTTAATCCGTCCATATCTAAGGAAATTCGCGTTAGTGTTCTTTGATGACATTTTAATTTACAATAAACTTGGAAGGAGCGCTTACAATATTTGGAGAAAGTTCTTGGAAGAGCATCAATTCTATGCCAAGAATCCCAAATGCACCTTTGGGAGGAAGAAGTAGAATATCTTGGGCAAATAATATCCCATGAAGGAGTAAAAGTGGGTCCTAATAAAATCAAGGCTATAAGGGAGTGGCCCAAACCAGTCAATATCTCCAAGCTAAGAGGATTCTTAGGGTTGACCGGATATTATCGAAGATTTATTAAAAACTACGCCCATATAACCGCACCCCTATCAAACCTTCTAAAGAAGAACTCATTTCGATGGAATGATGAAGCAGGAAAGTGTTTTGAAGATTTGAAGGAAGTTATGTCTAATGCCCCTGTATTGGCAACTCCAGACTTCTCAAAACCATTTGTAATTGAATGTGATGCTTCGGGTTTTGGCATAGGAGCAGTACTAATGCAGGACGATCATCTAATCACGTTTGAAAGCAGAAAGCTCAATAAGCATGAACGTCTCAAGTCTACATATAACAAGGAAATGCTTGTTATTATGAACGCATTAGCCAAATGGAGACAATATCTCTTAGGAAGTAAGTTCTTAATACGAACAGATCATAATAGTCTTCAGCATCTCCTCCAGCAGAAAACACTATCTACAGAACAACAAAAATGGATAGAAAAAATCGCTACCTTTGACATGGATATATTACACAGAAAGGGAAATATAACGTAGTAGTTGATGCCTTGTCGAGGAAAGACGAAGAACCATCGTTACGCGTAGTGTCAAATTCGAAGTGAATACGCAAAAGATCCATAAACAAGTGCTATAATCAATAATCTTACTCAGAATTCAAAATCTGAATGGAAGAACGATATTATATGGTACAAGGGAAGAATTTATCTGAATGCACATTCCAAATTTAAAGCCAAGGTTCTCAAAGAGTCGCATGATTCATTGTCAGTCGGACATGTAGGATACTTTAAAACCCACTACAATGCACGCCAGTCATTCTTTTGGAAGGGAATGAGCAATGATATTCAAAAATTTGTAGCCAAATGCAATAAATGCCAGAGGAATAAAAATGAAAATATTATGACACCTGGACTACTTCATCCCTTAAACATTCTGAATCAGAAATGGGAAGAAACATCAATGGACTTTATTGAAGGGTTGCCTGTATGCGATGGTAAGGATAAGATTTTTGTAGTAGTCGACAGACTCACCAAGTATGCTCACTTTATTGCAATGAAGAAATTAGACTCAGCAAAACAAATCGCTGAAATATTTTGCAAAAATATTTACAAATTACACAGATTTCCAAAGGTCATTGTGAGCAATAGAGATGCCAAATTTAAGGGTAATTTTTGGAAGGAATTATTCAATCATATAGGAACCTACCTCAACATGAGTTCTGCTTACCATCCTCAAACAGATGGCCAAACAGAGGTTGTCAAAAAATGTTTGGAAGCTTACCTACGTTGTTACACCACAAAAAACAGAATAAGTGGATTCAATGGTTACATCACGTTGAATGGTGGTACAACTCTACTTACCACACGTCAGCAAAAATGACTCCATTTCAAGCTTTGTACGGGTACGAACCTCCAAAATGGAAGGACCTAGCTATCATCCAGACAAAACTACCAGCTGTTAAAAACCAACTAGAAGAAACCCAAAAGGTCGTCCAAACTCTAAAAGAAAATTTAAATAATGCAGTAAAACGTATGAAGCAGCACGCTAACCGAAATAGAACCGAAAGAGAATTAGATGTTGGAGATTGGGTATTTGTTAAACTCCAACCGTACAAGCAGTTATCCTTAAAACAGAAAGGAAAAAACAAATTAGCACCAAAGTTTTATGGGCCATACCAAATCAACAAAAGGATCAGTCAAGTAGCTTACTGTTTAAACCTTCCTGATAAAAGTTGTGTCCACAACGTTTTCCAAAAAATCACTTGGTGAACATCAATCAGCACAAGCAACACTTCCATCGTTAGATGACGAAGGAAGGGTCATTCTCAAACCAAAAGGCATCAACTCCATCAGGGAAAAGAAACTGTGAACTCGAGCAAACAAAGAATACCTAATCAAGTGGAAGGACTTACCAAAAGAACAAGCTTCTTGGGAGTCTGGAGTATTTCTTCAACAACATCCGTCGTTACGTATGCTTTGAGGACAAAGCATCTTTTCAGGAGGGAGGAAATGTTATGTAAATTAATTAGTAGCTGTAACAATTAATTAAAATAGGCAAAAGGGCATGATCACAGACCATGCCCATTCACCAAGAGGCACCCAAGGCAGTATAAAGCTAGGGGCCTCCCAAAAATTGTAAATCATCTGTTCATTCGTTAATAATAAAATATATCTTTTCTAATAATCGATGAGTTCATCTGCTGCAGGTACCTACCTAGGTTTATGTAGTTAAAGATGCTTATGATTTGCTCCTGCTCACGTTACCAAAAGACCAAACTCTCCCAGCCAAACTAGGTACAACCTAGGTACTCAGTTCCAGAACGCGTTTCAATTGATGCAATCTGGTTCCCCATGCCCAAAAACTTAAGAACAATGGAAGCTCCTCCTCTCAATATATTAAGACTCTCAGAAATTTCCTCCTCTCTGTCCCCCCTTTCTCAAGATTCCCTTCCTCCTTTTATTTCTCTGCCCACCGCCTTCCCCCCATCTCCGTGTCTTTGTTTTTGTTACATGGAACTTTACATAAATCAAATCTCATTTGATTTTTATGGATTTCATTTGAATACGTACGATTTGATTTGATTAAAGTTTATATTATTTTAATAAATTAAATTAATTTATTTAGTTTATAATTTTAATTAATTTATATTATCATTTTATTAATATTAATTTATTTAGTTTATAATTTTAATTAATTTATATTATTATCTTATTAATTTTAATTTAAAATATAATTTTCAAATTAAAATCAACATGTTCTTTTAATTAAGGATTTATCATATATATGTATTTACGCTAGTATACATATTACATATCTAATTTGATATATTCATTATATTCTAGTGAGGTAGGGATTTATTTCGATTATCGATTCATTACCTTAATTTAGACATTTCCTTGTATTAACCAACGTATATATAGTGTAATACATGCGGGTCCATGCATACGTAGTTATTGTATGGATGTCTCGTATGTATGCTAATATTCGTATTTTGTTTATAATAGATGGCCATTACATGTGACACTGATCCATCATTTATGACAGAACAGATGCACAATGAAGAAAGGCGTGTCACAGAAGTTTTGGATGCTCCAAATTTTCCATCTAAGCATTTCCATGATCAAGCAAAAAGGTCTACTTGATCACATCATCAAAGTCAACACCACAGTGAACCAAGAAGAAGAGAAAAAAGGAAAAAGGATCTAAGAGATAAATCATCAATGTCAAACAGGGACAAGCCTTAGCAAGTTAGAAGTCAAAAGCAGTAGAGGCTTGATAAATCTAATGCTTGTATAAACACAACATTGAGATGGGTCGGTGTCCCAAAATCTTCATAATTGCACATGGCACATCAAAGTAACAACCCATGGATTTGCCTACAAGTCCGCAAATGATTAAGATGGACTTCATTGAACACATCTTATACCATTGGGCATGCTCAGTATCGCATTCCTAACCCTACTCTCTGTCATTTCAGTTCAGCATTTCTTTTTCATAGATTAATTTTCTTTGTATTTCCTTAGATCATATTTACATTTCATGTTAATAGAATAGTTGTTGGTTACAGAGCTTTTATTTCATGTACTTAATGTCATATAATTATGTCATGTACTTAATGTCATATAATTATTTTTTGGATTATATTTGGATGGATACTACTTATATGAACTTGTGTGTTGTTAAAATTGGCAACTAGGGCCAAACTCCATGTGGGTCATCTTATTAATGGCGGCTGATATTTTTCTTGGATCCCTCTCATCGAGAGGTGTAGGATTGATCTAAAGATCATCCGATTCCGATAAGTATTCATGGAGATATGAATTTATTTTTGTTATGGGACAATTTGTCAAGGTCGGCCAGCAACCAAATAAACCCCACTTGTGCTCAATGTTTTAGTATAAATAGAGGTGCCTTGAAAGTCATTTGGACACACATCCTCTTGGTGATCTCTTCCTCTCCA
Organism: Pinus tabuliformis; assembly: GCA_031772625.1. Taxonomy (NCBI): domain Eukaryota; kingdom Viridiplantae; phylum Streptophyta; class Pinopsida; order Pinales; family Pinaceae; genus Pinus; species Pinus tabuliformis. The sequence goes on along the minus strand of CM062819.1, from coordinate 581,420,165 downwards.
CTTGTCTTTGGGTTTTGGTGGGAGGAGAGATCTAAAGAGGATAAGCTGCCCTAGAGGATGCCCTAGATCCTAACGCTATCATGGAGGAGATTTTAACACAGTGAAGGAAGCCTACATAAGGCAACAAGGAGAGATCTAATTGTTGGTCTAAAAGAGAAGCCCTACACTGCCCTATACACAGCTCTATTGGAGAGCCCTATGCTACCCTATACACAACTCTATGGAGAGCCCTACGCTGCCCTATACACAGCTCTATTAGAGAGCCCTATGCTGCCCTATACATAGCTCTATTGGAGAGCCCTACGCAGCTCTATGGAGAGCCCTGCGCTGCCCTATATGCAACCCTATGGAGAAGCTCTATGTTGCCCTAACTGCAATCCTCCTGGGGATATAAAGGAAGACTATTCAAGCATGCCCCAATCACAGCCATGGAGGAAGGAAGGTCTGAAAGAGGCTTGTATGACATGGAGAAGAGTGTTGAAGGGTATACATTGAAGTCTGCCCAGCAAGGCAGCATATGTTAGGACTGTGTTGATAATAGTACAGTCACTTGGATGGAGAAAACAGTGATGATACATTGAAGCAACATGATGTTGCAAGCAGCAGATATATTGCAGCAGCATGTTGATGAATGTTGCAGCATGATGGGTACAACGATGAAGTGTATCATAGCATAATGAGGGGCAGCACAATGGTGAGCTACAGCAGTATGATATAGCAAGTTCATAGTGTTGCAAGTATAACACATTGGGACAGCAGCATGATACTTAGTGCAGCAAGTACAGCTAGCATGCCAGGAGCAGCAAGCATGCTAGGACAACTAGCATGCTCGGGACAACAAGCAAGCAAGGGGCAGCAAGCTAGCTAGGTGCAGCAAACACATAGGTCAGTATGGCAACATGGTGCAGCAATGGCACATGATGCAGTACAGTGATGGGTACCGTCATGATTAATGAAACATGATGAGATGCAGCATCGTGATGATGGGTGCAACATGGTGCAGCACGGTGAGACGCAGCATGATGACGAGATGCAGCACGATGATAGGTGAAGGAGTCACCTTGGTGAATTAGTTGAAGCAGCATGTCTTCAACTGATCTCATGTATCATCTTCTTAGAGATGATCTCTGCTCTCATCTAGATAAGTCAAAGTGTTGACTTCAGTTGTAAATGTACTATCTCCCTCTCTCTCTGCTGAACTATTGAAGAACATATAAGAAGAATTGATCAAGGGTTTCCCCACATTGGGGTTTGTCCCTGGCTAGCGCCACATCTTGTGTCCTCTTGTCCTGGCTTGTCTTCTGCGATTTATGTTTATGTTCTATCTGCAGTTTACTTTAATGCTGATGTGATTGCTAATCTGGAAAAGATATTGAGCTAACTATGAAAATCGAAATAAATTTCTCTAAGCATAGAACATACCTAAACTTAACATGTGTTGCTTGGGTGCAAATTCTGGATTCTCACATTCCTTTAGTGAAGCAACATGTCCCCAAGTAGAGCCAGATGTTGACCACTCCGTGTCAACTACCCTATAGCAGTACACACTTTTTCAAGGGAATTCCATCATGCTCGAGCACTCAGATATCCAGGATTCATCATCATCATTCGTCAATTTATCAGATTGATGCTAGTATGACCATTTAATTATATAAACAACACCTAGATAAGCCTATAATTTTGTCAAAGGATTTCATCCTAGGAAGTTTTTTAACCTCACTGAATTATGTGTGTTTCTAAACAAGGATAGTCGGCAGAGTTTTTCTCCTAGCTTAAACCCCAAAGTTATGGTGGAATTTGTTGAAAAGGTCTTAGGTGAGTCCTAGTGTTATATCGAGTCTTTTGTAAAAGTGTGTTTGGGAATAATTTTAGAACATTTGGCTAAATGGCTAAATTATTTTATTACAAACACACTTGGTCTATACTAGATCATATTGTGTCGCAGAATTGAGTAAATTATTAAGGGTCTATGTCTAAAGGTGTTTTCCCCTTTCAAGGGTTGAATTAATTGTAATATCTTGATGTAAAAATATTTTGGTGCATGGTCCCTCATATTTAGACACCATGGCTAAAATATTTGAGGGTGGAAAAAATTATTAATCCCCTCTAGTGTCAATTAATTAATTTTTCTGGCTAAATTAAATTAAAATCCTAAGCCAGAAAATTAATTTTGAGTAAAAAATAATAATTATTTTTTATTTTTGGTTTTCTAGCAAAAAACGACCTAAATATTACCCAAAAAATGGTCAAAAAATTAAAATTGAGAGAAAATAAAAGTCTCTCCAAGTGGAAAAACGAATTTTGGAAAAAGTGGTCATTTCCAAGGAAGAATTAAATTGGCAACCCAATTCCAAGGCAAAAAAATCACAATAAATTCTTTGGAGCCAGAAAAGAATTATTTTTCAAGAAAATTAGTTTTTCTGGGTCCAGTTAATTGAAGAATATTCGTGGGTCCAAAAGAAGTCCAATTTCCAAGGTTCTTTATCGAGAAAAAAAAAACAATTTTTTAACGAAAATCGAGCTTATGGACCAAGATGGTTAAGTCAAAAATGACTTTTTTGAGGAAAAAGGTCAAAATAATATTTTTTTGGACCAAGAAAAAAGGGAATCCTTATGGAATTCGAATTTCTTCATCAAGATCAAAGGACAAGATTTATTTTTTGGCATGGATCAAGCACTAAGTAGATGTTATTATCCAGGATCAAATCAAAAATGTGCAACTTCTTAGACCTAGCTGTTTTGCACTTGGAGGGGGGTCTAGATCTCTCTATTTTCTATGCAAGGAAGCTATTTGCTCCTCATTTGAGAACAAAATTTTTTTAAATAAGCTCTGAGTCAAGGTATGCTGGTTGTAATACTTTTTTAATCAATAAAGCAAAAAGTCTTTGGGGTTTACTCTTGATGGTGTTCCTCTTCAATTTTCTTGTGGTAATGTTTTATGGATCATGTGCTTAATATTCTACTGAATAAATTTTATAAATTATTATTTCTTTAGCCATTTGTTGGATCAACTATTTACACAGGTATCTTGTATTAGTTGATAGGTTTTAGAGAAAAATTTTAATTTTATTTTTCTAGCAGGTATCTCTAGATTTTGAAAGTTATTTTGTTATCTATGCCTTTATTGATCTAATAATTTGACTTTAAGTGTGTAGAGACTTCAGGTATTCAGATCTTGGGATTGAGGGGAAGTCTTCGGCTGGACCAACCCACTCTCAAGTCAAGAAAACTCAAGAGCCCATCTAATTAAATTTCATGGTTTATCTAACAATTTGATTTGCAGAGAATTTGGCTATTGCTCACCATAAAAAATTATTTATCTCATCTATTTGAATTTATTTGTGCATTATTGATAGATCTGGTTATATAGAGCTATTATTTGCTAGTCATGGAACCAAGTTGGACTCATATTCCATTGATTTAGCCTTTGTAGACTTTGTAAATATATTTTGAGAATATTTTCTAAACCCTGTATCTATAGATTTTTGTATATATTTTCTTGGATTTTCCTTTGTTTTGCAGATCTAAAAAGGAGGATTTAAATTGGTTTGGAGATTTCTCTAATAAAATTTTGCAGATCTGGTATATTATCAGGAGGAAAATCGAAGCGATTTTAAGTCCTCAAACCCTTGATCTATTAATCCAAGATGTCCTAGAGGGTTTTGATCATTTTTTTGAGCAAATCACATTAATTCTAGCTCTAATTTATTTCAGATATAAGCATTCTTTTTGTTAACATATTTCTAACCCCTGTTATTTGCAGAGGATTCAGGGCATTTTTGGCTGACTTTCACACCAAATTTTATCAAAATAATTGTCATATAGCAGCCTGATCTATTGATGATTTCCACGGCGATTATAAGTCCATTTTTTATGTATGCAGCAAAACCTATTTGGGCTTATTTCAGATATAAGCATTCTTTTTGTTAACATATTTCTAACCCCTGTTATTTGCAGAGGATTCAGGGCATTTTTGGCTGACTTTCACACCAAATTTTATCAAAATAATTGTCATATAGCAGCCTGATCTATTGATGATTTCCACGGCGATTATAAGTCCATTTTTTATGTATGCAGCAAAACCTATTTGGGCTTATTTCTCTCAGCCGCTGCCTCTGATTTTTTAGGACAAATCCTTGGAGTATTGCAAGAAAATCTGAGCTTTTTTAAAAGAGGGTTTTAGCAAGAAAATTAATAAGAACAAGCTAAAAACATTAAATCTATCACATCGCAGGTCATAAGAAATACAACAAGCATTTAGGCTCTTATTTCATGCATCATTGGTGACAGGTTTGGGTAAATATAAGTCTGATCCCTCCGTTACAGTTAACTGATATCATTGCTTCAGAAATCTAATCTGAATCTACAGTGGCAAATTTATATTGCTTCTAGCACTAAAATTGGATCTCGAGAATTTATTTGTATTCCCTGCACTTTGGTAGTTAATTGTGACTGACCTTGTGGGCTGATTTCACCATAATAGTGGACTCGTATATCTAATCAGTAGCTACAGTGATCTTATCCTTTGCTGGCAGTGGTAGTTTAGAGGTCTGGTACATTTTTGAAGTGATTATGGCGCATCTATTAGCATTGGGCAGTTTTAAGGACATTGGCATTGCTTTTGTTTTCTCTCCTGAACCTTGTCAAGGCTAACCTTGCATCTTGTTTGCTAACTCTCTCTCTTCACTAATTTATATTTCATTGCATAATTGCATGGTTAGACTCTAGTAACATCTCATTGCACCATTGCCTTATCCCTTGATTAATTAGGTTGCATTGCATGATTTAATATTTCCTTGTTGCATCATTCACTTTATTGCGCCTTCTAAGTTGCTTGTTTTGTTTCAATTGATGATCTAAAGTAACTTTGAAATCACTGTTAGCAATCTCATTTGTCTTTTAGTTGATTGTGTCAATATTATTTGAGTTTCACTTGTTCATAATCTCTATATATCATAAAGTGAAGAACATTCTAATAAACACTCTAACTAAAGGCACTTGATATTGTCTTTGTCTTAATCATTGTTTCATTGAGAACTGTAAACTTGCTTCATTAATTTGATATTGGAATCTTGTAGCCTTATGTTCTAATTTGTTATCTCAATAAAGCTTGGTTATAAGTGGTTTACATCTTTACATTGAAGCATATTGTCATCTCTTTGAAACTAACTTTGTCATCATCCTTGCAGCATCACTTACTTGGTAGCTTGAGATATCATATATTGTTGTGCAAACACTTTTAAATTTCTTTGAGCATTGTATCAACGCACTAGTCCCTTATTGTTTCATCTTAAGTGTCATATTGACCTAAGTGAAGTTATCGATCTCACATTGTTCAGTTTAATAATGTAACTTGCCTTCTAATCTTGATTCAAGCTACTTAGAAAAGTAATTGCTCTGCCTCAATTCTCCTAAAACTTGTTGTTCCAACAAGTTTCCCCTTTTCCATCTACCCTTAGGGACTACCCCCCTTGACTTAGCTAGGAGAGAGTCTAAACGGAATGAGTAGGGATTAGAGTGACAACCCCTACTCTGAGTGTTGCGCCTTAGGTGTACGTTTTAGGCGACAACACTGTGAAACCTATTGCTCGGGGAGATGAATTGAGATGGACGTTATGTATCTTTCCTTATGATGAGACTAATGATCTCTCTCTTAGGTTGTGGATTGTGAGACCTATAATTGGACGGGTAGATTGATCTAGACAAAGAGAGAGATTTGTATATGTGATCTCTTCCTTAGGTTGTGGGCTAAGAGATCTATGATTGGTCGGGAAGATTGGTCTTGAGAGAGAGAATGAAAAGTACCTCCCTAGCTAAGAGGAAGTGTTGAAAACTATAGTAGCCATGGTCAATAATTTCATCTTGAAAAAATAAATGGAAATTTGAATTTTTAAATGTCTCCAAAATTATTAAGTCTGTTCGGCCCCTAAGAGGCACTCATTCGACCTCCACTTTAAGGCTATATAAAGGAGATCATTTATCCTCATTTGGACACATCAACTTGGTCTTATGTATCTTTGATACAGCGAAATTACAGGAGGGCCGAAATTTTAGGAGGAGGCCGAAATTCCAGGAGGATGCCGAAATTCTAGGGAGGGCCGAAATTCCAAGAACATGGTTTTTCAAAGGGCACTTCATTATGATCGTGGTTTCTGGTTTGGCTATTATTCTAATATCATTATTTATGATGTATTGATATATCTGGAAACTCTCTCTCTCATAATGAAGGACTTTTTCTAGGTTTTACCATGTAGGTTTTGCTTGACTGTGAGCCTAATTTTCGTGTCTTGTGTGTCATGGTTTCTTTATGTTTTTACTATGATTTTCTACTGCTCTTTTATGCTTATGAATGATTTTCTTACTATTGTTTAAAGAAGTAATTAGATAATGTTAATGCTAATGGTGATTTGATGTTATGACGATAAGGAAATTATTATAAGTTATGCCCTGATTGAAAATTCAAAGAAACAAGAGCAATAATCGATCGAATGGTAGCATATCGAGCAACCGGTGCAAATATCTCATCATAGTCTTCTCTTTCTGGGAGAATCCTCTAGCCATGAACCTCGCTTTGAACTTCTCAATGCTACCATCAGCTGCATGTTTAATTTTGTATATCCACTTGGAAGTCACAACAGACTTCCCCTTGGGTCTCAGAACAACCTCCCATACATCATTTTTCATGATGGACTAGTATTCTTTGGCCATGGCATCTCTCCAAAATTGTTCTTTAACTGCTTTTTCAAAGTTGCATGGTTCAACTTGTATGATATCACTCACCAATGCAACATATCCCTAATATCTATGAGGCTACTTGCTTTCTCTGAAGGTGCCTCTCAAGGCAGAGTGTCTCTCTGCATCCTGTAAAGTATCATGAAGCCACGAGGGTCTCTTCCTCGTAGGAGGATCCAAAGAATCCATAGTTGCCATAGACTCATCAGGAAGGTCAGGCTCGGGCATAGATGGCTCTGCATCTACATCCATAGTATCATCTCCCCTCAATGCTGACAGGGATAGGAGAGTCCCTTGCTTTTCCGAGGGCAACATCTTCATCAAAAGGTCACATCCCGGCTAAACTCAATGTTCCTCTGACTTGGCACATATATTTTGTAAGCTTTACAATTTTCATAATAACCAACAAACGTATCTTTCTTTCCTGAAGCCTCTAGCTTTGACCTCTTCTCCTTTGGTACATGAAAGTAGACAGGGCAGCCAAATATTCTCAAGTGTCCAACTTTTGGTTTCACACCTGTAAAGACTTCTTCAGGGCTTGATGTGGACTCCTATTTTGGACATACACTGCAGTATTTGTAGCTTCTCCCCAAAGAAACATCAAAATTTTTTATCATGAGTTATGGATTTCGCTGCTTCTAAGATGGACACGTTCTTCCTCTCAGCAACTCCATTTTGTTGAGGGTTGTATGTAACAGCGACCTCCCTCTTAATCCCCACATCTTTATATAAGTCTTTGAAATCATTTGAAGTGTACTCACTTCCATTATTTGTCCTGGGGATCTTGAACTTCCAGTTTGATTTTCCACAAGAGTTTTGAATGTTAATTTCTATGAGGGCTATATTGTTCTTTGCTTTAGATAATTGCATTTACGAATTTTCATCATTTACATATTACATTCACCCCAAATCATCATTTTAACGTTAGAAATTATGTAGAAAGAAGAATATCATCATCAATGCAACGGAACAAAAAGGAAAAACAGAAGAAAAGCATACACAATAGAGATACCATGATTTGGTCAGAGACCAAGGAAAAACCACACAAGGGGGGAAATCCTTAATCAATTATTCTTCTTCTATTAGATATTCATCAATAGTTCAACTAAGACACAAAGTGCATCATCATGATACATCATAAATCATATCAGGCCACCTAGGGCCAATCCAAAGTGGTTCACAACTACATTTGTGAACAATACGAGAAACATGCAAGAGGGTTGCCATCATAAGCAAGATCATCATCTGGAGCACTGTCATGCATGTTAACATCACTGCAATACTAATCTCTATCATATCTAGGCATCCAAGTTAAGTCATGTCAATATAGTCATCACTGCTATATATAATACTAACATACTGCCAGTGCATATACATCACTGTCACATCCCTGTCATACAACCCTATTACCATGCATCTTGGACACAAGGACATGCCATGCATCATTATCATGGAGGAATTGCCATTCAAGGCCTTTGTCCCACATCTCAGTCTTACTGACAAGATTAGATTCATATATTGTCACATTCACTATTGTTACATCCATCTCACTGCTATCAAAGTTACTGCCATGCCACTGCTTTCAAGGTTCATGTCATGTCATATATTAGGGATACTGCCATATCAAGTTTCACTCAAGGTTCCAGCACACAACTAAGTTCCAACATATAACAAGGCTCCATATATATCAAGGTTCCAGCATATATTAAGGTTCCAGTATATATCTATAGATCAAAGGTTCCAGCAGATTATTGTTATGTCAAGATTCTTATCCAACAAAAGAAATGTGTACCATACACTATGAGTCATATACAATACGAACCATATACAATACGAACCATTACTTACAAGTTACTAACATACAATACATTTCGAAGTAGATGCCACTTAGATGTGTCTCTCAAAATGAATGGTGTTATGCCACAATGCGAGTATCATAAGAGAATCCAGTCAAATCTAACATGAGATGTGATGCCATTGATAAGAACAATGATCCAATGTATATACTACCTGTATAACATGTGCAAACAATGCGATACCATATATTGCGTTAACTACATAGTAATACCACGCCATCGAGACCCTATCATTGTCCAATCCAACGATGATTGTGGCCCAAGACAATACTGCGATGCCCATACCATTACTAAGATAATGTAATGCCCATATAAAGTATAGCAATGCCCATACCATTACAGAGATAATGTGATGCCCAAATAAAGTATAGTGATTCCCATACCATTACAGAGATAATGTGATGCCCAGAACAATGTCATGCCACTGTGTAAAGTTATGTAGTGCAAGTTACAAATGCAAGCCTTAGTGCGATGTGAGTCACTGTAATGTGTTGCCATAGAAATTGATGTGATCCTGCTTATGGGACACATAAACAATGCGTAGAGCTACTGTAGCGTATGAGGCCATTGCAATAATGCGTAGAGCCACTTAGATAAATGAGCCTCTGAAATTCGATAACCAAGATGCTTTCGTAATTATGAGCTTCCATAGAAATCACGATGAGATATATTTTTTGATGATTAAACCTTTGAAGGATCGTTTTAATTTATATAAAATTAAGGTGCATCAATTAACCCCTTCTAGGGTTTTCCTTTGATAAGCCGATTTTGAATTTTGGAGGGAAATTTTATTTTAAATTTAATTTTCATTTTAATATATTTACCATTACTTGCCCACTAAAATATTGATAAAAGATGGGCTTGATTTAGGGCAAAGGGGAAATTCGTCCCTAGATGCCCAAATTTCAACATTGAAGTCCCTAAACATGTTGAAGGTTTGAACATTGGTCTTTAAGTAAAAGATCCATGTTTTACGAGAGAAGTCATCAACAAAGATTATATAGTATATATATCCTCCAAGAGATGTCACTGGCATGAACCCACAAAGATCAGAATGAATGAGTTGGAGAATATATTTAGATAACTACTACTAGAAGGGAATGGTCCCTTGATATTCTTTCCACTAGCACATCCCTAACATACACCTTCATGATCCACTTGAATCTTGGGAATCCCTGTAACCATCTTACTCAAGTCAGGCAAAGCCTTGTAATGAAGGTGTGCAAATCTCTAGTGCCAAAGCTCACACTGATTAGTAGTATCATGGACCAATGCTTGAATTGGTCGTCCACAAACTCTATATAGGCCTTCATTTCTGACACCAAGTGTGAAGGCTACTCTCAAGTTAGATCTCCTTGGCCAAGCAAGGAATTTTCCATTAATGAATGCAACTCTAAACCCTTTGTCTTCCAGAGCAGAAATGGAGACAAGATTCTTCTTCAAGCTCGGCACATATAGCACATCTTGTAGATGAATGGTTTGACCAGATTCCAAATGAAAAGAAATAGAGCTAGACCCTTTGACAGGATGAGTAGAATTATCCCCAAGTATAATTTTCAAATTAGTCTCCCTCTCAACCAAATTTGAGAGGATTTCACAATACTTAGTAAAATGTCTAGATGCCCCACTACCCACCAGCCAACTATCAATGTTATCTGAAGATGAGCTAGAAAGAGAAACAACAAGATAATATTCAGATCTAGTATTAGCAACATTATAAGCATACCTTATGTTCTTGGACCTCTTTTGAGGGCGTTGGGAATCTTCAACACTTGCATGGGCAACAAGACCTTCTCTTCTCATTCTATTGTTGAAGCTGTTGTTGTTTCCATTGTTGTTGTTGTTGGGCCTTTGAGCATTTCTTCTATCAGGGCAATCACAGGCTATGGGGCCAAACCAGTCACATCTACAGCATTGGACTTTGGACAAGTCCCTTCTATTATTGTTGAATGTTGGAGTTGGCTTCTTTGGCTTCCATTTGGAAGGTCTTCCTTTCCCTTTTCCTTTCTTGACATTGGTTGCAAAGGCTATAGGTTCTCCCTCTTCTTGTCTTTGAATTCTTCCTCTGGAAATGAGCCTGGATTCCTCTTGAGTGCAATTGCCCAAAAGCTCATCAAATTTGTGAGCCCTTTTTTGCAACTAATGCTTGTAATAAATGTCTCCCAAGACAAGGGGAGTCCTCCAAGTGTCATATGTACAAGCTCTCTATCAGGTATGACTTCTCCAATAGAAAGAAATTGATCTATTATTTAAGAGATCCTCATGAAGTAGGTTGTTATAGATTCAGACTTAGACATCTTGATGTCACGAAGTTGACTCTTCAAGGAAATGACTTGGCTAAGATTGTTGACCTCATACATCCCAATCAATTTGTCATACATTTCCTTTGACTTCTTCATCCTGGACACATAGGTGATAAGATGATCTCTAAGAGAGTCAATGATGATCTTCTTGGCCTTGATATCACCCTTCTTGTACTTAGATTTGGCACTGACATTGGCATTATCATGAGGTTCAACTACTTGGCCTTGCACATATTCCATCACATCATTCTCTTCAAAGGTGTTAATTTTAGGTATGTTCTATGCTTAGAGCAATTTATTTCAATTTTCACAGTTAGCTCAATATCTTTTCCAGATTAGCAATCACATCAACATTAAATTAAACTGCAGATAGAACATAAACATAAATCGCAGAAGACAAGCCAAGACAAGAGGACACAAGATGTGGCACTAGCCAGGGACAAACCCCAATGTGGGGAAACCCTTGATCAATTCTTCTTATATGTTCTTCAATAGTTCAACAAGGAGAGAGAGATAGTACGTTTACAAAAGAAGTCAACATTTTGACTTATCTAGATAAGAGCATAGATCATCTCTAAGAAGATGATACATGAGATCAGTTGAAAACATGCTGCTTCAATTGATTCTCTAAGGTGACTCCTTCACCTATCGTTGTGCACCATGCTGCACCTCACCGCGCTGCACCATGTTGCACCCATCATCACTGTGTTGCATCTAATCATGCTTCATTAATCATGACTGTACCCATCACTGTACTGCACTATGTGCCATTGCTGCACCATGTTGCCATACTGACCTATGTGTTGGTTGCACCTTGCTTGCTTGTTGTCCCTTGCTTGGTTGTTGTCCCTAGCATGCTTGTTGTCCTTAGCATGCTTGTTGTTGCATGCTAGTTGTCCCTTGCATGCTAGCTGTAACATTGCATGCTTGGTGTATTTGCTGCTAAGTACCATACAATTATCCCAATTTTAGTTAGTTGTCCCTTGCATGCTGCTCTCCTTTGGAGACAGATGCTCCAGCAATTCTGGCAGTTCCGGGTGTTCCGGTTGTTCAGGCAGTTCAGGCAGTTCCCAACAGTTCCAGCAGTTCCCGACAATTCTGGCTGTTCCGGCAGTTCCGGCTGTTTCGGTTGTTCCTGTTGTTCTCGGCAGTTCAAGCAGTTCCCAGTAGTTCCGACAGTTACGGTTGTTCCGGCAATTTCGGTTGTTCCGGCTGTTCTCGGCAGTTCAAGCAGTTTCCAGCAATTCTGACAGTTCCAACTTTTCCCGGCAATTCCGACTTCTTCCCTCTGCGTCATCTTTCCCAGCTGTTCCAGCAATTCCGGCTATTCCCGGCAGTTTCGGCTATTCCCGGCAGTTCCGGCTTTTCCCGGCAGTTCCAGCGTTTCCCAGCAGTTCCGGCTATTCCCGACAGTTCCTGCAATTCCGTCTATTTCCGGAAATTCCAGCTTTTCCCCGCAGTTCCGGCTTCTGCCCTCTGGATTAGGGCAACGTTATCCCTTACGATCTCTCCTCCTACTAAAACCCAAAGACAAGTAGAGAGGAAGAGATCCCAAGTGTGTTGAAATGAATTGAAGGCCACCTCTATTTATACTAAAACGTTGAGCACAAGTGGGGTTTATTTGGTTGTTGGCCGACCTTGACGAATTGTCTCATAACACAAATAAATTCATATCTCCATGAATACTTATCGAAATCAGATGATCTTTAGATCAATCCTACACCTCTCGATGAGAGGGATCCAAGAAAAATATCAGCTTCCATTAATAAGATGACCCACATGGAGTTCGGCCCTAGTTGCCAATTTTAACACTCCCTCTCAACTAGGGAGAACTCCATCCGCTGATCCATATGTCCGAGTGTACTATCTCTGCCATCAGTGCCCTGGATTGCTCTGCTCTGCTTTGCTCTGCTCTGTTGAACCATGAAGAAGAAGAATTGATCGAGAATGTCTCATACCATTCTATACTGACCCGAAGTCAGTTTCATCTGAAGAGAGTGTCACATCACTCTTACTGGCCCGAAGTCAGTTTTATTGATCCCAAATCAATATCACAAGAGAGTGTCTCAAACCACTCATACTAATCCCGGATCAATGGAGGTCATCCTAGCATAGGGAGTACAATAAATACATCGATGCGTCCATTGATAGTACTACTATGGTCCCTAACCCCATTTCCCTGCTCATTGATCAGATGAGAGGTACTTCCCATGAGTCCTAGACTGCATGGGTAGGATGCCTCGACAGGAGAACTAATCATCCTGTCCACAAGAGAACGAATCATCCTACCCCACAATCGACACGGGAGAACTAATCATCCCAGCCCACAGGAGAACTAATCATCCTGTTTCACAGTTGCCACGGGAGAACTAATCATCCTGGCCCACAAGAGAACTAATCATCCTGTTCCACAGTCGCCACGGGGTATCACAGGGGAAGGTTGAACCTGTCATCTTGTACATAGCGCACCACCAGGGGAGGGTGAGTCGCCCTATGGTCGTATGTTGCTCCAGTAAGTACCCCAAGCCCCCCAGAGCTCCCAGAGCTCAATGCATGCAACATGCAGGACCCTTATAAGAAGGTCTCTCAACGACTCCAAGTCGTTCGGGAAAGTCACAGATTTGACCTTTCCCCAAGGCTTTGACAAAATGTCTGCGACCTATACATCAGTCTCAATGCGATGGAGCCTCCTCGCTCATCGACTTACCATATCCCAGATAAGGCAGTATCTGATGTCTATCTGCTGGAGCAATCATCGAATACGGGATTCCTCAATAATCAAATCCCCCCTCTGGTTGTCACAAAGAATCACAGTGGTATTCATCATGTGTACAAACAGCTCACTTAAGAGCTTCTGTAACCATGCAGCTTCACACGAAATCACACTCGTAGCTATGTATTCGGTCTCAGCGGTGCTTATAGCAACTGACTTCTGCTTCCTACTCATCCATGATATCGAAGCAGAATCCAAAGAGAACCAGTCACTAAGAAGTGCTCTGGTGATCCTCCACACTGTCTGCCCAGTCAACATTCGAATAATCATGCAGTTTCATATTTCCAACAGTGTCTCTCAATCCATGAGAGATTGTGCCCCGAAGATATCTCAGAAGATTCTTGGCACCAATCCAGTGAGGCTCAACCAAATTTGAGCTCACCATGCTAACTGCAAAACATATATCCGGACGGAAGTTCACCAACAACATCAATATGAATGAGTTTATGAAACTCAGAGGCATTTCCCAAATCTGGTCCGACATCACTACCATATAACTTCTGAAAGTTAAGATCCTCGAGGTAGTCACAGGCTTGCAGTTTATCATTCCACATCTGGAATCCAACTCCCTCTTATTTCTACAAGTGAGAAGGTCTGCACCTGTTTGAAATAGGTCGTCCTCATAAGGTGTCGATATGAGAAGTCTATCATCCACAACCTTCGGGTAATGGTTTGGATCGGTTTCACTCCTAGTGAATCTCAACTTCATCAGACAACTATCAATCCTCTCATACTACACCCAGGGTGTTTTGCTTCAAGCCATAGAGGGCTTTCTTCCACCTATATACATGAGATTCCCGATCATGAATCTCAAACTCCTCAGGTTGTTCCAAACCTGTGGACCTGTTGCATGAGGGGAATGGTCCCCTTATAAGATTTTCCTTCAGTACATCTCAGACATGTACCTTAAATTTAGACATCCCTATCACCATCTGACTCACATCAGGTAGGGCCCCATAGGTAGACCTCCGGTGTTATAGATGCGATATGTCAATTGACATGATCCGCAATGGACCATCCTGCAACTTGATACAAATTGCCAACCCTGAACCCATGAGAAAAAGCATTTTTGAAAATTCTATTTTTTAACACGTACCTTTCCATCGATGAATGCCACCCTGAAACCTTTGACTTCCATTTCCGAGATGGACACCAAGTTCTTCTTGCGATCAGGTACATAAAAGAGATTCTGTAAATGAATCGAGTTACCCTCATTCAATTGAGGGGTAAAATTCCCTACACCTTTCCGGGATAGGTGGCATCGGCTCCAAGTATAATCCCACGATTGTTTCCATCTCTACCAAATTAGAGAGTGCACCCTTCTATCCGATGAAGTGCCTTGAAGCACTACAATCAATAAGCCAGATTCCCAAAGAATCTGAAGGAGAGGGCCATACAAGATAACGCTTCTTTATCTTATCAAAAACAACATTTGATTCTTCATTCCTGGGGTTCCTTACTTTCATTGAAGAGTCGGCCATTTCCTTGATAACCTGCATTACTTGTCATTGCTTTGATCATTAAAGATGTCCCTAGAATGATTGTTATCTTCATCAAGGAATGTGTCTCTGCCATTCGGACACTCCTTCGCATAATGGCCGAACTTATTGCAACCAAGGCATCTGCCTTTCCTTCCACCCTTAGATCCAGACTTCCCAATGAAGTGATCTTTAGGTAGGCCATCAAAAACTTCCGCTGCGCCACTCTGATAATATTCTCTGCTTCCATTTCACCCTCAATGAATTTGAAGAGAGATGAGGAATCCATTGATCCTTTTTTTTCCAACTGTCTTCGGTGATTGCTCTTTCACTCTTGCTTGGACTTTGTCTTCACCTCAGCTCTGATACCATGTTAACTTTAGGTATGTTTTGTGCTTAGAACAATTTATTTCAATTTTCATAGTTAGCTCAATATCTTTTCCAGATTAGCAATCACATCAGCATTAAAGTAAACTGCAGATAGAACATAAACATAAATCGCAGAAGACAAGCCAAGACAAGAGGACACAAGATGTGGCGCTAGCCAGGGACAAACCCCAATGTGGGGAAACCCTTGATCAATTCTTCTTATATGTTCTTCAATAGTTCAGCAAAGAGAGAGAGATAGTACGTTTACAACAGAAGTCAACACTTTGACTTATCTAGATAAGAGCATAGATCATCTCTAAGCAAATGATAAATGAGATCAGCTGAAGACATGTTGCTTCAACTGATTCTCCAAGGTGACCCCTTCACCTATCGTTGTGCTGCATTTCGTCATCATGCAGATGATATATGAGATCAGTTGAAGACATGTTGCTTCAACTGATTCTCCAAGGTGACCCCTTCACCTATCGCTGTGCTGCATTTCGTCATCATGCTGCACCTCACCGCATTGCACCATGCTGCACCCATCATCATTATGCTGCATCTCATCATGCTTCATTAATCATCACTGTACTCATCACTGTACTGCACTATGTGCCATTGTGTTGCCATACTGACCTATGTGTTGGCTGCACCTTGCTTGCGTGTTGTCCCTTGCTTGCGTGTTGTCCTTAGCATGCTTGCTGTTACATGCTAGTTGTCCCTTAACATTGCATGCTTGGTGTATTTGCTGCTAAGTACCATACAACTGTCCCAATGTTAGTTAGTTGTCCCTTGCATGCTGCTCTCCTTCGGAGACAAATGCTCCGGCAGATCCGGCAGTTCCCGCTGTTTCGGCAGTTCAGGGAGTTCTCGACAATTTTGGCAATTCCGGTTGTTCCAGCAGTTCAGGCAGTTCCCGCAATTTCGACTGTTCGGCTGTTCTCGGCAGTTCCCGACAGTTTCGGCAATTCCTGACAATTCCGGCTTTTCCCGGCAGTTCTGGCTTTTCCCAGTAGTTCCGGCAATTCCCAGCAATTCCGACTTCTGCCCTCTGCATCAGCTGTTCAGACAGTTTCCGGCAGTTCCGGCAGTTTCGGCAATTCCGACTATTCCCGGCAGTTCTGACTTTTCCTAGCTATTCCGGCAATTCCGCCTATGCCCGGCAGTGTCGGCAGTTCCCACAATTCCGGCTATTCCCGGCAGTTCCCGCAATTCCCGGCAATTCCGGCTTTTCCTGGCAGTTCCGGCTTCTGCCCTATGGATTAGGGCAGCGTTATCCCTTAGGATCTCTCCTCCTACTAAAATCCAAAGACAAGTAGAGAGGAAGAGATCCCAAGTGTGTTGAAATGACTTGAAAGCCACCTCTATTTATACTAAAACGTTGAGCACAAGTGAGGTTTATTTGGTTGTTGGCCGACCTTGACGAATTGTCCCATAACACAAATAAATTCATATTTCCATGAATACTTATCGGAATCGGATGATCTTTAGATCAATCCTACACCTCTCGATGAGAGGGATCCAAGAAAAATATCAGCTTCCATTAATAAAATGACCCACATGGAGTTTGGCCCTAGTTGCCAATTTTAACAAAAGGTAAGATCCAATCTAGCCCTCCACACTACAAAGTTGGAGGCATCATTCAGCTTCTCTTCGATCTTGAAGTAGGAGGAAGTCATCTTGCCCAAGAAAGTTGATCACCAATCGGCAAGAAGACTATCTCAAAGGGGTGTTTTCTAGTCTCAAAAGGCTAACCTTCACCTCAACTCTGATACCATGTTAATTTTTCACAGTGTTCTATGTTGTTATAATCACTTGAAACAATTTTCTTCAATTTCAATAACCTGAGTAACAATTAAGCAATTATAGGTAGAACAGTAAACAGTAAATGCACAGAAAAAGATAGCCAAGCACAATGAGACACAGAGAATCTTGGTCAAAGACCAAGGCAAAACCCCACAAGAGGGAAAACCCAGAATCAATTCCTATTCTATTAGTCAATCAATGTTCAGCATGTGATACATAGTCCAATTGTACATCCACAAACCAGTCAAAGTCAAACTTTGACTATCCAAGTCAACCAATTCAAAACCAATCCAATGAGAAAGAAAAGTCAATTCTGGTCAAAGATCAGATCTGCGACAGAGGGCCAACATTCAGCCTGTGGAAGTTCGGTTAAATGCCTCAGTCAACCTGCAATCAACGCCTAGAAAACAGAGCCAGAAATTCAGTCAACGCAGTCAAAGATTCATCCTCCAAGTACAGTCAAAGATTCGATCAGAACAGAGTCAAAGTCTCCTGCATTTATTGGTCAAATATGTCAGTCAACTCTGTGGTCAAACAATAGTCAAAGCCTGCAGTCAACCTCAGAAAATGTGCCCAGAAAAGTTCAGTCAAACAAAGAGAATATTCAAGGAATATTAGGCCTCACAAAATAGTCCAAAAAGATCAGTCAAATAGAGTCAAATAGCCCAAGTCAACACTGGTCTAGACTCAACACAGCCCAAAACAGAAAGTCAATGCTGGTCATAATTCTGTCACTCCTTCGCATGTGTGGATGTCTCCCTGCGATCTTCAGATCAGATCGAACTTGTGATGTGTGATGATGCTCCAAATGAAGGTCAACGAATGGTCTGTTTATATGTGGTTGAGGGGTCAATTTCCACTTGTGGGGCCGACTTGTCCTTCTCTGGGACGACTTGGTCAAAGGTGCAATTATGACTTTTCTCCATTGTTTGCAAATGAAAATTCCTATCCAAGCTGCCATTTTCAATAATGTTGGCCTATGGCATTGCATACAATATTTGGTTATCTGATATTTTTTGTAACTTGCACTGTAAGTTTGTCTTCGAAGAAGTTGCAAGTGTTGTTGCTACCATTCAAAAGCCAGTATTAGAAAGGTAAATGATGAAGTTTAACATGAGGATTTTATTGAGATTGTAATAGCCCTAGAATTATAGCTTATGGGACTACATGAATAACATCAAGAAACTGTCATTCCTCACTCTCTGGCACACCATATAGTGGCTGACCTGTTATTGGCTCTAGTGTTTAGCATATCTGAGGGAAAAGAAAGGAAAACAAACTTGGCAAAGGAAACTGTTATGAAAATTCCTAACAAAATATCAGGTATATAAAAGGAATCATGCTTTATATATAAGCTTGAATCTGATTACATGCAGAATATACATAAATAAATCTACAAGAACTAAACAGAACAAGCAGATCAAATTCACATTCCTCATGCTAAGAAGGGAAGAAAAGGACTATTTATAATATGACTGAAATGTGCATCACCTGTGACAACTGAGAAGATGTTCGATCATGCTTGAATGCTCCTTTTAAAATGCTTGCCCAGTTCCCTTCACCACACTTCTGGACAGCAGCAATTAGTTCCTTGTCCTCCTCTTCAGTCCATTTTTTTCTCTTCTTTCTCACTGGCTGGGCAGAATTTGCTGACACATTTCCATCAATACCTTCTGAGGAAGATACTGTTGGAAACTGTTGCTTTTGGATGGAAACTGGTACAGTAATATTCATTCCTTGTGTTGAAATTGTTGACTGCTGATTGTTCACATCAACATCTGACATTTTAGTGTTGCTGGGGATATTAATTGTCAGAGGAGCTTCTAAAGTAGAATGGCTTGGGAGGCCAGCATTATTTGGTGAGCCAGATGTCGCTAAGACCTGAAAAGAACAGTTTCTTAGGTAGAATATGATATCTTCAGTGACAAGGGTCGCTGTTAAAACCAATATTTTGCCATATTTTTCCTTGATTTTACCAATGCCATGTTTCCATTTAAGATTCACTACCAACAAATATGTAATAACAGTAGCTTTTAAAGATATCAAGGACTTAGAACATGTTCCCTGCTGCTTGTTAATTTAATATAAGGTTTATCTGAGAAACCATCCATTTGACACATGATTCTGTCAAGAAATCTGCCAGAGTGAGGAGTTTAATCTATCAGAAATTATTTTAACATAACTTATTTGAAGATATAGGGTGTGACTGAAATGGCCATTGATTGCAAAAATATGAAATAATTAGTAATAAGCACAATGAACCATAAACTAATGGAAAATCAACTTTACAGTGGACTAAACATCATAACGTCAAGAATTTAAGTTTGTCTGAAGACAATGCCATACATGTTCATAGTTACCAATATGGTTAATAGGCATCCTGAACTGCACCAAATATGCCAATATCAGCACATTCTTAAACCCAATGGACTAAACATCATAACGTCAAAAATGTAAGTTTGTCTGAAGACAATGCCATACATGTTCATAGACAATATGGTTACTAAGCATCCTAAACTGCACCAAATATGCCAATATCAGCACATTCTTAAACCAGCTATTGCTAAAGCTTAATACACAAATTGCATACTTCATCATGTGAGGCTAACATGTGTAGCCAAATATGATAGGGTACCCATGGAAATGGGTTTTGTTACCCACCAAAAGTGGATAACCCATAGGAGAAAAAAATTCTCCTCTTTTGACAGCCAGCCATCCAGCAGCCCTATGATGGCCCACAGATAGCTTTACATCAGAGCTCTTCACTTATGCTTGGGTCAGTGCTCTCTCCCATCTGGCACTCTTCTTCAAGGAATTTGGGTCATCCATAAAAAGCTACATTAACCATTCATGTAATCATGTGCTTTCATGTAATGTTTTGGGGCATACTAATATGGATCACAAGCAAGCTGGAAAAATGATCGCTCTTGATTGCACCCTTATTCCCATGTTTCACCTAGGAGGTTATCCTTTGCCCCTAATCCGATGTGACCACCCCTAAGATCCTTCCTTGAGGAGGGGCCCTAATAGGAGGCACTGATTGAAGTAGTGTGCCCAATGTACTCCAGTACTTACCACAATCCATGTCTAACTTATTATCCACATCCATTCTTTGGGTTGATTGTCATTTGTCATTAGGATTGGCACCTCATATCCTCATCTCTGTGTCAAGTCCCAAAAACTTACCCTAAGAGGTTGATGCAAGTGAAAGAATGATAAAAGCACATAAAGCCACAACTATCATTCATTGCTCCCTTGTTGATTCTATCATTCATAGGCTATATCCTCAAGTCGTTATATGCCATTGTATGCCCTAAATATGCATATCATAAAAACCCTAACTTATTGCAGCCTTTTCCTAAATTACAAATGTCTTACGAAAGTGTACTTCAACTCTAGGAAACTCTTATCTCGACCTTTCAAGGTTTGGCCAATACTTTTTCCTTCAATTATTAGACCTTGCATCACCCCTAAACCCTCATCAATTGAATATCTTGTAGGTGATCTTTCAAAGGGAAGCGTCCCTTGTGGGGATAATATCCACCACTAAACAGTTGGAGAGAAACCATTGAGGTGACAATGGTGGATGATCTCTTGTTACCATAAGACCTAGGTTGCCTAGTGAGGCTTGGTTATAAATAACTCCACCCCAGCAAGTTCTACACCCTAATGTTGCTACATTGCCCCATCAATCCCCTTTAGCACAACTTGACCCATTGTGTGGCATTGCAATTTTATGTCCCATGACCCTAGTATCCTGCAACCCCCTTTTTTCCCTACCACCCACAGCACTGCTCCATGCCCTACTCATGTCCCTACCCTAAACCCCATCCCTCCACCTCCTTTCCTCTCCTCCTCTGCTACACCCCTCATCCCCACAGATATACCCTTCTCTCCCTCTTTGCTCGTCATTTCGCTCCTATTCATACCTCTACCTCCATTCCTAAGCCTCCCCCTCCTATTTTCTTCCCACCAACAACCCCCCTTCCCCCACACATTTTAGTTGTGCAACTATCTATGTATAGACTCTAGAGAGATAAATGTGTGCAATGTTACAGACAATTGATTCTTAAAGCTCAACAGGTTGTGCATGGCATCAATAGCTCAAGGCAATTTAGTAAAATGTAGGGAGAGATACTCCTTTCAAGAATCTGCACAGTCCAAATAGTAATCATAAAACAAAGACTCGTATACTATAATCATAAATGTGTCATTTGGAATCATAACTTTTGTTAATTTAGGGTTAACATGTTCTTTGCTTAGGTTAGTTACTTCATTCAACCATATGCCCATTAAACCATTGGCAATCATATTAAACATTATAAGAAAGTAACTAACGAAAGAACATAAATGATAAATGTTGAAGACAAGCCAAGACAAAAGAACACGAGAATATGGATCAAGCCAGGCAAAAAACCCATGATGGGGAAAACCCTTAATCAATTCTTCTTATTATTATAAATGTTTAGCACAGAGATAAAGAGAGTACAATAAAGAGTCAAGATTGACTTCTCAATAGAACATCCAAAGGCACATCCCTTAGATCAACAGATGACCCAATCATTATAGAAATAGTGGGGCAGTAATGAGGAGGATAAGCCATTTATGTATTAGCCTTTGTTGCTCCGGGTTAGGGCTTTTGACATACAGCCCTTATAAACACATACACAACATCCTACTGTTGCGACTTCTCTTGAAGTTACTTTGTCCTCCTCCTAATGCTCAATCCAGCCCATAAACAACCCTAAATACCAACTAACTGTCATGAAGAAGGGTTTGCCGCTAACCAGAGGTTATGATCATCCTTTTGACAATCTGAGTAGAATGATAAAGCCTGCGGCTAGCATGAGGTAGATTCCTACAGATTGTGGCCTACCAAAGAGAAGGGTTTTCACATCACAAAAACCTTCCAAATGTCTGTTGTCATCTTCCAGAATAGCTCGGATCTGAAGTAAAAGGTAAAGGGAGCCCAGAGCAAAATCCATACAAGCCCAAACATTCCTTCAGTAGATGCGGCCTTCAGCCTAGGAAACCCAGCACATAAAGCACCCCAATCAAAACGACAAACAACCCCATCCTTCTTTGATGGAGCTAACCTTCTATATGCAGCGATTTCAGAGAGATGTGTTGTGTGTTATGATGTGAGGGAGCACTTCTGTATATAATATTCGATGGGGTCAAGAGACGTGTCCATTGGGCTTGATGAGCCGACATATAGGAGAGGCCACCTTAATAATTTGCATGAGAGAATACAAAAATTAAAAAACACAGTTCCGCTTGTCCAAATGAGACAATCTTTATATCGATTTTGGTTCTCTCGAAGAGAGGAATTAAATGTTGCATTTATCTTCCCCAGAGCAATTGTCCAAAGTGGAATTTGGCCCTAGTTTCCAATTTTAACACTCCCTCTCAACTAGAGAGAATTCTAACTGCCAATCCATCCATCATCATTGATCATCATGTCATTTTGTCGTCATGAACCATTTCTCATCTCTGCTCTGCTCTGTTGAACATCGATATGCATAATAAAGAGGAATCGATCAAGAGTGAGTCACAAGACCTTGCCACTCTCCATTGACAAAATTCAGTCCACATAACCATAGGACTTGATCCCAAGTGATCAAGTTGAAGAAACCTCATACATCCTAGACATAGGGAGTACGGCAGTACACGAAGCGTCTATCAGTAGTGTTATGGCCCCTATCCACTTTTCCTAACTCATTGGCCAGATGAGAGGTACTTCCCATGTGTCCCAGACTACATGGGTAGGATGATGCGAGAACATCAGCAGGAAAAGAATATATAACATCTTGCTCACAATCACATGTAGGGAAAGGAAAAACCACATCCTACAAACACGTCATAACCATACGTAGGGAAAAGATGAACCACATCCTGCAAACACATCACAACTAACATAGGGAAAGGATGAACCACATCCTACATGCATGTAAATCACCGAGAGTAGGGAAAGGATGAACCATCTACTACATGCATGCCAACCAGCAATAGTAGGAAGGATCCTACACATGGGAAAGAATGAACTACATCCCACCGACATGTCAACCACAAATCATAGGGAATAAGAATCCTACAGGTGGAGAAATGATGAACCACGTCCCACCGACATGTCCACAAGCAGATGCCTGAATGCCTCTCATTGGGGTATCCACAGGAGAAGGTGAACCACTCATCCTATGCATATGTCATCAACAGTAGGGGAAGGTGAACCACCCAACCTACATGTGTCCGCAATTGTAGGGGAAGGTGAACCACTCACCCTACACACATGTCAACCACCATGGTGTATCACAAGGGAAGGTGAACCACTCACCCTGTACACAGCGCACCTATAGGGGAAGGTGAACCACTCACCCTATGGTCGCTCATAGCTCAAAGAAGTACCCAGGCCCCCAGGAGCTCCTACAGCTCAATGTTCAACCGAGACGCTCATAGTCGTGTCTTTCCAAGACTCCCAACCTCTCTCTGAAGGAAGTGAAACATGTCCTTATCATGGGGTTTTGAGAGGATGTAGATAACCTACACATCCATCCTTCAATGATGAAGCTAGATTGTTCCCCGATGAGCCACATCCCAAAAAAAGTGGTACCTGATGTCCAACACATGTTCAAATAACTCACAAAAGAGCTTTCTCAAATGTCTTTGTAATAAGACATGCTAGCTGCTTTATTCATTCAGCCTCCATGGTGCTCCTAGAGCAGCAGACTTCAGTCTTTGATTTATTTACGAGGTAAAGGGGAGGTCCTAAGAGATCCAGCACCTATATGTTCTCTTTCCATTCACCATACAGCCAGTCCAACAATCCTTAGTAGCATAAATCTTAATGAGCAGCTATGAGGTATAACCACAATTTGTCTTAAAATCTCCGTAAAATAACATATGACTGATTAGGTGTTTACCAGGGTCCATAAGTTGTCTATATCTGAATCAATAATTTTCCATCTTATTAGACCTTTAAGCTCAAAATCAAAACAAGGTCCTACATCCTCACTTCTAAGAGTCAACTCCCTCTGAATATCGGGAGAGTAACCTTGCATTAATCATAACCATCGAGCCATTTGCACCCTGTTACTGATCCATCATACTCAGCTGATATGACTTGCTTTCCATGAAAGCAAGATCATCAGGAGCTCCTTCTGAAGTCTTGTTCTGGAGGGTTATCAACCACTTCTCTTATGGGAGAAACAGACTTTTAGGAAGCTTCAAAGAGAAACTCTAAAACCTTTCTTCATCCAGGAAGAAGGAATCTGCTCATGAGATTATCTCAATATAACTCTGATCCTTTATTACTATATGAAAGCTTTCAGTATCTGTTTGCCCAATATATCTATGAGACAACAAGATGATCATCAGGAGCTCCTTCTGAAGTCTTGTTCTGGAGGGTTATCAACCACTTCTCTTATGGAGAAACAGACTTTTAGGATGCTTCAAAGAGAAACTCTAAAACCTTTCTTCACCCAGGAAGAAGAAATCTGCTCATGAGATTATCTCAATATAACTGTGATCCTTTATTACTATATGAAAGCTTTCAGTATCTGCTTGCCCAATATATCTATGAGAAATCAAGATGCTAAAATCGTGCTTAGGTCATGCACTTTCATAAAGGTACCTTTGTTTGCATGCTGATAGATACAGAGAGACGTTACAAGTTGTTCTTTAAGTATGAGGACTTCAAGTGAGCTGCACTCCTTATCATATGGTGCGACTGACAGATTCATGTAGCTTCTTAGTAGATGACCTCAAGACTATAACACGGCATCTAATGATATCATACATGAAGCTGGACTGAGAAGAGAACATAGAGGATGCTGAGTTACATTCGCTGAGACGTCATACATGGGGCTGTGCTACACATAGTAGGATTGATGCTTTATAGGAATCTTTACAGAGTGGTATTCTTGTAACTTTCAGGAAGGCCATTCCTATATGAGATGAATGAATCAGATGCTTTCACTACTTCTTGTTTGTAATAATTCATTGTCCTGGGTCTTCTAGACTGCTTTTTCTTTATGGATGCAATCAGGGAAGATTGTGCATCTTCCTTTATTGAATTTTGAAGAGGACCAGAGAGATAGATGTCTGAGATCAACTTAGAGACTTCCAAAATAACGACCTCTGGACTCTCATATCAATACTTATTCTAATTTTGACTGATTGCAAGTCTGATGCCATCCCTACCTCACGCAAAAGTCATACATTATCTGATGTAACTAGAAATGCCTGAGGATGAACTACTTGATGCTTGATCTCTCTAGCACTTCTTCAGATTATATGTTAAGATCTGATACTCTTTGTCTAATTTGAAAACACCCTTATTCGATCTCCAACTCTGATGCTGGAGCAGTAATTTGATGAAGTGTTCAGGCAACCATTCTCAAATGCAACAATGGATATTGTCATATACATATACTGCCATGAAGATGTATTTCAAGGTCATACATGTATCAAGGTCAAAGATTGAGGTTATTTTCATATGAAGAGGTTACTGTCATAGTCATATAATGAGATTGTAACTCACTGTATCATAAGTGTTCATTCTCCGGACTACAGAAAATATTGTGTGACCTCTATATGGAATATGAGCCAAGACAAGTCACTCACCATGTAATGTCAAAAATATACCATCACTGAAATTAGAAAGTGGTACATGTATCGATGCTTTTGTAAGTGTGCACACAATTATTTTGATGTCACTTATTGAAAGCCATAAATGAACCACTGTAATCTTGTGAGCATAATTGAGATTATCTCACTGTGATTTTGATCCACGACATGGAGAGCGATGTCCATCATTGATATGTTAAAACATTACTGCAGTCTATTGACGTCATGTGGTCCATTGCAGATCATAGTGAATCCATGCCATTTGTAATAAGAACAAGTCACTAGTTTCCATAGGTCGGCTCTTTATTTCTTTAATCAAACTATATATATGTATAGCCTTGGAACTGTGATACACGAGCTCATCTTCTGCAACATGTATTTTAAACAAAGTGACAGAAATTTGAGTTTCTCTGTCACTTATAGGCTTCGGCCTCCATATGTATGCACAGGTCTCTATAAAGTTCGCACCTTAATCTTGTAGTCTGGCTATTCATATCAAAATGCTACTTGTCTCTCTTTACCATTGGCCTTGGCCTGGTTAGGGCTAATCACCAGTCATCTACAGCCTTAATATTTTTCATAAATAGTCTTGTAATAGCTGCGGCTATCCTTTTGTGAGGCTGCTTAATTCTTCCCTTGCTGGTAGGGCTATTTCTAGCTCACTGTATAGACTTACTGTTCCCCTTTAAACAAGGATCTAGGGCTCGACCCTTCTTCAAGATTTAGTACAGGTCTGTGGCTTAATAACGAAAGATATAGTCTTAAACACATGCCCAGAAATGTGACATAACAGTTCAGTTTTCCTTTTGGATGTCACGGCCTTGAAAGGTAGACAGCTCAAAAATGCCTTCACAAGAATTTAGGTTCCTTTTCATAGTGACTGCAGCTTCAATAATGGATAGAACTTCATAATTACAGATCTCTGAGATGACTTGGAATTCAGCTTTCTGAGGTCAATTCAGACCCTATATTTTATGTACAGACCTTCGCTTTTTCTCCCAAAGGTCTCGGCCTTGACTGAGCTTATAGCCTGGCTTCTCGGATTCCAAAAATAATGTTTCTTTACTCCTCTAATTTCTTCGCTCTTCTAGACTAGGACTGCAGCCTAAATCTCCTAGGTATGTGTCCTAATTACAAAAGTTATGATCTTGTAATCATGCCCAGAAAAGTTCTCCTTCATCTAGTAACTCGGTCCTAGATAACCTGACTTTTCCTCAGAAATTAGAAGCCTTCAAAGGAGGTCATGAAGACTTGGCAGCATTTCTTAGAGATTGCTTTCCCTCTTTCTTGGGCTTGTCCTCAACCTAGCTCTGATACCATGTTAATTTAGGGTTAACATGTTCTTTGCTTAGGTTAGTTACTTCATTCAACCATATGCCCATTAAACCATTAGCAATCACATTAAACATTATATGACAGTAACTAACGAAAGAACATAAATGATAAATGTTGAAGACAAGCCAAGACAGAAGAACACGAGAATATGGCTCAAGCCAGGGAAAAACCCCATAATGGGGAAAACCCTTGATCAATTCTTCTTATTATTATAAATATTCAGCAGAGAGAGAGAGATAGTACAATAAAGAGTCAAGATTGACTTGTCAATAGAACATCCAGAGGCACATCCCTTAGATCAATAGATGACCCAATCATAATAGAAATACTGAGGCAGTAATGAGGAGGATAAGCCATTTCTGTATTAGCCCTTGCTGCTCCAGGTTAGGGCTTGTGACATACAGCCCTTGTAAACACATACACAGCATCCTACTGCTGTGGCTTCTCTTGAAGTCACTTTGTCCTCCTCCTAATGCTCAATCCAGCCCATAAACAACCCTGAATACCAACCAACTGTCATGAAGAAGGGTCTGCAGCTAACCAGAGATTATGATCATCCTTTTGACCATCTGAGTAGCATGATAAATCCTGTGGCTAGCATGAGGTAGATTCCTAGAGATTGCGGCCTACCAAAGAGAAGGGTTTTCACATCACAAAACCCTTCCTAATGTCTGTGGTCATCTTCCAGAATAGCTCGGATCTGAAGTAGAAGGTAAAGGGAGCCCAGAACAGAATTCATACAAGCCCAAACATTCCTTCAGTAGATGCGGCCTCCAGCCTAGGAAACCCAGCACATAAAGCAGCCCAATCAAAACGACAAACAGTCCCATTCCTCTCTGCTGGAGCTAACCTTCTATCTACGGCCATTTCAGAGAGATATGTTGTGTTTATGATGTGAGGGAGCACTTCTATATATACCATTCGATGGGGTCAAGAAACATGTCCATTGGGCTTCATGAGCTGACATATAGGAGAGGCCGACCTTAATAATTTGCATGAGAGAATGCAAAAATTCAAAATCACACTTCCGCTTGTCCAAATGAGACAATCTTTATATCGATTTTGGTCCTCTCGAAGAGAGGAATTCAATGCTGCAATTATCTTCCCTAGAGGAGCTGTCCAAAGTGGAATTTGGCCCTAGTTGCCAATTTTAACAGCTTTCCAATTCACCAAAGACACACTATATACAATGCAGTTGTCCAACTTTACACAGACATAATTATTAAGAATTATATGAGGGCAATATCAGTCAGATCCCTGGCTTGGCTCAAAAGGGCTGAAAGCTAGCAGTGTTGAAATGAAAGTAATATTCATCTGTGGTTACCTGAAATTATGGCTAAGTGCCCTCATTATTGTATTCCTAGGCTATGGTTTAATAGCTGAACTAGTGAATATTATTTTATATTATTCTAGGTGGCTAAGGCTGACCTAGGCACTATTCACCCTTCATTAAGTTACTTGGGACACCAAATTGCTGGCATAGAATTGATACTTGGCTGCTGTTTCCTTGTTAGCGTCCTCAGCTACAGGGATGGCTGAACTTGCTCATGCAGGAGTACTTACAGCGGCTGTTACATCTGTTTAATGACTGGAGATGGCCTTTGTCAACAGTCTGACCCCTCCACCCTTCAATCTCACCACCAGATGCCAGGTAACTCTGTAGTGCCCCTTCTTATGGCTGTAGCAGTCCTTACAGGCCCCAATGGCTCTCGATCTGCCCTTTACTACCCTTGGTACTCAACACACCTATGCCCAGGCCCGAGTTATGATTGTTGTCCATTGTCATGACTGTGATCTAACTCTATAGCACCCACTGCCTCCTTTCTCATCAATGACGACCCTCCTATGCACTCGTGCACCCACAAAACAGTAGCTCAGACTTCCTCCTGTGTACGCTGGCAGCCACGAATAGGCAGAGCAGTCCTTCCCCTGTGTATTCAGGCTTCAGCCATGAACAAGGAAACAATCATCCTCCTGTACGCAATTGCAACCTCCAGCAAGCAGATCAACCCTCTTCTGTGTGCTCTGATCAGAAAAATGATTCCCCTCTTGTGCGTTCAGGCAGCCATGAACATCCAGTATCACAGTCACCTTAGCCTCAACAAATGTGTCCTTCCTGTGCGCATTTGCAGCCCCAGAAACAGCTCGATCCACCATTGATAACCCTGCCACCTTCTCCTCAGCCAACGCGGCTTTCCAGTGCATGTGTACAGTCACTTTCAACAGATTGTCCTCTCTCTTGTGGCTTCTTACAACCTTAGCAGATCGACCTCTCCCTACACAATCTTACAACCACGCATCCACAAAATAATCCCCCTTGATATGTAGCAACTCGCAAAGGATGGAGGCGTCCTCTCCAAGTGTGATTTTCCCTGTCAATGAGCAAATCTAACCCCCAGGTTTCAAGCCAGACATGAGTGAGCAAATAGAGTTCCTCTGGCCAAAAATTTGATCTCACTCAAACTCTGACAATGTTGTTCTTCAACGGTTAAATCTGATAGAAGATCTGAGTCATCTCTTCTCCAACCAGCTAGGGTAGGTGATCACCCACCGAAACCAGTTTTCTTCCAAGGGTTTTCATCCAAGGAAGAGATGAAGCACTATGTTCTCCAATCCAATCTCAAAAGAGAAAAAAGCATAATGGAGAGAGGGAAATTTATTTCCTCTCTTTCAAATTCCCTTTTTCCAATCTCCCCCCTTTTTGTCCAATTTGAATTTATTTCCCTCTTTTTAATTTTTATTAGTTTTCTAATGTTTTTCCATCACTTTTATTATTGTCATTTTATAATGTCACTTTATAAAATTATCCTGAACCCGAGACGTTTATTTATTAATTGACCCCCTTTATTAATTTCTCCATTGCAACTCTACCCCACGGGAGTCGAAAATGAGCTAGTGAGTCATCCCTTTGCCAATCATTCGAGAAGGAACATTACAGTTCCCCCTTCCTGAAATTGCTTGTCCTCAAGCAACTGTAGACTGGGGTGCTGCCAAATGTCTTCTCCCTCCCATGTAGCATCTTTTGAGGGTAACCCTTTCCCTCTAATGAGGTACTCCCGAATAGTCCTATTCCTCAATTTTCTCTCCCTTACTTCCACAATCTCTTCAAGATCCAAAATCAACTATCCATACTCATCCAATGGAGGAAGCTTTGTGGAGGAGTTAACCTGTTGTCCCAAAACTTTCTTAAGGCAAGAGACATGAAATACGTTATGAATTTTGCTCCCCTCTAGTGTCTCTAGCTCATATGCCATCTCCCCCTCTCCTGGATATCCGATAAGGACCAAAAAAAAGAGGCTTCAATTTTTCAGCTCCGCTCTTCTTAAGCAAGGACTGTCAATACAACTATCACCTCAGGAATACCAAGTCTCCCACTTCAAAGCTACATTATGTCCTATGCCTGTCTGCATATGTCTTCTAGCAATTCTAGGCAACCTATAACTTCTCTTTGAGGCTTTTGAGAATATCTTGATTCTCCTAAATCCAATCCTTAGCTTCGGGTGCCCTGCTATCTCCAAAAGCCAATTCCACAAATGATAAGGCTTCATACTCATACAAGGCCCTCAAAGGAGTCATACGTGTAGACATGTGATAGGTGGTGTTATAGCAATATTCCCCTAAGTGCAGCCACTTAATCCATGCCTTTTGCTGCTTAGACACGTAATTATGTCAATACCCTTCCAACCATTTATTTACAATTTTCGTTTGTCCATCAGTCTATGGGTGGTAACTGGGACTAGGTGTTCATTTTGTGCCAACAAATCTGAAGAATTCTTGCCAAAAAGCATTGAGAAAGCAGTTGTCCTTATCACTGACAATGAATTTTGGTAGACCATGTAGTCTGAAAACCTCCCTGAAAAAAATCGACCACTTGTGATGTTGAATAATATGATGAAATCATGTAGAATTTTGGTTAGCCGGTCTACCACCACATAAATACAGTCTTTTCCTTGCACCTTGGGCAATCCTGTAATAAATTCCATCGATACACTCCCACTTTTGTTCTGGAATAGGGAGAGGTTGAAGTAATCTTGTTGGATGAAGGTGTTTTGTTCCATTCTGTTGGCACATTGTACATTCCTTCACATATCTTGACATATGGAATCCACTTTAAAATCAAATCAATCATGATTATACAAGTCAAGAGTTAATATTTTATCCTTAATAGTTTATTAGTATACTATTGTTTATAAAATAGTTTGAAGTCATTCACCTTTAATGGGTTAATAAAACGAATTCTCAATAGTCTCATAGAATAAGTCAAGTAAACTGTGAATCTCTTACTTGGCAAATCGAACCTCTCTCTTGGAATAAAATAGTGACTCAACACTTAAGAGAATGTAACTCTCCCTCACTAATTTGATGTATGGCAAAAGTGTAACTCCGCATTAAATGCACTTGTAACTCCCTCATTCAATTCGATTTGTAACTCTCACCAATATTCTCGCATGTCTAAGTGTAACTCTCTCTCTCTCCCTAATTCGAATTGTAACTCCTCCCTCATGGAATTTGATTCTCTTATTGTTGGCTCAAGGCATGAATTCATTTTGTAACTTCTCTCCTTTCTCATTTATTTCAGCAAGAGTGAATGAGAGTTGAGTGTAGTACGTTCATTGTGAAGAAGGAGAGCAAGTGTTCAGTGTGTGCACGAGAAGTGTGAGAACAGGTGAAAAGCAAGAGCAAGAGAAGAGTTGGAGCAAGTGTGAAAAACAAGATCTGATCAAGAGAAGGAGGAGATCTTCAAGCAAAGAGCAAGAGCACTTCAGCTGCAAGTTGATCAGACAATGCTGACTTTATTCATTCACATTTTCTCTCTATATATACTCTACTGAACAATTGAAGAAATCTAATAGAAGAAGAATCATTTGGGTTTTCCCCCTTGAGGGGTTTTTCCCTAGTCATCGGACCTAAATCTCAGTGTCTCAACTTTGTGTTTGGTTGTCTTCATATGATCCTTAAGTTCATATTCTATCTACAATTGTTGATCTGAAAAGTTTTGAATAAGAAATTTGCATTCTAAGTAATTGTAACAACATAAACATTCAGTTTTCTGCATAGAAATTTCAAGTTTCTACAAAAAAATTTTAAGTTTCTAAATAGAACTTTCAGATTTTAACAAGGATTATCCCCTCGGCATCCCACTCCTCTCCATTGGGAGACGATTCTTTTGCATGGTATTGATTTGAGTTTTATTTCCTTTCTTTCAAGTAGACCTAACTTGTTAGTTTCTAGCATTTTCATTTTTATGCTAATTTCCTTATGCTCATACCACTTCATTTCAATTTCATGCTCATTCACATGCTTTAATCTCGTGCTAATATTCATGTTTCATCTCATTTCATGCTAAGTTTCATTTTATTAAAATAATGTTATTTTAGTGTTTAATGTTCATGCGGATAAGATCGTCTGTGATCTTATTAGCAGTTTCTTAGAAAAAACTTGTTGTTTCTATTTCTTAATAGAAACTTGTTGTTTCTATTTCTGTAAATACATTTGTATTATTTATTGAGCTTCATTGCTCATTGTAATCCAATTCAATCCATTCATTGATTATGGTATCAGAGCTTAGGTAGTTTTTCGAAATAATTTTTCATTATTTGAAAAATTTCGTGCTTCATTTCGAATTTTTTTTTGGCGTCACAATTTCTGAGCCGCAGTGTTTTTCTGAGTGTCGTGTTTGTTTTTCGTTGGAGTTAATTTCAAAGCTTGATTTTTTGAAGAAATCCACCGTTCGATCATATTTCAAAGTTTTAGCACTTGTTTTTTGAGAAAGAAACCTCAGAAAATCTCACTTGAACGGCATAGTTTTGAGGGGTGAACACGGACGGTTTTGTGGCGCGGGACATTGCGTTCGAGAATACTGCGGGGCCGAAGACGCTTCAGACTGTCGCTCTCAGAGTCGATCACGATCTCTCAGCATTCGAGAGGTGTGCCTTTCTCGGACACCAGGCCACCCTATACGCACACGCCCTCTGCTAGTTTTATCAGAATTGCAGCGGCCATCTTCCACAATAGTTCCATCATCGTTACTGTCATTCACAATACAACCGGCGGTAACGGGCGACCGGATTGGCTGGACGACAATCTCAACCGTGGTCATCTCGAATATTTCTACTGACGTTTTGTCTGCGATCGAAGCACTGAACTTGATATATTTTGTCGTCTGTGCCCGCTGGTTCTTGTTGTAGATGCTTCCACCGATTCTCATGAGATGGCATGCATGCAAGCGTAATTTTTTTTTTAATTTGCTTGTTCGAAGATTTTTTCGTTGCAGCATTGGATAGTTTGCCGACTAATCTTCCTACATTTTCAACTACCGAACTCGCAATCTTGTCTTCTGTCGTCTGATCAGTAGATCAATGGTGCTTCTTTTTATGTCGCTATTTTCTGTCGTTGGCTCTTTCGCGTAAAGAAATCCAGAACCGTTTTTTTTCTTCTGCTATGATTTACGTCATCCAGGCCTCTTTCTTTCCTAATCTACCATGTCTCACTTCACGTTGACCTCCAGAGTTCTGTGAAATTCCCGAATCTTGAGATTGCAAGCGCTGCTCCTGTGATTGATAATAAGCCTGTTTCTGCCGAAATTTTGTTTTGCCGAAATTTTGGGCTCGTTTGACTTTCATCACCAAATTGTTCTCCATCACGAGCACCTATAAGTTTATCTTTATCTTGTTGCTATGATTTCTCTTCATCAGAAACTACATTGCTAGGAATCTCATCATCAAGGAAGAAAGAGTGCCATATTGCCACCGCCTTCTCATGTATTTCCATCCATACCTCTTCACTGTAAACAGCACTGCGTGGAAGAATCAGCACATTTGGCATTTCTCCCTGCCTAAGCTTCTTAGAACAATTGTTGGTTCTATTTCATATTACACCAGCACCTATCAGATTTTGCCCGGATCAGCCGGCATCTGCATTAAAATCTGTGCAAGACTGCTTTGTTGTTTTCTATGTCTTGGGAAACATGCAGATGGCTTCGCTAACCAATCTGATGTTGGAAGGCAGTCAGCGCTTTAATGGCACCAATTATAACATCTGGAAACAGAGAATGTTGACCATTTTTGAATATAGGTGTCTTGACCAGCTCGTTTTGGGCAAAGAGCTCAGTCCTGGTACAGTTGGTGCCGATCAAGATAAGTTTGATGATCGAAATCGAGAGGCTGTTATGCTTCTCAAACTCTCTGTGACTGACGATCACAGA
The DNA here is from genome assembly GCA_031772625.1 of Pinus tabuliformis. Taxonomy (NCBI): domain Eukaryota; kingdom Viridiplantae; phylum Streptophyta; class Pinopsida; order Pinales; family Pinaceae; genus Pinus; species Pinus tabuliformis. The sequence continues at coordinate 581,385,684 of CM062819.1, read as the reverse complement.
GTTGTGGGGGAGCGCCCCCCCCCCTCGAACCCGCTCCCGAATCTCGCTCCCAGAAAAAAAATTTCGCTCCCTGCCATTTTCGGGATCGTTGTAGGGAGCGATCGCTCCGTCGCTCCCGGAGTGAAATTTTAAGCCCGAGAGTGATTGGGGAGCGTTTCGAGCGGCGCCAGGAGCGATCCGGCGAAAAAAAATAAATAAATAAATAAATAAAAATAAAAATTCCACGGAGCTAAAAAAAATTAAATTTATTAAGAAAAAAAAAAATTGTTTTAAGAGCCCAATGGGCCTAAAAAAAATTTGCTATCACTTCATTCAGTTGAGTTTCTTGGAGAGCAAGAGCAAAGGAGCAAGGAGCAAGCGCCGAGGAGCAAGGAGCAAGCCTGCAAAGAGGTAAGTAACTTAGTAATTTAGTTAGTTTAGTTAATTTAATTTAGTTAGGTAGTAATTTAGTTTATTTAGTTTTAAAATCATGAATTTAAATTAAATTAATTAATCCCAATAAATTAAATTAATTTGCAGATTCAAAACCCTACAAACATCAAACACCATGGACTTGGCTATATTTCATGGCATTTTCCTCTTCTTGGTCCCTTTTATGGTTATTATGGTGCTGGAGAGTAGGAAACGGAGGGGCCAAAGTGAGGAGGGGGATGAAGCTGGAGAAAGTCAAATTGATGAAACCCTGGTGAGGAGGAGCTGGAGGAGGGTGAACATGACCCTCAAAAAACTAAACAAGACCAAACCCCATTGTGGAAATATGTTAACAGGGCTGAAACAGGGAGAGGGGGTGGAACCACTAAATTTCATTGCCCCCATTGCAACAATGATTACACAGGTTCATACACCCGTGCTAGAAGACACCTCTGCAGGAAAAGGCCATGGGATGGAGACAAACAAATAGGAATCAAAACTTGTCCAGCGGTGTCAGTAGCGGATAGAGCCAAATACATAAGGGAAGAGGAGGAAGCCCAATACAAATCAAAAAAATCAAGAGGTTTCTTTGAACCAAGCTCACAATCACAAAGAACTCCTTCAGCATCCTCCCAAGGCAGTGGATATGGAGGCACAGGGTCATCATCTTTAAGGCGTAGAACCATATCAGATTTCCTTGATGAGGGGTGTAGGAATGATGTGAATTCAAAGGTTTACAGGTTTCTCTATGCATGTGGGATACCATTCAATGTTCTTCGCGCACATTATTGGCACGAAATGGTTTCTGCCATAAATGATGCCCCTAAAGGATACAAGAGCCCTGGGTATGACAAGGCAAGAACCGTTGGCCTTGATCATGAAAAAGCAAAAATATCACATTCTTTGAATAGAATGACAAGTTCTTGGACTGACCATGGGGTGTCCATTGTATCTGATGGATGGACAAATGTAAAAGGCAAGTCATTGATAAGTGTTCTTGCTGTGTCTGTTAGTGGTCCCATCTTTCTAACTGCACATGATTACTCATACAAGTTCAGGACTGCCATCAACATTGCAGAAGCATTACTTGAAACAATTGACCGTATTGGGCCATACAATGTCATCCAAGTCATCACTGATAATGCTCCTAATTGTAAGGCAGCGGGAGCAATTATTGAGGATAAATACCCCAACATATTTTGGTCTGCATGTTTGGTTCACACAATGAACCTTCTGGTGCATGATGTTGTCAAAAACAAAAATGCACAATACCAATGGATTGGTGATTTGTACAAGAAAGGCAAACAAATAATAAAATTTATTACAAATCATACCAATACCCATGGCCTTTTCCGCAGTCACTCGAGATTGGAGTTGTTGAAGATTGCGAAGACCAGATTTGGTAGCTATTACCTCACCTTCAGGCGTCTTTTGAAGGTAAGAGAGTCATTGGCTAGCATGGTATCAAGTCCACATTGGCAGGTATTAAAGGAAAGGGCTACAAATGCAGCTAACAAGCGAGGTTTTGAACTGGTGGAGGAGGCCGCTCTTGATGGTCAGTTTTGGACAAGTGTGAGGCAAGTATTGGATTTCGCCAAGCCCATTTATCACATGATTCGGTTTGCAGATACAGACAAACCAGTGATTGGCGAGGTGTATGAGTAGATGGATACCATGTTGGGGGAAATAAAAGATATTGTTCATAACAGAGATCCCGACTTGTACAATCTGATTCACGATTGTGTGTGTGAACGGTGGAATAGACTTAATCTTCCACTACATTGCTTGGCGTATATCCTTATGCCAAAATACTACTCTACATCTTGGTTGGGCCACCCTGCACCAGGGGGTGGGGTTAGGACCAAACCCCATTTAGATGCAGAGGTAACTAGAGGATATCTGGAAGCATTAAAAAAGTTGGTACCTGACAGGGAGAAATGTGCAGCTGTGCGCCTTGAAATAGGCAGATACTTCAGTGGCACTGGTTTGTATGGTAACTTCCATGCAATGGACGACAGAGATAGATTTGATACTCTCACATGGTAGGAAACATATGGCGGCCAGGGACTTTTGCCAAAATTGGCAAAAAAGGTTCTTTCACAGGTTGTAAATACTTCTTCCGCAAAGAGGTGTTGGAGCACCTACAGCTACATACATAATGTGAAAAGAAACAAACTCAATGAAAACCGAGCAGAAAGCTTGGTTTATGTGCACTACAACTTGAGGTTGTTGAGTCATTACTGTGATCGGGCTTATGAGGATCCCACATATAAAATTTGGGACAACCACCCAAAGGATGGCAATTTGGAGGATGGCATTGTACATCTTGAAGAACTGGAAGAGGGATTTGTAAGGGATGAAGATGAAGCAACTGTAGCAGCCATGCCACCTCCACCTCCACCATCCAGTAGCAGTGCTCGAGGTCCGAGTCTTGTTCCTTTGTTGTCGCCACCTCCATCTACACCCTCACGTGGAGGTTCTAGTTCTAGTCGTCGGTCTGTGCGGGAGACTCCTAGAAGACCAACACGACCTGCTCATACTCCTGGAGACTCTCATGGCAAGGGCCACATGTAGATTTACAGTTTACTTGTCTTTTTTAGTTTCTATTAGACTTTAGTTTTCATAACTGTTGAGTTTTGAGTCCTTGACTCTTGACTCTTGACTCTTTCATATCATAATGATATTTTTTGTAAACAATATATCACTGTGACAATGAAAATTTGAAGTTTGAAGTTGGGCCTTGGCAATTATAACTCATTGGTAATGATTGTGAATTATGAATATGATGCTTCGTGAAAGACTGAAGTTGTTTCATTTCATTTCATTATTCATGTTTCATTTAATAAATTTATAACATTTCATATCATGTTACCAGTTAGAAGTTAGGACTTAGAAATATCTAAGATATCACTTCTTGTAATGGTTAAACTTAGTTACTTAGCTTACACGTACAACTTTGGTGATCAATGATGATAAATGTTATTGAATTTTCAATTTTGAAAGCTTGAAGTTGAAGCTTTAAGATTGAATTTGATGAATCATGATTCACGAGACTCAATATTTTGCAGTTGAAACTTGAAATATGTATTTTACTAACTTGTGGACATGGTTGATGACGATTATAATTTCTAGATGATTGATGTGATATGGTTCAATGATCAATCTATGTTTTTTTATGTTTTTTATGTCTAATTCATCATTCTACATGTTTTTGTTGACATATATGTATCAAAAATTAAAAAATATAAAATATATATATATATATATATATATATATATATATATATATATTTTTAAAAAATCGCTCCCAGATTCGCTCCCAAACCGGGAGCTTCTGAAAATGGTCGCTCTCGCTCCTGCTCCCAAGCAACATTGGATGATCAGTTACCACAGATTCCTTCCGGCAAGATAGTTGCCGAAATCTGGCAACATTTGGAGGAATTGCACGAGACATCCGACAAGAGCAGAGCTTTCTTTCTAAAGAATCAGTGGTTATCCATCATGATGGACGAACATATGTCTTTACAAGAACATCTTAACAAGATTAAAGACATTCGAGATCAGCTCGAAGCCATTGGTCGGACCATGGAGGAAGAATATCTGGTAGTCATCACTCTGAAAAGTCTACCAAAACCTTATGAGCACTTCATAGAAACACTCAACAATACCTCCACTAATGTTGATCTAAAGTTTCCGTAGTTATGCACCAAACTCATGCAGCAGGATCGTTGGAAACAGCAGTTTGGTAGTGGTGCTTCATCAGCCTCCTCAGAAAATGCATTTGCTGCCCAATATCAGTCCTTTCAACAAAAAGGTTCTTCTCAGCATTATGATCCCACTAAGAAAAGAAATGTGTAGTGTAATTACTGTCACAAGTTCGGCCACATGAAGAAAGATTGCCGACAGAGGATTGCTTCTGAACAGAAGAAACAGGGAGGGTCTCATCAGACAGCGAATGTTGCAGAACATTCGAAGCAAAAGGAATCTACCTTTTACGCCTTTATGGCTAAGATGTCCTCAGATCATGCCCCATCTTCTGCCTGGTACATTGACTCTGGTGCATCACGTCATTTCTCTCACAGGCGTGACTAGTTTACTAACTTCTCATCTTTCAGTGCTTCCATGGTATTCGGTGGAGGTAAGTACACAGCGGTTGGCAGAGGTACAGTTCAGATCCAGTCTGGTGGGCGCACACTCATCTTCCTAAATGTGCACTATGTTCCTGGTATGGAAATTAATCTGTTGTCTGTCAGCCAGATTATGAGGAACTCTCCTCAGCTCGATGTGGTGTTCAGTGCACACAAGTGCTCCATTATTGACAAGGAAACTCGTCTTATGGTTGTTGTTGGCCTAGAAGAGGAAACTCGTCTTATGGTTGTTCTTGGCACTGGTGATTCTCCAAAAGTGGCTCTAGCAGCTCGTGTGTCTCCCATCAGCACTCTGTGGCATCAGAGATATGGGCATCTAAACATTCAGTATCTCTCTCAGCTATCTCGGGAGGGACTTGTGTCAAGGTTACCTGATATTCAGACTCAGCAGTTGGGAGTGTGTGGCGCCTGTCAAGCTGGCAAGCAACATCGGTCTTCATTCAAGGATGGAGAATCTTGGCACGCATCTAAGGTACTCTAGTTAATTCATGTTGATATTTGTGGACCTATGAATACATCTTCAGTTACTGGTTGCAAATAATTTTTTCTTATTGTAGATGATTTCAGTAGTAAGATGTGGGTGTACTTTCTAAAACATAAATATGATGTATTTAGTATTTTTCAGAAGTTTAAGTCCTTAGTTGAAAAAGAGTCTGGCTGTAATATCATAACTCTTAGGACAGATAATGGGGGGGGAATTTTGTTCTTCTGCTTTCTCCAACTTCTATGATACAGAACTTTCAGATTTTAACAAGGATTATCCCCTCGGCATCCCACTCCTCTCCATTGGGAGACGACTCTTTTGCATGGTGTTGATTTGAGTTTTATTTCCTTTCTTTCAAGTAGACCTAACTTGTTAGTTTCTAGCATTTTCATTTTTATGCTAATTTCCTTATGCTCATATCACTTCATTTCAATTTCATGCTCATTCACATGCTTTAATCTCGTGCTAATATTCATGTTTCATCTCATTTCATGCTAAGTTTCATTTGACATCTTATTTTCCATGCTAAATGTGCTAATTTGATTTCATTTAGCTCATAGTAACAATCTGATCGAAATTTCCATTTCATTATCCTTACATGATTATAATAGTTTCAATTACATTGCAAGCATTCTAACTTCAAGCTTAGTAGTTTCATTTTTAGTTGCAACTTGTCTCATTTGGAGCTTTTATTTGGAGTAATCTTTACATATTGAGCATATTGCAAGTTTATCTAATTTTCATCTCTTTCAACTTTTGCTAATTTCCACTTGCTTACTCACATGCATTAGTGCTTGATCTAGATTAGCTTATTAAAATTTCACTTACAACTGTTAAAATTTGGGTACCATAGGACAAGTGGTTCCCTAAGGCTTTGATCTTTAGCCTAGGGAAAAGTGTCCAAATTTATTTTTCACTTTTCTCCTAAAGTGACTTTATAAGTGGTAAAGTCAATTTAATTTAAAAGTGACTTTATAAGTGATAAAGTTACATTCTAATTTAAAGGTGACTTTATTAAAGTCAATGAAGAATTAGAAAGTGAAAAAGTGACTATGGAAATAAAACGCTAAGTGGGTCTTTATTTAAGTGAGTGAGTTAAAAAATAGAAAGTGAGAATTAAATGCACATTTATTCTCATACCTAGATCTAAATGAATCTCAGCCATTAGACCTTAGGGTAACCCAAAAGGTCATTTAGAGAATAAAAGGAGAAGAGAAGAGGAAAATATCAATTCAATCTTTCATGAGCATTTGAGAGAAAAGAAAGAGAGAGCAAAGAAAAAAAAAATTGAGCAATGAGGAAGTGAAGGAGAGCAGCAAGAAGACATTTCAGCAAATCTGGGCAGCAGCATTTATTGGCACGCATCCCAAGGAAAAATCGTATCACTAAAATACGTACAGTCCGTAAAGTAAGTTCTGGGCACATTTTTCGAGGTAATCCGTACAACATTTAATGATGTTTAATCGCTGTAAAAATTTCTATTTTAGCTGTTTGTTGATTGGCATGATTTTCGTGGTGGATTTCAAGCACAAAAATTGAGATAAGTTGTAGTTTGTGGTTGCTAGAATTTTTACAGTGTATTTCAGTTTTTCTGTAAAAGCATTTTCAGAAATAAAGAAGAGCTCTCAAACTGGTTTTCCCCAAGAGATGTAGGGGGATTTTCCTGGGTCACATTGACCAAAAATCACTATATTATTTTCTATGTGTGGATGTCAGAATTTTGCTGTGTTTTATTTCTACAATTTCAGTAGCTGTGAAATCTCTAAATTTGTGTTTTCAGAAAAATATTGTCATTTCCAGATTTTAGAATTTTTATCATGCTTGGATTTAAAGCTAAATGCATGGAGTGATGAGGAAAAATGATAACCGGAGTGGGGGTTGAAATTTCTTCATGGTATCAGAGCTTGGTTAGCTGAAAAGTGCAGTTTGGGACAGCAAAGTGAAAATTACAGCAAACTGATTTTTACACAGAAAACAGAAACCTTTACCACAGATTTGAAAATTTCAGTTTGGTAGGGCAGTGAAACATGTCTTTGGGTTTGAGAGTGGAAGACAAGTTGGATGGGCAGAACAACTACAGTGCATGGAAGGAGAGAATCTAGAGCATCTTTGAGGAAGCAGAAGTCTGGGGCATTATGGTAAATACCACACAGAACCCAGTAGTAGTACCTGCTAACCATGTACGGTTGGCAGAGTTTAACAAAAAGAATGTTGAGGCAAAAAGATTGATTATGGAAGGAATCAAAGAACATGTCATTCCTCATGTGAGAGGAAAGACTTATGCACATGAGATGTGGACAGCCTTGACCAGTCTTTACCAGAGCTCAAATAAAAACAGAAAAATGGTCCTAAAGGAAAAACTGAAGGCCATTAAAATGGCTAAGACTGATAGTGCTACAGCATACCTCACAAAGATCACTTCAGTGAGAGATGAGTTGGCAACCATAGGTGAGATCATTGCACCCACTGAGTTGGTGAGAATTGCTTTGAATGGTCTTCCCAAGACTTGGGAGAATTTTGTGGATGGCATTGTTGCACGGGAAAACCTTCCCAATTGGGAGAGGTTGTGGGATGATTGCATTCAGAATCAGATCAAAAAGAACCATCTTAGGGCAACCAACCAAGTGGAGGAGGATGACAATGTGGCATTGTTAGCAAGAGGCAAGAAGGGCAGAGCAAAGAAGGAAGCTTCCAACAGTGGAGGCAAAGGCAAAGGTAAAGGCAAGCAGCAGAATAAGGAGAAGGACTATTCCAAAGTCAAACGTTGGAATTGTCAAAAGTTGGGACACTATGTTGTTGTGTGTTTGGAGAAGAAGAACAAGAAAGGGAAAGACAAACCCATGGCAGCTTCTGCAGAGATAGAGAGCTTCTCAGAGAGCTTTGATCGGGAGTTTGGGTTCATAGCTTGTGAGGCCACTAGTGCAGGATCACCTGCCATACAGGTTCAGAGGGAGTGTGCATTCCCCGTTACTAGCAGAGCATCTTCTAACATTTGGTATGTTGACAGTGGCACTTCCTACCACATGACAGGAGTCAGAGAGTACTTCTCAGAGCTTTCAGAGGGTGACACTGATATGGAGGTAGTACTTGGTGATGACAGCATTGTTAGAGCAGTCGGTGTGGGGACATTGACATTTGATAGGGGACCCAAACCTCCCTTGAAAGTGTCAGATGTTATATATGTGCCTGGAATGAAGAAGAACCTGATATCCGTCTCAGTACTTGAGGATAGAGGGTATGATGTGTTGTTCAAGAGAGGGCAGGTGCTTATATATCCTAGGGGAACTCCAACTTCTTCAGCTAGAGAGATTGGTGTGCGCCATGCCAAGGTCTACAAGTTCTCATTCCAGCCCCTGATGGCATTGAGTAGCAGTACCTGAGACAGGACCGACAGCAAATCTAGTAGTTCGGAGTTGTGTGAGATTTGGCACCGCAGGATGGGGCACATGTATCATGGGGCCTTGAGTACATTGCGGGAGATCGCCACTGGTGTGCCAGATTTCAATTCTGATCACCTTGATGTATGCAAAGGATGTGCTATGGGGATGTGTGCCAAATCCCCTTTTCCCAACAGTGACAGCAGAGCGACCGGGATCCTTGACTTGATAAATACCGATGTGAGTGGTCGGATGTCTCATGTACCATTGAGTGGCTATGAGTACTATGTTTTATTCATTGATGACCACTCCAAGAAGACCTGGATTTATTTCTTGAAGACCAAAAGTGAGGTCTTCAAGCAGTTTCAAGAGTTCAAAGCTCTTGTGGAGACCTAGACAGGTAGGAAGATCAAGGTCCTCAGGTCGGACAATGGAGAGGAGTATACCCTTGGTAAGTTTGTTGATTTTTGTGCTGAGGCAGGCATTAGAAGGGAGTTCACAGTTCCTTACTACCCCCAATAGAATGGGGTTGCAGAGAAGAAGAACATATCCATTGCAGGCGCTGCCAAAGCCATGCTTCATGATCAGGGGTTACCTTTATTTTTGTGGGCAGAGGCCTGCAACACTGTTGTGTACTTGCAAAATAGGAGTCTGCATCGTGCCTTGGGGAATGTGACTCCAAAGGAGGCTTTTTCTGGGAAGAAGCCTGATGTTGGGTACTTTCGTATCTTTGGGTGCCTTACATATTCCTATGTCCCCAAGGAGAACAGGACCAAGCTACAGCCCATTGCAGACAAGGGCATCTTTGTGGGTTATAGCGAGACCCCGAAAGCTTATCGAATTTATATTCCTGCGCAGAGGAAAGTGGTTTCCAGGCAGGATGTGTAGTTCGAGGAGAGAGCTTTCAAGAGGTCACGGGAGTTAGAGTATCCAGAGTCACCAGACCCTCAGGAGCAGTTGAGTCAGTCACAGGGATCCAGTGGTCAAGAATCAGGAGTTACATTACAATGTCAGATCCATCAGTGAGCAGTGGCTCTTAGAGTCAGGTGGGTGGTTCTTCGAGCAGCATGCAAGGCAGTCCACAGAGCAGTTCACAGGGTAGTCCACTAATGAACAGTTCGCACGGTACGTCAGCATCTACAGGCACCGATTCAAGCATGAGGTCAATTGGCAGGCCTTCAGGAGTTCAGGCTTCTGATGATGATGAGGATTCTTTCACTCCGATGGGAGAAGTATGCTCAGGGAAGAGGAAGCCCAAGTGGCTTTAAGATACCTTGCACGAGGCCACATCAATTGCTGGGCCAAAGAGACAAGTTAGAGAGAGTAAACCACCTGAGCGATTCTGTAGTTACATGGCATTGGTAACAAGCATTGTTGACTCCGAGCCTTCTAGTTATGAGGAGGCAGCCAGCTTGCAGGTCTGGAGAGAGGCCATGATGGAGGAGTATTCTTCTATTATGAAGAACGATGTTTGGGAGGTAGTGCCGAGGCCTGAAGGTAAATCAGTTGTTACTTCCAAATGGCTCTACAAGATAAAGCATGCTGCAGATGGCAGCATCGAGAAGTTCAAGGCTCGATTTGTGGCGAGAGGGTTCTCATAGGTAGAGGGAGTTGACTATGAGGAGACCTTCGCTCCCGTAGCTCGGTATACATCTATTCGCTCCATTATATCGATTGCAGCAGAGATGGGTTGGAAGATCCAGCAAATGGATGTGAAGACCGCATTTCTCAATGGCTTCATTCTGGAGGAGGTTTATATTGAGCAGCCGCAGGGTTTTGAGGTGCATGGGAAGGAGTCCCATGTATGCAGATTGAAAAAGGCACTCTATGGCCTGAAGCAAGCTCCTAGAGCTTAGTACTCGAGGATTGATACATACTTGCAGCAGTTGGGTTTCACAAAGAGTGAGGCCGATCCGAACCTATATTTCATTGTTGTCGGTGAGGAGCCTCCCATTCTGGTGTTGTATGTTGATGACTTAATCATCACTGGTGCAGAGAGACTCATTGAGGGTTGCAAGAGAGATCTTGCTTCAGAGTTTCTCCTGGGACAAGGGAAGTACATTGTGGATATTCTTAGCAAATTTCACATGGAGGACTGCAAACCCATGTCTACACCTATGATCACTAACTGGAAGAAGCTTCACGCTTCTAATTCCGAGTTGGTGGATCCTACTCTATACAGACAGCTGATTGGTTGTTTGATGTATTTGGTCAACACTCGACCAAATATATGTTTTGCAGTTAACACTATGAGTCAGTTCATGTGTGAGCCCAGGAGAGTGCATTGGGTGGCTACAAAACACATTCTTCGTTACTTGCAGGGCACTGTGGATTTTGGTCTGAATTATAGACAGGGTGATGGAGTGAGATTGGCAGGGTACACGGATTCAGATTGGGCAAGTTGTGCTTCAGATAGGAAGAGTACTTCCGGGTGCTGTTTTGGGTTGGGTTCGGTAATTGTGTCGTGGATTAGCCGGAAACAACAGTCAGTTGCATTGAGCTCAGCTAAGGCATGGCATATAGCTGCTAGTTTAGCTAGTTGTGAGGCCATATGGCTTCGCAAGATGTTGTTTGGCCTATTTGGTCAAGCATTGAGACCTTCAATAATTTACTATGATAATCAAAGTTGCATAAAACTCAAATCCAGTTTTTCATGACAAGTCAAAGTATATTGAGATCAACTATCACTTCATTAGAGACTATGTCCAAAAGGTAGTTGTCAAGCTTGAGTACATTTCCACAAATGAACAGGTAGCAGACATTTTCACCTAAGCCTTACCACGGGGCAAGTATGTCTACTACAGAAATAAGATGGGAGTGGTGAGGAACATTTTCTTCGGTAAGAGGGAGTGTTAAAATTTGGGTACCGGAAGACAAGTGGTTCTCTAAGGCTTTGATCTTTGGCCTAGGGAAAAGTGTCCAAATTTATTTTTTACTATTCTCCTAAAGTGACTTTATAAGTGGTAAAGTCAATTTAATTTAAAAGTGACTTTCTAAGTGATAAAGTTACATTCTAATTTAAAGGTGACTTTATTGAAGTCAATGAAGAATTAGAAAGTGAAAAAGTGACTATGGAAATAAAAGGCTAAGTGGGTCTTTATTTAAGTGGATGAGTTAAAAAATAGAAAGTGAGAATTAAATGCACATTTATTCTCATCCCTAGATCTAAATGAATCTCAGCCATTAGATCTTAGGGAAACCCAAAAGGTCATTTAGAGAATAAAAGGAGAAGAGGAGGAAAAAACAATTCATTCTTTTATGAGCATTTGAGAAAAAGAGAAAAGAGAGCAAGGAAAAAAAAATTGAGCAATGAGGAAGTGAAGGAAAGCAGCAAGAAGACATTTCAACAAATTTGGGCAGCAGCAATTATTGGCACGCATCCCAAGGCAAAATCGTACAGCAGGAGAAAGGCACAGAGATCGAAGAAGAGGGACAGCACAGAAATCGAGGAAGAGGGGCAACAGCAATGGCACGAATTTCGAGGCAGACATACCCCTGAAATCCATATGGTCCGTACAGTGTGTACAGCAAGTTCCGGGCACATTTTCCAAGGCAAGTTGTACAGCATTTAATGTTGTTTTATGTTTTGGTTGTTTGCTTATTGGCACGATTTTCGAGGCGGAGTTCAAGCACGAAAATCGAGATAAGTTGTAATTTGTGGTTGCTGGAATTTTTACTATGTATTTCAGTTTCTCTGTAAAAGCATTTTCAGAAATAAAGAAAAACTCTCAAACTGGTTTTCCCCAAGAGTTGTAGGGGGTTTTTCCAGGGTCACATTGACCAAAAATCACTGTGTTATTTTTTGTGTGTGGTTGTCATAATTTTGTTGTGTTTTATTTCTGCAATTTCAGCAGTTGTGAAATCTCTAAATTTGTGTTTTCAGAAAAATATTGTCATTTCCAGATTTTAGAATTTTTATCATGCTTGGATTTAAAACTAAATGCATGCAGTGAAAAGGAAAACTGATAACTGGAGTGGGGGTTGAAATTTCTTCAACAAATTCACTTTGAGCAATTTTTCACTTGGAGCAATTTATAATCAAAGTGGTTTTGCCATTTGTCACTTTAGTTGGAACATTCTTTAGCAATTGCAATTCATCATTTTGCACTTCTAAAATTAACCTCCAAGCATAAGCTTGGTTGATAGACCTTTTAGGAAATCTTCCCTATCATTCAATTTCCCAAGATTTGAGTTTGGAGGAAAGGTAAAATGCATGACCTCGCAGTTCTCTTGTGGCCAAGTCCCTTGTAGGAACGAAGGCATGTGGGTTGTATTGAAGAACTAGGGGGGTATCGTTAAAGAAGCCTTTGCTTCCTCATCCTAGCCTTTTTGCAACCACCTCGAGTCCTCACCAAGTTGAAGGAATTGAGGGGCAGTAACATCCTAGACTAGGAATTAATAAAAATTAACCAACACCTTAGCACACAAACACCTTGCAAATTTTGGATGGTTTATTTTGAATGCATTTGAAGTTGGAGTCTCATTGAACATTTCATTATATTGCTCTTTCTCAAATACATGCGAAGTATTTTGAAAGCACTTATATCTTTTAATTTGCAAGTACTTTTCTTGTACCTTATTTATGCTCATTTGGATTAAGTTTTAAGTTTTATATCATTGTTATATGTGAGCATATTCCTTTTTGTCAAGTACAAGCAATATTTATTTGCAAGCTTTCATTTTTATTTAAGTGTCTTCCTTTCAAAATTGCACCATCATAATGTAGCTTTGGTTTGGTTCACTAACACTTGTCTTGTAGCTTTTCATTCCATTTGATCTTGTTGTACCTTGGAAACATTTCCATTGTTGCAAGTACTTTTATTTATTTGAGCATATATTTCATTTCTTGCGAGATTATATTTGGCACCAGCCTAATTACATTTGCCTTGCCGGATACATTGTTGAGTCATATTTATCTATTTATATTTTAAAGTTGATTTCATGCTCATGATCATTTATACTTGCTAAGTTTTTATTGCTTCAAGTTATATTTCAAGTTATTGAATGGTTGATGCTCTAATTGATCTACTAACTATCTCCTAGAACTTGTTAGTTTTAGTAAGTTTTCCTTAGAAACCATCCTTAGGGTCCACCCCCCTTGGCTTTAGCTAGGAGAAAGCCTAGACAAAGAGAGTTGCAATTAGGTGACAGCCCCTTATCTGAGCTTTGCCACCAAGGCCACAACTAGTGGGGTTGAGGATTTTTCCCACAAAAACTTAGGTGTGTTACCAATGCGGAAACAAGTGTCAATGATAATTCTTGAATGTGCAGTGTGTACCTAGATCATTTAGAGATAACACCCTGAAAATAGCACGCACCAACGTCAAAGTGAGGGGAAATAAATGAGGTGACATTAACAATTTCCTAGTGTCGATGGACTCCCTTTAGCGCTCAGGGCATGAATCTTTGCATGACAATAGGCCCATCTATCTCGCCAATGTAGATCTTCATCGCAGAATTAAAATGTAATGTCTACAATTACTCTCAATCTGAGATCATGCTTCTTCAATGTGAACTCATTAACCAAGGTAAAAGGCTTTCCGCATGTCTAGTTTCAAGGGCTTGGTTTACTTCCTTGCAATGACCAAATGGATGCCCAACCAAGGTGCAGTCCAATATTCTTCCAATGTCAATCAAATAACAAAGTTTAATTATGCAGAAGTTCAACCCAAGCACTCTTTTTAAAAATACACCAGTTATACAAGATTCATTTGAGCAATCAACATAAATAATGTGGGTTATTCTCTATGATTGTTTTCCCAATTGAGTATGTATATATATATGGGTAGTCGATTGGGTCTAGCTCAGGTGGTTTTGAGGAAGAATCATTATCCTCCCCACCTGCATTCAAATCCCACTAGTGACAATTTCAATCTTCGTGAGCCGATTATTGATCGAGCCTCTTCGTGAACCATGAGGAATATCGCATGACACTTACAGACTAAGGGTTGGGTGTGTAGTTACTTGTAAAAAAAAATTGCTTACATGGGTAGTTTAATAAATTAAACATAGCATATAGGTTGTAGAATGTTATTATTCCTTGTGGATGACCATGCACTACCCAGTTAGTTCAATATGATTGTTGTAGGAGTCAGGCAAGCACTACAAAGAGCAAATGGGATGCAAGGAACAGTGGCTACCTGTGGTTCAAATAAACCACATCAAATTCCTGCATATTGGAAATGTTTCAACATAGCATACGCAATTGTTTTTTTACCAACAACCAATCCAAGATGGAATTAACACTATATTCTCAATCCCAGGACCCAATTAATTCGAGTTAAGTGTTGCGGGGATTAATAACGCATATAGATGTGTGGAAACTATTGTAGGTTACCAATTGCCTGGATTGCAAGTGATTATTATTGGCATAAATGGAGCAGAAGCATAGAGCAAGGAAGAATTGCTATGTGTACAACCAGCAATGCAATCAAAATGTCTGTAGAGTTATGGATCATTCAATTGGAGGTCAAATTTGTGGGTTGTTGGAAATAAATACAACCAAAATGAAAACAAGGAGAGAGCAAACCATAATCACGCAGCAATTAAATCCATTGGACACTAAAATAAAAATTATCCTAGCAACCCAAAAGGGAAAACCAGCAATTAATGGCTTTTGTTTATGCTCACAAATTACTACAAATGTTGAAAATGATAGCAAGAAAGGGGGCCTGATTTGTGCCTTAATCAAAGGGACCTCAACGAGTTCTTCCTTAGCATGCTCGAATTCCTATAAGTTAGAAATCAATTCCTATAAGTTAGAAGCTAATTCCTATAAGTTAGGATGAATTCATGAGATTTAGGATGAGTCCCTACAAATTAGGACAAGTTCCTATAATTTAGGATTCATTCCTAAAAGTTAGGACAATTTATGAGGCAATTAACTAATGAGCGGAAGTGGAAGGCCGAGTTTGTTGTCTTCTAGTGCAAGTAAAGTTGGGAAAAGGACTAGTGATTGTATCTCAAGTTCTAGAATTGAGATAAGACAAGTTGCATGAGTTAGTTAACTCAATCAATCACAAAAGCAAACTCCTTAATTAGAAACTCACTAAACTTAGCCATTTGAATTTCTTTAAAAGGAGGAACGAAAACGCAATTTGATCACTGTCTTGTGAGCACGAGTTGGTGAAACAAGACAATAGAGCTCGCGGGTTTGTGAGAAGGTTGCGCAGATAATTTTGTGAGCTTGTGAGAGAAAGGTGTCGAGCATTCTTCAATAAAAATTCTCAAGCAAGCGAAGGTTTTCCCAGTTGGGTTCCTAGAAAAGATTGTTGTGTTATCTTGTGTGAATTGTGATTTATTTATGTTTCTATTTTGTTGCAAATTTGGTAGGGAAATTCAGTGTTTTTATGAAAAGAAAGTGCCTTTCAGATTGTTCATATTAGCAGATCAAAATTTCATGGAATTTCTACATGGTATCAGAGGAGTGAACAAAATCTAGACCAACACACGGCGTGAATGAAGTGGGTAGATGTACTTATCTGTTGTGAGAAGCCAACCTTGTTGAAGACCCCAAGTATAGTGTTCATGGAAGGAGTCATGGACTGTTAGGAGACAGATTCGAATGGGAGCCCTAGTTCAACTAATGAAAGGAGCCATATGGTTGATAAAAGGGCAGTATCAAAAGTCCCTAAGAGCAGTGATGATGGCACAGCCATATCAATGCTAGTGGGCAGTTTGTTGAAGACCTTAAGAGCTAACAATCTTAGAGGAGCAGGAGAACAGCTAGTAGGCAGATTTGTTTGAGACAGGTGCAACCATGAGTCAAAAGGCAAGGAGAGCTCAGAGTAGAGAAGTGGTGGTCGAGCAAGAGCAGGATAGAGCTCTCAAAATGGAGCCTCAGCCAGTATCTCAGTTTGATTCTAAGCTAGTTGGCAGTTGGGCTGACCAGCAAAATGATGAGGAGCATAGCCCAAGGCAAGTGGAGGCAACCACTCAGTCAGAGACTCCCAGTATAGGGAGACTCCTTAAATATGCTACTATCACATGCTTCTATCTATGATGCCATACAAAAAACAAGACTCTTTTAGAGTAAACAACAGTGCATGATATTTTAAAGGAAAGACCAACTTTGCATTGCACAAAGAAACTGAAAGAGAGGATGCCTTCTTCAATAGTAAAGATCTTTGATATCTTCTTTCTTCGGCTTCTTCTTGGGTTCTCCCATTTCTTCAGCTATGTGAACTTCGTTTCTTTCCTTTCTTTTGTTGTTATGCTTGTTTGGACAGTCCCTTATATAGTGTCCATATTCATTGCATCCAAAGCATTGAACCTTCAACATATCAGGCTTCTTCTTGGACTTTCCAAACTTTCCCTTCTTCAGCTTCTTGTGTCTAGCAATGAAGGCTTGAAATTGTTCATCTGATTCGATGTCATCTTTTGTCTTGATCCTAGTTTTTTCCAAAATGCATTAAGCCCACAACTCATCAAAAGGAGTTGAGTCTTTCTTAGAGTAAATGCTTGTTGAAAAATTGCTCCATTCTGGTAGCAATGCATTTAGTACACAAATGGTCATATCAAAGTCAGAAATTGTCTTCCCACGCCTTTGCAACTGATCTCTTATTTGAGAAATCTTCATTAGAAAGGATGTCATGTCGTCATCCTTTGAATTCTTCATTTTATATAGTTTATTTCTCAAAGACATATTTTGTCCTGATGTACTTATAGAGTACAAATTTACTAGCTTGTCAAACATGGAAATCTTTAAATTAACAACAAATGGAACAAGATGATCCTTAATAGATTCAACGATGATCCTTATAACCTAACTTCTTTCTGGTATTTTGCTAGTTCATGAGTCTTGTCTTTTCTAGGTTCAGTAATTTCACCAAGAACATATTCCATTACTTCATGCTCTGTAAGCTAAGTTACCAGAAAACGGATACGGGAACGGATACGGGTACGGGGTTTGAAACGGATACGGCAAATTTTCAAAAAGTCTGGATACGATACGGCAGGAAACGGCACATAATATATATATATATATATATATATTATATATTAAAAATAAAAAATTCATATTACCATTCATATTTCAAAATTCAGAATCTAATTTCTAAATTATCATCTATGATCTATCATGATTCATGATTCATAATTCATAATTGTTTGAAATTTTCATAAAATGGATTTTCCATGGAGTCACAAGAAAAAATGCCAAAGGGAATATAAAATGAAACAATGCTTTCAGTTTGAGTTTATTCTTACTATCTTACTCTAACATAGGTAGAAACAAATGCTCGGATGCAACCATGCTAGCATCCCATGAATATGATAAAGTCTTCCCTTGTATTTGGCAATAAACCAAAACAAGGCTATTCTCAAGACATTGAACTTTGAAGACACACGTTTGGGTCCAATATTTGTTATATCCACAATCATGTACTAAAAACTTGGAGAAATCTAAATGTAATGGCAGCAAACTCAGCCAGAAAACAGCTAATGCAGCCCTGAGTCTTGGAAATCACCGGCGGGTTATTAAATGGGACTTGTTATTTAATACTGTGTACAGTGAATTTATACCTTTCAGACTTTAATTCAGCTTCATATATATACTCAATTATTTTTCTATGTATACCACTGCTTCATACATTCGTGATAAAATTGGTCCTTTATCTATCACAAACAATAGAATGTGTTAACCAATCATTACGATGTAAGCCTCTAAGGAGGAGAAGCGAGCCATATACAAATATAAGGCACAAAGTCATTGTTCTTACGCAGAGATATGTTTTTGTATACGAGCCGTAAGGTTTAGTACTGTAATATATGAAAACCAAAACGGAAACCAAAACCAAAACGTTTCGTCCAGACTGAGAAAGGTTAACTATTAACTAACCTCACGACTCACGAGTCACACTGCACAGTGCACAGGCTCACCGGAACTTGGAAGGCGGAAGTAAAGTTTAAACTGTAACTACAGCTGTTGACTTCAGCAGCAAATGGCGGCAGCGGCGGCAGCACTCCGGAACACTGGAACAGGAACTCAGCGGCGGCAGCGGCGACAAACTCAGCGTTTACGCTTTAGGGTAAATGAATAATGAACATACATGTAACATAAGTTATAACCCGTCGGTAAAAAATGTATAAAAGGTAAAAAACACTCCAAAATCCGTTTTCAAATATCCGAAATACAGATCCGCAAACTCTGAAACGTATCAAGTTTTCGCTGAACGGGAGGGTTTTCAGGTAAAAATGCCTGGAAAACGGCTTTGAAAATCCGGAAACGTATTTGCATCCCCAAAAACGTATTTCCCGCGTTTTTTTGCCGTTTCAACGCCTGATACGTATCAGATCCGGAAAACGGCGTTTTTGCCCTGTAGGGAGCCGTTTCCGGTAACTTAGTCTGTAAGTGCTAAATTAATCCTTTCCTTCTATGCCATGAAATTTGTTGAGCCAACGAGCTTATTGCTTTCCTTGCAGAAAGAACCCATATGACCAGTAGATTCAGACATTAAGTAACAATATGATACTTACTTGTTAACCAAGAATCTTCCTTCTTTGATGATGTCTCCAACTATCTTGGGGCTTTCAAGATCTTCAAAGAGACTTAAATGATGTCCTAGAAATATGTCGTGTAGGATACCTTCAACAGCATCTTTCAAGAGTGATCAATGATACCAAGATTGCTTGATGCGTCCTTCAAAGATGCCTAAATAGATCTCCTTTTAAGAGAGATCAACAAGCTTCTTGTAGTCTTCCTCTTCAAGCCTTCCTTTGATGAGATTTTGATGTAGAGGTTTTCTTCAGAGTAGACACCCTTCTTCTAGATCAATAGACCTTCTACTTCTTTTCTTGTGTCCTTCCACAAATCCCCTTGACAATCAACCTCTTCTTTGTGTCCTTCCAGCTGCCTTCTCTTGTTCACCTTAGCTTTGATACCATGTTGGAAAATGCAATATGGTAGCTATTAATTCTGATTTTCCTTAACCTTAATAGTTGCTTGTAAACTTTATTTATCTTCTTGTGTTTTCTTCATTAGTTCTTCATCAAACAATTATCAAGAGCAAAATAGTGAAGACAGAGAACACAAAAATTAGGCTCCAAGCCAAGGCAAAAACCCATAAAAATATCTTCTCTTCTTATAGAATTTGCTTCAAATGAGACAACAAAGACCCAGTCCATGGACCAAGTCCTCCTCCAAGTACCAAGTCAGCCCTTCAGGAATCCCTTCCAATAGGATCAGATCAACAAGGCTCAATCACGCAACAACCAACTTCTAGCAGCAACTTTGATCCCTAGCTTCGACCTTGCACCTCAGACCTACAACTTCGACCCGTAGCTGCGGTAGAAACCCTAAGACAGTTCTTCAAGAAATCCTCCTTTGAACAAGATAGATCTTCCCAAGGTCAATGAGGTCAAAACAAAGTATTCGCTCTTCCAGCAACTTGATCTCCAGCAATTTGGACCTGTTATTTCGGCCTTCCTAGAAGTTGCAAAAACCCTAGATTTCGCACGTGTGAGGGAGATAGAGCCCAAAAACAGATTTTCTTCTTCTTAATGGATTCTCCTTGCCTTCTAGACCTTCGCTCTCCCTTTCTTGCCGCTCCTAGCTTCAAATTGAACTTCCTTTTGAGAGATCGAACTTGTGTGGATGTATGTTTCAAATGAGGTCAAAGTTGCCTATATTTATAGCCTTTCCAAGGGGCCAAATTCCCTTCTTTAGGCCAACTTGAAGCTGTCAGGGCCGACTTGTACTTTGGAGGTTTCCAGGGCCTTCTAGACTCAAAATAAATTCTTTTACAAGTTATATCTTGCTCGAAAGGGTCTTATAAACATGATGTTGACTCTCTTGACTCATGACAATAAATCCTATGACCTAACAAACCCTAGAAGCATGAAGAACATGCTTTTACCTAAAAGACCATTAATAAGAAGCATGAAACCCATGCTTTAAAATAATATTTTTTCTTTCTTCTTTTGTTTGTTACATAAGATATACATATTGAAATGAGTACAACAACAATTATGAAGACCGAAACTAGTTACATTTCCAACACTTCGCACTTGGATGATCCACAAAATATAGAAGTTTTTATGAGTCAATGCTTACACTTCTTCAAGACATTCTAAGGTCGCTCTTAAACCTTATCTCTGAAACCATGATGAAATTTTAGGATTTCCTTAACAGACAATTACTTCCAATGATTTTCTTCATTATTTACCGTATGTTACTTCATCATTAAGAAATTATACATAGGAAATCTTCAACATTAAAACAATGATGAGAGATACAATCTGAATTTTCCAATGAAAACAAATCAAACTGGGCAGTGATCAAAAAGAGATAAAATTCACCCTCCTGAAATTTCGGCCTCCTACCTCAAATTTCGTCCTCTTCTCTTTGCCTCATATGTTGTCCTCTTCTTGCCTCAGATTATGCCTCAAACTCATCCTTATGATGATCCGAAATAAGCCTCAGATGAGCAAAATTGGATGTCCAAAAGATGAGGTTGAATTTCCTTTATATATGTGATCAAGGGAGCCCGAATAGACACGTGCGCCTTGGGTTGGGCCTACTTGGAGCCCACTTTATAATTTTGAGGCAAAAATAATAATTTGAAAAATTCAAATTTTCTTTTTTCAAGGTCGACTTGAAATACAATTAATATTTGTCATTTCTCTTTATTTTTGGAGGGCTAGGATCAATTATGAAAACCAACCATAGCTACAAAACTTCAACACTCCCTCTTAGCTAGGGAGGTATTCATAATGACTTCCACAAATGTTCTCTTGTTGAAAATTTTCTCTATTCCAAGAAAAGGTTGAATGAGCTCAGCTATGTTGATGTATCCATCCACCACATGTTCAACACTAGAACCATGTGGGAAGCATCCTGCATCAACATCATACAAAAAGGCACAAGCTCAACCCACTAGCCAAACCCCATGGCAATATGGTCAAAACCCATGACCGAGGGAGTATTCTATGTTGCTCATGAGGCCAATCTCTCCAACCATAAATAATGGTTTCCCAGTCAAACTCCATGACCTAAGAGAGTAATCAGAGTCAATCTCCTCGACCATAACCAATGGTCTCCTGGTCAAACCCCATGACCTAAGGGAGTAATCAGGATCAATCTCTTTGACCATAACAATGGTCTCCCAACCAAACCTAGTGACCTAAGGGAGTACTCCAGGCCTCAATACTCATAGAGCTAATATCCCAGCCAAACTCCATGTCTTCTAGGTCAAACTCCATGACCAAGGGAGCAATTCAAGCTAGATGCTTATAGATGTTGCAACATCAACACTTCCTTTCACCAAGGAAGACATTCTCAATTTCTCCAATCTTGTCCAAAAGTACACCAACTTCATCCAGGATAGAGGCTTGTCCAAAAGTACACCAACTTCATCAGGGATAGGAGCCTTACTGATACTTCATAACGTGCCAAAACAAACTACAATACATTCTAACCAATCTAAATTTGCATATCCAGCAGTTGCGCTTTATCATGTGAAACATATCTCAATCGATAGTACCATAATGGTACCTCAACACATGGTGTATTACATGCCATGGCTCAACCATAAATCGATTAGCTTGAATCCATCACCACAACTTCTTTCCAATTATTCTAATGGTGAGACAAATCTTGTTAGGACAATCTGGGTAGCTTCCTCTGCCACTCAGCTTCATTAATATGGATACCATGGGAATGGCCATGGACTTGTTGTCTATCATAATAACATTCCATCATTTTTTACTAAGGAGGATTTCATCCGATTTTTGCAATACTTCTAGTCCCAACAAGTAATGTATCAAATCAAGATCCTTCATTTCAAATTCAGAGATCAGCTCCCTCTGTCATGACTACTCCCCCTATCATGGATGTAAATCTTTCTACCATTGTTGTTCCCTCTGCCATGAGAGTCCTTCTACTTTCGTCAGAAATCAGCCATATAATAACAGGATCAACCAAGACTCATCAAATCTCCATTACTCTAAGTATGTTATGCTTGAGGTCCGTACAAAGCCTTCTTTGGTCTGGAGCAAATTTCTTCTCATAGCTCTCTCCTTCTTCCTGGGAGAATCCTCTTCACACAAAGCTTTGCTTTGTTCTTCCATTTGTTGTCAAATCTTGGGCAGGTCTTCATGATATACCTGCAATCCTCACTAGGAGGTTATGGAAGAACGATTATAACCTAGAAAAGAGAAACAAAGACAAGAGGCTAGCTAATAGTAAACCAACAACAACAATAATCAAGAAAGAGAGATATAAGATACTTCTTTTAAGGATTGAAGGGAATTTGTTAGCTCCCTCTTGATCCTTGCAGAAATCATTCATTTGCAA
The DNA here is from genome assembly GCA_031772625.1 of Pinus tabuliformis. NCBI lineage: Eukaryota > Viridiplantae > Streptophyta > Pinopsida > Pinales > Pinaceae > Pinus > Pinus tabuliformis. The sequence goes on along the minus strand of CM062819.1, from coordinate 581,362,971 downwards.
ACTCATCATTAGCATGTCGTCAATCCTTCCATGAGTAAGGGTATCTTCTTTCAGTGGAAGCATCAACCTTCAATACTTAAGGTCTAGCACTAGGGTTTTGTCCACAACCCTAGGTTTTTCTTAATCATATCCTTCAAAACTTACCTAGGGTTTATGTTAAGTTATGGTATGTTCTATTCTTAGAGCAATTTACTTATTTTCTTCTTATTAGCCATTGATAGAACATTAAATGATCAACAGAAAACAAGCCAAGACAAGAGACACAAGATGTCGCAGCTAGCCAGGGACAAACCCCAATGCGGGGAAACCCTTTGATCAAATCTTCTTTTATCTTCAATAGTTCAGCAGAGAGAAATAGCACAAAATCAGAATTTTGTAATTTTATATCAGCAGCAGCAAACCCTAGATCAGCAAAGTCAAACTTAGTCAAACGAGATGAAATTGACTTCCAATATGCTTGGTCAATTTCCTGGTCAACCAATCTTCAAACAGCCTGAAGAATCAGCCCTTAAACAGCCCCAAATACACAGTCAAATTGCAGTTGACTGAAGTCAACCTGCTGCCCCAAACTAGGGCAGTCAATGCTGGTCAAACTTGAGGTCAAATTGCCTCGATTTTCATGCCAAAAAATGCGGTCTACCTAGGAGAAGCAGCCACACCAAAATTGCACTCTTCTAAGGTCAACGCTAGTCAAAGAGACCTTCAGCAGCTTCTACGTCCTTTCTGAGTCCTCCTTGCCCTACTGCGTCCTCCTTCTTCCCACCTGTGAGTTGCTCCTTGTGTAACCCAAAGCTAAGGAGAGAGAGAGAAGAAATGAGTGAGATGAGATGATGATATAATGAATCAACCTCACTTGTATTTATATGATTCACTAGGCATCTGTGCCACACATTTAACTGCTGGCCAACCTTGACAATTTGTCAAGTAAATAAAAATTAATTCATATCTCCATAAATACTTGTCGGAATTGGATGATCTTTAGATCAATCCTACACCTCTCGACAAGAAAAATCTAGGAAAAATATCAGCTGCCATAAATAAGATGACCCACATGGAGTTTGGCCCTAGTTGCCAATTTTAACACTCCCTCTCAACTAGGGAGAACTCCATTTGCTAGTCCGTTTGACGGTCAGTACTGTCCCAACCATCAAATGCACTGCCTTGCACTACCTGGCTCTGCTCTGGTCTGCTCTACTATGTTCTGCTCTGCTCTGTTGAACTATGAAGAAGAAGAGATGATGGAGGATGTATCATACCATCCTCCACTGACCCAAAGTCAGTCTCAGAGTGTGTCAACCACTCTCACTGATCCCAGATCAGTATCATTGATCCCAAATCAGTATCATTGATCCCAGATCAATGGAAGTCATCCTAGCATATGGAGTACGGTAGATACAACGATGCGTCCATCGATAGTACTAATGATCCCTAACCCCATTTCCCTACTCATTGATCAGATGAGAGGTACTTCCCATGAGTCCCAAATTGCATGGGTAGGATGCCTCGACAGGAGAACGAATCATCCTGTCTAGCAGTCGCCACAGGAGAACTAATCATCCTGGCCCACAGGAGAACTAATCATCCTGTCCCACAGTCGCCACAGGGTGTCACAGGGGAAGGTTGAACCTTTCACCCTGTACATAGCGCACCACCAGGGATGGTGAGTCGCCCTGTGGTCACATGTCGCTCCAAGAAGTACCCTGCACCCCCTAGAGCTCCCAGAGCTCAATATATGCATCATACACGACCCTCATAAGAGGGTCTCTCAACGACACCAAGTTGTTCTCGGATTTCCCAGGGGCTTCGTCAAAATGTCAACAACCTGTTCATCTATATCGATATGTTGGAGCCTTATTGCTCCCCACTGTACAATATCACGAATATAGTGGTACCTGATATCGATGTGCTTGGAGCGATCATGAAATACGAGATTCTCTGACAAACGAATCCCGCTCTAATTGTCGCACAGAATCACAGTAGTATCCAATGTGAATCCACAAAGCTCACTGAAGAGCTCCCGCAACTAGACTGGCTCACAAGAGGCCATACTAGCAGCAATGTATTCTGCCTCGACGGTGCTCAAAGCCACCGACTTCTACTTCCTGCTCATCCAGGGTATTGAGGCAAATCCCAAAGAGAAACAGCACCCGGAAGTGTTCTTTCGGTCCACCACACTGCCTGCCCAATCAACATCGATATATCCATGTAGTCTCACATCTCCGGCAATGTATCTTCAAACCATGTGTGATTGTGCCACGAAGATATCTCAACGGATTCTTGACATCAATCCAATGTGTGTGGTGAGGCTCAACCATATGTTGACTCAACGTGTTGACTGCAAAGCATATATCCGGACGGGAGTTCACCAAGAACATCAATGCTCCGATGAGTTGACGATACTCGGTAGCATTTTGTAAAACAGGTCTGGCAGCACTACCGCTTAACTTCTTGAAGTCAAGCTCCATCGAGGTAGTCACGGGCTTGCAGTCCACCATACCGAACCTTTCCAATATCTTCACCACATATTTTCCTTGAGATAGGAAAATCTCCCCTGGTTTCTGCCAGACTTCCAGTCCTAGGAAATAGTGCATCAATCCTAGGTCTTTCATCTCGAACTCGGAAGCCAACTCCCTCTTACATTTGGGAATGAGAGGGTCTGCACCTGTTAGAAAGAAGTCGTCAACGTACAGTACCAGTATGAGAGGTTTGTCATCTTCAACCTTAAAGTAACAATGTTAATTTTAGGTATGTTCTATGCTTAGAGCAATTTATTTCAATTTTCACAGTTAGCTCCATATCTTTTCCAGATTAGCAATCACATCAGCATTAAAGTAAACTGCAGATAGAACATAAACATAAATCGCAAAAGACAAGCCAAGACAAGAGGACACAAGATGTGGCGCTAGCCAGGGACAAACCCCAATGTGGGGAAACCCTTGATCAATTCTTCTTTTATGTTCTTCAATAGTTCAGCAAAGAGAGAGAGAGAAAGTACATTTACAACAGAAGTCAACACTTTGACTTTCTAGATAAGAGAATAGATCATCTCTACATGAGATCAGTTGAAGGCATGCTGCTTCAACTAATACTCCAAGGTGACTCCTTCACCTATCATTGTGCTGCATCTTGTCCATGATTTGTAGCTCACCATGTTGCACTGTGCTGCACCCAGTGTTCGTCATTGCCATACATAGTGTCACTGTTGTACCATGCTTACTGTTGTATTCAACATCATGCTCCTAGGTTGTTAGATAACTAAGCCCTTCAAGGGCTTCGGTCCTCCTAGGAGAGTTTCTCCTAATCCATGTTGTCATCCGAACTCAAGGTAAACTGTAGTACTGCCTTGGAACAGCCTTAGCTGCTTGCTATGGCTTGCAGCCTAGCAAAGCAGCTAGCTATAGCTGTAGACTTCTTCAACAAGCCTAAACAAGATCCCAAATAGCAGCGTTGCCCTTTGTCTTCTAATCTAGTAACTGCTGCTCACAAACGTACCTTATTCATGCCTTAGAACAATAGTATTTAATATGTTGTTACAAGAATTTCCATGCTGTAGATTCTTCTTTATGTTGCGGCTCAGCTTCCTTAGCAAAGTATAGAAGCTCCCTTAGATAGTTGTAGTTGTGACAGCAGATTAGAGCACCTTCAAGTATGAGATTAGGGCCTCTTCTAGTCCCTTTTACTGCGGCTAAGGACAACATATAAGTAGCATATAGAAGGTCTATCCTAGCTGTGTATATACATCCTCTTTGACTGCGGCTAGATGATTCCTTCAGGCCAGTGTTTAGGGCACTTAAGGACAGCGTAAGATTGGGTCTCCCTTTCCAGCGTTTAGACCTCCTTTATGCAGCGTTAGGATTCTTCATAAGCCTGCGGCTAGGGCATCATCTTAGGCCAGCATATACACTGAGTGCCTCTCCTTCACCAAAACCCAAAGACGTGGAGAGGAGGAGATCACATGAAGAGTATGTGTGTGTGACAAATGACTTCAAGTCCTCTTCTATTTATACTAAAACGTAGAGGTTGAATGGACATGATTGTGGGGCTTCTAAGCCTACATAAGTTGCTGGCCGACTTGACAATTTGTCCATTATCAAAAATAATTTCATATCTTCATAAATACTTATCGAAATCAGATGATCTTTAGATCAATCCTACACCTCTCGATGAGAGGGATCCAAGAAAAATATTAGCTGCCATAAATAAGATGACCCACATGGAGTTTGGCCCTAGTTTCCAATTTTAACACTCCCTCTCAACCAGGGAGAACTCCATCCACTGATCCATATGTCTGATTGTACTATCTTTGCCATCAGTGCCCTGCACTGCTCTGATCTGCTTTGCTTTGCTCTGCTGAACCATGAAGAAGAAGAATTGATCGAGAATGTCTCATACCATTCTCTACTAACCCGAAGTCAGTTTCATCTTAAGAGAGTGTGTCACATCACTCTTACTGACCCGAAGTCAGTTTTATTGATCCCAGATCAATATCACAAGAGAGTGTCTCAAACCACTCATACCGATCCCAGATCAGTTCCATTGATCCCAAATCAATGGAGGTCATCCTAGCATAGGGAGTATGATAGATACAACAATGTGTCCATCGATAGAACTACTATGGTCCCTATCCTCATTTCCCTGCTCATTGATTAGATGAGAGGTACTTCCCATGAGTCCCACACTGCATGGGTAGGATGCCTCGATAGGAGAACTAATCATCCTATCCAGTGGATGCCATGGAGAACTAATCATCCTGGCCCACAGGAGAACTAATCATCCTGTCCACAGTCGCCACAGAGAACAAATCATCCTCACCCATAGGAGAACTAATCATCCTGTCCCACAGGAGAACTAATCATCTTGTTCATAGCGCACCACCAGGGGTGGGTAAGTCGCCCTTTGGTCGTATGTTGCTCCAATAAGTACCCCAAGCCCCCTAGAGTTCCCAGAGCTCAATGTATGCAACATGCAGGACCTTTTTACAAAGGTTTCTCAACGACTCCATGTTGTTCGAGAAAATCACAGATTTGATCTTTCCCCAGGACTTTGACAAAATGTCTGCAACCTATACATCAGTCTCAATGCGATGGAGCCTCCTCGCTCATCAACTTACCATATCCCAGATAAGGCAATATCTGATGTCTATCTGCTGGAGCACTCATCGAATACGGGATTCCTCAATAATCGAATCCCCCCTCTGGTTGTCACATAGAATCACAGTGGTATTCATCATATGTACAAACAGCTCACTGAAGAGCTTACACAACCAGGCAGCTTCATACGAGATCATACTCGTAGCTATGTATTCGATCTCGGCGGTGCTTATAGCAACCAACTTCTGCTTCCTGCTCATCCATGATATCGAAGCAGAACCCAAAGAGAATCAACACTGAAAAGTGCTCTAGGGATCCTCCACAGTACCTGCCCAGTCAGTATTCGAATAATCATGCAGTTTCATATTTCCGACAATGTATCTCAATCCATGAGAGATTGTGCCCCAAAGATATCTCAGAAAATTCTTGGCACCAATCTAGTGAGGCTCAACAAAATTTGAGCTCACCACGCTAACTGCAAAACATATGTTCGGACGGAAGTTCACCAAGAACATCAACGCGAATGAGGTTATGAAACTCAGAGGCATTTCCCAAATCTAGTCCGACATCACTACCATATAACTTTTGAAAGTTAAGATCCTCGGGGTAGTCACAGGCTTGTAGTTTATCATTCCTCATCCGGAATCCAACTCCCTCTTACTTCTGCAAATGAGAGGGTCTGCACCTGTTAGAAATAGGTCGTCCTCACAAGGTGCTGGTATGAGAGGTCTATCATCCACAACCTTCAAACAATGGTTTGGATCAGCTTCGCTATTAGTGAATCTCAGCTTTATCTAATAGCTATCAATCCTCTCATACTATGCCCAGGGTGTTTTGCTTCAAGCCATAGAGGGCTTTCTTCCACCTGTATACATGAGATTCCCGATCATGAATCTCAAACTCTTTGGGTTGTTCCAAACCTATGGACCTACAGCATGAGGGGAATGGTCCCCTTATAACATTTTCCTTCGATACATCTCAGACATGTACCTTCATGCTCTTCTTGAATTCAGGCATTCCTATCACCATCTGACTCACAGACCTCCAATGTTATGTGTCAATGGACATGGTCCCCAGTGGACTTCCTGCAACTTGATACAACCCTGAACTCAAAAACATCTTTGAAAATTCTACTTTCAAACATGTACCTTTCCATCAATGAATGCCACCCTGAAACCTTTGACTTCCATTTCCGAGATGGACAACAAGTTCTTGCTATCAGGTACATAAAAGAGATTCTGTAAATGAATCGAGTTACCCTTATTCAATTGAGAGTTAACATTCCCTACACCCTTTCCGGGATAGGTGGCATCGGCTCCCAAGTATAATCCCATGATTGTTTCCATCTCTACCAAATTAGAGAGTGCACCCATCTATCTGATGAAGTGCCTTGAAGCACTACAATCTATAAGCCAGATTCCCGAACAATCTAAAGGAGAGGACCAATACAAGATAACGCTTCTTTATCTTATCAAAAACAACATTTGATTCTTCATACCTGGGGTTCCTTGCTTTCTATGAAAAGTCAGCCATTTCCTTGATGACCTGCATTACCTATCATTCCTTTGATCATTGAAGATGTCCCTGGAATGATTGTTATCATCATCAAGTGATGTGTCCCTTGCCATTTGGACACTCCATCGCATAATGGTCGAACTAGTTATCTGCCTTTCCTTCCACCCTGAGATTCGGTCTTCCAATGAAGTGATCTTTAGGTAGGCCATATTCCGCTGCACCATTCTGATAATATTCTCTGCTTCGATTTCACCCTTGGTGAATTTGAAGAGGGATGAGGAATCCACTGATCCTTTTGTCCTTTCCCAACTGTCTTCAGTGATTTCTCTTTCACTCTTACTTGGGCATTGTCTTCAACACAACTCTGATACCATGTTAATTTTAGGTATGTTCTATGCTTAGAGCAATTTATTTCAATTTTCACAATTAGCTCCATATCTTTTCCAGTTTAGCAATCACATCAGCATTAAAGTAAACTGCAGATAGAACATAAATCGCAGAAGACAAGCCAAGACAAGAGGACACAAGATGTGGCGCTAGCCAGGGACAAACCCCAATGTGGGGAAACCCTTGATCAATTCTTCTTTTATGTTCTTCAATAGTTCAGCAGAGAAAGAGAGAAAGTACATTTACAACAGAAGTCAACACTTTGACTTTCTAGATAAGAGAATAGATCATCTCTACATGAGATCAGTTGAAGGCATGCTGCTTCAACTAATACTCCAAGGTGACTCCTTCACCTATCATTGTGTTGCATCTTGTCCATGAGTTGTAGCTCACCATGTTGCACTGTGCTGCACCCAGTGTTCATCATTGTCGTACATAGTGTCACTACTGTACCATGCTTACTGCTGTATTCAACATCATGCTTCCAGGCTGTTAGATAACTAAGCCCTTCAAGGGCTTCAGTCCTCCTAGGATAGTTTCTCCTAATCCATGTTGTCATCCGAACTCAAGGTAAACTGTAGTATTGCCTTGGAACAGCCTTAGCTGCTTACTATGGCTTGCAGCCTAGCAAAGCAGCTAGTTGTAGCTGTAGACTTCTTCAACAAGCCTAAACAAGATCCCAAATAGCAGCGTTGCCCTTTGTCTTCTAATCTAGTGACTGCTGCTCCCAAACGTACCTTATTCATGCCTTAGAACAGCAGTATTCCATGTTGCTCTTTTACGCTGATATGTGTCTTCTTTATGTTGCGGCTCAGCTTCCTTAGCAACGTATAGAAGCTCCCTTAGATAGTTGTAGTTGTGACAGCAGATTAGAGCACCTTCAAGTATGAGATTAGGGCCTCTTCTAGTCCTTTTTACTGCGGCTAAGGACGACATATAAGTAGCATATAGAAGGTCTATCCTAGCTGTGTATATACATCCTCTTTGATTGCGGCTAGATGATTCCTTCAGGACAGTATTTAGGGCACTTAAGGACAGCGTAAGATTAGGTCTCCCTTGCCAGCGTTTAGACCTCCTTTATGCAGCGTATAGGAGTCTTCATAAGCCTACGGCTAGGGCACATTATGACTGCGGATTGGGCACCCACTGAACTGCACCTAGGGCATCTTCTTACTTGCGTTAAAGGCTCTCCTAGGACAATGTAGGAGCCTCCCTTTAACTGTGACTTAGGGCATCTTATGACTGCGTTTTGAACCTCCCTTCTTAGCGGAATTAAGTCTCTTCTAGACTGCTTATAAGTGCCTCCCTTTACTGCATTAAATCGTCATTTATAGCTGTCAAGAGTACCCTCAAATGCTACGGCTAGGGCACCCTTAAATGCTGCGAGTAGATTTACTGCGGCTAGGGCATCATCTGTACTACGGCTAGGGCATCATCCTTTCTGCGGCTAGGGCATCATCTTAGGCCAGCGTATACTCTTAGTGTCTCTCCTTCACCAAAACCCAAAGACGTGGAGAGGAGGAGATCACATGAAGAGTATGTGTGTGTGACAAATGACTTCAAGTCCTCTTCTATTTATACTAAAACGTAGAGGTTGAATGGACATGACTGTTGGGCTTCTAAGCTTACATAAGTTACTGGCTGACTTGACAATTTGTCCATAATCAAAATAAATTCATATCTTCATAAATACTTATCAGAATCGGATGATCTTTAGATCAATCCTACACCTCTCGATGAGAGGGATCCAAGAAAAACATCAGCTGCCATAAATAAGATGACCCACATGGAGTTTGGCCCTAGTTGCCAATTTTAACAAACAACCAGTCAGAGTACTTACTCGTGCTTACACCCGTTCCCTCTCTCAGCTCCCCATCTTTCACTCTTTACCTCTGACAACTAAAAGAAAGCCAAGGGTCTTTCCCATAAGCGAAGAGACATCTGCAGCCCCTTCTCTTGAAGATATTGTGCTAGAGTCTTTGCAAAGTATCGACACTCCTTGGGAGGAAATTCCTGAGGATCCCCCCTCTAAAGGTAATCCCTGGCCTGATTTGGAAAATCCTAACAAAGAACGCCTCAAAGAAACCTTCAACCAGAACCTCCCTATCCATAATATGGCTAACATTCCCCCTCCAGGTGGGAATCCGCCTCCACCACCCCCTCCGGGTGGGAATCCGCCTCTACTACCTCCTCCAGGTGGGAATCAACCCCCACCTCCTCCGGGAGCACTCCCTCCCTGGCTTGCACAGGATGTTGTAGCGGTACTTGGGCAGCAGCATGCCTTACCCAAGAACACAGAAAGAGTATTGCCTAAATTCGACCCTGAGCGGGGAGACACTGCTGATAACCATATTCACTCTTTCTTCCTAGCCGTGCGCATGTTGCGGGTAGCCGATGAAGATGTAGTATGTCGCTTATTCCCTTTTACTTTGATTGGTACGGCTGCCACATAATACTTTAGCTTGAGAATAGGATCGATCACCTCATGGGGTGCCTTTCAACAGGCCTTCTTAGACAAGTTTAGCGATGACAAAACACCTGCAGCCTTAGTTTTAGAACTATCCCATTTAAAAATGGAAACCAAAGAAAAGGTCAAGGATTTTAACATCCGATTCAACACTTTATTCAACAGAATACCGACTAACGCTAGACCTACTGATGAGGTGCTCATGGAATTCTACATCACTGCTCTCCCTGTCCCTACCGCGATGTGGGTTAAAAGGAGTAACACACAAACCTTACAGGGTGCTATCGATGAAGCAGTAAAAGTCGAGAACGAAATGATCAGTCTCACAACATGTCATCATACGACCGAAGGAAAGAAAGCCTCTCAGTCATCCAAGAAGAATAATGGGAGTGATAACAAAGTGGCTAAGATCAAAGAAAAGGACACTACAGATGTGGAAGGTTTGCATCGGATCATTAAGAAATTGACGAACACAGTCATCGATATGAAAAGGAATTCTGGAGAGAGTACAAATGGAAATGGAGGAGATTATAACAACAGAAAATCCTTCAAACCTTTCTATCGTAAGAAGACAGAAGGTGGTCATGGTCAACTTGCATTGCCTGCTCCACCCAATAAAGGGATTTTAAATATGGAAGAGCGGGCTCTTATCGGATCGCTTCTTACCAAAGAAGAACCTATAGTAGAGTTGGAGCCAGAACTAGAAGATGAGGAAGAGTACCAAGTAGAAGTGCCCCTGGACGAGGTATCTCAAATCAATGTACTGTGGGATTTCTATACAAATGGGAACGATGTGACAAAGGAGATAGTACAGCAGAAATCCACACACGAAGTAAAGGGCCACTTGCAGACGTGATGAAGCCTATAGACCAGACAAAGAAAGATGTTCGCCCTTCGAAGGCATCCGCACCCAAGTTTCCTGTTGAGAAGAATAAACCTAGTGTTGATTCCAAGAGCATTCCAATCATGAGCTATCCAGAGAAAGATAATACATCTCCAAATGCAACGAAGGTGACTCAAAATGGTAAACTCCCACCTAAGAAAGGCAAAACCGGTATGTTTACTCTCCCCTACCCTGTTTATAACATTGATTACAATATTGTATATGATCTTAAGAAATCTCGAGCTAATATCACATACTTCGATTTGTTAAAGTTAATGCAGCAAGGAGATCTGCTTTTAAAAGCTATGAATGAACAGAATTGCAAAGCTCCCACCAATCCGAGTAGCCAAACCAAGAAGTTGGCGTCCAGACCTGTTAGAACCCCTAGTACAGCCCAAACGCCATTAACCATGGAAGCCACTCTGTCAAAAATGAATCGAACACCTCAAGATGTCAGTGCAGCCATGATAGGAAGGAAATCAAAATCCATGACTCCACCTTTCCTTATCACATTTGAAATCTTCAACATGAACGTATACAATTGCCTGGTAGATTTTGGTGCCTCGTCCACTATTATGCCTTACGCTGTTGCTAAAAGACTTCATGCAATACCCGAGAAAACTGGAACTCGAATTATGCAACTGGACAGAACGAATGTGAAAGTAATTGGAGAATTGAAAGATGTGTTGATTCGGATGGCTGCCAAACCACAATACACACAAGTCATTGACATAGTGGTAGTCGACATACCCAAGGCATATGGAATGCTGCTTAGTAGGGACTAGTCAGCAAATCTGAATGGGTATTTCTCAACTGATTGGTCCCATCTCTTGTTGCCTCAGAGGGGAAAAGGTGATATGCTGAGAGTTGATCGAGAAAGATATATGAAGTATGTAGTGACAGAACTAAACGACCCCAATGAACCTGTAATGTTTACCAATTCTATCCTTGGGAATTATAGTTTCGACGTTTGTGCCACGGAAACTTGTTTTGGAGAATTCCATGCAGAGAGAGTTGAAGAAACTGCAATAGACACACAGTTGGAAGCTCTCCCCTGTAGTTCGACTAATGAGCTACTATGTAATATGGTAGATGATAGGTCCAATTTCGTAGAAGGCAGTTCATTCGATATAACATCAGATTCTATGTTTTGGACACTCTACTTTGATCGCTCTAACTGCCTAGAAGGTGCAGGTGCTGGGAGTATTCTCATTGACCCGCAAGGGAACCAACATTTGATGGCCAGCCGGTTGGAGTTCGCGTGCACCAACAACACGACAGAATATGAAGGCTTGCTACAGGGCTTGAAAAAAGCCATTGATATGAAGGTGAGAAATCTTAAAGCTTTTGGTGACTCACAGATAATTGTGGACCAAGTAAGGAAAAGGATACATTGCAATTCACCACACCTAGTAAGATACCAACATGAGGTATGGAGCTTAATTGACAGTTTTGATTCTTTTAATATCACACACATACCTCGATGGCAAAACCAAGATGCCGATCTGATGGCTGGTATGGCTATCAAACTCTCGCCTGATCTTAGATTAAACAAGAATAAATATTATGTTGAATTTAATTTCAGACCATCCGTACCTGATAACATCTCAAATCGGCAGGTGTTCGAAGGTGATGAGCAAATCCTTGAGTTCCTGCATTGCGAAAAGACATTCAAAAATGCATTCATTGATGAAAAGGAGCATGACAAGCTTATGAATGGGAGCGAGGATGAGGAAAACGCAGGGCGAGAAATAAAGCCAGCCGTTCCCCTCAGGCCCGTTATGATTTATCGTCATTCCAGCAATGGGGCCTAGATGTCATAGGTGAGATCACTCTGAACTCTTCACAACAGCATAAGTGTATACTCACGGCAATCGATTACTTCACCATATGGACCGAAGCCATCCCGCTTCGGAAGGTTAACGAAGACGAGGTAATATCTTTTATTGAGAAATTTATTATCAACAGGTTTGGCATCCCTGACGCTCTCATATTTGATAATGCTTCTTATTTTTCATCACTAAAATTGACTGAATTTGCTATCGATAAATCAATTCGCATAAGATATGCATCAAACTATTACCCCAGGGAAATGGAGTTGCAGAGTCCTCAAATAAAAACCTCATCCGCATAATCTGCAAATCTGTCGCCGACAACCAGAGGAATTGGCACAACACTCTAACAAATGCCCTCTGGGCCGATAGGGTCACCCCAAAAGTAGCATTAGGGAATTCCCCATACTTCCTCGTCTATGGACAGGAAGCAATTTTACCTCCCAATGTTACCCTTCCCTCTTTACAGCTCTCCCAAGCCTCGAGAGGGACCCCTTCAGCCTTACTTCAAAAAAGAATCAACCAACTGGTGAGGTTGGAGGAATTGAGAGAAAATGCCAGAAATAAGTTCAGGAATCACCAAATGATTGTGAAGAGATGGTTTGATCGCCATCAGGCGGGAAATAAAGATTATCAAGTCGGAGAGCTAGTCTTGAAATGGGACAAGCTGAGTGAGCCGAAGGGTAAGCACACAAAATTCCAACATTTATGGCTAGGCCCGTTCCAAGTTGAGGAAAAAATTGGTCAGGGAACCTACAGATTAAAAACTTTACAGGGAGAAACCGAAAAACTCCCTGTTAATGGCCAACATCTTAAGAGATACTTCTAGTAGCCACCACATGGTGGTTACCTCCTAAGTAGGTTAGGATTTATTTTATTTGTTGTTAGCTTAGTTATATTTTTCTTTCCTTTTTACCGTTTTGTTTTACGCAAAAGTTTTATCTTCCTTTTGCTTTGAACTTCAGTCTCTTTCAGCCATTTGATTTCGGTCTTTCGATTTCGTTTTCACCTTTTGTAACTTTCTTTTGATTGCCCTCATTCATCATCTTCAACATTTTGCTTCCCTCACTAGCCTGTTGATGAGTCTGCAGATCCTAAATTCATTATTACTTTGCAAGTCAAATGAACCTTTGATGAGCCTCTGAGAACTGGAAAAATCAGGGGTAAAATTCGAATCGAAGCCACTCATTGGCATCTGTTGGGAACTAGGTAGGCTCTGTTGATAACCTGGACACCCGAAGCATGTAGGGACATCTTTATAAAATGAAAAAATGTGTAACCACGATTGGACTGGCATGGCGGAATGTTGCATTTTTAAAATCCCACCCAGACCTAGCCTATACTTGCCTATAAGGTTTGCAGTTAGTCTCCATTGGTTCCACCCACCACACTAAAATTTCCAATATCTGTCATCTACAAGTAAACCTCCTTTCATGGGCTAAGCTCGTTGTCGTATATCCTGTGGCAAATTTAATTGTGCTCTAGTCCTTGTGCCCGAAACTGGAAGGACTTATTTAAAAGAAAATGAAATGTCGAGTCCTTGTGCCAATCTAGAAGGACAGGTTGTTTGGGAAGCTAGAAGGAGTAGGGACTGTTGTTGGACTCAGAGTACCGGTTGACACAGCAAACCCAACCTTGCTTAAGCGGTTTAAAAATATGGCATGATCCATGACTGTGCCCCACTCGATCATACGAAAGTATAGCACTCAAAAAAAATTACATGTGCAGATAGACATATCTACCTATATTCATCAAGCTTGATGTGCAATAAAGAGCTGAGGCACACACCTAAACAAGTATTGACAAACCGGTGATGGCCCCGAAAGGATTTTGAAAGCAGAAGACAGGGAAAGGAGGGTCAATAAATCCCATAATACGACCATTGGAGAATGCCTGTCAAAACCCTATCAATAAGTAGAAGCTATTTGTCTTTATCCCCCCTAAAGCGATTAATGTTGAAGTGGAACCCATGCATGTTCGTCTATACAGTTTGCATTTCGAGTTTATCTTAACACCCTGATGTTCTACGGATTAAAGTTTATTTGGTAACAGAGATAACTGGTTCGCCCAATAGTTCGCAATTTTGTTGTGGCCACAACCACTATCCATTTTTTTGAGTGTTTTTGTTGTTCCCTCCAGGGAACAGCACCTTTTTGGAGTGTTTTTTTTGTTGTTCCCTCCACGGAACCGCTGTTGTTCCCTAAAGGGAACAACGCTTTTAGAGTTTGTTGCGGCCACAACCACCACCCTATTAAAACTTGCTCTGAGGGCAAATTTGAATGGGTCCCCTAAGAAGTTTGATCTTTCGTTTCTCCGAATGATAACTAGAGTTGTCAGATGGAATTATGTCTTCAAAATAGGGAACAACACTTTTAGAGTTTGTTGCGACCACAACCACCACCCTATTAAAACCTGCTTTGAGGGAAAATTTGAATGGGTCCCCTAAGAAGTTTGATCTTTCGTTTCTCCGAATGATAACCGGAGTTGTCAGATGGAATTATGTCTTCAAAGCTGAATGGTTCAATGGTTTAATAATTATGGTTGCAATGCGTTTTGAGATTAAAATGGAAACTTTGATTGTGCATGCCTGAAGAGTGTCGCGAAATGCCTGATACTATAATTCGTGGAATCAACCTAAAGGCTCCTGCAGGTTGAATTGTGTCCAGCGTTGAAACCTCGCCTAAGATAGTAGGAGTCTGAGATCGTCGTGTGATCGCTTCCCCTGATGCTTGAACTCTAGATTTCGGGGAAATTCCTTGAGGGCTCTCAGTTCACAGTACCGAATGTGAATAAGTGAAAACAAAATTCGAAAGAGATGCATCCCCACCGCGCCGAAAGACTTTAACCATTTCATCACATGGATATCTGTTTGCTTTAATCATCAGTTCCCCATCGCCTAGCAAGTTTAGAGCCATCATTGTGCCGTGACCAAATAAAGATCACCGCGCCCTCTTGAGACTTAGAGCCCGAAGGACTCACAGAGCTCCCAGTTACAGAGTCTGTCTCTTTATGAAAGGTTTATTGAAGGCAAAGTTTTTGTTTGGGCGTTTCTATCATATCTCTCATAATCATAGCTAATATTATTTATTTCTGCAGGTGAGGACCAAGAGAAGAACAGCGAGGTCGACGAGCTGATGCATAAGCATCAGGAATGGCTGCAAGGAGAAGATGCAAGCGAGACCTAGCCGAAACAGAGGAATTTATGACAAGCAACAGGGAAGGCATACACAGTGGGGAGCTACGCAACAGACTACGTGTTCTGTGGATCCTAGAAAAACGCCTTCGTCTGCTGGATCTGTGCAAGTTTGATAAGGCTCGATGGACGGAAACAACCACACAGCACTCTACCTCGCAATCTGTCGAAGAAACGTATGAACACATCAAAGAAACTTTGAATGAGTACGAAGTCATTGTTGATCGTTGGCCCGAATGCTCGGTTGATTTGAAAAAGGCAATCATAGTGCATAATGGAGGCATACTCTATGTTAAGTGGAGGTACTCCTGACAGCACAGATCCATCAAGCTGTTGTTACCTCTAGATACGCATTAAATCATGCCAGATGTTCGATGATGAGCGCAGTGTCTTCATTTGCCTTCAAGAAATAATAGGGAATAACGTTCAGTCGATACAAGTGTGAAGAGATGGCTTGCAGTCATTCTTCTTTCCATCTGCATCCATTCCTTTCCTCCAGGAAATGAAACACTCCAACAAATGTGGCCTCGACATGTCAACGGTTTCATTGACCGTTCTATGTTTGTATATTTTAATTTGTATATTGAAAAGAACGGGAAGGTGGAAAGTCATGGAAGACCGAGGGTCAGTTGTCTTGCTGCATAAGTATTACCTCTGGATATGGGTAAAGGACTTTTTTTTGGCAGAAGAGGGGTCGATTTTATTATGCTAATAAAGAAGACTGTTTCGGTCAAGAAGAAGCCTTTTTCATATTCATTTTCCTTTTTCTGTTATGTTTGGAATCAGGGTGTTGTGACTGGCATGAGGATATATATGTTTTGTTTTTGTGCATAGCAATAACAGACAGCTTATGACTAGACGTGGTTATTCGAATATAATTCATTATCATGGTTAACTCATGAGTGGCCTCCGATTCGAAGCTGTATTAAACATCAGTTGCAATTTTTATTTGTAGGAACAGGAATGTGCATTCTTGTATGAATAATTAGATTGCAATCAAGCTTAAATACAGTCTTGTTCATCGGTGAATTCAGTAATTGATTCATTTGGACTTGGAATCTATATATGATGTTTAATCTCTTTTATTACGCTCCTGCAGGATAGATTAGAATAGTTAGAACTAGCATAAGTAAGTAGAATCAGTGTAGATAGGACTTGATACATATAGGTTAGCTATTTCTTTTGTTGATTTAATTGAAGTCTTCCTCTAAGAGGCAATCTTTCAACACCTATAACAGTTTACAGGATCCTTTAAAACCCGTTGGAACTAGCCACTCCAAACGAAAGCGAATCTAATTGGGGTCTGCGATCGGGTTGGTTCCCTTTGTTGGCACAACGAACATTCGCCGTGTCAACACTCCCTTGATCCACTTGCTTCTGGCAGCAGCGGATGCATTTGATGGAAGCGCAACAATATTGCCTCTCACATGGTCCAACACTTCCTGATCTTCTAAAGTCAAATCGAGAAACATCTTCCATCCGTGAAAGTCAGACTTCTCACAGAGCTTGTCTTCAGCGGGGAAGGGTGTTGAGGACCCCATGAAGTTTTTAGGATAACCTTGCCAACCTTCGGTGATTGCTCTTGCTCTTGCTCTTGCTTGGGCTTTGCCTTCACCTCACCTCTGATACCATGTTAAGTTATGGTATGTTCTATGCTTAGAGCAGTTTACTTCTTTTCTTCTTCTTAGCCACTAATCAGCAATCACATACATTAAGTAAAGTATGGGGGTTTTACGCAGTGCATTATATTAGATATCATTTTGGGATTCAACTGCGTTAAGTAAGATCATTCACGTATGACCATTTCCATGAGAGGTAGTCGTAACTGACTAATTTCTCATGATTTTTGAATAGTTCACTTAGCACTCATTGCATCGGGTGATGCTCACAGGGGTGAAGAAGTGGGATTGAAACTAGTGAAATGTGGAGAACGAATCACATAGCATCAATCATCACTTCCGGGGCTTGCACCCGGTAACCAGGACTTCCAGGAGGTCACCCATCCCAGAACTCCTCTGGCTCAAGCGCGCTTAACTGTGGAGTTTTTCCCCACAATCAAGCCCACTTAGCTTGCTACCCCATTTGCAAAACCTTAGCAAGTATTGTGCCTCATGAACAATTCAAGTAGAGATCCCTTGACTCTTTTTGAATTTAAGTATGGGGGTTTTACGCAGTGCATTATATTAGATATCATTTTGGGATTCAACTACGTTAAGTAAGATCATTCACGTATGACCATTTCCATGAGAGGTAGTCGTAACTGACTAATTTCTCATGATTTTTGAATAGTTCACTTAGCACTCATTAGAACATTAAACGATTGACTGTAAACAAGCCAAGACAAAAGACACAAGATGTGGCGGCTAGCCAGGGACAAACCCCAATGCGGGGAAACCCTTTGATCAAACCTTCTTTTATCTTCAATAGATCAGCAGAGAGAAATAGTACAAAATCAGAATTCTGTAATTTTATATCAGCAGCAACAAACCCTAGATCAGCAAAATCAAACTTAGTCAAACGAGATGAAATGGACCTCCAATATGCTTGGTCAATTTCCCGGTCAACTAGTCTTCAAACAGCCTAAAGTATCAGCGCTTAAACAGCCCCAAATACATAGTCAAACTGCAATTGACTGAAGTCAACCTGCTGCCCCAAACTAGGGCAGTCAACACTGGTCAAACTTGAGGTCAGATTGCCTTGATTTTCATGCCAAAAAATGTGGCCTGCCTAAGAGAAGCAGGACACCAAAACCGCACTCTTCTAAGGTCAACGCTAGTCAAAGAGACCTTCAACAGCTTCTGCATCCTCCTTTCTGAGTCCTTCTTGCCCTACTACATCCTCCTTCTTCCCATGTGTGAGCTGCTCCTTGTGTAACCCAAAGCTAAGGGGAGAGAGAGAGAGAAGAAATGAGTGAGATGAGATGATGATAAAATGAATCAACCTCACTTGTATTTATATGATTCACTGGGCATGTGTGCCACACATTTAACTGCTAGTCGACCTTGACAATTTGTCAAGTAAATACAAATAAATTCATATCTCCATAAATACTTGTCGGAATCGGATGATCTTTAGATCAATCCTACACCTCTCGACAAGAAGAATCTAGGAAAAATATCAGCTGCCATAAATAAGATGACCCACATGGAGTTTGGCCCTAGTTGCCAATTTTAACAGTTTACAAACCCTAGCGCAAATAACATTATTGAATTATGTCATGTGCATCACTTTTCATGAAGCACTCTAAATCTTGCAAGATAGCCCATCATTAATGTTGACAAAACCCTTATCACAATCAATCATCAATCTCTTAAAGCAGATTTCACCCACAAATTATCTTCCCTTATCTAAAATGTTCAAAACCATGGAATCTTCATGCCTCTGCATTTCAAGGATGTTCCATCCAAGCAAGTGTGACAAGATTAATGGTCCACTCTGCCTTCATCTAGCACTGTAAATAAACAACATCCTCCAGCCATAGCAGGTAGAGACACATATACAAATTATGAAAGTAAGTGTCTTCAAGGGAGGAAATTCCATTGTCTTTTATAGCAATTTTATAAGAGAACTTGTACCATCAACCAATGAATAAGTAATAGACATCAAATAGTCAAGCAAATTTTATCCTCAACTAGATGATCATCCTTGGTTCTTCTAGAACAAGTAATTCAGCCTCTTTATAGTAGCAGCAATAAAGGACAACTCCAATTCTGAATTTGACCCAGACTTTGCAAGAGAAATTTCTATCCTTAACAAAAAACTTGAAGAGGAAAACTTATAAATGCCCGTTCAATGTCATCATAACTGAACTCATCCCCTCAAACTTCTTCAAAGAACCAAATTTTACTCTAGGCTCAGACGAACCTATTCTTGACAATACTGCTTGCATATGTTTATTCCAGCGTCCTTCTTAACTCCCTCTGTCTTAGAGAGGAACATCTTTGGTGGATCAATCAGAGATGTATCAAGATTAACATATTTCTAAAACTCTACTATATATGTAATCTCAGTCAATACAATCATAATCAGTAGTGCAATGCAAGACATCTTCAATATTAGTATTCTTTTCAAACTAAGTAGCTCAGCTTCTTCAAAACAACGACAAATCTTCAGATCTGAAAATGATACGACCTTCAAGAGAAGTTGATGAGGAACTCGGCCTCTTCTTCACTGTAAACTTGTGAAAGCCCTTCCAATGAAATCAAGATGGTATTGCAATGTCCTTCCCTCTAATAGCCAGTACAAAGCATCATTTGTATACTTGTCAAGAGCTTTTATACAAAATATTTAACTTCAGGATGTCAGACTTAAGACTTAATAAGGTTATCAAATCAGACATGTACAAATGTAGATGAGACAATTTATCCAAACCATAATAGGTCAAAGATTGGTGCCATAAAACCTTTCAGGAGAGCTTTCTTCATTAACTGAGGCAAGCAATCTACAATTTGAATGATACTTGAAACGTTTCTCGGCATAAATCTGGGTGTTGATGATCCTCAACAGAATTTAGCATACCAATCTTAAGCAACAGAGTCCTTTGTAAATGAGCAGATCACAACAAATCAAAGCAAACAAAGTTCACAAAGTCCTTGTAGTCAGAACAGGTCTTAGGCAATCTTCATGTGATCCTTGAAATGGTCCAGACATTGAAAAACTCTTCAACTATATGAAACATCAGTCAAAATCCTTCTAAGTTCTTATGAGAGGCTCCTTTTTGTGGCATGAATGTACAGTGCCTTACAAAAGACATCTTGCACAAGAGAGAGCTCGGCTGACTTTTCCACAGACTGAGGTATTTTGGTCTGAGGCTTTTTGGACCTTCTGAGGTCATCTCTGAGGCCTCTCCATCCTCTACTTCCTGCAACTTCCTTCAGTTCTGTCGACAACTTTATGCGGTCCTCAATTCTCCTTTATCCTTTGATATTTTAGAACATGTAATCAAGCACTAAGGGGTTTGATTCAAAGGCAAATATTTCACTGCTATGCACTCAAAGATCTCCTTAAGACACCCTTAACCAGGGTCAAATTTGACCTCAGGATTTTTGTTACATGGCAAAGTTAGGGCTTTAGGACAGCCCAAAGAAGGGGTCGAATATCACTTGAAACAGTGGCTAATGGAACCTCGGAACAGACATATATTCTTCCTACTTCACACTTGGATGATCCACAAAACGTAGAGGTTCTTATGGGGAGTTGATGCCTATACTTCTTCAAAACATTACAGGGCTGCTCTTAAACCTTAGATCTGTAACCATGATAAAAATTTAGGATTTCCTTAACAGATAATTACTTGCAATGATTTTCTTCATTGTTTATCTTGCGTTACTTCATCACTAAGCAATTATACATAGCAAACCTTCAACATTAAAACAATGATGATACCAAAAACATGAAGAGACAGCCGAACACAAGAAACACAAAATTTACCCTGAGAAAATCCCAAACCAAGGGGGAAAAACCCAGCAACCTTTTCTTAGAGAAATTTGTCCATTCAACAAGAGATACAATCTGAATTTTCCAGTAAAAACAAACCAAACTGACCAGTGATCAAACAGAGATAAAACTCACCCTCCTGAAATTTTGGCCTCCTAAATTTTCAGCCTCATAAAATTTTGGCCTCCTGCCTCAGATTTCATCCTCTTCTCTCTGGCTCAGATTTCATCCTCTTCTTGCCTCGGACTCGTCCTTATGATGATCTGAAATAAACCTCAGATGATCCGAATTGGATGTCCAGAGGATGAGGCTGAATTGCCTTTATATATAGTGATCAAGGGAGCCCGAATGGACATGTCCCTTGGGCTGGGCCGACTTGGAGCCGACTTTACAATTTTGAGGCAAAATTTCTTCTTTCAGGCCAACTTGAAATACAATTAATATTTGTCATTTCTCTTTTATTTTTGGAGGGCTAAGATCAATTATGAAAATCAACTGTAGCTACAAAACTTCAACAGAAATGACCTTACATGGTCTCCAATATATAGGTGTTCATGGGGTGTCTAATTAGCCCTAAGGGACATGTCCATGGCACCCAGCCGACCTGAGCCTACATGCTCAAACACAAACATATTATCAAATGAAATTCAATTTCTTGTTCTAAACACATTCCTTTGGGTTCAAACCCCCAAGTTTGGGTACTTTGCCCACAAAAGTCCATTTTCGTGGGTTTTATCCACACAAACCTAGTACCCAAGGCTTGTGGGAGTACCTCCCAAGCTACCCTTTTTAGTAGAGAAGAGAACCAAGATGGAGCCTTCCAAAAGAAAGGGTTTATTTATATGTTACAATGAGACTCAAAGGCCAGCAAAGGAAGATAGTAGTGGGAAAGGCTGTAAAGTTTGAAGAAGACTTTGGATCCAAGAAGTTCCATGAGCCTATTCCAATGACAAAGGATGAGGAGCACGAAGCTCCAAATGTTGAGCCAAGGTCACCAATGTCTTCTAGTGCAAAACAATAGCATTCGAGTGAAGAGAAAGAGATATCATCTCTTTCCTATTCTATCAAGAGACATCCGTGATTCACTCAGATGTTGAGGGATGCCCAAGAGTATGTTGAGACTCCTAAGAGCACATTAAGAGAGACCAAACCTTTGGTGTGAAGTTTCCAAACTGCATGGCATTGATGAGCAGCATTATATATTATGAATATTCCAACTTTCAGGAGGTTAGTAGACTAGAGGGTATGGCAGGATTCCATGGACAAGTATATCTCCATCATGAAGAATGATGCTTGAGACATAGTGCCAAGAGCAGAGGAGAAGTCATTAGTGAGTTCCAAGTAGCTCTACAAAATCAAGCATGTAGGAGATGGCAAAATAGAGAAGTTCAAGCTGAGTTCAAGGCAAGAGGGTTCTCCAAAAAGAGAGAGTGGATTATGAGAAAACATTTGCTCTAGATGTTAGCTACACTTCCATTAAAGCAGTTGTCCTTAGGTTCATTTATGGGATGAGGATACATCAGATGGATTGACAACTTTCCTTAATGGGATCACTGAGGATGAAGTGTACATAGAGCAACCTCAAAGCTTTGAGATAAGTGGGAAGAAGTTCCATATTTGTGATCTTGAGAATTCCTTCTATTGACTCAAGCAAGCACTAAGAGCATGGTATTTTAGGATAGATGGTTATAGCAAAGTATGGGTTTCACCAGAAGTGAAGTGGATCCTAACTTATAGAAATTTAGAATATATTTGTAGGGATTGATCTCCTTAATTTGGTGATGCATGCAAATGACTTGTTTATTACAAGAGCAGAGAAACTCATTGCAGGGTGCAAAGCAAAAGTGCCTTTGAGTTTGACATGGACATTGGATTGAGGAATTATTTCATGGGCTTAGAGGTTTGGTAGAGACCAAGGGAAATATTCCTTGGGTGGGGTATGTACACAATTGAGATCCTGAAATAGTTTTAGACAAAGGGCTATAAACCTATGACCACACTCACGATCACTAATCTAAAGAGGGCGATAGCTTTAGATTCAGAGTTGGTGGATCCTGTGTTGTATACAAAATTGATAGGTTCTTTGACATATTTGATCAACATTAGGCCAAATATATATATTTTACAGTGAACATCTTGAGCCAGTTCATGGTGGATCCAAGGCAGGAGCATTGGGTAGCAACAAAACATGTGCTCAAATACTTGAGGGGTATAGTGGAGTATGGCTTTAGATACCCTAGAGATGGTGAAATTGCAAGGTTATACAGACTCGGATTGGACAAGTGGTGCAACAAATAGGAAAATCACCTCAGAGTGTTGCTTTAGCTTGGGTTCAACAATAATATCCTGGTTTAATAGGAAGTAGAGCTCCGTCACACTTAGCTTAGTAGAGGCAAAATATATGGCAACCAGTAATACTATTTGTGAGGCCATCTGGCTTTGCAAGTCACTTGAAAGATTGTTTGATCAGGAGTTAGATCTCATGGTCATTTACTGTGATAATCAAAGTTGCATCAAACTCTCTAAGAATTCAGTGTTTCATGACAAGTTCAAGGCTCAAGCACATACAGATCAGATATCACTTCATGCGAGATAGGATCTAGAAAGGGGGTAGTGAAGTTCGAATATATTCAAATAGATTAGACAGTAGTTGTTGTTCTAACCAGGCCCTTAGCAAAAAAGAAGTCTGAAACATTGGGAAACAAACTTGGATTGGTGCAGAATTCCTTCCTCGCTAAGAGGGGATGTTGAAAAAAGTATAAAGATAGGTCAAGGTAGAGAGTTCAGACATAGCTTTTGTCAGATAGGAATAGCAAACAGTTGAGCAGAGCCGAAGCACAAGCAAGGAGCCAGAGCAGCCATCTGTACAGCAGTCATACAGTCATACTAATCTGTACAGCGGATCCATATAGTCATACAGATCCATCCAGAATCCAGCAAGCCATGCAGTCTTCCTTGCAGGCTGTTTATTCTCAGTTGTTGTGGATATATGTTTCTAAGGTGAATTCGATAACCATGCAGCTGTTGTTTTAGCAGCTTGTGGAGGTTTCCTTATAAGTTTTGAATAAGAAATGAAAAGTTGATTTTGAAGGAGAAATTACCTATGAATGCACGAAAATGTTTTATGCTTCTGCTATTTACTTTTCCAACTATGGTTTCCGCATCAATTAAATTTAGAAACTTATTTGTTTAATTTAGATCATATGGACAGCTGTCACCTAGGGCTGGAATTTTCTAATTTCTGTCAGAAACTTCTCAGTTTGAATTTCACATCAAGTTTCAGGTTTCATCTTTATTGCCACTCAGAAAAAGCATATAAATGCAATGTCAAAAAAACAACATAAAATGTAAGTAAAATTATCTACCTTTACACAAGCTGCAGCCTCTGATAAAGCCTCAGAACCAACAGCAGGAAATGGCTCGATCTCAATATCCAAATCACTATCATCATCCTGAAATATAAGCAAATAATGAAAAGTGACAATGCCAATTTAAATTGGAAGACAAATATACTTTTAGAAAAAGAACAAACTTGTGACATTTTCTTGTGATTCACAATTTTCAATGCTTCACACTATACCTCAATCATGTACAAAAGCTGGAAGGTAACTATTTTCTCTAAAGATAGCACCCCTTGCCATGGTAAACCATAAAAACAAGCCTCGGATGTGAATGAGGGGTAGACATGTCATTTAATACTAGCCTAAAATTTCAAAAGTATTAATTTAAAAGATATCCATTTGATCTGGAAGACGTATACAAGGTGTCAAGACTCAACAATTAAAGTGCCTGCTTTGTCTTGAAATGTGAATTAACTAATAAAACAAATCGTACAACCACATTATCTCCGT
The DNA here is from genome assembly GCA_031772625.1 of Pinus tabuliformis. Classification (NCBI taxonomy): domain Eukaryota; kingdom Viridiplantae; phylum Streptophyta; class Pinopsida; order Pinales; family Pinaceae; genus Pinus; species Pinus tabuliformis. The sequence continues at coordinate 581,338,317 of CM062819.1, read as the reverse complement.
CAATGATACATAAAAATAACTGCATCCCAACAGCATAAACATTCTCACCAAATCCATGCAGCTATAACTTAACAGTCTTCTAACCAATAACAACTTCCTAACAAATAATAAATGAAGCAGAAGTACCAGATGTGTGTGCGAGTTAAATTTTATTTCAAAACATTAATTCACATCCTATTCAAAAAAAACTGATCAGGATACGCTATATAGGACAACAACAGCAGAAATTAAGTATGACACAGTGAAAGATATCGCACAAATCAATGGTGCCAGCACAGTCATAGCATTAAACATACCAACGGTTGAGAATCATCTTCATAGTTGTCAGAAAGTGTTCCACGATAAGCTATATGGCGCCATAGCATCTGATATTCCCGCGCATTGGTAATGCCAGTTGCAGTATTTTTCACAAGAGAATTCCAATCAATTTTTGCACTGGCACATTTCGTTATTTCATGTAGGAGGGATAGCACTGTTGTGGCATTATACCTGAACAAACAAGCATAATGTAGACTTCTGTCAGTCTAGGAACAAGAATGAAGATCACCTCAAAAGCAACCACACCCTCAATTGTGCAGAACAGACAGTACCAGCCTTGGAAAGTTTCAATGATATATCCTGCTGAAAACATGGCTGAGTCACCCCTATCAGTGCAAACTTGGGAACCTTGTAACTAAAATACTAGAATCAGAGGGTACAAAACAAACCGTTATGATGGCGTGCGCTGGGCTGTGGGCTAGTAGCAAGTTGGGACACTCACAACCGCAATGACCCAGATTCGAGTCTTAGAGGACTATCCAATTCCAGTTATCATTCAGAGGATAACTTAAACAGTAAAGTATCCTATTAATCTACTTAGACCAATTTGGTCTGTCAGACGTGTCAAGTCCCTTTAATGACTTAGGGAAACCAAATGCAGTGGCAACACTTGATTTCTGATGGAGACTATTTAGCTACCCGCTTTTATATGCCATGGGGAGTAGAAGCATGAACATAAATGAACAATAAACAAATTGTGTAGGAAACAATTCATAACAAAACAGTGCATATCATTGTGTGAAAATTCTGTACATTGCTATGTGAGAGAGAGAGAAATGGCTGTTCAGTTGCTAAAGATGGTTCAGTTCTATAACAGACCTGGCGGGCAGTTGACAGAGGCCATGCATGGTGGACAGGGGACAGCATAGCATTCTGAAGTAGGTGTGCACAGGCTGCAGAAGTATGCAGTCTGGAAAGTGGAGAATGCAGCAGAAATTCAGTGCGAACATAAACAAACAATAAACAAATTGTGCAGGAAACAATTCATAACAAAACAGTGCATATTATTGTGTGAAAATTCTGTACATTGCTATGTGAAAGAGAGAGAGAAATGGCTGTTCAGTTGCTAAAGATGATTCAATTCTATAACAGACCTGGCGGGCAATTGACAGAGGGCATGCATGGTGGACAGGGGACAGCATAGCATTCTGAAGTAGGTGTGCACAGGCTGCAGAAGTATGCAGTCTGGAAAGTGGAGAATGCAGCAGAAATTCAGTGCGAACATAAATAAACAATAAACAAATTGTGCAGGAAACAATTCATAACAAAACAGTGCATATTATTGTGTGAAAATTCTGTACATTGCTATGTGAGAGAGAGAGAAATGGCTGTTCAGTTGCTAAAGATGGTTCACTTCTATAACAGACCTGGCGGGCAATTGACAGAGGGCATGCATGGTGGACAGGGGACAGCATAGCATTCTGAAGTAGGTGTGCACAGACTGCAGAAGTATGCAGTCTGGAAAGTGGAGAATGCAGCAGAAATTCAGTGCGCCACATGTTTCAGAAGTTTTACAGAAGCGGAGGGGCTGTCCCTCAACCATGCCAACAGCAACGAGATACCAACAGAGTGTTCCCTCTTGGACGCCAAGGCGCTGCACGCTGCAGTCATGTCGGATGCACACAGCTGCGGAGTGCTGCACAGAGAATGCCTGCTTCCTGCTGCAGAAGAGGTTGACTGCCAAGAATCTGTAGTTGTGCTCGGATCAGGGCGTGCCCTACTTGATGACAGGCCGTGTTAAAAAGAGAAAAAGGGATCACGTTTCCAAAATCGTTGTACCAGTTGTATACGAGCTGAGTTTGAAGGACCTTGCCTCTAAAAAAAGGAGTTTCACTGAAAAAAACCTGTAAACATGTGAATGCTTTTCTTCGAGGCTCAATTGACAAGTTGGTTTGAGGAAACCAGATATTTATTCGTACATCAATTCATGTTGACCTAAATTTCCAATCATGTGATGAGACCCGCCTTTTGGTGGTTCTGGTGTTGTAATAAAATGTAAGAGCAGCTTCGTAAACAAACCAATCAAGAAGATGGGAATGTAACGACGGAGGAAGAAGATCCCCTGAGCTTTAGAAAAATGAATATCGTTTAGCTGATCCGCAGGAAAGGGAAAATATAATAATAAATGTGATGAAGAGATGAAGTCATGATGAACTCAGTTTAGTTTCAACGGTTTCAATGGGTGGTCACGATTCGAATCTCAATGACGGATCGCAGACGGAAACAGAACATATACCCTGCCCCCATATTGGGAAGTAGATAACAAACAAACAAAAAAGAGTGAAAAAAAGGGGGAGGGTAAGCGAGCCTTCGATACCTGCGTAAAAGCAATGCCACATCCTCTTCTGTTATGATACCCTTTCGCTTCATGCCGTTTTACCAATGCTCCGCAACCTCCTAAAATTATTGCCGTGTGTAATGATCAGTTGCTTGTTTATGGCCGATCATTGGACTCTATCCCAATAACCAGTAAGTCATGAGAATTATAAAATTCAAGGTTTATCCGAGGTTTTAGATAGTCCATCACAGCTACTGGGCTAACGTCTCAAACAAGATTTCGTGAACTGCGCGATGAACTGCGAAACGTTTAGCGAAAACGTGACAGGGTTTAAGATACAATAAATAAGATTAGGAACAAAATCAATGTGAAAGATAATATTGGTGATCTGGTCAAAACAGGACTTTCCATACAGTTTTTAATCGGCCATTGTTGGTCGGTAAAGTGTGCGATGACCAGTGTTTATCAAATTTCAAATCCCTGCCCCATGGTAAATGTTTTACATGTTTATTTTAAATAGTTTCAGTCCGGCAGCAGAGATTTTAAATTATGGAAAACTTCCATGCATTAACCTGTTGAGCAACGATTATTATCATGTTTAATTATTCATTATTTTATTTTTATTATATATATATATATATAAGTAACATAAATATATTTATGTTATAATTAAACCTGTCTAGATTTATTTTAATCCCAGATTTATTAAGCGTTGAGAGGGATCAAATTTTTGGTGCAAACATTTTTTAGGAGTGTAAAATTTGAGGAAAGATTTGCACATCAAGGGATTTGATCTTTCTCGTACTTGATAGATTTGGAGTTAAGATATATCTAGATTGGTCCGAGTGTTGTGTCGCCATGGAAAAATTGTTGAACATCTAATTATTCTGATCATTTTAAATATGTTAAATATGTCTAAGATTAATCTAGTCATTTTTATTTTAAATTTGCTCAATTACCTAGTTTGTTGAGATGATAGAGATTATTAATAACTTGAATGATGGAATAAAAAATTAGAGCGCAAAGCGACAATGTAAAAGTGTTGAATGATAGAAAATGTGAATAATAAGAATGTAGTCAATTACAAATAGTCTTCATTGTGATCAATCCCAAACTATTTTCTTCTACTATTTTTATTGTCATGCATGTTAGTTTTTTCATCTTTTCATATCGATCATATGAAAATGACAGTTGAAATCATAGGTCATTCAAATCTTTAACTCAATCTATTGTAGTAAATGTCATGTCCGGTCTCTCTTGCTCTCCAATATTAATAGTAGCTTTCTCAAATGTCAATCATTATGACTTTGGAGTGTTAAACCCCAAGTAAGTGTCAATCGTTGTTGTTTTCTACTACTAGTTTGAATGCAAATTGGCTAACGATCCTGAATGATGGGAAATGGTAAAATAAGAATGTAGTCAATTAAATAGGTTATAGTGCAAGAACAAGCATTTCAGGGAAGTGGACATTTTATTTAAGATGAAAATTCAAATATTTTATTTATAGTTGAATTACTGTAACACACAATGTACATCGTCAATAATTTTTTGTGTTTGCATTGAAATCAATGTACACTTTTAAACTAATTGCTTTGAAATTAATGTACATCATACATCTAGTTACTTCAAATCAGAAATCAGCATCTACACTGAAATAAATGCATCTAGTGCAAGCAATCAAATAGGATTATAAATCAACATCTACATTGAAATCAATGCATCTAGTGCAATAAATCAAATAAGATTAGAAATCAACATCTATAGTGAAGTCAATGCATCTAGTGCAAGCAATCTAGAAATCGACATCTACAATGCATCTAGTCAAATAGGTCAATGCATATGCAAAATCAATGGATTAGAAATCAACATCTACACTCAAACCAATGCATCTATTTAATTGAAAATGCAAACTATTCATGGCTTTCTAAATCCAACTTCTTTTGCCTTTTATAAAAGTCTTACTTCCTCATCCTCTATGGTTAATAATGTTCAATATGATATGATAATATATATTATATGTATTTGTCTCTATGTGTCTCTTTCTTCTTCTCTCTTTCTCTCTCTATGTATTTCTTCTTCTCTCATTGTAAAGCCACCTCCCACATTTACCCAGTTTCACCAACTTGCCGAGGTAAACATGACTGAGGGCTACTATGACCTGGTCCAACCTCCTAAATACACATAAGGAAGTGGAATCGACAAACTAAAACTTTATTAACCTTCCTTGGGAGCTAGAGGACCCCCAAGAGCTAAACAACCACTCCCAATGCCCAAACCCTGAGTTGGAATGTTTTTTAGTGACCTAGGCTCCCAACCACATGCATGACAACGCCTCCAACTGCATGCATGACAAGGCCTCCATGCGGTTGAGGGCCTCCAACCACATGCATAAGCCTACCAAGTAGCGGTTGTGACCTAAATTCTTCAGTTCAGAGGGTATAGTGTTGGATTATGAGACTAATTTCTATATCAGCCTCTAGAACACTGCACATAATTCAATGAGACTTTCGAGAATGTTAAATAACATCGGGACAAAGCAAGTAATCTACAGGTCATGAATGCATATCTAAACATAGGGGTCTGATACTTATCTGAGAATCATCAAGAAGGTCTAGTGCCCTCTCATAATAGTTGTAATAACATTTGTTAGTTCATGCATTTAGTAATCATTCATCAACTAATCAAACATCTCAAGAGCCATAACTAGAACATGTCATGAAACCATGCTTATAACCAGCATATAACCATGATAGAACAACCATCAAAGCCACAAAATAACAAGCACAAGTACTCATGAAATAAAATAAGAAAAGAGCTCTTATTAACATATGCAAAAGTCAACCAAGTCAAGGACTTCCACATACCACCCGACCATAGATTGATTTGAACCAAATCTTTCTTTTAGCTAATCACCCATGTGTTATAATCCAAGCATGAATGTGGGACTCAAGACATAAACAGCCACGGCTTCCCGGAGATTAAACCACCTCCGTCGTTGTGCTCCTGCGATCTCACCAAAACTAGTAAAGAAATCGCATAAGTAAACCAAAACATAAAACAACTAGGGCTTCATGGAGATTAAACCACCTCCACCCTCGGGTTACCATGATCCCACCAAAATGGGTCAAGAGATCCCTAAGCCCAAACACAAGCTTGGATGCCTCATAATTTCTTCACCAATACCTTAAGGAATTTGCATGTCTCCACTCACCTGTTGAGGTCTTCCCAGAGATTAAACCACCTCCACCCCCAACCTTTGGGAAATTTCCCTGATACCACCTCGTCTGGTTCCAAAACCATCCTGCAATCCAAATCTCAACCAAATAAAATAACCCCATCACACCATGGATATCCAGAAAAGGCAAGGCAAGGCTGAAGCCACTGTCACACCTGGAAAAACCCATGCCAATGACAACGAGATAACTAAATACACACATGCATGTACCATGCATTCACAAACCAGCTAGGAAATCGCACATGCAACTTGTTACCTACAAGTCTTCCTGTTGAAACTGCTTGATCCAACTTTTCCTTGCTTATCCCTTGCTTTCCTTTGCTTCCTTATCCTTGCTTTGTCTTTCTTTTCTTGCTTGCTTGTTTTCTCCTCTTGGTGCTTTTCTCTCTCTGAAACCAATTCCAAAGCCAAACTGACAAAAAGCTGTGAATTGATCCTCATAAGCCTTTTTATCATTGAGGCCTCTATTTTCTTCAATTTCCTCTATTTTTCCTTCAATTTTCCTCACATGCAAATATGTGACATTTCATCTCCCTTTTCTCCTATTTTCCTTCATTTTCATAAATAAATGCCAATTAATGCTTTGCCTTTGCCAGTTTCCTTAGCCACAATAAACTGAAATTAACACCCACTAAGATTTTTTGCCCAAGATTCAGCGTGGAATATGTGTCACATGACTTTGGTCTTTTGAACTTTTAACCCAATGTTGTTACAGACCCCTCCCCCTTAGGGGAACAATACCTTCGATGTTCTTTGAAACCTATGACCAGCAAGACCACAGAAAACCAAAACATATTGCCCATGGAGCTTTATAACTTAGCTCGATGCAATATTTACAATGAACAACCTGTTGAAAAGAAAAACCAACATGACAAAAATGACAACACGACAACCATACTGCTTATTGGTGTAGAAATTAATGTGCAAATTCTAAACTACTCATGAAAAATCACAAGACTAGATGCTACTCTACTCATATGCAGATAATTTCATGATCGAGAACACAAATCATTAACATGCATCAAGATTCAACACACATACACATAGATTTATCTAGGGGAAAACAACTGCTCAAAACCCCTTACAATTCGTATTACATTAATCAAAAAATTTGGATGAATCCAATATGTTTTGCTCAAGCTTGAGCTCAACCTGCACCTATACCTTCTATTCGTTGCCTGACTGGCTAACCTTAGCCAATACTTAGCCAAAATTTCGGGCCTCCAAGCCCTTATTTCTTTGTGTTATTCCTCAAGGAATTAGCCCCCTTATTAATTAGGAAATTCCTCAATTTGGATTGCGCAATTCTTATAGGTCCTTCTCTGACTGCATGCATGACTTGTACAACTTGGAATAGTTTACCACTGATAATACATTACGCTTGAACTCCAATCTCAGCTATGTAACTCGAATTCTCTGCATGCAACAATTATTTTTGGTTGATTGATCAATTAACTAGATGATCACTCGATGTGAAAAAAGTTACACACCCTCAACTGGACCTCCACTAGTTCTACTGACAATGAGAACTGGTTACACTAACAATAACTCAAATTAACTGAAATAGATTGCTACAAATTAGTAATCAATCATGTAAAACTGAACTCAAGTGTCTCCAACTCAAATTTATTGAGTTAAATGAGTGACAAGAGCCATGTCACCTCAGTTAACTACCTCCAAGTGTTCTGTTGAAATTGAAATTTGAATTTCTCCTAATTTAATCATGGAACTCGAATTTGCCTCTTTACAAGGCCTTTGTCAAAATATCTGCATCTTGTTCCTCTGTCGGAATGTACTACAACAACATAATCCGCCTTTACACACAATCTCGTAGATGGTGATACCAAATGTCGATACTCTTGGATCAATCATGAAATATTGGATTCTCAGAGAGTTTGATGCAACTCTGATTGGCATAGTAAATCATTATAGGATCCATCTTCTAACCAAATAACTCAACAAGAATCTTTCTCATCTAGATAGCCTCACTTGTTGCTTGATTTGCAGCCATGTACTCTACTTTTGTTGCGTTGAGTGCCATAGATCTATGCTTCCTACTGTATCAAGAAACCGTTGCTAGCCCAACACTAAAAATTCCTCCTGAATTTCTCTTCCTGTCTGAAGGACTCCCCACCCAATCTGCATCTGTGTATCCTTGCAACTTCACTCCCTCTGTTTGTATGTACCAAAGACCAAACTTAGTATTGCCTCTGAGGTATCTCAACACATGCTTTGTTGCCTTCCAATATAGTTTGGTTGGCTTAACCATGGCTTGACTAAGTTGGTTAACTGCATAACATATGTTTGGTCGTGTGTTCACCAAATACATGAGTGAACCCACAAGCTGCCTGTAAATGGTAGCCTCCACTTCCTCACCTAAAGTGGCATCATCTTTCCTCCAGTTACCTGCTAGAGGAGTGTCCATGGATTTGCTACTCTCCACGCATAACTTATTTAGTATCTCATTAGCATACTTGCCTTGAGAGACAAACAACTCCCCATCTCTCGACCATACTTCCAAACCGAGGAAATAATGCATGAGTCCCATTTCATTCATCTTGAACTCTCTTGCAAGGTCCTCCTTGCAAGATCTGATCAACTGCTTATCACCAGTAAGGATCAAGTCATTGACATATAACACAATAATCAATAATTTACCTTCTACCACAATATGATAAAGGTTTGCATCTGCTTCACTTTTGGTGAAGCCCAAACTGGTGAGATAGTTATCAATCCTGGTATACCAAGCATGGGGTGCTTGCTTGAGTCCATACAATGCTCGCTTGAGTCTACACACACGTGATTCTCTGTTGAAAGTCTCAAACCCCTCAGGATGCCCAATATACACCTACTCCTCAATAACTCCATTGAGGAATGTTGTCTTCACATCCATCTGGTGGATCTTCCACCCCATCTGCGCTAACAGTGCTAGAATTGACCTGATGGATGAGTACCTTGCTACTGGAGCAAAGGTCTCCTCATAGTCAATTCCCTCCACCTGAGAGAACCCCTTGGCCACAAATTTGGCCTTATGTTTCTCTATGCTCCCGTCTGTTGCATGCTTTACCTTGTAAATCCATCTCAAACCAACCATTGATTTGTCTGTTGGTCTTGGGACCACTTCCTAAACATTGTTTCTGACAATGGAATAATATTCCTCTACCATAGCATCAACCCATATTGGTTGTTGCACTGCTTCCTCGAATGAGGATGCTTCTGTCTCAACTAGCTCACTCATCATAGCCACAGACCTAGTGTATCGATCTAGTGACCTCCTTTGCTTGTGTTGTGATGTGGTTGCTCTCACATTCTCTATAGCATCCTGTAATAATCTATCAGCTTCCTTGGTCTACTTCCTTCCTTCTTTGGATGTCTCTACTTGAGTGGATGTCTCCACTCTCTCCTCCTTTGCTTGTGGATGGTCCACAACTTCCTAACGTTCTTCCTTTGGAGCCAAAAGCTCTTGATCAAGTTGCAACTGAAGCTCCCTCTCGAAATAACACCTCATTACCTCTCCTCGTCAAATTTCACATCTTGTCTGACCATTGTCATCCTGAGGGATGGAAATTACACACAATAGTTGAGAGATGTATTTGTGTACCCCACAAATATGCCCAACTATGTTTTCGGCCCTAGCTTTTTCCTTTCTTTCTTGGAAACATGGTAGTAAACTGATGATCCAAAGATCCTAAATTGTGACACATTTGGTTTCTTCCCTGAAAAATCTTCCTCTAGTGTACTCATGCCAAGAATCATGTGAGGACTTTTGTTTTGCAAATAGACAGTTGTGTTGCATGCTTCATCCCACAAGTGTAGATGTAGACTTTGGTCATGAAACATCACCCTTGTTGGTCCTACAATACTTATGTTCTTCCTCTCAGCCACCCCATTATGTTGTTGGTTATGAGGTGCTTTCAATTCTTGTCGAATGCCTTCCTTTGCACAAATTTTTTTATTCGTAACGTACTCACCATCGTTATCACTATTGAGAGCCTTCACTTTCCTGCCAGTCTCTTTCTCAACAAGGGCTTTAAACTCAACAAGTTTGGAGAATGTCTGGTCTTTCTTCTACATGAAGTAGATCTAGCACTTCCGTGAGAAATCATCTACAAATATAAAATAATACATGTGCTTGGCAGTGGAGGCTATCGAGAAAGGTCCATATGCATCAAAGTGGATCCTTTCAAGGATTGCATGCGCACTACTATCTCAATCATTGAAGGTGGCTTTGGTGTACTTCCCCAAGGTACGCCCTTTGCATGTATCTCGTTGCTCTAGTGCTCCATTGGGAAGGCCTGTAGAAATCTGTTGCATGATCTTCAAAGCACAATGATCAAATGGCCAAGTCTTCTATGCCATAATTCATTGATATCTCGACTCTGCACCTTCTCCGCCTTTGTGCTCAATGCTTTACAGTCTTCCATATCTAATTTGTAAAGGTTCTTCACTCGAACCTCAATCTACTTCACTTGCCCTTGGTGATGTGTCTCAAGAAATCCTTCCTTTTGTTGAATATCACATCATAGCCATGGTCTTCCAACACCACGACAAAAACTAGATTCTTCTTCATGCATGGTACATACATCACATCCTTAAGCCTAAGAGGGGAGACATACTCCCTCTAAAATGTAATTGTACTAATGTCAGTTTCACTATACCTTCCATCATCTCCCATCTCGATGTGCATCTGAGATCCTTCTCCTCCAAGTCACTGAAAAATTATTTGTTTCACATCATGTGGAATGAGGCATTGTTGTCGAGATACCACACACTACCCATCATTGTGCTTGCCATGCATGCATTGAGGGTAAAATCAAGTTCTAACTGTGAATCCAAGGCTTCACCCATTGCTCCTCTTGTGGTCTTCTTGCTTGCTTTCTTGTGTAAGAATTTTGTCGCATAATGTCCGAGTTCATGACAATGAAAGCACTTGATTTTTGACAAGTCTTTCTTCTTGCCCCTTTAATAAGATTCTGCTTTGGATTGGGAAAGACAAGTGGTATGATATTGCTCCTATCTCTTCTCTAATAAATATTAGTACGAAATCTATCTCCATAATTGTAAATTATGATCAAATCAAATCTATGGAAGCATTGGTTTGTACATTCCTGTTGGTATCGACCCTAGGGATAATCTTTTTCGCTATTTTCTTCCGAGAACCACCCAAACTTCCGATTAAAGGGGGAAAATAATTTTGCTTCTCCAAATCGTCATTCTTTCTCTCCCATCGAAGAAAGAATGACCTTCCCTATAGGGAAGGTCATTCTTTCAATTAGTCCTCGTGATCCTCAAAAGGATCCCTTTCTTCCCTTTCCCTTTCTTTTCCTTTCCATCTAAGGCACAGTTCTCCTCATCCTTGACCTTGGATGAAGTCCTGTCTCTGTTGCTCCGCCTTATTTCTTCTTGCACTAAATCAGACCATAACCGCTCCGAGCTTGGTAGTTTCTCTCTACCATTTACCGAATCTTGATAATTATGCCAACTCTTGGGAAGGCCCAAGAGGGCTAGAGCTACCATATCTTCTTCAGGGACAGTAACACTGACCCCACCAATTTTGTCACAACACTGTGTAAATATGCTCAGGTACCGAGGAATTGTTTCATTTTTTTGCATTTGAATACTTCGAAATTTGTCCTTGAGTGTGAGCTTCCTGTGGTCACCATTGTTCTCAAACAACTCAGTCAGTGTTTTTCCACATCAAGAATGGAGTCTCTTTCACGTGGATATTTGAGACAATATGATCTCTAAGTCCCTCCAATATGATCCTCCTCACTTTAGCCACATCCTTCTTCCACTGAGTGAGATCCTGGGCATCAGATGCTGGGGGTTTTGATACATCTCTCTTGATGTATTCTAGCAGCCCATTATCATCCAATATTGCCTCCATTCGAATCTTCCATGCCGAAAAAAGTGTGGTTCCTTCGAAAACATACTCGAGCCTGAGTCCATTAAAAGTCATCTTCTCAGTCTCGGAGAAAACCTTTAACACTAATCTTCAAATTTGAACCTCCTACAATGACAACTTCAAATTCTCTTCTCTACTGTGAATCTAGCTCTGGTATCATGTAGAAACAAATGTGTAGATTCTAAATTGCTCATGAAATTTACTAAATCACAAGACTAGAAGCTACTATACTCATCTGCGAAAGTAAATTCACGATTGAGAACAAAAATCATTAACATGCATCAATATTCAACACATATACACATAGATTTATCTAAGGGAAAGCAACTGCTTAAAACCCGTTACTATATGTATTTCATTAATCAAATAATTTGGACAAATACAATATGATTTTCTCAAACTTGAGGTCACCCTGCACTTGTATCTTCTATCCTCTGCCTGACTGAATGACCTTGGTCGATACTTAGCCAAAATTTCGAGCCTCCAAGCCCCTAGTTCCTCGTGTTGTTCCTCAAGGAATCAACCCCCCTATTAATCAGGAAATTCCTCAATTTGGATTGCACAATTCCTATAGGTCCTTCTCTGACTGCATGCATGACCTGTACAACTTGGAATAATTTACAATTGATAGTACACTACCCTTGAACTCCAATCACAATTGGGTAACTCAAATTATCTACATGTAACAATTATTTTGGGTTGATTAATCAGTTAACTGGATGATCACTCAGTGTGAAAAAAGTTACACACCCTCAATTGGACATCCACTAGTTCTACTGATAGTGAGAACTAGTTACACTAACAATAACTCAAATTAATTGAAATAGATTGCTACAAATTAGCAATCAATCATGTAGAACTTAACTCAAGTGTCTCCAACTCGAATTTACTGATTTAACTAAGTGACAAGAGCCATGTCACCTCAGTTAAATACCTCCAAGTGTTCCTCTGAAATTGAAATTTGAATTTCTCCTAATTTAATCAAGGCAAGATTAAGTTAGGAATTTTTTGTTGAATTTTCAACAATTGGAGCTTTATAACACAACTCGTTGCGGTGTTTACAATAACAACCATACATAAATGTGCTTATACCAAAACTCCTTTGCCTCAACCAATAAGCAATGAAGGATACATCGTGCATCTAATCAGCCATCTCCCATGTAGCTTCATCGGGACCAAAGTGCTTCCACTACACTTTAACTTGCTTGATTGCTCCATTTAGAAGCATGAGTTGTTTCTGCTACAATATGCACTAAGGTTCTGGCTGGAATTATCCTTCTGGCTTCACCTACAATACAAACCATTCAATCACATGATCGACATCCTTCACATATATTTTAAGCAATAAAACATGGAAAACATCATAGACTTTCATTGTCGAAGGCAGTGCAAGTTTGTAGTCCATTGGTCCAATCCTCTTAAGGATCTTGAAAGGCCCGCAATATTGAGGTGCCAACTTGGTACATGACCCAATCCTCAAGAAGTTCTTCTTGGGCTTGATGCACAAATACACATGCTCCCCAACCTAAAACCCATTAAATACCATGTTCTGATCTGCATAACTCTTATGCTTGTCATGTGTTGCTTTTAAATTCTTCTTGATAACCTGCATTTGCTATTCCATCTCTGCCAACATGTCCAGTCCTATCAATACCTTGTTTACTGGATCACTCAAGCTGATGGGAGTATTACAACTCCGCCCATAAAGTGTCTCGAATGGAATCATCCTCAGTGACTCCTGATACCCATTATTATCGACAAACTCTACCAGTGGAAGTACTCATCCCACCTCTTCGGCTGGTGCATAACATACATTCTCAACATGTCCTCCAAAATATTGTTGATGCTCTTTGTATGTCCATCTATCTGTGGACGATAAGTTGTACTGAAGGCTAACTCTGTACCCAAACCTGCAAATAACTTATTCCAAAATCTATAAGTGAACTTGGCATCTTTGTTGGATATAATCTTCTTAGGAATACCATGCAATCTCACTATCTCTCCGATGAAGACATGAGCTACCTCACTGGCTGAATTAATAGACTTCATTGGAACGAATTGAGCTACCTTAGTCAACTTGTCAACCACAACCATGATGGAATCATGATGTTTAGATGTCCTCAGCAAACTTGTCATGAAATCCATGGAAATGACCTCCCATTTCCATTCCGAAATCAAAATCGGCTACAGTAAACCACCTACATGCTTACATTCTGCTTTTACTTGTTGGTAATCCAAACACCTTGCAACGAACTCAACTACCTCTTTCTTCAAATTCGGCCAATAGTAGAACTTCTTCATAGTTGTCAATGTCTTATGATATCCTAGATGATCTGAATTCAGCTTAACATGAAATTCCCTCAAGATAAGCTTCTTGAGATCACTGTTTTCTAACACATAGATGTTGTCCCTAAATCTCACCAAACCATCTGCCATGAGATGATAATCCACATCCTGGTCACCTATACCCTACTGCTATAACCTGTGATTAAGCTACTGGTACCTGTCATCCTGTTGCCCTACCTATAAGATATGATCCTGTAAATATGTCCCATATGAACTCAACCATGTTCTCCTTACCCTTGATGTACCTGATCTCGAAGTCAAACTCACTAAGCGTGGCCAACCACCTAGCTTGCCTGACATTCAAATTAGGTTGGTCAAACAAGTATCTTAGCCCACTGTGATCACTCATCAACACAAACCTCCTGCCAAGAAGATAATGCCTCCACATATTCAATGCATAAATGATCTATTCCAACTCAAGATCATGAGTCACATAATTATGCTTGTGCTCATTCAGTTTCTGTGACTTGTAATATACCACATGTCCCTCCTGCATTAGGACTCCACCAAGTCCTCTCTTGCAAGCATTTGTACACACCACAAAATCTTTGTCTGGATCTGCAATATTTAGAACTAGAGCATTTGTAAGCAACTGCTTCAACTGCTCAAAACTAGTTGCACATTCCTATGTCCATTCAAATTTCTTTCTTTTCCTCTACAAAGATGTAATAGGAATGAAAATATGTGAAAAGTTCCTAATGAACCTCCTATAGTAACCTGCTAACCCCATGAATGATTTGACCTCAGCAAATTCATATGAGCTGCTCATTCCATGCTATCTCTTATCTTTTTTGGATCCACTACTATGCCTTCCTTGGAGACAACATTTCCCAAGTAAGGTACCTATGTATGAAAAAAGTTTCATTTACTAAGCTTGGCATACAACTGATGCTCTCTTAGAAATCTCAATACTATTACTAAGTGCTCGACATGCTCTTCCTCATTCTTAAAATATATCAATATATCATCAATGAATACAATCACAAACTTGTCCAGATAAGGATGCAATACACTATTCATCAAACACATGAAAGAAGTTGGAGCATTAGTTAGACCAAAAGAAACTACAACAAACTCATAATGCCCATACCTGGTCCGAAAAGTAGTCTTGTAAATGTCCTCTTCTTTGATGCGTACTTGATAATATCCTGATCTCAAATCAATCTTCAAGAACATTGTTGCTCCCTTAAACTGGTCAAATAATTCATCAATACTTGGAAAAGGGTACATGTTCTTAATTGTCACCTTCTTCAATTGCCTGTAATCAATACACAATCTGAGAGTACCATCATTCTTCCTTACGAACAATATTGGTGCACCCCAAGGCGACACACTTGGCCTAATGTATCCCTTGTCAAGCATTTCCTTCAACTGCAACTTCAGTTCCACTAGCTCTGGAGTGCTCATCTTGTAAGGTGCCTTTGATTCTGGTGTTGATCGTGGTACCAACTCAGTAGAAAAGTCCACTTCCCTTTGAGGAGGAAACTCTAAAATCTCTATTGGAAATACATATTCAAACTGTTGTAAAACCAAATACCTCTTCAAGACTTCAACATCCTCAACATCATTACCTTTATCACTGGAAACATGCACTGCAACTAATACATGCACTTTCTTGCAACTACGCTTTGCCTGCATAGTTGTAACCATCCTCACTGATGTAGGCTTCTTCTTACCCTACAAGACCCTCTTCTCTCCATCACTGTCCAAACACTCGAAAGCCTTCTCATAACAATCTACCTTAGTCTTATGGAGGTACAACCAATCCATACTCATAAGAATACTATATGAACCCAGTGGTAGTACATTTAAATGCGCTGACGTAGGCATACCATTCAACTCAAATGCATAAGCTCTTACCCAATATTGAACTCTTTTCTTAGTACTTGTAGCCAACTACACCAACCAAGTCTCTGCATGCACTTATTTACTCAAACCACACTTATCCATAAGATCAAGGTTAACATAACTATGGTTAGGTCCAGGGTCAATCATAATAGAAACAACTGGAACACAAAGCTTACCTTCCATCTCAATAATGGATGTCTCATGATCCACTTGCTTGTTATCAAATGTTGCATAGATCCGAGGAATGTTTTGCCCAACATCCTCAACTGTCTGCGCCTCCTAAGCACTGTAGATCTTAGGCCTACCACCCTGATACAACAGATAATCCTTCTTGTGATGATCCTTGCCACATATCCAACACTACAATTGTCCACTACCTTTGTTTTGTTGCTCTCCAGGCCGAGGTCCATGTCCCTTCTCAACTGCATTAAACTTCTTATAAGGAGCAACATTCAATGGCCACTTCCCTTTAGTCTTATTATTCCCTTTCCAAAGCTGCTTAGACTCCGTCTTACACTTTGATTGCTAGCAGTGCTTCAACTCTCCAATGACTTCTTCCAGCGACCAAGGCTCAACATACTCAATTCGATCCTTGAATGCTAATGGCAGCCCACTAATAAATCTATGAACTTTTGTCTTCTCATCCTTGAGGTATGGCACATACCCTAACAAATCTTGGAACTTAGTTGTGTACTCCTCACCTGTCATAGATCCCATTTTCAACACATAGAAATCCTTATCTTTTCCGTCATAATACCTCTCTAGCAAATACTTCTTTCTGAAGAGTCTCTTGAATTCATGCCAACTCAACTCTTTTGTCCTAATGCCTCTGACATGCTTCACATCTTCCCACCAGATGTCTGCTGCCCTTTGAGATTGAAAATACCTATCCTAGCCTTCATGTTCTCTGTATAGTCATGTAACTCAAAGAAATTCTTCATTCCAAGCAACCATGCATTCACATCCACCTGTTTCTTCAACTCTCCATCAAATGCAGATGGCTTCTCTTTCTTGAACTCATCTCAAAAATATCCTCAGTCACTTCTCTATAAGGATGATATTGATGATGACCATTATACCTGTCTGAACAAGAACTAAAGTAGAACCCATATCCACGACCTCTCCTATCAGGTATATCCAAGAAGCTACCATATTTTACTGTGTCATCCTTGTTTGACATGCTACCATATGTCTCATTAGTCCTATCCTTCTATCCATAATTAATCCATGGCTATCCCTGTCACTGCAAGTTTGACAAACTCTGAAGGATAACTACATTGACCTCTGCTTGTTTTTCCTGTGCACTGGCAAGTCTTTCCAGTGACTGAATGATCATGTCATTATCTTCTTTGCAACTTCAAATTTTTACCTTTAAACTTCTCAAGGTGTCTGCTATGTCAGGAGAGTACTTAGCTCTGTGTTGCTCATCTAATGTATAAGGAGATTCTCATGAACCATAATCCACCATTCTGCTAGTCATCTCCGATCCTTTTCTTCCTGCAAGCATACCATGTCAGATAATTAAATATAAACATAATCAACATACCTCAGTGAAGTTCCGGGGAGGCTATCTCATCTACAAAATCAGTCCAGATTAGCACGATACATAAAAGTACATAGGGTGGTAACCCACCCTTTAGAATATAAGCTAGTAAACAACCAACAAGGAAGTAAGACACCCGAAGTATGAAACCAACAAGGCATGGTGTTCCTGGGTTTGACGCCATCTCATGAATGAAATTGACCATACTTGTATGCGGCTCACTCCGTGCAGCATGTCCCTGTACAATGCTCAAGGCTCTGGGCTGGATAGCAAGAGCAACCTTCAATTTGTTATGGGCCCAAATAATAGATACAATGAGTTCTTGCCAATACCCATGGCCGCTGAATAAGAACATTAAACTGAAGGCCCAAACAAAGGTGTAAGGAAAAGATTTGAGTCAAGGAGGTACTGTCAGAGTTGGAGGTACTGAATTCTTCATCTTAGAAAAGATAAAGGTTGGAAGGTTCTTGGAGATCCAATGGCACATTCGGTCAAAATTTATGATACATGTATTGGTTGTACCCAATGCGTACGAGCTTAATTCTTTCATATCTTAAATATGTTCTAGATGTTTTAGGTTCACACTCCCTCCCCCTCCTCCAGGAGGGCTTTATAGCTTTTCTGAAGGGCCTTTTACTAATCATATCAATAAATCGACATCATGCATGATAACACCAACTGCATACAATGACCTCATGCATGACAACCGTAACCATGACAATGCATGCATAACTACCACATAGACACTGACATACATGCATGATAAACACATTCCACCCATCTAGTCCAAGTATTGAACCATGCTCTCATACTAATTTGTAACGCCACTTCCTGCATTTACCCAGTTTCAACAGCCTGCTGGGCTGCCAGGGTAAACATGGGTTGAGGGCTACTATGACCTGATCCAACCTCCTAAGAACAATTAAGGAAGTGGAGTCAACAAACTGAAACTTTATTGACCTTCCTCGGGAGCTACAAGACCCCCAGGAGCTAAACAACCACTCCCAGTGCCCAAACCCTGAGATGGAATGATTTTTTAGTGACCTGGGCTCCCAACTGCATGCATGACAAGGTCGTTATCCAGTTAAGGGCCTCCAACCACATGCATAATCCTAATAGGTAGTGATTGTGACCTAAATTCTTCAGTTCAGAGGGTGTGATACTGAATTCTAAGCCTAAATTTCAGGTCATCCTCCAAAGCACTATTAAGAACTCAATGAGACTTTCCAAAATGATAAATAACAACATGACAAAGCATGTAATCTACAAGTCATGAATGCATATCTGAACATAGGGGTTTGATACTTATCTAAGAATCATTAAGAAGGTCTAATGCCCTCTCATAATAGTTGCAATAACATTTGTTAGCTCATGCATTCAATAAACATTCATCAACTAATCAAACATGTCAAGAGCCATAACTAGAACATGTCATGAAACCATGCTTATAACCATCATATAACTAGAATAATAACCATGATAGAACAACCGTCAAAGCCACATAATAACAAGCACAAGTATTCATGAATTATGTGGTGAGAATCTTGAGTATCCTGCATATTCAGATTATTAACCATAGTAGCCATTTTTGTGGTTAATAATCCAAATATGCAAGATACTCAAGAAAAGAGCTCTTATTAACATATGTGAAAGCCAACCAAGTCAAGGACGTCAACGTACCACCCGACCATAGATTGAGTTGAACCAAATCTTTATTTCAACCAATCACCCCCTTGCCATATTCCAACCATGAATGTGGGACTCAAGGCATAAATAATCAGGGCCTCCTGAAGATTAAACCACCTCCACCCTCATTCTCCTGTGATCTCGCCAAAATCGATCAAGAGATCACATAAGCAAACCAAAACATAAAACAACTAGGGCATCCTGAATATTAAACCACCTCCACCCACAGGCTACCGTGATCCCACCAAAACCGGTCAAGAGATCACTAAGCCCAAAACAAGCTTGGATGCCTAAGAATTTCTTCATCAATACCTTGAGTAATTTTCCTATCTCCACCCACCTGTTGAGGGCTTCCCAGAGATTAAACCACCTCCATCCCCAACCCTTGGGAAATTTTCCTGAGACCACCTCACCCGGTTCCAAAACCATCCAGCAATCCAAAGCTCAACCAAATAGAAGAACCATCACACCATGGCTATCCAAAAAAGGAAAGGCAAGGCTAAAACCACAATCACACCTAGAAAATCTCATGCCAATGGCAACAAGAGAACCAAATACACACATGCATGTACCATGCATTCACAAACTAGCTAGGAAATCACACATGCAACTTGTTACCTTCAAGTCTTCCTGTTGAAGATGCTTGACCCAACTTTTCCTTACTTGTCCCATGTTTTCCTTTGCTTCCTTGTCCTTCCTTTGCTTGCTTTCTCCTCTTGGTGCTCTTCTCTATCTGAAACCAATTCCAAATCCAAACTGACAAAAATTTGTGAACTGATCCTCAGAAGCCTTTTTTATCATTGAGGCATCTATTTTCTTCAATTTCCTCTATTTTTCCTTCAATTTTTCTCACATCAAAATATGTGACCTTTCATCTCCCTTTTCTTCTGTTTTCCTTTATTTTCATACATAAATGTCAATTAATGCCTCTTTGCCTTTGCCAATTTCCTTAGCCATAATAAACTGAAATGAACACCCACTAGGATGTTTTGGTCAACACTGAACTTGGAATATGTGTCCCTTGACCTTGGTATTATTTTTCCTTGATTAACTTTATTACATGAAATTTTTACCTGGGATTGTTACACTACCTCTCTCTCGCCTCTAACTCCACCTCTCTCTCCCTCCCTCCTCTCTCTCATGTCCTCTTTCTCAAGTCCTCTTTCTCTTCCTTCCTCTCTCTCCCTTTCTTTCCCACCTCCCTTTGTCTCTCCCTCCATCTCTCTCTCTCTCTGCCCTCCAACTCTATCATTTTCTCCCTCCTCCTATCCTTATCTATGCTCTCCATCTCTATTTCTCCCTCTCTCTCTATTATTCTTCTCTCATTCTCTCTCTATTCCCTCTTTTCTCCTCTCTCCCTCACTCTCTCTCCATCTCTCCCTTGTCACCCCTTTTCTCTATCCACCTCTATCTCTCTATGTATTTCTTCTTCCCTCACTCTCTCTCCTCCCTCCAACTCCATACCTCTCTCCCTCCCTCTCTCCTTCTCTATCTTGAGTCCTTTCTCTCTTCCTTCTTCTTTCTCCCTTTCTCTCCCCTATCTCTCTCTCTCGCGGCCCTCCAACTCTGTCATTAACTCCCTCCCTCTCTCCTTCACTCTCTCTCCCCCTCCATCTCTGTGTCTCCCTCTCTCTCCCTCTTCCATCCTCTCCTCTTTCCATCTCTTCCTAGTTACTCCCTCTCTTTCTCCACCTCTATCTCTCCATGTATTTGTTCTTCTCTCTCTCTCTCTCTCTCTCTCCCCTTCTTTGTCCCCCCTCTGTAAGGTCTAATATAATGATGCTTATAATGGAGATTATTATTATTATTATAACATATTAGAATAATAATAATCAATATTATTGATTAATATACCAATAATAGTTATTTTACATTTTAATTTTTTATTGTGAAATGAATTATGGTTTTTGGGCTTGTGGTATTGTTAAGCCACGATATAGTAACAAAAGCTATTTACAAGTTTACAATATCCATGGTAAAGTGGTGGTAAATATCCATGGTTAAGAATCTTGTTATATTGTAAGTTTTAATGTGTTATTAATTAAATTTAAATTACGTTATAGAATCATTATTAGTCCTCCCAAGGCAAGACTCTGGCAATTGACCTTTGCACAATACAATCACATGCCTTAGATGTTTTATGCCATAATTTATCGATATGGTTACACTATTCATGTATGATTTTTGTAGTGAATTATCATTTGTAAGGTTTGCAGGAAAACCATCAAAAAATAAAATCCTTGAAAATAACTCATACTCAGGTAAATATAGCATATTTAACATCAATTACTTCCCACCATAATTTAAGCAAGTCTTTGCATATAAAATGTATAGGAATAATAGGTAAATAAGAATACGACGAGTAACATTGTAAAGATGTAGACTTACTAGTGGTTACTACCCAACAAAATTTACGCAAGTTCTTTTTCCTGAGCAGGAAATTTACATATCCACTTCACATCTCAATTTATTAGTTCCTACCAAAGCAAGACTATAGGATGATTGGTATATAAACCACTATTAATTTAGCTTTGACCAATGTAAGTTATAATTATTTATGCATTTGTTCCCATGACATAATTTCTAACTTGAGGTGGAGAGACTGAGCTTCCTTGCAAAACAAAATTACAATATAACATATTTAATTTTATTAATTTTATTACTTTTAACTTTTTATTATTAATTGAGCCAACATTTAAATGTTTACATTCATTTATGGACACTACAACATCTCCCCCACACTAGGCTCTATATTACTTCTAATATTTTTTTTTTTTTTTTAATTGAACAACATATAAATGTTAAATGTTAACAAACATTTATGCTTAAACATCTCCCTTGGGTTATGTTGACGGTGTTTGACCCGCCAACATTCAGGGGATCACCTTGGTATGAAGTCCCAACTAGACCTCACATTGTTTGGTTTGGGAGTCCCATCTGGTATGATGGTCTGGTTGCCATTATCTTAAGGATTTTCCTCAACTCTTGTTTGTCAGCACAGGAGAGTGGTTCGCTTTGTCTTCGAGAAGTGAGGTTCGTGTGCCTCATGAGTGTAAGTGTACTTGCGTTAATGGTTCTTTCACTGTGAGGGGAAGAAGGTGAAGGTGAGTTCTAGGTTTAAAGGGATCAGTCCCAACTCGGCTAGGAACACACAACACAAAGGACATACACAGCTTTTGACGGAGCAGTCCACTCGAATGTAGCAGTCACAACATACAAAGTAAGATAACACGTACAACACCCACAGATAAGTCCGAACGAGTGCAACAGTTGTTATAACAAGGTTTATGTGAAAGGTCTGTATGATGTCTGACAGAGTAGTTGACATGGACAGGACAACATTAACAGCATATACAATGCATTTCCATTAATAGATTATGCATTACAACAAATGAATCAATTCAAATGTAGAACACAAGTTAAAGCAACATGCATTACAAGTGTTAAAGATCAGTCTTACAACAAATACAATACATGTGTGAAAACGTGTTGGCCTGTTGACAGGCTTTTGAATTAAGCGAAAGTTCAAAGACACATTGTTACACCATACATCACTAACCTCGTTAGCGGGGCGTTGGAGCCACTACTTACTCCTCAAAGAAAAGATTACAGACTGCTATGTGGGAGGAGCTGAGATGAAAAGTCCATTCACGTACAGATGAAGGGGGTATTTATTGCCAAGGGTGAAACTGACCCTTGTGGCTGTTTGACTACCCTCATGATCATTCGACTTCCATGACTCTATGTTCAACAAGTGGGTCTCTTGGACGTCCATGTTACATCACATTGATTGACAACAAGCCCATAGTGGATATGTGGGCAACATGACTCATGACTTGACTCGACATGACTTGACATGACAATGTCGGTACATTCGTGTTGCTGTTGGAGTGGATGTCGAGCTACAGTGCTGCTGAGTGATGGATGCCTTCTGTTGTATCATATCTTCACCTCCGCATGGCGAAGTGCACGGAGTCTTCGATGGTATTTGGTTCACTTGATGAAGCTTTAGCATGTTGTTCCTTGCTTTCAGGCTGGAAGGCTTGACATGCACACTTCTTCGCGAAGGTGCATGTTCATCGCGTTCGTCCGCTTTGCATGCTTTGTTCATTCATTCATTGGTGAACCTGTCCATCTGCATGTGCTCCCTTCGTTCATCCCATTCGTCATCCCGACATGTTTGTTGGTGTACCTGTACTTGCAGTCACTCATGACGAGACGACATCACATCCAAAACCTCCTAATCTACGATGACACATGATGATTTGCATGCAGGTGACTGGGAGAGGCAGCAGGGCTATGATGCGAGATGATGGCTTCGAGTAACTACTGATGAAAACTACGCAAGAGTCACTTAGAGATGGAGACAGACAATCTGAGTCGATAGTGACTTTATGCAAAGTTTGGCTTGGCTAGGAGGAAAAATTGCGCAAATTTTGGGAGGGACAGTCTGGGCTGTAGGAGGGCAAGGCAGGCATTCTCTGCGCATTTTCTGGAACGAACAGTCAGCACAGTCTGGATAGCCAGATTTGCACAATTTTCCAGAGGAACAATTCGGGCTACATGAAGGGTCAACAGGCAGGGATTGCCCAGTTTTTTAGGGGAACTTCCCAGGAGATTGGCAGCCAGAACTGCTAGTTGGCTGCTGGGTCACTGGAAGCCAAAACTACGCAATTCCCAGAGGGAACTGCCAGTTGGCTGCTGGGGTCACTAGCAGAAAAAAATGCGCAATTCTGAGAGGGAACTGGCTGTTGGTTGCTCAGTCACTGGTAGCAGAAACTGTGCAATTCTTAGAGGGAACAGGTAGTCTGTTGCTAGGAGCTGCTGGCTGGGAAAACTGCACTGAGGCCGGGAGGTCGGCCTACTGATCATCTTTGCACAATTTCTAAGTTGAGCTGATTGATGGGTAGCGGAAGGCTTGCTCATGAGAACTGCACAATTTCTAAGATGAACAATCGGTCGATTGTCCGGATGACTGATTGGGAAAATTGCGCAATTTTCTGAAGGAGACATGGACATGCACTTGGTGTCTGTCCGACCTGTCTACGCAATTTCCTTAGTCAGTTGAACGGGTGAGGTCAATGGCCTCTACACAAATTTTGAGGGGAGTCAGTCCCGGGGTGACTATCAGGTCCGACTTTCTGGGAGGCCAACATGAGAGTTGATTGAGATTGCTTGTGGGCAGCGCAGCTTGGAAGGACTAGCTTGGTGCTTCTGCGTTGTTCTGGTTGACAGTCGATCGAGTCGAAGGTGGGGTGATGGTTCGACTGTCAGTGAGGAGTTTGTTCGTCAAAACTTAAACAAAAATGACTAAGTGTGTGAACAGTTGAAAGGCGCATAGGTGGTCATATGAACACACACTCGCATGACTTGACGACGAAACGACCGAACCATCCAGACACACATGTTCAACATGACTGACTGACAGTGCAAGCGACAATCGTGACACTCATGATTGATTGTTCATTGATCGAGATGATGCTTGCGCAACAATGAATGTGACTTCGTGTGTGAATGCAATAGATGCTTTCATGGCGAACACAACAAACACATATGAAGCGAAGACCTCGAGCATAACGAGAACATGGTTGCAAGCATGACTTGGACATCAACATGTAGAGAATTGAATGCAATGAATAAGCAAGCAGGATGTAAAGACTCACACGAGCTCACAGAGTGAACCCGAGTGTGTACAATCATCAAGTGAACTCTTAACGGGAGGCTCTGAAATTGGTGTAGGCTAAAATTTTGGAGGGTGGTTGTAACCGCTAGAACACTTGGTGGCATACTAGTAGAACTCTAGCTTCTCTGTTTCGGTTCATTGCTAACACAGGGCCTTGGTCTTTCGAGGAGCATTGAATCGCTATGCAGGTTACTTCAATTTCCCCACTTACCCCAAAGACATACATGGTTCACCCTTTGGCAACTCAGTCAAACACAATCAAAATTTCAGCTTAGATCTCAGTGTTTCGAATCCGGGAAGGGTAGTTTAGTTCGCAAATTGAAGATTTTCATAGTATAAATTTTCACCTCAGGTGTTGTTGCATTACCAGCAGGCCTGGATAGTACCTCGGTGGAGTCACGCAGGAACACACACAATGCTCCACTACCAGCGAGCCTGTTTAGTACCCCGGTGGAGTTGCATGCTTCACCTCTCTGCGTAGGAAGCCTTTCTCTTCTCTCGCCTTTGTATTTTTTGAGAGAACTGTGCATAGGCACTTATTTATTTTTTGGGGCGGAAGAGGGATCTCGAATTATTGAGAGCAGAAGAGGTTTTTCCTTCAGAGAGGCATGTAAGACCTCTGACATAGGTTTTCTCATTTAGATTTTTCCCCTTCTTTGTTTCTACTGGTTGGATTAGCTTAAACACACAGAGCAGAAGGTTGAGTATAGGCATGGGGCTTCCCAGTGTGGACACAGGTTCATGGTTGGACCAAAGCTTCCTTTACAAACGGTTTGTATTTTCTGTTAGGACTTCATCGGCCGAAGGTTGTAGCCAAGCATAGAGAAAATGGACACAAGACGAGCCAACTGCTGTAGTGTCATAAGTCTCTTTAATTTTAGCCACATACTCTATTCAAAAGCCATAACGTAGTAGTTGGCAGTACTTATTTCCGGAAACAAAAATAATAATATATCAAACAGACAAAATGAATGTGAACAAAAAATAGTAAGCAGAATCAAACAAGGCAAAAGTAAAGATAATAAGAAAAACAAACCAAATGAAACAACAAGCAACAAGCAGACTATGTACATGGCACAGGCGTGGCTTGACCTACTGAAACTAGTGTTTGAGGACTTGGCCTTTGACAGGAATATTATCAATCCTCCCATCAAGTGATTGCAAATGATACGTGTGTGAGCCAAGTTTCTTGTGGACTAGTGTCGGTCCACCGGGCTCCACTACCAGAACCTGGTGGCATTCTAGAAGACCTTCAAGTGAAGACAACACCATTGTTTCAGGTACTGTGGGCAACATGGGCTCGGATGATGGCACGAGATAGTTGTTTTTATTCCGAGAAGGGTTCAAATTTCTGAAATCGATGTGTAAGCGGATCTTCCCAGATTTCGTATGTGCAGGATTTAAATTAGCAAACCAAGTACGATGACGAACTTTGCAAGTAATCCAAACACTTAAAATGTTAGTCAATATTTTCAGTGAAAGGAGTACAAACAACATGTATGTGTTACCTATTCTTTGTTGTAATGGCTTGTCTTCTCCTTTACCTAGAATCTCATGTTGGATTGTTCGCATGTAGTGGGCACTCAGGTCATCATCTACTCGTGCAGACCCATCCAAGTATTGTTCGACCAAGCAATCAACGATTGGTCGCTGCTGCAGTGTGTAACTTGTACCAAGATTGGCCATCTTCGAATCATGGTGGATTCCTAGGTTTCTCTGTTCGTTCATAGTGTTGGTCCTTCGTGTGTTTAGCATGAGTGCTTCAACATCATTGTTTGTGACTTCGAACTTCAAAAAGCTTGAAATCATGCATTGTCCATTATTTTGGATGACTGAGATACACCCGGTCCTTAAGCCATCATGTGTCCCTGATTTGTCAAGACTCATGGCCCACAGCTTGTCTGTACATGGACCGTTTGGCGTGCTGGTACTGTTGCTACTACCGTTGTTGCTACTACTACTACTATTAGAAAAACAAACTGTACAAGTTTCATTATCATCAGTTGGGTGAGGAAGGAGTCCCAACTGCTTGTCTGATGAGGTTGAGGTTGGCCATGCAAGATAACACTCCTATGCATTTTCCAGGAAGCAGTTGCCAAACATGAGTTTTGCAAAGGCCAATGGTTCGTTCTTGTTGTTAAGGGGAGTGACATTGTGTTTCATATACCTCTCCGATAACACCCGGATTTGGTTTCATCTGCCCTTGTACGGAAGCCACATGTGAGAACAATCTGTAGCAAAATATCCATCTAGCTTGCTGGACCAATCTCTGCTGAGTAGCAGGCCATATGCTTCTGGTATGTCCACAAAAACAATGTTGATGCATTGATGGACTCGACTGTCATGGGATAGTCGGATGATCACGTCTCGTAGTTCACCAATCGATGGTACTGATGTTCTATCAAGTTGGATGATTTTGGTGGATGTTTCACTCCATTATGAATTGATCTTCTTAGCAATGGAGAGCGGCATGACATTGGCTATTGTTCCAGAATCAATCAAGCAGTTGTGGACATTGTAGTTGAAAACTTTGAATGAAATCAGGAATGGGGGGAAACCTGAGTTTGCTTCTTCCATTCGAAGTGTATTGAGCATAGTGGATAGTGATCTGGGAGGTGTGCTTGCTCCCTTGCTGGTGGAGGCCGTGCTGTCTGTTGTTGTTTGTCCTAATGCGCGTAGCAGGATATCTCGCTGACTCTAGACTTTGGCTAGCTCGAACAAATTGATGTTCGCTCGAGTTTTCTTCATGTCATCGACTATGTTGTAATCCAGAGGTGGTAGACTCACCGAGGTGTCCAAGGTGGAATGAATGTTTGTGCTATTCAATGAAGTGTTCTGCAACTCGCTACATATGGACGTACTCTTATCCACTGTTGTCTTCCTGGACTTGCTTTATGCTTGTTGCTTTGAGGCAACCGATGGGTCGGCCTTCTTTATCAGTTGTCTCACCTTCTCTTGCATCTCCTCAAGTGCAGGGGGGTCCCCTTTACTCCTAAGATTGTAATGATCATTTTGCTTTTGGGGCTGCTTCTCAGTGTTCATCTTCGAGACTACTTGCGAGCACTGGTATGCGTTCACCACATGCCCAGAACTTGGTGCTTCATCAGGTGCAACCTCTTCATTATCATCAGTGTCTTCCGACTACTCCTGTATGTCACCATCCGCATTGGGTGTATGAGTATAGACAGAGGTAACAATTCGCTTCCAATCTGAACAAGAGTTCTCAGGGTGAAATTCTTCATGGAAGGAACATAACTTAGGATCAACACATTGATCGAGTTGGAACATAGGCTTTTGCGCAAATTTGGAACCGAACCGGTTGTTGCTTGATGAGCGGGCTTATGAATTGCTTGCTTGTCTATGTCTGGGTGGATGACTGCTCGTGAATGTGTCCACCTTCCGTTGCTTGAGTTTGAACACTTCGGTGGTCAAGTTCTTGACAAGGTGAGTGAGGGTCTCAATATCAGTTGCTTCCTTGTCTCTGCCCTTGCTTGGGGCTTTCTGATCGCATCCTTGGAGTCTTTTGTTGATTCATAATCCTTGATGACTCCAATGGAGCACAAGTCTTTCTCAACAACAATAGCCTCTTCGCAGCTTTCTAAAAGTGTTGGCTTCGCAGCTCGCTCGACAAACTGCACAATGGTGGTTGGCAGTGTAGATGTCTAATAGTCGATAGTGATGGAGTCATGAGGTTTGGTGTCTACTGCAAACTTGTTCAAAATACGCATAAACCTCTGATTGAAATATTTCACTTTATCTTTTCCCTCCATCCTGAGGCTTCCTAATTCTTTTAATAACATGGCTGGGGTCTTATCATCAACAAACTTTTCAAGGAACATACGTTTGAAAGAACCCCAGTTCTGTATGGAGTTAGGTGCAAGGTTGTGATACCAAGCAGCTACGCGGCCGTCCAAGATACATGGAAACAATCTACATGCTACATCGTCATAACATAGCTCAAGGGTCTGCAGTTGTAGGTAGAAGTTGTCTTCTGCCTTCACTGCGCTGTCAGGGTTGAACTTGATGTTCATTCTCTTTACTCGCTTCCACATCTTGTGCAAAACAGTTGGGAGAGCCAATGGTCCCTGAGTCATCCATCCAAGATTTGGGTCAGCCATCTCTTCGTCCTCCTCATCCTCTTCATCCTCTTCATCTTCTTCCTCTCCTTTGGAATCTGATGGTTCCAGATCCGAGTCTGTTAGTTCGTCTTCACCTCCACCTCCTTCGCTGCCTTCCCCTCCGCCTCTTATACTAGAGTTTGATCCCAAGGCCACAAGAGTGCCTTGTTCATCTTCAAAGAAGATTGGAGGTTCCTTTTCGTCTTCAATAGCTTCTTCCAAACCTTCAAGAGTAGTAAGGACTGCTTCTTCCAACGATGATACAACAACCCTTATGGGAGTGGCTTTTGGCTTCTTAGATGTGTGTGGAAGACACTGTACACCTGGGATTAGTCTGATTGCGTTCGTGAACTGGTGAGTGATGGGACAGACGAAGCGAAGGTGTTGATATGAAATCTCGTGTTCAATTCTGGGAGGTGAGGAGTAGCCAACTGCTGAGTCACGAGAGATGGAGTGTGAGTTATTGCCTTGACTAGATGGTTGATGAGTGAGTGTGAGGGGAATTTCAACCATGTATAACTGGCGTCCCTCCTTCTAGCGCCATAAATGTTGACGGTTCTGGAACCGCCAACATTTAGGGGATCACCCCAGTATGAAGTCCAAACTAGACCTCACACCATTTGGTGTGGGAGTCCCATCCGGTATGATGGCCTAGTTGCCATTATCCTAAGGATTTGCCTCAACTCTTGCTTGTCAACACAGGAGAGTGGTTTGCTTTGTCTTCGAGAAGTGAGTTTTGCGTGCCTCATGAGTGTAAGTGTACTTGTGTCAATGGTTCTTTCACTGTGAGGGGAAGAAGGTGAAGGTGAGTTCCAGGTTGAAAGGGACCAGTCCCAACTCGGCTAGGAACACAGAACACAAAGGACATACACAGCTTCTAGTGGAGCAGTCCACTCGGATGCAACAGTCACAACATACAAGATAAGATAACATGTACAACACTCATAAATCAATCTGAACGAGTGCAATGGTTGTTACAGCAAGGTTCATGTGAAAGGTCTATCTGATGTTCAACAGAGGATTTGACACAGACAGGACAACATTAGCAACATACACAACACATTTCCATTAATAGATTATGCATCACAACAAATGAATCAGTTCAGATGCAGAACATAGGTTAAAGCAATATGAATTACAAGTTTTAAAGATCAGTCTTACTAAAAATACAATACATGTGTGAAAACGTGCTTCCCTGTTGAGAGGCTTTTGAATTAAGCGAAAGTTCCAAGACACATTGTTACACCATACATCACTAACCCTGTCAGCGGGGCGTTGAAGCCACTACTTACTCCTCAAAGAAAATATTACAGACTCTCTTGGCTGTGTGGGAGGAGCTAAGGTGAAAATTCCATTCATGTACAAATGAGGGGGGTATTTATAGCCAAGGGCGAAACTGACCCTTGTGGCTATTCGACTACCCTCGTGACCGTTCGACTTCCATGAATTTCTTACTTACATGACTCTATGTTCAACAAGTGGGTCTCTTGGACTTCCACGTTACATCGCATTGATTGACAACAAGCCCATAGTGGAGATGTGGGCAACAAGACTCGTGACTTGACTCGACATGACTTGACATGACAATGTTGGTACATTCATGCTGCTGCTAGAGTGCATGTCAAGCTACAATGTTGCTTAGTGATGGATGTCTTCATGGTGTATCATAGCCTCACCTTCGTATGGCGAAGTGCGCAAAGTCTTTGATGATCGTTGGTTCGCTTGATGAAGCTTTAGCATGTTGTTCCTTGCTTTCAGGCTGGAAGGCTTGACAGGTTCACTTGTTCGGGAAGGTGTATGTTCGTCGCGTTCATCCGCTTCGCATGTTTCGTTTGTTCGTCCATCGGTGAACCTGTCCATCTGCATGTGCTCCCTTCATTCATCCCGTTCGTCATCCTGACATGTTTGTTGGTGGACCTATACCTGCAGTCACTCATGACGAGACGACATCAAATCCAACACGTCTTAGTCTACCATGACACATGATCATTCAGATGTAGGTGACCGGGAGAGGCAGCAGGGCTATGATGCAGGATGATGGCTTCGGGCAACTGCTGATGAAAACTGCGTGAGAGACATTGAGAGATGGAGATAGAAAATATGAGTCGACAGTAAATGTCTGCAAGGTCTGGCTCTATTGGGAGGCAAAATTGCGCAAATTTGGGAGGGACAATCTGAGCTGCAGGAGGGCAAGGAAAGCATGCTCTGCACATTTTCGAGAACAAACAGTCAGCAGGGGTTGGACAGCTAGATTTGTGTAATTTTCCAGAGGAACGGGCCAGGCTGCATGAAGGGTCAGCAGGCAGGGATTACGCAGTTTTTCTGGTGAACTGCCTGGGAGACTAGCAACCAGAACTGCGCAATTCCTAGAGGGAACTGCAAGTCGGCTACTAGGTCACTGGCAACCAAAACTATGCAATTCCCAGAGGTAACTTCTAGTTGACTGCTAGGGTCAGTGGTAGCCAAAACTGTGCAATTTTGAGAGGGAACTGGCAGTTGGTTGCTAAGTCACTGACAGCAGAAACTGCACAATTCCTGGAGGGAACGAGCAGTCTGTTGCTAGGAGCTACTGGTTGGGAAAATTGCACTGAGGTCGGGAAGCCAGCCTGTTGATCATCTCTGCGCAATTTCTAAGCTGAGCTGACTGATGGGTAGTAGAAGGCTTGCTCATGAGCATTGCGCAATTTTTGGGATGAATAGTCAGTCAACTATCCGGATGACTAACTGGGAAAACTGTGCAATTTTCTAAAGGATACAGGGACGGGAACTTGGTGTCTATTCGCCCTGTCTACGTAATTTCCTCAGTGAGTTGAATGGGTGAGGTCAATGGCCTCTACGCAAATTTTGAGGGGAGTCAGTCCCGGGGTGATTGTCGGGTCCGACTGTCTAGGAGGCCAACATGAGAGTTGATTGAGATTGCTTGCGGGCAGCGCAACTTGGAAGGACTAGCTTGGTGCTTCTATGATGTTCTGGTTGACAATCGATCGAGTCGAAGGCAGGTGATGGTCTAGCTGTTAGTGAGGAGTCTGGTCATCAAAACTTCAGCAAAAATGACTAAGTGTGTGAACAGTGAAAAGGTGCATAGGTGGTGATACGAACACACATTTGCATGACTTGACGATGAAATGACCGAACCATCCAGACACACATGTTCAACATGACTGATCGACGGTGCAAGAGACAAGCACGACACTCGTGATTGATCATTCATCGATCGAGACGACGCTTACCTGACAAAGAATTTGACTCCGTGTGTGAGTGTGATAGATGATTTCATGGCAAACACAACAAACACATACGAAGTGAAGACTTCGAGCATAACCAGAACATGGTCGCAAGCATGACTTGGACATCAACATGCAGAGACTTGAATGTAATGAACAAGAAAGGTGGATGTAAAGACTCATGCGAGCTCACAGAGCGAACCCGAGTGTGTACAATCATGAAGTGAGCTCTTCAAGGGAGGCTCTGCAATTGATGCAGACCAAAATTTTGGAGGGTGGTTGTAGCCGCTACAATAGGTTATAGAGCACCTCTCGGCGCAATAAAATTTATAAAACTTATATTAATAATTTTTTAATAGAAATAATGAGATGAATTGATGTAGCCAAGCTCCTTACAATGACTAGGGTTTACCTTAGTGATCCCCACCCTCTGAAAATACTTAGCAAGTCACATGTTGGAGTCAACTTGCCATCACCCTCTAAAACTATTGATGTGGGGTCCATATTGGAGTTGAGTCATTGACACTGCCATGATTGTGTCATTTTCAAAAAAACCCTTGCAAGCTAGAAAATTGTCTCTTCTAGTATTGGTAAAATATTATTCATCCCTTGCATTGAATAAGGGTCATTGTCATTTCTAGGATGTTGAAGAAGGGTCATTGCTACTTGTCTTGCAAGGAGTGTTGACCCATGGGAGATGTCTACAAGGATTGAGGCACACAACACTCTATTTCAATATATGATTTCAAGTAGATGACCTTGGGCACAACAAATCCATTTTGTCAAAAGTCTAGAGACCATCCCTTATTTCGAACTCTCATCTTTGAAGCCAAGAAGGAAATCTCTCATTTTGTGGGAGAGGGCTCTAGTTGGAAATTTTACAATCCTCTATCTAGTCCAAAAGTTGTGGAAACATACATAGCAAAACAATACTTCCCAAAAAACTATGGAAAGATAATTGCATCTGCCTCTAGTTGTTGGTTCTATATCCTTAATTTTTTAAATGCGTAAAAGTAATATATGATATTTAGATCTTGGCCATACCATATGGGATCTAATGGAACGTACCTATCCCCATGGACCCTTATCTTCCATCGAAAACATGAAATTACAATAGCCCCTATTTGGATAAGATTACCTTGTCTCATGTTTATTTGTTGGGATGATAACTCCCTTTGAGTGATTGAAAATAAATTGGGTTGGTACATTGACCATGCAAAACCAAAAGGGAATTTATATAATTGCGCAAGAATATGCATGGAGGTTGATTTGGAGAAAGGAATCCTATAAGATTTGCAAATCAATCTTAATGGGTGGAGTCACCATCAAGTATTAGATTATGGGAAAATTCCATTCAAATGCATCACTTGCCACACTTGTGGAAATTTTGCTAAAAATTGTCCAAAAATCCAAAAATAATAACATCCTTCAAATCAATGTTGCAAGGAAGGAACCTCCTCCAAAACAACAGACAAAAAAGGGACCTAAGCTCAAGATTATTACAAACAAGTGTAGGAACTTCAACATAAGGGGTCATCTCCTCCAAAGCCATCATAAGAGAATCTTCCCATGTCAAGCATAAATAGATTTAAAGCCCTTTGGAACATGGATGGCTCGCAAACCCTAGAGACATAGAGAAGGAAGTTTTAGATGAAGTAGGATTGGATATCATCTTTGGACCAATGCAATAATGTTTTAGACACATCCCCATGGATCCGATGGCTAATGCCGAAGAAGAAGAGAAGTAGAAGTAGAAGAGGAAGATGAAGAAGACATATAAGAGTCAAAAGGAGCGAGAATATGAAACATGGAAATGAAAGGGGGAATAAACAAAATTAGGTTAGGTAGAGAAAAATGAAGCTAAACCAAAGGTGCAAGTCCACTCTAAGTTCATAAATCCTTCTCTTTTGTTGAAGTCTTAAAAAAGAATGCTCTGACTCGCTCCCTTCCTCTTACGAGGGGAAGGAAATATAATTGAAACTGAATTTGCATATGAAAACATAAATGAGTATTCTCTTGGGATATTAAGCAACTCTCAACTTTCTCTTAATTAAACAAGGGGTTCGAGAAAACATGTGATAATTATGCTCTATCTATGTATTTACCCTTCTAATTAATTTGTTTGAATATGTTCATTGTTACTAAAAAATTAGTTATTGTTTAGGAACAATGAACAAGCTAGGATGTGAGTTGATTTGCCCCGATGGTTAGGTTTTCCACAATTATCTATGTGTTCTCCCTTATATTGCTAGTTCGAGATGTTGGTCGGCAGTTGTATCTCTGCTCTCTATTTTATGGAAGCTCCATTGCCTTGGATTTTTTGTGATTGATCGAAGATGTTGAGAATAAGACCATCACTACCTTGGTTTAGGTGCCAAGATCAGAACCCCTATGCTTCACCTGGAATGCAAGATTCTTCGGACTACCTTTGGTTGTCGCCCTGGGTCCCTACCTTTGCATTTCGATTCTATGAAGTTGTGTGTCAAATGTTCCTTAATGCCATAGTGTTGTTAATGTAAAGAGTCCTTAATTTAGTTCATTGAGTATCTTTACATGCCTACCATGGCAACTTATGTTCCTTAACCTCATGGTTCTGTGAAGCATAAAAATTCAAACAAGCATTTTGCAAAAAAATCTTGATGCAATTCCTTCTCTTGACTTGGGATTATCTCCTTTAGCAAAGGAAAATTTGCTTATCCTTATAGAAAGAGGGTTGATTACTAAGTTTATTGCCCTTTAGCTCAGTTACAACTCTATTTTGGATTGACTTTATATTAATTGGGAAAATCACAAGCCTACTAGTACTTTGTAACGTCGAAATGGTTTTTATGTCTTTATTTTGAAATCTAGGATGATAGGGATCTTGTCTTCAAATTTGGGCATTATTTCATGGGCTCCAAGGGAATGTTTCTCTTCCACTAGACTCTGGATTTTAATCCAAGCATGGAAATTTCTTTTGCGTATTTTTGGATAGATTGCCTCGTATCCCCCTTATTTATTGAGGTCGTGGTATTTTTAAAGCCATTGGAGATAAGTTTGGGCACTATATTACTTGTTCATATCCCAAGAAGAATATATTCTCTCATGCCAATATTTGTGTTGAGATGAAATTTACAAAAGGACTCCTTGAGGCCATTCTTCTTGATTTCGAGGGCTAGAGCCATTTCTAGGCCCCAAATTATGAGCAAGTTCCTTTTAAATTCAATATTTCCATGAATATGGACACTTTGCACAAAGTTTTCTTAAGGCTCTAGATTCTCAACCTCTTGTTATTCCTAAGTCTTCTTCTCAAAACAACGAGGAGAAAGGATATTTTAAGAAAGTCTCATGGAAGCAAAAGAAGTTCAAAATACCCCATCCTTATAGTAGGCCCAAGTCTCTGCAATGTTCTCCTTCCAAGAATAGCTTTAGAGTTGTGCAATCTTTTGGGGATGAAGATGAGGTTGAATAAGTCCAATCTCATGCGACCCCCATTTTGATCAAATTGTTTCAATTCAAGTTCAATCATAATATATCAAAACATTTATTGTTGAATAGGTTTTACCTAAGGAAAATGACAAGATCCTAGTTTTAGATAAGAAGGAGGTGATCAGTCCTCCCTCTTCTACTCCTTCCTAGCCATATGTTTTAAAATTAATCTATGTTCTTCCCCTCCAATAATTGGAAGTAAAAAAGATCAAATAAATAATTCCTGAGGTTCTGGTGCTCAACTCCCATTTGTTCCCTTATGAAGCTAGTGGGGAGACAGTTTCACTCAGGTCTTATAAATATTCTATTTTTGTATAATCTTATGCAAGTAATTTATACAAATCTACTCCTATACTCAAGAAGCAACATGTTTAAGTTTTACTAGGTTTAGTTTTGGGTCTCCCCCTCTATGCTTTTGTTGGAAGGATGATCCAGATTGTGAGAGGAAGGAGGCTGAATATCACCATATAGAAAACAAAATACAAAGAAAAAGATATCACCCAACTCGTTATTAATGGAACGACAAAACATTTTACATCTACGTTGTGAAATACTCCATGCCCATAGTAAAGGTGAGGCCCATTATTTATAGTAATTTTGGTGTCTCTTTGAGTTACATAATTTAATCCATCGGTGGATACCACTTTCCATTCAGATCAATTTGCCCTTAAGGAGCAATCGTCCCCATTGCATCTTCCCTTATTAGAAGCATTTGTTGAATGTGGCTTTTGGTGAGCTAGTTTCCTTGATGGAGAAGATATGAGTCAATGAAGAGAAGGATTTTGTGTGGTTAACCCATAACTGTGGTTTTGTGGACAACCCATAACTAAGTGTCGTTGAAGATAAGGGTTTATTTGGTAACCCATAATCATGGGTTTGTGGATGACTCATAACCAAGTGACTACAATGTGCCAAGTGCTAATGAAGATAAGGATTTTGTGTGGTTGACCCACAACTGTGGGTTTCTGGATGACCTAAAACTGAGTTAGTGATGGAAATCTTTTAGAAGGTTTTTGTGTGGCTGATCCATAACCATGGGTTTGTGGGTGACTCATAACCATGATGATTACAATGCATTAAGTGCCAATGGAGAAGGGTTTTATGTGGTTGACCCATAACTGTGGTGAGCAAAGGTTCGAGGATGGAATCACCCTGTAATGTTTGTGGGCCAACTGTGATACTATTAGTGTATGGCCAAGAAAATGGAGTTCAAGATTATTCATCGGCAGGTATGCTAAAGTGATATGGGTAAAACATGTGGTGATGCCCATAGGGAGTCAGAATGGACATTGGATCTTTCAATAGAATGTTTGTTGAATTCATCTCCAAAGCAATTATGATGAGTATAAAAGTATTAAATATGCCTTGAAAGTTGTGACATTGTGTAGTGTAAAGCAGTTGATGCTATATTTTATGAAAAAAATTAAACTTTGGCAAGAGTTAGTAAGGTACTCCCTTCAAAATCAGCACAAGTAAGAGACCAAAGCAATAAATAAATGCAACCACATTGGCAGTAGTGAGAACAAACAACTTGTACAAGATTTCATTGGGAGAACTCAAACCAAACCTATCTATTCCAACAACATTTCCCTTGGATCCTAAGTACCTTTCCCAACCAAAATTTGAACCAGCTTCCACACTGACCCTTGTAGCAATAACTGCCAGGAGCACACTTTCTTTGTACTCTAGAGTTCGTTCCTCGAATAATTCTCAATAGACAAAGGAAACAACTCTAATGACTTTCCCTTCATTCCTCATAGTAGAAGTAACTTTCTCATCAATATCAAGCTCATAATCACTACCCATAATAATGACACTAGGCTCATTTCCAAAGGAATTATCACTGATAATGTGTAGTCTTCCTTCGCAACACCCTCTATTGAAGAACCAACAAGATGTGGGAGTTTTTGGTAGGAGAGAGCAAGTATTGATGCCCTCTTTATTTTGAGAATAATAACCTTGTAACCATCAGTTGTCTCATTTCCATTAGTTGGATGAAGCATCAAAACATTGGGAATTTCCCTAAAGAATTCCAAGTGCTCTATTGGTTGATGATTTGGACCATCTTCTATGAGACCAATACAATCATGGGCCATTACATAGATAGCACCAACTTCAGAGAGTGCAAAGATTCTAATTATTGCTCTCACGTATTATATGAGAGCAAATAAAGTAGCATGATAAGGAATAAGTCCACCTTCATGAAGGGTTATCCCATTTCAAACAACTCCCATGGAATGTTCCACACTCCAAAATGGATAGTGCACTTAGTAGGGGTATCATTCTGGAAGTCACCAAGCATTTTTAATAAAGTCATATTGGATGATGCAAGGTTTGCACTTCCACCCAAGAGTCCGGGAAGAACCCTTGCATGTTCATTCAAACATTATCAAGATAAATTTAGAGTAGCATCAACAAGACTCTTCAAAGTATATACCAACATAGCCTTATCCCACCCTTCAATCAATTTACCACTAATTAGTGCCTTAAACTGTAAAACCTCCTCAGGGTATTTATTCGCATGTTTTGCAAGTTTAAATGATCACTCAGCTTCAAAAGTTGCACCTTTTTCCACATGATTACTTCAGTGTCTCTTAAACTCCTCTGGTATGTGGCAAGGAGGATGATGATAACCCAGATTCTACCTGGTTGCATCAACCTCCTTTGCACCAAAAGCACTTCCATGTATATTATAACTGTTTGGTGACCCAAAGCCAATAGTAGTAGTGAAATTCATTAAAGTTTTTCTATCAATCGTAAATTTGACCTCCTCAATAACAACATGAATTTCATCATAACTTGTATTACCATTCTTAACCCAGATAGTGTGTCATCCCATACCTTCAAAATGAGCCACAACATCTCCTATGGATGCAATCTTAGTGTCACCATCCATGGAGATGTGGTTTTCATCATAAAAACCAATCAACTTCCCAAGCCACTAGTGTCCAACAAGCGAACAAGACTCATCGGAAATATCCTCTATTTGGCAGCCATCACAAATAATACAATATGTGTAATGATCAACAATAATGGAGTTTGGCTTATTGTATCTAGCCACTAGATGTTTCTCAGCAAGTATCAAACCAACTGCATTGACATACCTTGAAGAAGTGGTCCAATTGTGACATCCACACCCAGAGTTTGAAAATTCTCAAGATGTCCTAGCATTTTTCTCCCCCACTAATGGAAGTTCCTCAAATCTTCTTGCTTCACACTGTCATCCAATAAGATGTTTTCCTAATAGATTGCAATATTGTTATGAGCAATAATATAAGGGTGCTTTGTTGATATGCATTTTCTGAGTAGTTGATTTAAGCTTCCTCCATCGGCCACAAATTTATAAATGTTAGAATCATTTTTCCAGCATCCAGGAATGACCTTGTCATCCCCTTTGTGACACTCCCTCCATGATATAAATTATTGGGAAATAAAGTGGTGACATCGTTGATAAAATTTTGCAAGGATTTATATTTTTTTGGGTTGAGCTATCCACCTCCGAGATCTAATGCCATTTTAGCTCTCTAACTCATGGCAAGGTCCATCTAGAATGTTCCCACGCATGTCACAATGTTTGGGTATGCATCCGCCCAGGTCCCAAAATGAGTTGGAGTGTCAATTTATGCAATAACACACTCGTTGTGGTTTTGCCCAAATTTAATGATTCACTTGACATCTTTGCTAAAATATCACATTTTGGGAGATTAAGACCCATTGATTGCAATTGGGCCTTAAATTTAATTCGAGGGGGAAGTATTATGAATCAATTATGTGACACTGAAATACATTAAGCTTGTTATAGCTTATGGCCCTTATGGTTCGCAGAATGCCCCTGAAGGGGTAGAATTTCCTACCTGTGTCTATCACAAGACCTCGATGAGGGTATCGAGGATAGTCAATGATCTTCAACTCATGTTTGAAGAAGATAGGGTAAAAAGGAATGGCATTGTGTTAATTGACAAGCTGTGAGAATGTCTTTAGGCCTCACATGGCATCTCGGGTGAAAGATTGGAAACTTTTCCTATTAGAATGATCAAGTGTATGATTCATCCATGTTGCTTTGAATATTTGCATCGACTGTCATGACCTTAGTAGTTTCATTAACTAGTGGGGTGGCTGCATAATCTCTGGTGTTGACGATGAGCCCCCCTCCCCCATGTAAACTAGTTTGGTGTGGCTGTGAGCGAGGGCACTAACGACATTAATATTCTACTTTATTTTATGCGGTTGCAGTGATGATAGACACTATCTCTACTTCCGTGGTGGGAAAGACAATGGTGACCGCCCTCCAAGGAGCCCGGTCTTCCCAACCCCATTTTTCCTCTTGAACATATGATTATGGGAGGGGAAATGTTGCACCCCACCATGCTTAGTCTCACGAAAAAAGATGATAGCCAAGATGCACACCCCGCAATTCGATATGAGTAATAAGAATGATCTACTTTGATACCATAGAATTAGATTGTCAGAGGAAGGAGGCTAAATATCTCCACATAGAAAATAAAAATATAAAGAACAAGATAACCCCTGACTTGTTATTAATGGAATGGGAAAACATTTTTGCATCAAGAGGTGCTCTCCAGCCGAATATGGTATAGATGTGTAATGTAATGTAACATAATTTAATTTAATGTAAACATTTTAATTTAATGAAAAAATACTATTAAAAATAAATAATAATAAAAATAAAAATGACCCATGGTATTGAGAACCCATGCTGTGACACATGGTATTCATGTGGAATATAACCTATTTAAGGGGTGGAATTAAACCATCCTAGATCCATCTTAGTTTAATGTTGTATTTAGATATATAATTAGTTGTAGAAAATGATGGCATTGAATCCATGCAAGGAGTTTACTGGAGATGTCAGTAAAGGTAAAACATTTTTATGGATCTATTCGTTGGGCATTTGGATGGCTTTGTTTGATGGCCCTATGTATTTTTGTATGTTTTGTTTCTATTGTTCAATGTATAAATACATAATGTGTATATACACGTAGAAGCTTTAGAGCTTCATGCTTCAATGTTATCGCCGTTGCATTTCATTTATTGGTCAGGACACTTCACCCAAACTTGAGAACCTATCACTTATAGTGTTTCACTTGACATAACGACATTAATTATGTTATAGATCTTAGGGTTTAGGGTTTCAACCTCGAGGTTCTTCATTGGATTCATTATTTTAAGATATGTTGGGTCCTGAGCAACGAATCAAGGTTGAGAGCTTCAGTTGTATACATTAGAAAGAGCCCTGAGATGAGAGAATAAATCAAACATCCTCTCAAGGGTTGTCCTTCCCTTGGTTAAGCGCAACATTTGAGTAATTCAAAATTGGAGTCCAAATTGTTGTATTGTTGGGGTTTCATTTAAGGTGATTCAAATGTTTTTAATAAAATATACCCTCTAATTTTACAGAGTTGATTCACTGGCAAGACCAGGAATATGGGAAGAGAATAGTATATAATTTATGAAAGCATATTTATGCTATTGTGTATCCTTACGATGTCCATAAGTATTTGTACATCGTCTGATGCAACTATTGCATGGCTAGGATTTGGAGTCATCTCCCATGTTTCCCACATGATTGTGGCGAGCAAAGAGAGGAACGAGAGCTATAGATGCATGTTGCCTGCAAGAAATGACCCAACTTACTCATTGTGCTCCTGTAGGCTGTTTGGTGATTCAGGAAGGTGTTTTTAAGAAGAGTAGGGTTAAGCAGGACTCAACAACATGAAAAACAATAGCTTCTTCTTCATTCTAATGGGTTCTTTGATAATCACTTTAATATAATATATGTAATATACTCTATTAATTTATGTGTAATATTGTGTTATAGAAATAGTGCTCTAACCTTTCTTAACATGGTATTAAAGTTTACTGTTACAATGGTTAAAATAGGCATCAATTTCTTTATGTTTTTTTTATAGGGATTACAAAAAATTACTTGTTGTTTAATAAAAAAAGTTGTGAGTTGGTTTTATATTACACATTGTGGGTAACATGTTTTTGAGGATGAAAAAGAATTTGAAGTTATAGTTTAATGTAGTACCATAGACATGTAAGTAAAAGTGATAAGATGCATAGAAAGTGATTTTTGCTTTTATGGTGTAAAAGGGTTTTACTAAGGAAAAAATATCAAATTGAGTTTTGCAAAAGATGACATATACAAATAGGGATTTGGAATACATATAATTATAAATATAGGATAAAATTATAATGTTTATTGATTTTCATTTTGAGTTTTTCAAAAGATGACATACACAAATAGGTATTTGGAACACATATAATTATAAATATAAGATACAATTATAATGTTGATTGATTTTCATTTTTTACTGGCATATAACCAAATAATGTAAATAATGTAGCTTAAATAGGAGAATTGGAAGTTTCATGCTTATAACTCAAATCTAAAATAGCATTATATAAAATGGTATTTTAAAAATATAAGAACATGTCTCATTTCTACCAATGTAGCTAATTGTTTTAATATTTTTGAACTTTTTTAGTAAGTTTAAAAATGAATAAGCTTGCTATGAAAGCGAGTTGGGGTGAGGAGAGGAGGTGGAGAGGAATATTAGGTAAAATGTTATTATTACATTTTATCTAATATTTTTGTGTACCTCCATCCACTTTTTACTTTGAAGGAATTTTTTGTTAAAATATAATACTATAATATTACTTTTTACCCAATATCTCTCCTCAATTGGTCCACTTTTTATTGTAATTTTTCTTTATATTTGAAGTCTAAAATTTATAAAATTCAACTATAAAATTGGGCGGGGGTGAGGGGCAGGGTTGAGGGGAAATATTGAGTAAAATGTAATATTTAGGATAGGGTGAAGGGGGAGAATATTAGGTAAAATATAATAATATTACATTTTACCTAGTATTTCCCCCACCTCTATGCACTTTTTACTAGGTCGAGGTGGCAGTAAATACTGGGTAAAATGTTATTTAACATATGATAAGAATTCCCATAGGGTTGATAGCTCAACTTTCATTTTGGATCCTGGACCATGCCCCCATAAAAGATTAAAAAAATGTAGTTTCTCCAAATATATCACTCCACCACAATCACATATGTTAGAGTTAACAACCCCATCAAAACATGTCGAGGGAAAGTGACCCATCGAAATAGGGGTATATTTAATTCCAGGCTTACGAGAATGTGTTTTGGGACCCAACTCCAAAAAAAACCTCATTATCTTATCATTGGTTCTCTTGATGATCGGTTCTTTGTCCTC
The DNA here is from genome assembly GCA_031772625.1 of Pinus tabuliformis. Classification (NCBI taxonomy): domain Eukaryota; kingdom Viridiplantae; phylum Streptophyta; class Pinopsida; order Pinales; family Pinaceae; genus Pinus; species Pinus tabuliformis. Next base: position 581,295,415 of record CM062819.1, on the reverse strand, counting down.
AAATATTAAGCAGTTCCTTGTTCTCCAAATCCCTCAGGAAATGTAAATAGGGAGTGTTGCATACTCTGGATTGGTAAACATCCAATCTTTCAAACAAATCTCCAAATTCTCCCCATTCCAAGAGGATTTTTTTTAAGTCCTTCAAAACAGCTTGCCAGATAGCCAAAGCAAATAGGCACTATATAAAAAGATGTGATATGTTCTCCTCCTTCCTCTTGCATAATGCACATCTACTTGAGCCACTAAAGCCTCTTTTATAGAGGTTATCCCATGTAAGTATTTTGTTTCTCAAACATATCCACCCAAATACCTTCAATTTCAGTGGAAAGTTCCACTTCCAGAGTTTCTTACGACTCCACACAAATATAGAACTAGTTAATTTCATAAGAATATGACTATATGCATCTTTAACAGTGATCCCACCCTCCTCTGTGCATCCACTCCAAAGTAGAGTATCTTCATCTTGGTTTATTTTGATTCTAGCTTGTTGCAGATCCATATTGTATCTATCCCATAGAGCTAGCATATCTCCAAAAAGTCTTAGGTTACTAGCAGACTTTAGACAATACTTGCATTGTAATTCGTCTCCCATTTTTTTTATCTGGTTTATGTAGTCAATTCCTTTGCTGTGTAGATAGTTGAGGCAAATTTAAGATTGTAGAGGATCCTACAAATCCCTCTCCGATCCTCACCAATTTTCCAAAGCACATTTCCAGCCAACCATCACTTAACTGATAGTAAAATGCACCTAATTAAAGAAGTCTCTCAGGTGCCCTGAATATGTGCTCTAACCCAATTTTCCAAAGCACATTTAAAGCCAACCATCACTTAACTGATAGTAAAATGCACCTAATTAAAGAAGTCTCTCAGGTGCCCTGAATATGTGCTCTAACCCAATATTCCACCTTTATACATGCTATATATTTGTCTCTGCAGATGTCCTTCCACAAACCATATTCAAATAAGGCTCTCCAAAGAGTTTTTGTTGCCAAATCCCATCCAAACCAAAGAAGGTTTTTTAGCCCCCAACCTCCATATTTTTTGGGCTTCGATATATCCTCAAGATTAACCAAATGGATTTTATGTTTTTCAGTAGTTCCAACCCATATAAAATTAGTTTTAATAGAATTGAGCTTCTAAAGAATAGATTTAGGGACCCTTACTATATGCATCCAATACACTGGCATATTTTGTAGAACAACCTTTACAAGGGTGAGCCTACCCCCTATTAATAACCACTTATTTGTCCAATTCAATAGCTTTTGTTCAAACTTATCGATCAACCATCACCAATCCTTAACCAAATATTTATTTGGTTTAAGGAAAAAACCCAAGTAAGAAAAACCTTGTGTTAGATGTATCACCCTAATAGAAAAAAAAAATGCAATTTATCGGAGAATCTCTAGATCCACCTCATATTCTATGAAGATGGATTTGTCATTGCTTAGCATCAAACCTATTTCTCTATAAACGTTGTCAATAATCTTAAAGTATTGCCTCCATTCCATTAAGGCACCCATCCCAAATAGAATTACATCATTGACAAAGAGAAAATGGGTGACAAATATATTCCTAGAGACCCGAATACCAATGACCTATCCATTCCAAATTTCCTCTAGAATAAGACAACCTAAACTCTCAATAATAATGATAGAAAGAAATCAAGATAACGAGGATGGAAATTATCGGCACAAGCAAAAAATAGAGATGGAACACCATTGATGAGAACGACAAACTGAACTGTAGAGACACATGCCATTGTCCACTACACAATGCCATATAAGAGCCCAATCTTAATTAAAGCCATACAGATAAATACCCAATCAATATAGTCATAGGCTTTAATAAGTTCCAACTTGAGAATTAGTGTACTTAGATGTTTTTATTTCGTCGAGTGTAGACACTCTTGAGCTATTGCAATGGAATCATGTATTTGCCTCCCTTTGAGAAACTCAATTTGTTGTAACGAAATAGCATTATATAACTTGTACTCGCATTAAGTCAATAATATTAGAGATCAATTTGTAAACCAAATTATAGAAAGAAATGGGCATAAAATCCTTGAATAAGCTAGGATTGGTGGACATCGGGATGAGAGCAATAAGTGTAGAGTTAAGAGAACCCGAGACCATCTTGAGTTGTCATGATTCCTCCACCTAATGAACAAGATCCTCCCCCATGAGATCGAAGAAATGTGAGAAGAGCTCACGATCCAACCATCAGGACATGGGCTCTTGTCTTTGGCAAAAGTCTTCAAGACACATTCCACTTCTAAACTGTTAACAAGCTTATCAATATAATCTGATTCCTCTAGAGATAAAAATGTAGGAAATGAATTGATCACCGTCAATTGTATATCAAACTCAATGTCATCCTGTGCTTTGTATAGCCAACCAAAATATTTGACAACTCCAAACTATAACTAGTCCCAAGTATGTAGGTTATTTCCATCATCATCCGACAACTCCCAGATATTATTATCCTTTCTCCTTTTAGATGTAAAGTGATGAAAAAATTTAGTGATATTGTCCCCCATTGCTACCTATATCACTTTGCTTTTTAAATACCATTCTTCCTCTTGAAGTCTAAGAATATGCCCTTTTTTGTTCTCTAAATCCAACTTTTCTTTCCTATATCTTTCTAAAATAAAGTCTGTGCGCTTAGGATCTGACAGGATTTCCAATTTGTTGTTTATATCTTGTAATTCCAAAGTATCCCTCTTCTTTTTACTCCTTTCCCACATTTTAACCACTCCTTTCAACCTTTTAAGCTTGTAATGCAACTTCTCCATATGAGACTCATGATGTATATTTGAAGTGTTCTTCCAACATGTTCTAACTGCTATTTCAAAATCCTTCTCAGACAACCAAACATGATTGAATTTGAAGGGGAGGCCCTTATGGTTGATGTTAACTTTCCATTGAAGAAAAATCAAATTATGATCTAAAATGCCCACTTGTTGTACCCATGATCTAATAGTCCCAAACACTTCTGTTATGTCATCCTTAATAAGTAAATGATGCAGACATTTAGCTATACCTTCCATCCCTACCCTTCCATTATCCTAGGTAGGTTGTATCAGAGTAGGAATAATATCCAAAAGCTTATACTTGTTATATAACTTCAACAAATAATCCGCCAAAGGCTCTAAGCAACTTTTACCACCCTAGACCTCACTAACCGATAATGTGAAGTTTAAATATCTCACGAGGATAATATCACTAGGTTGTAGTATCCCATGACACATTATCATTTGGTTCCAAAAATTCTTCCTTGCCACATATGGCCCATAATAGTTGATAATTTGAACCCTTCTAGATATACCCCTGATCTACCCATAAATGTAGATGCTTGTACATGATTTATACACAAACAATTTAGAAACTCGAGGGTCCCATAAGGTAACCAATCCACCATAAAGACCGTGGGAATCAATAACACAAAAATTGCACGCAGGACGTATACTTAAGAAGTATGGCCTCGTCTTAGCCACCGCTGCCATTGTCTTTTGAACCAAAATCACCGAATGCCTTCGAATCTGAATTAAATATGTCAAGGAATGTTTCTTTAAGGCATTCCCTAAACCTCGATGTTATGGGATGTAATAATCATGTGGGATAAGATTAAAAGGTAAAATATCCAAGAGCCCTAGGTGAGACAACATCAAAATTTGGAGGGGGATGGGAGAGTTTTGAATGTTATCAACTAGGGTAAATTTATTATCCTTCTTCTTACTCCTCCTTTTCTTGCATAAAATAACATTTTTTGTTAAGTCAATGTGTGGAATATAAATGGTAGAAGAATATACAATGGTATATATAGGAAGAGGGTTCAATGTGGACTAATAATCACATTCCCCTTTGGAGACAAACAAATGGGCTCCAATTCCAATAGAGACGGTGAAGGTGTAAGGGGATCAAGCAATAAGGATCCTGAAAATGATCCGAAATGTATCTAGAGAGGTTGAGGTGTTAAAATCTCATCCTCTAGGGATATAGAAACAGGGCTAGAATATACTTCATGGGTTTTAGTCTCCAATGGGACAATTGTAGGGGGGAAGAATTCAAAAGGTGTTTGGATTTATATAACAAAGAGCATCCTCAATCCCTAGTTGATCGTAGGGTTATTGACATAATAAGACTCATGCACTCATGTGTTTCCTCATGCCTAGGGGTATGGTTTGAATCATCAGGCTTTGAATTACCATGATTAGTAGATGTTTCCAAATTTACATGAGGAGAGAAATAGAAAGACTTAGGATCAGTACCTAGGAAGTTATGAATAAGATTTGGAGAAATTTGCTTCCGAGTCTGAGAATTATCTTATGATTCTTGTCACCAATGTCTCAATTTATGTCCTTTCAAGGACCTTTGCATGCACATCTACAAACATTGATGAATAAGGTGTCCTATTTTGTGACAGCCCAAGCAGTGAAAATGTATTATTCAATAATACAACCTTTATCTATGTGAGTTACCATCCCATTTAAGGCCCAACTAATCCATCAATCTCGCCGCAAAATCTACCTCCACAAGTAACCAAGCCACCCTCTTATTTGATGCCACCAAACTACGATCATCTAAAAAAACAAATTCAGCAAACTTTTCCAACACTTTCCTATTCCATGTGCTTAATGGGTAAACCACGTAGCTCAACCCAAACAACCTTTCTTTCGGGCACCTTGGAGAAAGTATTGAAGCTAATGTGCCATTTGAGTAAATATAGAAAAAATTGACCATGAACCTATGTACTATGTAGAATCTTCTCCACTTTTGAGGAATGAAGAAATTGTATAACATACCCATGATTCATTAACAAACTTACCTTCAGACAATAATCCATAATCAACTTCCAAAGATGTGTCATGCAAATGTTCATCTGTTTCGGGCCCACCACCCCAAAATCCCATCTTCCAACAAGTGCCTGCTTGCATAGTCCTAAAACCCGGTCCAACATGACACCCTTGCCGAAAGTCAACTCTTCTATTGCAACACATAACTTAGCTACTTTGTGCTTTTTCCCTTTTGGACCTTGTAAAACCTTTTGGTAATTTAATGGAAAACATGCTTGAGTGTCAATACCTTCTGCAGACAAAGAATGAGAATAACAATGGGGCTCTTTTAATGAGGAATTATCCCCACTCGACAACTTTTTGGTCCACTAGTAATTATTCTCAGTTACCTCTGATAGTCACAATAACTCATCAATGTCTATAGATTCTTGATTCCCATCCCAACTCCAATGCCCCACACACAAACCAAAATGACCATTCGATCCTCGAAAGGACCACCCCAACCTTAGTGGTTCAATATCCAATAAGACACTTGCCCGTCTAGGAAATTAATAGAAAGCCCTTCTACTAATATAGGACGTAAATGGTCACATGAAAGGATTAAAATAACTCTGTCACTTTCATAAATAGGACACCAACTATTTCAACACTACATAAATGCATGATGTAGGTTATAATTAAAGCGGTAGAAGGAGAAACAAAAATGCATCGGAAAAACACTTATTGAATAAGCGTTCCAATCAGAAAATTCAAACTTTCTGATGACAATCCTCCCAAACTGGACATAGAGAAATGGAGTTACCAATGTGGTGGGTGATATTATTATATCCACCTTCCAGAACATAGTCAGTAATGTTTTGCAACTGCTACTCTAAACATCATACCCATACTTCTCCAAAATCCACACAAATGAACTTCGCTTAATTGTTCCCCTCGAAATCCTATGTCTAGTGGTGATCATGACGTAGAAAAACTTTAGGGATAAATAATGTAGTGTCCTAACAAAATATAACCCTATAAACACCTACCAAGACCATAACATTGCTTCAGGCACTAGAGAGTGAGGAGTTCTGGTCGACTGCTAAAAAAACCACACCAGAGTTTGTATCCTTAGAATGATCCCTATTCCACATGTGAAAAACACCAATAACATAAACTCTAAAAAGGCTACTGAAGCTCGTAAAGAGAGAGGAGTGACAAAAAAAACCCAACCCAAAAAGAATGAGAATATACACCATGGGTTGCTTGTGCTTCCTTCACATATAGTGAAACTAAGCCTCCACAAATGTAGCTAAGATGTAAGTGATGTTGAAGGAAATGTAACTAGGTTCTGTCTTCATAAATGTACTTTTGATATTTGTACTTATTCAAGAAAATAAATATTATTTTAATTTATGTCAATGATTTTCTTGCTCATTGAAATAGGCCTAGCACATGTTAAGTGCTATAGGTGAGTCAAGGAATCGAAAGAAAATGTTGAAGACCTTAAGGACATGTTACACCATGTATATAATTGTATTAGAGTAAAAAAGAATACCTCCAATTTAAGTCAAAGTCTCCTCCTTGCAACGACATCCTTCAAGAAGCAAAATGATGAATAAATAGACAAGTTGGCCTACTCTCCTCAAGTCAGCCTAAAGGAGGGATAATCCTCTATATATAGAGGTTTTCCACTCCTCCAAAGACAACGCACTCATCTCTGAAATCAGCGAGCAAGAGAAGTCGAGGAAAGAGTGAAAGAAGCTGAGCATAAGGAGCCTCTAGTGGAACGAAGAAGGAGAAGACAAGACCGAATTTTTAGGGGTTGTTCTAAGGGTCAAACATACTCGCACATGTGAGAAAAGAGGCCTATATGCAGTCATATAAGAAAAAACATATCAGCCTCATGTCTCCCATTGTTTGGGCTAGTAACTTAGGCCTATAAGGCCTCCCACTAGAGCGAAGAAGAGGCTCTCCCAAGCGAAGATAGAAGAAGCCAAATATTCAAGGAAACCATCCACACATGCGAGAAACTAGGGTTGTTGTACTGTCACAACAAGCCCACAACTACACATTAAGAAGAAACTCGGCTAGTCAAGAAAAAGGAAGGTGTCTCCATAGGTGAAGGATCTCACTAAGTATAAAAGACAAGTATCTCTTCTAGAGCTTACATAAACAAGGTCTATCTCCAGTCGAAGAAGGAAGAAGGAGGACGAACTGTCGGGGAACGAAGTGCAGGAAGGAGGACGAAGTGCCGAAAAACAAAGTGCAGGAAGGAGGAAGGATTTGACTTGTGCTTGGAGGATATTCTTATTAAGGGTTTGGGGTTTGACATTTATCAATAAAAAGCTTCAATAAGAGAAACTTACTAAAGGGTTTTCCTCTCAAGAGAAGAGAGGGTTTGGCCCTTGCAGAGAGCCAACATCTTGTGTTTTTGTTCTTATGGTTTTGGTAGCAGTTTGATGAAGTACACACACATTCATTAATAAGAAGAAGAAGATTAAGCTATCAAGAAAAGTAAAAAGACTTCACAAATTGTTATCTAGTCAAGAAGAATCACACTACACCTAATTGCCCTAGATTCATCAACAAGTGAAGCATCCAAACATTCATAGGAAGATAGTATTTGTAATTGAGAATATATAGCGTGTCATAGAATTCTTAGAGTTGCAGAGCTCCATCTCCATGTTGTTGACCATTTCCACTCAAAACCCTTTTTCCAAGTTTAATGAAGTTTCATTTATCTCCATTATGGTGGGAATTTTGATAGTAGAAAATCATGTCTCCTCCACAATAGTAGCTCACATGGCTCTTACTCACTGAAGAACAACTTGTATTTCTTTCTTTAGCAGATGTTTCCCTATTAATAGATAGTTAAAGAAAACATTTGTTTTGACACATCTGATCTAACATTAAAAGTAAAAATAAAAAGAAGATTGCCCCTCAATGCTGAAGCCTTATTCAAACTTGTTCATTCTAAAAATTATTGGTGGGGGTTGGTTGCCTATTATTTTATTCATTCTTGATTCTAAAGGAAGTTGGTGAATGCTTCTTAATGTTCCTTTGTCTTTACTTAGAATTATCGATTGCAGGTTCATATCCTTGAATGTGGTGAACATTTAAGTCATCCATACCATAGTCTACATAAATTTCATGTAGATAATCATTATATATTAATGTTTTCCATCTTCATTATTCAACATGTATATGCTTTCAGTAGTGTACTTTATGTTTCTCTTAACCATTTTTCCTTCTTATTTGAACATTAATTTTTGGAGAATTGACATGACAATGTGCATTATTTTCTCAATTCATCTCTTGCTTGCCATTGAGAATGTCTTTACATTTCACTCCAAACTTCTCAACTATGTTCAATGCTAGCCAAACATGCTCCCACATAATATGGTTTTCCTCTTCCACTTAAACTATGTAACTCACAATAGGAGTTTGAATTCTAACTTGGTGGTGGTTTTATGGATTTGGATCCATCCTCCTCCTCATTCTCTCTTTAGATCATTAAATTGAATGCCTCCATAGTGTCTACCAAATATTTAAGTTTTCCCATTGTTGGAGGGGTTAGTTGACTTAGTCGACTAGCCCAGTTGAGACGACTCAAAAGAATTGTTTTTAAGTCAGTGAACTCTCCATTCGATTCAATTGATTAAGTTGGTTTGGTATAGTTGGTTCAGATGGTTAAACTATTGTAACCGCCCATATATCTATATCTATATATATATATATATATATATATATATATATATATATATATATATATATAGATAATCTTGTACTAGTCTTGAACGGTTGTTGAGGATATCTAATGTAAGTGTTAATTTGTTGGTTCTTCACTACTTTGTGTCTCTTTTGTTTTCCTTGCACTGCATATGATTATGTAGTTACTTGTTGTTTCTTCCTATTGGAAACCAATGCATACTTTTTGCTAGTTTACAACATTGGTTCCATTACTAGTATAAGTGTTGTACCCAAGTATCCAACCCTAACCCCCTTATTTATGTAATAGGATCGAGTCATAGTTATAGTTAAGTAAAGAGTCAATAAAGCCCATATTAATAATTGTAAGTGGTTGACCCGCATTTAATGAAGGGACCATAGTTAGTTGCAAATGGGCCATGGTATTAGATAGATGGTATTAATAAGAACCATGGTATTTCCCCATGGTATTGCATGTATGAATCCTATATAAAGGATAGAGACTCCCCTCGAGGAGCATCGTGTCTTATTTTGTAATTGAGCTCAACTCTATTGGAGGTTTCCCCCTCGAAGAGGCAAGTGAACATTGCTTTCTAAATAATAAAATACTTGCTGTTATTTCTCATTGTTCTATGTTCTGGGTATATTTCTTCGCATATTTGGTATTCTAGTATCATCTTGCAGGTTAAAGAGCATAACAAGTGGTATTAGAGCGCTTTCCAGGGTCAGTGGGATCTCCAATTTTTAGCAATTTTTTTTGGCTAGAGATGTGTTTCGGCGTCTTTAAACCACGGGATCTGTCGTTGAGCGCATAAACCTGCGGATTTGGGGAGGCATGCACGCAGGAAATATAAGAGGCGGTCACGCTTGTTGGACTCCCTTGTAACCCCTGTGGATACCCCTTCGAGTACTAGCGCATTAGACAAAACCGCGCACAGACTGTCTTCCAAGTACCCCCTAGGTATATCGGAAGCCCCCTAGGCTCCCTTGAAACCTCGCCATAGATAAACCGTCGACCGTCTTGCTGCTACAATACATTGAGAACAACACTCGGAGAGATTACTCGTGCGTACAATAGGGTAGTCGGGTTGTACGACTAAGGGTACGGTTGATCCTCCTTGGTTAATGCCCTGAAAGATTGGGCCGAGTACTACTGACAAACCCTTATGTATATTGCGATCTGTAGCACCTGACACTCCTGGAGACCATAGTTCCCTTCTCTATCTATGGATCATGCATCATCTTTGCCAGATCAGATCTCGCAGGTGGGGTTCTGTCGCAGCAACAACAATCAGTTCCACCATTTAGATCTATCAGATCATCCATTCAGATCTATTAGATCCATCAGATCCGCCATCAAGATCTAGCAGACTGGGCTCTATAGCCGTCGCAACAATCAAATCTGACTAATTGTGTGGGCTCCTATACCTGGGCGTGATTTTCGCAGGACTTTGGGCAGCATTGATTTTTTTGGGATTTGGCTACTGCAGTATTCCTAAGTAAGGAGTCTGAGACCCCTTGAGATGCTTATTGGAGACTTAGCCCATAAGAATTAGGTCGACGAGTTGAGCAAGGTGGTACCATTCAATTTTTAGTGCCAAAAATTTCAGGCGTTCCCAAATTTCAAGTGCATTGGATCGGTGCATGATACAAACTAGAGCTCAAGCTATGGCCAATGAGAGGATCGACAACCTTGAATCAACATTGAACGCTGTACTGTTTTTGCTGGAGAACTTAGATGAAACACTCTTAAAGGGCAAGATGGAGGAACGCATGGAGGCATATATTAACAATGAAAACATTAAGTTAAAGTCTAGCAAGTCTCTTCACCTCTTTGGCACCCACCAACAATCCTAGCTGCGACCACCCAAGCTGGACATGTATAAATTTGATGGCTCTCACCTAGCCACATGGATAGCACAAATGGAGCAATATTTCACACTGAATCACATCATGGATGATGTGACTCAGCTTAGTGTGGGTAGCATGTACTTGGACAATGAAAGATGGCAATGGTGGCAATGGCATCAACGTTGCTATGGAAGGCCCTTGACTTGGAAAACATTCAAAAAAGATCTTACGGATCGCTTTGACCATGAATCTAACTTTTTGGGTTGTATCACTAAGCTCCGATAGACAGGAACAATGAACAAATATATTACAGCCTTTGAAGCCTTAGCTTTCCGCACAGGAGGTCTACACGATGAGTTCTACTTGGAATGTTTTGTCAATGGTCTCAAAGAAGCCATACAAGCCCACGTCCGACTGCAACACCCTATCTCATGACTGCATGCTTGCAGGATAGCTTGTGAAGTAGAACGTGCATTAGCAGCCTAGTCCAATCGCCCAAATTTCATAGTCAAGGGTCGCCCCACCCTTGCTCAAAGCACTACCCAAACACTCAAGTTTAAAAAGGTGTCACCAGCAGAAATGGCGGAAAGAAGAAAGCAAGGATTGTGTTACTACTGTGATGAGAAATACTCCCCCGGGCATAAATGCAAGGAGCCCAAATTCTTTCAAATTGATGCTACTGATCACAGTTCATCGGAGGAAGCCCCACCACTTGAGGAACCAGAGGAGGAAGAAGAGGACAACCAGCAGGACAATGTACCTGAAGAACCAGTTATCTCGCTGCATGCTTTGGCAGGGATTTCTTCTCCCTAAACTCTCAAAATCAGAGGTTTTATTAAGCATCGCCCAGTAGTAGTCTTGATTGATAGTGGTAGTACACATAACTTTATCCATCAAAGAGTCACGGAAGCAGTGCATTGTTTTTTCCGAGCAGTTTCTAACTTCCAGGTCCAAATTGCTAATGGGGGGACAATGAAATGTGAAGGATGCTGTGAAAATGTCAAACTTCAAATGGGGGATTATCAGTTAAAGACCCACATGTTTGCCATACACATGGGAGGGTGCGACATTGTCCTAGGTGCTGAATGGCTTCGCACACTTGGCCCAATCACAATGGATTTCCAGGAGTTATATATGAGCTTTAAGCAGAACAACCACACACATACCCTCCGCGGACTCCAGGCGGGATCTCCCTCTATCATCAACTCACATAGGATGGAAAAATTGTTAAAAAAGGGCCACCACGGAGTTATAGCCCAATTTAATGCCGTCCAGGCCTTCAAACCCAATTCTCTTCATATTCATCCTGAGATGCAACAAATCTTAAACAACCATCTGCCAGTCTTTGACAAGCCTCATGAGCTTCCACCCTCGAGAGGGGAACATGATCATAGAATTACTTTGGTCCCAGGGGCCCAACCACCAAATGTGTGCCCATATAGATATTCGTTCGCCCAAAAGAATGAAATTGAAAAAATCATCAAGGAACTCTTGGAAGCAGGCATCATTCATCCCGTCATTAGTCCTTATTCATCGCCGGTGGTCATGGTGCTCAAGAAAGATGGGGAATGGCGTATGTGTCCAGACTTCAGGGCCCTTAATAACTCTACGGTCAAAGATAAATTTCCCATCCCGGTTGTCAATGATTTGTTGGATGAACTAAATGGGGCTCAATTCTTCACTAAGCTCGACCTTCGCTCGGGCTATCACCAAATTCGAATGAAAGAAGTCAAAATTCCAAAGATTGCTTTCCGAACTCATGAAGGCCATTATGAGTTCCTGATCATTCCATTTGGTCTTTGTAATGCCCCATCCACTTTTCAGAGCCTTATGAACCACCTGCTCAAACCATATCTCAAAAAACTTGTCCTTGTTTTCTTTGATGACATCCTCATCTAGAGTCGCACCTGGGCCACACATCTTCAGCATGTAGACCTGCTCTTGCAACTGCTCCGTAAGCATAAATTATTTGTCAAGATGTCCAAGTGCTCTTTTGGCATGGAAGAAGTTGAGTGTTTGGGCCACATTGTGGGGCGTGAAGGTGTCAGGGTGGACCCCAAAAAGATCTAGGCAATGCAGGATTGGCCTCAACCAAAGACCTTGAAGAGCTTGAGAGGATTTTTGGGTCTCACGGGCTACTATCGCAAATTTGTCCGCAATTATGGTCGCATTGCTAGGCCCCTCACTCAACTCCTAAAAAAAAATTCATTCCTCTGGAATGATGAAGCACAACAGGCCTTTATAGCTCTCAAACATGCCATGTGTTCCACTCCAGTTTTAGCACTAGCTGACTTCACCAAATCTTTTGTGATTGAATGTGATGCTTCTAGTACGAGTATTGGGGTGGTCTTAATGCAGGAAGGTCGACCCTTGGCCTTCATAAACCAACAACTAAGTGGGAAGAATCTGGGACAATCTACCTATGAGAATGAGATGATGGCCATCTTACATGCAGTAGATACCTTGCGACCATACTTATTGGGGCGACGTTTCCAAATCCGCACAGACCATCAAAGCCTTAAATATTTTTTGGAGCAACGCCTATCCTCGCCATAACAAAATAAATGGCTCGCCAAAATGCTGGGATATGATTATGAGATAATTTACAAGAAAGGGCATGGAAATATTGCAGTAGATGCGTTATCACACCAATTTGAGGAGGAAAGTACCCTGCTCGCAATTTCCCTTCCCATTCTTGAATGGATTGAAGAGGCTTGCAAGGAATGGTTTTAAAATCCCTAGCTCTCCCAACTCATTAATCAATTGTAGGCGGATCCAAATTCCACAGTGGGCTACTTGTGGTAGGATGAGATTCTTCACTACAAGGACAGAGTCGTAATATCACCAACATCCACCCTCAAAAGCCGTATTTTGGCAGAGTTGCACTCGTCTCCCATTGTAGGAAATTCAGGCTTTCAGAAGACGTATGCTCGCACTCGAAGATCATTTTTTTGGACAGGCATGAAAAAGGACATTCTTAATTTTATAGTTGAATGTGACATCTGTCAGCGCCACAAAGGAGAAACAGTCAAATCCCCAGGCACATTACAGCCATTTCCCATCTCGACCTCAATCTGGACGGAGGTTTCTATGGATTTCATTACGAGTCTTCCAAAGTCAGGAAACAAGTCAGTCATCATGGTGGTTGTGGACATACTTTCTAAGTATGCTCATTTTTGCACCCTACCCCACCCTTTTAAACCGACTTTGGTCGCTCAATCTTTCATGGATTAGATCTTCAAATTGCATGGCATGCCCACTTCCATTGTGTCTGATTGTGATCCGATCTTCACCAGTAACTTTTGGCAGGAACTTTTTCGGCTACAAGGTACCCAACTACAACTCAGTATTTCTTATCATCCACAAATTGATGATCAAACTGAAGCAGTCAATAAATGTCTAGAGACCTACCTTAGGTGTTTCACTTCAGAAAAGCAACATCTTTGGGTACAGTGGTTACCTCTAGCCGAATGGTGGTATAACACCAACTATCATGCCACCACCAAAATGACTCCATATGAAGCAGTTTATGGTCAACTCCCTCCTTCCCCTACTTCTTATATCAAGGGATGCTCGATGGTACAAGAAGTGGATCAACTCCTACAGAACCGCACAACCATGCTGGCCCACCTTAGAGAGAATCTTCATCAAGCCCAAAACCACATGAAGCAATAGGCAGATCAACGTCACTCAGAATGCCAATTTCAAGAAGGGGATAAGGTATTTTTGAGGTTGCAACCATATAAGCAAACATCACTCAAAGACAAGGGTTGTCAGAAATTATCTCCAAAATTCTACGGACCATATCAAGTACTTCAGCGCGTTGGAGAAGTCGCCTACAAGCTATATTTTCCACCCACTGCAAAAATCCATCCAGTCTTCCATGTCTCATGCCTCAAGAAAGTGATTGGGAACCATTGCAGAATTCAAACCAGTCTACCTGAAGTGGATGAAGAAGGGCCAATCTGGCTCCAACCTGAACAGGTTCTTGACACACGAGAACGGCACCTGCGTGACCGCACGATCAAGGAAGTCCTCATCAAGTGGAAAGACACCTCTCGGAAGATGCGACCTGGGAACCAACCACTATCCTTCAGTAGTTTTTGCAGCTTCAACCTTGAGGACAAGGCTATTCTTATGGGGGAGGGCATGTTAGGGTCCAACCCTAACCCCCTTATTTATGTAATAGGATCGAGTCATAGTTATAAGTCAATAAAGCCTGTATTAATATTGTAAGTGGTTGACCCACATTTAATGAAGGGACCACAGTTAGTTGCAAATGGGCCATGGTATTAGATAGATGGTATTAATAAGCACCATGGTATTGCCCCATGGTATTGCATGTATGAATCCTATATAAAGGATAGAGACTCCCCTCGAGGAGCGTTGTGTCTTATTTTGTAATTGAGCTTAGCTCTATTGGAGGTTGCCCCCTCGAAGAGGCAAGTGAACATTGCTTTCTGAATAATAAAATACTTGCTGTTATTTCTCATTGTTCTATGTTTTGGGTATATTTCTTCGCATATTTGGTATTCTGGTATCGTCTTGTAGGTTAAAGAGCATAATAGGTTCTTCACTACTTTGTGTCTCTTCTCTTTTCCTTGCACTGCATATGATTATGTAGTTACTTGTTGTTTCTTCCTATTGGAAACCAATGCATACTTTTTGCTAGATTACAACATTGGTTCCATTACTGGTATAAGTGTTGTACCCAAGTATCCACAATATGCATGTGTAAATGTTGACATTAGAAGAGATACAACAATGGTGGCAGACACAAATTAATAATTACTTGAAGAATTACACTAGAAGAAATACATTGCTAGTTGTAGAATCTAGAGCGTACTTCTTCACGAAAGCACACAAAATATTTATCGAAGCAACCCTTTTTGATATAAGTTCCTTGACCACATTATGAATGAACTATAATGAACCTAACAACCAACTAATGCTAAAATTAACAATTGGAGTTAGAACAAAATTGCATGAGTGGGTTGAAAAGGTTTTAGACAACTTTTGCAAGGAGCAAGTGATAGAGGAGAAAATTTCTATTAAAGGAATCAAAGCATGGTTTTTCGATGATTTTCAAGATAGTTACTTTTGTAATATACATGCCTTGCTAGTTTCTTCTTGAAAAATGAGTTAGACACATAGTTGAATATTGACCACTCTTGCAAGCAACAATAAAATCTGACTGAAAAAAGAGGATGTTTGACTGGGAGAAGTTTCTTAATGTAAGGAAAAATGATGCATGGGACTACTTTTTAAGCAAGTTAAAATGTTTGTTGGGTTCACCCTTGCCATTAGTAAGTCGGGTTGGTAATGGTGTGGCGGGGGGGGAGGGGGGGGTAATGATTTGAGAGAAATAAATAAAGAGGAGAGAAAATAAAATAAATAAGTATAAAATAAATAATTCAAAATGAGAGGAAAGTGGTCGACTGTAAAGACATAAGAATATACGCTTGAGGACGAAACCCAAAGAAGGACCCAAGCACATTTGTGACCATATAAACAATCAATTGATATTCAAAAATCAGAAAGGGACAAGAGATAAAAGAGGCGATGAGAAATAAGGGACTATAAATTTATCTAGAGATTAAGAATTCAAGATCATGAGCATGAGAGAGATGATGCATGGGACTTTTCTGATGGTAGTGCTCAACACCTAGAGTCAAGTGGCATAGCACCAACCACTTTAACAAGTAGTAACAACACATAAGTCAATGACTGTTGCCCAACAATTCTCCATTCCCCTATCACAATAATAACAAATCCTCTTATCAAAGAGTTCCTCCAACAAATAATTTAAATTAATATTGAGCCATCCACATTTTGGTATAGAAGGTATGGGCAGGGAAATTTGATAGATCAACTTGATATTGAAATTCCCATGGTAAACCAAACTTAGGTAGATAATAAAAAAAAATGAAGAATTACTTCTCCACATTTGAAATCTCATGAACATACCCCTTGCCACAATTTCCATCTACTGAAGAATAAGAAGATAGTCTGGATGATGAATCGTCACAACCCTCTACAAACCGGTTTATCGAGTATATAGACAAAGGGTGTCAAATTGATGATGCATTGAAAAATTTTGGAATAATCGATGAGGAAGAGAAAGAAAATAACCCATGATAATGCACTTACCAACTTTCGAGACCAATAAGTTGAATAAGATATGGGATTGAACCGCATCCCCCTCTATGGAGGTGATGAGGGCACAAATAAACATTGGTTTGTTTGTGAGAAGTTCTAGACTTCCAATGATATCAATGAAAAATAAAAACAAATGGCCTAGTTTGTAGTAACTCTATGAAAGAGAGCTCTCTCCTAGTTCATGAACTTCACATAAAATCAACCAAAAATTAAAAATGATATCAAAACCATTATTTTTTCCTTCTTTAAAGTGAAAAATGTCAAGTATCTTGCAACACAAAAAATAAAAAAATAAAATAAAATAGTGTCCACATGAAATATTTATAGGATACGACAAAAGGTTTAAGGATTTGTTAAGTAAAATCCCTTGCATTATTGATGAAGTCCAACATGTGCAATGGTACAATGCTGGTTTGTTGTAGAAAAGCAGAGAACCCCTAAGAATGCAAGAAGTTCAAACTTGTGACGAAGCCCTGAAAATGGCTCAACATATTGAGACAGACAATGAAGGCAATCAAGTTCCTTTCTGACTAACAACAAATTGGAAGAGAAAATTAAAAAATTACAACAGCCTTTGTTGACTCTATCACTTTAGAAAAATAATCTTTCATGCACTAAATATAAAAGCAAATGTCACACTACAATGCACATAATGTTAAACCTAAATAGTGTGGAATCTGTGAGGACAATAGTCATTCTACAAAATAATGTCAGTTATATGCTAAAAGTAATCCCAATGATCATGTTGTCTCTCACACTCGAACGACAAACCAGTTTAATGACCCACCCATGCAAGGAGGAAGAGGAAATGGCAGAAGTGGATATGGTGGATGTCGAGGAGGCTATAATGGTTGATATTGAGGAAGAGTATATTGATTTACATGTCGGTAAGAAGGCCACACTATGCCTAGCTACCCTTTGAAGGACAAAAGTGATTTATGATTATGCAATATGTGTGGCTTGAGCAATCTGTCTCTAGAAGATGGCCCCAAAGTTTTGGAAAAAAATATTAAATAAACGAGTTGTCAATATGTTACAATTTTTCCTAAAGTATGAGGTTTTGAGCTAACAAAACCTCCACATTGTCACCAAATCAAGAGCGGTTCAAGTGAACAATTTAGGAAACCAACAAATCCTTCAACCAAAAAAGAATATTACCACATACCTAGACATGCAACATCACAGTGATACCATGGAGAAGGAAGTTTAATTATTTCAAAATGAAGTGGGTCAATAGAGATCAACGAAGGATGTTATACTTAAATCATTTATGGAACTGTTGAAAGAAGAACAATTTGTTGGTTGCCTAATTGAACTTCTAAGCATACTAAAATATTGTAATGAAGAGAGAAATCAATGTCAAAACTTGTGCCAACTTTCCCAAGGCAAAAATATAGACAACTAGGATCCCCAAGTTGACATGGAGATAAATGGATACATGGTAGAACAAATTGTAGTTGATTTTGGTTCACAAGTAAATATCCTTCCAAAGGAAACATGGATAAATTTAGGAAGGTCTACTCTCCAAAGAAACCCTAACTATATCCAATTTTTAGAGCATAGATTCATTGAGTCTATTGAAATAGTAAGACAAGTCAAAACATCAATAATGGGATTCCAACCTTAATTGATCATGAATTCATCGAACTAGTCAATGGAATACCTACTTACCTAGCTCTAGTCGGAAGATCGTGGGGATGAAGCATGAAGGCTGCAATTTCTATTGAGATTGCAACAAGATGATGGAGCTTAGTGAAAAGAGTCGCCTTCACTAAGTGGGCCTGCAGGCAAATTATGGCGCAAGTTCTATTTTTGATCACAGTGTGGATGACCACAGTATGGATGATCACAGTGTGGGTGACCATAGTATGAGTGATCACAGTGTGGGTGACCACAGTGTGAGTGATCACAGTGTGAGTGATCAAAGTCTATTTTTAGACTGGCTGTCAAAAATAGAAAAGTCAAATATTATTGTCTCATAATAATATTTGGACTATAAACTTGATCTTATTCTCTCGGAGCACTTCAGGATGAGCTACGGATGTGGTACATGCAGATCCCAGAGGGAAATACGTGGTTACCTATGGGATGACTAATATTTGCATGCAGGACTTCAGTTAGAACTCAAGTGAGCTGAGTTTAGTGGACTGGAGGTGCAGTTGATGGAGTTGTGTTCAGTTTAGCTTTGTTAAACTGGTTGTATTTAGTCTAACTGGCAAATAGACTAGAGATGAGTTGGGTGAATTAGTTATTAATTAATTCACAAGTTATTAACTCATAATGCAACTATAGAATACATCAGTTAACTCAGTTGCATGTCAATGCATGTTTAGTTCAGCAGGGACAGGTGTTAGAGGATCAGATTGCTATCAGTTGTGACTATAGTTGTGCATGATGATTTGCACAATTAGAGGGATTGAGTATGCTAATGAATTGGCCAATATCAAGAATTGTAGCTTGTGCTCATGTCCAACACAGTGTGAGTGATTCTTTGTAGGTGAAATACAAGTTTGGTAAACCATTCTCATCAGTTCTTGAGCTGGAGAGGCAGGCAAGCAGTGGAATAGATTTGGAGATCAGATCTGAGTTGTATTGTGTGTAACAGGTGGAGCTGGTACTGGATTGCTTGTGATAAGCATTGTACTTTGTAATGTTACATGTTCTCAATCATTAATATACAGATAGTGTGGGGTTTTTAGCGAGATGCTTTCCCCGGGTTACATACTGTGTTAATGTGTGAATGCTCTTGATGTTTTATTGTTATTGATGCTGCTATATTGATGATCAACGTAGAGGAGCTTATGTATTGTGTATGTATTCCGCAATAGTACATGATCAGGATAATCTCTGTTGAGTATGTGTTAAATTATTCAAAATTTCTACAATTTCCTTAAAAAAAGATAAAATTTAATTAAAAGGGAATAATAAAAAGATCATAATATTGTTTGACCCTCGCGAAGGAAAACCTTGGGTTGAAATCTACGAAGATGACACTGAAACACGAAGGCTATATTAGGTTATGCACAAGGACAAGGATAATGTGGGGCCCAACACTTTTGGAGAAATTCCATTAGGCTCCCCTCTCTTTATTGGTCAAAATTGTATGAGTGGAAGATCAAAAATCACGAATCCAAGGCAAAATATTGTTGGTCGATAAAAGTTGTGCTGAACATAAATATTCGAGCTTGCTATGCTATAAAAGCAGTACCTATTATTCAAGAAATGAAACTTAATGAAACTCTAACACTATTTCTCTTCAACTTAAGCAAGGACTCCAATGCACCATTCAGATTTAAAGAGTGAGCTTCTCCTATGAATAATGTAGAATGAGTAACCAAATCTATTAGAGAATAAGGGAGAATGAAAAGCTTAGTCTAGTCTTTCATTGGACAAGCATCTTAGTGGAGGGACACCCACACTTCACAACTTCGAATGTGGACTACGACAACAACTTATCTTATTGAAAGGTTTGGAGGATGGAAATTGTCGGCAATAGCAAATATCTCATTATTTAAACTTTAACAAGACCTTGTCTTGCATATTCAGACATGTGAATCGAAATGGCAAAAAATTGGGTATAGGGATGAAAGATTGTGGTCGCATATGTTCTCCAACACTCTAGATAATTTTCCTAACAAGTGGTATAAACTAGAAGAAGCTCGAGGTGAATCATTACAGTGGAGTGAGTTAAAAAACAACTTTATTAAATATTTTGAATTTAGACCATAATATAAAGCATTGGTCGAGGATGCTCACCACATAAAAGAATTTTTGAAAACTGCCTCTTCTACTTCACATGAAGAAAAAGGGAAGAAAACAATCAACTCTTCATTGGTTCTAGTATGTAATTATATATCATGCTTGCTAGATCAGAATCTACTTGGAAATGGAGAATATCCACACTCTAGGACAAAGTTGTTATTGGAGGAAGGAGCATCCCAAAAAATTTTAAAAAGTAAAAGAAGCTTTAAATTAGGAAAGGAATAAAATGAGAAACTGGATAAGTTAGGCTTCCCACCTGCTTATTAGGAGATAAAAGTCGGGGCGAGAGACTAGACGAGTCAAAGGTCCTTGACTAGATGGATGCAGATATAAAGCTTAAAGAAGTTGATATCTCGAACAACGGTGGATCAAAGATGCCTCGAAAAGGTGACTATTGGTCAGACATACAAATGTAAAAAATCATTGACTTACTTAAAGAGTACCAGGATGTATTTTGTTGTGATTACAAAGATCTCAAAAGACTTGTCAAAGAAATGGGGGAAATAAAAATTCAACTCATTCCAAGAGAAAACCCAATCAAGAAAATACCTCACAAACTCACTCATAAATACAAACCGATCATAAGAATGGGAAAGTATTATCGTTGTGCAACCCAAAAACACAACTTGATTAGATTGAGAATATGCATTGATTTTTGCAGATTGAACAAGCTAACATTAATTGATCCATTCCCAACTTCATTTATAGATGAAATCATAAATGAAGTAGTGGGTCATGAACGCTATTCTTTCACATAAAGTTTCTCATGGTACAATCAAGTACCCATTACAAAAGAAGACATAAAACCAATGTGAGAGATGAGCGTTGTTTGAAAAATAGAGAGAAATTGTCAACTTATTTATGTTCAAACAAAAAACATTTTTAATCCATTATAATCCCTTCTAGAAATTATAATTTGTACTTTATATGTACAACATATCATCGTATTCAAGTTCACCCAAAAAGGTAAGGTTTTCCTTTGAATAACCTCACCATGCTCTGAAAGTTAGCTAATTCCTCCAAACCCATTGGTATCATGGCTTCATGAACAAAATTCTTGTATCATACATTGCATGGATCCACTACTGCCTCGATTGTAGTTTGTATACGCAACAAAAACATGGAACATTTCACCTCTATAATCACAATAATTTATTTGTGTTCCAAACATTTAGTTTGTCAGTGTTGGTCAATAGAGTATCTGAGGGCTTTTGCCGCAAGTTAATCCATTGTGAATTGTAATTGTCCTTACCTTTTTTGCACTGCATCGTTAACAAAATCTGCAAGAAATACCATTCCTTTCCCTAGAAATCCATGCTCTGAAACCATTCCCACATGTTCGATTCATTACGTCTAGAAGAATTTGAGATTGTCATTCTATGAGAAAAGATTGGATCAATCATGTTCTTAATGAAGATTTTAATATGCCCATCAATAATTCTTCAAATGTTATTTTGGGAGTGCTTAGGAGTAACCATATAATTCACAAGAGTATGTCCATCCCTAGAGCAATGATGGATAGGAATTAGCATAATTGGAAAGTGCTGATAAATGTAAATTACCATATTATTTTTGTGGAAGAGGTTTATCCACCTTCCACAAGAAGGACAGGGAATTAATTTTGGGGAATTCTACATATATAACCTTTTTGGATAACCATCATTGAAATTTGATTATTCTTTTTGGCGAAATGAAAAAATTTCATTGCTTGAGTTGTATTTTTGAATGTATACAAAAATTTAATGTTATAAAAAGTCTTTGTAGAGTATTCATGTTGTATAATATCAACAACTGAATTTTGTGATTTCAGTGATTTTTCTAAAATTATGATTCGATTTTAGGAAAAATTTGTTGTCAAAATGTACTCAAGAAAGGTAAAACATGTAGAATGTATAGTCAACACATTTAATTTTTAGAAATGGGCCTTACTTCTTCAATACTTATGGAATGTATCTAGACTATCAGAATCCAAATTTCAGCCCAAAACATTATATGCCCCCCCCGGTTCTAGTCCAAGTTCGCCTCCCACACCTACCTCTCCACTGGTAAAATGATGATATATTGTGATGCATTGGGAAATCTCTAAGGTGATACATTGATGATACCATTCCAAAACAGGGCATACTTTCTCATGTAAGAATATGTGTAGAAGTAGATTGGAAAAAAAGGCCTTCTAGAAGCCATTTATTTGGCTTTAGACTACTTTACATAATATTGTAACAAGAATGTGCAACCAACTCATCTGACATTAGAAAAAGAGGACCCTTGGTAGATAATGAAGAGGAAAATGAACCCTAAATAATAAACAACTACAAATCTTCAAAATTAGCTCCAGCATCTTCATGATTAACATCATGATTAGGTCCTAAGCACTAAAACTCACCCATACAACCCTAGAAATCACTTATAAGAAAATTGGTGAACCATGTTAGAAATTACTAATGAAAATAACATAAGCATTACCCCCTTCCTATGTGAACATATGTGAAGTTCTCTAACAAGGGGAACCAATATTGTCTCCAAAATTTTTAGGGTTGGAAAATCCTAAACCTACAAGCATAATGCTCCACATCTCATAAATTCAAAAGGAATGCCTAGAACTAGAAACCCTTATGGAAATCGAGGGTTCTCGGTCGGAAAGGTAAGAAGAACTAGAACACCTCCTATAAAAATACTCTATTTTCCACAAGCATGTACTACAAAAAGAAATCCCATCAACAACAAGAGGAGGAAAAATAATCCTGGTTAAAAAAATAGAGACCACCAAAGAAGCTTAGTAAAAAATTGACTAGAGAAAAACAAGAAGAAGCCACAAACATAGATAAAGACTCGAGCACCCAATCTGCTTTGGATAGAACTCTTGCCATAATACAAAATAAAAAAAAAATATTTGACCTTCAACTCCATCTCATGCTAGTACCTCCACAACCTAATATAAATAATGAATACAATCCCTTGGAACTGTAGGAAATAAGGGAGTAGGTATAAGGAGGAAGCTTTGAGGGACATTATTCCAATGGAAAAGCCTTATAAATTTTTTCTTTGGGAGACAAATATGGAGGCTTTTGAAGCCATTTTAGTCTACAAGAAGCAATGACATGCATGTGAAGGAATAATGGTAAGCTCAAATGATGCCTTGGGAGGTTTATAAACAATATTGAATAACTCCTTTGTATATTTTGTTTTCTCTTATCATAATCAACATTGGATAATAGCTAGTTTTGTTCATCTATGGTATGGAAAAATATTTAATCTGTTCAATATATACATGACAATAGCTTGTAAAGAAAATGAATTATACTGGAACTTATTATTATCCCATTTAAGCTCTCACAATCATCCTAGCATGACATAGTAAGAGGAGACTTCAACTTTATTCTAAATAATAAGGAAAATAGAGAAGGAAGCAATGTTAGGGACCTATTTAGGAAAAAACTAGGAGAATTGATTTTTGAGTGGGACCTGGTGGATATCAAACCAAGTAAAGGGAAATTTACTTGGTTAGGTAAAATATTAGGCATATCATAGTTAGGTTGGATGGATGTTTGGTATGTATTGATCCATGAACACGCGATTATTTTATTACTTTGAATATAATACCCTCATTTGTATCTGATCATAAACCTACTATGTTAGCTTTGGAGGATTCCCTCGATTTTGGACCTATTTCCTTCAAGTTCAACTTGTTATTGTTGCAAGACACAAAAGCAACAAATGTCATGATTTTTATCCTTAGCTTCTTGAGCAAATGAATGTCATTATCTGTATCCCTTTAGTTAAAATCTTCAAATAGTAATTAACACATTGTGCAAAAGGGATACCTAGAATGAGATTGTTTTGCTTGAGAAACTAAGGATCAAAATCAAGAGAAGAGATGCAAATATATTTAGTGCATCTATATCTCTCAACAATTAGTCTTGATGATGAATCTTGTTCTTGATTTAAAATGTTCACTAAAAAAATGAACACTGGGGGTCACTCTCTGATTCCACATTCTACTAAACCCAATCTTAATAATCTTCAAACAATTATGAATGTCATCTCAAAAGTTTGGTGTGCCTAGATTATTGGCTCCCAAGTGTATACATGGGAACAAAGGCCCAAATTAGTGAAGTTTTATTTCAAAAATTGGGCAAAGCATTCATTCTCTCCCCCAAAGATTGAGAATAAATTACTCCTATCTCAACTCAAGTCGATGAAAGCCAAGTTGGAATTAGAGAAAGCCATCAAAGAATTATAGAAATATGAGTTTATAATTTTCTAAAAGCTCTTTAAAGTACTCAAGGTGGAAGAAGAGACTTGGAGGCTCGAGTTGAGAAGAGTTTGATTGAAATACGATGATCACAATATAACCTTTTTGCATCAATAAGCAAAATCAGGGTTACAAAAAAATATTTTCAAAGATATTACATTGGCGGAGGAGAAAAAGATGGAAATTTCAGGACGTTAAAATAAAATTACTAATTACTTTGAATCCTTATACTCTAAGAACGATTGAGTAGATTTGGAAGTAACAATAGATATGCTCAACAATATTCCCTCTATTTTATGCCCTAGGGATAATGAGAGCTCATAAAAATTTTTATGATTTCAAAATCCTTAGTATGATCTGGAGCCTTGATCTATATAAGGCGTCTAGTTTGGATATATTCACCATTCACATTTATAGAGCTCATTGGAGACTAATGAAGTGTAGTTTAAAGTGAATGTTATGATGTGTTTAGTAATCTTACAAACTGTGAGAAAAAATCAATTTTCATTTCCTATCCCTTGTCCTGAAGAAGGTGAATCCATCCTCTTCTCCAAATTTAATCTCATCGCTCTTTGCAATGCTTCATAGAAAACCACAACAAAGATAATGGTGAAAATGCTAAGAAAAATGCTTCAGAAGCTCATTTAAGTGAAATAATGGGTTTCCATGGAAAAGTGGAAAACAATGGACAATATTTTCATGGTCCAAGAGGCCATCCATTCTAGAAGAGCCATCAGGAAAGGAGCATTATCATCAAAATTAACATAGTTGATGCCTTTGTTGGGGCAAGGCATTACTTTTTATTTGATGTCTTGTACATATTTGGTTCTTGTTATTTTAATTAGGTGGATCGCAACTTACATAAGTACTCCATGAATATCGCTTGTAGTAATGGTAGAACCACTTCATTTTTACAAATAAGTAGGGGGTTAAGACAAGGATGCTTCTCTCCCCTCTTAATGACCAAGTCCCTTAGTAGAAAGTTAAAGTAAGAAAGCTCAGTTGAAAAATATTATTAGAATAAATATCATCATAAGGATTATGTTAGGTCCCTATAATACTAGTGTATTCCCTTATTATTATTGTCATTGTAACCCCTTATTGTTATTGTTGTGCCCATGTTGTCCCCATACTATTATTATTGTGCCCCATATAAGCCCACTATTGTTATTGTTGTGCCCTTACATTATTATTGTTATGTCGACTTTGATTATATTGTGACCCCTTAGACTCCTATATATAGAAAGGAGGTCTTGTTTTTTGTATCATTTGAAGAATTGTTCATTTTTGTAATGTAAAGTAGGTTGCCCCCTTGAAGAGGCTACATTTGAAGTCGTTGATATATCTCTTTCTTCTATTTTGTGAGCTGGTTGCATAACCATTGGTATCAAAGCTTTGGATTTTAAGGTTTCCCTGCTTCAAACAGGTCATTGTGGAATTTTCGCTATAAATTTTTTTCTACAAAGTTGCAGAAACTGAAATTAAAACCCATTTGAGCCGAAATCGTGATGAACCTCGTGACCAAATTTTAGGTCTTGTTTCACTATATTTTCAGAGATATGAACCAAGTAATTTAGGGTTTTTTCAGGCTCCCGAATTCAATCTCAAATAGGTCACCTTGGGAAAAGATTCATAACTTTCGCTCTGAGCATCATATTTAAATTTTGTAAAAAGAGACAGAAAGAAGATGGGCTGTAGTTTGTTGGGTATCATTTTTAGAACTAAAGGTCAAAATAGTGACACATGGCATGTCATACAAGTTCACTCTACTAAACAATTCTATAATTAGGTCATCACGGGAGATTGGACATAACTCTTTCTTGGAGAATCCAATTGTGATAAAAATTATGGGGTTGGAAAGAGGACTTAAAGGGCTATCACACGCCGAAATTTCAGAACTTGGAGATATGAAATTACAGAGTTAAGGGTGTTTCAGGATCGAGCTCATACAAAGTGGAAAAAAAAGTGTGTAGTTTTTTTTTTTTTTTTAATTTGCATAAGTTTTGTTTGAGAAAGTTGTTTGAAGTGATTCAAAGGGAATTGTGAAGCATACTTATCATTCATTGATGACCCGAAAAAATAAAATGGAAAAATATAGTAAGCAACTAGAAATCTCTACTATGACACACGAGAAGAGGAATAAATGCAACATGATATATCAAAATTACAAGACCAAGTGCAACAAATTTTGCTCTCACAAAAAGTAACTGAAGCCAAGGTGGATGGTTTAAAGAATGGCATGGAAGCTAATATGGATGGTATAGAAGCAAAAATTAAAGGAAACATGGAATATTTGAAGATATATTTGACAAATTTGCTACAAGAAATGCTTACTAATGGCGAAAGGGTAGTAAAGGAAACTCATGATGAGAACAAAAGAAATGTTAGTCATGATTTCATAGACTCTAATGTTGGATTGAAGACCCACCATGTTCTAAAGATCGATATGACGAAGTTTGATGGCAAGGATCCCATGACATGGATACCATAGAAAGAGCAATATTTTGATCTCCATAATGTGCAAAACACACGAAAGGTACGCATTGCAACTTTATATTTGGAACCCAATCAGTTTGTATGGTATCAATGGCTTTTCTCTCATAAACAAATTGTCACTTGGGAAATTTTCATGGAATAAATGATAGTGCATTATGAGGATACAAAAAGCAACATTTTTTTTAGCCAATTGATAAATCTGAAACAAAAGGGTTCAATGGTGGAGAACATTGAGGACTTCCAAAATTTGAATATAAGGGTAAAATATATTTCGGAGGAGTATATGATTGATGTGTTCATATGGAATTTAAAGGATAACGTCCAACATGAGGTTTGCCTTTGGGAACCTGATTCATTGGAGAAGGCATTCAGGTTGGCAAGAAAAATTGAAAACAAAATTACGGCAACAAGGAATCCTACCACTCATAACTATAAAGATGGAAGTGTTGTTGCCCCTATCCTTCCACAACCTACAAGGTTGGCACCACAACAATTGGAAGAAAAAAGAGAAAAAGGGCTTTGTTACATTTGTGATAGCAAATACACTAAAGGTCATAAGTGTGTTGAGAAGAAATTATTTTACATAGATTGTGAAGAGGAGGAAGAAAAGGAACAAGAAACATCAAAAGAAGTGGATACACACTAGGAACAAACCCTAGAGAAAGAAGAATGAACCCAACCATATCTTGTAATGCACTGGACGTAATTACCACTCCTCAAACTACCAAGACAGAAGGACACATCAAGAAGAAAAAGTTAATAGTGTTGATTGATTCAGGTAGTACCCATAATTTTATTCATTGTAAGATAGTCAAGGAATTCAATTGCTTCCTATTTCCAGCACTAGAATGTCAAGTGATGGTTGCAAATGGAGGAACCATAAATTTCTCTAGAAAGTGCCATAATATCAAGCTATCCATGTGAGTAAATGTGTTGAATAATCCAATGCTTTCCATTCCAATGGGTGGTTTCGATGTTGTACTAGGAGTCCAATGGCTACAATCTTTGGGTACGATAACTTTTAATTTTCAAGAACTTTTCTTGAATTTTTTTTCGGAAGGAAAAGAAGTTGAATTAAGGGGTATCACAGGGAAACCGGGAAAGATAATCAGCTCTAATGACATGACAAATCTTCTAAAGAAAGAACAACAAGGCGTAGTTGCACAATTATGTTCGCTAGAGGTTTCCACATCGAAATCATCTATTTCTCCATATCTCCAAAAAGTCTTGGACAATAATTCCAAGGTATTTGAGACTCCAAAAGGCCTCCCACCTATTCGTGATCATGATCATGCTATTCATTTGATTCTATGAAATGTTCCTCCAAACATCAGGCCTTACAGATATCCTTATGCCCAAAAGAGTGAAATCGAATGTATGGTTGCAGAAATGCTAGAGGCTGATATAATTCAACCTAGTCAAAGTCCTTTCTCTGCTCCAGTAGTATTGGTGCACAAGAAGGATGGATCATGGCGCATGTGTTCGGATTATAGGGAGCTCAACAAGCTCACTATTAATGATAAATTTCTCATTCATGTCATTGATGAATTATTTGATGAATTACATGGAGCAATTTATTTCACCAAGTTGGACCTTTGTTTAGGATATCATCAAATTGGAATCAAGACTGAAGACATTCCGAAAACAACTTTTAGAACTCATGAGGGTCATTATGAATTTTTGGTCATGCCTTTTGGCCTTACCAATGCACCTTCTACATTTCAAGATTTGATGAATTCCATTTTGAAACCCTTCCTTAGAAAATTTGTGTTAGTATTTTTTGATGATATACTAATCTACAACAAGTATTGGAAGGATCATGTTCAACATGTTGACAGAGTGCTCAAACCATTGGAGGAGAAACAATTATATGCAAAAACCTCCAAATGTTTCTTTGGAGTACAAGAGGTGGAATATTTGGGTCATATTGTATCTCATGAAGGTGTTAAGGTAGACCCTAGAAAAATTAAAGTCATTAAGGAATGGAAAATCCCACATCCATAAAGCATCTGTGAGGATTTCTCGGGTTGACAGGATATTATTGCAAGTTTGTTAAGAATTATGGGAGAATAACAACACCTCTAACAACATTACTGAAGAAAGATGCATTTTCTTGGACTCTAGAAGCAACAAAGGCCTTTAAACATCTTAAAGAGGCAATGTGCCAAGCACCAGTCTTAGCTATGCCAGACTTAAAAAAAACCTTTATTGTGGAATGTGATGCCTCAGGAAATGGAATTGGTGCTGTTTTAATGCAAGAAGAAAGACCCATTGCTTTCAAAAGTATCCAATCAAAGCAAAGTATTTACACAAAGCTATTTATGAGAAGGAAATGTTGGTAATACTACATGCACTTAAGAAATTGTGACCTTGCCTAATGGGAAGACACTTCAAGGAAAAAACAGATCATTATAGTCTTAAATACTTTTTAAAACAAAGATTATCTTCAGAAGAACACCAAAAATGGGTCACAAAGATGTTGGGTTATGACTTTGAAATCATCTACGAAAAAGGGAAGCAAAATGTTGTTGCAGATGCACTCTTAAGAAAGGATGAGGATGTGGAAGCATTGCTTTATGCCATTTCTATTATCCAACTAGATTGGATAAACGAAGCAAGGGATGAATGGAAGAATGATGAAGAAGTATGGGCACTCATTCAAAAGTTGCAGCAAGATCCTATTACATCTGATACATTTAGCTGGAAAAATGATTCGTTATGGTACAAAGATCTCTTATACCTCTATAAGAATTCCCAACTCAAACAAAAGATTCTTCTGGAATTGCACACCTTTCCCTTAGGAGGGTATTTAGGATTTTTAAATGCTTACCATAGGGTTAAGAAGGAATTTTTTTTCGGATGGCCTTAAATATGATATTCAAAAGTTTGTGGTGGAATTTTTGTGTTCCCAACACAATAAAGTTGAGACAATTAAGACACTAGGTCTATTACAAACTTTATCCATTCCAAGTCAACGTTGGGAGGAGGTTTCAATGGATTTTATCACAGGTTTACCTAAGTCTGAAGGAAAGAGTGTCATCATGGTGGTAGTTGATAGAATTACCAAGTATGCATACTTTTATGCATTATCTCATCCATTTAAAGCTAGTACAGTTGATACTGCATTTATGGAAACAATTCAAAAACTACATGGAAGCCCAAAGATTATTGTAAACGACATAGATCCTATTTTCACTGGAAATTTTTGGAATTTTTTTTTTCTTGTCTAGGTACTCAGTTAGCTCATAGCTCATCTTATCATCCTCAATCTGACGGGAAAACTAAGATAGTGAACAAATGTTTGGAAGGATATCTTCGTTGCTTTGTATCTGATAAACTTACACAATGGGTCAAATGGTTACCTCTGGTTGAATGGTGGTATAACACTTCCTTCCATACTGCAGCAAAAATTACCCCATTTATGGCACTTTATGGATATCATCCATCGTCCATCACATCATATTTAAGAGAAAATTCTAAGATTCAAGCAGTGGAAGATCACATCGAGCATCAACAAAAGGTTCTCCAACTCTTAAAGGATAACTTCACTTTGGTGCATAATAGATTGAAACAACAGGAAGATCAACATCGCAAAGAAAGAAGTTTTGATGTAGGTGACTGGGTATTTCTATGAGTACAACCGTACAAACAAATGTCCCTTAAACAAGCTAAGAAGGATAATAAATTATCACCAAAGTATTATGGTACGTACAAGGTGTTGCAAAACATTGGTACTATGGCATATAAATTGGAACTTCCTACATCTTCCTTAGTGCACCCAATTTTCCATGTTTCATGCTTAAAGAAGGTTATTGGTGACAAGCTCCGAGTTCAAACAATATTGCTAGAACTTGATGAGGAAGGAAAAATCATATTGCAACCTGAAGCAGTCACAAAAATAAGAACTCGACAACTACGAAATTGATCAATTTTAGAATATCTCATCAAGTGGAAGAACTTACCCGCTGAAGATTCCACATGGGAGGATGAGAATTTTATACAGAAGCATCCAGAACTACTCAAGCATTGAGGACAACACTTTTTTGAAGGAGAGGGGAATGTTAGGTCCCTATAATACTAGTGTATTCCCTTATTATTATTGTCACTATAGCCCCTTACTGTTATTGTTGTGCCCATGCTGTCCCCATACTGTTATTATTGTGCCCCATAGAAGCCCACTATTGTTATTGTTATGCTCGTACATTATTATTGTTATGTCGACTATGATTATATTGTGACCCCTCAGACTCCTATATATAGAGAGGACGTCTTGTGATTTGTATCATTTGAAGAATTGTTCGTTTGTGTAATGTAAAGGAGGTTTCCCCCTCGAAGAGGTTATTTTTGAAGTCGTTGATCTATCTCTTTCTTCTATTTTGTGATTTGTTTGCATAACAGATTAAAATCTTGAACCACTTAGTTTATATATAACACCTTATCACTCGGAGGTGCCTCCCCCATTATAGAAACCTAATTCAAGCAAGTGTTGAATTCTTTCATCCATGCCTTGGATTTTTATTTTGGGGGGAGGGGTAAAAAGATTTTTTTTGGATGGACTGTAAGTTAGAAACTTTTCCAATATATATATATATATATAATATTGTAGTTCTCAAATTAAGAAAAATGGTATTCTTTTAAGTATTCTGGCATGATCTTGTCCCTTAGCAACCCTCCAAAGTAGTCTTGGCATAACATATTAGGCAAAGTTAAAACAAAATTCCAATAGTGGGGATCATAATGATAGAATCTAGTTGGATGCATAATCCTAATCATAAAACTCACATATATTGCTACAGATGGAACAAATTAAATAATGGGAAATTGGCCCCTAGAGGTAAATTGTAAGATTTTTCCCTTGAAATCTTAGATGGAAGAGAGAAATCTAACCACTCTATTTAATATCTCAAGGTTGTCACAAAGATATAGTGGTTGGCCAACCTAGTAGTTTTAAGAGCCTTTGATTCATCTTGAGCCACTTATTCATGTGTTGTTAGAGAAATTAAAAGGATGTGCACCTCAAAAAATCTAAATGACATATCAAAGTGGCATGGAGCTTTAGGGTATAATCCTACACAGGGATATCATCATCAAAGCTATCTTTGTTTTGATTTCCCAACATTCACCCATATGGAAAAAGGTTTGTCACTTTGACAAGCCTCCCAAAATAAGCACTTTTTGTTGGATTATGGTGCATGGACAAATTATGGCTTCTAATAATACTATTAAAAGAGGAATATAAGGCCCCATTGGAGAAGTTTTATAAATGATAGTCGAGGAAAGCACCAACATATTTTCTTTGAGTGTTCCCACACAAAACAAGTATGGGACATAACATTTTCAAGGATGAGGCATAGATTCAATAGGTTAGGCTCTTGGGGATATGTGTTGACTCATTTGAGAAAAAAATATATAGGGACATTGAAAACAAATATATATTCTACTCGTTGTGGATGACCCTCCCAATTTTTTTGTGTTGGGAGATATGGTTAGCTCTTATCATGATATCTTCAATCAATCCCTAGATAAACCCATCTCTAAGGTGATCGAAGCTGAAGGTCTCGCGGTGGAAAGTTTAAAGCAAAAGGTTTGAAATTACTAAATCAACAAATATTGGACCAAGAAGTGTAGGACCAGATAAATCAATATGATATATCATCTCATGAGGAAAACATCCTCAATCACAATTTCATATTAAACTACAATTGGTGGATCAGATTGGGAGAACAATAATTCACAAAAAAGAGAACTAAACAAAGGTCTCACATCCTCTTTTCTTTATGTAGCATCAAATGGTAATTCAGGGGTGGTAAGAGAAAGTTATGTGTCTTAGGGTGGGGGTTTTGGTATGGGTGTGTGTGGGGTCATTTATGACCTTTATGGAAGCCAAGAAATTTCCTTCACATGGGACATGAGAGTTTTACCGAACAAGAAAGTAGAAATAAATGCACTTCTTTGACGTATCTATATACATATATATATATATATATATATATATATATATATATATAGAGAGAGAGAGAGAGAGAGAGAGAGAGAGATGTTAGCTCTAAAATAGTCGATGATCATAATCAATGACTTAAGAATTCTTACTAAAACTAAATTCAACAATCAATACCAAGAGAGATTATGTTGGTTTTCCTTGTCTCTCGAATCAATGAGGCTTCTAATTACCTCTCTAAGATCTTATATTACCATGCACTAAGAAAACACAATGGGACTATTCATCACTTAGTGAATGACATTGGGCCATTTAACTTAAGGAATATTGGTAAAAAATGGGGAAACTTCTATCATCCACATCCCCTAAGGTTATGACCCATGAAGCTTATGAGACATGTTGCACCACATTTATGAAATAAATGCACTACCACATGAAGGGATCACATCTATATGAATTAAAGTGAGGTGAAAGGAAACAAGCCATGGGTTATGGAAGACAACTATTAACAAGGGTTATATGGTTTTTCCCTTTGTTATTGACTCAAACATGCAAGGTGGAATTTTATTAGGGACGTTGAGGTGAAGAATGTGGATTCGATTTGTATTTTTTTTTGGCTTTCTGCATGTTTCTTACTTGAGTTGGTCACCTGGTTTGTTTGTTCTGTGAATGGCTTTGCAAATTTTGCTTTGGTCCCTTCATGTTACATTGATTGTTGGAAACCTGGTATTCATCAAGAACAGGTAAAACTCTTACTATCCTACGCATTTATCTTGTGTTTTGGTTCTTGGGAGGTTCTTGCTAATATTCTTTGAGGTTCACATGTTGGGATTTGGATTTGTATTCTACCACTCTATATTTGTTTCAAAGATTTTGAGCTTGGGAATATAATTCCTAGCCCCTGAGCTTTATGTATGTTTTAACATCCTTTGGGAGTATTACAACTCCTATCAATAGGCTTAGGGAGTTCGTGGTTGGTAATTGTAAGTTTTATATAAGTTTATTTCTAATTTTCTCTTTTAGTTTTGGCTTTGAGCTTTGTTTAGCGTTAATTTCAAGATTTACCTAGCAATCCCAAGATTCATTATATTTGGATTTTGGTGCAAGTTATTAAAGTATTAATGTGATATTTTATAACATCCTTGTTTTCACTTTGGTTTTCATTATTTGTATTGAGCTCCATTGTTTGCATATGTTCTAATTATGGACCAAGGGATCTATTAGAAATAACAGGATACTAAGAAGGAAAAAGGAGACATTACAGAGCAATGACATAGCTCCCAAGTCAATCTCTATTAATATTTATGACAATTAGAAGCAATGTGTAATATAGGATGCAAAATTTATGAATCTTTTGGTTGAGCAAGGGAAAAAAATAAATGGACTTGACGTAGAGTGTTAGGTCCCCATGCTGTTATTATTATGCCCCACAGAAGCCCGCTATTGTTATTGTTGTGCCCTTACAATATTATTGTTATGTAGGCTTTGCTTATATTGTGACCCCTTAGACTCCTATATCTAGAAAGGAGGTATTGTCATTTGTATCATAAAAGAATTATTCATTTGTGTAATGTAAAGGAGGTTTCCCCTCAAATAGGCTGATTTTGAAGTCGTTGATCTATCTCTTCTTCTATTTTGTGAGCTGGTTGCATAACATTTGGTATCTGAGCTTTGGATTCTAGAGTTTCACTGCTTCAAACAGGACATCGTGGCATTTTCAATATCACT
Source organism: Pinus tabuliformis (assembly GCA_031772625.1). Taxonomy (NCBI): domain Eukaryota; kingdom Viridiplantae; phylum Streptophyta; class Pinopsida; order Pinales; family Pinaceae; genus Pinus; species Pinus tabuliformis. The sequence goes on along the minus strand of CM062819.1, from coordinate 581,260,747 downwards.
TTTTTTTAGGAAGCTTCAGAAGTTGAAATTAAAACCCATTTGAGCTGAAATTGTGATTAACATCGTGTTTGAGTTTTAGTTCTTTTCTCGCTATATTTTCAGAGATATGAGATGAGGAAGTTAGGGTTTTTGGAGGCTCCAAAATTCCATCTCAAAGAGGTGACCTAGGGAAAATCATCATAACTTTCTCTCTGAGCACAAGATTACAATTTAGTAAAAAGTTACATTAAGAGGACAAACTTTAGTTTGTTGGGTATCGTTTTCATGGCCGAAGGTCGAAACAATGACACATAACATGTTGTACAAGTTCGCTCTATTGAACTAGTCTATAATCAAGACATCGTGGGAGATTGGGCATAACTATTTCTTGGGGAATCCAATATTGATCAAACTTGTGGGGTTGGAAAGGGGACTCAAAGGTCTACCACAAGTTGAAATTTTAGAATCTGGAGATCCAAAATTACAGATTTATAGTCATTTAAATATCAAGCTCCTAAAAGAAAGAAAAAGAATGACTCGAATCAAGAAAATATAAACACCTAGTAAGCAAAATTGGATGGATGATTTGAATAATGTGATCGAAGCTAAGACAAATAGTTTTATCTATGCCATGGAAGCTAATATCAATGGTGTAGAAGAAGAATTGAAAGGCAACATAGAAGATTTGAAGAAAGACAGGGAATGTTTCAAGGAAGGTTGGACAAATTTGCTACAAGAAAGGCTTCCTAATGACAAAAAGGTAGTAGAGGAAACTCATGATGAGAACAAAAGAAATGTTAATCATGATTTCATAGAATCTAACATTGGAGTGAAGACCCACCATATTCCAAAGATAGATATGAGTAATTTTGATGGAAAGGATCCAGTAACTTGGATACTACAGATGGAGCAATATTTTGATCTACACGATGTGCAACCCTCACAAAAGGTATGTATTGCATCTTTATATTTAGAACCCAATCAGTTCGTATGGTGTAGATGGCTTTTTTCTCGTAAACCACTTGTCACCTGGTCAATTTTTACAGAGGAAATGATAGCACATTATGAAGATACAAAGAGCAACACCTTCTTTAGCCAATTGATAAATTTCAAACAAAAGGGTTCAATGGCATATCACATTGAGGACTTACAAAAATTGAATATAAGGGTAAATGATATTCCAAAGGAGAATATTATTTATGTCTTCATAGGGACTTTAAAGGATAACATACAAAATGAGGTTCGCCTTTAGGAACCTGATTCATTGGAGAAGGCATTCAGGGTGGCCAGAAAAGTGGAAAGAAAAATTATGGCAACAAGGAAGTCTACCACTCACAACTATAAAAATGGAAGTGTTGTTGCTCCTAGCCTTCCACAACCTACAAGGTTGACACCATAATAGTTGGAGGAAAAAAGAGCAAAAAGGCTTTGTTACAATTGTGATAGAAAATACACTAAAGGTCATGAGTGTGCTAAGAAGAAATTATTTTACATAGATTGTGAAGAGGAGGAATAAAAGGATCAGGAAATGTCAAAAGAAGAGGATATACACCAGGAACCAGCCCCAAATAAAGAAGAAATGAATCAAACCCTATCTTGTAATGCATTGGAACTTTATGGATATCATCCACCATCTACCACATCATATTTAAGAGAATATTCTAAGGTTCAAGCAATGGAATATCACATCAAGCATCGAAAACAAGTTCTCCAACTCTTAAATGATAACCTCACTTTGGTGCAAAATCGAATGAAACAACATGCAAATCAACATCACAGTGAAATAATTGTTGATGTACGCGGCTGGGTATTTTTACAGCTATAACCATACAAAAAAATTCCCCTCAAGCAAGCTAAGAAGGATAATAAATTATCACCAAAGTACTATGGTCCGTACAAGGTGTTGCAAAATATTGGTACTATGGTATACAAATTAGAGCTTCCTGCATCTTCCCGAGTCCACCTAGTTTTCCATATGTCAGGCTTAAAGAAGGTTATAGGTAACAAGCTCCCATTTCAAAAAATATTGCCGGAACTTGACGAGGAAGGAAAAATCATATTGGAACTTGAAGTAGTCACGGAAATAAGAACCCGACAACTACGAAATCGATCAATTTTAGAGTATCTCATCAAGTGGAAGAACTTAACCGTTGAATATTCTGCATGGGAGGATGAGAATTTTATACAGAAGCATCCAAAATTACTCAAGCATTGAGGACAACACTTTTTTTAAGGAGAGTGGAATGTTAGGTCCCTATACCACTAGTGTAGCGCCTTATTGTTATTAGTGCAACCCCTTTATTGAATTGGTGTGCCTATGTAGCCCCCATATTGTTATTATTGTGCCCCATAGAAGCCCATTATTGTTATTGTTGTGCCCTTACAATGTTATTGTTATGCAGGCTCTGATTATATTGTGACCCCTTAGACTCCTATATATAGAAAGGAGGTCTTGTCATTTGTATCATAAAAGAGTTTTTCATTTGTGTAATGTAAAGGAGGTTTCCCCCTTGAAGAGACTAATTTTGAAGTCGTTGATCTATCTCTTCGTCTATTCTGTGAGTTCGTTGCATAACATACAGCGTTGTATGTTGAGAAAATTGGTGCTAAATATGCATAAGGATTCATTATCAATAGCCTCAAATCAAAATGTCTCCAACAATTTAGGTTAGGGTGAACTTGATGAGGAGGAAATTATACATCAATCCAAGGAAGCTATGCAAGTTTACCAATAGAAGTACTAGGAGGAAGTAGTTAGTCAACATGTTTTTTTTTTTTTTCCTAGAACGATATGTAATTTTGACATAGTTTATAAGAAATATACTTGCATTAATAGTTGGTATGCATTGTTGTGTTTGTGTTATACTCTTTCACAGTTATCCCCACGTGCGATTTGTATGCATCAGGGTAGTGGGGAGGTCACAAGGGGGCAACAAGTCCCTTTGTTCAAGGGGGTAGAGCCCCTGAACAAAAAATTTGAGGCAAATTTTGGTGTCTATTTAAAGCAATTTTTTGCACACAATTTTCACTTTTAGTAGTTTTGAGGCACATGGTGATTCAACCCATGGTTTTTTGATTCTAGTTAAGGAACTATATTTGTATTCTAATAAATGAATAATGGATTTGGGGTTTTATGGATGCCATGGGATATACATATTGTGTTGATAAATCATTAGGGCTTAGATTTGAGTGATTTCTCTTTAACTTGATAATTGCTTATGATCTACTTTAAGTTTTCTTTATAATTGGCTTATTTTTCTCTTATTATTAAAATGTTCTTATCATCAAACAACTATCAAAACATGAAGATCAATTGAACAAATGGGCACAAGATGTATATTGTTAGCAAGGGCCAAAACCTCTCCTAGAGAGGAAAACCCACAAAAATCTCTTCTCTTCTTATAAAATCTTCAAATAATAAATTCCAAGACCCTTAGACTCGAGATCACGACCCTTCCAAGACCAAGTAAACATTATTTGAGTATGTGCTTCTCTTCACCAAGTCAAACCCAGTCAAATATCTTCCAACTGCACAACTTCGACCCCTGACAATAAATTTTGGCCCTTGCTGCAAGTCTGAAGATTTTGGCCCCTTGCACCAAGTTACAACTTTGCACGTGTGGATGAATTAGGGATTTTTAGACTTCCTCCTTCCTTCACTTGGGCTACTTCTTATTAAATTGTTAGTATGTGATCAAATTGAATTTATCTCTTTGGATTTCATTCCTTCTTTTCTTCTTGAGAAACTTCAACCTTGTAGAGCTGCAAAAACCTTAGCATCTTTCGCATATGTGAGAGATAGAGAGAGAGAAAAAAAAATCAAAATTGTAGACCTTCACTTTCCTTCTTTCTTCTTGTTCTTGCTTCCTTGATCGAATGAGTGAGTGTGTCCCAAAGGAGGTCGAATGATATATTATATACATGCTTCCAAGGAGGATGAATAACCCTAATTAGGTTGACTTCTTCACTGTCAGGCTGACTTGGTCTTGGAGGGGTAATTTGACACATTTGACTCAAAATTAATTCTTTTGAATTGTTACGATATGTCCAATGGGGTCTTTTACATATGATACTCACTCTATTGACTTCTTGACTCTATGACAAACACTAGAAGAACACAATGGGTGCTTTGACCTAAAAATAAATTGACCTTGAGCATGAAACCCATGCTATAAAATAACAATAATAATTTTATTTTATCTTTTACATTAAATACATGAAATCAACATTACATAAGACATTATGAATACCTAACCTAGTTACATATTTCAACATATTGTATTGTGGATATACTAAAAAATCTTAATGGTTTTCCTATTTTAAGCTTTCACGGTAAAATATTTGTGTTAATGTTTATATTCCATTGACTATTTTCTATTTTTATTAAGAATTTGTTTAAAACAATTAATTGTATAAGGTTAAAACTAGCAATTGGTATCATAACAAATTGGCTTCAAGGGGATGCCCTTGTGGCTGAGGGTTTTGGATCAAGCTTGTGGAAAACCTTGTTACAATGAAGTATTTGTGGTATTGATTCTTCTGCCAGAAAGGAAGTGGTGAACAATTCAAAAATAGAGATCAAGAAATTCAATGGGAAAAGTTTTAATCTATGGAAGCTCAAAATGGAAGATCTTTTGGTGGATAAAGATCAGTGGATTGATATGGATATAAGTATTGCACAAATGAGGATGTCGATGGAAGATTAGACCAAATTAGATTGGAAGGGAAAAATCACAATATAGTTGTGTCCCTTATATTTAGTATTACACGATGGTTAAAGCGAAACTACAATGAAGGCATTGTGGAACAATTCAGGGGCTTTGTATTTGTCTATGTTCCAGGTGAAAAAATTGTTCCTACAAAAGAAGCTACATAATTCGGGGATGGAGGATGGATACTTCGTCAACATGTGAATGCCTTCAATGGTGCGGTAAGTCAAATAATACCTATTAATATTGATTTGTTAGATGAAGATAAGTGTATAATTTGTTGTGTTCTCTTCCAGACTTTTGGGGTAATCCAATGTTTGTCATAGGTAGTAATACAACTGCTTTAATTTTTTATGAAATAATCTTGTCCTTATTGTTAGAGGAGATGAGATAGAAGAACATAGAAAGTCAGAATACAGATGCCTATCTCTAAGAGGACACTCCCATGATAGAAATACAAATAAGTCTTCAAGTGGGAGATTTGAATCTCCAAGAAAATATGTAAAGGCATGTTGGAGTTGTTGAAAAGAAGGGCATTACAAGAAACAATGTTGATCCAAAAGTGTTGAGAAAGGTAATGGATTTGATGATGTTCAATATATAGAAGGAAAGACCTCCTCATACGAAGGAGGGGATGTGTACTTGGCTTCTTTAAGTACACATCTACATCACGAGGCATGGTTGTTTGAATCTAATTCATCTTTTCATATCACTCCTCACTCATAGTGGTTTTGCGAGTATGAAAGGTATAATTGCAGTGATGGTTTATAGGAGATGAATTGATAACTACAATCATAGGATAGAGAAAATACAAGTTTGAAGATCACAGATGGAAGGATTAGAATACTCTCTAATGTTTTACACATTCCAATATTGGCCAAAAAATTATTTTTTGTAAACAAGATGAATAATGTAGATGCAAAAACAATGTTTGAAAAGGAAATTTATAAGATGATTCAAGGAGAAATGGTATTAATAAGGGGAGTTCATAATGGAACTTTGTATAAGATATTGGGAAGCACTATTAATTATGGGTGCAACAATTCCATTGTTCTCAAAGGGTGGAGCTAAAGGAAAAAAAATATCCTACAATTTTTAGAGAGAAGACTCTGCTATGGCATCAAACATTGGGACATATCAAAGAGAAGGGCCTTTGAGTACTGCATGGTAAAAGTATGTCTAATTGTTCTCTAGGTTTTGATTTATGTGAACATTACTTATATGGGAGGTAGAAACACGTGATATTATCCTCTAGTGCTACAAGGGTGGAGGGAATATTACAATTGGTGCACAATGATGTGTATGGACCTATGTCAGTTCCATCACTGGGTAAACTTATGCATCACATCTCATTTATCGATGATTTTTCAAGGAATACATGAATTTATTTCTTCATGAAGAAGTTTAAAACCTTTGATAAATTTAAAGAGTTTATGACTCTTATGGAAAATTAGACAAAGGAGAAAATCAATTTGTTGAGGATGTAAAATGGCGGATAATTTTGTAACAAGTGTAGCATAGCAAGGAAAAATACTACTTCATATACACCTCAACAGAATGGGATTTTAGAAAGGATGAACATGACAATAATGGAAAAAGCGTAGATGATGCTCAGTGGTGTTGAGTTAGGACAATAATTTTGGATAGAGGCAATTGGTATTATGTGTTATCTATTAAATAGATCACTCTCATCAATGTTAGATGACAAGACTCGACATAAGGTATACATTGGTAATAAATCCCCCTTAAACTTCCAAGGGTGTTTGGCTATGATGATTATGTACATGTTCTGAAGGAAAATATAAGTGAATTGGATAATAAAGGTTAAACGTGTATTTTTATTAGACATAAAGATGGTATGAAAGGTTATAATCTTTGGAACCCATAAGCTAAGAAGGCTGATTATGGTCGAGATGTGGGGTTTAGAGAAATCAAAGATGTTGTCAAACAAGAACTCTTATTGAGGGAAAAAGAACAAGAAAAAATAAAGTTTGAATTGAAGGATGATGGATCAAACTCTACAGAAGAGTGAGAATAAGAAGAAGAAGAGGAACCTCATACTTTTGTACTAAGGAGATTGGTTCGGGAAAGAAAGCAACAAAACAAGTATACTCCACTTGATTTTCATTCTAATTTTGCTTTATTTATTACTAATGTTGATCCTATAACTGTTATAGAGGTAGCGGATTCAAATGATGGAAAGATTTGGAGAGGGAATTGACTTTGGTGAGAATTTTTCTCTTGATGCCAAGTTAACTTCTAATATATTTCTTTTATCTATTGCTTCTACTTTTGATTTTGAAGTAGAACAGATGGATGTGAAGACAACATTCCTACATGGGGATATGGAAGAATAAATATAGATGAAGCAACCAAAAAGCTTTGTAGTGAAGGAAAAGAAAGAACTAATATACATGCTGAAAAAAGTTCTTATAGCTATTAAAGCAATTATCAAGGATGCAATATCAAAATTTTGATACTTATATATTAAATCTTGGCTTCATAGGGAGCAAAGTGAATTATTGTGTGTATTTTAAATTAGCTGGGGATCATCTGATTTATTTGACCTTGTTTGTGGATGATATGTTGTTGATTGGAAACAACAAGGAAATCATCCAAGATGTGAAATCTTAGTTGTTCTCTAAATTTGACATGAAGGATCTTGGTGTTACAAATTTCATTTTGGGCATGGAAATTAAAAGAGACCAGACAAACATGAAACTCCGGTTAAATAAAAGGAAGTGAGTTGAGAAAATATTGTAGAAGTTTAATATGTAGGAATGTAAACCAATAAAAGTTTGTATTCATGCAAATGTAAATTTATTTACATATTAGTGTCCTAAGACATAGGAAGAGGAAGATGGCATGTCCCATGTTCCATATTCTAGTGCGGTTGCCAATTTGATTTATGCAATAATCCATATTATATCAGACATTGCACATGAAAATGGGAGTGTTAGGCAAGTATTTGTTAAAACTAGGGGAAGAGCATTAAGTAGTAGTAAAAAGGGATTTTATGTATTTATGTGGTACTACTCGTTATAGATTGTGATATCAAGGAAGACCATGACTAGATAAAATGTTGTACATATGTGGCCTTGTTGATGTAGATTGGGCTAGATATTTGGATCATAGAATGTCTACAAGTGGGTATGTGTTTAACCTACTTGGAGTATCAATCAGTTGGATGAACAAGAGACAGTTTGAAATGGCACTCTCAACTACAGAAACTAAATACATGGATGTATCTCATGCAAGGAAGGAAGAAATATGGTTCTAAAGATTGCGTTCAAGTATTGGGTTGATACAACAAGCTATAAGAATAGCTTGTGATAGATAGAGTGAAATATTCTCAGCAAGGAACCCAACTTATCATTATAAAACAAAGCATATTGGTGTCTAATATCACTTTGTAAGAGACATCGTTGAAGACAAGAAGTTGTTGCCAGTAAAGGTAGACATCTTGAAGAATGTTGTAGATTCGCTAACAAATTCTATGAGCACTAAGAAGTTTTGTTGGTGTAGAGAGGCAATGGGTATTGGTGTCATAGATTGTTGATCATGTAATCATATGACTCGTATATGCAAAGAACACAATAAGTGGGAGGATTTTTTTACATGTGTTGTATTCTTTTCTTGATTCATATGTGCTAAGTGCATTGGGGTGGAACCGCTAAACAAATTTTTGGGTAGTTTTTGCATCTATTTTTGGTGGATTCTAGCACACAGTTTTTTCCCTTGGTTGTTTTGTGGCACATGTTGATTCAACCCATTGCTTTTGTAATTTCAGTTAAAGAACTACAATGGTATTGTAATCCAGGTTGATGGATTGGGGTTTTATGGATGTTGTGAGAAATACATATTGTATTATAAGAAATACATATTGTATTATAAGATTGGAAAGGTAAAATATATTGAAATTTCTTTTTGATTTTTTTCGTTTGGGTTTCCAATGTAAAATATGTGTTAAATGTGTGTGCCATTACATATTTTATATTTTTATTAAGAATATGTTTGTAATGGTTAACTGTACACTATTAACATCAACATCTAGTTAAGTGTTAAATATATATAGTAACATAATGGACAAGATCAAGGCGTATGGTAGGTAAATGACTCAGTAGAGGGCAACGATGACAAAATCATTGCGTTGTGTGTCGTCGGAGGTAATAAAGTTACCCTATTATGATGGTTTAACTGATGCTGATCTATTTTTGGATGAATTTGAGCTTAAAGTCCTTGAGGATCACTGCTTCCAAGCACTAGATTGGGCACTGTGCGCTATGCCTGCACAATGGTGGGGTACGCACAAAGATAGTTTTGCTGGATGGAGAGATTATCAAAGAATGATGTGGTTACGGTTTGGGCATCCTAACATTAGACTGACTGAGAAATATGATGGAAGGGATGATCTGTGTGATCACCTAGCAAAATGGGATAAAACATGGGGGACAAAACTGTAGCCGGAATGGGTACACATCTTCTGCCATACTTTGGATACAATTCCTATGAATTGGTATTTGGAAATGGAACTCCGCCATGGCACCGCGGAGTGGGATATATTGAGGGAAGGATTCTTATTGACCTTCAATTTTGAAGATGGCTTCGCGAGGATCGATGAAGCGCTGCAAGAAATTAAGGCGACCATCTTCAAAACGCCGATGGAACCTATGGAATGGGTTCAACCTGATTGGAGCACCCAGCTGCACCATGCGTTGGAATGCTATAATGTGATTGCCGAAGAAGATGATGAGGATCCAAGGAACATTAATATTCCAAAGGAAGAAGGGCATCGTGAAGTCGAAGGTCCATAAATAAACAACCCGGGCATCACCGTGTCGTTGAAGTCAAAGCAAGTAAACATTGGGACTGAAGCAGAACCGAAGTTTGGGAAGATTGGGGATTACTGGGACGATGCCACTGTGGATAAAGTTTTTGAGTTACTCCGCGAGTACCAGGAGCTTTTTCCTACCAAGTTTTCAGATTTGAAGGGCATAATTGGCGATTTGGGTGTTATGAATATCACTCTGAAGCCGAACGCAAAGCCTATTAAACAGAGGCCTTATCGTCTTAATCCCAAATATAAGGAAAAATTGTGCCAGGAGTTGGATAAGATGCTGGAGGCGGGCATCATAGAAACTGTGGAGGAATTTTACGGGGTGAGCTCGATAGTGGTTCAGGAGAAGAAACAGAAAGGTGAAATAAGAATTTGCGTAGATCTGTGAAAACTTAGCGATGCGTGTGTCCACGACCCATTCCCGACGTTGTTTACAAACGAAGTATTAGACAATGTTGGAGGGCAGGAGGCCTACTCATTTACTGATGGGTTTTCAGGATATCATCAGATCAAGATCGCGCCAAAGGACAAAAGAAAAATGACCTTTGCAATGGAATGGGGTTGTTTCCAGTACATTGTGATGCTGTTTGGACTTAAGAATACACCTGCGATATTTTCTCACGTAGTTATAGCAGCATTCAAGGAGTTTATTCATAAGTTCCTGGAAGTATACTTTGATGATTGGACAGTGTTCGGACTAGTGAAGCGCCATGTAGCAAGTTTGCGCTTGATGTTGGATACATGTCATAGATACCAGATCGGGCTGAATTTGAAGAAATGATTATTCTATGTCCCCTTTGGGATCTTGCTGGGTCACGTGGTGTGAAAGAAAGGATTGTGGGTGGACCCTGCAAAGATTGCAGTAATTGTGAATTTGGAGGCCCTAAGGAGCGTTAAGCAGCTGCGCGCGACGCTATGACATACAGGATATTACAGAAAGTTTATCTAAGCTTATGCTCAAATTACTGCGCCCATGGAGAAGTTACTGAAGAAGGACACAACATTTTGTTGGGATGAAGAATGTCAGCGCAACTGGTCACCATGCCGATTTTGGTATTCCCAGATTGGAAGAAGGAATGTCATGTACATGTGGATGCCTCTTGCATTACGTTGGGTGCAGTATTAACACAGGACGATGAAGGAGAAATGGACCATCCTCTAGCCTTCGCGAGTAGAAAATTATCGAAGCCTGAGAAGAATTATTCAACGACTAAGCGCGAAGGTTTGGCTATGGTGTACGCGCTGCAAAATTTTAGTCACTATCTGTTAGGTGGACATTCCAAGATGTACACAGATCATTCTGCCTTGAAATACCTAGTCAACAAGCTTGTGTTGGGGGGGAAGACCTGTCGATGGTTGCTACTATTGCAGGAGTATGACTTTGAAGTTATTGTGAAGCTAGGAAGGTTAAATGTAGGACCTGATCATCTGTCATGGACCGAAACAAGAGAGGAGTCTACTAATTTGGAGGAAGGGTTGCCAGACGCGCAACTCTTTGCGGTCTCAGATAATCATTTTTACGATATTATTCACTTCTTGAATACGGGGATGACACCAGAAGGGTATACGAGTCAACAAAAGAAGGAATTAGTAGTGCGTGTGGCAGATTTTTCAATTATCGCGGGACACTTGTATAAGATGGGTGTTGATGAAATATTGCGAAGATATGCGTCGGACTTTGAGAGGGATAACATTCTCACTGAAGCTCATGGAGGAGCTGTGGGAGGTCATTATGTAGGTAAGGAAACTACACAGAAGATTTTGCGTGCAGGACTATGGTGGCCAACATTGCACAAAGATTCCAAGGTGTATTGTAAGGTGTGTGATGCATGTCAAAGAACTGGCAGACCATCGGAAAGGGATGAGTTGCCATTGTAACCTCAAGTATCCTTGCAGCCATTTGAGAAATGGGAAATTGATTTTGTTGGGCAAATTCAGCCCCCAGGAAAGAAAACAGGTGCGCGCTATATTATCACCACGACGAAGTATTTAACCAGATGGGCAGAAGCATAACCGGTTAAGGATTGTACAAGGGAAACAACAACAAAGTTTTTGTTTGAATATGTCTTAACCAAATTTGTCTACCCAAAAGTATTGATGAGTGACTGAGGTACACACTTTATAAATGAAACAATCAACGTGCTAACTAAAGAGTTCTAGGTCTACCATCAAAAGAGTACACTGTATCATCCATAGGCAAATGGAACTGTTGAAGCCTTCAACAAGATTTTGGAGAACGCGCTGACAAAGATCTTTAATGCACAGCGAAATGACTGGGATATGCACGTACCTGCAGTGTTATTGGCCTATCAGACTACTTGTAAGAAGCTGAAAGGGAAAACACCGTTCAAGTTGTTATATGGTGTAGAAGTTGTAATGCCAATGGAATACATTGTACCTAGTCTACGCATAGAAACAACTGACGAATATGGTGGATCGCAGGGCCTTGGAGGAGTGACTCGCACAACTGATGGAGCTCGAAGAGGATATATGTTTGGCAGGATTTCACAAACAAGTATAGCAGGAACGTGAAAAATTGTGGCTTGATTGCCATATCAAGATTCACACATTTAAGGTAAATGATATTATTTTGTTATATGATAGTAAATTCACTAATTTCTCAGGGAAATTTAAGATGCATTGGCTGGGGCCATATATTACCAAGGAAATCACAAATGGGGGTGTAGTTTAGATGGCGAAGCTGAATGGGGAACCTTTTTCGGGAAGAGTGAATGGTAGCAAATTGAAGTTGTATATAGGAGATCCTGCGCAATGACTATATGGTGGCAGGATAGTCTTAGTGCTCCAGGCAGTTGCAAGGGAGAGCGAGACTATAAACTTCACTGCCTAGTTTGGAAGACAACTCAACGAGCAGGCTACGCGAAAATTGACGAAGATCCAAACCTACAGACGTTGAACACAGAGATAAGGGAGCTGCAGCAGTGATACGATGAAGTTAGGGCAACCACACACTCCATAGAACCAGTGCAGAGCCTTGCCAAATTGCAGGAGGGGAAGCAGCTCCTAACACAGGTAGAGGAAGCACAAAAGAAGGAGGTCTTGCTAAAGGCCAGGTTGCAGCCGTGGTTGGAAGAAGCTTATCAAGTCATGACTACCATTCAGGATAAGCTTAAAGGCTTGCAACAAACATGACATACGATGAGGCTGGCCGCATAGGGACCAACCACAGAAAAATTAACAGAGGAAGTTAAGCAGGAAGCAACACAAAGCGTTGTTGAGGTCGTAGTAATCTAGGTGGAGTTGGGTGGTATTCGCAGCAAGATCGTAGAGCCAACAGAGTGACTTGAGGGTGAGTCATGATATTTGTGTTGGGAGCCTATTGGGATGGGGTCCCCTGGGTTAGTTTTGAGGTTAAAATAACCTAAGTGTTGATCATTTTTGTGTAAATAATGTAAAGTCTCTGCGATTTGTGGATGCAGAGCCCGTAGATGATTAGGAGTCAAAGGGGTTTTATCCCCTTGTTTATGTAAAGTTTGAGTCGGTTTTGAGATCCATCCATGGTCTGCAAACCATGGGATTGTATGAGAAAGGCTATAAATAGGTGTGTCTTAGAGAGTCTAAGGCATGTCTATGGTGAAGAATGGATGAATTCTTAGAAGTGATAGCGAAGAGAAGTGGGTCAGATAGGAGAAGAAAGGCTCTGCAGCTGAGTGCGCAGAGGCCTAGATAGAGTCCGTATCTGAGTGCACGAACCCCTGCAGCTGAGTGTGCAGGGTAGTTTTGAGTCTATATATCTGAATTGAAGATCAATAAAGGCAAATTCCAAAGAATTATTGTGTATTTATGTTTATTGTTGTCAATATTATATGCTGTCGATCATGATGTGGTTTATGAAATATTAAATGAATGTTGCGCGATTCTCTTTAATAAGTCTTAATGAATGTACACAATGCATGTTAAGCACTTTCGCGAGGACTGATAAATTTTGTTATGGTTACTAAATAACTTAAGTAGATCTGCGCAAACACTAATTTAGGGTTGTTCTCTGATGCGCATAAATGGATAAATCAACAGTTAAGGGTCTGCAAAGGCTGATCGTGGACCTTCATGAAGGTCTGAAGGCTAAGGGGGTTGTTGCTTCGGGTGAGACTGCATCTTGCGCTAAGGGGGTTGTTGCCAAAAGGGCTAGTAGTGTAGGGTTTTGTTGGGTGGCCCAACTAAATCTGAATCTGGGTCTGGACCCCCTAAGTCAACAATCCTTGCCCCTCACACTTCCATTTTGCATATTTTTCCTTCTAGGACAACTTTGTTCCTTCTCAACATGGAGCATATTATGACAGAGAATGCCATTACTTTACTGCTACCTGGCTCTACATCTCCTAGCCATCCCTCCAAATATTTAAGCCTGACGTTTATTCGATAAAGACATTATCCCTGCACTACCGCATTTCCATCTCTGACATTTCCATCCAGCACACAAAAAAATTTGTCATATGCTTACAATGGTCATGTCACCTCTCGTGACTTGCACTTAGGGTCAATTATCATTCTCAAAAAAACCACTTGCACACTTTTGCAAAACTATGCATATATTCACACTCTTCACCCCATACTTTATGCATTTCTTTGTTTTTCCTCTCTTCCCCACTTACATTGCAATTGATGGCCCATTTCTTTCCTCTTTGTTTCCTCTTCTTTAGGACTATAAAAGTGCTTGAACTCGAAGTTGTTCAACATCATGCAAATTTGATTGGGGACCTGACCCTTCTTCAAATTATATAGTCATCCACATTCCAAGAAGGTTCTTTGATGTCGCAAGGCCCCTCCTTGCATACTCCCACTTCGGTATAGGGTTCTACTTCAACATCAACTCAATTATCCTCTACTGCACCTGTTTCCATTCCATTCATGGAACTCAACCCCTACCGTAAATATTGATCAATCTAAGTTAGGGTGCTTAAAAAAATAACCCTTCGCTCGTACAATAATGCTTAGGGCTCCAAAACGGTCTTCAACTTTGACCTTGTTGATTGTGCCAATGATGTGATCCATCTCTTTGCCTTCAGTGATTTGGTAGATTCCTTGCATTCCCTTATCTTGGTTGGGCAGGTTTACATGGTTTCCAATGGGATAGTCAAGCTTACAAACACAAGTTACAACCATCTAAATAGAAAATGGGAGGTCTTTCTCTTTGAAACTTCCACTATTCAACCTTGCTTGGATGATGCTCTGACTATGCCTTTCCAATGCTTTCATTTCAAACTCATAAGTGAAATCATATCTGCATAACTCAACTCAATTTTGGACATCATTGCTGTTGTCAAATCCACTTCCCATACCTCCACCATTCATTGAAGAGATGCGTGAAACACCTAGAAAAACTCTCAACTTGGAAGAAATGTCTAGGTATAGCATTGACATCACCTTCTGGAGTGAACATTGCCACTCTATAAGCAAGGAACTTATTGCACTTCGCTCTTCAGATGCATTTCCCATGCTTGCAATCAAAAGGGGCCGCATAGTCGAATTTAATGGAAGGACTGTAGGGACCATCTCTAGTAGCAGCCTCCTCTTGAGTCCATACATTCAAGAGAATCACCAACTCCACTCATGGTTCCATGAAAAAGGCTAATTGAGTTCTTCACCATCATTAATTGGAAAGTTCTTTGGGTCTTCCAAGCGATCCCACCCACAATGTACAATTGCGGACCTTGTAGGCTTCCATTCCCTCAAAAAGGTATCATGGTTCTATGTTTCTGAGACCATCACCTCTATTGATATGCAAGATTTATACTTCATTGCATACCCTCTCTCATCTGATTGCATGCAATGCATGAAAAAGGTTGTCCACCACTCAAATGGAATATGGCAGCAGACAAAATGTGATGGTGACTTCCCGGATTGTGACTACTTCTATGTGATAAAACTTGAAATGCATGACTACACAGGGCTACAGAAAAATGTTAGAGCTTTTGATGATGTTGCACTAAGCTCATGGGTGTCCAAGCCAAGAACTTTTTCATACTTTCCACTGATCCTGATGGTATCCATGAGATTTTTTCAAGGGTTTCATGTCATCATTTCCTCTTCACTCTATCCATAAAAATAGATAGCTACAACGGTGTCGACCACCTAAAGCTTATTCTAGTCAATTTAGAAAATATCACTTATGAAACTTCATGTGGTCTTGTCCTCGAATATATGAAGAAAATGTGTGGCCTTGCAGTCATTCACTACATTTGAGCCTCCCTCTTCTTCCCCATGTCAAATTGAAATGTAGAAAACGTCTTCTATATGTTTATCCATTCATTTTCATCTATTCCCCCTACCACCCTATTCTATCATTCATACATGGTGTTATACTTCACTTCATCATTGTACTTCTCTCCGCTATGTATCTATACCTATGTTACATGTTACATGTTTTACCTTTAAATATAATATATATGCTCTTTTGTTGTTCCTTCTAAGCAAGGTAGCATATCTGTGTCCATGATTTTTACAATTCCCACTCCCATTATTTCATTATCCCCCCTTTCCCTATTGCACGAATAGCTTCCTCCTTGCTCTATTGTTCAAAGTACTCTCAAGCATAGTTCTTCTTGCTTTTCTTATGAGCTTTTAAAGTATGTGTTGTGCAACAAAAAAAACCATTGACTTGTTAGAAAAGGTTGTTGCTTCTTTAGCTTAAATCTAATTGATATTTAGTTATTATGCATCTTGAATATTTATAATTTTACCTTGTATATGTCCTCTTCACCGCTTTTTGTTGCACAACAATATGTGGATGTACACACTCTTTCACAATTTGCAAAAAAAGAAGAAAAGAAAAAAAACGCTTGCTCCTATTTCCTTTCCTTTGAATATATAGTTCTTCCTCCCCCTTCCATTTTACATTCTTCCTTTTATGGACACTCCATGTATTATTTCTTTGTGCTCAATTCTACTCTCCCTCAACTCATGTGTGCACTGATATTCATGTCCCCATGTTTGTATTTGGATGGACATGCCAAAGTCTTCTGAGAGACCCTCAAGAAATTTTTGCATGAGACTCCTATATGCACAGAATATAGACACCTCCAACAAAAAAATATGTCTCAAATATATGGCTAGGTTAAACACCCAATCGTGTCAAAATCTACCCCCAGATAATGTTTCTCCACCCCAACATCTCCAAACTTCTCTTGCAACCCCATCTCCTTCAACATTTCCTACTCCTGATATGTCTTCCCTTCACCTTCTTGCCTTCATTGCACCTACTTTCCCATCTACCTTGCACACCCCACCATCAACCCATGCCGCTTCACCCTCCCATCCCCAAAATCTATTCAACCTCGCCCTTAGCCATGCACACCATAAATTCCATGAAAGGATAGACAACCTCTCTCCCTTTCATGTTTGCTCCACATGCAAGGAAACGTTCCCAAGTATGAAAACAAAGTTCTTGCGTGGTAGTAATTGTTGTTTATGGTGTGCAACTACAAAGTCCACCCACTGCTTCTCCCTTGCAAACAACATGGACCCTGACAACCAACTGTTTGTCCTTGTTGATCTAACCAAAATAGAGGAAATGCTCATAGTGCATGTTAACCCAATCTTGCAATTCACCCATGCATGTGGTGGACAATACAAGTACATCGGTCATACTATTTGTTTCCTTTGAGACATAATTATTATTTCCAATAACTTTCCACGCTTAGATTCTGATTTGGACATCTTAATTGTTACTATACATGCCTCTGACCATGAGGCATATGAGTTCTTTGTAAGTAGAGCACGTATTGTTGCAACTTTGGAGTACAAGCTAGCACATTATCCCTACTACAAGAATATCCATGTGTACGAAGCTGCACTATCTTCCTTGCTTACTCACCCTACCGATATCTCTTCTCTCCTTTGTCACATCACCCCCTCCTCTCTTGACCCAAAAATTGGCCTTCCTGCTTTGGATCATGACATTCTTGCACCCCCCACCCGAATATACCTCCAACCATCCTCTTTTGTATCAACGCTCCCGAATTCCAATACTAAGATTGAAGAAATATGCAACTATTTGCACCCTTCCCATCCTGATTTCACCACTTTGATTATATTACCCGTTGTTTCCCTCTTTGTTGTCAATGAATACACCATAGAAGGCGTCTTCCCTATGGCCTTCCCCAAACTCTTTCCCACAAGGGTTGCCATGATCGCTCAACCACAACTTAGAAAATTTGAATTGCAAGAATATGCTTGGCACCTCATGCACTACCATGATAATTGTTTTTCCCAGCATCTGAGATTTCATTATTACTTGTACAACCTTATTTTGTGGAACCATAACCGAGAAAATTTTGTCGTTTTTGTGAAAATAAACCTCTAGGATTACTTTCCAGTGATCATTTCAAACCCTCATGTATGTCTCCATGACATGCCTAATTCTGTGCTTCCTGGGAAGATTACGCACTTCAGGTCAGGCCTCAGGGAGACACACTGTTTTTGGAACAAGAGTAGGTATGAAATCACTAATATGATCACACAAATAGGTAGTTATACTTTCTTGTTCACCCTCAGTGCAACTGACACCAAATGGCATGACTTGCACATGGTCATGCCTGACGACCCCCCCTCTACTTCAGTCGATTTGTCTCGATGGATATTCCATAATATAATAAAGAATTCACATCTTGCATTGAAATACATTCATTATCGATTCATAATATTCCTTGAAGAGGTCTTACAAAAAATATTCAATGCAACATACTATTGGTGTAGGTCTTCATATAACCATCCTTCTCTTCTTTGGTTTTAATTCTACATATACAATCACCTCACAATTATCCTTTCTCATCTTTGCAGATATGAGTGGAAACATAGGGATTTGCGCACATACATGTTTTCCTTTGGCTGGAAAACACACTTGATATGGATAACCTAAACTGAGATTACCAAGTCAAAGTTGACCAAGCGAAGTGTTATTTAGATCAACAAATTTTTGCTTGGAACCCTTGACTTGATCAACAACTTAAACCTTATGTACACCATTCTACAGAGCATGACCCATGTATCTTCCCAACACAACCAATATTTTCATCCTCGTGCATTAAGGACTATGAAGATCTTATGTTGACGGTGTTGGACCTGTCAACATGTCAGGGGATCTCCCCAATAAGAAGTCCCAACTAGACCTCATACTATTTGGAGTAGGAGTCCCAACAGTGGGTAGTAAAGTTGTGCCTTGACTGCAACAGTGTGCAAAGGTAAGCAATATATATTTGTTGGAAGCAAGTGTGTGACCTTGCTGCCAGTCAAGTGAGATGCATGGGGGTTCTAACACATGGAGGGGGAAAATAAGTGTATCCCTTAGAAGCCTGTAATAGTACACAGCCTGAAAGGAACACATGAGTTGAATGACATCACAAGATGGAAAGCAGAATAGTTGACAATCCAAAGTGATGGGTTAAACCAACAACATGACTTCAACAAGATTCATACAATCGTATACAAAATAGTTCATACACAAATGCGTAAGTTAAACAACATACATTGCTAAAGTAACCAGAATAGTTGAACTACAATAACAACATATGCATGAAGATGTGCTGGCTATGTTATATTATATAAAGTGAAAGTTCCATCCATACATACACCATTGACAACCACTAGCCCCAATAGTGGAACATTACATTCAACATCGCGTGCTCCTCCAAAGATATGTACTCGCTCTGCACTGTGGAGAAGCCAAGGCTCGTCACAATACTCTCCAAGCCTTCTCTAAGCAATGCCTAGCCAAAATCTTGGCTCCCAAAAGCCTCTTCTATGAGTTATGAGGTTCTATTTATAACAAAGGGTGGGGTGACCCTTGACATTCCCCTTTGTGACTCTTGGACTACCCTCATGACTCTTCA
The DNA here is from genome assembly GCA_031772625.1 of Pinus tabuliformis. Classification (NCBI taxonomy): domain Eukaryota; kingdom Viridiplantae; phylum Streptophyta; class Pinopsida; order Pinales; family Pinaceae; genus Pinus; species Pinus tabuliformis. The sequence goes on along the minus strand of CM062819.1, from coordinate 581,241,374 downwards.
ACTTCATTACATATAACTCTTTACATTACATATGACTATTTGCATTCCACTAATGACACTTGGAATTTCACTTTACATCATGTTTACAATAATAATACATTTTCCACATATACCCATGTGGGACAAAAATAGGCTTGAGTCAGCCAGATAAGACAACACTAAGACTCAGACGGCTGTAGAAAGACCAGCTCGTCAACATCCTCTCCGTGATCTTTAGTGACGAACTGATGCCAAGCTTGGTATTGTGCAATGGTGTCCACGTACTGTTTGATGATGTATTTCTGGAAACGAACTCTTGCCTCCATCGCTTCCGAGTATACTGATCTAGAACCTCTGTCAAACTCATCCTGTAACATGCGCAGCTTAGTCCTGAGCACGACCGGACCAACGACATATCTCTCCATGTTCTCTGCACTGATCTGCAAATCTGCACTGGTGGCGATGTGCATCAACTGATGAAATTACACGTCAAGATCCAGTCGGACTTGGTTCTTCTCTTTGGCTTTGGTGAGTGTTCTAATTGAGGAGGTGTCATAGTTTCTCACCACGAAATCCAAACTCCTGAATAACCATGTGTACGAAGCCTCGACATTAGTGATGAGTGGCGGGATTTCCTCATAGTTCCAGATCAGACTCTAAATGCGTGCTTTGTACAACTCTACCTAGGGCTTCATCATCTTGTGCAAGTGAAGCAGGGTTCCCTTGTACCTCATTGTCCATGTTTGTACATGATCAACAATGGCATGTATATCTGTGAGTGTGTGCACTATCTTGATGCAACATTGTTGATGACCATGTAGATGGACAACTGCCTTGTGCATGGTGATGAACCTGTCATACAGTCTCTGCATGAATGTATGAAGAGATGAAACTTCAACAACTATCACTTTCTTCATCTCTGCTCTGGCAGATCCTGTTGATTGTTCCTCTCTTTTCCTGGCTGCATGTAATTCCTTAGCCATGCGCTCATTTTTTGCTATCAAGAACTTCACACTTGAGCTCGTGGCTTTGGCATAAGCCTTTGTAGCATTGGCCAAGGCAGCTGGATGTCTTTGCACATCTAACATAATCACCCATTCTTCAAAGTGTGTAGGTAATGCATGCTAATCCCGGATGTACGCTCTACATGCCTGTACACATCTATTCCCGGATCATCCTCAAGGAGAATGATATCCCCTTGTTCACTTGGGACATGCTCTGCTGCTAGGGTTGGTGAAGCCTGTGGGGTGACCTCAGTTTCTTTTGGCACGAGGTCAGTGTCCTGATCCTATTTCGATTGCTTGATCTCCATGTCCATCTGTTCTACTACCGATTCATCCTACTGAGCAAGCTCATGTTCCTGCAGCTGCTCACCCTATTCATCATCTGCTTCTGGTGGATTTGAGTCTTCAACTTGTATCAACATAGTTTGCGCTGTTTGATTTCCTTGCACTTCCTCTTGTTCATGTTCTTATTCCTGTCCCTGTTGTGCTTCCTTCACTCTTTTGCACAACTCTTGTTATTTTTGAGCTTCTACTCTACTTCCTGCAACTTCCTCTCTATCTCTTCCATTCTTTTCTTCTCTCTTATTTTTTGCACTCCTCTCCTGTCGCATTATCACCTCTTTGCTTATATCTCCAAATATACTCTCTCAACAAGTGGATATTCCTTAAACTTGTAACTTTTGTCTCCCTCTACGCTTTCAACAATATTCCTCTTGCCTTTGTCTTGCACAAGTTTGCTGCTTGTTGCTGCTATTGTTGTTGCTGCCTTGAGGTCCGCTAGCCACTCTACTCCCATGTCGATCGATTGATTGAGCCTAGAGGATTTATAGCAATATCTTGAAGGGTCTTCCTCTGGTCAATGAAATGCCCCGTGGATCCAATGATAGTACACTCTCACACATCGGTCCTTGCATAAGCCATGCGGATCGTACAGATTGAAAATCTTGGTGCCAAACTTAAACTTCTTGAAGTCCTTGACCTCGACATCTACTTCTTTCAAACTTTGGATCGTGTACAACCCAATTTGCAAAGGAATCATAGGCCATGGTGCCTTCTTCTTCCTAGTCTATCCAACTGATAACTGTGTCGAGATGTCGTATGAAACCTCCTACATGACCAGCTTGTCCGTGGCAAACTTTGGCAAAAAATGCAAAGCCTTCTTCACGATGTACATCATGATGAAGGTGCCATCGGGTGAGGCATACCAATCTGTGATGTTCAACAATGCCTCCATTGCTGCTTGAGATATGCAAGGCAGATCTTGTTCAAATATCATCATGTATAGAGGGGAAATGAAGTGGTTAGATAGTTTAGCCATGACTCTTCGGTAGCTGCACTCTGATACCAACTTGTAATAAACATTCACAACATTCTCTGAAGGTGTCCATGCCCAACCCACACTAGGAAACTATTGACGGGCACATATTGCATCGAGAAAGTAGGCAGGCATGAAGAATCTCGCTTGCTAATCCTTGGGTGGACTTCGAGCAGTCGATACATGCACTTTCAGTCGAAGAGCCAACATGTCGGACTAGTTGAAAGGCTTTCCTTCACTTTCCAGTTGATCCAACATAACAACCCAACTCTGCGGGAAGGTCTCCGTACTCCCTTGGCCATACAAGCGACATGCAAAGATGACCAAGAGTTGGTAAGCCTTCTTAAGTGTCTTTGTCTTGTATATCTGGTTGGGTGTCATCCTGAACTTTGATGGCTCTCTCACCCAACACTTCAAGATGTCTCTTGTGTTTGCACTATTGTTGGGAGTGTAGAACGGTGCATCCATCCTGTTCAGTGGTTGCGGAAAAAGATACATATGTTGATAATCCTCCGCCCTGAAGGTAACAAGCTCAATTCCATTAACAATGCTCAGTATCATCGTCTCAACATTAGTGTGTGAGATAATCTAGTGGATAATGTCTGCACACAGGAAGGTGGCAAATCTACATGCAACCTTGTAGAATCCTGAGTTATGAATGTTGACATAGACATGACGATCCTCTAGATTCTCCTCAAAATTGTCTGCAAATATAGTGTTGATGTCTTGCCATGTGATCTTGATGTATTTCTCGACGAACAGAATGTGTCTGCATAAACGGGCAAGCTCATAGACACCTATTCAACCACATCTCCAATATGGCTTTCATTTGTGTCATTTAATCCATCTCTCTTGGAGGCCATATTACCTGTACTGTTGAGAATCTACTCAACACCTGTTGTACCTGGAGATAGAGAAGACACTCACGGCAAGCCAATGTTAGCTAAAACACATAAATCAACTCGGGAATCAATCATGCAGTAAACTAGGTGATGGTTGGGCAAGATTGCACAACATTGACTTTGAGAGGCTAGGAGACTGTTAGCTGGAACTACACATTGCGCAGTCCCAACTGCAAGTGAGGCCTACTGTTGACTGGATCTGCGTAATTCGTAGTCCAAAGAGGCTAAATATGGACTGAAACTACGCAATGCACAGTTCAGTCTAGCTAGGTTGCTGGTTGGAACTGCACATTTTGCAGTCCCAATGGGTAGGACTGGGCACCGTCTCCCAGAATTTCACAGAGAACAGTTGAGAGTCAGTGTCAAGTAGCCTTTGTGCAATTCCTAGAGTCAAGGTAGAGCCTTGACTTCCAGGAATGCATAGTGCATGTTGAGAGAACCAAGATCTAGGCCAAGGTAGCCCAAATATACCCAAGGGAAACCTGAAAACGAGAGGGAATGAATGAGCATGCAAAGATGGTGCAGATCTGAGCGAATAGACATGCATGCAATCCAAGAAAGTTCATAAATCAGTCAAATGGAAAAACGACGAAGTTCATGAAGAGAGTCACCATAACGACGACTGTTACTACATACACAAGGTTATGCATGCGACACTAAGGAAATGCAATGCAAAACTAGAAACGACACTTCTACAAGTTAAAATTCATTGAAACTCTAGCGGTCGTTCAATAAAACAAGGAAAACAACACTCACACAAGCCAAGAAATAAAAAGCGACAAAAAAAGCGGCAAAAGACATGAAAAGGAAAACTTACCTAGAAAAGTTGTGTAAAAGGTTCCTAGATGCCTCGGGAATGCCAGAGCTCCAATATTGAATGTGAAGAATGAGATCTGGGGTGTCCATTAAATAGAATTGTTAGATTTAGGGTTTATGACGTGCATGCCACAAATACTGAAAGAGTGACACTTTGTGGGAAGTTTCTAAAATCAACATTGCATGTAACTCTAAGTGCTAAAAATAGATCCCTAAAATCTAGGGATGTTTTTTCACTTTTCGTTTTTTTTCTTTTTTTCTTTTTAAGTAAAAGTTTCCATGCATGCAAGGAACAATTGTGTTGTTCTAGAGGGAACCCGACAACCTACCAGCACATGCAATGGACAACCACTGAAGGGAAGCTTCTTTGTTGTTTCTGGGCTGAGTGGCTCTAGCTATCTCTCAAGTTCTACGCAATTTTCCAAAGCAAGGCTGCTGGCCTACTCTGCGCAATTTCTGAGTTCAAGGCAGCTGCTGGGCTGCTCTGTGCAATTCCTGAGTGCAAGGTAGCTACCCTCTAGGATTGTGCAATTTTCCCAGACAACACAAAGGTTGGATGTGAACCAAGTGATGGGCCAGCTTATGGTTAGTCAACATAACAAGTAAGTGAACACAATCTATTAAGAGAAAGATAAAAACAACTGAAACACAAGTACATGAGCAATACAAGATGGTTGCTAAGATTTCGAGGAGGGAGGCTCCAAAATGAATCAAAGGCAAAATTTTGGAGGGTGGTTGTAGCCGCTACAATAACTTGTTAATTGTGTTCACCGACATACAAAATTTCATCCCTGATCCTGTCTTCGCAAGAAAGTTCCTACTCTTACTTGTCACTATTGTTATAGCTCCAAATATTACCCTTGGTATTTTTGATGCTTGGTTTATGGCCTAGGGCAACTCCTCCTTCCAGACTTGGTCCAAATATTTTAAAAAATAGTGTTTTACTCCCTATACGCTACTTTTCCCTATGTTAAAAGTGTGTACACACGGGTCATTCTATACCCAACCCGTGTATATTTGTTAGAACACTTAAAAAAATTAAATTTCCTTAACTGTGGGCGGAGATCACGGGTCTTACCTGTTGATTACCTCCTAGTGCCCGTGGCCCAACTGTTCCCAACTGTTTCCCAACTAAAAAACTAAGTTGGGAGAAGTATAAAAAGACTTCAATAGGAAGGCCTTAAGGAGGAGAAAAATGATAGAATTACTATACTTAGATTATCCCATGATCAAGTCTGAAGTATCCCTATGCTTCAAGCACTTCCCCAAGTTCAGGAAACCCTTGTTTCCTTGAGTGTTGATGTTCTCTCACATGCTTGGAGATATCATGGTATTGGTTATGGAAGGAGGTTGTTGAAGATTGGGACTAGACGGACCTGGAGGATGGTTCCGCTTGGAGCCGGAAGAGGAATACTCAGGTGAACTCTTTCCATGTTTTATTATAGTTTTCTACAATAAAAAGAAACGATGTCTTGTTCCTGATATCGACTTTGTTTATGCATCTGATGTTTTGTTATGGTTTATATATGAATGACTATTTTGATGTGTAACTAACCATCTACTTATATGATATAAAGTGGATTTCACTACAATGCTTTATTTATATGCTACTATGTGTATTCGAATTGGTTGATTTGCAGATTCGAAAATCATCAGGAGTTGTAGAGGGTTTGAACCCTGGCTGGAACTACCCAAACGAAGGACATCCGGGTATGTTCATCCTTGCATAGTTAGTTTGTTTAAGCATGTTGCCTGAGTTGAATGCTTGTTTCTTGCTGTAGATTACTCTTGCTCTGCTAGGGTTCTGACCCAAAGCCCTAGGGGACTTATTCCCTTAACAACTATGTAGCTCAATGGGATTTGCATCCCACATCTTCCTTATTGATTGATGACAATGGATGAAAGACATACGTGCTGACCTGTAATAACAATAGGTTAATTGTTCAAAACTATAACATGTTTTCCATATGGAGAGAAAACATCGTCTACCAAGCGGTTTTGTCTTGACATGTTGTTCTTAGCTACATCTCAAAATATGCGGTGAAATCATAGACAAAATAGGAAATTTATTGCCAAATTTTGTCACGTCTCTCACAAAACATGCATCCTAAAGCACTTGTTGTTAATGTGTTACAAAAGATATTAACAAAAATAGTTTTTGATAAGGACATAGGTGCACAATAGACATGCCACATGTTGCAAAAACCTCCCCTTTCACTCTGCAACCACTCATTTGTTTCACTCAATGTTAGTGAAACTATTTTTAGACGTGTTTCTCATGGTTGAGGTGCCCCCCTCCCAACACCGTCCTTCATTGTAGCATACATGGATAAACCTCCTTCACTAGAAGCACTACCTCTTCTTAAAGTTGCATGTTCTTGGCTTTTCTCTACTCGTCGAAAACAGAACCAGTGGAAGCACATAAACCCTCCCAATATTGTTCATGTCCTGCCCCGAGATAATTCCATCCCTTTTCTTGTTGATGCCTGCTACACTTATTTCTATTGGAGTGAACTACTTCTATACTTCCATTTTCACACACTCCCATAGAACGTTGGCTCCACTAATGAAGAAATCATTTTGCATTGGGAACTTAAAATAAGCGCATATGTTGCATGGCATGTCCACCATGTCCCTGAAGGCCCTCTTTCCCCTTGCTTTGATCTCAGCACCACTCATGCTACACCCTCCCCCCAACTCCATAGACATGGATGAATGGTGATTCCTTTCTCAACTGCACCCAGGGAACAACATGGAAGTTGATGAATTTCACATGGTTGGGCATTGTGGCTTTGACTCAAACCACAGTTGGGCCCATACTACTATCCTTTCCACTTTGCAAGAGAGAACCATCAGTTTCATATAGTTCAATTTCTCTTCCACCCAAATCCATTCTACCCCCTCTCTACTTCCCCGCTCCCTTAACTCGTTGTCACCCACCAACCAAAGTTTCTCTCAACATTGTCCTCACCCACTTCAGAATGACTTCCTCCATTGCACCACTTAGAATGATCATCCAAGGTACTGTTGGCATGGGGAAGTGTTTCTTAATTGATTTCCTAAAAGATAGATTCCTTGTCGAATGTACCCCCATTCAAACCCATTTCTCTTACTCGTTCCAACAGGTGTTGTGGCATTTAACATAAATGCACTTACAATCCACTCTTCCCTCTGCATTCCTATAATTTCAATGCATCCTCTTGAGGGGTAACCACTTCTACATCTCCAATAACAACTTTGTCATGTAAAATACATTCCAATCGATGAGACGAGCTTTATTGAGCCTAAACTTCTTCCAAGCATAGATGGTCGTTTAAGGGAGGAATTTCCTTTGCATCGGAACATGCCTTCGACAATCGATACGTCATCCTCGTTGGTGATCTTAGGAAATTTCCTCTTGTAAAAGACATCCCCATGTATGTCGACACTTACAATGGAAATTCCCTTTGATGCAACTTTGACACAATCATCACACTATCTTACCATCTTTCATCAACAAGGGGAAACCCTGCTTAAGTTGCATTTCACTAGCTACTTAAAAATTTCAGGAATGCAAAACCTACTATTAAGGATTCGAACCTCCTCATGTCAAGGAAAAACTCCTTTTTGTCAATGGATGACCACCAAGAATTCAAAAATTCAACACACTTATATCCAACCAACCAAATTGTCACATTACATAACAGTCATATGCTAAAAAACTTGAACATGTCAATTGCACAATGTTATGTAGAGAAAAGGAACCACCACCCTATTTCTACATAAGAAGAAGATGAACAGTTGGATGCAAAAGTTCTTATTTGCAATGAACAACATGTTTTCCTCACATGTAACTTGTGGGTTGAAGTTGTCTTGTTAATGGAGCCCTTGGAAAAGTTGTTTCCATTTTCTATGCACCTGGATCAAAACCCCCTGAGTTTCCATCATTTGTTGTTGTTGACTTCTTCCAATACAAAGGCTCACCATGGGATGCCTTCAACCCAACTTATGTTCCACTCCCCCATATAACACAAGGTTCTCATAAGCAAATTCCCCTTTGAATGGCACAGGGCTTAACAATACATAAATCACAAGGAATGACATTACAAAAGGTGATAATGGACATTGGAAACACAAACAGGGAAGGCTTAACATTCACTACCATCTCTAGAGTCAAAACCTTGGTTGACCTCTGCATCTCTCCACTATTTCCCTTCAGCTGCTACTCCCGCACGCAAGGCAATGCTTACGTTAAACGTAGGAAATAAGAGGAGTCCATCTTAACTTCAAAGTCTATACAAACAACTACAGTGTGATCGTTGCATCGAATGCCTTCCGATACTATTTAAATAAGTATAATTTTGACTTAGTTACCCCTCACCCTTCTTAGCATGGTTTCTTATTTTCTATCCATCCACGATCTACGCTACTTAACCACCCCTATACTTCCATTTTAGTGTGAGGAAACATACTTGCTTTCTTTTACAAATAATTGCTACAAATCTCACTTGCATTTTCAATATGTTTTTCCTTTCTCAAATAAATAAAATCCTCCTCCTCTACAACTTGCTATCCTTGTATTACTTTTTACATTTCATCAATTTTTACACTTTCCTTTACTTATACTAAAAAAATTATGATTTCCACTTATGGCATTTAACTAATTCAACGACTCTTATTTCCCCCCTCTTTCAAACTATCAAGATGAATAGCGAATACTTTTCCCTACTATATGGATATTGTAAAGAGATACATGGCCAACAAGTTTCTCTTCTTAACATAAAGGTCAGACACCTTCTGTGCCCATTCTTCCTTCTGCATCGTCTACAACCAACTATGACCTTCTCAAAAATCTGAAGGCCTTCCTGGAATTGCTTATACATGTTCATAAAAGAGATACAGTAAGAATGCTTTGGTTGGATTGGCAGTCTTGCCATTCTCGTCTTGGTACTTTCATATATACAAACTGGTGTTGTCATTTCCATTGCTCACTCTATATATATGCATAGTTTCTTGTTCGATACCATTGCTTCAAATCCAATGTAAAAAACAAAAGATGCAGTGTGCTTCATTCCATCCAATTTTCGATAGTAGTGAATGCAACATATTGCAATTTTGTTTGCACCTCTTCCCTCACCAATATTGTTGCAATTTTGTTTGTACCTCTTCCTTTGTTTGAGTACACATCAAAGAAATATATTAGGAACTAAAGCAACCAATTTTATAAGTTGTTGAATCTTATAATTGCATAATGCTTCCTTTTGTTAATATGAATATCAAGTCATAACTTATTTCATTTTGATTAAGACTACTGTTATTCTTAAGCCTTCGAAAGAGCTTATATACTATCTTTATGATATAGAAATTGTAGGTTAATTATTGAATGTAAATTATTTGCGCATGATTTATTGAAAATTATTGGTGCTATATTTGTTTCTTTGTAACTAGTTTTAGTTTCATTTCAATTTAGTACTCATTGCGAGTTCATTATAGTGTTGTTACATGTTCTTTTTTTGTATCTAATTCGATTCTCAATCATTTCAATGTTATTTGTCACCTCATAACTATTATTTCCGGCAAAGGCTTACAATCCTCATGTGACATGTATATTTGAATAATGGTGTTTTTACTTTCGAGACCACACACTATCCTTGCTGGTTGGAGCGAACTAGTTTATCTACGGTTGTTGGTAAAAATGAGAGTTCTTTTACATCTTCTATTCAATGTTTTCTGCACACTTCAATAATATGTGGGTTGACAGTTTAATAATATGAACTAGTTCATGCACATCGATGTTAGGCTCTCTTCTTTCTAATTTTGAAGTGACTTCATCTATATATTCTTTACCAAAAATATTTTATCTCACAGGCTGTAGTTCCTAATATATTGGATTGTAATATGTTGGTTGTAAAGTTGTCAAATGTGTGTCTGTCGATGATGTTTCTTAGTGTATTGTACATTGAAAAGTTTTGCAAATATCTATAGCTATCATAAATCATTACTGACTTGCAATTTACCAATGATCTACACCTATCACGAATCATAGTTGACTTACAATTTCTCTATGATCTATTGTACAAATAGATTATTGTAGCTACTTAATATTATCTAATAAGGTATTTTTCTTGCTTTGAAATTTCTTCATTGCTTTAAGGTGCATTATGATAAGTTACATTTTCTTGAACCCTTTACTAAGGTGGTTCATCCAGGTGATTTGTTCAACTCAATTACAATTCTTTCATTTAGGAATTTAAGGCCTGTTGTTCCTGTGTTTTTTATGGGTTTTTATGAGTTCAATGCATGGAAACCAAGAAAAACAACAATGCATACCCTGTTGCACACAACAAATGACATTCGTAACTTTGATGCCTTTAACTACTTTCTGACAATAACATTATGAAGTTCGCCATAATTAAGGGATCTCAATCTAAAACAAAGTTTCCCTTAGATAAATTTTCAGGTCAACCCTACATAAATTATACACAATTTTTTAAGGTTTCAAAGGTTGCTATTGATATAATTTTAGGGAGTAATTATAAATTGATAATCAAAGATGAATATTACACCCATGTGAAGATTGAAAGGTGCACTGGCATGCCATTCTTCCTTTTAGTAATCCGCCTTTCACCTAAGGGTACTAAATGAAGTCTCCTTGATGATCTCGGGGAGTATACAATATATTTAGGAAGTTGTTTTGATAGCTCGTGGTTAGGCACCTGTCTCACACACAATTATGCATGAGTTTCTTATCAAAACAACATAGTTCCAACAAATACATTGCAGAACTATGGGGCAATGTCTAGGTGGTTTCAAACCTTGGATATGGATGTTATTGTATGAATCTACTGACCAAATAATTGGGAGAGTAGGACACACAAATTCTAGTACGTCTGGCCATATAAGCATATATTTTGGTACTTCAAATCTGAATCAGATTTTTTATGAAATATCCGGGGGAATATTTGAAGGAGATCAATAAAGGCAACATGTATTACACATACCTCTACAACAATTCAATGCCAAAACAATTATTGTAGCAAAGATTTCTAAAATTCCTTTGAAGCATAATAAAGACAAATGACCATCATATTATTTCCAATTGAAGGGGTGCTCATACCTATTTTCGTGTCTATCCATTTGAAGAGGTCATTTTGTCTGCAAATATGAAGATCATTGATGTTTTTGCAGCACAAGGTTTCACCTTTGAGACCATAGTTTTATCCGTAAATGGAGCCCTCTCATTGTTCCTGGGATGTTTACACACTCATGAGGGGGACTTAATTTCTAGTTAGAACATATTTTGAGCCTTCATTCATGGAGGAGTTTGTTGGAACTTGGTTCATATGTGGACATATCACCTAGGAGGGTGCACATATGACACTTGCTATCTTTTAGCCTTAGACATGGTCAAATCATCAATCAAAGGAATTCACCAGCACATATCTTCATGCATATCCATAAGGGCATGTGCCATACACCTATATCTTCTGTCTGTTTGGTCAAACAACATACCGTTTACCTTCAATCAATGCACACATGCCCTCTTGGCTCATTCTAGTGCATTTGTTGAGATCGTTCCACTACTCTATGCATGCTTATCTCACATGTAAGGTTTCATCACAAAATTCAAATTCTTCACTTCTAGTAATAGATTTACAGACTTGAAATCCAAAGGATAAAGAAACAAATTGTGGTGCATTTCAGTTAATGGGACATACAAAAAAAAATCTTTAATCCATGTGCCAGGCAGTTGAAAAAATGAAACATCTAAAACTCAAAATCTAAATGCATTTTCAACTCCATGTATATGATCATTTTCCAAGATAGACTCTATAGCCTACATTGTGCCACAACTCCAAAAGGACTAATTATAGTATGCAATTTGCACCAGAATATGTTATAAGTGCATGAGAAGATTCCAATGGATCGAACATGTCCTACCCTTGGCCATATATCATCTCTTTACTTAAAGACCTACAAACAATTTTCTTCATGTTTATAACTTTTACCCAAATTGATTGTCTTACTCGGATTGATTTTATTTTAGCTAGTGGATATCTGGTTTCTTTCATTGAAATCCATGATGTTATGTAGTAGCTTACAACCTTATATCATTTTCAAAGTTGTGAAGCTCCATATTCGTGGATCAATTGGTATTTTTATTTTTCCATAGGAAATGATTTCAGTTACATCTTTTAGTAATGAAATTATTAGTTTTTTCATTTATAAAAAAGGAAAAGAAAAATAATAATAAATAAATAAATAAAATGTTGTTATTCACTTTGATGGAACAAACAAGTTCATCCCATATTTATTTATGCTGGTTCTTAATGGATTTATTAGCAAGATCATTCTCCCTTTCACAGGATAAAGGAAGAATTGCATAAGAGAGTAAATGATTCTTTATTTTAAATTGGACTTACAACATCTGTTTTATAAGGAACTTATCACTGCCAAAACTCATCTAATTCCTCTTCTGCACAATGGGTCATGCCTATTTCTCTTGCTCGTATAGATTAAATGCACGCTTAAATAATCTTAAATCCATGCCTGGAAAGAGACATATAAAACTATCAAGTTTTCTACAAGAACTAAACTAGAAGTCCATCACAAACTGCACTTCATCTATAAGCCATAGTATGTATATTATGCACTTCATATTTCTTCCTTGCTAAACACGAAAATATTATAATAATGAAAGACTTTAGTGCTTCTTTAATCCTTAAGTGATGAACATTCACCACCTATCAAGAGGTGTGATGTTGTTTACATTGTGGAGCATATGACCACCCAACCTAACTTAACAGTCATGATGGCTCAACTGTTGATGATGGCCCACCTTGCATAGGCACAACAACCAATTTTTTAAGGAATCATACCCTGATGACGACCATAACAAAACCCACCCTACCCCTAATTGACCTATAGAGGCAAATGGACCAATTATATGAGAAATATTAAATCTCTTCAAACAACAGATGAGCAATTCATAATCCATATTCTGACTACAATTAAGAATTATTGAAAATCACATCCTGCAACCCAGTTGAGGGCATGGGTTTCCCATCAAATTATGTGTGTGATTTTGTTCCATTTATGTGCAAGCTCACACTAGATGCATTCAATATGAATGCTAACACAAACCCATATGAACCTAGGTCCAATATGAACACCAGGATGTGCACCTCCAAGTTGTGAAGTTGAAGGATGCATATCTCGATTTCACATAACCTCCAACTTTGCGAACCTGTGGTGTCTATCGCATCTAGATGGGCCTCTCCTAATTTTCAATCTAAATGTGGAAATGATAAGAAGTTAACATCATCTATTACTTGGAAACTATTTGACTCTGAGGAGTGATAACTTATGCTTCTGAAGCCCTTTCTTTGCCATAGACGTCATAAACTTATGGCAAGAATGTTGGTGGCTAATTAGCATGGAATTAAGTTTTTTTGTTTGAACTTCACCAGTTCAAAAGACAATTTTTTTTTTCATGGAGCCTAACATAAAAGCAATAGTTGGGAAATGTGGTTTCTCACCATCATAGTAAAGGTGCTTTTGCAGGCTTCCATTGGGCATGAACTCACACTAAGAGTTTGTGATCATGGTCAGCACAATAACCAATCAATGCAAGCATGGTGAATGGAGACAACTCATAACATTGAACTGTTCAAACAAAGAAGCCATAGCATGTAAAGTATTCAACACATAACATAGTAATACACACACACACACACACATATAACCATTGCAATGTTAAAAAAGCATGCCAAATCACCATAGTATTCAAATAACAACTACAAAATGAGGCTATTTCCATTTCAACCAACAATATATTGCCAAAATATTAGCTTATAGATTGTTACATGACTATATTCAATCAGACTTTAACTAGATGAGAAACTGCATACCTAAAAGCTTGGCCCTTTCAAAATTGACTATAACAGAGAAAGGTACTCTAGAATGCCTTCTTGTGGATCCATGTGATTACTTTTCATTAGTGGATTGATAATTTTCCCCAAAAATAAACTTAGTCATGTCCATAATGACCTAAACTATTCTAATACATGCACTGATTACCGCACACCATAACCATGATAGTTGGATACACTATTAGAATATAATCCACATATCCCTAACATTACAATATCATTTGTAGATGCTTGGAAAAGAGGGGCTTCATATAAATTCCAACACATTAAAGTAAATTGTGTTATGTATGTTTGGAGTAACAAGTTCTGCACAACTTAAACATCATTCCTAAGAAAATTCAAGCTACATCCTCAATTTCCTCGATATTTGATGTTATGAATCCACTCGTTCGATATCAATTTCACATTATAAGGTCTATAGTATTGATCTTTTTTTGAATGAAGAGACCATATATTCAATCTTTACAATTTGATTTATAAACATGTACATAACTAATTGTTGCATTAAAACCTATGACCACTTCGCCAAAAAAAATACAATGGGTTGAACAAGATTTACAACACAAGATTTGAAAAATTATCACAAAAGTCGACGAACGAAAAATTTAAAAACTCAACCCCTCTAAACTTTTCTATTTCCATTGGATCCTTTTAGGACCTCCAAATTTAAAAGAACTTCCCCAAATTTCCGTAGAGGTTTATGGGTGCAATTACTTGAGGCAGAAACACAACTGGGAGTAGTCTAGAATGTTGAAGCTTATTGTAAATGTTTTTCTTCAAACCTCTATATACGTTGAGATGGAGGGTAAAACAATTGGCTCTAAATTTTTTGTATAGGTTTTGAATCCTTTCCTCTCGGCCTCTCTTTGAATATGTTGAGATTGAGGATAAAATAATTGGCTATAAATTTTCTGCATCGATTCTGAATCCTTTCTTGTCAACCTCTCATTGAATACGGTGAGTTGGATGGTAAAAAACCGGCTCTAAATTTTCTTCATCGGTTCTGAATCCTTTCCTGCCCACCTCTCCTACTCTATATTTTCTAAGTGACAACTTCCTGATTTATTGGTGGGTGCAGTAAAAGGAACCCGCTCTCAATTTCCTGTCAAACCTCATTGAAAATTACGGTTTCTTTTGGGATCTCCTCAAAAAATACTATTTATGCTGCAATATCTGAAATTAAAAAATCGGTTTAATCTATTTCTGTTACTTTCCTCTGGCATTACCAGTAATCGCTTTGTATTGCATATGTACACTAGAATGTCTCTGATGATGAAAATAATCTATCCATAGTCTCCTCTCACAACTAAGTGAATAATGACATATTTTACAATAATTTCCAAAGATTACATCAATAGCAATAACCACATTCAGTTTTCTCATACATGAAGGGAGCTTGCCCGTGAAGGTTTGAACATTGATAATGGCTACATTCAGTCTTCTCATACATGAAGGGAGCTTGCCCGACATGGTTTGAACATGGATCATTGTCACAACAACCATGCCAAATTACCCCTAAAGAACAACACCACAAGCTATTAAATATAAATTATATATTATATTTATATTTTAATACTATATTATTCATATACAAATGTACATTACACAAATCAAAGCAGGATTTCTTTGATCTAAAGTTGTTTGTTTTTGACTTCTCGACTTTCTGTCCTTTTCATTGGTCTAAGACAACCCGGACCCCTGTATCTTTGAATCCATCATTTTTTTGTAGATACTCTTTGTTATTTTCTTGAACTTTAGAGATGATTTATTATGATTTGCCTTGTTGGCACTATCTTTAATTATCACTTTCTGTTGGCCTAGTCTTGTCTTCATTTCTTATACTACTTTTATTTTCTTTTCGAACATTTTTAATGTCATGCTTGTCTTCTACAAGCTATGGCATGGTAATTTCATCTGATTATTTTTGTATGTTATCTTCATCAAAGACCTCATCTTTATTGAATATTATGTCTTTCTCTTCTAATTCAAAGAGCCTAGTCTTGAAATCTTCATTGTACTCTATAAATATATTTATGATCTTTGTCTTCTAGGTTAAGCATTTGGCATAGGTTCATACACATCACAACCAAAGATCCTGAGATGATTTATTTGTGGCTTACTACCACTCCATTTCCTTTTAGATGTGTTGTTTATGCTATCCTTAATGTGGATTTTGTTCAAGAGGTACACGGTTGTATGGATTGCTTCAACCTATTTTTTTGAGAAATCTTAGCCCATGCTCTTGGTCATCTCCACAAGGTCCTATTTTTCGGCTCTGCAACATTGTTTCAATGTGGAGCATATGGGGAAGTAAGTTTTCTATCAATATCATGAGTTCTGTAATACTTGAAAAAATTATTAGATTTGTATTCTTCCATATTCTCTATCTTGAAATCCTTACTCTTCTTTCTACTTTTCCTTCCAGTCATAGACTTGAATTCCTTGATTATTTCAATAGCAATTAACTTGTACTTGAGAAAGAAGACCTAGTTTTTTCTAGAAAAGTCATCAATATATGTTGAAATACTTTCAACTTTATATTTCTGGAGTTCTCATGGGACCACAAAGGTCACTGTGCACTAATTTCTATTGCATGCTTGATCGCAATGAACCTTTTTTGGAAATTTTATCTCTATGTTACTTGCTGAAAATGCAAGCTTCAAAATACAACTATCTTCTGTTGAATTGGAGGCAAACTGTGAAGTATGGACAAAATATTTTTTAAAAATGCAAGGAGCAAATTTGTTGGGACCACCTTCTTCAATACATTCTACAACTAATCTCGCTTCCTGTTGTCCTTTATGAGGCATGTATTTTCATCAGATTCAATCTTGAAATGGTCATCTGTAATTTTATTGACCGACAGTAATATTTTCATTAGGTTTGGTACATATATAATAGCCTTGCACATGTTTTGACACCTCCATATGGTGTCTTCATTTCCATTATTCTTTGACATTTGACAACAGGTAACTTGTCATCGCTTAAAGCAATATTCTCTTTTTGATTTTCACTAAAAACTATTTACATGCATAATGGAAATAAACTAGCTTGGGCGATGGTAAGTTATCTCTGAGAAGAGATGTGATGGATACATGCCTTTTGAATTGTGTTACAATGAGGCTCGAAGGCCTTTTAATTATTTAGAAATAATGGGAAACCTTAGGCATCAAGAAACCTAACCCTAGGAGATGAAGCGCAAAAATTTTGTGGGCCTCGTTGGGGTTAGTTGGTACATCAACTTCCTCGGGTCGTAACTTTGGCATAGGATCTTTGTTTGACACGTACGATACCTTTCTAGAAAGATATATATAAGGAAAACAACTTTCAATAGAAAACCCTTGTAGCAAGCTATGGGTCTACCCATTTTCCAAAATAACATCATTTAGGGCCTCAAAATTGCCCAAAATTTTAGGACCCAAAAAACTACTAAAAATAGTAAAATTGTGCTACAATTAAGGAAACTAAAAGAAACATTGTTGGGGGTCTAGGTGGAATAGGTGGGTGGCCACCACTATCCACCTACATCAGTCCTCCCCCTTTAGGAAGTAATGGTCCTTATTGTGTTTAGTGCCTCCATGATATGGGGAAACATTTATTGAACTTGGTCCTTGGTGAGCCACTCGCCTTGGTGCAGGAGTTGGCCAGCTTTGACAACCCAATATAGTTGGATCCTCTGTTGGCAAGTGTTCTTTATCTGTGTATCCATGATCTGATCGGTTGTGGCCTATTCCATGCAATATGGGTTGAGCTATGTTGGTGTTAGTTGTTCGACAATGTTTGATGTTCCAACAATGGTGGAAAGTATGGCCTAAGGCGGTCCACATTGAACACTAGGTGCAGGCCAAGGAATGGGGGAATGCTAAGCTTGAAAGTGTTGTCTCCCATAGCCTTGGTGATGGTGTGAGGCCCGTATTGGATGTTCAAAGCTTCTGATGGGCTCCGACAAGGCATTATTTCTACAAATGCAACCAAACTTTGTCACCCACCTGAAACTTATGTAGCACACGATGTTGATCATGTTGTTGTTCGTACTTGGCATTGGATTTATCCAATATGTTGTGAACCTGCTGGAAGATGTGCTGGATGCGTTCAATAAACCTGGTTGCTTTATCAACCTCAAATTGTACATGTGTGGATTCTACCTGTGTGGCTGAGGCATGACAATATCAATCAGACACAATGGTTGAAATCCCATGCCCACTTGAAAGGGGTTGCAACATGTCGAGCTATGGAGAGATCTATTATAGTTGTACTACACAGAAGGATCTCATCCAATGTTCGTGGATGCTTGGAGTTGTACATTCTTAGTATGGCATGATCATCCTGTTGACGACCTTGGTCTAGCCCTCAATTTGGGCATGGAATGCAATCGACTTGGTGAGTTTGGTGTTTAATAATGACCAGAGGTTTGACCAGAATGTGCTTAGGAACCTGATATACCAATCTGATATAATGGTTTATGGGATCCCAAAATGTAACCATACTCATTTAAAGAAGAGTTTGGCAGTGTCCTATGCTATGATACTCTTCTTGCAGGTCTCCAATACAACCATCTTAGAAAATATGTCCACAGTCACAAATACACAGTCATTACCAAGCTTGGTAGAAGGGAGGCCAGATAGATAGTCCATGGAGATGGATTCCCAAGGTTGGTTGGGAGTAGATATAGGAGTGTAGTTGTACAAGCCTTTCTTGTTGATGGTTGGCTTGGCGATGGCACATGCAGTGTAGGATCTGATATATTTTCCAAAATCGTGTCATATTTTTGGCCAATAAAAATACTTTTGTAGTACTGCCACAACTTTGTCCACACCAAAGTGTCATGCGACCTGACTGTAGTGCGCCTTCCAAATCATCTTGGCACACTCACTTGAAGGAACAAAAAGGTGGCCTAGGTAGCATAATAATGCATCTTGGAGGTAGAAGTCTGAAACTTGCTTGCCATCCACTAGCATCTTGTATGTGGTGGCGAACTATGAATCATTTTTATATAGTTGTATCAATCTAGAGGTCTCGTGGCCATAAGAGTTGATAACAGTGGTCAGTGCTGCAATCATGGGCCGATTGAGGTATTTTTCAACGTGATTGGTGTTTCGCTTTGTGTATTTAATGTTCAAATGGAATTGTTGCAGATATGTGGACCACTTCTGATGGTGATCGTTCTGCAACTTCACTTGTGTCTGTATAAACTGGAGGGGTTAGTGACTAGAGGGGTCAGTGACTGGAGGGGCCAGTGATCTGTGTGGATGACCATCTCTTTCCGTAGAATGTAATGTTTCCATTGCCGACAAACTTGCATGATGGAATACATTTCTTAATTTTAGGTGGGGTATTTCTGAATTGTGTCGAAAAGTGTCTCTCTGTAATAGGCCACCAGATGCCCTTGCTGGGTGAGAACGACACCAATAGCATAGTCGGAGACGTCTATCTCAATTCAAATGGTTGTTGTAGGTTTGTCGATGTGAGTACTGGTGCAGAGAAAAGGCGTTGCTTCAGCTCATGAATGCCTTATGTTGGGACTCAAACTAGAAAAACTTTTATTTTTCTCCGCCTTTGGTAACTTGACTCAAATACAAGGTGATATGAGAGAATCCAAATATGAACCTCTGATAAAAATTGGCAAGGCCCAAAAAGTTGTGAATCTCTATTAGAGTGGTTGGGGCTAGCCAATTCTAGATGAATTGGATCTTAGCCAGATCCACATGCATGCCTTGTTCATCAATGATGTAACCTAGATATTGGACTTGTTGCACACATTTTTTCAAACTTCCAAGGAAGCAGTTGTACCATATTTTTCAAAGGATCAAGATCATTAGCCATCAAAATTTTGAGTCATTATAAACCCATTCTACAAAATTTGTAATGTAAATGATGCTAGTAAGACCATGTATGTATGTAACAACCTAGGTAATCCTATTATTTTGGTAACAAATTTCATCCTAGGATATTTTTCGTCTCACTTATTTATATATGTTTCTAAACACGGCTAATTGACAGAGTTTTTCCCTCCAAACTCACCCCAAATCTAGGATGCAATTTATTGTCAACGTCTTAGGTGAGTCCTAGTGTTTTAGTTGAGTCTATTGTAAAAGTGATTTGGGAATAATTTAAAATAAATGGCTAAATTATTTTATTACAAGTCACTTAGTCTACTATATCATATTGTGTCGCAGAATTGGGTAAGTTATTTGAGAATCTGTAACGAACGGGTATTCCCCCTTTGAGGGTTTAATTTGTAAAATCTTATGTAAAAAATATTTCAATGCATAGTCCCTCATACTTAGACACCATGACTAAAATATTTGAGGGTGGAAAAATAATTAATCCCCTCAAGTGTCGATTAATTAATTTTCCTGGCAAAGTCCGCTTGGGGTAGCTCAAGTGGCGATGGCCGTGGAATGAAGTCTCACCGAACCAAAGATATTGGGTTCGAATCCTGTATTACCCTCCCCCCGTTGCGGGGTGAATAATGGACATGTAAAATCGAAAATGAGAGTCCTACCAATATTAAAAAAAAAAAAAAAAAAAATCCTAAGCCAAAAAATTAATGAATTAGAGTCAAAAAATTAAAATCTTAGAGAAATTAAAATTTCCAAGTGGAAAAAATCGTGGGTCTTGATGAAATTAACTTTTGGAGGTCCCCCACCAAGGGAATATTAGAAATTTCAAAAAAAAATAGACTCTTGGGCCTTAGTGGTTGAGTCAAAGTCATTTTTTTGAGAAAATTAGTTCAAAATAATTATTTTTGAGTTAATAAAAAATGGGTTTAATGAAAAATTTGAGAATTCCTCAAAAATAAGTATTTTCGACGGCAGATGATCCAGGTGGCTCCAGAAACGCTCAGAATTCAAAAGTAGCTTTGGAAAAGCTCAAAAATCAATGTCACTGGATTGAAGTGGAACCAAGGTTAGATTGAAGATCTCGTTGTAAGCTTTACAACGGCATGAATGACGCCTCAATTCGAGTTCGTATGTAAAAGTTATGGCTAGTCAAAGTATTGACCAACCTAGGTCCAGTGGCAACCACTAATGAGGAAACAATTTGGCACTTATTGGTGCACATATTCCGATGGCTAGAACAGGTGAATTTGTTGCCTCTTTAATTCGGCCGGTGACCCCAAATTTAGCCGATGGGTTTTTTAACTTGTATATATATATATATATATATAGAGAGAGAGAGAGAGAGAGAGAGAGAGAGAGAGAGGTGGCTGGCCACCAATCCCGCCACCCAACAAACATATGGTATATATATATATATATATATATATATAATACAAAATATAACGGGTCGAGGCCGTGGGTGACCCATACCCCGCCCGACCACTATATAACGACCACATGCCAATGGTGTGAGGCCAACGAGATTTGAACCCGCTCGGCCTAGTACGTCGGCCCGCCAAAACGGGCGGCCTCATAACCAATGTAACCACACACCAATAATAATAATAATTATGCCATAACAGGGGTCTTGTGGTTTGGAACCTGGGACCTCCCAACCACAAAAATTTTATTTTAATGTTGTCAACCAACAGGCTGTTAGGCCTTTGTTGGAAGTTTCATTGCCCGAACACTACATAAACCCATATAAAATTCCCAAAGTGGGGAGGGTGGGGGGCAGAAAGAGGAGAGTGGAGATATGACCAGTGGAATAGCAAGCGGAACTAGGAGGGCATACCCTGATGTTGGGTTCTAGGTGAGGAACCTTGACGCAAAGGTATCTTTCTTATGCTAAAAAGATTCCTTAGGGGTACAGAAGTGCTAGTGTCAGAAAGGGATCAAATTTATAGTCATTTTTCACGATTTTTCACCAAGAATCCAACCATGCAACCCATTCCTCTAGCAGAGGTCTACATTTTTAGGCCATCCCTGGAAGTGGAGGTATAAGGTGTCAATTTGTAATTACTAGTAATTTATTTATGTTGTCATTTAATGAAAGAGGCCTCCCCACATTGAGTAGGGCCCGAAGACGTAGTCCGCATTGGGTGAACTCCGTTATCAAATTGTCTTGTGCCTTTGGTCTCATGGTTTCTTTTGATTTTCATTTATTTCATGTGTTTATGTTACTTGGTTACATTATCTTTTATATTCAATTCTATATGAATCCTTGAAGTAAAAGATCTGAATCAAGTTTGGTATCAGAGCAGGTCTTCTTGATACAAGTTGTAGGAGTGAATGTTAACCAGGAACAAGCTCCAAAGAGGAGAAGGGAAACTCAAATCCTTTGATTCCGAAGCAGAGTGTGCAACACGAAGTCAGACATGGCAAATGAGGAAGCTCTAAAGGAGGAAGAGAAAAATTATTGCAAGATATTCTTCACCATGGCAAAGAAAGTTGACAAGTTGTTTGCAGAATATGAGAAGATAATCAAGCATGAGAAGAAAGAACCAGATGATCATGCCTCCGTAAATCATGAAGGTGGAAGAGGAGAGCCTCTTGAACTTCCCTCTCCATCCTCTACTGATAGTTCTTCTTCTTCTTCTTCTCATCATTCTAACAAGAATACTAAGAATGCATCTAAGAAGCCATTTTTCAAGCTAGATGTAAGGTTTGATTTTCCCACATATAATGGAGAATGTAGTGCGGAGAATTTAAACAATTGGATCAGACAGATCGAGGTTTATTGTTAGATTCAACAAATCAAGGAGTATGAGGCCAAGATCCAATTAGCATCTCTTCGGGTGAGTGGCACTGCTCTCATTTGGTGGGAGAGAAAGTTGTAGAAAGGCAACAAAAACTTGGGTAATCTCCTTTCTTCTTGGTCCAATTTTGTTTCTGCATCAAAAGATTAGTTTTATCATTTGGGTGTAACAACCCTTGTGAAAATTCCATGTAAAAATATATAAATACCACGGATGATGGGACATGTATTCCAAGCTGAATGGTGGGAAGGAAATCCTAGTGTGTGTTCATTTGGTTGTTTATGGCTTAGGAAATTGGCAATGGCAATGGCTAAGGCATTAAAGAGGCAAAAAAGGTATTTTGGCACATTTATTTATGAAAATAATTGAAATTGGGAGAAAAGGAAGGTGAAATGTCACATGTTGCATGTGAGGAGGAAATTGAAGGAAAATAATGGAAAATGAAGAAAATAGAGGCCTCATTAATAAAAAGGCTTCTGAGGATCAGTGGGAAAGATTGGTCAGTTCATTTTTGGAGCTCTCTCATTACTCTCTCTCTCTCATACTCTTGGAAACTTAGAGTTTTCTTGGAGCACTTTGGCATTGGAGCAACAAAGGAAAAGAAGGCAAGAGGAAGCAAAGATGAAGCAGGGAAAGACAGGATCAAGCAACTACAACAAGCTTCATTGCAGATATCAACTTGCATGTGTATTTTCCTTGCTAGATTTGGCATGCATGGGATTGCATGTGTTTATTTTCTACCATGGCATGGGTTTTTCCAGGCGTGACAATATTTTTGGCCTAGCCTTGCCATTTCCTGATAGCTTTGATGAGATGGGTTCTCTGATGTGGTTTGTTGGGGATGGCCGGATTGGATTCGAAGCTGAGTGGGGTGGATCTCCGAATTGAAAAACACATGGTGGTAGTGGTCCCTAAACCAGACTAAGGATGCACGAAGCCACTGGCCTAGTAACCCCTGAATTGAACTGTGGGTTGCATTAAATCTAGATTGTGTGCCTCGGTGGGCCTAAGAATCCTCGTCGGTGTATGGCGGGATATATGGTAAAGCCAAGAGGTGGATTTTCTCCTCGTTGGACCTAGTGATTCCAAGATGGAATGCATGGTAAAGCCTGGAGAGTATGTATCGGTGTAGGGCCTAGTGATCCCTGGATCAGATTGCGGATGCATGGTAAAGCCTGAGAGACTAGGAGGCACTCAAATTCCTCACGGTGTAGGCGAAGAACTTCGGTGGCATCCACATTGATTTATGTTTTTGATGTGTTCCATGAGTCCCACATTCATGCTTGGAATATGGCACGAGGGTGATTGGCTGAAGAGATACTTGTCTCAACCAATCTATGGTCGGGTGGAACGTGGTAGTCCCATTGCCGGTTGGTTCATTGCATTTATTAATGAAAAATTTATTCCCTTGATTTTCATGTGAAAATGTACTGATGTATATGTGGATTTTGATGCCTGATATGTTTATTGTATTTATCTTCCTATTATGTTGTTTATATTCAAATTTACCCCGGATGGTGTTACAAAGTGGTATCAGAGCATGGCTCAAACACTTGGACTAGATGGGCTATATCATAGGTGAAATGAAGAGCAAAGGTTAAATTTTAGACCTTTATGTCATATCTATTATAAATTTTCTTCTGGCATATTAGAAGCTGATTTTTTTTTCTCCATATTTAAGGTAAATCCCACTGATAATGTGGTAAAAATATCAGATATTGGTTCACAATACTTTAGGAATTATTATCTAAGGAAGATGACCTTCCTGAATGCACCTTTAAACAGGTCATGTTGGAATTTCTTCAATAACTCATCCTATGTAGGCTTTTAGAAGCTGAAAAATTGTCCACATTGAGGGGACACACCTCTGATTGTGTGGTAGAAATTTCAGATATTGAGTTGCAATATTTTAGGAGATATGAGTAGAGTGAGTTGAGCCTTCTGAATGCTCCTAAAATCAAGCCTCAAACAGGTCACGCTAGCATTTTTGTTATAACGTTTCTTCTGGGAACTCTCAGGAGCTGAAATTTTTTCCACAATGAATGGAAGTACCACTGATATTGTGATAAAAATTTCAGACATTTATTCGCTATATTTTAGGAGATATGACCAATGGAAGTCGAGCTTTCTGGATACTCCTAGAATTGTGCACCAAATAGGATTGTGTCGGTATTTTATTATAACTTTTCATTTATGAAATCTCAAAAGTTGAAACTTGAACCATAGTGAGGGAAAATACCACTGATCATATGGTTCAGTTTCCATAACTTGTACTACTACAGTTTATGATATATGCATTGAATCATTCGCTATATTAGTTTGCATGCAAAGTGTTTGATGAAATGCTTAAATGGTTCAATGATTAATTGCATACAAACTATTTGATAAAATCCCCAATGACTGTGTTGTTTGTGGTTGGGGATAGTATTGATGTGTAATAGTATTCTTGTAGTTGATATATGCTTACTTGTATGCAAATAGTTTGCTATATTAGTTTGCATGTAAAGTGTTTGAAGAAATGCTTACATGCAAATGTAATAGTACTGAGTAGTTGTTTGAAGAAAAATGTAAAAGTATGGGTGTTTGAAGAAACTGCTATTTCTTTGGATGGGATAGTATTTTAGTATGATAATATGGATGTAGTTGATCTATGCCTATTTGCATGCAAATAATTTGAAGAGTTGCATGTAGGGAATTTGAAAGGTTGCATGCAAAGAATTTCAAAAGTTGCATGTAAGGAAATGGAAAAGTGGCATGTTTTTAGTTATTATGTTACAAGTGGAATAAGTGCAATGTTTTGACTTAACTCATATAAAATGTATGAGAAATAAAACTCAATTTCTTTTCAAGTGTGGTTAAATTTAGTAGAGACTTGGAGATCCCACTTCCATAATTGGACATTGGAGATCATGCCATTATAGTAGCTTCCTCCTTCTACCTTCGTTTGGAACATGGATAGTAAGGGGGTATGCTTATAGGTTGTTAGTATGGTGAATGTTGATTTCAAATTAATACACCCAATGTCTTGATTTTTGGAACATGTGAATGATTTTGTATGAGTTATATGTCGCTTACATGTTGATTTCATGATACCTATTTACATCATTGTATGTTAGGTCACATTTTTTAATATTTTGATTACATGCATCAGTGTTGTAGGTTGATTACAAGAATTGATTGATTATGTTCGACTACATGTGGTCATGCATATTGGTAGTTGGTTTGGCATTGCTTATGCATATTGTTGGTTGCATGTAGCAATGTGTACAATGGATTAATGGTTGTTGTCATGCATGAGGTCATGGTTTGTGCAGTTGATATGGTCATGCATTGATGACTGGACTCTAGCTAGAATGATGTGTTTATGGTTTGGTACTCATTTGTTATATGTCTATATACAATTGTTATGCATGTATGGTCTTGGTTATAGTTTGAATATTAGGTCAAACATGCCTTGTGAAGTCATTGTATGCAATTTAGGTCATCATGATGCTATTGGTTGTTATGATGCTAATGTGTTGGCTGAGATAGAGCAAGAGATGTAGATCATCAAGTGAAGTTGCAACATTGGACCTCGAGGTGAGGACATGTCGTCATACAGGTTTGTGTGTTTGGCATGCAGGTATGTAGGTTAAGGATTGTTATATGCATTAGGTTTATGTACATGTCTTTTGATGTTATGGTTACATTCATGATAGATGTTGGTTGATTAATGTAGTTATATGCACATGTGTCAGATAGTCAAGAATGATAGTAACCTGTAGTTGTATGCATTGCTATTGTTGTTTTATATTAGATAACCTGATGATTATGTTGCATGTTGTTGATGAGTATGATATATAGATTATTGTTGTTATATTCTATTAACTTGATGATTAGGGTTATTTGATTGAGACCTTGATGCTATAATTTGGATTGGTCATATGCATGATGGTTATGTCCATTGCCTCGAAGATCTTGATGTTATATGTATTGTGTTAACCTGGTTTGACTTATGCAGATGGTTATGGTTGCAATATTCTGTTATGAACGGACATATTTGTGAGATGATGTCATACTAATCTAGATTGACTTTGAATATGTGTATGAGTTTACAATTTGAACATGTTAGTTAGATATTGTTATGGATATCATCATCTTATGAGTGCTTGAGTTGATATGTTGTGAAGTTGTATCATGCTAACCTAGCTTTATTGTGTAGACAAGATAGCCTCCCATGATATACATTAAGGTATGAGTTTTCTTATGTCGTATATTTGGTGCTTGGTTGTTTGATTATGACGTCTATTTGGTGTTTGAGTGTTTGGTGCCTAGTTGATTTATTTAACATGGTATGTTTGCAAGTGGTTGAATGATTGATGAATTTCTTAATATGAGTATGTGTTCAAATGATTTTGTTTTAATATGATTGTACTAAAATATATGTGTTGAGATAGTTGATATGTACTTAAGTATAGTAGGTGATAGTTGTAGTATTATGACTTATGACTATGAGTTGACTATGGATTATGACATGATTGTTAGTCTTGGTAACGGTTGATTTCAAATTAATAGATATGATTGTCTTGATATTTTGAACATGTGGTTGACATGTGTGAGCAGTTGCAGGGTAACATGCTTGGTATTAGCATGACAAGGTAATAGTTGATGTGTCTATATAACTAACAGTTGGGTGGTGTGACAACACATAGTAAGCCTCAATTCCAACAAGGTAAAAAGGTAAAAGAAAGGAATTGGGCAAGAATTCCTTTGGCTATGTTTGGAAACCCTAATTTCGAATGAATGAGTGCTTTGCACACAGGAAGTCTTCTTAACCTTGATTTTGTCTGACATTATGTGGATATGTGCTATATTCATGAACATGCACTTGACAGGTATATTAGCTAGTCTTTAGCTACAGGTGGATATGTTAAAGGATTGGAGTCCCTTGAGAGATGGCGTGGATGTGTTCAGTTGCAAGAAACATGCTTGGCACAACAAGATGAGGTAACTGGTGTATTGTTATGTTTATTTATGCACTAACAATTATGTGTTAAT
This sequence comes from Pinus tabuliformis, assembly GCA_031772625.1. NCBI lineage: Eukaryota > Viridiplantae > Streptophyta > Pinopsida > Pinales > Pinaceae > Pinus > Pinus tabuliformis. The sequence goes on along the minus strand of CM062819.1, from coordinate 581,213,769 downwards.
GAAAGCATGATGCAGGGAGTTGCATGGAAAGAGAGGTTACCATGAAATCTTGAAGAAGGCTCGGGTTGAGCTTTCACCGGGAACCATGGGAATTGAGTCATGGTGTTTTTTGTTAGTCTTGTGATTTTGGTCTTTTATGAATTTTTGAGCTTGATTTGCGGCTTTGTTTATGTCTAGTGTATGGCCATACCACTTTGTTTGCAGAGTCATGTTGCTTGGTTTTTATGGTCTTCTTCTTATTTCTTTCTTGTCTTTCCTTTTACGTTTTGAGTCTTAGAATTGGTTGGGAAAGAGGAAAGTTTATGGAAATAGGGAGAGATGTGTGGTACCCAACCGATGATATAAGACCCGGATGAAGCTCTATGCATGAGTAAGTGCAGTAGAAGGTAAGACTATGACAGCTGGTTGGACTGGTTGGGTCCATTGTGGTAAATGGAGAGTAGCAATGTAGACACAAGAAATGTAACCAGAAAAGGTAAAGTAAATGGATCAAAGGTGTCATATGCTTTGGATATGTTTGTAACTATTTTTCTCAATGCCTATGCATAAATAAGGAAGTTCTCTTAACCTAGACCTTATGTTATCTGGTAATTATTTTATGATCATGATTATGTTGAAGTTTATATATGTATACATGTATGTATGTCGTTGTCTGGCAGGATCATGGTTGTTTTATGCTAATGTTTATATATGTATGTATGTATCCATGTATCTATGTTACTGTCTGACAGGGTTGTCAGGGATCATTCTTGTGGAGGAATGACTGCTTATGCAGGAGAACGACGTGAAGAGGTTTTTGGTCTTACGAGGAATCAATTGGGAAGAGTAGTCACAACAAATATACGAGGTCAGTATCATGTGGATATGAATTGATATTGTATACTTGTATTATGCCTATGTTTATGTTATGACAGGTAATGTTGAAGGATACATCAGCAAAGTGAAAGCAGTGTGGTTTGTGACATGCTAGGGTAAGCATGGATAAGACACGAGAAGCAAGGTTTCTTCGTAAGGACAATATGGTTTTGGATGTGTGGTACTACTGTTGTGCATATACTATATATGTTGTGCATGTTTCATATATGATGTGTGTGCATGCGGTGTTGTGTATACATAGCTTGTGTACATGTTATTTATGCAATGTTATGTACATGATGGTACACCTAGGGTTGTGCGAATATTGCATATGGGGTGTTGTATACATATTGCACTGTCTTCATTACGTATATGCGGTGTGTGTGCATATGGTGCTATGTACATGTTGGATATGCAATGATGTGTACAGATGATGCTATGTACGTGTTGGATATGCAATGCTATGTACAAGTGGTGTTGCGTGCATGTGGTACATTGGTACTATGTACATATGGTGTGGTGTGCATGATTGTACAAGTGGTTTCGTGTGTGTGTGGTGTTGTGTACACATTGTACAAGTGGCGCTGTGTGCATGTGGTGCTATGTACATGTCGTGCATATGGCGATGTGTACATGTGGTGTCGCGTACATTTAGTGCATGTGGTACTGTGTACATGTAGTATTATGTATGCATTCTATATTGGTGTAGTGTACATGTGGCATTGTGTACACGTCGTGTAGGTGGTGCCATGTACATGTGATGTTGTGCACACATTGTGCAGGTGGTGCGGTGTACCGATGGTACTGTGTACATGTTGTACATGTGGTATTGTGTGCATGTCGTCGATGTTGTGTTATGGGCATGTGGTATTATGTATGTGCATCATGTAGTCATGGTATTGTGGCATGCGTACTCATTGTGTTGTACTCTGTGTAGTTACATGTATTGGGTGGTATTGCACATTGGGTATAGATGATGCACTGTGTTGTACACTGGTTGTAGGTGTATGAGTTGTACATCAGGTGTAGGTGCATGTATTGCATGGTGTTGTGTGTCAGGTGTGGCTGTATGTGTGTGATGCACACTATGTGTCTATGCACATGGTTGAGGAGAAGGCACTGGGTGTTTGTCGGGTGTAGAAACCGAGTCGGAGTGCGTATGGAATAAAGACGAAGGTAGAAGCTAAGGATTGATGAAAGGATAAGTATCAACATTTTATTTCAGTTTTATTATGCATGTGATTTATGACTATGGTATATGATGATTATATCTGATCTATGATTTTGATCTATGATGGTTGTGTTTGAGCTAACCTGATGTGATATCTTTATATATGTTGATTTGGTCAAATATTCTAGTTTGAATTGTTGTGATAGGAAGCGAACAAGATTCCAAATGTACCTTCTTGACGAGCTACTAATGAGGTATGATGTGAATTTATTTCAATTTATTTTAAATGTAATGGAAGTTATGTGATTGGTATAGGAATGCATGAAATGCTCGGTTGGGTGGTTGAAATCGACTGCAAGAATTAGCAACAATAGCAAAGGAATTGAAACATGCAACAATATGTTGGTAAAGCACTTCAGGAGCAAGGCCATTGTGGGACACTGGTACCCAATAGTGTCCATTGATTTCCATGAGCATGCTATGATCAGTATGATGTGTTGAGGTAGGTATATGCCTCAATTTTTGTATCTTCCAATGTGAGGAAGCCTTGCTAAGGGATGGACTGCCCGGGATGGGGGTGCCAGTGGAACTTGGAAGGTGAGTGATTGCACGGAAGGGGTGACCGGATTCCCAAGGGACTGTGTAGCAGAGAAGGGAAGGTCATGGATGGATTTGTTTTGGTCATTAGCATTGCCAGATGGAATCAGATGCACATTGGGAGTGCACCTTGGAACAATGAGCCAGTAATTGTTTGCTGAGAGGACAAGTGGCGTAGGATTATAACACTAGACATTGGATGCATATTTGACTTTGTAGTAGATTATGGAATTCCTAAGAAGGAGTTGAATCTCGTTATTACTTTGAGGATGGAGGTGTGAGCCTCTAGATTTCCTTATTACGGATACAAGCATCGTATTCTTTTATTTACTGGTTGAGAAAATGTGCATATGTGCATATGTGTATATGTGGTTATTGGAAATATTGTAATGAGCTATGCTATAAAGCTACAATATGCGGTATGTTATCATGTTGTCATGAGGTTTTGATTTTGAGCCGATATTTCATTGTAAATACAACAACGAGTTGTGTTATAAAGCTCCATGGGCCGTATGTTTTGTTGTCAGCAGCCTTGTTGGTTATAGGTGTCATTGAACACCAAGGACGGTGTTCCCCCAAGGAGGAGGGTTCTATAACAAACCTTGTCAAAATTCCATGTAAAAATATATAAATACCATAGATGATGGGACACGTATTCCAAACTGAATGGTGGGAAGGAAATCCTAGTGTGTCTTCATTTGGTTGTTTATGACTAAGGAAATTGGAAAAAGAAATGACTAAGGCATTAAAGAGGCAAAAAAGGTATTTTTGGCACATTTATTTATGAAAATAATGGAAATTGGGAGAAAAGGAAGGTGAAAGGTCACATGTTGCATGTGAGGAGGAAATTGAAGGAAAATAATGGAAAATGAAGAAAATAGAGGCCTCATTAATAAAAAGCCTTCTGAGGATCAGTGGGCAAGACTTGTTCAGTTCAGTTTTGGAGATCTGTCATTATTCTCTCTCTCTCTCTCATACTCTTGGACACTTAGAGTTTTCTTAGAGCACTTTGGCATTGGAGAAAGAAAGGCAAAGAAGGCAAGAGGAAGCAAAGATTAAGTAAGGAAAGGCAGGATCAATCAGCTACAATAGGCTTCATTGCAGGTATCAACTTGCATGTGTATTTTCCTTGCTAGATTTTGCATGCACGGGATTGCATGTGTTTCTTTTCTACCATGGCATGGGTTTTTCCAGGCGTGACAGTATTTTCAGCCTAGCCTTGCCATTTCCTGATAGCTTTGATGAGATGGGTTCTCTCATGCGGTTTGTGGGGGATGGCCGGATTGGATTCAAAGCTGAGTGGGGTGGATCTACGAATTGAAAAACACATGGTGGTAGTGGTCCCTGAACTAGACTAAGGATGCATGAAGCCACTGGCCTAGTAACCCCTGAACCGAACTGTGGGTTGCGGTAAAGCCAGATTGTGTGCCTTGGTGGGCCTAGGAATCCTTGTCAATGAATGGCAGGATATACGGTAAAGCCAAGAGGTGGATTGTCTCTCCGTTGGGCCTAGTGATTCTGGGATAGAATGCACGGTAAAGCCTGGAGAGTATGTCTCGGTGTAGGCCCTAGTGATCCCTAGATCAGACTGCGGATGTACAATAAAGCCTGAGAGACTAGGAGGCACTCAAATGGCATCCACATTGATTGGTGTTTTTGATGTGTTATATGAGTCCCACATTCATTCTTGGAATATGGCACGGGGGTGATTAGCTGAAGAGAGACTTGGCTCAACCATTCTATGATCGGGTGGAACGTGGTAGTCCCATTAGTGGTTGGTTCATTGCATTTATTAATGAAAAATTTATTCCCTTGATTTTCATGTGAAAATGTACTGATGTATATATGGATTTTTATGGCTGATATGTTTATTGTATTTATGTTCCTATTATGTTGTTTATATTCACATTTACCCTAGAGGGTGTTACATTGGGTTATCGACAAAAGGCTTTAATGGAATGGAAATATCTGAGACAAGGAAAGGGTCAAAATGTACAAAGCTTCACAGAAGAGTTTAGAAAGCAAGCTTTGAATTTGGGCATTTCACTTGATTCACTAGAAATTGTAACAAAGTATAGTGGTGCTTTACATAGTTACATCAGGGATTCTTTGTTTTTATTTGAGCCTAATACTATTGATGCGGCCAATCTGAATTCCACCTTGAAAGCATGGGAAAGAATGAAAAAGAAGATCAACCCAAGAAATCATCATTCAAACCTCATAATGGCAAGTTCAAAGGAAAAGGAAAGGGAAAGGACAAGAAGGAAACTATAACCAGGAAGGAGGAAGGAGAAAAGTCGTCTTGCACACAGCAAAAAGGAAGGCCATGCTGATGAACACTATTGGAAGTTGCATCTAGAGTTGAAACCAAAGAGATTTGGTGGTAAGAACAAACAAAAGATGGTGGAAACTATACAACAGGACCTTGGATCCAACTCCGGTGACAAGACACTGATCACAGTAGTGTGCATACAAGGTACTCTTTCTCTTCATCCTAATGAAAATTTTGAATTGCATGCAAGTACAAGTTCTTCAAATGAGTCTCATGTTAATGAATGAAAGAGGATTGAATTGTTCCACATTAGACTCGTAATGAAACATACTAAAGTGGAAACCTTGTTTGATTTGGGCTCACAAACAAATTTGATTTTAGAATCCTTGGTTAAGAAGTTAGGGTTAGAGACCAAGCCTCATCTAAAACCCTAACCTCTTGGTTGGGTGTGTGATAAAGCCAAATTACATGTAAACAAGTAGTGTAGAGCTATATTTGTGATTGCATCCAAGCCAGTAGATAAGGTTGACCTTGATGTTGCACCTTTGAATATTTGTGGCATTGTATTGGGGAGTCCATATTTGTATGACATGAAATTAGTTTTCTTTCATCATGAAAACAAGTATCATCTCATGAAAGATGCAGTGGAATACATTATTAGAGCTCATCATGCCAAAATCAGTGCCAGTCTTGTAAGTGCAGGTCAGATGAAGAGACTGATCAATTCCAGCAAAGGGTGTATTCTCATGGTTGTGAGAGCAAAAGATGCAGAGACATCTGAAGCTTTCCAAGGTTGTGATCCCACTCATAAAAAGAATTGTATGAAAATGTTTCTAACTATAATGGGATTTTTCAGGAACCAAGTAGGTTTCATCCAAAGTGTGAAATCCAACATGAGTTCCACTTGCAATAGGATGCCCCTTTACCAACATTGGTATGTACAGGTTTCCATCCATTGAGATGGAGGAGATAAAGAAGAAGGTGTAGGAATTTCTGAACCAAGGCATCATAATGCCAAGTTCTTCTCAATGTGGTACACCTATTGTGTTGGTGCCTAAGAAGGATGGAACATGGAGGATGTGTGTAGACTACAAGGAACTCAACAAAATAACATTGAAGAATAAGTACCCTCTCCCTCGCATTGATGATTTTTTAGATCAATTGAAAAATGTTGTCTATTTAACAAAACTGGACTTGTGCAGTGGATATCATCATGTCTGGATTGTAGAAATGATGTATGGAAGACTACATTCAAGACAAAATAGGGGTTGTTTGAATGGTTGGTGATTCCATTTAGACTATGCAATTATATGACCACATTCATGAGGGTGATGAATGATGTTTTCAGACCTTTTCTTGATGATTTTATACTTTTGTATCTTGATGAAATTGTTGTTTACATTAGAAGACGGGAAGATCATGTGAGTCATGTTAAAAAGGTGCTTGATGTTTTGCAAAAAAAAAAATTGTATGTCAAAATGTCTAAGTGTGAATTTGGTAAGACCTCTTTGGTCTACTTAGGACACATTGTTGGAGATTGACAGTTAAAAATAGATCCTTCTAAAGTTGATGTGATTGTAAAGTGGCCTAAACCCACTAACATTACAGAGGTTCGTAGCTTTTTGGGTGCAGTACAATACCAAAGAAGGTTTATTGCCAACTTCTTTGCCATTGCATACCCCTTACATGCATTAAAAAGTGTGAAGAAAAAATTTCAGTGTGGAAGAAAGTAGCAAAAATCCTTTGATACATTGAAAGAGAATATCGGTACCACACCATTTTTGGCCTAACCTGACCTTCAATAGACATTTGAGATCAAGATAGATGCTAGTGGGTACGCCATGGGAGTAGTGTTAATGCAGCAGAGGAAACTTGTATGTTACCATTCAGAGACATTCTCCCAAGATGTTGTGAACTATCCCACATATGAAAAGGAGTTGTATGCCTTGGTTCAAATTGTGAAAAAATGGAAGCACTATTTGATTGGAAAGGAGACCATCATTCACACAAATCACCATCCCTTGCAGTACCTCCAGTCACAAACCAAGCTTCAACAAGCACGTCATTTCAGATGGATGGGATTCCTCCAGCAGTTTCACTTGGTAATAAAATACAAGAAGGGCACCAACAACAAAGTGGTAGATATGCTTTCTCGCCCTCCTATTTCTGCATCTATAGTTTTGCAAAATGTTTCTTTATCTTTTGAAAGTTATGTTGAACAATATGTTGATGATAAATATTTTAAGGAGATTTATGCAAAGCTAACTCATGGATCGCAGGTGAATAATTACCATTTGCAGGGAAAATTGTTGTACCACCTTGGAAAACTTTGTATCCCCACCAATGAGAGAATACATGTAATCAGAGAGGCACATACCTCTCTTGTGTCAAGTCATTTTAGTGTAGGGAAAACTTTGTGTCATTTACAGAGGTTATGTTATTGGCCTCACATGAAAAATATTGTGACTCTATATGTAAAGAGACATGTGTTGTGTTCAGTTAGCAAGACGACATAATAGAAAATTGGGGCTCTACACACTACTCCCGGTTTCGAGTCGTCCATGGGGAAGTGTGTCAATGGATTTTTTTGGTGGTTTTCCTTTGTCTAAGAGAGTTCATGACTATTTGAATGTCATTGTGGATCGATTTAGAAAAATGTGTGTCTTAATGCCTTGTAAAAGGTAGGTCACTGCAAAGCAGACTGCTCATCTCTTCTTCTAATTTATATGGGTCCACTTTGGGTTGCGCACATCCATTGTGTCTGATCGAGACTCTTGCTTCCTTGGAGATTTTTGGATGATTTTGTGGATAATGATGGACACCAAGCTGAAGAGGAGAACGACATTTCATCCACAGACCAACAAACAAACAAAAAGTTGTCAACTGCACAGTGATACATTTACTCCAAGGCTATTGTGGCAAGCATCCCATGTTGTGGGATGAGCAACATCCCTATGTAAACCGTGCATACAATCGGGCGGTGCATTCATCCACTCAGAGCTCACCATTTGAGACATGCTTTGGATATTTTCCAATGGATCCCTTATACATGGTATTTTGGAGAGATGAAGATTCTAGTGGGCAAGATGACAGGGAAAAAGCATGGAATTTCATTTAACGAATTCAGTTGATTCACCAGGCAGTGCAGGAGCAGTCAGAGAAAACTCAAGCCTAATACAAGGATCGACATGACAAGCATCATGTTGATCACCACTTCTAGGTTGGGGACAGGGTGTGGCTCCACATCAACAAGGACAAAATGAAAGGGGAAGGAACGAAGTTGATACCAATCCGCTATGGCCTATTCACCATATTAGAAAATAGTGGATACAATGTTTTTCGTCTTGATTTTCTAGCATACATGCAGATGTACTCAGTGGTGAACATTGAAAACTTGAAGCTTTATGAGCCTCATTTGATCATGGACACCAAATAGGTTGGACAAGTGACAAGCTACCTGAGGGTATCATTCTTGACATGAGGAATATGACTTCACTACGGGGAGACGTGGAGTACCTTCATATTGGTTTCAAGGGAATGCAACCAAGAAAGGCCCATTGGATTGAAAAAGAGAAAGTGGGGGAGAAATTCCCTCACTTCCCAATTGATTGATAAAGATTTTGTTGGCCCAAAAGTTAATTAGTGGGGATGAATGATCTAGGTGGCTCCAGAAACGCTCAGAATTCAAAAGTGGATTTGGAAAAGCTCAAAAATCAAAGTCATTAGATTGAATTTCAAGCAAGGTCATATCAAAGATCTCATTGCAATATTTCCAATGGCGCGAACGACACCTCAATCTGAGTTTGTATGTCAAATTTATGGCCAATCAAAGTTTTGGTCAAACTAGGCCAAGTCGCAGCCACTAATGAGGCAAAAATTTGGCCCTTATTGGCGCACGGATTACAACAGCTGGAATAGGTGAATTTTTTGCCTCTTTAATTTGACCGGTGACCCCAAATTTATCCGATGGATTTTTTTAACTAATTTGTTATATATATATATATATATATATATATATATATATATATATATATATATATATATATCTATATATATATATATATTAAAAATAGGTGGCGGGCCACCAACCCCACCACCCAACAAACATATGTTATATCTATAATACAAAATATAACGGGTCAGGGCCATGGGTGAATCGGACCTCACCCGACCACTATACAACAACCACATGCCAACAGTGCGAGGCCGACATGATTTGAACCCGCCCAGCCCGGTGGGCTAGCTCGCCAAAATGGGTGGCCTCATAACCAATGTAACCACACACCAATAATAACAATAGCTACGCCATAACGAGAGTCCCACGATTTAGAACCTGAGACCTCCCAACCACAAAACTTTTATTTTAATGTTGTCAACCAATAGGTCGTTAGGTTTTTGTTGGAAGTTTTGTCACCTGAACACTACAAAAATCCTCAAAAATCGCCCAATGAGGGGTGGGGGAGCAGAGATCCAACCAACAGAAAAATGAGCAGAACCCTGACACCGGGTTCTAGAAGCGAAACCCTGATGCAGGGGTATGTTTTTTATGCTGTGAAGATTCCTTGGGGGTCCGGAAGTGCCAGTGTCAGAAATGGATCAACTTTATAGTCATTTTTCACAATTTTTCGCCACGAATCCAACCGTGCAACCCGTTTCTCCAACAAAGTTCTACATTTTCAGGCCATCCCTAGAAGTGGAGTTATAAGGTGTCAATTTGAAATTGCTTGTAATTTATTTCCGCTGCCATTTAATGAAAGATGTCTCCCCATATTAAGTAGGGCCCAAAGACATAGCCCACATTGGGTGAACTCCATTATCAAATTGCCTTGTGCTTTTGATCTCATGGTTGCTTTTGATTTCCACTTATTTCATGTGTTTATGTTACTTGATTACATGCTCTTTTAAATGAAATTTTGTATGCATCCTTGAAGTAAAATATCTAGATCGACAAAGGTTAAAAGTTGATCAAGGATCTATCGATGATTTAGATTATTTTGATGTAAAGCCACTGTCATGCTGAGAATGTTTTGATAATCATAATAAAATACTTTGGGGTGCAGTTCATGGTGTCTTTGTCTCGCTGATTTGTAGTATGTGTTGGGTACGAACATTCCTATATTTTCTTTAAAATTTAATTGAGTCGTTATTTCATTGTAGATGATAGGGGCATTCTATTAGTAAGTTTTGGGTTTATCTTAGGTGATCTGATTCATTGTATTTTCTAACGGCTTATTCTTGAGAAAAATATATAGTGTTTGCAGGTTCCTCGACCCTTGGGCTCCAAGTTCACAAGTTGTGGGCACAGGTTAACCATGTTTGGATTCCGAATATTTTTATATGATTTTCTGACTTTGCTAAGGCTATGGTTTGGCATTTATTTTTCGAAATACATCTAGCCATTGTCAAAATTTACAAAAAAATTATTTTCAAAACTTCTTCTAAGCATTGTACACTTGTATATCTTATAAATATATTTTGCATAATTATTTAGTAAATTATTTTATTTTCTAACTCTTGTTTTGCAGCTCGGGTTTTCTGGGTTTTGGGTATTTGTGAATTCATTTGTGTAGGTGAGATCCAAAGAAATTTGCTATATTAGAGCTAGATCTAGGCCCTTGATAGTAAGATCTAGTCTCTAAAATTTTTGCAAGGCCAACTATTGAAGAATTTGTAGTGAAATTGAATATTTGAACCAAAATATTATTTTCAAGCGAGGGTTTCAAAAATTTTTAGGGCCTTTGGGCCCAATGTCATCCTCCTAGCCTTGGTGTCATCCCTCTACCCTCTACATCAGCCTTTTTGGCCCTATTTTTCTTGGTTGTGAACCCTAAATGCCTCGACCCTCTTGCCCTTCCTCTCGGCCCTCCTTCTCCCTCGTCCCCCTCTTTTCTTCCATTGCCTCCTTATCCCTCTGCTCTCCCTCTCTTCCCCTCCGTCCCCTTTCCCTTAGCCTCTCTTCCTCTCTATCCCCTTTCCCCTTAGCCTCTCCTCCCTTCGACCTCCTCCTTTTGGCGTAGTGGCTTACCCACAGGCCTTGTTTAGGCCTCTTTGAGGCGCCAACCCTAGTTCACAACCCCTTAGGGCCTTGCGGGCCCTTCCTAAGCTTGGACGAAAGCCTTTAAGGATTTTCGTGGGCCCACCTAGGCCCTCCATCCTCTGTTGTGGGGTCTTCTAGGCCTTAGCCATGGGCCTACAAGGCCTTTCTACCTTCCCTTTTCCCTCTTCGTAGCACTCACTTACCCTCATTTATCCTCTAGTTGGTCATTTGAATTTATGGAGTTAATATTGGTGGGTTTTACAGGAGAAATTGGCATAAATTTTGATCCTTGCAGGTGTTCCATCTCTTGGAAAATTTTGAACAAGTTTGGCAAGGTCCTTTTAGCCCTAGTGCCTTTGGTTTGAACTCTAACCCTTAAATTTTCCCCGTTGTTTGCTACAACTCTCTGAATACATTCATAATAGTGATTAAATTCAAATTTAAATGCTCTAAAATTCACATTTAAGTTTCCTAAATGCACTAAGAAATTCATGGTATAAATTTACTAGTCATTTTGTGAATTGGGCATTGTTTCTTGGGCATAAATCTAACTGATTTTTTGATTGAATATCTATGCATAACAAGTGTGATAAGATCTAATAATTACATCATAAAGGGCCAAAGAATCTAAAGTTTCAGTTTGATAAGCTTGTTTTGGCATTTGGCAATTGTTTGGCACATTTCGGCACACATTCTCATATTGGTGGCTCATTGTTTTCACTATTGTATTATTGTTGCCATAAGTGCATTGAAATTTGATATAACACTAAAAAATACATCATAAGAAGGTTGGTTAGCTTATTTTTCCATTTGGAAAGTCATAGGGTGTCTCATTGCTCATATTTGATTCATACATAATTGTCATCCTGGAGCAAAAGTGATTTTATTTATTGTTGTCCTAAATCTATCTTAATATTATACTACAAGTTATATAAGTGGTTTTCATTGTTTCATGCTCTAATAATTTCACTGTGGAGAAGATTTATTTCATTGTGCTATTGTGAAGAGGATTATTTGTAGGGATAAGAGCACTAACTAACTTGTTTGTTGTGAGTTGCCTAAAGTTTCAAGTTTTGCACATAAAATCACTCTCTACAAACACTTAACACACTTGATATCTTAATGTAATAACCTTGAATTAATCTAAGGATCTAAGATATTGGTTCATTAAATATCTAAGTGAAGACTGCCATTAAGCATATATTGTTACTATTGCCCTAGCATCTTGACACTTTGGAATCTTATTTATTAATAAAGGTTGAATAATTGCTTAGTAAGTGCTCCAATTGTTTATGGTTCATGGTTCATTTGAAATTTATTGGTGGCACATAAGCGGTTGTCTTGTTTCATTGATAATATTGTTCTCTATCTTTAGTAATTAAGATACTGCGTTGGCTAATTGGATTAACAATGGATTTATAGATCATATTTCAAGTGGATCTCTTTGTGAAATATCATTGTGAGGAGTGTCTGTTTCATTCTTGGGCAATTGTATCTTTGGATATCCCTTGTTGGCACTTGTAAAATTGACATCTTATCTTGTTTAAGAATTTATTTTTCCTTAATGAGTATTTTTTGTCATAACTCAAGATCAAATCTTAATTAAGTACTTAAATTATCAAACAATCTTAATTCAAGAACTACTCAACCTATCTTGCACAATCATTCTAAGTCTAGTTGCATTAATGATGTCCCTCCAAGCATAGGCTTGGTTGATAGACATCTAGGGACACCATTTCTCAATTTAGCTTGAGGAATTCATCTCCTTTTTAGTGGTTAACGCAGTGCCTTGCATTCGTTAGAGCCACAATCTCTGTAGCGCCAGAGGCATCTGGTGGTTGGAACACAGGGGGGAGGTATTGTTAATCAAACCTTTGTTTGCTTCATGTATTTTCCATCCCACAACCTACTCTAGAGATTGATTCCAAAATAGTTAAGAGGAACATCACTTAGAATAGGCATCTAACTTAAAATTAACCAAGATCTTGCATCACACCTAGGTCTTAGGATTTTCATAGCATATCGGTCAGTGAAGCATCCAAACATCTATTGTCCATCCAGTTACTTGGAATATAATTGGTAATAAGTAATAAGTTGACTCCATAAGGCACTGGTTTGACATTCGAATCAAATTTAATCCTCAAGTCTTGCTAAAATTAACCAAGTAACTAGGTCACTCAATCGTGTCTCCCTGACTCGTTGGTTGCCAACTTGTCCTCCATCTTCACATTTCCTTAGGGACTACTCCCCATAGCCTATTTTTGGGAGACAATCAGAATGGAGAGGTTGGGGATCAGAGTGACAACCCCAGACTTGAGTTGTTGTTGTAGTGCCTGTACAATTTGAGTGACAACAGGACCTGGCTGATGCTAAAGGTGCATTTTTCCAAGTTGGCACCTAGTTTGTGTTGTCGTAGGGTTTTAAGGTCTTGTTGAATGTGTTTCAAGTTCTCTTCCCAATTATTATTGAAGATGAGGATGTCATCCATATATAAAACCATGAATGAGTTAGTAAAGGGTTGTAAGATGTCATCCATCAACCTCAAAATTTTCAGTGGCATTTGTCAACCCAAAAGGCATGACCAACCACTCAAAAAGACCCTCCTTGGATTTGAAGGCAATCTTCCATACATATGTGGGTTCTATTGTAACTTGGTGATATCCCAACTTTAAATTGATCCTATTAAAGTACTTGGCCCCCTTGAGTTGGTCAAGAAGGTCATCAATCTATGGGATTGGATTCATGTTCCTGACATTGATATTATTTAGTGCCTGATAATCAATGCAGAGTCTCCAAATCCTATCCTTCTTTTGTACAAGTACAATTGAGCTCCCACAAGGTGAGGAACTTGGTCAAATGTGCCATTTTTTCCACAACTCCTAGATCATCTACTTGATTTCTTCATTTTCTAGAATAGAGCGGCATTATATCGGCCCATTAAGTAGAGGTGGGAAGTCAAATTGATCGAATGCTTGACTTGGCAGTGCAAAGTTACCCCTGTGGGTGAGGAGATGACATCCTTGTATTCTTCCATGACCTTATCCACCTACTTTTTCTGCCTGGTGGAACCCTTCTCGGGGGCTATGGATTTTACCACAATCTTAACCTTACTTTGAGAGCGAATAAAAAAGAAAACAAATTTACCGGCCTTGGAGATGATATTACTGCATTTCTTAGCAGAGATCAAAGAGATGGTGGTAGGAAGGGCTACCTCTGGCCTCTTGTATAATTATTGCCCAAAGTAATAATAACAGTGTGAGGCCTATACTCATACACAACATGTCGCTTCCATAAATATGGTTGGCCTAATAACACATCACAAATTTCAAGAGGAGTAACATCACACAATACCTCATCTGTGAAGGGCTTGATGTTGTAGGGAAGGCGATACTGTTGGTTGAAGCGGAGATCCTGTCCTTGGTGGAACCACTCGATGATGTATGGAATCAGGTGTGGTGTGGTTGGTAGGCCCAACCACTTAACAACCTCTTCTGAGGTGAGGTTCTTTTGGCTTCCGCTGTCGAAAATGAACTGTAGTGAAGACCCCTTCACCCACGTCTGTGAGTGGAAGAGACACTCCCATTCCTATGCATCTTCGGCCTTGTTAATGTCCTATGTTATAGTAATAAGAGGAAATTTTAGTCTTTTTATTATTCTGGTCAATTTGTAAATTGTTGCTATGATCTCATAGACATCAAGTCTTGGTGTCATTTTAGGATAAGATATACTAAAGTTTTGAGTGGTGAAATAAATAAAGTTATTAATTTCTTAAAAGGTCTAGGTTTAGTAAGTCTATGGTTAATGTGTCATCCAATCACGGATAACGGTAAATAATGGGTTTGGTTTCTCATCATTGGGACAGTTAGTGGTGTCTTTTCAATTAGTTGCATGGTTAAATCAGGTAGTACATCATTTCCCTGTAATCATGAGTTGCTACTATGCTTCTCCTTTTCATTGCGCTTAAACATTTTGATTTGAAAAGTCATCATTGAAGTTAAAGGGAGTCCTAGACCACATGGAGGATTACGAATACATGTTATAGCTTTCAAAAATCCATCGAGCACATTACTTATTCTCCTTAGTTTCCCTGGATATCAAATGCGAGTTGTTGTGTTATGGATGCAGAGGATCTATTGCACTTATGTAAATCGAGGGTTTCTCACCACCATGACTGCATTTAGGTTTCAAATATTTATTTTCTGGAATAATTCATGTTGTATGTAGTCTATTTGATCTTTAACAGTCGAGGAGAGCAGCTGGACGGCCTTTCAACCCTCAAAATCTTCAACTTGTTGCACTTTCCTTACTGTGCTTGTGTTTTTGTAATTTGTCATGCATAGAAACAAATTGTTGCTGCGTTTTTTCCTGTGACTTAAATTTGTGCAGTTTGATATTTTAAAAACAAGAGTTTACCATTCAAAATCTTGCCAAAAATTGTCACCCAAACCCTAAGTCCATTGTTGTTTCATTCTTGTTGCGCTAAGTTGTTGAGCGTTGTCATTGCATTCTGAAACCCTAGAAGTTTTTCATTTTGAGTCATGACAGCACCAAACAGGAAGAAGAGGTACAAAGGGGGTGATATAGTCTTATTTGAGCCTTGTTACTGCTCAAACTAGCAAGGGGCCTAAATGGGAATCCCTAAAGGGAAAATGCTAGACCAAGGGCAACAAATGGAGACTTGGCCCGTTGTCACCTCAGTTAAGGCTCCATACTAGTTACAGACTTTCACCCATGGGAGGAGACTTGGTATATTATGGAGTCACTGATGAAGGATAAATCAATGAGTGGATGTGGAGTGGCCCAAATGTTCCCTTTCCAGAAGAGTTTGAAGGATAGATTTTGATTGCTTTCTAAGCAAGGTACAATGTATTCTAGGAGAAGTATGGGAAGATTTAAGGGTTAGGTTTAGGGAATATGACTTGTGAAAGAGTATCCCAATCCCGAAAATCATTATTGAAATTGGTATCCCATATGGTTCTTGAAGAATTGTCTTTTCAAAGGAATGGGACCACACGATACCCAATGGACCCAGCCTAGGTTAGGAGGTAAGAGTTTAGCAACCAATGATTTTCTTAACCCGGACAAAGAGGGGGAAAGGATCAAAGAAATAATATTTACTTAAAGGTGTTTAATTGATCCTATGAGGAACTAGCCTTGGGGATACTAGGAAAAAGTTTGATCTCAGAGTTAGGGCTTAGATTTTCTCACAACTCCACCTTCATAATGGCTTCAAAATTGGAGGAGCCTTTGAGGAGACACCAACGCAGGAGAGGCTAGGATATTGAACTTTTTGGAGTGCTATTTTTTCGAGAAAATGATGCCTTAGGTAACCCAACTTGGCTATACCTAGGGAAAGGTGAAAAAGAGTTTATTTTAGGTGATCACCTCTTGGTAGATCAGTGCATTAGCCTTGGGAGAATGGATTCTATGTTAAAAATGAATGAGGACCTTTGGTTCTTAGTCAAGGATGCCTCAAGACTACTTCGCTAGCCTTCTAGGTCAAAGAGAAGCAAGCTTGTAGCTTTTATACATTGATGTGAAAAAGGTGATGGCTTATCAAGATAAATTCGTTCATAGAATTACCCCTAGGAGATTTCATTCAAATTACATGGCTTATACATTGAGAGATTCTATATAGAGACAAAATTCCACAAATTGAGTAGTAAATGCATGCAACAATGAGCCCTAAAAATATCGAAAATCCCAGCCCAATGTATATTACAAAGTAAAACAATAATATCATTAAAATAATGTACGTACATGTAATAGAATATATCCAACCATCCACAATTTGAAAATATAGAAGCTCCAAGATAAGATAAACCAAATCCACACATCAAAATTCATCCATAAAGCTCCAATTCATCCTCCAAGAAAAAGTGTGAAATTCTCAAGAGAGAGGAGATCTAATCCAAAGTGTTGATGAGAAAATGAATTCATCTCACTTGTAT
This sequence comes from Pinus tabuliformis, assembly GCA_031772625.1. Classification (NCBI taxonomy): domain Eukaryota; kingdom Viridiplantae; phylum Streptophyta; class Pinopsida; order Pinales; family Pinaceae; genus Pinus; species Pinus tabuliformis. Next base: position 581,196,886 of record CM062819.1, on the reverse strand, counting down.
TTATACACTAATGAGGAGTTCGAATTAGCCTCCTTGGCCTACATAAGCCCCAAAAATAAAATAATGTTCTAATCATTCAACTTTTGGTGACAAGCCCACAAAACTAGCTCATAAATGAAAGAATGAGCCTCTCAAGAGGTCAAATAATAATTGATGCATGTCATAGGGCCCTCTAAGAGGCCTAATTAGTTCCATGGGTTCCATAATGAAGAGTAGGACCCTCAAAAGTAGTGTACAAGGGGTTGTCCCTTTGCAATAACCTTTGGTGCTCCAAATGACATATGTGGGCACACAAGTGTCCTTCATGGGTCTCCAAACAAATCAAAGATGCATGTATATCACCTACAAGGGCTAGGATTATGGTGTAGGTCATGTCACATCATCGTGCAAGCCCTAGATCATCTGTCAAGTGTATGGTGCAAATCTGGGGCCAGTTGGGCATGAAGGATCAGACACATCTTCCTTGTCCAATAAGTGAACCACGAGCAACCTCAGAATGGTTGTGGGGACCCATGGAGTGATGTATATTGTTGTGGATGCCCATGGCTTTTCAATGCACACACTATATGTGCCAATGTAGCCCTCTGGAGGATTAGAACCCCGTATAGGGAGACCAAACCTGAGATTGAGACCATTTGCAATCCTACATAAGATCCAATGCCTTCCCTAGCCTTCCAGTACATGAAGTCATTAGAGAAATCAAGTAAATAAGCTTACCAATCATGGACCATAGGTGGGGAATTCATAATGGCATGCCCTTCCATAATGGGCTTCGAGATGTGCCAATGTCTCCTAAACTCCAAATGGGGTTAACCAAGAATCCTATTAGGTAGTTTCTACTTCTAAAGGGTATAATATATTCAAGCTACATCCTTAAAAAGGTGGTGGAATGTGATAGATAGCTGAATGAAGTAGGGGATGAGAAGGGGCATCCTTGGATCACATGTTGGTGTACAAGGGTAGCTAATAAGAGGGAAGCCCACACTTGGGTTTATAATGTATAGAAGAGAGCAATCGTGGTACATGAGGTGCCCTAACTGTGATTTTCCACCCTTATTTTTATGCCTTTTTCCTTTTTATGATTTTTCTTTGATTAATTGCTCAGAGCTTAAGGGGTAAGAGCATGATGTATAAGATATAGCAGTGAATACCCCCTTTTAAGGTAGCGTAGTTCATTGCCTACCAGGGGTTGGGACAATCATGGGTTCCTATATGATGAAGGAGGTTCATAGAACCTGTAGGAACTAGGGTGATGTCCATGATGATGGGGTAGAGCTCATGTATTAACTTTTTCCCACGTGTTAAATGTGTTTGTCCTAGCCATATTTTGCATTTTGTGGTACATTTTCCTATTAAATTTGGCCAAATATGATTTTATCTTTCTTTTTAGTTTCATTAACCTTCGGGCCTCATTCTAGGACACGACCCAAGGTGTGGGCAAGGGGAAGGGGAAAGCTAACCCTATGTGGACCCAGTGGAGGAATGTGGACCCAAGCGGGATAAATGATGAATGGAGTAATAATGAGTGGAAAGAGGGTAATATAAGCGGATAAGGGAGCGAGACCACGCAACCAAAATCGGGGGTTCCCATGAAATACCATATCTAGATCTAAATGGTCAATAAAAGATATGCCACGGGAGTAGAATGCACCATTAATATCCAAATGGGGGCTAGGGGACAAGGGCACAGAACTAACCCATTCTTTCTGCTGAATCCCCCCATTAATCATGTCCAGAATTTTCCATGATAAGCAAACTATAATACATAATTACCAAATGACAAGGCATACCTCTAGGTTCGGGAGGCCCACCTTCAAACATGTGATCATGGCAAATGGGCGAGGGACCACATGATTGGCTCAGGTGGCAGAGAAAAGGCATAATGAGCTAGCTGGTGGCTATTGGCTGAGGACCATATTGGAGAAAAAAATTCTCATATAGATATCACCCACAAAATGGTGGGTAACAAGCCTCAAGACCTTACCATGGTGAATTCAAATCCAGCTGTTAGTGTCGGTCATTGTGCCCTCCATCAGTGATCAAAAAACTCTTTGCATATGCATAAGTAGGTGTCTCATCGATGTCAGTTTTACATTCCATTAGGCATGCCATAAAACTGATGGAGGAGCTGGTCCTTGTTCCCTTCTTGGCTTTGCTGGATCAGGTCATATCAGCTAATGAACTTGTGTCACGCTTGTTTTGTTTTGTCTTGAAGTCCAAAGTCTTAGGTCTAGGGTTTCGGTCAAATGTCATTGCAAGATCATGAGTCAGAGGTCCATGGGTCCCCAGCAAGCCGGAAGGAGGTATGTAAATATGTTCCATTGATATTTTTCATCAGGTACAGCTCATTTATACCTTGGATTTAAAAACCCTGTTTTTAAACCCAAGGTCATGTGAAATTTGCAAAAAAAAAAATAAGGAAAATTTTCAAAATTCTTCAAAATGCCGGCAATAACCCTGGTCTCCTCGCCAGAGTCCATCAGATGGTCAACCTGCAAAAACAGCGGAATTAAAGCACTCAAAAGATCAAATTCAGGACAAAGTGAACTCAAAAACAGTGTTAAAATGAATGCCAAAGCAAAAACATTACAAAGTGGGTTTGGTAAGTTAATTTTTTCAAATTTGGGCATATAAAGGCCAAATTTCCCTCTAAGGAGCCTCATTATGCATTTGAGAGCAAGCAAACACACTTGAGAGGTCGAAGAAGGCAATTTGCAGCAAAATTGGGTATTTGCCTGGTGCGCGACCACTCAGGCAGGGTGCGCGACCACTTGGGTGGGGCGCGACCACTCAGCGCAATTTTTGCTGTGTAAATTTACAAGGGCGCGACCACTCAGCAGGGGCGCGACCACTCAGCACGGGGGCGCGACCACTCAGGCCGATTTGCCCAGGAACCTCCAAAATCGACCCAAACTCTCTCTCATTCACTCAATCGGTCGAGGTAGGGTCTCTTTATACATTTGAAAGCTAGAGATATGAATTCATGGGCTTGATATGTATGTTATCATAGAAAAAATGCATGGAGAAAGGATAGGAATGATTGTTTGTGTTGTAGGCATTATGCTACGGTTATGTTTGTTTTTCAAGGTTTATAATTCCTTTTTCCCTCCTTGGTTTCCCATTTTGGTTCACAAATGTCAGTGTGTCTCTCTCTTTTATCTCATTTGCAAACTATACTAAAAATCCCATCCCAAAGTTCCTAAAACCCTAACCCCTCCTCAAAACCCTAATGCCTATCTATCCTTCCCAAACCCTAATGCCTATATACCCTACTCAAACCCTAAAGCATTATCACACAGCAGTTAATAAAACAAAAGATATATAAAAACACAGCAAAGATAAAAAGAAATGTTATGAAAAAGAAAAGAGTATATATATATGGCAAATGCATGTGCATGTTCACCACAAAAACAGAGTCAAGTATTACCATGCCATAGCCTAGCCACTACAAGAGCAAAAAGACATATTGTTGTGTAAAAATCAGAGGCAAGGATGCTGTGTAAACATTCATGCCAAAATCAACAATATACAGCTGTACATGATGCTCAAAATGGACAGTTTGCTGTGATAGGGTTTGCACAGGAACAATTGTTGCATCTCCCCAATTTTAAACTCTGTTTTCCCTACTTTTCCCTTCATTAAAATCCCAGTTCAATTGCTCTATTCCTTCCCTAAAAATCCCAGTGCAATTGAAATCCCTCTTCCCTTTTGTCAACATGTAACTAAAGCCCCTTTTTCCCTCATGACAAATGCAAACTAATGCTTTGTTTCCCCTTAGCATCAAAAGCACATAAACTTGAAAAAACAGAGTATGCTTATAAAGTACAGTCAAAGACAAATTAAAGGAGCAGCCTGTTGATGCTAATGATTGATGCTACCCCATACCCCTATGATCATGTTGTCCTTTACCCCATGTTAAAAAAAAATATATTGTCCTTTCCCTTGGTGATCATTACACATATTTTCCCTAATAAAGTATTTATTTGCAAATGATTCCCAAATGATAAGAGATGAGGAACATGTTTGATATTTTGTGAATCAGTCCTTTAAATTCCCTGTTTTTATATATTTCCCTTTCCTTATTAAAAGTCCCCCCCCTAACATTTCCTTCATGATTTTTTCCCCTTGAAAACAGCATACTTCTCAGCATTTTGCAGGCAGGGCAGCAATCAGTTGTGTTCTTTTTCTCCACCTTGCTCAATAACATCATGTCAACCACTGAAACTAATGAGCAAGGTGATGACCGGTCTTCTTCTTCGGAGTCTGAGGTACAGAGGCCTCGGAAGGGTGGCAAAGGTGGTCATCATAAGAGAGAAGAGCCCACTTCTCTAGCAGAGTTACAGGCTTGCCCTTTGGCAGTGACTTTTTTCCGGTACATGTCATGTCTTGAGTTTTGTGAGAGGCTGGCCCAGATTCAGCACCACAGGGAGTTGGCCCGATTATTTATTTTGCACCTTCATGATGGGCAGGTCACTCTTGCAGGGGTGAATTTTGTACTATCTCCGGAGGTGATTTCAGAGGCTACCGGGATACCAAATGTGGGTGAGGTGTGGCCCAAGCGCAAAATGTTGGATTATGTTTATTTTGAGCCATATGTCAGGCCAGCATTCATGAGTCATTTGTCGGGGATCTTTCCTTTCAGGTTCCTCTTCTATTATGCGGCTTATCATGCACTACTTCACATGCGAGGGGAGATTTTCTCGGGTCTTCTCTTATCACATTCGCTTGCTGATGCACTTCACCCGGGTGAGGATGATGAACATCCCGGTTTTCTTTTTCCATGATATTCAGAGGATGGTGTCAGTGTTCCAGAGGCGGTCTCCAGCTCAGCAGTATCGGAGTTTGTGCCATCACGGTCTTATCCAGCTTATTGTTGCCCATCAGTTGACTCAGCAGGGCATTGCATGGGCAGACTTCATTTCTCGGGATTTCTTCACAGAGCCACAGCCCGAGCCATAGCTAGAGGTCATTTTTGAGGAGGGAGGTCCTTCACATCAACCTGAGATCACTGTTCCGAGACACATGGCTTCCTCACCTTGCCTCACTTATCAGAAAGGCCCGAGGGCCTTGTTTGCAGCAGCTCGGCGAGTACTTTCTCCACAGCAGGTGGAAGGGGTCTCGCCATCATCATCAGCTACAGGTCAGCGAGTGTTATCTCCACATCAGGTGGAAGGGGCCTCGCATTCTTCATCAGCGGTACGAGAGGGCAAACAGCCCGTGACAGAGGAGGAGAGAGCCATTGACATGCCGGTTGACATCATTGATCTTAATGCTCGCTCCCCTACATCAGATTTGCACGAGATCGTCCGACAGAGAGAGGTGGAAAACCGTTTGCTGTAGGAGAAGCTTGATATGGCCAAGTGGACAATAAATTACTTGGAGCAGCGCAACAAGCAACTAGAAGAGGAAAAAGAGTTGGATGAACTATGGAGAATTCGTAGCAACCGAGACTTGAACCGTAGGAGGCCAGGTGACTTGTGGCCTAGGGACCGGGAATCAAGGCTCATCAGTTCAAATGTACACTTGCAGCAGCTGTTGGAGAAAGCCAACCGAGACAAAAGGTTGCTCAGACACATGAAGGATCATTATTGGGCAAGAATGCATGTTTGCAAAGCAAGGATGAAGATCCTTCAACGGCGGTTGAACGAGGCCCTTTCGAGGAAGAAGAAGGCCAACCCACTCCGTATCTTGGCTGAGGCATCACTCACTCACCATGATACTCATTAGTATCCTCCCAGCAGCAAACACAAGAAATTTTGAGGATTTTGAGGCATTTTTGGCATTTTTTAGCATTTTACAGGTTTTGGTCATTTGAGTGGTCTCACCCCCCGCGCGACCACTCATGGGGACAGCTCAGATTGAGGAAAACTCTACATATTTGGATTTTTCATGACAAAATACACTTGGATATGGATGGGTTTCAAATTTTATGGAGATTTGGGCCTCCAAAAGCTCAAAATACATGCAAATTTTGACTTTCTGCCCCTTTTTTGAGTTGCAGAAAGCTGCCTTGGGAGAAATGATTTTTGAGGGGTCAAATCAACTCCAAATTCAGAAATTCCAGTGGGGTTGGAAATTAGACTCATAGACCTTTCCAACAAGCTATCTTGCACTTGATTTGGACACCAGGAAGGCCCTCAAACACAGCTGCCAATGTGCGCGACCACTCCAAGGGAGGGGCGCGACCACTCAGGGAAATTTTGCCAGTTTGACCATTTCGGCTTGCAAAACTCAGTTTTTACTATGGTTGACTTTTAATGCTTGTAAATAATGGATTTTTGGATAATTTTCATGTCACATGGATACATTTACTCTCCTTTAACCCTTCTAGAAGTTTCCTTGATGTAAATAGTGAATATTAAATGCATGGATGGGTTACCTAAGTTTTAGAGGCAAGTTGTTTTGACTGCCTATTATCTAGTGCTTAGTTTAGAATTAGTTCAAACTGTTCCTAGGAAGCTGAGCTCGACCCCTAGAGGTGGGGAAAGGAGTTAGATGATCTATATTATGCCTTCTCTTGCTCATTTTCATGGTTGGACTCTTGAGGGAGAAGCTCTATTGTATATTTTACTTGTATCTCTGCAATTTGAGGAAAAGGAAGGCCAGGGTTTTGCAGACATCATTGTGGATTCTTGTGGATTATTGTGTTGATGGTGTGTTTCCTACTTGTCATTGTAAGTGTGTTTATGTGTTCCATCTCTTATTCTATTGCTGCTAATTAAACAAAAGAAGTGATAAAGTTTGAACTCATGCATGCCATGCTCAGCTTTCAATTTTGTTTAATATTTATGTTTTCCACTGTCTAAAGAGGATTCAAAGTCATTATTTGCCCTCTTTAGCTCCCTCTCTTTCTTCCTGGATCATCCATCTCAGCTTAAGGCATCAGCACAAACTCCTTCCTTGCCCCAAAGACCCACCTGCAAAAAACTGAGCTCAATCCCCACACCCTGAATTGCACTCCCTCCAATTGCCACCAAAAACCCCAAAAACTTTAAATCAACCCTCCTTATCAGTTTACTAGCCTAATATCAGTGTTCCTAATTGGGTCAGCTCATCCTATTGAAAGATCTACCGAGTTTGACCGGAGAGAGCCTTCTCATACCCCGTAGGGCTAGCTACGAGGTGAAATGGTTTGATGTTGCCTTGAAGGTTTACCTTCCTCAGCCTAGGGTGAAATCTCAAGCGCTAACACCAGCTATCAGGGTTGCATTTGAGCATATTAGTAGCATCAAGTTTTGTGAAAAGAAGCGGTGTTACAATGTTCAGGTTACCAAAGAATTTTCCTTAAACTTCACTGGTGTGGAAGCCAAGGTTGGAGAATTGAATTTCCTAGTTTCAGAGGTTACTATCTCAGCTGCTACAAAGATCCCTTTGCATGGATAACAATGGTTCAAGGGCATGCCATTAGATATGGTCAATTACAAATATTTTCTGAAGCCAAAGTATAAAAACAAAGAATATGGAGCTATTGTGCCAAGAGAATATCTTCTTGAACCTTACAACAAATTACTCAAGGTGATTCAAAGATACTTCACTTGTGAAGGCAGATTTGGGAGGGTTTATTAGTACCACTTCAGATTATTGATGCATTTTACAGGTAAAATCCCTTTAAATCTACCTTTTTACTTATTTAGGAGAATTGGTAAGATGGCAGATAAGGTTCAGGGTAAGAAGAGTCAAGTGGAGCCCAGTCTCTTTCATTTCTCCTTGATCAAATTGTTAGTGGTGGAAGAGTTGAGGAAGAAAAATTAGTCATGGCAAGCATTTTTGGATTCATCCAAGTTGACAACTAAACTTTCAGATAGTCCCTGGAGAAAAAAAGATACACCCTCATCAGTGGCAAAGGATGTTCAACCAGCAATAGAAAGCTCAATCAAAAGGCCACAGACTTCAGTTGACCAGTCTAACAAGAAAAAACGCAAAAAGCTTCATTTCTCCCCTTAGGTGGTGGAGGTTTCCAAAAAACCACACACAAGAGTTGCTGCAAAAAGGTTTTCCAGGGAGAAAATACTTGAACAACCTACGAAGTTCAAGGCACCATATAATAAAACATTGATGACATGGATAAATAGATTATGGAACTATAGGAACAATTGAAAAAGGCTCATTTAGTCATTCCTCAACTTCAACATGATAATAGGGAGTTGAAGAAGAAAATTTTGGAAAAGACATCTAAAGCTGATGAAGCAAAGCTAGTGACTAAAACTGCTTCACTTTCCACTAGATCCAGCGGTAAAGGAAAAGTAGAAACAGAGGACATCAATGAGCTAGAGACCTCACAATCAAGAATCCCTGTAACCAGATCTTCAACTAGGAAATTGGAGCTACATAAAGAAAGTATGATGAAAGGAAATTCAATACAAGAGAAGAATAAGATTGAGTTGGATGAAGGACAACACACTTTCCATAGGTTAAGGAAGCAGCTGAGGAAAGCTCAAGATGAAATCATCAGGCTTAGAGAACAAGATGAAAGGGATAAACAAAAGATACATGATCACTTGAATAGTTGTGGGCCAACACTGTTAAAAACTAAATATACGTTGAGGAGAAATCTTCCCTTACATAGACAACTCAAGAACATGTACATGCAACATCTCACCTTGAAAAAGGAGTTGAAGGCTTCAAAACAAGAATTACAGGAGGCATTGCAAGGAAAGCAGGAGGAGAGAAGAGAAACACTAGATATGTTTATTCTGAGGAAGCTAAAGTTTGATTGTTGACGGGTAACCAATATAGTTTTGTTTTTTTCCATTTTTGTCCAAGTGCACCGGTTTAGATCAGTGATATACACAATAACACAACAAATTTGTTGCGTTACTGTCAAAGTCATCGATATTTGATAAAATATTAGAGTTTTGGAATTTTTTTCCCTATGTATGGAGGTTTAAGAAGGTATTTTCAAATTGTCAACATCATCGACCAACCAATTTTCTCAATTAGAGACTTCGACACCTAGTCAAATTCACACGAATGAATTTTGTTGCGCTCAGTCGTTGTGCTTTTGCTGTAGGTTATGATTTTCAAGAAGGGAGGTTTACAATTTGGATAGATGTTTTCTAAAAGGTATTTTATTTTTTAGGGGTTGTATTCCACCTATTTGGCACATTCAGAAGTAAAATTGTTGAAATTGTTGTTGCAAAACAAGAAAATTGTTGAAATATGTAACTAGGTTCGATATTCATAATGTCTTATGTAATCTTGATTTTATGTATTTGATGTAAAATATAAAAGAAAAAATTATTATTATTATTTTTACAGCATGGGTTCCATGCTCTAGGTGAAATTATTTTTAGGTCAAGCACCCATTGTGTGCTTCTAGGGTTTTATCATAAAGTCAAAAAGTCAAAGGAGTCATTATCATATGTAAAAGACCCTATTGGGCATTTTGTATCATGTACAAAGAATTTATCATAAGTCAAAGAGTCAAAAGTCTCCCTCAAAGACCAAGTTGGCCTGCAAGAAGACTAGTCGTCCTAGAAAAGATGAAGTCAGACTCATTAGGGTTGTTCGAGCCTCACAAGGAAGCCTATATATAAGATGCCATCGACCTCACTTGCAAGATCATCGATTAAGCTCATCTTTGAAGCATAAGATGAAAGGAACAGATAATGAAGAAGAGCATTCAAAGAAGGAAAATCAAATTTTGAAATATGTTTTTGGGCTGCATTCTCCCACATGTATGAAAGAATTAGGGCACAAATTGCATTCTTAAAAAAGAGTCGAAATTTGGTGTCAAGAATATCAAACTTGCAAGCCGAAATATTTATAGAAGAAAAAGCTCCCCAAGCGAATGAAGAAGGAGACTCATTTCACCATATTTCACTCACATGTGTGAGTTAGGGTTTCTGTAGTAGAGGCCGAAAAGTTGCAGACCTAAAGCAGTAGCCAAAATTTTGAAATAGAGGTTGAAATATGAAGTTTGAAGTTGTTTTACTTGGGTTGACTTTGTGAAAGAGAAGGTTCATCAAACAAAAATTTAACTTGGTCTTGGAGGGGTCTTTGTCTTGGGTCTAAATATCTTGGAGTTAATCATTTGAAGATTTTATTAGAAGAGAAAAATTCTTGTGGGTTTTCCTCTCTGGGAGAGGTTTTGGCCCTCGCTAGCATCCTATATCTCGTGTCCTCTTTTTCTATTGATCTTCATAGTTTGGTAGTTGTTTGATGATAAGAACACTATAATAATCAAGTAAAGAGGAAGCTAATTACATGTACATCAAGTTTAAGTAAAATAACATCACAAGCGGTTACCAAAACGAGAAATCATCCTAATATAGCTACCATAGATTTATCAACAAAAATGAATACCTTTACCTTGCAAACGAAGGCGAATACGTGGAGGGAAAGTCTTCATTCTGTTTGACAAACAGAAAGTAAACATGAAGTGTTACCTTTAAAATAATGCCGAGGGAAAAACCCTAGCCACAAACTGACTTATCTAGCACGAAGACCTCAACAAAATGATGATCCACAAATATCAGTAGGGTAGTCATTAGAGTTCATAAAAACCCTAGATTTGTTTTACACCATTGATCAATTGAGGGCTATTCACAACTGTTAATCTTGTAGGCCAACATGTGTTAACGTGGATAGGTTAACATGAGCCATGTATACCAGAGGACATTCTCGAGGCATCTTGGAAAATAAAGCTACCACACACACACACACACACACACATATATATATTTTACAACGAAAGTATTGAACGATTATTAAACCAAAACAAGCGGGATATATAAAACAATAGTTTTATACAGCCAACTTGATTAATGTTAAGAGATAAAAAGTAATTATATGTGATGCATAAACAACATATGTTGCGCATATATAAAAGAGGTATTTTACATTTAGGCTATAGTTTAGTAAAACCTAATGTTTGAAGCTTTCACTAATAATCAAGAGAAATATGGGTTTGTCTTTTAGGCTAGAACTCTTTTATTAAGAGATTTGGAAGCAGAAGTGTTAAAAGGCTACCTTTAAAGGGCTAAGAGATTACTCTCTAGTGTTATATCAACATGGCACTTTGTGAAAATATTGCCTAGTTAAAACAACAAAGGAACATTATTAGCCTAAGGTCTAAACTTAAAAAAGAAGAAGGTATAAATGATAGTCATTACAAGTGGTATCAGAGTTGTAGTTACAACATTGGGCCTCTATCAAGTCCTGAAACTAAAATAATTGTATATGTCATGAACAATTTTATTAAAAGATTAAGGAGCTTGAAGTATGGTAAAGAGTTTAATGGGCAAACTTCTATTTGTTCAACACAGGGTGGTGAGGAACCGAACACTAAACTAGGAATGATGGACGGTGGAACCATGAATGCAGATAAACAAGAATCTGAATTATTTCAAGTGATGAGTTTAAAAACATATCTAGATGATATAAAGGTTAATCGGGAAAGGTTGGTCAAATCCAAAGAGGAACATGATAAAATTAATGGGTATTAGTTAAGAAAACTAGAAAATGAAAGAGTTAATAAAAAGACTCAGAGAAAAAGATATAGAAGTAAATCGACAAGTACCACAAGAAAAACCAACTCAACAACTTCTAGTGAAAGCCAAATTAATGAGTCTAATGATCAAGAGGAACAAAGATCAAGTGGTAGTACCTCTTTGTGTGAAAATTTTATCTATCACAGCAATTGGAAATTATTTTCTTAATTGTTAATTTATTTAACAATTTATTGGTAGTCTGCTACGACAAATACCAAATAATTCACACTGTGATTTTCACAAATAAATACCATGGAAGAAACCTAGGGTGTCCGTGAACCACAACATGAAAAAAAAAAAACAAATAACAAAAAACAAAATAACAAAAAAAAAAAACAAACAAAAAACAAAAAAAACAAGAAACAAAAAAAAAAAAACAAAAAACAAAAAACAAAAAAAACACAATTATTTTTGGACAAATGCCCCCGAAAAAACCCAACTTGATAAAATCGGTGCAGTAGTTGAGGGTTTTTTTATTATGCAGCAGTGAAATATGAGTACAAACTGTGGATGCCTAACTGGCAATCCAAACAGCAAGAAAATATGGCCTAAATTATCTAAAGGAATTACCCTTCGTCCACAACCAATCTCAGCACAACTCTACCTCATAAAACTCGTCCTCCTGGACCCTCTACGTTATCTTTCACGCAGTGCTTGCGCAGACCCTTGGACGTCTAGCCTAGAACTACCTCTGATGAAGTCGTTATGCCTGTCTCTGTTGAGGAAACTAATTCTCTGGCCCTTTAGAAGACTTTCCCAACCTCTAGAAGCCTACTCTCCACTAAGTTTCGTGACTATAGCATATGATGCTACAAAAAATAACACTTTGCCTAGAAAAATGAGATCTTCCTCTCAGTTGTCGGGGGAGTTTAAGAAGATAAAACCTCCCAACTTTGTTGGTGATTTTGAAGGCGCAGAAGCATGGTTCCTTAATATGTCTAAATATTTTGAAGTATATAATTATCCAAGTAATCTGAAGGCAAGATTGACAAACTACCATCTAATTGGAAATGTAACTTTATAGTGGGAAGAAAACAAGGTAGCCCCATAGTTTACCAGAAGGTGTCAAGCATGTTATGTCTCTGCCCAAAGAGCTATCATTACCCCTACTAGTGACATTCTCTTCACAATTACTACCCAATCCATTGACCAAATGATGCTGGCTCCCTCTGTGGAAAATATTATTTCTTTCTCCCTATAAGCCCTCACCCAGCTTTATCAAAAGCTGGATTTCGCCACCAGAGCCTGAAACTTTGAGATCTTCTTGCCTGAGAATGGTCATTTCCCTAAAAAGAATCCTCCATATCCTTCCTCAATTTTCCCTGATCAGGCCAAGCAAATTATATCCATGATTTCCTACATTTTAGGCTATTATTCTAATCAGTGGGTAGATGAGCCCATTTTAGGATTCCTCTCCATATTTTCCATAGACAACAAGCCCTCCTTGGTTGTTTATTATTATATATAAGAGGGAGTGATTGTTCAGTTCATCTCCCGATGACTCTCTATTTTCTCTATTATTTATTTACACTAATTACAGTTGTTCCCCCAATCCCTATGATTAGGTGTCAACATTGCCCCCCTTAATTTGAAAGGATGTTTGTGAGTCCAATCATCATTCTGAATCTTTCAAGATTTTCTCTTCCAAGTGCTTTAGTGAATATGTCTACAATCTGCTCATTAATGGAACAATGGCGAAGATGGATTAGTTTGGCCTCAACATGATGTTGAATGAGATGATATTTTGTATTGATGTCCTTCGTTTGATCATGGAACTTTGGGTTCTTCGCCAACTTTATTGCCAAGGTATTGTCAATCATGAGTGGAGTCCGTTGTACTTGTTTTACCTGCAAATATTCCAGAATTTTCCTGAGCCACACAATTTCTTTTGTGCCTCAGCTGCTGCCACATATTCTGCCTCTGTTGTGGAATATGCTGGAACTGTTTGTTTGCGTGATCTCCAGGAGACAACTCCTGATCCAAGACTCATAGCATAACTTGAAGTAGATACCCCAGTTTCTTTATCTCCATTGAAGTCTGAATCAGAGTATCCAATCAAGTTGAAGTTTCCCACCTGTGTATGCTTGATTCCAAAGTCTTGAGTTCCCTTCAAGTACTTCAGAACTCTTTTTGTAGCAGACCAATGTCCCTCACAATGATTTTTCATAAACCTGGATAGGATTCTGTTGAGCCTCAAAACTACTCTTTCCCTAGCAACTCTTCTCATCCCTTTTCTTCGTTTTTCCATGAATAAAATGCATTCTTATCATCAATGACAAGTATATATTTCCTTAAGGATGACATTTAGTTATTTACATGTTATACTTTTATGTTTTGTTATTTAAATAAATTTGTGTCTGTTAGCTACGGAACGCAGCCTATTCTGCAGCTAATGGCTATTCCGTAGCTACCTTCATGCTTCAACAGGTTGCAGGTGTCAAACGAGGAAACCGGCCACATGGGCATCTATGGAATGGTCACAACATGGATCCTATCCTAGTCAACCAGTCCAAATCGACAAAGAAACCAGCTCAAGACCATAGTCAAAGGTGGAGTCAAATCAAGAAATCCAGGAGCAATAGGACTCTGTGTCCAATAGGACTCTGTGTCCATTCTTCATGGTTATTTAATAAATCTGACAGCTTATGTTGCAGCATTTACTTGAACCAGCCACCAGTGATAACTGTTTCACGCAGCTACCTTGCTGACTTAAAGTCACCTGTAGCAAATCAATCCATTCACGCAAAACTGTTGTAATACGTGGACCACCTATAGCTAAATTCTCTTAAAGGACAGTTAGGATTTTTCTTTAAATATCAGTTATAAAGGACTCGGAAGGAATTCGAATTTCCTCATGTATTAAGCACAGACTTACCACTTTGTAATTTTGAAACTTATTTCCCTGTTTTTAATATGAAGATCGTGTGTTTTATGGATATCTGAAAGAGTTTCTTGGAGATTGATTAAAGCACACATAACCTGATCAATTGCAAAGGGCCCCTGCATTGAATGAGGTTTTATTTCATTTTGTTTTGTCTTTTCTAGTTAAACTACAAATTCATCACAGTGTTCATAATCATTTTCATACTAGCCTTGTTTATAATGCAACTTTTATCATTTTCTCACTAATGCAGAATAGCTTCTTTTAGTGCAGAATAGTTTCCTTTTTATTAATTTATTTATAGCTTTTATCAGCAGTTAGAAGTTGAAATTCAGTAGTATAATTTAGTTTATTTCATTTACTACTTTACTAGTCTTTTAGTTTTCAAATATATTGATCAGTTCCATCACTGTTCTTGTTATTTTATTGCTAGTTTATTGACTCATGGTGTTAATGAATGTTTTTAATAGCCCTTCTAGTTGATATCTCATCTTAAACTAAGTGGTTGAATACTTCATTCATGCAATGAGTCTTTTCTGCATTCCTGCATTTATTTTCTCTTAGAATAATGAAGTACAGAAATCCTAAAATGTCATCACAAGGAGATTTTCTCACAAAATTGAGAGGCATGGTAATTAATTATTTCATTTAGCTTTGTTTCTATGATAGATTAGACACTAGTTGCAATTTCACTTTTAGTTTTTACAATCATGATTTGGGACTAATGATAAAACAGGAATAGAAACTCTGTTTTCATTTCTTGCTTAAACTTTTCTCTCAAGTCTTCCTTAAGCTCTTTTGTTTCTTATTTTTAGATTTTTAACAGTCTTTACAGAAGTTAGATTTAAGATTTTGATAGTTACGTTGTGCATCATTAGGGATCAAAGGACCTAAAAACCCCCAAAACAACATAAAATATAAAAACAACAAAGTAAGAAGGGTCATCTAGCACAAACAGTGCACTACACTTCATTAGTTTACGATACCCGGATTGATAATTTATGTAGAGCAATTTAGGACACTAAATTGACCAAACATTTTGGCGTCGTTGCCATGGAAGTGTAACTAGGTAGCCTTATCTCTTACATTAAAAAAAAATGACATGCATAGAGAAAGAGACTCTAGGGGTAGATTTATAGCTAGGGGCAGAAGTTCGATTCCTACAACACCATCCACTCCACCGAGAGCAAGAAAAGACACACCTCCATCCCAAACTCATACTCCCAACCATAGGACTCCTGAAATTCCAAGGGTAGAAATCCAATCAGAAGAATCTCCTACTTCTTCTACCAAGACTATCCTAGGGGAGAAAAATTTTGAATCTCCAACAACAGGAATAGTTTTTCTTACCTCCACAAGAGAGCCCATTATAGTTGAAGAATTAGGAGTACCTGGTGGAGAAGAAGAAGTAGAACCTCTCTCCCATAGTCCATTAATAGAAGAACCAGAGGAGGAGGGAATAACCTTACAAGTTGAACCCTATACTAACTCTGAAGAAACTATAATGGCAGAAGAGGAACAAGATGGAGAATTCTCACTGTTTGGAGGAGGAGGTAGAGGGAGAGGTAGAGGAAATAATGGAGGAGGTAGAGGTAATAATGGAGGAGGCAGAGGAAATAGGGAAATAGATAACTCTTTTGGATTCCCTATAGTGGATGAGGAAACACATGCCACAATGAAAAATATCTCACCTTTTGTCCTCCCAAACTTCTATGGGTTGAGAAGTGAGGACCCTGAAACATTTTTGTTTGAGTTTGAAGTCTTGTGCAGAACTTATGACTATCTAGAAGACTCTCAAAAACTTAAATTGTTTCCTTCTACACTGAAAGGAGTTGCTTTGAAATGGTTCACGGGTTTAGTCACTCAATCCATCAGAACATGGAATGACATGAAAAATGAATTTTTGGATAGATACTTGGATTATTGCATGCCTACCAATCATAAAGATGAGGTGTTCAAAATGATGCAAAGAGAGGATGAAAACTTAGAAGATTTGATTGAGAGATTCAACTATAATTTGAAAAGAGCAAAGATGAACAATTTAGATGAAGAAACTTTGAAAGCTCTTTTATTAAAAGCCATTAGAGATGAGTGGATAGATATCCTTAACATGATGGGGAAGGGAGATATCTCTCAACTTCCATTGAGTGATATAGGAGAACTATGTGTTCATCTCTTAAGAGGGAAATCTAAAATAGGGAAAGGGTCGAGAGATCCTTCTCTTGTTAGATAAAACAAATCTGCAACTGGATTTGTAAGTAGGGCAAAAATTGGCAATATGCTTGATGAGTTTAAAACTAATATTTTAGGGAGCCTTAGTGAGCAACTAGACACCCTTAAAATTCAAAACAAGAAAAAAACAGAGGCTGATTCTTTAGCCATTTTTTGTCCAAAATGCAAAAAAAAAAAAAAAAAAACAAACAAACAAACAAAAACATGCTCTGAGGGAATGTCCTTTAGATGCAAAAATTGTAGAAACTTGTATGATTTGTTCGGAAAGCCATGAGACCAAGGGTTGTCCTTCAATCCCAAGTCTTAAGGCTGTCTTTCAAGAGGAAATAGTCCCAAATTCTGCAGAATCTCTTTGTTTTGTTACAAGAAGACCTTGGTTGGGGACACAAAATCAGGGATTTAACAATCAAATGTATCTTCAACCCCCACCAAACTGGAATTCTTGGCAGCAACCTTGGCCTCAACCTCAACCTCAACCTCAATCTCAATAGTGGGCACAAGGAGTACAAAATCCTTATGGGAGATTTGCTCAATATTATCAATATCCTCCATCCTATCAGAATTTTCCTCCCCCACATAATCAACAACAAAATCAGCAGCCACAACTTCAAAATCAAAACTCTCAACTTTCATTACCATTTCCACAACAACCTCCATAACAAAACCAAAATCCCCAACTCTTACTACCATTTCAGCAAAAGCAAATCAGCTACCTGCCCAACCATTACCAAACCCCAACAATAAAAACCCTCAGAATGCTTACATGGTAGAAGGACAACAATTTCCAACTTACATGATTACTCCTCTAGATCTTAATGATGTGCAACTAAGATCTGGAAGGATATTAGAAAAGGAAAGACCTTCTGTAGTTATTCAAGAATAATATATTTCTGAGGAGGATTCTCTAAAAGTCAATAAATTTTTTGAGGGAACATCTCTCCAAAACCAAAACGTTAAAAAATGAAAACAAAAAGAACCAGTGAACACGACTCCTATCATTGAGCAACTAGCATCTACTTCTACACCTCCTTTTCCTAAAAGACTACAAATTGATAGTGGGGTAGAAAAACAGATCTTGTTGCCCAACTATGATTTTCTAGATGAATTGAAGAATGTCTGTATCAAAATTCCTTTGCTACAAACCACTAGAGAAATTCCTATTCTAGCCAAAACAATAAAGAAGTTGAGCATAAAAAGGCCAAGAAGAAAAGCAAAAGAAACAAAAAGAATTCACTTGGTAGGAAAAATAGCAGACATAATGATGGGAAAATTTGCCTTACAAAAATATGTGGATCCAGGAAGTCCAATTGTCAAGACACATATAAATGGAATTGAAATTCCAAATACATTGATTGACTTAGGGGCAACAATAAACGTTATGAATAGAAAAACTATGGAGCAGCTTAAACTTCCTAATCTTCTTTACACACCTACCTTACTGCAACTTGCAGATAGATCAGTAATCAAACCAGATGGTATATTAGAAGATATTTCAGTATCCTTAGATTCTTGGGAATATCTTGTTGATTTCATGATCTTAACTCCGAACAATAATCTAGGAGGACACCCACTCATATTAGGAAGACCTTGGCTGGCCACAACTGATGCTTTTATTAGCTATAGATCTGGTGACATGTATATTTCTGATGGTAATTCAACAAAGAAATTTACTCTGTATCCTCCAGCAAAAGTAATCACAGAAATAGATGACAAGGAATGGATTGATGATGAAGATGATATTCAGCCTCTCTTTACTATTTCAGAAAATAGTGAAGATAGTCAAATTTTGAAACATCTTTAGAATATGATCATGCACAATTTCAAGAAAAATCAAATGTTGAATACTTGTCATCTAGGCAGATGTCTCTCTATTCTATGGAAGTGTTTGGTAGCTCTACAATTGAAATTTTTTCAGGTAGGACATTGAACATAAACAAAAACTTGGAGAAACTACAACAAGAAGAGCTAACCAAAACATTACAAAAACATTTTGTTGCATTTGCATGGGAATACACCGACATGAAAGGCATTGATCCTAAGACTTGTATCCATCATATCTATATTGAGGAAAATAGTAGACCTATCAGACAACCTCAGAGAAGGATGAATCCAAATCTTAGGGAGACTGTAAAAGAAGAGCTCCAAGTCTAAGGCAGTAGTATATAGAGGTGAACAGGGTCCCTTTAAATGGTAAGAGTCTAAGGTAAGTAAGCATAAGGGGCGGGTGAATATCCTAGTCGCTATCCGATCGATATTACTGGTTGAAGCTATAGGTGTATAGATATGGTGGGCGGATAGAGTAGGTAAACATAAGTTTAGGGCAAGTAAGGATCTAAAGGTCCTGTTATCAATGCAGTCTTCATTAATGAAAAGTATTTGTTGGGGGTTAAGCCTGGCCGGCCCGACCCAATCTGTTTAGAGAATGATGGAGGAGAAACGAGCGTCGTGATAGTACATCCCACTTAGCCAAATAAAGATGATGGCTAGTTGACCAAAATGAGCGCTAAAGACTTTGCGAGTCATTTTCATTTCTGGATTTTGAAATAGAACATCCGGCTATTCCTGTAGGTTGTTGACCAGATACGCACCTGGGAAAGTCTTTGAATGGTCGAACGAAAAAGTTCTTCACGCAACGCTTCTTTATAAGCTATTTCCTTATCGAGCCACACAAGATGGTACTATATGTCCTTATTTGGAGCTATATGGGTGTGGCCTGCCTGACTACATTACCTGACCTGCTAAAGATTGATTATCTGTGGGCCATCCCAGTATAGGGCTTGCTTATGAGCTTGCTGACGTTGGTGGGATGGTGAAAAGGCTAAAAAGGTAGTAAATCCATCGTGCCAATGCGAAATCCATCGTGCACCGTGACAGATTAGCCCAGCTACTATTTTCATTTCTATCACTCTCGTGTACACATCTTTACCGAACGGAAGCAAAAGTAAGTTAGGTGGGCCAAGCAGTGCCAGGAGCTATTACTTACTTAAACATTTCTATTTGCTTTCTTAAGAAGTGCTTGCTGCTAAATTTAAACTTCATTTACCCAATTTCAGATAGCCAATGGGTTTCTCCTTTGGTAATTGTGCCTAAAAAGAATGGCAAATGGAGGGTGTGCATTGATTACTAAGAATTGAAGAAAGCAACCCTTAAAGATCATTTTCCTTTGCCCTTTATAGATCAAGTATTAGATAAATTAGCAGGTAAGAAGTATTTCTCATTCTTGGATGGTTTTAGTGGTTATAATCAACTTCAGGTAGCACCTGAGGATCAGGATAAAACCACATTTACTTGTCCAGGGGGGGACTTTTGCCTACCGAGTACTTCCTTTTGGATTATGTAATGCACCTACAACATTCCAAAGAGCAGTACTAGGAATTTTTTCTGATCTAATACATGATTGTGTAGAGGTATATATGGATGGTTTTACAGTCTATGGAAACACATTTAAGGAAGCTTTGGAAAATTTGGAAAAAGTTCTTAAAAGATGTAAAGAAACAAACCTTTCTTTTTTTACTACAGCAAGAATCGGACCTTCTATTCATATGAAGCTAAAAAAATTGGTTACATAAAATACAACACCCCCAAAGGAGCAGAATGCCAAAGAGTTAACTGGCACCATGTGCTTTGGAATTTGAGCCCACTGCTCGAGATCCTAGCTAAGGGCCCACAAAATAGAACAACCTTCTAAACAAAAACAAGTGAAATCAAGAAGTCATTAAGCAGACTCGATGAGGAAATAGAGACCGTGGTGAAAAAACTTCGGGTCCACCAGGTAAATAACCATTGAGCAGTTGTCCCGCCCAAAATTTCTCGATCCCGCTCCTGAGCAGGAATGTGCAAGGAATATATCCCGATCCCACAAATTAGCACAACAAACATCAGCCGTAGATCTAGTACCACTAGATCCTACGACTGTGAAGGATATTGGGCTAGAAAGAAGAGCGAGGAATACCCGCCCGATGAAGGCGGTATTCTCTCTCCTCCTTGAGCCATGTGTTGAATGGTTGGTGGCATCGAAAGCATTTCTATTAAACCACTTATGGTAATGCGGACGCCGGAAAACGACTGTAACTGTAGCAAAACTGCCTTGTATTGTAGCAAATCTCTTGGTGCCACCTTTTGGTTTTGCGCTCTTTCTCCTCTGCCTTCCATCCATCTACGTGACCCAAATATGCCAGTTCTCGGGTCATCTGTTTGTCAAACCCTTAACATCCATCAGCTTAATTTTCAACTGGTTGTTTCCCCTTCATGTACTAATAATGCTCCCTGTTTGCGTGAGACAGAGTGTAGTAGTCCTCACGCAGTTGTCCTGCAGGAACCAGCTCCCACGAGCAGCACTTGTTGTCTCTTGTACATAGCACCCCTTCATTAGCTAGCTGGTTCGCCACTCTGTTGGCATTTCTACGCACATGAACAAAGCTAAGAGTTGTAAGTGTTCTTAGGTGAGATTGAATTCAGTGATAGACCTGCAAAAGTCTCCAGTGGTTCGAAACTTTGTCCGGTGTTGTGCCTGTTGTTAATTCAGAGTCTGCCTCTATGATTGTGTTATGTAAATTGTGATCAATCAAAATTTCTAAGCCTTGCTCAATGGCCATGAGTTCCACCATATTATTAGTTGCCCTCCCCAAATGACTGTGAAAGATGACTTTTATATTTCCCTCTTCATCTCTTATGACTCCTTTGTAACCAGCATCCCCAGGGTTTCCTTTTGAGGCTCCATCTATGTTGAATTTCAAAAAGCCATGGGGAGGGGGTTGCCAGAAAGCCTTTCCTTCTGATATGTGCCTTGCTTTCTTTTTTATTCCCTGAGGGACATGTGACTGGAGCCCCAACTGTTCGAGAATGTGAGCATCTTGTTGACCAGGGGGTTTCTCAGGTGGTTGCTTCAGAAGGGCATTAATTGTTTCTTTGAGTTGTTTTAGGATCTGAGCCATGATGCTTTGTGTTGAGCCAGATTTAGCTTTGAAGATCCTGTTGTTGCGTTCTTTCCAAACATCCCAGATCAAAAATCCTGGAATCAGAGTCCAAGCTAAATTGACTGTCTCATTATCCGAGAAGTCTTTCCTCCAATTCTTTAAAGTTTCAGTAATGTCATTTTCGTTCCTAACTATTTGGTTGAAGATAGAGGCCACCCAATTCCATAAGGTGGAGGTGAAAGAGCAAAGGTTGAGAAGGTGATCCATAGTTTCCTCCTGCATACCACATAACTAGCATCTTGATGGACCAACAAAACCTCTCTTTCTGAGATTTTCCCAAGTCAGAATCTTTTTATGCTGTACCAGCCACATGAACAGTTTGATCTTCATCCAGTGTGGGTTGTTCCAAAGATCTTTCCAAGTTTTGTCAGGGCTTGGATAGTTAAGTCCAGTGGCTATTCTTTTGGCTTCTTTGAGGTTGAAGATGCCCTCATTGTTTCTCCCCCATCTTAGTAGATCATTCGAGGTTGAAGTCAAAATTTGCCTCTTTTCCAGAATCGCTTCAAGAACTTTAGCTTGGGCCTTCAAAGGGGTCTCTTCACTGTAATCTAGTATCTTCCAAATTCTCCATTTACTAGTGTCTCTTGACTAATCCCAAAAGTCACTTACCCTTTTCAGTCCTTTATTAATGGTATCATTTTTTATGATATCCAGTCCTTCTCTACATAGGTTATGTTCCTGCTGCCAATTATCCTCCCAAAACCAGGCTAGATTCCCATTTTTGATCTCCCAGAAACTATGTTTCTGAACTAAAGCTCTGTTCTCCCAAGCATTGCTCCAAATATGGGAACCCCTGATGTGTCTTGTCATCCGAATGTGTTTCCTTTCCTGCCATTCCATTGCATATTTCTGTTTCCAAAGCTTAGCCTAGGGGTTTCTTATTTCGTTTAGCCATCTCCACCAAATTTTTTCCCCCAAAACTTTGCTTAGAGTGTCCGGGTCATGGAGACCCAAACCACCATGGGTTTTGGGTTTGCAGAGCTTGTCCCAAGCTACCAGAGCCCATTTCTTTTTCTCTTCCCCTTTACCCCAAAGAAAATTTCTTTGGATATTCCTGATTTGCTGTAAAACTCCTATTGGGACAGGAAGGGCTGAAAACATGAAAATTGGAATGGTTTGTAGTACAGCCTTTGTAAGAATTAACCTTCCTGCTAAATTCAAGGATCTGCTAGTCCAATTTCTGACTTTGTCCTTTAGTTTATTTGTAACTGACTCCCAGACTTCCTTACTCAGAGGTTTATCAGTGAGAGGCATTCCCAGATATTTGGAGGGAAGATGATCTCTTTGAAAGCTGAGAATTTTGGAGAGGTTTCTTTGAATAGAGATATCAATATTGAAAAATAAAACTTTTGATTTTGAGAGGCTTACCTCAGTGCCAGCAGCCATTGCGAAATCATGCAGGATTTGTTTGAAAGCTTTGCCTTCCTTGACTATGGGTATGCCCTGCAACATGGTGTCGTCCACAAATTGTTGATGAGTCAATGTGTCCCCATTCTGAGTAAGTTTGAGTCCCTGGATTCTTCCTTCCTCCTTGGCTGAATTGATCGCTTTGCCCAATCCTTCCATCATGAGAATGAAGAGGAATGGGGAGAGAGGATCTCCTTTCCTGAGGCCTCTCGATGGCCTAAAGGTTCTGGATGGAGAGCCATTAAGAAGGATTGAACAACTAGCAGTGGTAACCAGGGCCATGACCCACTTTATCCAATTGTGGTCAAAGCCATAAGCTTTAAGAACTTCCCTGATGTAAGACCAGCTTAGCTTATCATAAGCTTTTGCTATGTCCAGTTGTATTATCATACCTGCTTGCTTATTGGTCTTGAGGGAATGAACCACTTCGTGAGCTTGAATGATATTATTGAGAATTTGTCTACCTTCCACATATCCAGTCTACTCCTCTGACACGAGCGTTGGAAGAAGGGGTTTGAGTCTGTTAGCAATAACTTTGGAAATGATTTTGTACACCACATTGCATAAAGCTATGGGTCTGAATTTGTCTGGTGTCATGGCTTTTTCCTGTTTAGGGATTAAAGCTATGAAGAATTCATCAAGCACTCTCAGAACTGTTCTTGATTTTCTCGAGTCCTCCACTACATCAAGAATGTCATGTTTGACTATTTCCCAGCATGCTTTGAAGAAGTCTACATTGAAACCATCCGGGCCTGGAGCTTTCCCATTGTGCATCTCTTTGATTACTTCATTGAACTCTTCTTCCGTTGCTGGACTGTGAGTATTGAGCTCTTTCCCTTCAGGATCTATGAGTTTTGTGATCCGATTATGAGCCCTGTGTTTCATGGTAGACTTGTGAAAGAACCTAGTATTTCTATCTCCTTCTTTAATCCATTGAACTCTTAATTTCTATCTCCAGAAGATTTCCTCCTGCTGGCATATATTGTCCCATTCTTGTTGAAGAGAGTTCGCTTGCATTTTCCTTTCCTCTATGAAGCCTTCTGTGATGAGAATTTGATTAGTTTCCTGTAGTTTTTTTTCCACTTCTCTTTTGGCTTCAAAAATATTGCCAAACTCATTTTTGTTCCATTCTTTGAGCCTTACCTTGATGTGTTTGAGTCTCTGTTGTAGGAGGAACATTTTTGTGCCTTGGGTGAGCATGTCTTCCGCCCACCATTTTCCAATATTAGTGATAAAGTCAGGGTGAGTGAGCCAGACATTTTCGAACCTAAAAGGTCTGTTCCTCGGGGTGCCAATAAATGAAGCTTCCAACTGGATGGGCCAGTGGTCCGAGCCTCCAAAAGGAAGGATAAAAGCTATCATGATACGACCGAAGAGAAGGAGATCCTCCGAGATTATAAATTTGTCTAGTTTCGAGGCAACTTGGGAAGTTCCTCCTCTCTTGTTATTCCATGTGAAGGTACCATTTATTGTATCCATATCCACCAGTCTCATGTTGTTTAGGAAGTTCTGGAAGGCAATTGAGTCTCATCCAAGTGTTCTGGTCCCTCCTTTTTTCTCTGTGAGAGATCTGATCATGTTAAAGTCCCCTCCCAGAATCCAGGGGATTACTGGGTGTCTCTCTCTCAGCTCCTCCAAAGAGGTGAGGAGCCTGAGTTTGTCTTCAAGAAGTTGAGGACCATAGACATTTGTGATCATGTAACAATCCTTGTCCCCCAAAGGTTGTATAACCATTGAAAGGTGGTTTCTGGATGCCTCAGCATCCAGGATCTCAAATTTTTGAGGATTCCATAGAGTAAGAATTCCCCCCACTGTATTATTTGCTTTGACTTCTAGGTACTCATATTTGATAAGCCATTTACTATGTATTTCTTTGATCTTGTCTACTGAGCATTTTGTTTCTTGTATAAACACCATGTCTGGTTTTTCTTCTTTTATTCTGTTACTGAGATTTCTTTGTTTTCTTTTACTTCCTAGTCCTCTAATGTTCCAGGTTGTAAGCTTCATAATGATGGGTTTGTGAAAGAGTAACTGGTGAGATCTTTCATCTTACCTGAATTAATCATGAGTTTCCCACACTCTGACAGAAGTTCATTCTGTCTCTTTCTTCCTCTTTTCTTGCTTGGATTTTTGGTGGAGTGTCCTGATGTAATCTCCATTGATTTAACTCCTCTGTTCTCATGGCTGTCGTGGTTCCTTTTGACTCTTACAGCCTTTGTTTGAGACCTTCAGAGGAATAGCTGTTGTACTCTGTCAAACTCCTGTTATGGCAGAGAGTCAATCCCTTTGTTGGTTAGTTCAAGGTTCTCCCTCTCAAGAATCTCTTGTAGATCTAGGTCCTCCGCACCTCCTTCGCTTGGGGTCATCTCATGGTTCCTGCCAAGTTCCATAATGCTTGGTGGGTCCTCCTTTTGTTCATTGTATTCTTGTATGATTTCCATGCTGTCCTCCTTCTCTTTCTCTGTATGAATGTCCTCTGGCTCCTTGTTTGTTCCATTTTCCCCCCTCTTCTTCTAAAATCTTGAAACTGTTATGACTTAGTAGCTTGTTCTCACTAGGTTTCTTTTGGTACTTTTTCCCCCTCCTTTCCCTCTGCCTCCCACTTTGGTAAAACCTTCAGGGTCTTTTCCTGTGTTGGTTTTCAGGTTGTCCTCCCTTTTGTTGAGTGGGCAGTCTCTGAAGAGGTGCCCATGTTCATGACATTTACGGCATCTAAATGGGATGTGTTCATAGTCGACCGCCTGTACCCATTCCTCATCATATACTTCTAGGATGACTTCATCTGGGAGTGCTCTTGATAAGTCCATTTCTACACATATGCGGGTGAAGGAGGTATATTTACCTCGCAAAGTCGCCTCTGATATCTTTATAAAATGCCCTAATTTATTACCTATAGATTTTAAGGATTCTAACAGCCAATAATCTAAAGGTAAGGAGTATAATCTAATCCATACTGGGACCGATGTGAACGTTTCTCGCTCTAGAACAAAGTTCATCACCCAAGGTCGCATGTAAAGGCCTGCAGCAACATAGAAGTAGGGTCCTCCTTCGAAAACTCTGTCTTTGTCCTCCAGGTTAGTGAAAACCACTGTGAAAAAACCCTTGGACCCAAGATGTAGATTTATTTCTCCCTTCGGTTTCCAGTTGTTTCTTATCCATGTGTACAACGCTTTCTCTATGGGCCATATACCCATAAACTTACATATGACCGCATAAGTCGCCATGTGATCTCTGTGCACCTGTAGTGCAGGATCATTTGAGACCACCTGGGGTTTAATGTTAGACCTAGGCTTGCAGGGTCTCGTCGTAGATATGTTCTCCGTTCTCTGACTGCTATCTCCAGATTTCGTTTTCCTCCTAGCCTCCTTGTGGGTCCCTTCCTTTTCCAGGGATTGACTGCTTTCTAGCTTTTGAGTACCGATTTTCTTTGTCTCTGCCTCCATTGGTTTCCGAAAATTGTTCAGACTCATATCTTTGCTTCTGTTTGAAACCATGTTACTGTAGGAGGGAGTGGAGCTCCCTCCTCCATGCCCCTCCATTGTTACTAGCTCTCTTCTATCGCCCCATGTTCAAAACCCTCGTCGCTTAGTTCCCTCCACCCAGAAAACCTATCATTCCAATATGTCATAAAGAAACAAACCTTTCACTAAGCCATGAAAAATGTTTTATGATGTTTACAGAAATTATTGTTTTAGGACATCACATTTCAGGAGATGGGATTAAAGTTGACAAATCTAAAGTTGAAGTCATCTCTAAGTTATCAATTCCAAATTGCCAAAAGGATTTTAGAAGTTTTCTAGGATTTACAGGATATTATAGAAGATTTATAGAAAACTTCACTAAAATAGCATCTCCACTCTTCAAATTGCTTATAAAAGATTGTGAATTCAGTTGGAATCATGATTGCCAATTAGCATTTGAAACCTTGAAAGCAAAAATTTATGAAGCACCTATTTTAAGAGGTCCAAATTGGAAACTCCCTTTCCATATTTCCACAGATGCTTTAGATACATCTCTGGGAGCTGTATTGGGACAAAAATATTTGATTCCTTATGCCATTTACTATACAAGTAAGAATTTGACTCCCACTGAGTTGAATTATATTGTGATTGAAAATGAATTTTTAGCTATTGTTCATGCAATTAACAAGTTCAGACACTATACAACGGGCTATGAAACCTTTGTTCATACAGATCACTCTGCAATTAGATATTTGATGAATAAACCTATTACTAATGGTAGAGTTACAAGATGGCTTTTACTTTTGTAAGAATTCAACATTACTGTGCTAGATAGACCTGGAAAACAAAACACAGTTGCTGATTTCTTGTCCAAGATTCATAATATCAAAGATGATTCTCCAGTTGAAGATAAGTTTCCTGATGAATATCTTTTTGTAGTAACTACTCAAACTCCTTGGTTTGAAAATGTTTCTAATTACTTGGTCACAGGAAAGTTACCTTCACATTTGTTTCCTAGAGAGAAAAGAAAAATTATTCAGGAAAGTGCAAGATATTCATGGATCACTAACAAATTGTATAAAACAGGGCCAAATCTTATGATCAGAAGGTGTGTCAGAGAAGATGAAATACCTGAGATTCTCAAAGCATGTCATGATGAGTCGTGTGGTGGACACTTTACTAACAAGAGGACGACCTATAAAATCCTTTCTTTAGGATATTATTGGCCATCCATATTCAAGGATGCTAAAGAATATGTCAGAAGATGTGACAGCTGCCAAAGGGTAGGGAAACCTGCTCCCTCAAATGAAATTCCATTACAAACTCAGGTACTTATCGAACCTTTTGAAAAGTGGGCTTTAGACTTTATTGGACCAATTAATCCTCCATCTAAGCAGAAAAAGGATATAATGGTATGCATTGATTATGTCACCAAATGGGTAGAAGCCAAAGCATTACCTTTTTCTAATGAAAAATCTGTAGTTAATTTTCTTTTTAAGGACATCTTTACTCATTTTGGTGTTCCAAGAGAAATTGTGACAGATCAGGGATCTCAATTCACATCCAACATGGTGGAAAGGCTTGTGGAGGAATACAAGATCAAGCATAGGAAATCTACTCCCTATCATCCACAAGAAAATGGTCAAGTGGAGTCTACAAATAAAGTGATTGAAGGAATCCTCACCAAGACTGTGCATCTACATAGAAGAGATTGGGAAAAAAGGCTTCCTGAAGCCTTATGGGCCTATA
This sequence comes from Pinus tabuliformis, assembly GCA_031772625.1. NCBI lineage: Eukaryota > Viridiplantae > Streptophyta > Pinopsida > Pinales > Pinaceae > Pinus > Pinus tabuliformis. Next base: position 581,168,688 of record CM062819.1, on the reverse strand, counting down.
GAACTACATGGAGGAACACAACGGGACATACACCCTATGAACTTGTTTATGGGAAACAAGTCTTGTTCCCTATAGAGTTCCAAATCATAACTTTCAAGATGGCAGTCCAATTGGGGTTGGATTTATCAGAGGCTCAAAAGCATAGACTGGAGCAATTAAATGAACTTGATGAAATCAGACAAGAAACAATTCAAAGGACTGGTCTAGTCCAACAATAAAGGGCTAAATGGCATGAAAAATATATCAAAGACGAGGTTTCAAGAGGGAGATTGGGCACTGTTATTTGATTCAAAGTTTAAAGATTTTCAAGGAAAGTTTCAAACTCATTGGCTTGGGCCATATGAGATTGAAAAAGTCTTTAGTAATGGAGCAGTGAGGATCAGAACAATAGATGAAAGTCAAACTTATCTTCTTGTGAATGGCCATAGATTAAAAATATATCAAAAACCAATTTCAAAGGAGGAGTTCATCAAGATCTCCCAAAACAATTTTGAAATGAAGTTAGTGAAGAAGAATCCTTCTTCTTCACCCACTTAGTCTTTATTTTTTCTATCTAAAATAAATAAATAAATTGTATAAGGTTGAAAACCAATCATTGATTGGCATGCTTATACAGAAAATACAGGGTGAAAATCAGAGGTTTCTGACACCCTATATTTTCCATTTCCTTTCTGTAATAAGTGGTGACAAAAAGCCACAGTCACTCTGTATTCTACAAAATTCATTATCTCATCTCACTTCACTCTGTTTTATTTTTATAGTTTCACTTCATTCCATTGCCATATTTCACCAATAAATTCTCCTTTTCCAGTATTTCTTCCATCTCCATTCTCATTTATCATCTTGTCTTACATCTCATTTTATTTTCACTAACACAGCCATTTCCATTTCATTCATTCATAAGCCATATTTTACTTTCTGTTTCACGTTCTGTAGTTGATTTTGTTCTGCAGCTAATCTGATTCTGCAGCTACAATTTGCTTATCAGTTCAGGCATAAGTGTATAGTTCATAATAAAACCATGTATGCAGGAGATTGAAGAAAAATCAAATTTATGAAGAGATCAAGCTCAAGGTACTTGTGGATCAACATCAAAATATTAGCAAGCGGAAGGTAAAGGTTCCAAAGGTAAATGCAAAAATTTATCTCAAAAAGTAATTTGAAAACACAAGTTTGTATAATATGTATGATCACATGTCTCCTTAACCAATCATCATTTGATTTGACCACCACGATGTCTCCGCCATATCTTCCGTCTTTAATGACAAACAGTCTCAATGATTTTTCATAACAAATCTCCGCTTCAAACTCCATAACATATACTCAAACGGTCCTCCATAACTACACCTGTTAATGGTCAAAACAACGATGTGACCTACCTATCTACGACTCTCTAAACCCTTACTGTCTATTTATTGCATGCAAACTCTTAAGTTTTTCTCTCATATTCATGCAGTCATTCCATACACACAATCTTCCTATTTTCATATACACAGTCTTCCTATTTCCATATATGCAGTCATTCCATTTCTTAGACAGAGAGAGTAATTTTGAAAGGTAACTGAAAACAGAGGATATGGGGCTTATTGTCAGAACAAAGCCCGTAGGAGTAAAATATATGGAGGGCTATCCACAGCTTAAAGGGATGCTAGAGAAGGCTGGATGGTTACGTTTTATTGGAAAATTTGACGGCTTCCACATGGAAATTACTAAATCTTTTGCAAGATCATTTGATGACACAGAAGTGGAGATAGGGGATATCAAGTTTGCAGTCACAGAATCCTTCATAGCAGAAGCAACAGAGCTCCCAATACTAGGAGAAAGATGGTTTAAAAACAAGGAATTTCATGATGAATCTTGGAAGGTGATCCTTAAAAACCCAGGTATGGATGTTACAATATTTAGAAAGGGGATTCCTATTTCAGCTCTCAAGAATAAATGGAGTAACATGTTGTTAATATTGCAAAAATTCATTACATGTGAAGGAAGATTTGGGTCTATGTATGTTTACCATATACGCCTGTTAATGAATTTTTTAGAGAATGGAACCATCAATATTCCCTTTTTCCTTCTGAACAGTCTGAGAAGGATGGCAACAAATGTTCAAAAGAAAATTGAATCAATAGAAACAACTCTGTATCATCATGGTTTAGTGAAGATTCTAGTAGAATTCCATTTAAGAAGTATAGGGGATACATGGGAAAATTTCTTGGTAAGAAATTTCTTCCAAGATGCTCTAGATTCATATGAGGGAAATCATGTTAAGAGAAGTAGAAAGAGAAAGACCCGCTTTCATATTCAAAGCTCCTCACAAAAAGATGATGTAGAGATAGCTCCTAAACCACAGGTTAGGAAGTAGACTAAACAAAAGAGAAAAATGAAAGAGAGGGCTGAAGAAATCAATGAGGACATTCCTGAACCTTCATCACCTCAAGAAGATGAACAACTACTCTCTGAAAGACTGACCAAGATCAAGGAGCAAATCAAGAAAAATAAGGAGAAAGGAAAGAAGAAGAAGGACACAAAGGAAGAAACCATAAGCTTTCAAAACTTGAGGAGGAGCTCTAGACTCCGAGGTAAGGTGAAGAGGGTGACATCAAAAGAAGCCCAGTTCATAAACTTAGAAGAAGAAACCCCAACTTAATCTCATGATAGTATTCCATTTGAACACTGATAGTATTCCATTTGAACACAGTCCACAGAACTCTCCCCCACATAATTTTGAAGGCAGCCCAAGTAGAGCTTCTCCTGGCATAGATCCAATACAACAGTAAATCTATGACTACATAGAGTCATTAGAGAAAAAGAATACCTCGATAGGTCCAGGAACTTCAGCTAATCCAAAGCAGCCTGTCACCCCACAAGAAACTTTAACTAGCTCTCTCAAACAAGAATTCTTTGAGCTAGAAATTCTGAACAGGCACATCCAAAAAGAAAATGAAACCTTGAGGGAACAGAACAAGTTGGATATAGCTATTCATGACAACACAATCCTACACTTGGGATTATGGTACAAGAAAAACAGGAAGCTAAAAAGGAAAAGTGCGAAGCTGAGTAGAACACTTATTAACCTCAAATATAGACTTCTTATGAGGAAGCCAAGGATGGCAATAAGTGCAAGAGAAGTAAGAAGAGGAAGTTGGATGTGCTAGAAGAAGTGTCAGAAAAAATGCAGTAGGAGGGAGAAGTTCACATTTTTTATTGCATGGGGACATGCAACAGTTTTGCAGTGGGGGTATGTTGAGCCTCAAAATTACTCTTCCCTAGCAACTCTTAACATCCCTTTTCTTTGTTTTTCCATGAAGAAAATGCATTCTTATCATCAATGACCAGTATATATTGCCTTAAGGATGAAATTTAGTGATTTACATGTTATACTTTTATGTTTTGATACTTGAATAAATTTTTGTCATTTAGCTACGGAACGCAGCCTATTCTGCTGCTAATCAGCTATTCCGCAGCTACCTTCATGCTTCAACAGGTTATAGGGGTCAAACGAGGAAACCGACCACATGGGCATCTCTGGAATGGTCATGACATGGATCCTATCCTAGTCAACCAGTCCAAATCGACAAAGAAACCACCTCAAGACCACAGTCAAAGGTGGAGTCAAATGAAGAAACTCGGAGCAATAGGACTCTGTGTCCATTCTTCGTGGTTATTTAATAAATCCGATAGCTTCTGTTGCAGCATTTACTTGAACCAACCACCGGTGATAACTGTTTCAAGCAACTACCTTGCTGACTTAAATTCACCTGTAGTTGATCAATCCATTCACATAGAACTGTTGTAATACGTGGACCACCTGTAGCTAAATTATCTCAAAGGACAGTTAGGATTTTTCTTTAAATATCAGTTGTAAAGGACTCGAAAGGAGTTCGAATTTCCTCATGTATTAAGCACAGACTTACCGCTTTGTAATTTTGAAACTTATTTCCCTGTTTTTAATATGAAGACTGTGTGTTTTATAGATATCTGAAAGAGTTTCTTGGAGATTGATTAAAGCATGCATAACCTGATCAGTTGCAGAGGGCCCCTGCGCTGAATGAGGTTTTATTTCATTTTGTTTTTTCTTTTCTAGTTAAACTACAAATTCATCATAGTGTTCATAACCATTTTGGTACTAACCTCATTTATAATGCAAATTTTATCATTTTCTCACTAATGCAGAATAGCTTCTTTTAGTGCAGAATAGTTTCTTTTTGCTTAATTTCTTTATAGCTTTTATCAGCAGCTAGAAGTTGAAATTCAATAGTATAATTTATTTTATTTCATTTACTTCTTTACTAGCCTTTCAGTTTTCAAATAGACTGATCAGTGCCATTATTGTTCTTGTCATTTTATTGCTAGTTTATTGACTCATGGTGTTAATGAATGTTTCTGAAGAGCCCTTCTAGTTGATATCTCATCTTAAACTAAGTGGTTGAATACTTCATTCATGCAATGAGTCTTTTCTGCATTCCTGCATTTATTTTCTCTTAGAATAATGAAGTACGGAAATCCTCACATATCATCACAAGGAGATTTTCTCCCAAAATTGAGAGGCAGGGTAATTAAGTATTTCATTTAGCTTTGTTTCTATGATAGACTAGACACTAGTTGCAATTTCACTTTCAGTTTTTACAATCATGATTTGGGAATAATGATAAAACAGGAACAAAAACTCTGTTTTCATTTCTTGCTTAAACTTTGCTCTCAAGTCTTCCTTAAGCTCTTTTATTTCTTATTTTTAGATTTTTAGCAGTCTTTACAGAAGTTAGATTTAAGATTTTGATAGTTACATTGTGCATCATTAGGGATCAAAGGACCCAAAAACCCCCAAAACAACATAAAATATAAAAACAATGAAGTAAGAAGGGTCATCTAGCACAAACAGTGCACTACACTTCATCGGTTTACGATACCCGGATTGATAATTTATGTGGAGCAATTTAGGACACTAAATTGACCAAACAGATTCCAACAACAAAAGAAATGTTTGGTCTGGTAGTAGTTAGGTAGTTGAGACTTCCTACAAGCTGTCTATACTTTGTTGCATCCTCAAATTCTTTTCCTTCAATGGATGTGAGCTTTAAGTTTTGTTCCATTGGAGTAGTCAGAGAATTGCATTAAGTCATGCCAAACCTGTTCAACATATCTCCAATGTACTTCTTTTGAGAAAGGAATATGGACTTCAGATGTTGAATTGCTTCAATACCAAGATAGTAATGAACATAGACCAAATCAGTCATTTCAAAACCTTTCCTCAATTCCTTTTTTATGGATGCAATGTATCTCTCATTATTCCCTGTCATCAAAAGATCATCTACGTATACCACAAGATATACAATTGTTTTGCCAACCTTCTTGACAAACAAAGTTGCATCATCAAGATCATAATGTTTGAAATTGAGTTTCAGAAGATGCTCAGTTATTTTTTCATACCAGGATCCTGGTGCTTGTTTGAGGCCATACAAGGATTTCACAAGTTTGCATACTTTATGTTCATGTTCTTTTACAACAAATCCTTCAGGCTGGGACATAAAAACATTCTCTTTCAGGTCTCCATTCAAGAAAGCAGTTTTTACATCCATTTGATGGAATTTCCAATCGTTATGAGTTGCTAGGGAAAAGAGTGTTCGGATGGTAGCCCATTTTGTTGTGGGGGCAATAGTCTCCTCATAATCGAGCCCTTCCTTCTGTGCAAAACCTTTTTCCACAAGTATGGCTTTGTGCTTGTCAAGTGAGCCATCAACTTTATACTTGTTCTTGTAGACCCACTTGCAGCCAATTGGTTTGGTTCACAATGGAGGATCAACCAGCTTCCAAGTGTCATTCTTTATCAAGGCATCATACTCCTTTTGCATTGCTTCTTTCCATTCATCATGAGAAGCAGCTTCTTTGAAGGAAGTTGGTTCAAAATATGTAGACAAATTCAATTCACAATCATAAGAAACATCCATATCAACAGGTGAATCAACTTCATCTACATCACCTCCATTTTGCCGTGTAGAATTTCTAGTTCTTGTCTTTCCAACCTCATCAGGATGAACACTTTCAAGTGTCTTTGTCAACCACTTTGGGGGACCTTTCTGAGATGGTCCAGGCTGCTCCGTTGATTGAGTTGGGACCGAATCAAGATTAAGTCTCCCAATTTTGTCAATCACATCACTCAAAGTATCATCCATTATTGGAGTTTGATGCGGGGGAGAGAGTGCTTTAGAAGAAGATTCCATAGGTTGATCTAGTATAGGAATCCCCCCTTCAAGATGTGGAATCTGATTATCGAATTCTTGAAATGATTTTGCATTTGTGAATCTATCCAAGTGATCAAGTTGTCGCTCAACAACATTGTCAATTGTGGATGATTCAAGAAAGATTACATCTCTAGATACAACAAACTTTTTATTGGCTTCATCATAAAGACGGTATGCTTTGGAGGTGTTTGAATACCTCAAGAAGATACACTTACAACTTCTTGCACCAAGTTTTTTCTATGTACCTTTGGTATCAAGGCATAACATGTGGAGCCAAAGACCCTGAGATGCTTTACCGAAGGAATGTGCCCATACTACATTTCATAAGGAGTCTTGTTTCTAATAGTATTAGATGGACATCTATTCTTTACTTATACAACACATAGAACTGCATTAGCCCAAAACGTCATTTTTATATTTTTGAAAAACATCATGGAGCGCACCATATTTAAGATTGTCCTATTCATTTTTTCAGCTACTCCATTCTATTGGGGATTATAAGGCACAGTTGTTTGATGTTTGATCCCATGTTGGCAAAGATAGTTTTCAAATTCATTTGAAGTGTATTATTTTCCATTATCAGTGCGAATAGAGCCAATATGAGATTGTGCATCATTTTCAATCCATGTATGAAAGTTCTTGAATGTTTGAAAAGCATCAGATTTGTTCTTCAATAAATAAACCCAACACATTTTGGTGTAGTCATCAATAAATGTCATCATATATTTATTTCCATTTGCAGAAGGAACATGCATTGGACCACATAAATCTGAATGAATGAGTTCAAGTTTTCTATGTGCTCTGGAATGTGAATCATGAAAATATTGTTTGCTATGCTTTCCTAGAATGCAAGCATCACATTGCTTAAGTTTCCTAGGAATTGTAGGCAAACCAGTAACACCATTTTTCTTCAACAAGCGGAGGTTGTCATAGTTCAAGTGTCCAAATCTAGCATGCCATAATAAACTTGATGGAAATGTACCTTCTTCATAATGAGAATTGTATGAGAATTTTTATGCATGAGTAGAGGTACCCTGCAGCTTGAGAAACCTTTCTTCTTTTATCCCCGTCATGACAAGTGAGTGGTCTGATGCTTTTATCACCTCAAGCTTGCCATCAAATATATGAATGGAGTGTCCTTGCTGGCGGATGTGGACCAAGGACAACAAGTTTCTCCTCAGCTGTGGGAGATATAAAACATGATGCAGAAGAAAGTCTGGAAGACCAGGCAATTTAAGCCTGATTGTACCAAGCCTTGATGGCTTGAGTTTTGATTTGTCTGCAAAGTATACTGCTCCATCAACATTGTCAATAAATTCTTCAAAAAAATCTCTTCTAAAAGTCATGTGACAAATTGCTCTTGAATCAAGCAACCAATCATTTTTCCAAGAAGCAAGTGAAGCATTAAATAAGTCTTCATTTACTCCAATATTACAGTGTGCCACAACATAGTGAGCGGATTCAAGTTCTATACCTTTCTCTTTGTCATTAGTTTTACCTTTGGGTTGGTTTCTTTCATGATCAATTCTACCCCAAGGCAACTTGCATGTGGATGCATCATGTGATCCATCTCTTTTGCAGCGTATGTAGTGCAAATCTGACTTTTCTCCTTGAGAGTGTCTACCCCCTTGCCTCTGAAATTGCTTCCTCTTCCTCTTCAACCACCTCTTCCTCTCGAAGAATTTTGAGCAAGAATCTTCTCTCTATGTGTAAGGCACACATCCTCTTCAGAAGACTGAGGAGTTGTCTTCTTCCCAAAAGCTTTCTCTCTTTCAGCAAATCTTTTCACAAGGGAGTCAAAGGTAATATCTTTGAGGTTTCCATTTGCTTGAAATGACTCGAGATAATTTGAGTAAGTGGGATAAATTGCCTTGAGAAATGCTATCAGAGGAATGTCCAGTTCAATATTAGTGACTTTGATATCATGCATAATATATTTTACTTCTGATGCAAGAGCAAGAGGATCATTATTTTGTAATTCAAGGGTGAACAATTTAATCATGAGTTGAACAAATTCAAGTGTAGAGTGTGAGTCATAGAGTTCCTTTAGTTTTTGTAAGGCTTCGAAAGCATTTGAAAATGGTGAAATATGGTGACTCACCTCTTCATTTATTGATGTTGCAATCAATGCATAAGCCTTGTTGTTCTTATTTTCCCAAATGGCGAATTCCTTGTCTGAGGTAGGTTGTTCTGGCTCTTTGTCTTCATTTCCAACGCACTCCTTTCCACAACTCAATAACAATGAGAGTGTGTTGGATTTTCCGAGACCACTCAGGATAGTTCTCCTTCCCATTGAGAACCATTCCCACAACATATATAAATGAGTGCATTTTAAAAATATGTACTGTGTAAAAAAAAATCGCTCTTCTGCTGATAAAAAATGACGCGGGAGGTTGACGAAAATGAGGTGGTAGTCTGTAATTCGACTACTGGTTAACTTTGTAACCTCATCAGCAAAGTTGCATCTTTACACAATTCGCGGACCTGTGGGTTATGGGCCCACAACATTTTATTAATTTATTTATCATAGTCGTAATGAACACGATTTCTTTAACGTTTATGACTGGAAACCAAATAAATTTAATCTCCTTTATGATGGTCGGAACTCAACGATGTTTTAATCCCGTTGTATAAAACCTTATCACGTCCGAAATTTAAATTAACTCACATGCATCTTCTGACGCAATATGCATCTGATTACCCATTAAACGAACGGTCCAATCGCTCTGAACCTTAAACTCTTTTTAATGATTTTATTGGGTCCGCTAGCCAAGATAACTTGCTTGCAAGTTCCCACACGATCACCATGGATCTTTTTAAATCCAGTTCTGTACGTGGATTTTCCCCTTGAGGTTCCCGCTTATCAAACACTTCAATCCACGTCGTTGATCTCACTTCTCCAGATCCAACGGATATCACGTCGTCCGCTCACCAACTGACCTGGACGATCTCCATCGTCGATGTGACTCGTCCAATCGAACGGCTGTCGCACAATTTCATGTGAAATCTTGCACGACCAATATTAGGTCAAGAGCGTGCGAGAAAAGCGGTTTTCCTCTACTACGTGTCGCCCGCTAAGCTTAATCGCGTGAATTTTAGGAATATCGTTTACAACCTTTAGGGTGCGTGAGATACTGCTTCCAACTTATCAATACCACCCACGTGCTTAATTCATACTTTTAGTAAAGGTGCTTAATTCATACCATTTAGCGCTTAAACTCAGTATTAACGCTCAACACTAATTGACTGTGATTTATAAATAAAATGTATGAACAGAGAAAAATACCTCACATAACCAGCCGAATGTCTGCAGTAGTTGCCAGAGAGGGGCAGCAGTTGCGAGAGAGGGGAAAACTTGTGGAGTGGTTGCAAGAGGTCAGTTATGCAAAATAGGTAGAACATAAGCATGAGGGAGTTACAGAGCAAAGAGGGACACCAAAAATGGCGCTGGATCTGATACGATGTCAGACCAAGAGGTAACTCCTCAAATGTAATCGTATTATTCATTCAGGTTATTCATTATTATATACAAGAGAGAGTGACTGTTCAGTTCATCTCCCGATGACTCTCCATTTTCTCTATTATTTATTTACACTAAGTACAGTTGTTCACCCAATCCCTATGATTAGGTGTCAACAAAGTCCAAGTATGAGCTTAAAGGAGGGATCAGTGATAGAACTGCCACCATTCTGGAAGTCAAGAAAGTCTTGAAAAAGAGGAACCTTAGTGATCAGTTGCGAGAAATATGTGAAACCTTGGAGCTGCAAGTAAACATGTTCACTAACAGAATTGAAGCATTGATCTAAAAGGGATTGCCCAACATTTATGTGATAAATGAAAAATTGATCACTCAGGAAGAGCATATCCTGAAGATGAAAGAAATGGCTAGAAGCATCATCAAGTTCAGTGGGATTAAGGGCAGTATGACAGCAAAGGCATTTTTGGAAACCATGTCAAATGATTTCCATGTACAGAATGAGGTAAAACACATTTTTGTTGTTAAGCCAACTTTAGCCAAATACACAGAGGTAGATGAAATTTATCGTAGGGTAACAAAATTGACAATACAAAAGAAATGAGATGGGAAGAATTGGTCGATTTACTAGATTGAAGGATAATTCAGAAACAATAAAACAATTGCTAGCGCAACAACCAGCACTACAATCAGTTCAGCAACGCAACACAGTTCCGGGTTGACTCAGCAACCGAAACCATCAAAACAGGGTTACCTTTCTTTTTCAACTATCTACGTGGTCTATTCTTCTGCTACGTATATCAGATTGTTTGTAATTATGCTAATAATACACTGTCAGTTTGACAACAATTTTGTAAAGGATTGTTGTAATTTTCATTATAAATACTTCACTATTTGAAGTATTAAGAGTTGATTTCCGAATGTAATTTCTTATGCATATGTATTTTTCAAAGTACTAGAGCATCAACAATACAAGGACCTTTCACAGGATTCATGTGGTGTATCAAATGGTGATGTGTCCCTTCTGTTTATGTGTTTGAACATTGTTTTTATTTCTCTTTTTTTTCTAAAAAAAATGAATTATCCAACGCAAACTGTGATAAATAGGATTTGTTATTTAGAGCGCCCTATTTTGGGTGTTGATAATTTTAATGTTTTCCACTGAAGTCAAATTTGGGAATTCTTAATTGCTCTTGGATTTCTATTGAACCTTACACTTCTGTTATTTCACCATCCATTTAATTTTTGAAAAGATCCAAATAGTGCAACCTAGCTTGCCCTATGAGAACTCCTCTAAAAATTGATGCAAAATCCAATTTTATTTATAGACTCCATAGCCCAATGGAATTATAACACTCAAATCAACCAAACCAATCAAACAAAACAAACAAGTACAATCATAACTAGCCTAAAATTTACACTAAAACAAAGCTAAATTACACAGAGAGATCCCTCTGTGAAGCTGGTAGGGCTAGATCCCAGCGTCCAAAGTGGTTTTGATAATGTCTTATGTGTTTACTCCCTCAACCTCAAAAATATAGAATGACAACAAGGAGTAACCACTTCTACATCTCCAAGAACAACTTTGTCATGTCAAATACATTCTAATTGATGAGATGAGCTTTATTGGGCCTAAACTTCTTCCACGCATAGATGATTGTTTAAGGGAGGCATTCCCTTTGCATTGGAATATGCCTTTCGACAATTGATATATAATCCTCGTTGTTGATCTTGGGAAACTGCCTCTTGTAAAAGACATCCCCATGTATGTTGACACTTCACATGATAATGCCCTTTGGCGCAACTTTGGCACAATCGTCACACTATCTTACCATATTTCATTAACAAGGGGCCAACCCTGCTGAAGTTGCATTTCGCTGGCTACTTAAAAATCTCAAGAGTGCAACACCTACTATTTAGGATTGGAACCTCCTCATGTCAATGAGAGATTCATTTATATCGATGGATGACCACCAAGCATTCAAAAATTCAATGCATCTACATCCAACCAACCAATCTGTCGTGTTACATAACAAACATATGCTAAAAAAACTGAACATGTCAATTGCACAGTGCTATGTAGAGAAAATGAACCACTACCTTGTTGCTACACAAGAAGAAGATGAATAGTTGGATGCAAAAGTTCTTATTTGCAATGAAAAATAGGTTTCCCTCACATGTAACTTGTGGGTTGAAGCAGTCTTGTCAATGGATCCCTTGGAAAAGTTGTTTCCATTTTCTATGCACCTGGATCAAAACCCCCTAAGTTTCCAGCATTTGTTGTTGTTGATTTCTTCCAACACAAAGGCCCACCATGGGATGCCTTCAACCCAACTTATGTTCCGCTCCCCCAATAATGCAAGGTTCTCATAGGCAAATGCCCGTTTGAATGGCACGGGGCTTAACAATACATAAAACACAGGGAATGACATTACAAAAGGCGATAATGGACATTGGCAACACAAACAGGCAAGGCTTAACATTCACTACCATTTCCAAAGTCAAAAACTTGGCTGACCTCTGCATCTCTCCACAATTTCCCTTCAGCTGCTACTCTCGCATGCAAGGCAATGCTTACATCAAACGTAGGAAATAAGAGGAGTCCATCTTGACTTCAAAGTCTCTACAACCAACTACAATGTGATCGCTGCATGCAATGCCTTCTAATCCCCTTTCAGTAAGTATAATTTTGACTTAATTGCCCCTCGCCCTTCTTAGCATCGTTTATGCTTTTCTTTCCATCCACAATCTATGCTGCTTCACCACCCCTATACTTCCATTTTAATGTGAGGAGACATACTTACTTTCTTTTACAAATAATTGCTACAAATCTCACTTGCATTTTCAATATGTTTTTTCCTTTCTCAAATAAATAAAATCCTCCTCCTCTACAACTTGTTGTCCTTGTATTACTTTTTACATTTCATCAATGTTTTGCACTTTCCTTTACTTATACTAAAAAAATTATGGTTTCCACTTATGGCATTCAACTAATTCAACAACTCTTATTTTCCCCCTCTTCTTGATTATCAAGATGAATAGCGAGTACATGTCCCTACTATATGGATATTGGAAAGAGATACATGGCCAACAAGTTGATCTTCTTGACATAAAGGCCAGACACTTTCGTGTCCGGTCTTCCTTCTCCATCATCTACAACCAACCATTGACCTTCTCAACGGGCTGAAGGCCTTCTTGTAATGCCTTATACATGTTCATGAAAGGGATACGGTAAGAAAGCTTTGGCTGGATTGGAAATACCGCCATTCTCATCTTGGCACTTTCATATATGCAAACTGGTGTTGCCATTGCCATTGCTCATTCTATATATATGCATAGTTGCTTGTTCGATACCATTACTTCAAATCCAATGTAAAAAATAGAAAATGTAGTGTGCTTCATTCCATTCAATTTTCGATACAGTGAATGCAATCTATTGCAATTTTGTTTGTACCTCTTCCCTCACCAACATTGGTGCAATTTTGTTTTTACCTCTTCCTTTGTTTGAGTACACGTCAAGGAAATATATGAGGAACTAAAGAAACCACTTTTATAAGATGTTGAATAAATGTATAATGCTTCCTTTTGTTAATCTGAATATCAAGTCATAACTTATTTCAATTTGATGAAGACTATTGTTATTGTTAAGCCTTTGAAAGAGCTTATATACTATCTTTATGATATAGAAATTGAAGGTTAATTATTGAATGTAAGGCATCCACGCCTAATGTCTTGAAATTTATTGGTGCTATATTTGTTTCTTTGTAACTGGTTTTAGATTCATTTCAATTTAGTGCTCATTGCGAGTTCATTGTAGTGTTGTTACATCTTCCTTTGTTGTATCTTATTTGATTCTCAATCATTTCATTGTTATTTGCCACCTCTTAACTATTATTTCCGTCATAGGATTACAATCCTCATGTGACATGTATATTTGAATAATGGTGTTTTGCCTTTTGAGACCACATACTATCCTTGTTGGTTGGAGTGAACTTGTTTGTCTGTGGTTGTTGGTAAAAATTGGAGTTCTTTTACATATGTTATTCAATGTTTTCTGCACACTTAAATAATATGTGGGTTGACAGTTTAGTAATATGAACTAGTTCATGCACATTGATGCCACGCTCCCTTCTTTCGGATTTTGAAGCAACTTCATCTATATATTCTTTGCCAAAAATATTTTATCTCACAGGATTTAGTTCCTAATATATTGGACTGTTAATATGTTGGTTGTAAAGTTCTCAAATATGAGTCTGTCGATGATGTTTCTTAGTGTATTGTTTGTTGCAAAGTTTGTAGAAATTTTGAATAATATGACACATATTCATAGAGATTATCCTGATTATACACTTATAAGCGGAACATGCATAATACATAACCTCCTCTACGTTGATCATCAAATTACAGAAGCAGAAACATTCACAGGCGTACATAGAAGCATCAATCACACATATCAACACAATATTTTCCCGGGGAAAGAATCTCGCTAAAAACCCCAACTATCTGTATATTATAATGATTGAATCATGTAACAATACATAGTACAATACTCTTCACAAGTACTCAGTACTATCTCCACATGCTACACACAATACAGCTCAGATCTGATCTCCAAATCTCCCCCGCTGCTTGCCTGCCTCCACAGCTCAATACCTGCTCAAGAATTGATGAGAATGGTTTGCCAAACTCGTATTTGACCTGCAAATAATCACTCACACTCTGTTGGACGTGAGAATAGGCTACAATTCTTGATATTGGCCAATTCATTAGCATACTCAATCCCTTTGATTTTGAAAATCATCATGCACAGCTATAGTCACAACTGATAGCAATCTGATCCTCTAACACCTATCCCTGCTGAACTGAACATGCACTGACATGCAACTGAGTTAACTGATGTATTCTATAGTTGCATTATGAGTTAATAACTTGTGAATTAATTAATAACTAATTCACCCAACTCATCTCTAGTCTATTGATCAGTTAGACTAAATACAACTAGTTTAACAAGGCTAAACTGAACACAACTCCATCAACTGCACCTCCAGTCCACTAAACTCAACTCACTTGAGTTCTAACTGAAGTCCTGCATGCAAATATTAGTCATCCCATAGGTAACCACGTATTTCCTTCTGGGATCTGCATGTACCACATCCATAGCTCATCCTGAAGTGCTCCAAGAGAATAAGATCAAGTTTATAGTCCAAATATTATTATGAGACAATAATATTTGACTTTTCTATTTTTTACAGCCAGTCTAAAAATAGAGATCACTCACACTGTGATCACTGTGGTCACACTGTGGTCACCCACACTGTGGTCACCCACACTGTGGTCACCCACACTGTGGTCACCCACACTGTGGTCACTCATACTGTGATCACTCACACTGTGATCATCCACACTGTGATCAAAAATAGAACTTGCGCCATAATTTGCCTGCGGGCCCACTTAGTGAAGGCAACTCTTTTCACTAAGCTCCATCATCTTGTTGCATTCTCAACAAGCATTTCTTGTTGCACACTTTTCAACACTCCCTCTCAACAAGAAAGGCTTCCTCTCAAACCCGATCCTGTAACTTTGGAATGTTCTCCATGCAACACATCTGGCCGGTCCACTTGCTCTGTCATCAAAGTCTCTGACTGCTATTGCCTTTGTCGACTGAAAACTCTACATCTCTGTGCTCTTCAGTATCTGACTGCTCTAGCCTCTGTCACTTTGATCTCTGACTGCATCCGTGCTACTGTTGGTTCTATCTCCTAGCATTGCATCCGCACTGCACCTCCCAACTGACCACCCTGTTGGGCTAGAAACACCCTCTGATGCTGAAGCTCTACCTGCTGCTAACAAGTGCTCCCTCTCTGACATCTTTGCTACTGCAACATCTCCATGCATCTCGCACCATTGCACACCTCTCTGTGCCACCTAGCACTGTGCAAAACACTTGTGCCTCTCGCATTGTTGCAGCCTGCTAGCTATGCGCTGTCCTGGGATTCCCTGCACTGTCGCTCTCTCTGCCGCTCCATCAGCATCTGTCTCTACCCAATCAGTCAGTTCCTGCTACTACACATCTGGGGCTCCCGTAGCAAGGTCTCATCCAAGAGGTTGGGTACCTCAAGGATCCTGCCCCTCCTCCTTGGGACAATCAATCCACATCACCCCACCTCCTACCTGGAGGTATGGCTGCATGCGATCCCTCAGCCCACCTGGCTCGAAGTTCCCCCCTACTGGAGGTCTCTGCATGAGTAGATGTCTCTACTCGATCTCCTCTCAGCTTCCCTTGTTGTGGCTGCTCCACAACCTCCTGAAGCTATTGCACCAATCGTGGCTCCTCCACAATCGTGTGGGACTTCTTCTGGCTCTGCATGTTGAGAGGTAATATACGCTCCCTCTCAACCACCAAGTCTCCATCAGTTGCCTCGCTGCTCAAGGCTTTGCATGCATCTTGAACCTCAAGAGCATACAGGTTCTTGACCCGTGAACCAATCTGCTTCACCTGTCTGGTGATGATGTGTCTAAGGAAAACCTTTCCCTTACTGAAGACTACATCATAGCCTCTGTCTTCCAGCATCGCGATCGACACCAAGTTTCTCTTCAGTCCTGGTACATACTTGACATCGTTCAAGGTAAGGCGAGCTCCATGCTCCCTCTGAAAAATAACTGTGCCTACACCTGAGACACTATACTTCTCATCATTACCCATCCCTATGAGTATCTGGAGATCTTTCTCCTCCAAAGTACTGAACAAACTTTTGTCACCAGTCATGTGGAAAGAAGCTCCACTATCAAGAAACCAACCACTTCCCATCATGGATGAAACCATGCATGCGAAGAGTGTGAAATCCAACTCAAATTGTGAAGCAAGTGCCTCACCTTCAGATCCTTCCCCGGATCCCTTCTTGGACTTCTTCTTTGGGCAATTTGTAGCATAATGACCCAACTCATGACAAATAAAGCATCTCACCTTCGACTTGTCAACCTTATTCCCATCATTGGAAGAACTGGATTTGGAAAGAGAAACCTTCCCCTTCCCCTGCTTCGCCTTACTCGCTAAGGAACAGTTCTCCTCATCCTGCATGGATGAAGAACCGTCCCTGGTGCTCCGTCTAATCTCCTCCTACATCAAATTCGACCATAGTCATTCCCAATTTGGCAGTTTCTCCCTTCCATTCACCGAGTCCTGGTAGCTATACCAACTCTTAGGAAGGTCAAGGAGTGCTAGACTCACCATCCTCATCCGACAGTCACCCCCACACTTCACAGCTCATCCCGGCATTCGGTGAACTTCGTGAGATACTGGGGCATACTGTCTCCATTCTCACACTTAATGTTTCTGAGTTTTATCTCTTGCTTTGGAATTAAATTCGAATTCCACCAACACAAAACTCAACTGCTTCCGATCTAGAATTCGTGAGAACAAAGTATTTCTTGTACATAGATCGACTGTATGGGCATTCACCGGATATCTCACCTTCCAAAAGAAGGATGAATCTACCTGGTCACCCACATTGTGATCACTCATACTGTGATCACCCACACTGTGATCATCCACACTGTGATCATCCACACTGTGATAAAAAATAGAACTTGCGCCATAATTTGCCTGCGGGCCCACTTAGTGAAGGCAACTCTTTTCACTAAGCTCCATCATGTTGTTGCATTCTCAACAAGCATTTCTTGTTGCACACTTTTCAACAAAGTTTTGCAATGATCTATACCTATCACAAATCATTTTGACTAGCAATTTCTCAATGATCTATACCTGTCACGAAACATAGTTGACTTACAATTTCTCTACGAGCTATTGTGCAATTAGATTGTTGTAGCTACTTAATATTATTTAATAAGGTATTTTTCTTGCTTTGCAATTTCTTCACTGCTTTAAGGTGCATTTTGATAAGTTACATTTTCTTGAACCCTTTACTAAGGTGGTTCATCTAGGCGATTTATTCAACTCAATTATAGTTCTTGCCTTAGGAATTTAAGGCCGCTTATTCCTATCTTTTTTTATGGGTTTTTATGAGTTTAATGCATGGAAATCGAGAAAAACAACAACGCATACCCTCTTGCACACAACAAATCATATTAGTAACTTTTATACCTTTAACTATATTCTGACAATAACATTATGAAGTTCACCATAATTAAGGGATCTCAGCCTAAAACAAAGTTCCCCTTCTTGGATAAATTTTCAGGTTAGCCCTACGTAAGTTATAAAAAAAAATTAAGGTTTCAAAGGTTGCTCTTGATCTAATTTCAAGGAGTAAGTATAAATTGACAATCAAGGATGAATAATACACCCATGTGAAGATTAAAGGGTACACTAGACTTGCCATTCTACATTTTAGTAATCTGTCTTTCACCTGAGGGTACTAAATGAAGTCTACTTGATGATCTTAGGGAGTATACAATATATTGAGGAAGTTGTTTTGATAGCCCGGGGTTAGGCGCCTGTCTCACACACAAAATTATGCATGAGTTTCTTACCAAAACAACATACTACCAGCAATTACATTGCAAAACTCTAGGGCAACATCCAGGTGGTTTCAAACCTTGGATGTGGATGTTATTGGATGAATCTTCTGACCAAATAATTAGGAGAGTATGACACACACATTCTAGTACATCTGGCTATACAAGCATACATTTTGGTACTTCAAATTTGAATAAGAGTTTTTTGTGAAATATCTAAGGGAATATTTGAAGGAGATCTCAAAGAAAGGCAACATGTATTACACAGACCTGTACAACAATTCAACGCCAAAACAACTATTGTAGCTGAGTTTTATCCATTTCTTTTGAAGCATAATAAAGACAAATGATAATCATATTATTTCCAGTTGAAGAAGTGCCCGTACTTATGGTCGTGTCTATCCATTTGAAGAGGTCATTTTGTCAACAGATATGAAGATTGGTTGATGGTTTTGCAGCACAAGGTTTCACATTTGAGACCATGGTTTTATCCTTGAATGGTGCCCTCTCATTGTTATTAGGATGTTTACACACTCATGACAGGTGACTTAAGTTCCAGTTAGCACATCTTTTGAGCATTCATTCATGAAGGAGTTTGTTGCTACTTGGTTCATTTGTGGACATATCACCCAAGAAGGCGCACATATGACACTTGTTATTTTTGAGCCTAGACAATTGTCAAATCCTCAATCAAACAAATTCACAAGCACAAAACTTCATGCATATCCATAAGGGCATGTGCCGTACACCTATCTCTTCTATCTATTTGGTCAAACAACATACCATATACCTTCAATAAACAACACACATGCCCTCTTGGCTCATTCCAATGCATCTGTTGAGATCGTTCCACTACTCTATGCATGCTTATCTCACATGTAAGGTTTTATCATATAATTCAAATTCTTCACTTCTAGTAACAGATTTATAGACTCAAAATCCAAAGGATAAAGAAACAAATTGTGGTGCATTTCAACTAATGAGACATAAAAAAACAAAAACAAAAACAAAACCAAAAACAAAAAAAACCAAAACCAAAAACAAAACCCAAAAACAAAAACAAAAACAAAAACAAAACCAAAAACAAAAACAAAACAAAAACAAAACCAAAAACAAAAACAAAAACAAAAACAAAAACAAAACTTTAATCAGGCACCAGGCAGTTGAAAAAACGAAACATCTAAAACTCCAAAGCTAAAAGCATTTTCAACTTCATGTATTTGATCATTTTCCAAGATAGACCCTGTAGCCTACATTGTGCCACAACCCCAAAAGGGCTAATTATAGTTTGCAATTCACACCACACTATGCCATAAGTGCATGAGAAGATTCCAATGAATCGAACATATCCTGCCCTTGGCCATATATCATCTCTTTACTTAGAGACATGCGAACAATTTATTCATGTTTATAGCTTTTACCCAAATTGATTCTCTTACTCGGATTGATTTTATTTTAGGGAGTGAATATATGGTTTCCTTCATTGAACTCAATGATGCTATGCATTATCTTACAACCTTATAGCGTTGTCAAAGTTGTGAAGCTCCATATTGGTGGATCAATTGGTATTGTTCTTTTGCCATAGAAAATTATTGCAATTACATCCCTTTTTGTATTGAAATTATCAGGTTTTTCATTTTAAAAAAATTAATCTTGTTTTGCACTTTGATAGCACAAACAAGCTGATCCCATATTTATTTATGTTGGCTCTTCATGGATTTATTAGCAAGATCATTCTCCCTTTCATAGGATAAAGCAATAATTGTGGAAGAGAGTAAATGATTCTTTCTTTTAAATTGGAATTACAAGATCTGTTTTATAAGGAACTTATGACCACTAAAACTCGTCTAATTCCTCTTCTGCACAGTGGGTCATGCCCATTTCTCTTGTTCGTATAGATTAAATGCACACTTAACTAAGCTTAAATCCATGCCCACAGAGAGGCATAAAAAACTATCAAGTTTTCTACAAGAACTAAACTAGAAATCCATCACAAACTGCACTTCATTTATAAGCCATAGTATGTGTTAGCGCTTGAAATTTCACCTCAGGCTGAGAAAGGTAAACTCCAAGGCAACATCAAACCACTTAGCCTCGTAGCTAGCCCTACAGGGCAGGAGAGGGCTCTCTCCGGTCTATCTCAGTAAAGATCTTCAATGGGCGAGATGACCAATAGGGAAACACTGATTTTAGGCTAGTAAACTGATCAAGAGGTTTAATTTGGGATTTTTAAAGTTTTGGTGGAAAATTGGGGAATGGCAATTTCGGGTGCGGGGATTGGACACAATTTTCGCAGGGAGTTCTTTGGGGCGAGGTAGGAAACAGTATTGATGCCTTTGATAGAGATGGATGGATGAGAATGACTGGTGAGGAGTTAAGGAGAGCAAGCAATAACCTTGAATTCCCCTTAAACAATTGAAAACATTGATATTAAGCAAACTTAAAAGCAGTGCATGACAGTCATGAATTCTACTTTAACACTTCATTTGCCTAATTTGCAGAAGGAAAAGTAAGGAAATGATTTCACATAACACACTTACAAGTACAAAGAGAAACACACCAGCAATACATGTGACCACAAGAATCCCAAAAAGGACTGCAAAACCCTGGTCTTCCTTTGCCAAAAATTGCAGAGATACAATGAATAATACAATAAGAGCTTCTCCCTCAAGAGTCCAACCATGAAAATGAGCAAGAGAGTACATAATATAGATCATCTAACATCTTTCCCTACCTCTAGGGGTCGAGCTTACTATCCTAGGAGCTGTTTCAACCAATTCTAAACTAAGCACTGAAAACTAGGCAGTCAAAACAACTTGCCTCTATAAGCTAGGAAACCAGTTCATTCATTTAATTTTCACCTATCTCATGAATGAATCTTCTAGAAGAGATACATAAGTGTAAAAGTGTCATAAAATTACATCATTTACAACAAGGAGGATAAAAATCAACTCTAAAAAGTCAAACATAGTCAAAACTGCGTTTTGTTGAGCTGTAGGCTGAAATCCTGAGCAATTTGCCTGATGGGTCGCGCGCCATTCCTGAACGGGTCGTGCGCCTTTGAGAGAACTTTTGGGGCACTTCCAGGTGTCCAAATGGGGCAAGAGTAGGCTTGTTGGAAAGTTCTGTATGTCTACTTTCCAGCCCAAGTGGAATTTCTGAATTTGGTGGTCATTTACCCCTCCAAAATTGCAATCTCCCAAGACTGCTTTCTGTGTGTCAAAAATGTGGCAGAAAGTCATTTTTTGCTTGTTTTTTTGACTTTCTGGAGGCCCAAAACTTCATAAAATCTCTTGGCAATGGGTGAGCATGTGTAACTTTTCATGACAAATCCAGAAATGCTGAGTTTTCCCGGAACGGAGGAGCCAAATGAAAGGGTCGCGCGGGGGGTGAGACCCATTGAGGGGACAAAACCTGTTTTTTGCCTGAAAAAACCAAAATGACCCAAAATGCTCAAAATTTCTTGGAATTTGTGCTGGGGCTGAGCTATTTAGTGCCATGCTCCTTCAAGGAAGCCTCGGCCAAGATGTGGAGGGGGTCGGACCTTTTTCTTCGTTTTTGTGCTTTGGTCAACCGCCTTTGGAGCACTTTCATCTTTGCCTTGCACACGTGCATCCGTGCCCAATAATGATTCTTCATGTTTCTAAGCAATTTCTTATCTTGGTTGGCCTTGGCCAACAACCTCTCCAAATGAGCATTGAGCCGGATAAGCATAGACTCTCGCTCAACGGGTACTAAATCATCGGGTCTTCTTCGATTCAAGTTGCGGTCACTACGAATCCTCCACAACTCATCAAGAGTTTGCTCATCCTCCAACTGCTTGTTGCGCTACTCTAAATAGGTGATCGTCCACTGTGCCCCTTCTAATCTCTTCTGCAATGCATCATTTTCAGCTCTAAGGTGCTGAATGATCTCCTTTGACTCTAGGCTAGGAGAACTGATATCAAGATCAACAAGCTCTATATCTGGAACACCTGATGGCCCCTCATCAATCCTGAGCTGTTTGCCCCTCTCTGATACCTGTGCTGTTGTCGGAGACGAGGCCCCTTCCACCTGGTGTGGAGATAACACTCGTGGTGCTGATGAAGAAGGCGAGACCCCTTCCACCTGCTGTGGAGAAAATACTCGCCGAGCTGCTGCAAATAAGGCCCTTTGGCCTCTCTGATAAGTGACCAATGGAAAAGAGCTGATATATCTAGTCACGGGGATGTCATGTTGCTGTGATGGTCCTCCCTCCTCGTGAACAACCTCAGGATGTGGTGGTGGTGCTGTGAAAATCTCACGAGAGATAAACTCTTCCCATGGGATGCCCTGCTGTTTTGACTGTTTAAATGCTGCTCCAAGGGGACAAATAGCACAAGGGAAATGTTAGGGAAGGGAGACTTTGAAGGGAAATTGGGAAAAACATATGAAATAGGGAGTTAAGGGAAGGAATCATGATATATACCCCATCACATATTTATGATTTGCAAAGGCTTTATGAGAGGTAGGGTTTAGTTTGAGATTCTTGATTTTTAGGGATAGGGGTAGGGTTTAGGGCTTTTGGTATTTTTTGGTAGGGAGAATGAGTAAAATGATGAGGGAGGTGGAAATAGGATGTAGGGAAAAAGTGGGGGTGAAAAGGATAACCTTGAAAACAACAAGACAAACCCTAGCTCAACCAACACTTTGACCTTCTTGAGCAAATATGCATTGGATTCATTATTTCAAAATGATGGCTTTAAACAACATTCTCATGCTTTTCAAGCTTTGGCAAACAATGTATTTTCATAAGGAGAGACCTACCTGCAACCTTGAAGCAATCCGGGGTTATTTAGCAGCTTACTGGCGAAATTTGGCGGAGGAATTCCCAACGGGTCGCGCGCACTGCCCAACGGGTCGCGCGCCCTCAACGTGTCGCGCCCGTGTAAAGTTTACACTGCTGGAGGTGCCCTGACGGGTCGCGCACCAATCTCGACGGGTCGCGCGCCTTCACACTTCACCAAATTCGCCCAAATGCTCTTGAAAACGATTGCTCTATTGCTTGAAGGCACAATGAAGCTTAATGGAGGGAGAAAATGACTTTATAGCCTTGTTTTGAATTAATTTCATGTCAAAACCCTCTTTCTAATGTTTTTCATGACACTTTTTAAACTTTGAATGCTGCTGACTTTTTGGTTTCCTTTTGTCCTGAAATTGGTTGAATTGATGTTTTTCCTTGATAATTCTTTGCAGGGATAGCTTCTGAGGGGTCCTGGCAAGGGAACCAGGGCTGCCTGCTGTCTTTTGAAATATTTGAATTTTTACAATTTTTACAAAATTTTGAGAAATGACCGTGGCTTTAAAAACAGGGTTTTTAAATCCAAGGTAAAAAATTAGCTGTACAAGATGAAATCTGTTAAAGAAACACTTTGATAATCATCCCTCTGGCCTGCTGGGCATTTATTGACCTTTAGAAACATGACCTTGAAAACAAACTGGACCTAAACCCTAGACCTAAGACTTTTGACCTCAAGACAAGACAAGCAACTTTGAAATAGTTTATTGGCTGAAACAATTTGATCCAACAGTGCCAAGAGGGGAATAAAGACACCAGCTCCTCCATCAGGGTTATGGCATGCCTAATGGAATGCAATGAGATGACACTGATGAGACACCTACTTATGCAAATGCAAAGAGCTTTGATCACTGATGGAGGGCCACTAGACCGACTCTAACATTGGCTCCAATGGGGATGGTAGCTCCTTGGAGGTGCCAAGAACCGCAGACCTCTAGGAGAGCAGACCAGTGCTTTCAACCATTGGGCAATGGAGTAAAAAACTCAAGCTGAAATGCATGACTGAAAACTGATGATTTGACAACACAAATTAACTCTCACTTAACTAACAACTGACTCAATACTTAAACACAACCGACAAACTGGAAATGATGCTCAAAGTGGAGCTTATTCATCACAACCTACTCTAATAGTTTCATTCATCACCTGATCAAGTGAAATGAAACAACCAATGCAACCAAGTAAGTATCCCGTCTGCTGGTTGAATTCTCCACAAGTTCTCACTTATGAACAACAAGAGAAAACTATTGAAAGGCAACTCCCATGACAATTTGGAAACAGATCCGTAGAATGATATGAATTCTCTATCCACCTCCAAAAACACTGCATAAGGATCTTGAAATTCAAGCACACTGGAACTTAGCTCATCTAATGGATTACTTCTCATTTCCTCATACCATGAATGCAAACTTTGATTTGAGCCTTGTGACGAGACCTCTGCGGAAGATGATGAAGAAACCGGCTGCCGGATCAAGTTCATATCAGCACATGTTTCAAGCTCACATATAGACAATGGAGAAAAACTTTGACTGCAAACCTCATCCAAAACATCAGCTATTGGATCATGAAAAACTTGAAAATACTGCTGCAATGTATCCATTGAAAATGTATGACATCCTTCTAGCTGTTCATCTTTGTCTTGAGAGATTTTATGAAGATTCTGCCTTATAAACTGAAATGCTTCGAAACAAAAGGGTATAGAATCTCCCTGCATCATCAAATCATGTATTTCGTCTTCCACAGCTTCATCTGTAATCTGTCCTTCAATTTCATTTGGTGGCTGCAAATCTGATGCTACAGGCAGCTCAAGAATTTTGTTATCTGTCTCATCCTCAACATTAACACTGAGAGATGGCTGATTTGTGATAGGCTGTTCATTTGAAGATTTACTATGCAATCTACCCTTCAAAAACTAAAATGATTCAAAACAGAATGGTACGGAGTCACCTTGAATCATTAAATCATGTGTGTCCACTTCCAAGTCTTCAGCTGCAACTTGACAATCAATGGCTTTCGGGGATTGCAAATCTGAATATGAGAAGTCTTGAACAAAATTTTCATTGCTCTCAAGATGCTTCAAATCAAGACTTGTTGACATTTGATTTCTGATTGCATGGTAGTTATCTCTGATGAACTGAAACGAATCAAAACAAAAAGGCAAAGATCCTTCACTTACTTCAAACTTTGCTGCACTTTCCTCATCAATGTCATAGCTGATATGTGATGGCTGAACATTGTATTCAAGCTGCTGAAAATGAACTTTTTCCTCCCACAAACTAGCTGTTGATTTGTCTGCAAGATTAGCTTTTGTTTGGAGAACATAATCATCATCATACTCATCAAACTGAGGCAAATCATCGGTATAAAACATATCATCAAGCATGCAGGTCATATCAACAGTTCTTTCTTCGCCAAGGTGATCTACAAAACAATCATTATCAGATCTATGACAACTAGGATAAGAAAAAAAATGTTTTGGATCAGCCATTTGTTCTTCTTCAATCAACGAGCCATGGGATTGAACATCATAATCATTCCTTGGTGTGATCCTTTGCATCATCTCTTCTACTGCACTTACCAAATTGTCAAGCTTCACCTCTAGAGATGTTGATTTGGCCGGATCTATGTTTTTCATCTCTTCTTCTTTCAACCTTGCCCGTCGGATCAACAAATGAGCCTCTACATTTACTGCAGTGTTCTGCATCTCGTGAAGTGTTGCAATATTCCTTTCTCTCAGCTGAAACTCCATTTCCAGATCAAAGGCACCAGGATAGTGCAAGAGAGCAGATCTAGGAGTAGGCCTTATCTCAACTGGCATTGAATAATAAACTTGGTTAAATCTGGCCGAAAACTGTTGTACTATCTCCCCTGGCAATCTTTTCAGCTGGTTATACTCTTCTACAATCAAGAAAAGGTTCTGCCCGATCATCCACCTATCGAGAAAAACTTTGACAAACTGCTGGAAATCTGAGATGCTCGCATCAGGCAGGGCTTTGAACCAACTCTTCACTTTGGCTTGCAAAGAAAGAGCAAAAAGCCTAATACTGACATCTTCATCATCAACTTCAAAAAGATCTAGATAGTGTAGAGGTTGCTCGGGCTTGAGCAAAGCATTGTAATCTTCTCATATTTTCCTGACTAATGCAATATACAGATAGCAAGGGTTTTTAGCTGTGGCTTTCCCCAGGAAATCATTATGTAATATGTTGATTGAATTATTTATTTTGTATGCTTCACAATTTCGCGATCGTTAATTGTTTCCACAGTTGGTAGAGTAGATTCAAGTCTATTGTTTTAGTAAATTACAATTAGCAGTTTGAATCTACAAGGAATTTCTACATGGTAGCAGAGCAAGAATCAAAATAGAAGAGAAGAATTAAAGTCTGTCTTTGCAGGTAAATCGAATTTGCAGGATTATTCTTCAGAGCCAACAAGATGTCGTTTTATGGATTGAGACTCGAGTATGCCCTTTAGGGAAATTTGAATTATATTTCTTGGAAGGAAAAAATAGAGGCAGTGTTGGAAGACAACATGCTAAAGGAATTCATAAACACTGATATTCCTAAGCCTCCAACAACAGATGTTCAAGATATGGCAGAGTGGAAGAAATATGTGGCAAAGGCGAGGAGGATCATTCTAGAAGGAATTTGAGATCATATTGTCTCAAATCTCCATGGGAAAGATACCCCATATGCAATGTGGAAAGCATTGATAGACTTGTTTTAGAACGGCAATGACCACAGGAAGCTGGCACAGAAGGACAAGCTTTAGAAGATCAAGATGGAGAAGGGCGACAGAATACCACAGTACCTGAGCAGGTTCACCTAATGTCGGGATGAACTTGGGAGTGTTGGCATTACAGTTGTTGAAGATGATCTGGTAAGCCTAAAACTTCTAGGCCTTCCCAAGAGATGACTCAACTACCAAGATTCATTAAATGGGAGGGAGAAGCTACCAAATTGGGAGTGATTGTGGTCTGACTTGGTGCAAGAAGGGATAAGGCAAAACACTAGAGATGGAACCTCATCCAAGCATGATGATGATGACAACTGCGCCTTGGATGGAGACGAAAATAAAGGCAAAGGGAAGAAATCCCAATCCAAAGGAGATTCTAGTTAGGAGGGAAGAAGAAGGACATGTTAGAGATTAAATTTTTTCACTGTCATGAGTTGGGACACTATGCCATGAAGTCTCCGCACAAGAAGGCCGCCGAGTATCCCTCAAGAGGAGCGGCAGGTGAAAATCTAGCTTCAAAATTCGAGTTGGATTTCACCCTCATTGCATGCATGGTGACATTGATGATGGGTAGTGTGCGGTATCTGGATAATGGAGCCTCGTTCCATATGACAGGCAACAAATAATTTTTTAGTGACTTGGAGGAGAAGGACCTCCAGATGCACATCAAGACGGGAGATGATGGAAGGTATAGCACAAACGATATTGGTATAGTTACTTTTCAGAGGGAGTTTGGTTCTCCTCTCACATTAAAATATGCCATGTATGTTCCGAGTCTGAAGAAGAATTTAGTTTCAGTTGCTATGTTGGAAGACCATGGCTACAACGTGATATTTAGCAAAGGAAAGGCTTTACTTAGACACATTGTCACAGGACAAGTGAAGCGGATTAGGTGAAGGACCTCTACAAATTGGATGTAGAAGATTTTGATGCCTTGAGCATGAAAGTAGAGAAGGTGCAAAGTTGAGACATTGGTGAATTATTGTAGGGTTGTGTTATGTTATTTCCACGACTAGCCCCAGTAGTTAAGCTGGGCGCAACAGGGGGATGGCAACCCCCTCTGTCAGGGGTTTGAGGGGGGCGGTAGCCGCCATCTACGAGGTCCAGGGGAGCGGCCCGCAATTTTTTTTTGGACCCTATATTAGGTGGGTAGACCTACCTATGGTTTTGTGCATGGATTTCACACATGGTTTTGGGCGCGATGGTTTTCAGTCTAGGATATTTTGTAAATCTGGTCAATGGAACTACGGTTACGTTCTAATCCAGGGTTTATGGATTCTTCGACATATATATATATATATATATATATATATATATATATATATATATATATATATATATATATATATATATATATATATATATATATGTATTGGAACATTGAAAGGAATATAATGAAAAATCAATCTGGTAGTCCTGGTTTTGGGATCCAGGGGAAAATCTCGGTGTATATTTGTTTTATGTGTTATGCTCTCACCATTGTTTATTTTATGGTTTTAGAATTTGTATGCAAGTAATTTCTTTATGGGGTTAAAACCTACATTTGGTATTAGAGTTGTTTTGGCTTCAAGGGGACACCTTTGCTGTTGAGGGGTTTTTCTCGGGCCTGTGGTAGACCCTGTTCAGTGGGAGATATGTGGGATCAATTCTTGTGGTGAAACAAGATGGCGACCAGTGGAAAGATAGGGATTGAGAAATTTAATGGTCGGATTTTTGAGTTATGGGAACTCAAGATGGAGGATCTGTTGGTGGATAAAGATCAGTTTATCGCATTAGATCCGGTACTAAACCAATGACAATGTCCGATGAAGACTGGAAGAAGTTGGATCAGAAGGCAAAAAGCACAATACGATTGTGTGTGTCAAATTCAGTATTTCTGAATGTATCAGGGGAAGCTAGGACAAAGGCTTTGTGGGACAATTTAGGTACTTTGTACCAATCTATGTCTCTAGTGAATATAAATTGTTCCTACGGAAAAAGCTGTATAACCTGAGGATGAAAGATGGAGACTTGGTGACAGAGCATCTGAACACATTTAATACAGTGGCAAGTCAGTTATTATTTGTTGATATTAAAATTTCATATGAAGATAAGTGCATTAGTTTGTTGTGTTCTCTACCAGATTCGTGGGATAGTCTAGTTGTTGTAATAGGTAGCAATGCAACTGCCTTGCAGTTTGATGAAATAGTCTCATCCTTACTGACGGAGGAGATGAATCAGAAAAATATGGAGAGCTAGAATGGTGATGCCTTTTCTGTACGAGGACGCTCTCAGAACATAAACAAAAATAAGTCCTTGAGTGGGAGATCTAAATCTAGAGGGAGATCTAAATCTCCAAGAAAATCTGTAAAGGTGTGCTGGAAATGCAGAAAGGAAGGGCACTACAAAAGGGATTGTAAATCTAAAGCTCCTGAGAAAGGAAAGGGATATGATGATGCTCCTTCTACAGAGGCGAAAACCACCTCAGATGAAGGTGGGGATGTGTACTTGGCTTCTTCTTCAAGTACACATGTAGATCATGAGGCATGGTTGATTGAGTCAGGTGCATCCTTTCACTTCACTCCCCATAGAGAGTGGTTCTGCGAGTATGAGAAATATGATGGTGGTGATGTTTTCTTAGGGGATGACAGGAAGGCTAGAATCATTGGTCGCGGAAAAGTCAAGTTGAAGTTGCAAGGTGGAAGGCTTAGAACACTTCCGGGTGTTCTACATATTCTTGCATTAGCTAGAAATTGATTTTTTTAAGCAAGTTGGATGATGCAAGTGTAAAAACAGTGTTCGAGAAAGATACCTGCAAGATGGTTCGGGGAGCACTGGTATTGATGCGAGGAGTTCGGATTGGAACTCTGTACAAGCTGCAAGGTAGCATTATTATTGATGGGTGCAACAATTATGTGGTTCCTGAAAGTGGAGCAAAAAATCTAGTGGTCTCTGGAGAAAAGACCATGATATGGCATCAAAGGCTTGGACATATTGGAGATAAGGGCTTTCAAATACTTCATGGTAAAGGTGTGGTAAAAGGTATGTCTAATAGCTCTATGGATTTTGATTTTTGTGAAAATTGTGTATATGGGAAGCAGAATCGGGTGAGTTTATCCTCTTGTGGTAAGAGAGCGAAACATATATTAGAGCTTGTGCACAGTGATGTGTTTGGACCTGTGTCAGTTAAATCACTAGGGAAGTTTGTGTACTATGCATCATTTATAGATGACTTCTCAAGGAATACATGGATATATTTCCTCAAGAAGAAATCTGAAGTCTTTGATGGGTTTAAAGAATTTAAGGCTCTGGTGGAAAATCAGATAGAGAAGAAGATAAAGGTGTCGAGGACAGATAACGATGGAGAGTTTTACAAGAAGGAATTTGAAGAGTCATGTAAGAAGTGTGGTATAGCACAACAAAATACTACTCCATACACACCTAAGCAAAATGGAGTTGCAGAAAGAATGAACAAGATGTTGATGGAAAGGGCAAGAAGCTTGCTCAGTGGTGTCAGGTTAGGAGAGGAATTCTGGGCAGAGGCGGTGGAGACTGCATATTACCTGGTCAACAGATCACCTTCATCAGCGTTGGAGGATAAGACTCCACAAGAGCTATGGACTGGTAAGAAACCTTCTCTTTCACATCTGAGGGTATTTGGATGTCATGCATATGTACATGTTCCAAAGGAGAAAAGAACAAAGTTGGATAATAAATATGAAAAGTGCATCTTTATTGGGTATAAGGATGGTTGAAAAGGTCATAAGCCTTGGAACCCAGTAAAAAGGAAGGTTGTGTACAGCCGAGATGTGGCGTTTAGAGAGGTGAAAGATGTTATTAAACATGAAGTCCTACTAGAGGAACCTAAGAAGATAGAGATTGAGCTAAAGGAGGAAGAATCAAACTCTACAACAGAAGAGGAATCATAAGATGAAGAGCCACAAACTTTGGTTGTGAGAAGATTAGTTTGAGAAAGAAGGCAGCCAGAAAGGTATAGTCCATCTGCTTTTTGTTCAAATTTTGCTTTATCTATTACTGATGATGATCCGAAACTGTGAAGGAAGCAGTAGATCCAGAGGATGGCAAACTCTAGAAAGAGGCCATGGTTGATGAAATGGCATCTTTGCACAAAAATGAGGCTTGGGATTTGGTGGAGTTGTCAACTGGAAGGAAACCCATTGGCAACAAATGGGTGTTTAAGAAGAAGATGAATGCAGAAGGAAAGGTGGAGAAATACAAAGCTCGGTTGGTAGCAAAAGGTTATTCCCAGGTGCATGGAATTGATTTTGGTGATATTGTTGCCAAGGTAGCTTCTATTAGATTACTTTTATTTGTTGTTGCTACTTTTGATTTTGAGGTAAAACAAATGGATGTGAAGACAACATTTCTTCATGGGGATCTGGAAGAAGAGATCTACATGAAGTAACCTGAAGGCTTTACGGTGAAGGGTAAGAAAGAACTGGGATGCAAGTTAAAAAGGTCTCTATATGGGTTAAAACAATCACCAAGGATGTGGTATCAAAAATTTGATACATTTATATGGGGACTTGGCTTCACCAGAAGCAAAGCAGATCACTGTGTGTATTTTAAATTAATTGGTGACCATGTTATTTATCTGGTCTTCTATGTGGATGATATGTTGCTAGTTGGAAATGACATATCTAAGATTTGAAGACCAAATTGTCCTCCAAATTCAACATGAAAGATCTTGGTGCTACAAACTATATTTTGGACATGGAAATTAAATGAGATCAGGCAAAGAGGAAGCTCTTGTTAAACCAAAGGAAGTATGTCGAGACAATATTGCAGAGGTTTAATATGTATGATAGTAAAACAGTGAAGGTTCTTATTCCTGTAGGTGTAAAGTTATCTGTTGAACAGTGTCCCAAGACACAAGAAGAGGAAGAAGACATGTCTCGTGTTCCATATGCAAGTGCAATCAGTAGTCTGATGTATGCAATGGTCTATACTAGACCAAACATTGCACATGCAGTGGGAGTATTGAACAAGTTTATGTCAAAACCAGGGAAGGAGCATTGGAAAACATTGAAGTAGGTTTTCAGGTATTTGCATGGCACTAGTGATTATGGTTTGTGCTACCAAGGAAGACTAGGATTAGATAGAGTTTTGGACATCCGTGGCTTTGTTGATGCAAACTGGGCTGGAGATATGGATCAGAGAAGATCTACAAGTGGATATGTGTTTAACCTATTTGGAGGTGCAGTCAGTTGGATGAGTAACAGAAAATCTGTAGTGCACTTTCAACTACAGAGGTTGAATACATGACAGCCATTCATGCAAGCAAGAAAGCAGTCTGGTTGCAGAGATTGTGTTCAAGTATGGGGTTAGTACATCGAGTTATAAGGATAGTATGGGACAACCAAAGTGCGATTTTCTTGGCAAAGAACCCTGCTTATCATTCAAAGACAAAGCACATTCATGTCTTTGTGAGGGATATGGTAGAAGACAAAAAAGGTATTGCTAGTAAAGGTGGACACTTTGAAGAATACTGTAGGTGCATTGACAAAGTTTGTGAGCACTGAGAAGTTCCCTTGGTATAGAGAAACAATGGGCGTTGTAGGGGTTGGATCAATGATTGAGCTCTCATGTGGAAAGAAAACGACAAGTGTGAGAACATTAGGTTATGCTATGTTCTTTCTAGGACTAGCCCTAGAAGTTAAGCCAGGGGGTTAGCCCTGGGAATTTTTTTTTGGACCCTATATTAGCTGGGCAGACCTACCTATGGTTTTGTGCATGATTTTGCACATGGTTTTGGTTTTCGGTCCATGGTATTTTGTGGATCCAGTCAAGGGAACTACAGTTATGTTCTAATATAGGGTTAATGGATTGGGGTTTATGGATGCTTCAACATGTATATATATGTATTGTAACATTGAAAGGAATATAATGAAAAATCAATCTGGTAGTCCCGGTTTTGGGATCCAGGGGAAAATCTCTGTGTATATTTATTTTATGTGTTATGCTCTCGCCATTGTTTATTTTATGTTTTTAGAATTCATATGCAGGTAATTTCTATACGGGGTTAAAACCCACAATTATGGCATAAGAGACTTGGCCATTTTCACCATGGAGCCTTAAAGATCATGCAACAAATTTCTATAAGACTTCTCAAGGGTACACTAGAGTAGCGAGATACATGCAAAGGGTGTACACTAGGGAAGTACACCAAAGCCACTTTTCATGATAATGACAGTAGAGCACAAGTAATCCTTGAAAGAGTTCACTCAGATATGTGTGGACCATTCTTGACAACCTCCATGGCCAAGCACAAGTATTATGTGATTTTTGTAGATGATTTCTCATGTAAGTGTTGGATATTCTTCATGCAAAAGAAAAACCAAACATTCTCAAAAATTTTGTGAGTTTAAAGCACTTGTTGAGAAAGACACATGCAGGAAAGTGAAGGCTCTCAGGAGCGATAACAATGGAGAATATGTGTCGAATGAGTTCAAGAACTTATGTGCACAAGAAGGCATTTGACGAGAGTTAATAACACCCCATAACCCACAACAGAGGGTTGTTGAAAGGAATAACAAAAGCATTGTGGGATGCACAAGCGATGTTACATGATCAGGGCCTACCATTGCACTTATGGGATGAAGCATGCAATAGAACAGTATATGTGAAGAATAAGAGTCCTCGTCGGATTCTCAGGATGAGTACACTAGAAGAAGCTTTTTTCAGGTAAGAAACCAGATGTGGCACACTTCAGGATCTTTGGTTCATCTTACTATCATGTTTCCAAGGATGCAAGGAAAAAGCTAGAACCGACAATAGAGTTGGGCATAATACACCTCACAACTATCGGGTGTACCTGCCATCTCACAGGATGACAGTTGTTCCTATAGATGTGAAGTTCGATGAAGAGAAGGCCACAAGATGTTCCCTTGAGAGGGAGCTTCAGTTACATGCGGATGAGGAGCATTTGGCTCCAAAGGAAGAACCTCAGGATGATGTGGAGTAGAAAGTGGAAGCACCCACTCATGCAGAGACATCCAGAGATGGAAGGAAGTGCACCAGGGAAGTTGACAGATTATTGCATGATTCTAGAGAGAATGTGGGAGCACCCACATCACAACACAGGCAGAGGAGGTCACCAGATCGGTACATTGGGTACATGGATCTAATGAGTGAGCTAGTTGAGACAAAACCATCCTCATTCGAGGAAGCAATGCAGAAGCCAGTATGGGTTGATGCCATGGTAGAGGAATATTATTCCATAGTCAGAAATAATGTTTGGGAAGTTGTCCCAAGTCCAAAGAATAAGTCAATGGTAGGTTCCAGGTGGATCTACAAGGTGAAGCAAGAAGCAGATGGAAGCATCGAGAAACACAAGGCCAAATTTGTGGCCAAGGGGTTCTCTCAGGTGGAGGGAATTGATTATGAGGAGACTTTTTCTCCAGTAGCAAGGTACTCTTCAATCAGATCAATTATAGCTCTTGCAGTGCAAATGGGATGGAAGATACATTAGATGGATGTGAAGGCAACATTCCTCAATGGAGTGATTGAGGAAGAGGTGTACATTGAGCATCCGAAAGGATTTGAGACCTTCGACAGAGATTCACATGTGTTTAGACTCATGCGAACATTGTATGGATTGAAACAAGAACCCTATTCTTGGTACACCAAGATCAACAATTATCTCACCAGGTTGGGCTTCACCAAAAGTGAAGCATATGGAAACCTTTACCATATTGTGGTTGAAGGTAAATTGTTGATTACAGTAATATGTTGATGATTTAATTGTAACAGGTGATGAGAAGTTGGTCAAATCTTGCAAGAGAATTCAAGTTGAAGGACCTAGGGCTCATGCATTATTTCCTTGGTATGGGAGTATGGCAAGGAGATGAGGAATTGTTTGTCTCTCAGGGCAAGTATGTCGACAACATATTGAAGAAGTTCCACATGGAGAGCAGTAAACCGATGGAAACTCCTCTAGCAGGGAATTGGAGGAAGGAAGATGCTCATTTAGGTGAAGTGGAAGAGGCTACCATTTACAGGCAGCTTGTGGATTCACTTATGTACTTGGTGAACACACGATTAGACATGTGTTTTGCAGTTAACCAAATTAGTGAAGCAATGGTTAAGCCAACCAAACTGAATTGAAAGACAACTAAACATGTGTTGAGATACCTCAGAGGCACCACTTAGTTTGGTCTTTGGTACAAACGGACAGAGGGGGTGAAGCTTCAAGGCTTCATAGATACAGACTGGGTAGGAAGTCCATCAACAAGAAGAGCACATCAAGGGGAATCTTCAATATTGGGTCAACAACAATTTCTTGGTACAATAGGAAGCAGAGATTAGTTGCACTCAGTTCAACAAAAGCAAAGTACGTGATTGCTAGTCAAGCAGCTTGTGAGGCTATCTGGACGAGGAAGATCCTTGTTGGGTTATTTGGTCAACATATGGATCCTACAGTGATTTACTGTGACAATAGAATTGTATCAAACTCTCTAAGAATCTAGTTTTTTCGTAATTGGTCCAAGCATATCGACATCTGGTATCATCATCTAGGAGATTGTATGCAGAGGACAATCATGTTGTTGGAGTACATTCCTACAATGGAACAAGATGCAAACATCTTGACTAAGGCACTTTCAAGAGAAAAATTCGAGTTCCATAGAGGAAGAATTAGGTATCTAATAATCCCTTGCTGGTTGAGAGGGAGTGTTGAAAATGCAACAAGAAAATCCCAATTTAATTTTCCCTTGAATTAAATTAGGAGAAAAATTGTAATTCTACATCACAAGGCAACTTGTATGAGTTAATTAAGTTAGTTTGACTTAGTTGGTTTAGTTAATTTGAGTTGAGGGTCTAACTTGAGTCATGTAGAGTGACTTCTACTTTATAGGATCCCTGGGTGAGTTTATTTTGAGTTATAATTAATTAATTCAATTTAATTGAGTTAAAATCAGTTAAACTAGTTCCAACTGTTGGAGGAACTAGTAAGAGGTCTAGCAGTGGGGTGCAACTTCAGTGTTCAACTAGTTAACTCATAATTCAACCATAAATAACTCATGCATGTGTGATCTATGAGTTACACAGTTGAGATTGGAGTTCAAGGGTAGTGTACTATTAGTTGTATAATCATCCAAATTGTACAACTGGTGCATGCAGTGAAAGGAAGGCCTATGATGTATTGCGTATTTGTGGATGAGGAATTTCCCTAATTAATAGGGTCTAATTTCCAAGGAAACAACACAAGGAAATAGGGACTTGAGCTAGTAGAAATTTGGTTAAGTATTGGCCAAGGCATGTTTAGGAAGCAGTGAGAGAGATAAAGATAGTGCAAAGGTTGCTCGGGTTTGAGTAAACCATTGCAATCTTCTCATATTTTTTTGACTAATGCAATATGCAAATAATAGGGATTTTTAGTTGTGGCTTTCCCTAGGAAATCATTGTGTAATGTGCTGATTGAATTATTTCTCTTGTATGCTTCGTGATTTCATGATCGTTAATTATTTCCAAAGTTGGTAGAGTAGATTCAAGTTTATTGTTTTAGTAAATTACAATTAGCAGTTTGAACCTATAGGGAATTTCTACAAAAGGATGCATATCTCGATTTCACACAACCTTGAACTTTGTGTATTAGAGGTGCTTATCACATCTAGATGGGGCTCTCCTAATTTCCAATATAAATGGGGAAATGATAAGAAGTTAACATAATCTATTACTTGGCAACTACTTGGCTCCGAGGAGTGATAACTTGTGCTTCTAAAGCCCTATCTTCACCATAGACATCATAGACTTATGGCAAAAATGTCAGTGGCTAATTAGCATGAAATTAAGTTTTTTTGTTTGAACTTCACCAGTTCGAAAAAAAAAATATAAAATAAAAAAATATAAAATTTCATGGAGTCTAACATAAAAGCGATAGTTGGGAAAGGTGGCTTCTCACCATCATAGTAAAGGTGCTTTTGCAGGCTTCCATTAGGCATGTACTCACACTAAGAGTTTGTGATCATGGTCTCCACAATAACCAATTAGTGCAAGCACGGTGAATGGAGACAACTCAGAATGTCATGTCCCCATTTTTACCCTTCTTCATAGTGCAACCAGGGTGGATTTCTAGGGCATGAGATGGCCAGGTCATTGGAGCAGGTTTATGTCATCAAGGATTCTGATGGAGTTTTGTGGAGTTTTTATGAGATTTGATGGCATTCGCTTGGCATATTCCACCATCCGCACAGTTTGCCTTTCGTTTCGTCGCATTCCAACAACTTTCAGAAATCAACATTATTATTGGGCATAACTTAATTAATTATGCCCGAGGTGGCATTTCGAGAAGATTAATTGGTGGAACACCTCAGTGTAATAGCTCGTTGGAACCGAAACGGGAAGATCTACAAGATGGGATGGTTAGATATTAGTTTCAGTGGCCTGAGGAGACATGGTGGCCAATTTACCTTTTTCTCGCATTAAAAGAATATTTTAATTGGAGTAAAAGCAAGAAAAGTGCTCCATGATTAAAATAATAATAAAATAGAAGGTTCTAGAGAAGTCCATCAAATCTATAAAAGAGAAGGAGGAGACCATTGGAGGACATCTTGGTTTTTGATATTGTTTCTTGTATGAGAAGTTGAGGACCCAGTGTTCTACTCCATTGGTAGCCCCAGGACTAAAACCTCCCTTGGGTGATATAGAGAGCTTGGGCGAGCACCCATCTCCCCTTAGTGGATTCATTCAAATCCAAAGGTGTATTGATTGTTTTTCTATTTCAGTTTGGAGAACGGAGGGTCATTCCCAGCTATTGTATTGGCATCTATTTATATATAATAAAGTTGGGTTTTGGTTGCTGCATTTCTCATTGTTTCTCATGTTGTGATCTTTTAATGAGTTTTCGTGCAATTTATAAATTTATGGTTCTGGTTTCACATGACAATCTTCTAGAAAATGCATGTTAATTTTATATGAAGCATTTGTCCCAAATTTTTTTAATTTGGAACATTACAATGGTATTAGAGCTGGTATTCTTGCCAACCTGAAAGTTTATAAGAGATCTAAAGAAAATTATTTCTGGAGTCGTGTCTTGGTTGCAGAATAAATTTCTTTCATAAGATTGGGACCAAGAAATAAATTTTTATGAAAAGAACCTTTTATAAAGCCCATGAGAATTAATTTTTTTGTGAAACGCTGAGAAAACATTTATCGAAATTTTAAAAGGACATTGAGCGATTTTACAAGAAAAAAAACAAAAGTGGTGGTACATTATTTTAAAACGTGGGTGGTAAAGCAATTGGAAAGGGGCCGTAAAAGCTACTTCCTAACCTTTAAGGGCCAAGTCATTATTTTGAGGCCTTGTTAAAATTCAGAGTTTAATTGGGGTTGCGTCAATATTTCAAGGTGCTGTGGAAAGTTAAACGGCCACCTATCATTTTTAATTGGGGCCAATTTCAGGCAGAGAAACCTTTGAATATTTTTAGGTAACCACAACGTTACAATTAATTCGAGTTACTGGTTTGAAAGCCGCATCGCTGAGTCATTCAAATTTCCACAATTCGAAGTCTGGAGCGGGTTTTAATTGATCTGGTTAACCATTGCTTAGAAGCCGAATTTGATAGCATTGTCAATTTGTTCAGAGGCCGCAGTTCTTTTCAAAGGGGGCAAGGGTTCCAAGTATTATTTCTCCACAATTTCCTCAGAATTCATCCACAGGAAGGCGGAAATTTCAAGCAAAAGTTATAGGCTGAGATTAGCACACCAGAAGGACGACTGATAATTGGTTGGGCAGCATTCTTACTAATGTAGCAGAAGAAGCCATTTATTATGATTCCTGTAAGAAGAGGGAACTTATTGGTCGAGTTCTAAACGAGGAATCGATTTTCCTGTCACCACAAGGATCCTGAGCTACCTTTGCTGGCTGTACCTGCTATTTATTCACAGGAGGTTGACGCTATTTGTTAAATGGGCGGTATACCATTGTCTGAATAGCGTGGGGATTGTGGGAGAATTCTTTTCTTATGGGACGAGTCATTCCAGACTCCCACGAGTTGTCTTGTGGGATGTGTCTGCATTCATCACCTAGTTGAAGGCCGCATCAGGGAGTTCATTCACAGAAGCGTGGGATTTATCATCAAGAACAAGCTATTGTTTATTTCTGCGCTCATAATTTTATATATACCAGATGTAAAAGTTTCCAGTCTGCTCGAGGGAATTCATATCTCTGGTCCATCGCTGTTTGGAAATCACTGTGCATTGGGAATACATTTCTGAGTATATATTGGTCGTCTAATAGCCGGCATCCATCTTCAACTTCACCGCTGTACTGAAGACTGCTCTGCTGGTGTGTTTCCCAGGTTCAGTCTTTTCCTATTTGCTCACTGTGTATT
Source organism: Pinus tabuliformis (assembly GCA_031772625.1). Taxonomy (NCBI): domain Eukaryota; kingdom Viridiplantae; phylum Streptophyta; class Pinopsida; order Pinales; family Pinaceae; genus Pinus; species Pinus tabuliformis. The sequence goes on along the minus strand of CM062819.1, from coordinate 581,129,622 downwards.
CGTTTGTTAAGCAAGAAAGGTCTTTCCAGCGTTGATATATGTAGTGTAAGTTGTTTGGGAGCCTTTTTGGTGTATACGAATCATTGTATGAATTGTCATGGAGATAAAATAACCTACAGCATGTTAGTCTTCTTACCGTTTGACAAAATCTCCAAACAACAATACATTAAGCACACTCAGAAAATTATCGGCATAACAGAGTGAGGAATTATTTAAAGAGGCAGAGGAAATTTCAGATTCTAAAAGTATTATATTGGCTGGGTTTGTTAGCAAAGATTATCTCTTCCAGAAAAAGTAGACTGAATTCTCATTCCATCAGAGGATCAATTCATGAAATCTGAATCTTGGCATTGATATCATTCATATAGTATCAACCATCAAGAATTAAATGCTGTAGCAGGCTTCCTTGAGAGCTGAATTGCCCAAGTATGTACTGTCTAGTAGTCCAGATTGTTGTGTGTTGCCATCTTGTATGTTGTTGGTAAGCAGCATATATATATATATATATATATATGCTGAAGCCTTGTTGAAAGAGTGTTGTTTTGAGTGTGTATACTGCTACAGAACTTTGATGTGGGGTTGAGTGAAGTGTACAACTGACAATGGTCAACTATTTCACTGCTCTAAATTTTCTGCATAGGTTTTGAATCCTTTCCTCCCGGCCTCTCTCTCTGAATACGTTGAGATGGAGGGTAAAACAATTGGCTCTAAAATTTCTGCATCGATTCTGAATCCTTTCCTGCCGGCCTCTCACTGAATACGGTGAGTTGGAGGGTAAAACAATCGGCTCTAAATTTTCTTCATCTGTTCTGAATCCTTTCCTGCCTGCCTCTCCTACTCTATATTTCCTAAGCAACGACTTCCTGATTTATTGGTGGGTGCAGTAAAAGGAACCCGCTCTCAATAACCTGGCAAACCTCATTGACAGTTACTGTTTCTTTTGGGATCTCCTCGGAAAATACTATTTATGCTGCAATATCTGAAATTAAATAATCGGCTTAATCTGTTTTTGTTACTTTCCTTCGGCATTACCGGTAATCGCTCTGTATTGCATACGTACACTAGAATGTCTCTGATGATGAAAATACTCTGTCCATCATCTCCTCTCGCACTTAAGTGAATACTGACATATTTTACAATAATTTCCCAAGATCACATCAATAGCAATAACCACATTCAGTTTTCTCATACATGAAGGGAGCTTGCCCGCCACGGTTTGAACATTGATAATGACCACATTCAGTCTTCTCATACATGAAGGGGGCTTGCCCGTCTGGGTTTGAACATTGATCAGAGTTTGAACATGGATCATTGTCACAACAACCATGCCAAATTACCCCTAAAGAACAGCACCGCAAACTATTAAATATATATTGTATATTATATTTATATTTTAATAATATATTATTCATATACTTATGTACATTACACAAATCAAAGCAGCATTTGTTTGATCTAAAGCTGTTTGCTTTTGGCTTCTTGACTTTCTGCCCTTTTCGTTTGTCTGAGATAATCCGGGCCCCTGTATCTTTGAATCCCTCATTTTTTTGTAGATACTCTTTGGTGTTTTCTTGAACTTTAGAGATGATTTATTATGATTTGCCTTGTTGGCACTATCTTTAATTACCACTTTCTGCTGGCCTAGTCTTGTCTTCATTTCTTATACTGCGTTTCTTTTCTTCTGAATCTTTTTAATGTCACGCTTGTCTTCTACAAGCTATGGCATGGCAATCTCATCTGGTTATTTTTGTCTGTTATCTTCATCAAAGACCTCATCTTTATTGAATATTATGTCTCTCTTCTAATTCAAAGTGCCTAGTGTTGAACTCTTCATTGTACTCTATAAATATATTTACGATACTTGTCTTCTAGCTTAAGCATTTGGCATAGGTGCATGCACATCACAACCAAAGATCCTGAGATGATTTATGTGTGGCTTACTACCACTCCATTGCCTTTTAGGTGTGTTGTTTATGCTGTCCCTAACGTGGCTTTTGTTCAAGAAGTACACGGTTGTATGTACTATGGATTGCTTCAGCCTAGTTGTCTGAGAAATCTTAGCCCATGGTCTTGGTCATCTCCATAATGGTCCTATTTTTCATCCCTACAACATTGTTTCATTGTGGAGCATATGGGGAAGTAAGCTGTCTATCAATATCATGAGTTCTGTAATACTTGTAAAAATGATTAGATTTGTATTCTTCCCTATTCTCTATCTTGAAAGCCTTACTCTTCTTTCTACTTTGCCTTCCAGTCATAGACTTGAATTCCTTGATTTTTTCAATAGTAATTAACTTGTACTTGAGAAAGCAGGCCCGGTTTTTCCTTGAAAAATTATCAATATATGTTGAAATACTTTCAACTTGCTATTTGTGAAGTTCTCATGAGTCATGGGACAACAAAGGTCACTGTGCACTAATTTCTATTGCATGCTTGATCGCAATGCATCTTCTTTGGCAATTTTATCTCTATGTTACTTGCTGAAAATGCAAGCTTCAAAATACAACTATCTTCTGTTGAATTGGAGGCAAACTGTGAAGTATGGACAATATCTTTTCTAAAAGCGCGAGGAGCAAATCTGTTGGGACCACCTTCTTCAATACCTTCTACAACTAATCTTTCTTCCTGTTGTCCTCTATGAGGCATGTGTTTTCATCAGATTCAATCTTGAAATGGTCCTCTGCAATTTGATTGACTGGCAGTAAGCTTTTCATTAGGTTTGGTACATATATAACAGTCTTGCACATCTTTTGACACCTCCATATGGCGTCTTCATTGCCATTATTCTTTGACATTTGACAGCATGTAAGTTGTCATCTCTTAAAGCAATCTTCTCTTTTTGATTTTCACCATATGGAATTTTGCATCTCATGCTACTTGTAACACTCAAGCCTATATACAATGACTCTAATGAAGTGAGAACGAGTCCACTGTTGGATTTGTAGCTATGGTTAGTCTTCATAATTAATGTTCTAGCTTTTCAATAATATGTAAGCCATGCTCTTCATGTCGGCTTCAAAAGAGAGGGAAAATGAATTTTGAAATTTAAATTATTTTTGCCTCCAAAATGTAAAGTTGGCCCTCCAAGAAGTACAGGTTGGTCTGTCCATATAAACACACCACTTGGGTTCATCCAATCACTATATATATGCCAATATAACCTCATCAACTGGAAAGCAATTTCAGACCACTTATTCTTTCGTTTATCCACAGTAAGATGAATTCTGGGCAGCTAATTCAAAGCTCTTCTTATCTTCTGTACATGTGGGAGATTTTTCTAAAGGCAATAGACCAAATTTATGGGCAGATTGATTCTTTGAGGCAGAAAGCCGAATGCCTGAGAAATAAGACCTTATTCTCTGAGGTAGAGGTTTGAATTTTGAGCAGACCATACATAATTGTTTGGTGATCCAGATTTATGCAGAAACGAAATAAAATACAGATTTAAACCAAAAATACGGAGTTAATTTATGGTATGTTCTATGCTTAGTGCAGTTTACTTCAATTTCTTCTTATTAGCCATTGATTAACAATCACATTAACTTATAGTAAAATGTAGATAGAATATTAATAGATCGACAGAAAACAAGCCAAGACAAGAGACACCAGATGTGGCGGCTAGCTAGGGACAAACCCCAATGCAGGGAAACCCTTTGATCAATTCTTCTATAATCTTCAATAGTTCAGCAGAGAGAGAAATAGTACAATTGTACAGATCTGTAATTTTATGACAGCAGTAATAGAAACCCTAACCAACACTTGCAAAGTAGATCAAATGGTCCACAAATGACCTTGAGTCAACCTTGGTCAACTCGGCCTTCAACAACAATGAAGGTCAGCCCAAAACAGCCCAAAAGAAATGGTCAAAACAGGTCAACGTATTGGCAGCCCTGCGGTCAGCCCTAACCAGTCAGCGCTGGTCACTTCGTGAGTCAAATCAGGTCCACGGATGGCAGATCAGAATTGCGGCTTGCTTGAGGGAGACTCCCCACACTAGGCCATAGTCAAAATACCTCCCTTGCTGGTCAACGCAGTCATCCCTTGCTTGCTGCACCTAGGTCAACCACAGTCAACGTTGGAACAGACCTGTGTCCTCCTGCTTGCTGCGTCCTTCTTCTCCCACGTGAGAGCTGCTCCTTGTTAATCCAATCAAATAAGGAAAGAGAGAGAGACGAATATAAGATGAGATGAGATGATGGACTTGTATTTATATGAAACGTTGAGCATGTGTGCCACATATTTAGCTGCTGGCCGACCTTGATACTTTGTCAAGTAAATACAAATAAATTCATATCTACATAAATACTTGTCGGAATCGGATGATTGTTAGATCAATCCTACATCTCTCGACAAGAGGAATCCAAGAAAAATATCAGCTGCCATAAATAAGATGACCCACATGGAGTTTGGCCCTAGTTGCCAATTTTAACACTCCCTCTCAACTAGGGAGAACTCCATCTGCTAATCCATCTGACCGTCAGTACTATCTCTGCTATCAAATGCACTGCCCTGCACTGCACTGCTCTGCTGAACTATGAAGAAGAAGAAATGATCGAGGATGTATCATACCATCCTCCATTGACCCGAAGTCAGTCCCATAGAGTGTGTCATACCACTCTTATTGATCCCAGATCAGTGCCAGAAGAGAGTGTCTCAAACCACTCATACTGATCTTAGATCAGTTTCATTGATCCCAGATCAATGGAATTCATCATAGCATAAGGAGTATGGTAGATACAACGATGCATCCATCGATAGTACTACTATGGTCCCTAACCCCATTTCCCTACTCATTGATCAGATGAGAGGTACTTCCCATGAGTCCCAGACTGCATGGGTAGGATGCCTTGACAGGAGAACCAATCATCCTGTCCCTAAGTTGCCATGGGGTATCACAGGGGAAGGTTGAACCTTTCACCTTGTACATAGCGCACCACTAGGGGAGGGTGAGTCGCCCTGTGGTCGCATGTCACTCCAAGAAGTACCCCACGCCCCCCGGAGCTCCCAGAGCTTAGTGCATCCATCATGCAGGACCCTCATAAGAGGGTCTCTCAACGACTCCAAGTCGTTCTCGGAAAGTCAAGAATTTGACCTTTCCCAGGGGCTTCGTCAGAATGTCGACAACCTGCTCATCTGTACCGATATGTTGGAGCCTTATTGCTCCCTGCTGCACCATATCCCGGATATAGTGGTACCTGATATTGATATGCTTGGAGCGATCATGAAATATGAGATTCTCTGATAAATGAATCTCGCTCTGGTTGTCACACAGGATCACGGTAGTATCCAATGTAAATCGAAACAGCTCACTGAAGAGCTTCCACAACTAGACAACCTCACAGGAGGCCATACTCGCAGCAATGTACTCTGCCTCAGCGGTGCTCAAAGCCACCGACTTCTGCTTGCTGCTCATCTAGGCAGATCCCAAAGAGAAACAACACCTGGAAGTGCTCTTTCGGTCCACCACACTACCTACCCGATCAGCGTCGGTATATCCATGTAGTCTCACATCTTCGACAGTGTATCTCAATCCATGAGTGATTGTGCCGCGAAGGTATCCTAACAGATTCTTGGCACCAATCCAATGTGTGTGGTGAGGCTCAACCATATGTTGACTCAATGTGTTGACTGCAAAACATATATCCGGACGGGAGTTCACCAAGAACATCAATGCTCCGATGAGTTGACGATACTCGGTAGCATTTTGAAAAACAGGTTCAACAACACTACCGCTTAACTTCTTGAAGTCAAGCTCCATTGGAGTAGTCACGGGCTTGCAGTCCACCATATCGAATCTCTCCAATATCTTCACCACATATTTTCCTTGAGATAGGAAAATCTCCCCTGGCTTCTGCTAGACTTCCAGTCCTAGGAAATAGTGCATCAACCCTAGGTCCTTCATCTCAAATTAGGAAGCCAACTCCCTCTTGTATTTGTGAATGAGAGGGTTTGCACCTGTCAGAAAGAGGTTGTCAACGTTCAACACTAGTATGAGAGGTTTATCATCTTCAACCTTAAAATAAAGGTTAGGGTCAGGTTCACTTCTAGTGAATCCCAGCTTCATCAAGTAGCTATCGATCCTCTCATACCAAGCTTGGGGTGCTTGCTTCAGCCCATAGAGAGCTTTCTTCAACCTGCATACGTGAGATTCTCGATCATGAATCTCAAATCCTTCGGGTTGTTTCACATAGACTTCCTCTTTGAACGAACCATGCAAGAATGCGGTCTTGACATCCATCTGATGTAGGTTCCATCCTTGCGAGGCAAAAAGGGTTATGATCGAGTGGATGGTGGTATATCGAGCAACAGGTGCAAATATCTCGTCATAGTTTATACCTTCCTTTTGAGATAAGCCACGAGCGACAAAACGAGCCTTATACTTTTCAACACTTCCATCAACTCCATGCTTTATCTTGTAAAGCCATTTCGAAGTGACAATAGTTTTATCCTAGGGTCTGGGAACCACATCCCAGACATCGTTCTTCATGATGGACTCGTATTCCTCAGTCATAACATCCTTCCATACTTGATTTTTCATAGTTTCAGCGAACGATGAGGGCTAATTTTGAATGATCATGTTCATAATGGTCAAGTATCCATGATACCTGGTTGGCTTCTTGCTTTCCTGGAAAGTCCCTCTAGGTGCAATGTGTCCTTCAGCTTCATCAAGTGCCCCCTTAAGCCATGAGGGCCTCTTCCTAGAAGAGGAAGGCTCTTGTAGAGGGGGATCAATAGGGTCCATGGGTTCTTCTACTTCGGGCATTGTTTCATCTTGCTTTTCCTCCGATTTGCTGGTGTCAACTTCTCCAGATTTCCGTAGTATAGGAAGATTGTCAACTTTGCTAAGAGCCATATCTTCGTCAAAGGTGACATCATGGCTAATCTCAACTTCCCTTTGACCAGCCACATAGATTCTATAGTCCTTAGTATTTTCGCTATAGCCCATGAAGATTCCCTTCTTTCCAGATGCACCCAATTTATTCCTTTTCTCTTTCGGCACATGAAAATAAACAGGACTTCCAGAAATTCTAAAATGAGATACATCAAGTTTCTTACCAGTAAACATCTCTTCGAGAGTCTTGGAATCCAATACTTGATGAGGGCATCGGTTTTGAACATATACGGCGGTATTTGCAGCTTCGACCCATAGAAACTTCGGAAGCCTTTGATCATGGAGCATGGAACGAACAACTTCCATAATCATACGATTCTTCCTTTCCGCCACACCATTTTGCTCAGGAGTGTATGGTGTTGTGGTCTCCCTCTTAATGCCAACTTCCTTACAAAAGTCATGGAACTCATTGGATTCATACTTAGTCCCATTATCAGTCCTTAAGATCTTGATCTTCTTCTCAGTTTGATTCTCGATCAAGGCTTTGAAGTGACGGAACCAGGAGAACACTTCATCCTTCTTTTTCAAGAAGTATATCCAAGTCTTGCGAGAATAATCATCTGTAAAAGTGAGGTAATATAAATATCCTCCCAAGGAGTTCACAGGCATCATACCAGATATGTCGGAGTGAACCAATTGTAATATACCGGAGGTCTTGCTATGGCTTGAGGGGAATGGTCCCCTTTTGAGCTTTCCTTTGGCACATCCCAGACATACACCTTCTTGCTCTACTTTAAACTCAAGCATCCTTGTCACCATTTGTCTCACATCGGGTAGAGGTTTATAATGAAGGTGGGCAAACCTCCAGTGCCATAGTTCGGACTGAAGAGATGTGTCACAAGACATGACACCCAACGGACTTCCTTCGACTTGATATAGAGAGTCAACCCCAAACCCAAGAGTGAAAGCATCTTTAAAATTCTTTTTCCATACACGTACCTTGCCATCGATGAAGACCACCTTGTAGCCTTTGTTTTCCATTTCCGAAATGGACACTAGGGTCTTTTTGAGATCAGGTACATATAGGACTTCTTGCAAATGAATTGTATTACCCTGATTCAATTGAAGAGAGACATTCCCTACGCCTTTCATGGGATATTTGGAGTTGTCCCCAAGAATAATTTCCAGGTTGGTCTCCTCTATTAGATTAGAGAGAGCTTCTTTATAACCAGTGAAGTGCCTTGAGGTACCACTATCAATAAGCCAATTGCCCAATGAGTCCGGAGGAGAGGTAGTAGAGAGGGCCGATATCAGATAATATTCATCTTGCTTATTGTTTACAACGTTAGATTCATACATGGAGTTTGTTGCCTTCTTGGAGGGTTGACCACTTCCTTGATTTCCTGCATTCATCTTTCCTTTGCCATTGAACCTGCCCTTCCTTTGATTGTTGTTGGAATTGCCCTTGGAGTGATTTTGATCATCGTCATGAGATGTGTCCTTTCTATCAGGACATTCCCTCGCATAGTGGCCAATTTTGTTGCAAATGAAACATCTTCCTTTCCTTCCACCTTTTGGTCGGCCTTTCCCTTAGATTTTTCTCTGGAATTATTTCTCCTTTTAGCATGGGAGGAGAAAGCAGCGGGATTGCCTCTAAATGCAGGCATTTCCTGCTCTTCCATCCTTGTCTCTTCTTGAATGCATCTCGCCATCAATTCCTCAAATCCTGGAATTACATTATTGTTGAGAAGAGTGGTTCTGAATACATACCATTCGGATGGGAGCCCTCCAAGAGTTGTGATGATCAGTTCCCTGTCAGGAATGACTTCCCCAATAGATAGGAGATCATTCTTGATCTCGGTGAGCCTTAAGAAGTAGGCTTGCATACTTTCATCTTTGCCCTTCTTAATTTCCTTCAGCTTATTCTTAAGGAACAAAACTTGATTTGCATCACTAACTTTAAATAAGCTTACCAGTCTATCGTAGATTTCCTTGGAGGTAGTCAGCTCGGGAATGTAGGCCACCATGTGCTTGTCGATAGAGTCCCGGATGATCTTCTTTGCAATATCAATCAAGCACAATGGTTGAAATCCCATACCCACTTGAAAGGGTCTGTGGCTTGTCGAGCTATGGAGAGATCTATGATAGCTGTGCTACACATAAGGAAGGCTCTCATCCTATGTTCGTGGTTGCTTGGAGTTGTACATTCGTAGTATGTGCACAATCATCCTGTTGACGACCTCGGTCTGACCTTCAGTTTGGGGATGTAATGCAGTCGACTTGGTGAGCTTGGTGTCTAATAATGACCAGAGGCTTGACCAAAATGTGCTTAGCAGTGTTGCGGGGGAGCGCTCCCCCCCTCCCGCTCCCGCTCCCAATCCGCGCTCGGGCGGGAGCGCGGGAGCGGGTCGGGAGCGCGCTCCCTAAAAAAAATTTCACTCCCTGCCTTTTCGGGAGCGTTTTGCCTTTTTTGCATTTTTTTTTTTGTAGTAATGTTTGAAATGCAATTTTTTTTGAAAGAAACAAATAGTTTTTGAGTGGGGCAGCTTAATGATCAAGTGTAGGCCCAATATTGATATGCTATTCATGGTAATGTTAAATTCTTAAAGTAAAAGTGACATTTTCTTTAATTTTCATTTTCATCCTTTTACTTAAATTTTTAACATTACCATGAAATGACTCAGGATGTTTGAGAGTGGTTTCGTCCTCATTGGATTTCATATGGAGAAAGTAGAATTTTAGATTTCATTCAAAATCCAGCAGACTTATCAGTTTTTCAGGATTTCAGGATTGGGGGATTGCAATGTTTCCATTGAATTTTGTCATGTATTAGTGTATGGAACTCGTATTTAATCAAGAGTACCAATCCCTCTATGTACCTTGATGTTAGTGACATTGGTTGTCGAACTCCTCTATCATGACCCTTCTAAAAATGTACGCATCACTCAAACAAAATCTTGACTTGACATGCTATGCTTTTTCTATCTTATGTTAATGCTTAGAGGGTGATATTAATGACAAAGATCCCTATACAGATACAAAGGTAATGACAAAGATACCTCTGGATATTAATGCTTGGAGGGTGATATTAATGACAAAGATCCTGATTTTGCAACAAGACTAAAAAATTAGACATTTCTCGTGGTGGCAAGAGGCCCAAGCATAAGAAATAGATAATAGATTTACTTCTCTTTTCTAGTTTCTAGTAGCTTTTATAACTATTGACTCTTTCATATTTATTATGATATTTTTTTAAACAATATATGACAATTTAAGTTTGAAGTTGGCAATTATAACTCATTAGTAATGAATTATGAATATGATGCTTCATGAAAGTTGAAAGTTGTTTCATTTCATTTCATTTTATAACATTTCATTTCATGTTAGATATTATTTGTTGTAATGGTTACACTTAGCTTACAAGTACAACTTTGGTGATCAATGATGATAAATGTTATATATTGAATTTTGAAAGCTTGAAACTTTAAGATTGATGAATCATGAGACTCAATATGTTGTATGTTACTATGTTACTAACTTGCGGACGTGGTTGATGAAGATTATAACTTCTAGATGATTGTTGTTATATGGTTCAATCTATGCTTTTTTATGTTTTTTATATCTAATTCATCATTCTACATGTTTTTGTTGACATATATGTATCAAAAATTAAAAAATATAAAAAATATATATATTTTTAAAAAATTGCTCCGGGATTCGCTCCCAAACCGGGAGCTTCTGAAAATGGTCGCTCCCGCTCCCGTTTTCGCTCCCGCTCCCCGCTCCCGCTCCCGCTCCCAAGTAACATGGGTGCTTAGGAACCTGCTATCCCGATATGATATAATGGTTTGTGGGATCCCAAAATGTACCCATACTCATTCAAAGAAGAGTTTGGCAATGTCCTCTGCTATGATACTCTTCTTGCAGGCTGCCAATAGAACCATCTTAAAAAATCTGTCCACGACCACAAATACACAGTCATTACCATGCTTGGTAGAAGGGAGGCCAGATATATAGTCCATGGAGATGGATTCCTAAGGTTGGCTAGGAGTAGGCAGAGGAGTGTACATGCCTTGCTTCTTGATGGTTGGCTTGGCGTTCTTGATGGTTGGCTTGGCGATGGCACATGCAGTGCAGGATCTGATATATTTTCCAACATCATGTCGGAGTTTTGGCCAATAAAAATACTTCTGTAGTACTGCCACATTTTTCTCCACACTAAAATGTCACGCGACTCGACTGGAGTGCGCCTCCCAAATCAACTTGGCACGCTCTCTTGAAGGAACTCAAAGGTGGCCTAGGTAGCATAATAATGTGTCTTGGAGGTGGAAGTCTGAAACTTGCTTGCCATCCACTAGCATCTGGTATGTGGTGGTGAACTTTGAATCATTTTTATATAGTTGTGGCCATCTAGAGGTCTCGTGGCCATAAGAGTTGAGAACAATGGTTAGTGTTGCAATCAGGGGCCGATTGGGGTAGTTTGCAACGTGTTTGGTTTTGCCCTTCTTGTATTTAATGTTCAAATGGAATTGTTGCAGATATGTGGACCACTTCTGATGACGATCGTTCTGCAACTTCCCTTGTGTCTGTATAAACGAGAGGGGTCGGTGATCTTTTTGGATGGCCGTCTCCTTCCCCATAATGTAATGTTTCCATTGCCAACAAGCTTGCACAATGGAATACATTTCTTTATTGTAGGTGGGGTGTTTCCGAATTGTGTCGAAAAGTGTCTCTCTGTAATAGGCCACTGGATGCCCTTGCTGGGTGAGAACAACACCAATAGCATAGTCTGAGACGTCTGTCTCAATTTCAAATGGTTGTTGCAAGTTTGTCAATGTGAGTACTGTTGCAGAGCAAAGATGTTGCTTCAGCGCAACGAACGCCTTCTGTTGGGACTCAGACTAGAAAAACTTTGCTTTTGCTTTGCCTTTGGTAACTTTACTCAAAGACCAAGTGATATGAGAGAATCCCAATATGAACCTTTGATAAAAATTGGCAAGGCCCAAAAAGCTATGAAGCTCTATTAGAGTGGTCGGGGTTGGCCAATCCCGAATGACTTGGATCTTAGCCGGATCGACATGCATGCCTTGTTCGTTAATGATGTAACCCAAATATTGGACCTGTTGCACACATTTTGTCAAAGTTCCAAGGAAGCAATTGTACCATATTTTTCAAAGGATCAAGATCATTAGCCATCAACTTTTTGAGTCATTATAAAGCCATTTTGCAAAATTTGTAATGTAAATGATGCTAATAAGATCGTGTATGTATGTAACAACTTAGGTAAGCTTATTATTTTGGCGACGAATTTCATTCTAGGAGGTTTTTCGTCTCACTAATTTATCTGTGTTTCTAAAAACAGATAATCGACAGAGTTTTTCTCTCCAGCCTCACCCCAAAGCTAGGGTGAAATTTATCGTCAAAGTCTTAGGTGAGTCCTAGTGTTTTAGTCGAGTCTATTGTAAAAGTGATTTGGAAATAATTTAAGCTGTTTGGCTAAATTATTTTATTACAAGTCACTTAGTCTACTATATCATATTGTGTCATAGAATTGGGTAAGTTATTTGAGGGTCTATAACGAACGGGTATCCGCCCTTTGAGGGTTTAATTTGTAAAATCTTATGTAAAAAATATTTTAGTGCATAGTCCCTCATATTTAGACACCATGGCTAAAATATTTGAGGGTGGCAAAATAATAAATTCCCTCAAGTGTCAATTAATTAATTTTCCTGGGAGCTGTCGGAGTGTTTATTCGGGGTTTCAGTCAGAACATCTGTCTCCAATTGAGAAGTACTATTGCAGAGATTATTCTCTGTTGGGTGAGCCGGTTTTGGCACCCAGATTGTATTCTGAAACTGCTTAATAATTAAAACCCTCAGATAGTTGCATTAGTTTTCCCGCATTGGGTTTTTCCGGGGACATTGGTCCAAAAACAACGATGTAACTTGTATGCTTGTTTTGTTTCCTTCAGTTGATGATCTGTAATGTGTTGAGCATGTACTTGTATTTATTTTCAATATTTACATGGTAAATAATTTGTTAATTAATCAGAACAAGTAGGCAAAAATAAATCAGAAAGTACATGAAGGATTTCTAACAGTTAGACTTAGAAATCCCAACATGGTATCAGAGCATGGTTGCAGATCATAGGAGAACTGAGGACATCAGCCGAGCAGAGCAATAGCGGTAGAAAACAGCTGTCCCGAGTGACAGAAGCTGTTCCTAGCAGAGAAACAACAAGGAAGGGGTGACACAGTGCCTGCATCATCAAGTTTGAGTCGGGAAGAGGATCAGCCCAATGGCAGAGGGGAGAAAACTCGACCTATGCAGTGCCCGGTCATCTTTCTCAGTCAGGAAGGATTGATGCCCGTGGCCAGGAGGTACAGATTTTGTTGGTGCCGGGATTGCGCAGAGCCTAAAATCTCTAACCTTCAGTTTGCTGGGGCTTAGGAGGCTGTGGGTAGGTTGCAGAGTGAAGTTGGTAGGGTACTGTAGTTAGAACAGTACCTAACAGAGTAAGACCAAGGAGGAGGGAGTTGTTGCCGAGGATTTCTAGCCAAGAAATCCGGGTCAATGGTGCAACTGCACTAAGGATCGGAGTGGGGGCATCTCCACATTGACAAAGGGGTTTACAGGAGGGAAATTGAGGCTCAGAGGGAGTCACACCGAGAACTCCTAGAAGGGAAGTAGAGGAGCAGCGAGATGGCAGTGAACGGGGTAAGAGACCAGGACAGAGTGGACGGAGCCTCAAACTTCATAGTCTAGAAGGCCAGAATCTTGTCCGTTCTAGACAGGAATCGTGTCAAGCACTTTGCCTTGAAGACGATCGCAATTTCAGTTGACCCAGCTGAGAACAACAAGCACGAGGAGGCAATGGCAAGGGCCAAGAACATCATCCTTGACGGGGTCAAGGACCATGTAGTACCACATATTGCCGAAAAGGACACGACAAATGAGATGTGGGAGGCCCTAAAGAAATTGTACCAGCATACTTCTGTGCAGAGAAGGATGCTACTAGAAAATCAGCTGTGGTCATACTAGATGCAGAAGGGAGAACAGATCGACACCTTCCTCGGTCGATTGAAGGAGATTTGGGATCAGTTGACTTCCATAGGGGCCACGCCGGATCAAGAATTGATGGTGAGAACAACCCTGAATGCAGTCTCTGAAGACTGGGAGGTGTTTGTCCAGAGCATACTGGGCAGGGCGACCCTTCCAGATTGGGAGGAAATGTGGGCGACTCTTTGCCAAGAAGAGATCAGAAGGCTAAGCAAGGCGGGAAGCAGCGGCAAGGGGATCAGATTCAAGGAGGAAGAGCAGGATGCTGCCCTTGCATTTGAGGGAAAGCATGAGAAACAGAAGAAGAAGGACCTCTCCAAGGTCAAATGCTTCAAGTGTGGGGAATTGGGTCATTATGCGAGCCAGTGTCCGAGGAAGAAGAGCAAAGGAGAGGCTTTCGAGACCAAGGCTGCACCAGCAAGGGCGGAGAAAGAAGTGGAGACAGATGATGACTGTGCCATGAGTGTTCACATGCCACTTGAGAGGAAGTGGGGAGACATCGAGCTGTAGTCAGGTGGACTACAGGCGATGAGGGACAAGATCCTTGAGGTACCCAACCTCTTGGATTATACCTTGCTACGAGAGCCCCGAAGAGGAGTAGCAGGACTGGCGGATGTCGGTAGAGACGGATGCAGATGGAGTGACAGAGGGAGCTATAGTGCAGGAGTCCTAGGACAGCGTGAGGCAGCAGTGCGAGATGCACAGAGTTGTTGCAGCAACGCAGAGGTCAGAGAGGGAGCACTTGTCAGTGATAGAGGGAGCTTCAGCATTAGGAGTGTTTCTAGCCTGACGAAGATGTCAGAGTTGGGAGATTAGTTAATTACTTCTCAGTAACTGAGTTGCAGTGCAACAATTAGCAGTGGCAGTGCTATGGGCAGCACGATGCAGCATGATGAGAGGGGTTGCAGTGTAGATGCAACAGTGGCAGTGGCAGGGCCATGGGCAACAACATGGATGTAAAGGGAGTTGCCGTACAGATGCAGCAGTGGCAGTGGCAGGGCCATGGGTAGCAGTACATGATGTAGCAGTGTAGAGGATGTTGGGCAGTAGGCCTAACATCAACACAGGGACCGATGTTGGATGATCAGGGTGATGCTCAGTGAAGAGTATTATTAGAGCACAATCCTCGCTAAGAGGGAGTGTTGATTTGGGGTAGCATCGAATGTGCTCTAGCCATGAAAATTGGTGGAGAGGCTAAACACATGAGATCTCCAATACCCAGAAATGGTTTGGGCAGATTCTAAACAGTGTGGAAGATATTAAATAATTAATATTTTTAATAGAGTCCCTAAGTATAAACTTAGGGAAAATAAAATATTAATGAGAATTAATATAAAACTGTGTTAGAAGGGTCCAAAAGTCATGGATCATGCCAAAGTTAATCTTAGCCGTTGATTAGGGACTTAATCTCGGATGTTGAATTGTCAACGAGAAAAGTATAAGAGGAGGCATGAGGGTCACTTGGGGAACACACCGACTTGATCAAGATTTCGATTTTCTGGGGCAGGGTTTGCTGAGGAAGTCGAAAGAGTGATCAGAGTTGCAGTTGAGGGGTAGTGAATAGAGAAGCAAAGATGCAGAGATAGTACCAGGAGGATCAACGCAGAAGTCGGGAGAGAGGGATGCAGAGCCAGCTAGAGGTTCACGCAGAGCCAGCGAGGGCTCACGCAAAGGCAGCCAGGGCTTTCGCAGAGGCATCCAGGGCTCATGCAGAGGCGGCCAGGAGCTGCGCAGTGCGTCAAAGAGCCAGCGTGGGTGACACAGAGGCTCTAAGGGCTGACACAGTGCCTCCAGAGGCTGACGCAGAGCGAGCTAGGGTGACGCTGGGCCAGAAAGGGCTTACGTAGTTCCTAGAGACTGACGCTGGGGTTTTCCTGGGGCAGATTGGAGTTGGGAGTTGTCAAAGTGTTTATACGGGGTTTTAGTCGAAACATCTGTCTCCGACTGAGAGGTACTACTGCTGAGATTATTCTCTGTTGGGTGAGCCAGTTTTGGCACCCAGATTGTATTCTAAAACTGCTTAATAATTAAAACCCTCAGATAGCTGCACTGGTTTTCCCGCATTGGGTTTTTCTGGGGACATTGGTCCAAAAACAACGGTGTCACTTGTGTGCTTGTTTTGTTTCCTTCAGTTGATGATTTGTAATGTGTTGAGCATGTACTTGTATTTATTTTTAGTATTTACATGGTAAATAACTTGTTAATTAATCAGAACAAGTAGGCAGAAATAAATCAGAAAGTACATGAAGGATTTCTAACAGTTAGACTTAGAAATTCCAAAATGCAATACTTCAATAATCCAGTGTTTTCATGAACTCACAAAAAATTAGGACATTTATAAGATCATGAAAAGATATTCCATACATTAGACATGCAACAATGTAAGGAAATAGTATCAAATATCACTTACAAGATAATGTGAGTATATCCATCCATCAAACTTTCAAATAGAAGTTCCAAGACAAGATAGCAAAAATCCCAAACATAAAAATGCATCAATAACTGCCAATTTCATCCATCAATTGCAGGTCCAAATTCTTTTTACAAGAGAAATCCCAATCCAAATGATGACGATTTACAAAATGAGGTTGTCTTTCAATTTATATGAGCCTCTCACAAGTTCGAATGGACTAATTAGCCTAATGAAGGCCCTAAAATGTTATTAATGTGAAAAGTAATAATAACTTTGGTGACAAGCCCACCAAATAGCTCAAATGTGTAAACTAAGCCTTCCTAATGAGGCTGAAATGATAAAATAATGGTACAAAGGGCCGTTGGAAGGCCTAGATGAGTCCTCAAGGTGCTATGACGAAGGGGAGGGCTCCAAAATGATGATCAAGGGGTTGTCCGCTTGATTTCCAAGCAAAACATCCTATGGTGCTCCCAAGTGGTTGTGGGGCACAATCGATGGTCTCATGGGTCTCCAGTTGGATCAACATGTTGATGCTCCATCAATAAGGGCTAGAATGATGACATGTGCCCTCCCGTGTCTCTTTGGATGAGACAAAATCCCATCTGGGCCTTGGATTAGTTGTCAAGTGTCAGATGCAAATGTGTGGCTAGTTGGGCAACATGGTCCAAGTGCATCATCATCTCTGTATGAATAGGGCATGAACAAGCAATGTGTGGCGCTGATGAAGCCCGTGGCATGGCAATCAATGCTCTGTTGTGGTAGAGGCCCATGGCTCTCAACACTCACTCTACAAATGCCATTATGACCCTTTGGAGCGCTTAGACCCCGTAGAGGGAGACCAAGCCCAAATGGATACCCACCTGCAATCCTGTATAAGATCCAATGCGTCTCCTCACCTTCCAGTACAATAATCCATTAGTGCAATTGAGTAAATAAGCTTGCTTACCAGGGGCCAAAGTGGATACTTCATAGTGCCATGCCCTTCCAAATGGGCTTTAGAGTGTACAGGCATCACCGAGCTCGATAAGAGAGGTTATTGAAGGACCCTATTAGGTGGTTTCAACTTCTAAAGGAGTAACAGGTCCATGGTACATCCGTCAAATGGTAGGTGTCATGTGAAATGATGGTGGAACAAAGTGGGGCAATAGGGAAGGCTCCAAGCCACATGCCATGGTACACGGGTCGCTACAATGAAGGAAACCCACACATTGGGTATATGGATGTAGGAGGGAGCAATCGTGGTACATGAGTTACCCCGGTCTTTGTTTTTCCACCCTTCTTCATATGCATTTTGCCCTTTATATTTTTCTTTCTTTTAACTACTCAGGGCTCCAGAGGATGAGAGCATGATGTGTATGATAAAGCAGTGATTACCCTGTTAAGGTCGGGCAGTTCAAATCCCACCAGGATTTGGGACAATCATGGGTTCCTTAATGATGCAGGGGGCACTCATAGGGGCCCTAGGAACCGAGGATGATGGCCATAATGATGGGGGATAAAGCTCATGTTTGGCTTTTGCCCACGCGCTAAATTTTCATGTTCCGACCATTTTTTGCATTTTATGGTACATTTCCTGTTGCAAGTGGCCAAATTATGCTTTTAACTTTCTTTTTAGTTGCATCAGCTTCTAGGACATCGTTCTAGGCCCGACCCAAGGTGTGGACAAGGGGATGGGGAGGCTAACTCCTTGTGGATCCAATGGACAAATGTGGATGTGGATGGGAAAAATATGAAAAGGGGTTATACTGAATAGAGGGGAGTGAGATATATGGTATTAGGAAGCGGGACCACACAACCAAAATTAGGGTTTCCCATGTAGTGCCACTCCTAAAGCTAGTAGCCAATAGAGGAGATCCCACGGGACTAGGATACAAGATTAACCACCAAGTTGGGACAAGGGAACAAGAGTACAATCCAAGCCCATTCTTTCTGTCGAATCCCCCCACTAATCCATGTCCAAATGTGTCCAAGAAAAGCAAGCATAAACACCCAATTACATAATGAAAAGCCATACCTTCGGGGTTGGAAGGCCCACCTTCAAACATATGATCATAACAGATGGGCGAGAACACATAATGGCTGACTCAAGTGGCGGAGAATGGTGGCACATCAAGCTATCTGGTGGCTGTAAGGGCTGCTGGCTGCCGGCTGAAGACAAACCTAGGAGAAAAAAATTCTCCTATAGGGGTCACCCAATGGTGGTGGGTAAGAAGACGTATGTTTTATGTTTTATCAATGGAATTCTTTGCTCTTCTTGATGCATGTGAGGTTCATGTTTCCAGCCATGTCACATTTCTTAGAGGTGGTTTTCTCTCGTTTGTTTTGACCATTTTTGTAATGGTGGTGTACTCTGCTCAAATCAGTAGCGGGTGAGAGTTTGGAAGCTGAATGATTAGCTGCATTTTGTATTGGTGGTTGCACCCTTGATTTTTACAAACTGGGATTTTAGTTGCTGGATTTCTATCTCTAGAAAGCTGATGGGGACTTCATGCTTTTAATTCAAAATTTGTGCCTAAATTGTCAACTTACGCTTGGTGATTAATATGATATTAGATTACTAAAATGAACTGGTCAAACATGGCCATCAAACTCCTTTTCTTTGAAGCCGATGAAATTCAGCTGATATTCTGATAATGTGGCAGAAGTTGCTTTCTGGGTCACAGATCATAATGTTAAATCTTGTTGTATTGATGCAATATTGCCCACAGAACTATTTGGGTCACAAATATTATAGGCAGATGTAATCCACATAAATTGTCTACACATCTACCATGGCTGTGAGTCTGAGTGGCATAGTGGTTCTCTTCTTGGTGGTGAAGTTGTTTTCTTTCAGCTATGCGTATATGTTCTAAATTTGGTCGGACACTGTCAAACCTTAAAGTGTAAGGTTTTTATTAAGCCTTTGACATAGTTTTTGAACATATTTCAAAAGAAATCTAAATTGTGTGCCATGAGAAGTTCTGAAAATGCCTGGTGAGATCCTTCTGATTACAAGTTCCAAGCACTTTAACTTAAATATCATTTAATGATGCTTAATTTACATAAAGGTTTATGTTTTGTGAGCAATCCTTGCATGCATGTTTTGCGATCTGATAGCTGTGAATTTTATCAATTTTTAACAATCAGGTGGGATCAATTTAGCTTGTTTAGGCTTCGGATTTTCAATTTTGTTCTACAGGTAGAAGCACATACAGAAAAATGCTTAATATTTTTCTTGCAATATAATCTGGATTCCAGGCACTTTTTCTCTCTAGATAAAGATTGTCCTCACTCGGATGTGTTTATAACTACTATTATCTAAACAAGAGAAAATACTTCTTGCAAACATTATTTCAGCAGAATTTCATATTGCAGACATTCTAATGAAAGTTTAGTGACAAATAAACTAAAACTTCAAATAGAAGCTATAAATCTCGTTGCCTACAAAAGGGTGAGACTATACAGTGAATAAGCAAGAGTAAAAAGGCTCGATAAGAGTTTTGCAATATCCCTGGGAATCTGAACTTGATAAAATGTAAAATTTCAGGAGGTGGTATGGAAGGAAGAAGAAAAACAGCTATATAACAAGTAGAAGCTGACAGCACCAGGTTTGAACAGACTCTAGAAGAATGAGCCAAGAGATTAGAGTTGATAATGCGTAAATCAGTAGACAATTGAAAAACCCCAGGGGGTGACTTGTGCAATCAGGTGTTAAGTTGTTAACGAACAGTATGCCTGCTGGACCCTAATTTGAAATAAGAGAACTAAGTTTCAAAGTTTCTTGGAGTTATTTTTTTTGAAAACGTCCCATGAGTATCAATAGCTGAAGTAAATTAAATGAATCAACATGAAGTTATTATTTGAGAAATGAAATTTAGACTAATGTGTTTAGACCAGTGATCCCAATTCCATAATTGAAAAGAAATGGGTGCTACATTTATTTGTCAAAATATATAATCAGTGCAGAACTTGGACATGTATATATCAGCTTGATATTAATAGCCTCATGCCGAAAATATATTGTTTGTCTTAGTTATTCTATTAAGGTTTTCAGTAATATTTGGTCATCAATTTGCTGTGTGATGTTCATGTAACATGTTTAGTGTCGAAGAGAATTTTTCTTGTCATTTTAGGCCTTTTTACCTCCTATAATCTAAAGGATTTCATTAACATTCTTTAGCATTTCATGACAAAGGAGTAAATGCAAGGAGAATGAGCTCAAACGCAAATATAAATGCAGTTTTCTATGCAACTTCCTACCATCCAATTCAAGCAGGCAGCATTGATGGCACTGATATTACCCCTCATGACAATGGTGTGTATCGTGCAGTTCTTTGTGCTACAACTGGGCTCTGTGAGTAGTTATCTTCCTACCAGCATTTTATTAGTGTATTTTCTTCCTCCATTAGGTTTTAGACTTTTATGCATATGGTTACTTATTACTATGCTTGTAGTTTGATAAGATTTGATATGTTCATTTGTTGCAGACGATCCCTCAAGTGATCCCAAGGTCATTGGTGATCCATATTGTACCGTTTTTGTAGGGCGCCTTTCTCATAGCACCACGGAAGAATCTTTGAAAGAGGTATTGCTGTTTAGGTTTATGAAATAGCATTCAAAGAAAACTTTATGAAGTTTTCACATGCATTAATGTGTTAATTATTCTGCAGGCGATGAACAAATATGGAAGAGTGAAGAACCTCCATTTGGTGCGCCACATTGGTAAAATGCTGTCATCTTTTTCCATTATGATCTTTTTAGCCATTATATTTATCACAATTCATTTAATAGAAATAGTTCCTCTTTTGGAAGATATTCAAATTTCAGAGTCTTGGTTATATTTAATGAACTTTGGAGCTTCCCTCGCAAGTAACAAGCCTGAAACATATAGAGGTTTTAAGAACCACCTTGCAAAATTCTTACGATAAATTCTTTACAGCCATTTCTCAGTTGTGGAAGCATTTGAAAAAAGGAAGTGGGATTGTTTGCGTTGTTTGATACTTGCTGTCTTTAGTTACTTCTAGTGGAAATACAATAATTCTTGTCACAGCAGTGGCAGGTGGTAATGCGATATGGTTTGTTCCATTCAACACTACACGGGATTGAATAGCTTGCATGTATTTATCTATTTTTAGAAGCTAATTTCTAAGGAGGTTGGCTTGTTATCGATTCCTTTCGCAAACATTTGATGCAGTGGGGATGGTTTAGGATACAGTATAACTACCACTGTATCTACAGATGATTTTTCAGTAAAAGATAATACAAACTACACCTGCTGGGGAATATTACATATTACTTATTATTCTCGGAGTGTTAACCTACAAGTAAAGCACTATGGAACTTTGATACCAAAAATTAAGGATGATTAAAGGTAAAGAATACAAAATATATCTTTTAGAAGTATACAATGTCTCCCGAGTGCCCAATTGCCTTCCTCCTTGAATAAGACTAATTCTGTTGTACATTAGTATGTTCCTGAGGCCCCATTAAGGGTGTATTATTCCTAATTTTAGCTTATGAGCAAGAGTGACACTTTCATAATTAAGCATACAATCTATCAGTTATTTATTCACGATTTTCAACAGAGACATGGGACTCAAATGGTGTCCATGTTCTAGTGTGGTTTTGGATATGAAAAGACTGACAAGGCCCCCAATATGAGACCACCTCTGTCACAATGAAAACTCCCTAAAATGCACTGTTGAAGTGCTTTCTAGTGCTTAGTGGATGTACCCCTATTAAAGGTAAAAGCCCATTCGTGACAAACATGTAATAGATCGGACACTTACTCTTTTTTCTTGTAAACTACATCACTGAAATTTTTGTTTTTCTTGAATGACATTAGTTTACCTTTTCCCAATTAACGATGATAATCATAAATGGATGATTTTTTTTGTCTAGGATGCATTTTCTCTATCATTGATGCCCTAACATTTGCTGTCTCCTTAGTTCTAATTGGGACAGCTAGTTCTTTTCATTTTTATTATGTTTTATCTACTGAGGTTGGTAACTGGTTATATTTTTTTGAAAGTCGGGCTCTTATAGGGTGCCTCAAAACATTTTCTCTATCGTTGAATAATACAATGCTAAATGAAATTGAGTGATTCAGACACCAATGCTAGATATCCCTGAATCCTTCCTTTGGATTTATGTGCGGTTGAATTTCTCGTGGGATTTCATTCCCATACATCCCCTATTCATTTGCAGGATCTTAGGAGTTTCTAAGTGGACTAATTATTTGGTTGCAGTTCTTAACATCATCACAGAATATGACAATTTGTTTTTTGTAACCCAGAGGAACCCAGCAGCCTGCCTGACACGTAAACCTTGGGGGGCTACGATATGTCCTCCTCCCGTAGCCTGGGTCACAACAGGGGGGATTTGAACTTGGGTCTTTTGAGTTTCATCGATTTCACATTTCTAGGATTAACCAATTGAGCTGCCCCCCGGGACAGAATATGACAAACTTTTAAAATTATCATTTTTTTTCTGAACATGGAACACATTTGGAAAATTTAAGTGATACTTAATTCCTATAGTTTCTCCTCAAGTTGTCTTATTTCTTTTTCTGGGATTCAAATTGTCTTTTTTCTTACAGTGACTTTTGCGACAGATACATCTACTCTTCTAATAGCATTTGCTAAATTTTAATTCATAGAATCCATGTTGCAGGTTGCTTGATATTGTAAGAATGAAAAAACCTGTAATGAGTATATTAATTTTTAACCATATGTTTCAGACTTCATCAAGCTGAGTCCATCTTAATATTTGCATTGTGATCCCCTGAAGATGTACTCACATTGTTGAAGTCTGAAACGTAGGGTTAGAAAACTCGTAACAGGTTTTTCCATTCTTACAATTTCTAAATTTGTTGCTAACTGGGTGCAGGTTGAATAGGGAGACCATAGAAGAGAAAGATGTTGTATGCAACCTACGTGAAAGAAAGAAAGAAAGTAAAATACAACTTAGAGGAATGAGAAAGGAGGGAGATGAAGTATGATTAGTAAACAACCAGCGAAATATGTCGACATAATATCATAAACATTTAGAACAATATCTAAAGAGTGTAATTTTTTCCTTGGATTGATAAGTGTGTTGATGAATGAGGGTGAACAAACACATGAGAAGTAGCTATAAAATTACAAGCTGAACACCATAAAAGTGGGGGCATCGCAAATTTTGAACTCCTAGGTATGTTAATTGTTTTTATACAGTTAGACCCCCCATGGTTAGGGACTAGACAAAGAAAGCTTTCTTCAGCTCCTTCCAGTGTAGAACTATAGGGTTGAGAACCAAGGAGTTTCAGTCAATAGTTTGCCATCATTTTGAACCAAATAGGACCATGAAATGCAATGATCATTGAAGGATAACCTTGTTTGCAAGGATAAATCTCTTCTGGACAAAAAAGCTTGATGGCCTCCCAGTATTTGCAGAGACTCAATATCAAAAAAGGGTTAACAATTTTGACTCGACTAGACATAGTAACCAATATCTGAAAAGAGATCCCCTGCCAGGGTTTCTTAACTAGAGAAGTCTCTTGAGTGATGCTATATCAAAGCAGAACTTTCCAAGCCTGCTTTCCATACATGGTGAGTTACCCATTTGGCAAATAGAGCTAGGGCTTGGGATGCATGATGAGAAACATCAGCCTGAGGCGGGGGAAACTTCTTTGCATGATTCCCACAAAATTTTCAGTCAAGAGGATGTTGGAAATAGCTCAAATCAGAAAGAAAACAACTCTAATTTAAGGAAGTAACAAAAGAACATACTAGAATGGCGGGGTTACAACAAAATCTAGCAATAACAAAGTGTAGAGTCCCCACACCCATGCACCAAGGTGTTAGCTTTTTGTAACTTTGGAACACTGAACACTAACTGTTAAATTATGGTATGTTCTATGCTTAAAGTACTTATTTTTCTTCTTATTAGCCACAGATTAACAATCACATATACATTAAGTAAAGTGCAGATAGAACATTAAATGATCAACAGAAAACAAGCCAAGACAAGAGACACAAGATGTGGCGGCTAGCCAGGGACAAACCCCAATGTGGGGAAACCCTTTGATCAAATCTTCTTTTATCTTCAATAGTTCAGCAGAGAGAAATAGTACAAAATCTGAATTCTGTAATTTTATATCAGCAGCAGAAAACCCTAGATCAGCAAAGTCAAACTTGGTCAAACTAGTTGAAATTGACCTCTGAAATATTTGGTCAATTTCCGGTCAACTTGTACTCGAACAGCCTGAAGAAACAACCCTTGAACAGCCCCAAAAGTTTAGTCAATTTGCAGATTTCTGAAGTCAACTTGCAGCCCTAAACTAGGGAAGTCAACACTGGTCAAACCAGAGGTCATATCACCTCGATTTTCGTGCCAAAAATTGTGGCTTGCCTAGGAGAGGCAACCACACCCAATCCACACTTCTAGAAGGTCAACGCTGGTCAAAGAGATGACCTGCTGCCCTAGCATCCTTCTTTCTGGATCTTCCTTGCCCTAGGACGTCTTCCTTTCAGCCACACGTGTGAGAGAGAGAGAGAGGCTCCTTTTATGCATAGGAGAGAGAGAGAAGATGAGTGAATTGAATTGTCCAGATGAGGAGAATGCTCCTTGTATTTATATGTAAACGTTGAGGTTGAATAGACATGACTGTTGGGCTTGTGAGCCTCAGCCTACATAAGTTTTGTTGGCCGACCTTGACAATTTGTCCATAATCAAAATAAATTCATATCTCCATAAATACTTATCGGAATTGGATGATCTTAAGATCAATCCTACACCTCTTGATGAGAGGAATCTAGGAAAAATATCAGAAGCCATAAATAAGGTGATCTACATGGAGTTTGGCCCTAGTTGCCAATTTTAACACTCCCTCTCAACTAGGGAGAACTTCATTTGCAATCCGTCAGACCATCGTTGCTATCCATCCATCAAATGCACTGTCCTGTACAGCTTGACTCCACTCTGCTCTGCTCGAACTATGAAGAAGAAGAAATGATCGAGGATGTATCATACCATCCTCCATTGACCCGAAGTCAGTCTCAGAGTGTGAACCACTCTCACTGATCCCAGATCAATGGAGGTCATTCTAGCATAGGGAGTACGGTAGATATAGCGATGCATCCATCGATAGTACTACTATGGTCCCTATCCTCATTTCCCTGCTCATTGATCAGATGAGAGGTACTTCCCATGAGTCCCAGACTGCATGGGTAGGGTGCCTCGATAGGAGAACTATCATCCTGTCCATAGGAGAACGAATCATCCTGTCTAGTGGATGCCAAGGAGAACTAATCATCCTGGCCTACAGGAGAACTAATCATCTTGCTCCACAGTCGCCACGGAGAACAAATCATCCTGGCCCACAGGAAAACTAATCATCTTGTTCCACAGTCGCCACGGGGTGTCACAGGGGAAGGTTGAACCTTTACCCTGTACATAGTGCACCACCAGGGGATGGTGAGTCGCCTTGTGGTCACATGTCGCTCCGAGAAGTACCCTGCGTCCCCTGGAGCTCCCAGAGCTCAATACATCATACTCGATCCTCATAAGAGGGTCTCTGAACGACACCAAGTTGTTCTCGAAAAGTTAGAAATTTGACCTTTCCTAGGGGCTTTGTCAAAATGTCGGCAACCTGTTCATCTGTACCGATATGTTGGAGCCTTATTGCTCCTCACTACACCATATCTCGAATATAGTGGTACCTGATATCGATATTCTTGGAGCGATCATGAAATACGGGATTCCCTGATAAATGGATTCCGCTCTGGTTGTCACACAGAATCACGGTGGTGTCCAATGTAAATCCAAATAGCTCACTGAAGAGCTTTCGCAACCAGACTGCCTCACAGGAGGCCATGCGAGCAACAATGTACTTTGCCTCGGCGGTGCTCAAAGCCACCGACTTCTGCTTCCTGCTCATCTAGGATATTGAGGCAGATCCCAAAGAGAAACAACACCCAGAAATGCTCTTTCGGTCCACCACACTGCCTGCCCAATCAGCGTCAGTATACCCAAGTAGTCTCACATCTCCAACAGTGTATCTCAACCCATGAGTGATTGTGCCACGAAGATATCTCAACAGATTCTTGGCACCAATCCAATGTGAGTGGTGAGGCTCAACCATATGTTGACTCAATGTGTTGACTGCAAAGCATATATTCGGACGGGAGTTCACCAAGAACATTAATGCTCCGACGAGTTGACGATACTCGGTAGAATTTCGTAAAACAGGTCTAGCAGCACTATCGCTTAACTTCTTGAAGTCAAGCTCCATTGGGGTAGTTACGAGCTTGTAATCCACCATGCCGAATCTCTCCAATATCTTCACCACATATTTTCCTTGAGATAGGAAAATCTCCCCTGGTTTCTGCCAGACTTCCAGTCTTAGGAAATAGTGCATAAGTCCTAGGTCTTTCATCTAGAACTCAGAAGCCAGTTCCCCCTTACATTCGTGAATGAGAGGGTCTGCACCTGTTAGAAAGAGGTCGTCAACATATAGCACTAGTATGAGAGGCTTGTCATCTATAACCTTAAAGTAAAGGTTAGGGTGGGCTTCACTCGTAGTGAATCCCAACTTCATCAAGTAGCTATCGATCCTCTCATACCATGCTCGGGGTGCTTGCTTTAGCCCATAGAGGGCCTTCTTCAACCTGCACACATGAGATTCTCGATCATAAATCTCAAATCCTTTGGGTTGCTCCACATAGACCTCCTCTTTGATCGAACCATGTAAGAATGTAGTTTTGACATCCATCTGATGTAGGTTCCATCCTTGCGAAGCAGCAAGGGCTATGATCAAGCAGATGGTGGTATATTGGGCAACAGGTGCAAATATCTCGTCATAGTCTATACCTTCATTTTGAGAGAAGCCACAAGCAACAAAACGAGCCTTATACTTTTCCGCACTTCCATCAACTGCACGCTTTATCTTGTAAAGCCATTTTGAAGTGACAATTGTGCTGTCATGGGGTCTGGGGACCACATCCCAAACATTGTTTTTCATAATGGACTCATATTTCTCGTTCATAGCATCCTTCCATACTTGATGCTTGACGACATCTGTGAATGACGAAGACTCATTTTGGATGATCGTGCTCATGATGGTCAGGTATCCCTGATATCTGTTTGGCTTCTTACTTTCACGGAAGGTTCCTTGGGGTGCAATGTGTCCTTCAGCATCATCAAGTGTCCCGCTAAGCCATGAAGACCTCTTCTTAGAGGAGGAAGGCTCTTGCGGAGGAGGATCAATAGGATCCATAGGTTCTTCCACATCGGGCATCGTCTCATCTTCTTTTTCCTTTGGTTCCCTGGTGTCAGCTTCTTTAGATCCCCTTAAAGTAGGAAGATTGTCTACCTTGCTAAGAGCCATATCTTCGTCAAAGGTGACATCATGACTAATCTCGACTTCCCTTTGACCAGCTACATAGATTCTATAGCCCTTAGTATTTTCGCTATAGCCCACGAAGATTCCTTTCTTTCCAGATGCACCCAATTTATTCCTTTTTTCTTTAGGCACATGAAAATATATAGGGCTTCCAAAAATTCTAAAATGAGATACGTCAGGTTTCTTACCGGTGAACATTTCTTTGGGAGTCTTGGAACCCAATGCTTGATGAGGGCATCAGTTTTGTACATATACGGCGGTATTTGCAGCTTCGGCCCATAGAAACTTCGGAAGTCTTTGATCATGGAGCATAGCACGGACAACTTCCACAATTGTACGATTCTTCCTTTTCGCCACATCATTCTGTTCAGGAGTGTATGGTGTACTAGTCTCCCTCTTAATTCCAGCCTCTTTGCAAAAGTCATGAAACTCATTGGATTCATATTCACTCCCATTATCAGTCCTTAAGATCTTGATCTTCTTTTCGGTTTGATTCTCGATCAAGGCTTTGAAGTGCTGAAACTAGGAGAACACTTCATCCTTCTTTTTCAAGAAGTATATCCAAGTCTTGCGAGAATAATCGTCTGTAAAAGTGAGGTAATATAAATATCCTCCCAAGGAGTTCATAGGCATCATACCGGATATGTCTGAGTGAACCAACTGCAATATATAGGAGGTCTTGCTTTGGCTTGAGGGGAATGGTCCCCTTTTGAGCTTCCGTTCGGCACATCCTGGACATACACCTTCTTGTTCTAATTTGAACTCGGGCATCTCGGTCACCATTTTTCTTACATCGGGTAGAGCATTATAATGAAGGTGAGCAAACCTTCGATGCCATAGTTTGGATTGAAGAGATGTGTCACAAGACATGACACCCAACGAACTTCCACCGACCTGATATAATGAATCAACTCAAAACCCAAGAGTAAAAACATCTTTAAAGTTCTTTTTCCATACACGTACCTTGCTATCGCTGAAGGCCACCTTGTAGCCTTTGTCTTCCATTGCCAAAATGGACACGAGGTTCTTTTTGAGATCAGGTACATATAATACATCTTGTAAGTGGATGGTATTACCCTGATTCAATTGAAGAGTGACATTTCCTACGCCTTTCACGGGATATTTTGAATTATCTCCAAGAAAAATTTCTAGGTTGGTTTCCTTCTCTATCAGATTATAGAGAGCTTCTTTGTAACCAGTGAAGTGCCTTGAGGCACCACTATCAATAAGCCAATTTCCCAGCGAGTCTGGGGGAGCAGTAGTAGATAGAGATGCTGGTAGATAATATTCATCTTGCTTATTGTTAACAGTGTTAGATTCATACCTGGAATTTCTTGCCTTCTTGAATGGTTATCCTCTTCCTTGATTTCCGGCGCTTCTTTTACCTTTGCCATTTGACCTGCCATTCCTTTGGTTGCCTTGAGAGGGATTTTTATCATCGTCTCGGTGTGAGTCCCTTTTATCAGGGCACTCCCTTTCATAGTGACCCTTTTTGTTGCAATTGTAACATCGTCCTTTTCTTCCACCCTTTGGTCCAGCCTTTCCTTTGAATTTTGCCCCATAATTGTTTCTTCTTTTAGTATGAGAAGAAAAGGCAGAGGGATGACCTTTAAGTACGGGCATTTCTTGCTCTTCCATCCTCATTTCTTCTTGAATGCATTTGGCCATTAATTCCTCAAATCCAGGAATTACGTTATTGTTGAGAAGAGTAGTCCTGAATATATACCATTTAGATGGCACTCCTCCAAGAGTTGCGAGTGTCATTTCCCTGTCAGGAATTACTTCCCCAATATATAGGAGATCGTTCTTGATCTCGGTGATCCTTAAGAAATATGCTT
This sequence comes from Pinus tabuliformis, assembly GCA_031772625.1. Lineage (NCBI taxonomy): Eukaryota > Viridiplantae > Streptophyta > Pinopsida > Pinales > Pinaceae > Pinus > Pinus tabuliformis. Next base: position 581,100,118 of record CM062819.1, on the reverse strand, counting down.
GCATACTCTCATCTTTGCCCTTCTTAGTTTCCTTCAGCTTATTTATAAGAAACAAGACTTGATTTGCATCATTAACTTTAAATAAACTCACCAGTTTATCATAGATTTCCTTGGAGGTGTTCAGCGCGGAAACATAGGCCACCAAGCGCTTGTTGATAGAGTCCCGGATGATCTTCCTTGCTTTGAATTTTCCCTTGGTCCAATTGTTCCTAGCAGCAGCGGATGCATTTGATGGAGAATCAACAATCTTGCCTCTCACATGGTCCAACACTTCCTGCTCTTCTAATGTTAGATCGAGAGACATCTTCCATCCGTGATAGTTAGACTTCTCATGGAGTTTGTCTTTAGCAGGGAAGTGTGTTGAGGACCCCATGATTTCTTTTTACAATAGCCTTGCCAACCTTCTCTTTGGTGATTTCTCTTGCTCTTGCTTTTGCTTGGGCTTTGTCTTCACCTCAGCTCTGATACCATGTTAAATTATGGTATGTTCTATGCTTAGAGCAGTTTACTTATTTTTCTTCTTATTAGCCACGGATTAACAATCACATATACATTAAGTAAAGTGCAGATAGAACATTAAATGATCAATAGAAAACAAGCCAAGACAAGAGACACAAGATGTGGCGGCTAGCTAGGGACAAACCCCAATGCGGGGAAACCCTTTGATCAAATCTTCTTTTATCTTCAATAGTTCAGCAGATAGAAATAGTACAAAATCTGAATTCTGTAATTTTATATTAGCAACAGCAAACCCTAGATCAGCAAAGTCAAACTTGGTCAAACTAGCTGAAATTGACCTCTAAAATACTTGGTCAATTTCCGGTCAACTTGTCTTCGAACAGCCTGAAGAAACAACCCTTGAACAGCCCCAAAAGTTCAGTCAATTTGCAGATTTCTGAAGTCAACTTGCAGCCCTAAACTAGGGAAGTCAACACCGGTCAAACCAGAGGTCAGATCACCTCGATTTTAGTGTCAAAAATTGCAGCCTGCCTAGCGTCCTTGTTTCTGCGTCTTCCTTGCCCTAGGACGTCTTCCTTTCAGCCACACGTGTGAGAGAGAGAGGCTCCTTTTATGCGTAGGAGAGAGAGAGAGAGAGAAGATGAGTGAATTGAATTGTCCAAATGAGGAGAATGCTCCTTGTATTTATATGCAAACGTTGAGGTTGAATAGACACGACTGTTGAGCTTCTGAGCCTACATAAGTTTGCTGGCCGACCTTGACAATTTGTCCATAATCAAAATAAATTCATATCTCCATAAATACTTATTGGAATTGGATGATCTTTAGATCAATCCTACATCTCTCGATGAGAGGAATCTAGGAAAAATATCAGAAGCCATAAATAAGGTGATCCACATGGAGTTTGGCCCTAGTTGCCAATTTTAACACTAACACCTCAAAAGCTGTTGCCCACACTTTAGGTTGGCTCTTATCCAACAGCTGGGGGCTTCCCTATGCTAGTATTATCAAGGCTATGGAGCGGGGGATCAGGATGAAAATGAAGTGCAAGCCTTGATAAAACAAAAAGTAATAGTATATGAAAGTGAAACTGGAAATGGAAATAAGAAAACGAAAGGTGGGAAAGGAAGGAAAGAAAGAAGAAGGGAACAAGGAGATGGGATGATATGAGACTAGTGCCTATCAACCTATTGGGATAATGGAGATGTGAAATATTGCATGAAAAGGCTAGTTTCTCACAATCAACTACTTTGGTAGGCTATATGGTAGAAAGGGCTAGTTTGCCACAATCAACCATCAATGGATGAAGGAACTATTTGGTACATTCATCACCCAGGTGTGTACTTAAGGCAAAAGGAACTAGCTTGATGCAATTTACCCCCAGGTGTTTGGTGAATATGCCATAGAATCAAGTCTTGGAGGGATAGGGGTGCTACTCATCAATACAAATATCAAGATGCTGTTTTATGGCTGAAATGTCCTTCTAATTATGCAATCTAGTTGATAGAATAATGGAAATCAAGTGCAGAAATAAAGCAACAAATAAACAAGAGGGAGAACCTCCTGACATTGTTTATTCCTAAATGAATATTTGGCTCCTTATTAAGCCTTCACATAAGTATGATAACAAGAAGATTCTACAACATATAAACAACAATTGAAGAGCATGAAAAAAATATATAACAAAGTGGTCAATACCTCAATGGTTCGTTAATCTTCAAGCTCGATATACAAGAGAGCTCCACATCAGTCTTCTCCAAGCTCTACAATATCCAATCTTGTCCACTTATCAAAATCCATAATCACAAATTCCTCATCATCAATTACCAAGAATGGAGAGAGCTCTTCTTTTATAAAGGTAGCTCAACCTTCCTCTAAATAAAGTACAATATTTCCCTAATTAAATCCATGATAAATGAAAATAGAATAATGGAGTAGTTAGATACAATGTTACATTTATTGTTATCAGAATTGTATTGCTGGGGTCCAAAAATTAAATTATCGGCAATATCGGGGAAATATTTGAAAACTTAAAAAATACAAAAATATTATTTTTTTCTCAATGTTTTAACTTTCTAAACAACATCAACATCAAACAAACACATTGCTACATAAATATAGAAATAAAATCGATATATAAGATGTCAAGTGATACATCAAACATCAATATTTAAATATGATATTTGTCCTGAGTCATAAGATCTAATAGGATGATACAAAATCATATAAAGAAAATGTATCTCATGAGATGAATCATGGCAATGAAAATAACAAATTTCCCCTTGTTTGCTTGATGGAAAATGGTCACAACATCCTCAACAAGACCAATATATTGGTCGTGGTTACCGGGTGCGAGCCCCGGAAGTGATGATTGACGCTATGTGATTCATTTCACTAGTTTCAATCCCACTTCTTCACCCCTGTGAGCATCACTCAATGCAATGAGTGCTAAGTGAACTATTAAAAAATCATAAGAAATTAGTCAGTTACAACTACATCTCATGGAAATGGTCATACGTGAATGACTTAACGCAGTTGAATCCCAAAATGATATCTAATACATAAAATATTCAAATTTGGAAAACAACATGTAATTCATGTGCATCCATATGAATCCAAATTATTATACACATGCAAAATTTCTCATGTATATAACAAGGGTGCATATAACCAAAATATCATTGAGTGCAAGCCATTAGAGAGTGCAAGCCATCTCTGAATAAAACAACATCAACACAAAGGCTCTAAATGGCCTTTGAAATCCAAAGAAAATCATGCTACAACAAATAGTTACATAACATAAAAATCATTGCCTATATTGGGATCCTCCTCATCAAGATCCCACTCAGAGCATTAAAATAAGATTGAAAAAGTTTAGCATCTTAATTAATGATTTTGCTTTAGTGAAGTGTACATTTTTACTACGGTCATGAATAATTTAGTGAAGTGTACATTTTTAATACGATTATGAAGGAGGAGCTCAACAGTCAATGCCACCAACATTGAGGTACAGTGATCTGATATTGATCATAAACTAAACTGAAGTAGAATTGATTATTTGCCAACAGTGAATTGATCATTAACTTTAAGTGTTGAATGTGGAAGACTGAAGGAAAGAAGTTGATTTAAGACTTAATCAAGAACTTAAGAAACATAATTAAACATGAATTTGCAGCAAAAACAGAGATAGAAGATAGCAAACATTGATTACGGAGTTCATCCTTGATGGACTACATCTTCGGGTCTGCTTTCAAGATGGGTGTTCGTTTTATTAGGATTGATTGAAAGAGGTCTTTTACATAGCAAAAACACCAGATTGAATGTGCACGCAGGCACTTCTGGTCTCTGTCAACAGAAATCTCTCTCTCCTAGCTTTCTAATGCCTGTCTCGGTTCCCAATTCCGCCTCCGGACGACCAAGATACACTGAAAGCAAAACTGGCTCTCTCTCTCATAATCTGAGTACAAGTCTTCAAAGTCTCTAATATCCTTTCCCCATGAACAAAAGGTTGAATTTATAACTCATTAGGTTCATTCGAACTCTCTCAGGCTAAGATAGGCATGAATGTGTTTCATTGAAGGTTTATTGGCCTCGGTCTTGTCACATTGTGACATTAGGCATTAGTTACATGGTGGTTGAATTAAAATAACATAAAACCAACAAAAGAAACCCAAAATAAACTTTGGATTAGCGCTGGACCGCTGACAGTCTGAAAACGACGTGGAATAGTTTGACCATTGGCATGTGTCCGGGCGGTCTAACCCCTGGCAGCCACCTGGTGGTCATCTCGGCGGTGCCGGCTAATGGTGCGGTGACTCCTGTTCACACGACAACTGTTTGCAGTGGTGGTTTCACTAACCCTCTACGTAATATCTGACTGTTCACATGTCCCAGTTTCGCTGCAGTCTAAACTGCGGTGACTAGATTGCCGGCTACCTCTACGTTCACATGCACATTCTCCAACGCGGTCCCACTGCGGTTAGCCCCCGCGGTTAGGGACTGTGTATGTTTTGTTTGCATTGGTTTTAATACAAAGTCCGAAAGGTTTAGGTCTTAGGTTTATAATATAGGTTTTTGCATTAGGTTTTATACCATAGTGTTTACATTTGTGCTAGGTCTTAGGGCTTAGCCACTTAGGATTATGACCTTAGATTTAGTACTTAGCATAGGATTAAGACCTTATTACCTCACCATAGTAAAACCATTACAACAACTTGGTCACAATGACATTCCACCATGAAAACTTTAACCAAAATCGGACACTGAAGAACACTGGAGAAGCTGAAGATGACTTGAACTCTCTAGATACACTGGACTGACAAGATCCTCTTGGATGATACAGAGAGGGCTTGGTGATCTTGTTTAAATGTTAGTTCCATACCCTTGTACATCACAAAATGTAGTAGAAAAATTGCAATCCCACTAATCTTGAAATCCTAAAAATTGTTAAGTCTATTGGATTTCTCCATATGAAATCTAGTGAGGTCAGAACCATTCTCAAACATCCTAAGTCAATTAATGGTAATGTTAAAATTTTAAGTAAAAGGATGAAAATGAAAGATAAAGGAAAATGTCACTTTTAATTTAAGAATTTAATATTACCATTAACTATTAGGTTATGTATCTCATGTGACGAATCATGGGAAATGAAAACAATAGATTTCCCTTGTTTGGTTGATGGAAATAGTCAGACTATATTCATAGCTCAATCCCCTAACTCTATTTTAAAAAATTAGGGTCAAAAGAAAAAAAAATGTTAATAAGTTGAAATTGACAGAGTGGGGTAATAATTTCGAAATTATCGTGATAATTTCAAAAGGGCAAATTATTGCGATAATTACTGCCAATATTATCGCCAAGGTTGGTTTCGATGATATTATTATGATAATTATGATAATATCATGATAAGTGCAACACTGGTTAGATCTATCCTCAATTAATGGTTGACCATATTGAGTGAATATATCGACTCTATCTTCTCTAAGAGAGGTGGCCCCATCTAAAAGTATGAATAAATATGCAATATATTTCCAAGAGGGAGGGTGCATCATTAAAAATATGCATTTAACCATGTGTCAAGAAGTGAAAAGTTTCACATCCAGGGTGCTCTCCAAGATGCATGCAGGTAAATACAATAAAAAATTCCTTGACATAGGAGATTGTGCTAAAGATCCACCTAGAAATCTTCTCCAAGTGTACCTTCAAAATGCATGAGATAAGAAAACAATAAAATATTCTCTCTTGGGAGAATGCTCCATGTTGAAAAGTGTAACTAGGTTTGGTCTTCATAATGACATGTGTGTATATGATTTTATGTAATTGATGTAAAGAAGAAAATAAAATTATCTTTGTAATGCTTGTCTCATGGGTTTCATGAGCAAGGAGTTTTTTTTAGTTAAGGCTCCCATTGTGAGCCTTTAGGATAAGTTATCATGTCATAAAAGTCTATTGAGTCAATGTCATATATGAAAGACCCTTCTTAGGCATGTTACATATTTATTGGAGTCATTGTAAGAGTCAAAAGACCCTCCAAGAAATAATCCAAGTGCTACAAACAAGTTGGCCTCATGAAGCAGCGAGTCGACCTAAGGACACATCAAGTCGGCCTCAAAGGATGTGTCAAGAAGCCTATATATAGAGCCATCGACCTCATTTGAAAGAGGCACACTCAAGCACAAGAGAAGTTCGATTAAGGGATACAAATAAGTCTTATAGCCTAGCGAAGGAAGGACAAGCACAAGCGAAGGAGGAGCCAAATTGTTTGGGCCTATTTTGGATAAAATCTCTCACACGAAGGGTTAAGTTATCACCTTACCGCAGTCTAGATCGAGATACTACAACTGTCCTAGAAGGTCGAAATCAAGCAAGAAAAGATCATTATTGGAAGCCGAATTAAAGAACAAGCAACCTACATCCAAGCAAGGGAGAAAGGAGGAAGTTTTGTCCATGATCGAACTAATCTAGGGTTTTTGCAATACGAATTGCAGATCCAAAAATTTCAGAATTGCAGAAGTGAAGTGCAGCGAAAGGGTTGAAGGAGTGTCAAGGAAGAATTGAAGCTGAACGTGAGGCAACGTTGATTTGGTCTTGAGGGTTCTTGGTCTTGATATTCGTCAATTGAAGTCTCTATAAGAAGAAGAATTCATTTGGGTTTTCCTCTCAAGTAGGAGAGGTTTTGGCCTAGCTGATCGCCTATATTCTGTGTCTCTTGTCTCTTTGTTGTTTATGCATTGGTAGTTGTTTGATGAAGAAGAACACTATAATAATCTAACTAAAGAAAATTATAATCTAATGAAGTAAAAAGCATTCACAAACAATTATCAATAGAAGAGAAATCAACTAATTGCTATACCCTAGATTTCTCAACATGGTTTCAAAGCTAAGGTGACAAAGTCAAGGAAGGGCATCTTATCAAGAGACACTCAAGGATCAGGACATCAAAGCAAATCTAAGAAGATCATCTTGGAGTCAAAATATGAAAATAAGTATCAAAACCCTAGATCGAAGAAGAAGTCTACACAGCAAGTCTTGGGATTCTCAAGTTCTCATCAAAAAACCTTTAAGGCCCTACTCAAGTTAAAAAGATCTACAAATCAAAGTCACTTTAAGATTATTCATCCAAGAGAAGCAAGATCAAGAACGTTGTCATCATCAGCAAAAGGCAATCTTCCTCTCATTGAAGCAAAGTCCTTACCATTGAAGAATATCATTCAAGAAGTAACAAGAAGTCATCATCAACAAGGACAACACCATCAAAGGATCAAAAGTGATCTCCTTCTTTGTGGAGTCAAGGATCACCCTTGAAGAGATCTATCTTCATCAAGGAGAAGTTCTCTATCATCTATTTTATTATCAAATTCAAGGAGGCAACAAAGGGAAGAAGCATCTTCACAAGTATATTTATGTATGAATTTGTCAAAATGTCTTTTTGCAAGGAAAGCAACAATTTGGTTGCGGCTTCAAACTATCTTGCATGGAAGAAGAGGACAGATCTGAATCTCATTGAAAATGAGGTTATGGATCATGTCAAAGATCTATTACCAAACCAATAAAATAAGATACTCAAGCACTTGCAAAGTGTTAGTTTTTGGTAGCATCGAAGTGCTCTAGCCTTGAAAATTGGTGGAGAGGCTAAGGCACATGAGTTCTAAAGAACCTAGAAACCGTTTGGTGAAATTCCAACCAGATTGTATTTTATTAAAATAATTAATATTTTTAATGGAGTTCCTAAGTCTAAACTTGGGGAAATTAAAATATTAATGGGTATTAATCAAAATATGGATGAGAATGATCTAGAAGGCAGATCAAGTGATGTTTTAATCTGAGCTGTTGATTAGAGACTTAATCTCGGTCGTTGAAGACTCAACAGGAAAAGTATAAGATGGAGGCTTGGGGTTCATTTGGAAACACACACGAAGATAACGAATTGATTTGGAGTTCGATTTCTGGGGCTAAGAAGCTGAGAAATTCAAACTAGGTGATCATTCTGCAGTAGAGGGGCAGTGAGAATCCGGGAGAAGGACTTTCTGGAGAATACAAGGCAGAGAGAGGATAGAAAGATGTCCAGAGGAGGGCTGACATTGGCCTACGCAGTGTAGACGCAATCAATGAGGGGAATTCGAAATTCTGCAGAGGGAATTCGATTTGCAGCTGTTGGGAGCCAGGGTGTAAGACTGGAGGCAAGAAAATTGAACTCAACCAGCAGAAGATCCAGAGCAGAGAGGCAACGTAATACCCAGTAGGGGTGACACATTAGCTGCCCAAGGTGACGCAATTTGACACAGAGGCCATTAGAGGGTGATGCAGAGCCTCCCAGAGCTGATGATCAGTCACTATTTCTCCAGGTACAGGGTGATATCATTTCACCAGTCTTTTGTCCAGTATTTTCTCTGTAAAGGATTGCTAGATGAGCATCCTAGATTTGTATTCAAATATTTCTCCCGCATAATAATAAACCCTCAGATATGCTGCATCGGTTTTCCGGCGTTGGGTTTTTCTGGGGACTATTGTGTCAAAAAATAAGCGTGTCCTATGTATCTTGTTCTAACTTCTTTGCTTTTTTTTTTTTTTTTTATTCTGTTTCATGAGATCAAACATTTAATTAGTGTAGGCTGCAGAAGTAATTTGCTTCAGTATTAAGAAGAATAACTTAATAATTTAAAAAAAAAATCAAGTAGGTGAAGTAGATTCAGATTTGATACAATGGGGGTTCCTTGAGGATTAGGAATTTTCACATGGTATTAGAGCATTGATTTTGAAACAGGAAGAGCAGATCTAGTGCTAAGCAATGATGTTGAAACCTGCACTTGGCAGCAATTCGAATCCCCTTGAAGGGATTGTGCAGTCCTCGCTGGGAAGCAGATCTGAGGAAATCACTCTGAGTGAGACGAGAGAGAGATACGATTTCCAATTCGTGTGTTTGCAGAGGCAGGAGTGACACAGAGCCTCGATGCAGTGCTTGAAGGGCACAGTTTCTGTTAGGGTAGAAATCTGCTGGAAAAGAACGAAGACATGTAGAAGGGAATTTTCTCCTCAGAGAACTTTCCGCCAGAAAGTTCGAATTTCTCACTCGCTGAGCAACTGAGCAGTGCTAAGCAATGACTAGAGGAGTTAAGGATCACTCTTGAAGAGATCTATCTTCATCAAGGAGAAGTTCTCTATCATTATTTTATTATCAAATTCAAGGAGGCAACAAGTGGAAGAAGCATCTTCACAAGTAAGTATATTTATGTTTGAATCTCTCAAAATGTCTTTTTGCAAGGAAAGCAACAATTTGGTCGGGGCTTCAAACTATCTTGCATGGAAGAAGAGGACAGATCTGAATCTCTTTGAAAATGAGGTTATGGATCATGTTAGAGGATCTATTACCAAACCAACAAAAGAAGATACTCAAGCACTTGCAAAGTTTATGAAAGGGGAAGTGAGGGCTCAAAGGATTCTCATAGAATACATCAAGGATCCCCTCAATCCATATGTATCTAAACTCGACACCTCAAAAAAAATATATGACAAATTGGTAGAGTTTTTTTTTTGGTTTTTTGTTTTGTTTTGTTTTCTGTAAGCACTGCAGGAGAAGTTATCTCTCTAAGGCAAGAACTCTACAAGCTAAGGATATCGAAAGAAGAAGGAATAGCCTCATACTTTATGAGGATATCCGAAACAAGGGATCATCTTCAAGATCTAGAAGTAATGTCTGACAAGGAGATGACCACTGTAGTACTAAATGCACTACCAGAGGAATGGGGTAACTTTACTTCAAGCATCTATTGGAAGAAAGAAGCTACTCCATTCCAGGATCTATGGTATCTATGCAAGATTGAAGAAACCAGGTTGAGGGCTAAAATTGATGTGGGGTCAAGTGAGCAAAATCAAGCATATGGTACTATGAAAAAGAGGAGGAAAGTTTGGACCTCAGAAAAGGAAGAAAAACCTAGCTAAGGTTCAATGTTATGGATGTCAAGAATATGGGCATTACAAAAGAGATTGTCCCAAGCTCAAGAAGGACAATAAAAGAGGTAGAGAAGAAGCCCATATCATCGAAGAAGTGGAGGGAGCTGAAAAGAAGAAGTCCAGGAAAGAGGAAGTAAAATATCTCTACTACGATTGAGATAGGCTTCCTCATCTAGTTCTTTTCAAGTTCTTGTTTTCAAGTTTTCTGTTGTAAGATTTGTCTATCATAGATCACTAAGGAAAATGATAAGATGCATCATGGCATCATAAAAACATTAAAAGCAAAAGCTCGTGACATCATCACAGAAAAGCATGAAAGATCGCTGAAGTCTATGGAAGTCACCCATGGAAGGATATAGCTCTTGGAAACCTCATTAGAAACATAAGTAGTACTTATGGGAAAAGGAAGAAAAAGTCATCTAATACAGAGCTCATCATACATCAGACAAAATGAAACATTTGTTGGATGAGGATACTCAAGATCCTCTATTGGAATCTTTGTTGGAAGGTACACCAATCAAAAGGAAGCAAGAGTTTCATCAAGAATTCCAACTTGTGGGAATTCATGGGATGATGGTATGATGACAAAAGAGGTAAAGCAAATCAAGGGATTGAAGTTCTTTCAAATCAAGGAAGCTGCTGAAGGAAGTATGGATGACATAAACAAAAAATGATGTATATATGCTCTTATTCGATATTGTAGAGTCATGTCATGTAGTTGCAGGTAACATAAATGTTCTATCTCGAGAGCATGATCAAAAGATATGATATCCTCCCTTGAAAGGATGCAGGAAGGTGTGGTCACACATTGTCTAGATGAAATCAACATAATATGTCCTAAGATGAAATATGAGGTGGTTGGCAAATTGGAGGAACTATGACTGGAAGTTCCTAGAAGGAAATGCGTGAAGAAAGAAAGGAAGAGATCATGAAATATGAAACTTTGGAAAAAGGCAATCACCATCCGAGGACTGAGAGACATGACTAAGATATCTCCATGAAAGATATGAAGACTTTGATGAAGTCTGAAAAAGAAAGAGACCCTTGACAGTGTATATCTTTGGGAGATGTGTTAATGTGTATATAGGATGCTGATGTGAACTAGAAGATGTCATGATGAAAGACCATCACAAAGATAATTTTTTTTTAATGTTCATTTTTTTATTTTTGAATAATATCTGGATGGGATTATGTAGGGCTGCCATGGGAAGATCTATGGATATCTTCTACCCATGATGTCCATGTAGTAGGATGAAAGATCCTTAAGGAAACATGGCATGAAGAAGGCAACATGGCATGAAGGAAGGCTAGATATGAACTGATGGATCACTTTCCAATGAAAGGAATAATGACATGACTAACTCATGGATGAAAGTGACGGATGGTCTGTGACCTAAGAAGAAGTCCCAAAACATGAAGACCCCTGAATAAAGAAGAGAAGTTCATGACACCGTGAGGAGGAGTTCTTCAAGCAGCTAGTTGTCCCTAATTAAGGAGGAGCCTGGAAATAAGTTTCTTACTTGGTAGAAACTTGGAAGCAAATTCCTAATCCAAGAGTGAGCTTAAGTACATTCCCTCCATAGGAATGAGTACATTCCTTCATTGGAATAAGTATGTCCTCCCTAAGATTGAGAGGGAGAGATAGACACATCATTCTTGTCTTCACTTAGGAAGACAAAATGGAGGATTGGGTAAACATCTAGCATCTGATGCTCTTTGAGGATGAGTTAGGGCATCCAAGATAAGAATAGTCGTAGAGGATCGATATTCTTTGAGGACTGGGAATCCAAGATAAGAATAGTTCTGGTGGAGCATACTTTGAGAGAACCCGGGTGGGGTATGTTCCGAGAGAGACAATGATGAAGGTGTTTATACATCATTGGTCTCGCCAACATTGATCTCAAATCTTGTGGAGAGATAGAGCTGTTAGTCAAGGCCTTGCTATGTGACAATGCTGGTTGCTATGATGAGATGGGTTACCAATCCGACTCTTCTTATGAGAATTCTTCAGATTGAGAATGTCCAAGTACCTTGTATGGATTATGAATACCTCCCTAGTTAAGAGGGAGTGTTGAAAAGTGTAACTAGGTTCGGTCTTCATAATGACATGTGTGTATCTGATTTTATGGAATTGATGTAAAGAAGAAAATAAAATTATCTTTGTAATGCTTGTCTCTCATGGGTTTCATGAGCAAGGAATTTTATTTTTAGTTAAGGCTCCCATTGTGAGCCTTTAGGATAAGTCATCATGTCATAAAAGTCTATTGAGTCAATGTCATATATGAAAGACCCTTCTTGGGCATGCTACATATTTATTGAAGTCATTGTAAGAGTCAGAAGACCCTCCAAGACCAAATCCAAGTGCTACAAACAAGTTGGCCTCATGAAGCAGCAAGTCGGCCTAAGGACACATCAAGTCGGCCTCAAAGGATGTGTCAATAAGCCTATATATAGAGCCATTGACCTGATTTGAAAGAGACACACTCAAGCACAAGATAAGTTCGATCAAGGGATAAAAGAAGTCTTATAGCCTTGCGAAGGAAGGAGAAGCACAAGCGAAGGAGGAACCGAATTGTTTGGGCCTGTTTTGGATAAAATCTCTCACACGTGAGAAGGGTTCAGTTATCACCGAGATACTACAACTGTCTTAGAAGGCCAAAATCAAGCAAGAAAAGATCATTATTGGAAGCCGAATTAAAGAACAAGCAACCTACATCCAAGCGAGGGAGAAAGGAGGAAGTTTTGTCCATGATCGAACTAATCTAGGGTTTCTGCAATATGAATTGCAGATCAGAAAATTTCAGAATTGCAGAAGTGAAGTGCAGTGAAAGGGTCGAAGGAGAGTAAGAATTGACGCCGAAGGTGAGGCAAAGTTGATTTGGTCTTGGAGGGCTCTTGGTCAAGTGTCTTGGTCTTGATATTCGTCAATTGAAGTCTCTATAAGAAGAAGTATTCGTTTGGGTTTTCCTCTCAAGTTGGAGAGGTTTTGGCCTTGGTCAACCACTTATATTCTGTGTCTCTTGTCTCTTTGTTGTTTATGCATTGGTAGTTGTTTGATGAAGAAGAACACTATAATAATCTAACTAAAGAGAAGATTATAATCTAATGAAATAAAAAGCATTCACAAACAATTATCAATAGAAGAGAAATCACCTAATTGCTATGCCCTTGATTTCTCAACACTCCATAACCATAATATCAAAATAATAATGTAGTCCACAATGTGCGTGAGCAAGTGTGCAACCAGTCATGTGTGAATCCTAGGTTAGGACACTCCAACCAACTCCATGGATAAATGTGCAAGGTGCCAAATAGATGGAACTCTCCACAAAGAAAAGAAGTCGTTAAGGTTTTGGGACTTGTTGAGGGCTCTGAATTCTTAGTACTCAATAGTAGGGATTAAATCCAAGGAAGAGGCCTATTTCGACTCTTCCCTATTTCGTGTGGAATAACTTCCAAGTTATGGCCCAACAACCTTTTCATGAGCTCTAGTATGTTTTTGAATTTATAATTTTTTTTTTTGTTGTTTTATGTTTTTTTATGTTTTATCAATGCAAGAAGTAAAACCAGTGTTCCATGGGGACGCTTCTCCTAGGGTGGCGGGTGCACCACTCATTTTTCCCATGCTCTAGGGTTAGGGGGACACTTGGGAAAATATTCCCCACACCCCCCTTTGGGGGAAACTCAGGAAAACGCATGGGGAAACATTTCCCTAGTGTGGGGATGTGTTTCCCAAAAGGGGGACGTCAGAGCACCCCCCCTCCCTCAGAAGGGAGATACCTAGGTGCTCGCTTCCCTAGATTTTTTATCTAACAACCCATGAGTCACATTCCCCAAGGCACGATGTGGACTCCTGTTCTGCAAGTAGATAGCAGTGTTGCAGGCCTCTGCCCACAAAAATAAAGGGAACCCCTGATCATGAAGCATGGCTTTGGCAGCCCCTACAATGGATCTGTTCTTCCTCTCTGCAACCTCATTCTGTTGGGGGTTGTAAAGAACTGTGAACTCCTTCCTAATGCCTGCCTCAACACAAAAATCAGCAAACTCACCAAGGCTATACTCCCCTCCATTGTCTGACCTGAGGACCTTGATCTTCCTACTTGTCTGGGTCTCCACAAGAGCTTTGAACTCTTGAAACCGCTTGAAGACCTCACTCTTCATCTTCAAGAAATAAATCCAGGTCTTCCTGGCGTGGTCATCAATGAATAAAACATAGTACTTATAGCCACTCAAGGATACATGAGACATTCGACCACTCACATCGGTATGAATCAAGTCAAGGATCCCGATCGCTCTGCTGCCACTGTTGGGAAAAGGGGATTTGGCAAACTTCCCCATAGCACGTCCTCTGCATACATCAAGGTGATGAGAACTGAAATCTGGCACACCAGTGGTGATCTCCCGCAATGTACTCAAGGCCCCATGATACATGTGCCCCATCTTGCAGTGCCAAATCTCACACAACTCCGAACTGCTAGATCTGCTGTTAGTCCTGTCTCGAGTGCTGCTACTCAATGCCATTAGGGGCTGGAATTAGAACTTGTACAACTTCGCATGGCGCACACCAATCACTCTAGCTAAAGAAGTTGGAGTTCCCCTAGGATATATAAGCACCTACCCTCTCCTGAACAACACATTATACCCTCTGTCCTCAAGTGCTAAGACGGATATCAGGTTCTTCTTCATTCCAGGCACATATAGAACATCTAACACTTTCAAGGGAGGTTTGGGTCCCCTATCAAATGTCAATGTCCCCACACCGACTGCTCTAACAATGCTTTCATCACCAAGTACTACCTCCATATCCATATCATTCTCTAAAAGCTCTAAGAAGTACTCTCTGACTCTTGTCATGTGGTGGGAAGTGCCACTGTCAACATACCAAATGCTAGAAGATGCCTTGCTAGTAGTGGGGAGTGCACACTCCCTCTGAACCTGTATGGCAGGTGATCCTGCACTAGTGGCCTCATAAGCTATGAACCCAAACTCCCGATAAAATCTCTCTGAGAAGCTCTTTATCTCTGCAGAAGATGCCATGGGTTTGTCTCTCCCTTTCTTCTTCTTCTTCTTCGGACACACAACAACATAGTGTCCCAACTTTTGACAATTCCAACATTTGACTTTGGAATAGTCCTTCTCCTTGTTCTGCTGCTTGCCTTTACCTTTGCCTTTGCCTCCACTGTTGTAAGCTTGCTTCTTTGCTCTGCTCTTCTTGCCTCTTGCTAACAATACCACATTGTCATCCTCCTCCACCTGTTTGGCTGTCCCAAGATGGTTCTTTTTGATTTCATTCTGAATGCAATCATCCCACAACCTCTCCCAATTTGGAAGGTTTTCCCGTGCAACAATGCCATCCACAAATTTCTCTCAAGTCTTGGGAAGACCATTCAAAGCAATCCTCACCAACTCAGTGGGTGCAATGATCTCACCTACGGCTGCCAACTCATCTCTCACTGAAGTGATCTTTGTGAGGTATGCTATAGCACTGTCAGTGTTAGCCATTTTAATGGCCTTCAGTTTCTCCTTTAGGACCATTTTTCTGTTTTCATTTGAGCTCTGGTAAAGACTAGTCAACGCTGTCCACATCTCATGTGCATAAGTCTTTCCTCTCACATGAAGAATGACATGATCTTTGATTCATTCCAGAATCAATCTTTTTGCCTTAACATTCTTTTTGTTAAACTCTGCCAACTGTATAGGGTTAGCAGGTACTGCTATTGGGTTCTTTGTGGTATTTACCATAATGCCCGAGACTTATGCTTCATCAAAGATGCTCTAGATTTTCTCCTTCCATGCACTGTAGTTGTTCTCCCCATCCTACTTATCTTCAACTCTCAAACCCAAAGACATGTTTCACTGTCCTACCAAACTGAAATTTTCAAATCTATGGTAAAGGTTTCTGTTTTCTGTGTGAAAATCAGCTTGCTGTAATTTTCACTTTGTTGTCCCAGACTGCACTTTTCATCCAACCAAGCTCTAATACCATGAAGAATTTGAACCCCAACTCTGGTTATCAGTTTTCCTTAACAATCCATGCATTTAGTATTAAATCCAAGCATGATAAAAATTCTAAAATCTGGAAAGGAGAATATTTTCTGAAAACAAAAATTTAGAGATTTCACAACCGTTGAAATTGCATAAATAAAACACAAGAAAATTATGACAGCCACACACAAAAAATAACAGTGATTTTTGGTGAATGTGACCCTAGAAAAACCCACCTATAACTCTTGGGGAAAACCAGTGTGAGAGTTCTTCTTTATTTCTAAAAATGCTTTTACAGAGAAATTGAAATACATAGTAAAAATTCCAGCAACCATAAATTACAACTTATCTCGATTTCCGTGCTTGAACTTCTCCTAAAAAATCGTGCCAATCAGCAAACTGCCAAAACATAATTTTTTTCCAACAATAAAACAACATTAAATTGTGTACGATCTGCCTCGAAAATCATGCCCGAAACCTGCTATACGGATTGTATGGATTTCAGTAGTACGATTGCCTCGAAATTCGTGCCCAAAACGTGCCTCGAAATTCGTGCCCTTGCTATTGCCCCTCTTTCTCGATATCTATATTTTCTCCTGCTGTACGGTTTTGCCTTGGGATGCGTGCCAAGAAATGCTGCTGCCCAGATTTGCTGAAATGTCTTCTTGCTGTTCTCCTTCACTTCGTCACTGCTTAGAAATTTTCTCCTTGGTCTCTCTTCTCTTTCTCAATTGCTCATGAAAGAATGAAATGATGTCTTTCTCTTCTTTTCTCCTTTTACTCTCTAAATGACCTTTTGGGTCACCTTAAGATCTAATGGCTGAGATTCATTTAGATCTAGGGATGAGAATAAATGTGCATTTAATTCTCACTTTCTATTTTTTAACTCACCCATTTAAATAAAGATCCACTTAGCCTTTTATTTCCATAGTCACTTTTTCACTTTCTAATTCTTCATTGACTTTAATAAAGTCACCTTTAAATTAGAATGTAACTTTGCCACCTATAAAGTCACTTTTAAATTAGAATGTAACTTTACCACTTATATAGTCACTTTTATTTTAAATTGACTTTACCACTTATAAAGTCACTTTAGGATAAAAGTACAAATAAATTTGGACATTTTTCCCTAAGCCAAAGATCAAAGCCTTAGGGGACCACTTGTCCTTTGGTACCCAAATTTTAACACAAGTGTTATGAGCAATTGATGGTTATGTTAGCGCCACATGACAATTGAGCTATGGGATGCTCAAGCATAACAAAAAGTTTAGCTCTTTGACAAATTTTCTCTTAACACCATCATTAGAAGGGTGAATGTTGACGAGGCCTAGAGAATGGTTATCAAGATTCATAGTATCCATACCAACCTTTGAGTAGGGTCAAAACCCTCCCCAACAACAATAGAAACAAGTAGAAGGGAAATAAGGGTGGTGACACCAGTTTTCTCATAAGGGTGATCTGAATAAATACACTTAGCACCTGACCAAATAATAGATAAAGCTATATCTAGTTATTCTGATTTCCTACAAACACATGATATGCACATTGCAAATCATAGGACTATATGTTTTTTTCCATTGTTACTCAAGCCTGAGATATTCCATGAAGCAACTTTCATTGGGAACCATCATGTTGTGCATCTTCTTGATTGTTGTCCGCAAGGCCACTGAGAGCATTATAAGGTTTTGAAACTTCAATTGGTTTTGTGGGAACATTTGGGTATCCCACATGATAGGGCTTGGTTGCTTGGGCCAGGCATCAGTCAAATCCTTTACCTAACCATTTATCAATGAGGGAGGAGGCCTGAATTGTTCCAATTCCTTGTCAAGTAGGACTTGAGACCTATTGAAGTGTTGACGTGTTGAGTAGAAGAGCTAGAGGCCTGTTGAGGTTGGTTATCATTGAAGGTTGAGATTGTCTATGGTCCCCAATCAATGAGGTTTTTTTGGTTAGGGCCTTTTATGGCAGATTACTCTTGTTTTAGTGAACAACTTGTTTCCAACCTACCTCAATATCATTGTTAACTGGAGAATTGAAATGTTCTTGGGGGGTTTGAGTGGGTAGGACCATTGAAGATTTGGCCTATAGGCAATTAAAGAGTAATCATAGATTTATTTATATGGGCTTTGGTGCTAGGGGGAGTGATTAGGCATGTTAATGTACATGCTAGGTTGTTTGATCATTTTGTCACTTATCTTGATGATGACAAACACCTTCAGATACATAGATTGGCTTAAAAGCAAAACCTTCTCTGGAGCCTAGGGTTGAAAAGAAGTTTAGGCTCATAAGAAATAAGTCACCAAAAGGATCATGGTGCATTCTAGGAATGACCAAAAGTTGCAATGGGAGACTGGAAAATTCAACCTACATTGGCAAGGATAATTGAGCTGCTTGTTTAGTAGAAAACCCTTCACTCCAATGGAATGAGAATGATACTAGGAGCAAGGTCTCTCACACGTATGACCAAGTGCAATAGGAATGCAAATCCTAGTGGAGGTGCAACAACAAGGTGTAGCAATGATTTTAAGAAATTTTGACTGCATGTGGGAAGAAAGCGTCTTGTGTGCCTGAATGTGAACCATATGAGAAAATGCTAGATCAATGGGAAGTTGTATATGATGGGTCATGGCAAATTTCCTTAATCTTACTACTGCATATGCCTAAGCCACAACATTAGTATGTCTGGATAGCTAGATGCAGGTTAGAGCAATGTGAAATCTCTTTCATTTAGGTGTGGAAAGGAAGTTTTGTGCACTTTTGGATATGTAGTATCACATAACACCATTTGGATAGCTAACTTCATGATGCAGGTGGATATTGGTGGCCACCTGCCTATTCCACTTGGAACCCCAACACTGTGTCCTTTCAGTTTCCTTAATTCTAGCACAACTTTCTATTTTTGGTAGTTTTTTAGGTCCTAAACTTCTGGAGCCGTTTTGGGGGCCTTATTGACCATGCATATGTCAATAGTTCCAAGAAGCAGAGTACACAATGGTGGATAAATTTTTAAATTCATTGTCACCATTGTAATCCCAAATTCTACAGTTTTATTGTAAAAATATATTCTAGTATGAGTTATGACTATGAAGCTATGTAAAAACATCTAGCCTTTGATTCTTAACAAAGGGTTTCACTCTAGGGAGTTTTTAACCCTTTGCCAATTGTTTGTGTTTTTGAACCCAAATAATTGGCAGAGTTTTCTCCCAAGCATCCCCTAAAGCTAGAGTGGAATTCTGTGGTAAGGTCTTAGGTGAGTCCTATTGTCATAAAGTCTACGTATTTTTATCATACTAGATCATATGTCTTGTGTCGCAGAATTTGGTTGAGTCCAAGGGGTCATATGTCGATCGTAGATTTCCCCTTCTATGGGTGTTTATTGTAAAATCTTAACGTAAAAACGTGTTTTATAGGAATATTTTTGGTGAATGGTTACTCATAATTAGACACCATTGCCAAAATATTTTTAAGACCCACTTAGAGGGTGGAAAATATGTTTAATCCCCTCTTAAGTCTTTTTATTTATTTTTTGGCAAAAAGAAGATTAAAATTAATTAGCCAGAAATTATCAAAAAATAAAATGAGAGAAAAAATTAATTTCTCTCAAAGTGGAAGAAATCATAAAAAATTATTGAGGACCTTTTTCAAAGGGAAAAATCAAGTCAAAATTAAAAGGCCTCATTTCCAAGGTAGAATGTCCCAGTTCAGAAATTCGTTGGACCAGAAAGACTATTTTTCCAGCAAAATCGAATTTCTTGGACCAGGTGGTTGATTAAATGCACAAGTTACGACAATTCTATTTTTTGAAGATTCTCCAGTGGTCCAAAACCACCCAAAAGTTCGATTTTGGCCCATCCAACTCAAATTTCAAGGGGATCAAATTTCTTTGGAGATTTGTGCAACAGTTATCAATGGATAAAATTAATTTGATGAGGATCAAGCCTTGGATCAAGTCAAACTAGCTGTTTTTCCACTTGGAGGGGGGTCTAGATCTCTCTATTTTTTATATAAGGAAGCATAAGGCTTCTCATCGGGATCTTGAATCAATCTTTAGTCATGTACTAATAAGAAAATCTTAAGCAAGCTTTGAGTCAAGCTCTGCTAAATGTAATTTCTATTTTGCAATAATAATATCAAAGTCTTTGGGGGTTTATTTGTGATGGTGTTCCTTTTCTGCTTCTTATGGTAATGTTATTCTGAATCATGTTCTTAATGCTCTACTGAATATAATTGCCAAGTTCTATTTCAATAGCCAGTAGTTGGATTATCTATTTGCATAGGTATCTTGCATTAGGTACTGGGCTCAGAAAAACATTCTAGCTCATTCAATCTAGCATGTTGCTCTAGATCTTGAGGGTTTTAATGTAAATCTAGCCCTTTTTGATCTAATAACTTAATTTCAAGTGTGTAGAGATTATATGGTATTCAGATCTTGGGCATGAGGGGAAGTCTTCGGTTGGACCAGCCAACTCCCAAGGCAAGAGGCTTAAAAGCCCATTGTGTTAAATTCTCCAAGGCTTATCTAACGATTTGTATGCAGTAACTTGGCCATGGCTCTAAATTAAAAAATCTCTATCTCAAATTATTTCGAAATTAAATTGTGCAATAAAGTTAGATCTGGTTACTAGAGCTTGAAAACCTTATCATGAATATTGTGAATAAATTTTGTAAATAATTTTACTAACCCTTGTAATTTATTTTCCTAATGTATATAGCTAGTGGGGTTTTATTCTTTTATTTTAATTTCATTATAAATTTGGAGGACATCTAGGCTTTTGTCACTTTGCAGGTGCTTCTTCTCAAGATCAAGGGCCAAATTCAAAATCATTGAAGCCTGAAGCCCTCACCTAGCCTAGCGGCTAGGGTTTGGGCACTGAATAACTGTTAAAGGAAGCCGTCCAACCTAAGGAAGAAGGCTGTAAGGGTTTTAGGCTTTGATCTATACCTAAGAGGCTTAAATCAATCACTCCAAGCCTCTAGATCATCAACGCTTAGCCAAAACTTGGAGTCTGTTGTTAGTTTTTGATAGCATCGAAAGTGCTCTAGCCTTGAAAATTGGTGGAGAGGCTAACGCACATGAGTTCTAAAGAACCCAGAAACCGTTTGGTGAAATTCCATTCGGATTGTATTTTTATTAAAATAATTAATATTTTTTAATGGAGTTCCTAAGTCTAAACTTAGGGAAATTAATATATTAATGGAAATTAATCAAAATATTGGTGAGAATGATCTAGAAGGCGGATCAAGTCATGTTTTAATCTTAGCCGTTGATTAGAGACTTAATCTTGGCTGTTGAAGACTCAACAGGAAAAGTATAAAATGGAGGCTTCGGGTTCATTTGGAAACACACAAAGAGATTGAGGAAATCAATTTTCTAAGTTGAGAAGTTCTCAGGAGGAAAATCAATTGGGGAGATCTTGCAGCTGAGGGGCAGAGAGAATCTGGGAGAAGGAATTTTCGGAAAATACAGAACAGAGAGGCAGAGAGAGCTTGTAGAGAGGCAACGCGGTATCTGGGAGAGCTGACGCAGGGCCAGTCTGGGCCCACGCAGTCCTGACGCAGAGCCAGAAGGGCCAGCGCAGAGCAGAAAAGATAATTGTCATGTAGAATCCAGAGCTGTCGGAACAGCCGGAACTGTTGAAACTGCTGGGAATTGCCGGAACAGTTGGGAGAGCTGACGCAGACGACAGAGAAGGTGACGCAGGGCTAGTGCGAAAATAGCCGGGGTTAGCCAATCTTGTGCCGTATCAGCTAGAATTCTGCTGAGTGAAGTGAGGTAAAACTCACTCAGATTTTCCGCCAGTATTTTCTCTGTAAAGGATTGCTAGATGAGCATCCTAGATTGTATTCAGATATTTACTGCCAATAATAAGAATCCTCAGATTTGCTGCACTGGTTTTCCCACATTGGGTTTTTCCGGGGACGATTGTCCAAAAAAAAAGTGTGTCAATGTGATTGTTCATATGCTGATGTTTCTCTTGCCGTTTAATTTTCAATTCTAGTTTCTGAAGTTTGCAACTGAATTTATTTTGGTATTTACTGAAGTATTGGTAAATAACTTATCATAAATAAGTAGGAGAAATAAATCAATTATTGTAGCAAATTTTCACATGGTATCAGAGCAAGGTTTAGGCAAGATGGAAGCAAAGAAAAAGGGCATGGAGAACAATAGGGATCAAAATATTTCTGAATTAGCTTCCAGGTTGGAAGAGGAGTTTGCTTGCCTATCAAGTTCTGCATCAGCTGAGGACTGGTACATTGATAGCGGGGCTTCAACTCATATGACTGGAGAACAAGAATATTTCTCGAGCTATCAGGAGGAACAGATGAACTTTCAAATCACAATGGGTAACAGGACAAAGTGCACCCCAGTAGGAAAATGAACCGTTATATTCCAGACAGCAGCTGGAGATAGTCTTCGGGCCACGAATGTACTGCATGTGCCAGGTATGGGAATGAATTTGATTTCTGTCTCTCAATTACAAGATAATGGATATGACGTATACTTCATTGGTAATAGAGTATATATCAAGCATCCAAGGTGGAAAAAGAGGGCCCAAATTGGAACTCGATGCAACAGATTATACAAGTTGCAACTCGAGTCTCTTATGGCACTGATAAGCAGTAATTTCGACGGAGAAAAAGAATTAAATGAGTTGTGGCATAGGAGGATGGGACACTTACATCATGGGGTGTTACGAATGCTCAAGGAAACTGTTACGAGGGTTCGAGCGCTTACTACCAAGCATGATGATACATGCAGAGGCTGCGTGCTAGGTATGTATGCTAAAGCAACATATTCCAGAAGCAACAATAGAGCTAAGAGTGTATTGGGGTTAATGCACTTAGACATTTGTAGTCTAATGTCTATAAGTGCCATCAGTGGCGCTGAGTATTTTTTTACCTTCTTAGATGACCATTCGAGGAAAACTTGGATCTATTTTTTGAGAACCAAGGATGAGTTCTTTGATCGCTTTAAAGAGTTTAAGGCTCTAGTGGAAAACTTGACAGGAAGGAAGATCAAGATCTTGCGCTTAGACAATGGCGAAAAATACACAGATAAGAACTTCATTGATTTCTGTGCAAGAGAAGGGATTGAAGAGAATGGACAACACCCTATAATCCAAAACAGAATGGAGTTGCAGAAAGGAAGAACAGAACTATTGCTGGAGCAGCCAAGGCGATGTTATATGATCAGAATCTACCCAAGTTTTTATGGGAAGAAGCATGCAACACGACTGTACACATTCAGAACATGACTCCTCACAAGGCTTTAGGAAATAAGGCACTAGAGGGAGTTTTCACGGGAAAGAAACCAAAAGTAAGTCACCTCAGGATATTTGGAAGTGTAGCTTATTGCCATATTCCAAAAGAGAAGCGGAGCAAGTTAGAGTAGACTGTCGAAGTTGGGTATCTAGTAGGTTACAACGAGACTTCAAAGGTGTATCGGATCTACATTCTGAGCAGCAGAAAGATTGTAGTAAGGCGGGATGCGAAGTTCATGGAAGATAGAGCCTTCAGGAAATCTCGTGAGATGCCATTTGAAGAACAAGATGAGGATGCTCCTCTAGTCCAACAACAGGGATTAGATTTGGCAAGAAGTCAAGCATCTAGTTCAAGCACGATAACCTGCACTAGCATCTCCTCAAGAGAAGAGGAGCTAGGGTGTCACAACAGGTATAGGAAGAGGAACAGATGGAACCTCCCACCACCAGTGGAAGAACTAGCCAAGAAGTACGACAGATTCTGAGGGACATAGAGGAAGCCGAGAAAAGGCAGCGTAGACAACTTGACAGGTACCAAGCATTGGTAGTTCAGGTCGAAGAACCCTCTAGTTTTCAAGAAGCCGTACAACACCAAGTATGGGTAGATGCCATGGTAGAAGAGTACATTTCTATCATGACAAATGATGTCTGGGAAATTGTACCAAGACCAGAGAATAGATCAGTTGTAGGTTCTAGATGGATCTACAAGATCAAGTATGCTGCAGATGACAACATAGATAAGTACAAGGTTAGGTTTTCCACAAAAGGATATGCGCAAAAGGAAGGAATAGACTATGAGGAAACCTTTGCCCTAGTAGCTCAATATACCTCTATCAGATCCATTATATCCCTTGCAGCACAGATGGGATAGGAGATTCACCAAATGGATGTCAAGACAACGTTTTTGAATGTGGTGATAGAAGAAGAGGTATATATCGAACAACCAGAAGGTCTCAAAACACATGAAAAGAGAACTCATGTGTGCAGGTTGAAGAACGCCGTGTACGGGCTAAAACAAACACCTAGAGCTTGGTATGGTCGAATTGACAACTACATACAATAGTTGGGATTCATCAAGAGCGATGCCGATCCCAATCTTTATTATCTGTTGGTAGAAGGTGAGCCGTTGATTCTGGTATTGTATGTGGATGATCTATTTTTGATAGGATCATCCAGACTCATAGAGGATTGTAAGAAGAACGTGGAAACTGAGTTTGATATGAAGGATTTGGGGCTAATGCACTATTTTCTGTGATGGGAAGTTTGGCAGCAGGATGGTGAGATCTTCCTTGGCCAAGGAAGATATGCATCATAAATTTTGAAAAGATTCAAAATGCAAGATTGTCGACCTGTGATTAGCAATTGGAAGAAAATAGATGCTTCGGGAGACAAGGAAGTGGACCCCACCTTATACAGACAACTCATTGGGTCACTTATGTATCTGGTCAACACCAGGCCAAACTTGTGTTATGCTGTCAACACCCTTAGTCAGTTCATGGTGGAACCAAAAAGGGCGCACTGGGCAACAACAAAGCACATTCTCAAGTATGTGCGTGGAACAATAAATTTTGGATTAAGGTACACCAAGGGCAATGATATCGAATTGAGTGGATTCACTGATGCAGATTGGGCAGGAAGTTCAATAGACAGGAAAAGTACCACTGGGTATTGCTTCGGTATTGGATCTAGGATGACCTCCTAGTGCAGTAAGAAGCAGAAGTCTGTAGCTCTGAGCTCTGCTGAAGCTGAGTATATGGCAGCTAGCAAAGCAACATGTGAAGCTATATGGCTCAGGAAACTGCTTGTAAATCTATTTAGGAGAAGGATGGAAGCGACAAGGATCTTCTGTGATAATCAAAGTTGTATCAGGCACTCTAAAAATCCAGTATTTCATGATCGCTCCAAACACATCGATATTCGGTGTCACTTTATCAGAGATCGTGTTCAGCGTGGAGCGGTATAGTTGGAGTACACTCCCACAGGAAATTAGGTAGCAGACATACTCACCAATGATCTAGGAAGAGCCAAGTTTGTTCAATTTCGGGAACAGATGGGTATGTTGGAAAATCCCTTTCAATAGAATGATGAAGCGTTTGAGAGGAAGCTGTAGTACAGATGCAGCAATGGCAGTGTCATGGGCAGCAATACAGTAGTAGTAGTAGCACAGTGTTGGTGGCAGCAACAGTGCAAAAAGGAGGTGCTTCAGAAACAACGCAACATGAAGGTGGACATTGTTGCTAGAGCACTTTCCTTGCTAAGAGTGAGTGTTAGCTTTTGGTAGCATCGGAAGTGCTCTGGCCTTGAAAATTGGTGGAGAGGCTAAGGCACATGGGTTCTAAAGAACCCAGAAACCATTTGGTGAAATTCCACCCGGATTGTATTTTATTAAAATAATTAATATTTTGTAATGGAGTTCATAAGTGTAAACTTAGGAAAATTAAAATATTAATGGGCATTAATCAAAATATGGGTGAGAATGATCTAGAAGGCGGATCAAGTCATGTTTTAATCTTAGTCGTTGATTAGAGACTTAATCTTGGCTGTTGAAGACTCAACTAGAAAAATATAAAATGGAGGCTTGGGGTTCATTTGGAAACACAAAGAGATTGAGGAAATTGATTTTTTGAGGTGAGAAGTTCTCAGGAGGAAAATCGATTGGGGAGATCTTGCAGCTGAGGGGCAGAGAGAATCCGGGAGAAGGACTTTCTGGAAAATACAGAACAGAGAGGCGGAGAGAGCTTGTAGAGAGGCAACGCAGTAGCCGAGAGAGCTGACGTTGGGCCAGTTTGGGCCCACGCAGTCCTGACGCAGAGCCAGAAGGGCCAGTGTAGAGCAGAAAAGCTGCCTGTCATGCAGAATCCAGAACTGTCGGAATAGCCGGAACTGCAGAGAATTGCCGGAATAGCTGTGAGAGCTGACGGAGAGGGTAGAAAAGGTGACACAGGGCCAACGCAGAAATAGTCGAGGTTAGCTAATCTTGTGTCGGATCAGCGAGAATTTTGCCGGGTGAAGTGAGGTAAAACTCACTCAGATTTTCTGCCAGTGTTTTCTCTGTAAAGGATTGCTAGATGAGCATCCTAGATTGTATTCGGATATTTATTGCCAATAATAAGAATCCTCAGATCTGCTGCACCGATTTTCCCACATTTGGTTTTTCTGGGGACGATTGTCCAAAAACAAGTGTGTCAATGTGATTGTTCATATGCTGACGTTTCTCTTGCTGTTTAATTTTCAATTCTAGTATGTGAAGTCT
The DNA here is from genome assembly GCA_031772625.1 of Pinus tabuliformis. Classification (NCBI taxonomy): domain Eukaryota; kingdom Viridiplantae; phylum Streptophyta; class Pinopsida; order Pinales; family Pinaceae; genus Pinus; species Pinus tabuliformis. The sequence continues at coordinate 581,073,709 of CM062819.1, read as the reverse complement.
GCAACTGAATTTATTGTGGTATTTACTGAAGTATTGGTAAATAACTTATCATAAATAAGTAGGAGAAATAAATCAATTATTGCAGCAAATTTTCACATCCGCAAGCCTACAAGGGATTATTTCACTTGCAAATAGGGGTTTCATGAAAGGTTTGAATTTTAAATTTCTTTGCAAATTTTTTGTGGCTATAGATTGCATATTTGGGCATAATTCTAACTTGGATTACTTGTTTCAGGTTCATAAACAAGGATTTAAAGGCTCAAAGTCTGAATGCAAGCCTATTTAGGGTAGCGGCAGGGGTTAGAAACCTTCTAAGGCTTAGTCATAGGCCCAAGACCTAGCCGCAGGCTTTGGAAGGCCAACCAAGCTCATTGCAATTGATTTTTCACTAATCTACTTGTGTTTGCAGGCTTAGCGAAATTCTTGGAGGGTTTTTAGTATTTACATTGATAATTTGCCATATTAATCACCGATCTATCAAATTTTGTGACTAATTTGTGATTGCAGGCCTATTATCACTTGGGTAAGGGTTTTTGTTTGGTAAGGGGTCACGTTCAAGAATCAATCCTTCTCCTTTTGCCTAGCCGCAGGCCTATTAGTCCTTTCTAGCCCTAGTCGTAGGCTTTTCAAGGGTATTTTATGGTTGCATTTTGGGTATTGTGCTAACTCCCTGTGGTTGTAGGTCTCGCGTGGAGCCTTGGCACTTGATTGAAGCTTATGCATTGTGATTTGGGCCTATATTTGGATATATCAGCCCTTGAGACTAGACTGCAATCCTCCAAGGCCTTAAATCTTCTTCATTGTGACATATTTCCTCACTGTCCATACATCAGATCTGAAGCAATTGTTTGCAGACCTTAATCTCAAGAGAAAACACATAATAATAAGCCTAAAGAAATACTCTAAAACCATCACATAATAACCATAATAATCATAAGTGTTTGGCTGTTGTCTTATGCATTTTTAGTGATAATTCTTGTCATAAAGTGACCACTAGCACTAGTACATTTTGACTGATCTTAGCTTGCAGAGGTCTGATCTGATATAGCAGTGGCATGGTACAGTACTTCTAGTCCCAAACTTGCATATTGTGCATTGGCTCTTCCTCATTTGCATTTGATGATTGATCTTGACTTAAGTGGATTGAGATATATTGACAATAAGCTACAGTGAGCTCATCTCTTTGTTGACAGTGGTATACTGAAAGTCGGATGCATATTTAGCAAGTTAATCATTAGCATTTGGACAGCTGATTGATAGAATATTGGCATTTGTTCTTGTTTCAGATTTTGGTCAAGGATAACCTTTTCATTTCTCACTAACCATCTCTCTCTCATCTCTCCACTAATTGCATCTTTCGTAGTTGCATTGCACACTTGCATGGTTAGAATCTAGTTGCATTTCATAATTGCATAAGTTGCATTGCATGGTTTGATTTGTTTCACTGTTAACAATCTCCTCTAATTGCTTATAGTTGAGCTTGTATAATTTTGAAAGGTTCCTCTTGTTTAAATCGCTATATATAATAAGTGAAAGAGAGATCCTAACAAGACACATTTAAGTAACCAAGAATCGTTGCTATCATCTGCTTCATGTGAGATACATTGAAGTGTCTCTCTAATTGTAATTGGCATATTGTAATCTTGTAATTGTTAAGTGGTATTTGAAAATCTTGGTTACAAGCGGTTTTATATTAATCTTATTAGAGCACATTTCATATTTGCAAATTTCATTGAAGTAAATTCTAATTTGTGTTGATTTGGGGTAGCATTGGATGTGTTCTAGGCCTCAAATTTTGCAGGGATGCTTGGGCACATGTATTCCAAAGAACCCAGAAAGCGTTTTGAGAAATTCCACCTAGAAACAATTTTATTAAAATAATTAATATTTTTTAATGGACCCCTAAGTCTAAACTTAGGAAATTAAAAATATTAATGGGTATTAATCTAATTGTGGGTGTAACTTCTAGAAGAAGACGAGGATCATGCTAAAATGATATTAGCCATTTACTAGCTTTTAATTTAAGCCATTGAATGTCAACGAAAAGATTATTTAAGGAAGCTTGAGGGTCATTTGGAAAACACACCGAGAGATCAAGAGATCGAATTTCTGAAGTGAGAAGTTCTCAGGAGGAAATTCTGATCGAGTAGATTTCTTGCAGTTGAAGGGCAGAGATAGCATTCAGAGAGAGATTTTCTCAGCCGGAGAATCATCAGCATAGAGAGGCAGAGAGTGATCTAGCAGCTCTCACGCAGAGGCTGATGCAAGGCCATGCAGAGGCAGCACTGAGGGTGAGAGAGTCCAAAATTTTGTAGCAGAGTCAGTTTCAAAAGCCGAGAGTCGGGAGTCGGGGTCTGAGAGCGGGAAGCTGAGAGCAGTTACTTCTGGAAGCAAATCGATTAGCTGGTTGGGTGACGCAGTGCCTAGAGGGGATGATGCAGGGACTGCATGAGGACTGCGCAGAGGCACCTCATCCAGTGACCGGATCAGCCGAGATTTTTCTCAGTGATTGTGTGATGTAATCTCACAAATCTTTTTGCCAATATTTTTCTCTCTGTAACTGAATAACCCTTGAGGTATTCAGAGATGTATTCAAAATTTGCTACTGCTTAATAATAACAAACCCTCAGATTTGTTGCACTGGTTTTCCCGCATTGAGTTTTTCCGGGGACATTTGTCCAAAATTAACGCTGTTATTGTGTTGTATTTTCTTTCTTGCTCAGTCTCTTGTTTTCGTATATAAATTAATTAAGTGAAGGATGCAATGTATGTATTTCAATATTTGCCATAGGAAACTGCAAATAACTTGTTTATGTAAATCTAACGAGTAGGAGAAATATCATCAGTTGTTGTAGTAGGGATTCAATTTAGGAATTTTCATAATTTGGTCATCTTGCATTTTCATCCTAGAGGTAGAATTGCATGATTAAAATTTACCTCCAAGCATAAGTTTGGTTGATAGAAATTTAGGGCAACCTTTTTCATCAATTTACGACACTCGACCCTTGTACAAAGGTTAAAACAAGCGGCCTTGCAGTTCTCTTGTCGACAAGCCCTTGTAGGAATGGAGGCATCTGGATTGTTAGAACTCCATGGTAGGTATTGACCACTCCATGTCAACTACCCTATAGTAGTACACATTTTTGCAAAGAAAATTCCATCATGTTTGAGCAGTTAGATATCCTGGATTCATCATCATCAGTCGTCAGTTTGTCAAAGTTGTAAATCCATTCTGCAAAATTTTAATGTAAATGATGCTAGTAAAATCATATATGTATGTAACAACCTAGGTAAGCCTATTATTTTGGCGACGAATTTCATCTTAAGAGGTTTTTCGTCTCACTGATTTGTCTGTGTTTCTAACCACGGATGATCGATAAAGTTTTTTTCTCCAACTGATTCATCTGTGTTTCTAAACACAGATGATTGGCAAAGTTTTTCCCTCTAGCCTCACCCCAAAGCTAGGGTGGATTTTATCTTCAAGGTCTTAGGTGAGTCCTAGTGTTTTAGTCGAGGCATTTGTAAAAGTGATTTGGGAATAATTTAAGCTAATTGGCTAAATTATTTTATTACAAATCACCAGGTCTACTAGATCATATTGAGTTGCAGAATTGGGTAATATATTGAGGGTTTATAACGAACGTGTGTTCCCCCTCTGAGGGTTGAAATGTAATTATCTTATGTAAAAAATATTTTGGTGCATGGTTCCTCATACTTAGACACCATGGGTAAAATATTAGAGGGTGGAAAAATTATTAATCCCCTCAAGTGTCAATTAATTAAATTTGCTGACAAAAATAAATTAAAATCCTAAGCCATGAACTTAATTAATTAGAGTCAGCGTTAAAATCCTAGAGAAATTAAATTCTCCAAGTGGAAAAATTCGTGGGTTTTAAAGAAATTAATTTTTGGAGGTCCCCCACCAAGGGAATATTGGAAATTTCAAGAAAACTTGGACCCTTGGGCCTTGGTGGTTAAGTCAAAGTCAAGTTTTTGAGGAAATTAGATCAAAATAATTATTTTTGAACTAATAAAAAATGGTTTTTATGAGAAATTCGAAAATTCCTTAAAAATAAAGATTTTCGACGTTGAAGATTAAAAGATGATCAAATATTTACGAACGGTTGTGATTATTTTGACGGGGATCAAGCCAACTAGCCGTTATTTTCCACTTGGAGGATTTATCTATAAATTAGAAGTTATTTGCTTCCCAAGTTATAAGAAACTTTTGTAAAAGGAGCTCTGAGTCAAGCTTTGCTGCTGTAATTTTTCTAGAAATAATGAAAAGACTTTGGGGTTTATTCATGGTGGTGTTTCTCTTCTGCTGCTTGTGGTAAATTTTGGATTATGTTCTTAATGCTCTATTGAATAATATTTTATAAGTTTTTTTTTCTTTAGCCATTGATTGGATTAAGTATTTGCACAAATATCTTGTATTAGTTATTGGGTTTAGAGAAACATTCTAACTTGATTGATCTAGCGGGCATCTCTAGATCTTGAGGGTTATCATGTCTATCTAGCCCCTATTGATCTAATAACTTGAGCTTACGTGTGTAGAGGCTTCAGGGATTCAGATCTTGGGCATGAGGGGAAGCCTTTGGTTGGACCAACCAACTCCCAAGACAAGAAAGCTTAATAGCCCACTTTGTTAAATTTCAAGCCTTATCTAACAATTGGTTTTGCATAGATCTTGCCCATTGCTCACCCATTTAAATTATTTCACTCCCCTATTTTTATCTATTGTGCATTCAACGAATATATCTGCTTATAAGAGCCATAAATCATTGTGTATATTGTAAAATAAAATTTTGTAGATAATTTTATTTTTTAACCCTTGTGTGCAGCTGGGGTTTTGGGCTTTTGAAATTTTATTTGTGCAGGTGAACTTCAAGCTAGATCTGAAGAATTGTTGAAGGTTTCAAGGTTTTAGCCCTTGGAAATTTTTTAGAGGGTCTCTAGAGGTGGATCTAGGCCTAAGAAGGTATGATCCACCATCTACTGCTCCTTCAAACTCAACGCTCAAGCTCAAGAAGAAAACGTAATCCTTCAACGAAATTTTTGTGATCGTTTGTGGATAAATTTTAAGATCTGGAGCAATTTTTTGAGTTTTGTGAGGACTTCAACAATTTTTAGGGCCCCTTGCCCAGCGTGGCCCCTTTTCTTTCCTGCGGAAGTCCTTTCCTCCTCCAAGTCCACTGCTGCCTGTTCTGGACCTCCTTTGCCCTTCGATATCCTTCTTCAGCCGCCCACAACCTCCTAACCCTCACAACTTGCCTCCTTCAAATCTGTCGTGGCCCTAAAGGCCTCTGGCCCTGCCTGCCCTGCCTTCCTAACCTTTCTCCTTGCCCTCTGTCCTCAACACAACCCTTATTTCTCCTCTTATCCCTCTCCCCTGCCTCCGTCCTCTCCCTTTTTCCCTTGCGTTCCCCCTTAGGCAGCTCTCCCGTCCATCCACTAGTCCTTTTCCTCACTGCTGTAGCCTCCGCTGCCTTTTCTCCTCCCAACGCAGCCTTCCAACCCTTAGACGCAGGCCTGTTCCGGCTTTGCCAGCCTTGGCCGTGACCCCGGTAGCCTCTTTCATTTGCTCGCTGGCCTGAAAAGGCCTTTCTCCCTCTGCAGCAAGCCTATTTAGGCTTTTCTTTGACCTCAGCCTCCATCTTTTGCCACTTTCCTCCTCGCTGTAGGGTCTTCTTGGCCCCTCTGCCTCAGCGCAGACCTTAAGGGCTTCTTCTCTTTGCTGCATCCCTTTATCCAGCCCCTCTTTCCCTTCACCTTGGTCACTGTGGCAATCATTAAGTTAATCATTGACATTTGCAGTGAACTTTGGGGTAAGATTTGATTTTGCAGGTGGACCATCTTTGGGAGAATTTTGTTGACAAATCTGGCAAGTGTCTCCAAGCCCTTGAGACTTGCTGGTTTGCTTCTCAAAACCCTCACTGGTTCATGTTTGCAGCATATAAACATTACATAACAGTGGAAAAACAATCATAAGGATAATCTAAAATCATTCAACCAAACATATAAGCAAAGTAATAACTCATTGCATCAATTGGCTTGTTTTTGGGCTCATTACGTGTACTGTTGATAAATTTCATAAGCATTGCATAGGTCTGAAACAAATTAGCTGCATAAGCACTTTTCACTGTTGGTTCTCTATTTCAAGCATACTAATTTTAAAACAAAAGGAAGTAAGGACCTTAGGACTGTTTTGGCACTTATTAGATCACTTTGTATCATAAGAAATTCACTAAGGTAGCAAGTTAGCTTACTGCTGTCTAAAAGGGTTCTAATAATTTCACACATTGTTCATGCTAAAGGCTGAAATCATAAATATCATAAGAGAGCTTATTCCATTCTTGAGTTAGATTTGGTAGTGAGTTGCTTTGTTTCTTTGACATCACATATTATATTCAAGAGAACTCTAAAATAAATCTCTGCTGTCATAAACTCATTTGCTGCTCCTTTATCACGGAAATACATGTAGTTTAGTGCTGTCCTAAATTACTCATTTGTGTTATTTTGAATCTAAATATATAAGTGGCTTTAAAAGTGCTCTCATTAGCTCATAAGGTTGTTAACATTGGATAAGAAATATCTTGTTGAGCATTTTGTTTGGTACAACATTCTTGGTACAACTCTCTTGTTTCATTGCTAATACATCTTATTGATAGATAACCTCACATTGGTGCTTTAAGATCTAGGGATTTGTAAGTCTTCTTGTTTCCATTGAGCATCTCCTAAAGTGAATAGTCATTGGCATTTTGTAATTTAACTAAGGAACATTGGTTACATTGTCTAATAATTGTTCGCTAAGTGTTCTAATAGAAAGGTGCTCTAATTGTTACTATTGGCCTATTTTGTTGCTATTTTGAGCAAATTGATAAATCGTTTATTTTGTTGGGCATATTTTGCTAATTTGGCACATTCTCTCATGGTTAAGATTGTCTCTTGAATATCATGGTCAAAGCACATGTTTCCTTGATTCAATCTCAAGTACTTAATCATTAATCAACCTTAACTCGAGAATCACACTCAACATCCTTGCATTGCATCCTAAGTTAATTTGCATTAATAACTTACGTCCAAGCATAAACTTGGTTGATAGACCTCTAGGACCATCCTTATCATCTAGCTTGAGGGGCTTAGCAACTCTTCAATGGTTAACACGGTGACCTTGCAGTCGTGAGAGCCACAGTCTCTGCAGCACCAAAGGCATCGGGTGATAGGAGCCTAACAAAATGTATCCTTAATCAAGCCCTTGCTTGCTTCCTGTTGGCCTCCTTCCCACATCCTACCTTGGAGCCTAGCTTCAACACAGTTAAGGGAAGGTCATACATAGATTAGGCATTTAATTAAAACTAACCAAGATCTTTGCATCACACCTAGGTCTTGGGATTTGCATTTCATATAGACTAGAAAAACATCAAAGCAACAATTGTCCATCCAAAACTTGGTCTGAATTTTATAATGTAGAGTGTTGGCTCCATAAGGCATTGGTCTCAAATATAAATCTAATCTAATCTTTAAAATCTTGTTAAATTTAACCAAGTAGCTAGGCCACTCAACTGTGTCTCCCAGGCTCATTGCTTCCCAACTTGTCCTTCATCATCTCATTTCCATAGGGTCTTCTCCCATAGCTTGCTGTTGGGAGACAATTAGAACAGAGAGGTTGGGGATTAGGGTAACAACCCTAACCTGTGTCGTTGTCGCGGTGCCTATACAATTTGAGCGACAACAATAGGTATTGTTATGAGGCTTTAGCTTCCTTCCCCTTGACTTCTTTCTACAACCTTGTGCGAGACTTGCTTCAAAACAATTAAGGAGAAGGCTCTCACCTATACTAGGCATCTAACTAAAAATAACCAAGATCTTGCATTTCACATTTAGCTAGATTCTGCATTTCATCTAGGATAGGTCTTGCATATCCTATTTGCAGCAATTGTTTATCTGGTAACTTGACATATTAATCACTGTTGTGCAAGTATTTATGAATTTTAAGGCACTGGTCTATCACTGATATATCTTAAGAATGTAATTGGTTTGTGCTCAATATGCTTCCCACATAATTTTAACTCAAGTTGCTAAGATATTCATTTGTATCTCCTAAACTTGTTGATCCTCAACAAGTTCCTCATCCATTTCACCTTTAGGGACTACCCCCCTTAGCCTGCTTAGGAGATAGCTTAAACAGAGTGAGTATGGATCAAAGTGACAATCCCTAGTCTGAGCGTTGCGTCTTGTGTGTACACTTCAGGAAGCAACAAACCTAAAAGACATTTTCTGGGAAAATAGAGAGATTGAAAAAGTGTCAGAATAAGTTTCACAAATTCTCTTTTTGCCTCCTCATGGAGAGCTTCAAAATGAGGTATTATGATAGCCAAATGGAGATCGTATACCAAAGTTACGACCCCAGGAAGTTGGTGGTCCAACTTATCCCAGCGAGGCCAAAACTGTTGGCACTTCATCTCCTAGGGTTAGGGTTTCACACTTCTTCTTTATGATAAAAAGGCCTCTGAGCCTCATTGTAAGACAGTTCATAAGGCATGTAGCAGTGACATCTCTTCTCAGAGATAACTACCATTTCCCAAGCTAATTTCTTTCCATTTTGCATGTAAACAATTTTCAATATTTGTTATTAATGAATTGAAGTTCAGTTTTCGCTGTAGCTTTGTGTTTCTGTTTAAATCTTTATTTCATTTTGTTCCTGCATAAATCTAGATCAGTGGTATCAGAGTGTTATTCTCTTTCTCTGTTTTCTGTGCATGTCCCCAACGAGGTCGGGGTACAAGGAGTTAGGACTTGAACTAGTTGAATCCTTGCACGTTAAAATTGGCAACTAGGACCAAACTCCATGTGGGTCATCTTATTTATGGCAGTTGATATTTTTCTTGGATTCCTCTCATCGAGAGGTGTAGGATTGATCAAACGATCATCTGATTCGACATGTATTTATGGAGATATGAATGTATTTGTCTTTACTTGATAATTTGTCAAGGTCAGCCAACAACAAAATGTGGCACACATCCTCAACGATTCATATAAATACAAGACACCTTGTGGCATTATTCACTCATCTCATCTCTCACATTCTTCTCTCTCCTTATTTGATTGGGTACACATCTAGGAGTAGCATCTCTCTCACATGTGTGGAAGGACGAAGTGATTTTTGGCTAGGGCTGTGTTGACCGAGTTTGACCAGGGCTGCAAAAAGTCTCTTTGACCAACGTCGACCAGCATTGACCTTTCTTGGACTGCAGATTTGGTGTCGCTGCTTCTCCTAGGCAAGCAGAGATTTTGGCACACAAACTGAGGCAATCCGACCTCAGGTTTGACCATCATTGATTGCCCTAATTGCTGGCTGCAAGTTGACTTTTGTTGACCTTCGTTTGACTGAGTTTTTCAGACTATTTTTGGGCTAGCTCTTCTTGTTGTTGGAGGCCGAGTTGACTGGGATATTGACCAAGTTGATTGGAGGTCAATTCTGACTTGTTTGACCAGCTTTGACTTGTTGGTTAGGGTTTTGCTGCCGCTGTCATAGAATTACAGAATTGTATATTTATACTATTTCTCTCTCTGCTGAATTATTGAAGATTATAGAAGAATTGATCAAAGGGTTTCCCCACATTAGGGTTTGTCCCTGGCTCGCTGCCAGATCTGGTGTCTCTTGTCTTGGCTTGTCTTCGGTCGATTTATTTATGGTCTATCAGCGTTTTACTTTATGTTAATGTGATTGCTAAACAATGAAATTGACATTGGGCTAATAAAAAGAAATTGAAGTAAATTGCATAAAGTGTAGAACATACCATAATTGAACATGGTATCAAAGCTGAGGTGAAGACAAAGCCCAAGCAAGAGCAATCACCGAAAACTGTTGGAAGAAGTCTTAAGACTTCATGGGTTCCTCATCACATTTCCCCGTCGAAGACAAGCTCCGTGAGAAGTCTGACTATCATGGATGGAAGATGTCTCTCGATCTAACATGGGAAGAGTAGGAAGTGTTGGACTATGTGAGAGGCAAAATTATTGAGCCTCCATCAAAGGCACTCGTTGCTGCAAGGAACAAGTGGACTAAGGGTGAAGTCAAAGCAAAGAAGATCATCCAGGACCCTATCGACAAGCACTTGGTGGCCTACATTTTCGAGCTGAACACCTCCAAGGAAATCTACGATAGACTGGTAAGCTTGTTTAACGTTAGTGCTGCAAATCAAGTTTTGTTCCTAAAAAATAAGCTGAAGGAAATCAAGAAGGGAAAAGATGAGGATATGCAGTCCTACTTCTTAAGGATCACTGAGATCAAGAATGATCTCCTATCAATTGGGGAAGTCATTCCTGACAGGGAACTGACCATCACAACTCTTGGAGGGCTCCCATCCAAATGGTATGTATTTAGAACCACTCTTCTCAACAATAATGTAATTCCAGGATTTGAGGAATTGATGGCGAGATGCATTCAAGAAGAGACAAGGATGGAAGAGCAGGAAATGCCTGCATTTAAAGGAAACCCCACTGCTTTCTCCTCTCATGCTAAAAGGAGAAATAATTCTGGGTCTAAATCTAAAGGAAAGGCCGGATCGAAAGGTGGAAGGAAAGGAAGATGTTTCGTTTGCAACAAAATTGGCCACTATGTGAGGGAGTGTCCTAATAGAAAGGACACATCTCATGACGATGATCAAAATCACTCCTGAGGCAATTCCAACCACAATCAAAGGAATGGCAGGTTCAATGGCAAAGGAAAGAGGAATGCCAGAAATCAAGGAAGTGGTCAACCCTCCAAGAAGGCAAGAAACTCCATGTATGAATCTAATGTTAACAATAAGCAAGATGAATATTATCTGATATCAGCGCTCTCTACTACTTCTCCTTCGGACTTGTTGGGCAATTGGCTTATTGATAGTGGTGCCTCAAGGCACTTCACTGGTTACAAGGAAGCTCTCTCTAATCTGATAGAGAAGGATACCAACCTGGAGATTATTCTTGGAGACAACTCCACCTATCCCGTGAAGGGTGTGGGAAATGTTACTCTTCAATTGAATCAGGGTAACACAATTCATTTGCAAGAAGTCCTATATGTACCTGATCTCAAGAAGAACCTGGTATCCATTTCGGTAATGGAAGACAAAGGCTACAAGGTGGCCTTCATCGATGGCAAGGTACGTGTATGGAAAAATAATTTTAGAGATGCTTTCACTCTTGGGTTTCGAGTTGATTCTCTATATCAAATCGGAGGAAGTCCGTTGGGAGTCATGTCTTGTGACACATCTCTTTAGTCCGAACTATGGCACCAGAGGTTTGCCTACCTTCATTATAAGGCTCTACCAGATGTGAGACAAATGGTGACAGGGATGCCCGAGTTCAAAATAGAGCAAGAAGGTGTATGTCCGGGATGTGCCGAAGGAAAGCTCAAAAGGGGACCATTCCCCTCAAGCCATAGCAAGACCTCCGATATATTGTAGTTGGTTCACTCCGACATATCTGGTATGATGCCTGTGAACTCTTTGGGAGGATATTTATATTACCTCACTTTTACAGATGATTATTCTCGCAAGACTTGGATATACTTCTTGAAAAAGAAGGATGAAGTGTTCTCCTGGTTCTGTCATTTCAAAGTCTTGATCGAGAATCAAACCGAAAAGAAGATCAAGATCTTAAGGATAGATAATGGGACTGAGTATGAATCCAATGAGTTCCATGACTTTTGCAAAGAGGTTGGTATTAAGAGGGAGACCACAACACCATATAATCCTGAGCAGAATGGTTTGGTGGAAAGGAAGAATTGTATGATTGTGGAAGCTGTTCGTGCTATGCTCCATGATCAAAGGCTTCCGAAGTTTCTATGGGCCGAAGCTGTGAATACCGCCATATATGTTCAAAACCGATGCCCTCATCAAGCATTGGGTTCCAAGACTCCCAAAGAGATGTTCACTGGTAAGAAACCTGATGTCTCTCATTTTAGAATTTTTGGAAGTCTTGTATATTTTCATGTGCCGAAAGAGAAAAGGAATAAATTGGGTGCATCTGGAAAGAAGGGAATCTTCGTGGGCTATAGCGAAAATTCTAAGGGCTATAGAATCTATGTGGTTGGTCAAAGGGAAGTCGAGATTAGCCATGATGTCACCTTTGACGAAGATATGGCTCTTAGCAAAGTTGACAATCTTCCTATACTAAGGAAAACTAAAGAAGCTGACACCAGGAAACCGGAGGAAAAGGAAGATGAGACGATGCCCGATGTGGAAGAACCTATGGATCTTATTGATCCCCCTTCGCAAGAGCCTTCCTCTTCTAGGAAGAGGCCTTCATGGCTTAGGGGGACACTTGATGATGCCGAAGGACACATTGCACCCAGAGGGACTTTACGTGAAAGTAAGAAGCCAACCAGGTATCAGGGATACTTGACATTATGAGCATGATCATTCAAAATGAGCCCTCATTGTTCGAAGAAGCCGTGAAGCATCAAGTATGGAATGATGCTATGAATGAGGAATAAGAGTCCATCATGAAGAACGATGTCTAGGATGTGGTCCCCAGACCCTAAGACAAAACCATTGTCACCTCGAAGTGGCTTTACAAAATAAAGCATGGAGTTGATGGAAGCGTTGAAAATTATATGGCTCGTTTTATCGCTCGTGGCTTCTCTTAAAAGGAAGGTATAGATTATGACGAGATATTTGCACCGGTTGCTCGATACACCACCATCTGCTCGATCATAGCCCTTGCTGCTTCGCAAGGATGGAATCTACATCAGATGGTTGTCAAGACGACGTTCTTGCATGGTTCGATCAAAGAGGAAGTCTATGTGGAACAACCCGAGGGATTTGAGATTCATGATCGAGAATCTCACGTGTGCAGGTTGAAGAAAGCCCTCTATGGGATGAAGCAAGCATCCCAAGCTTGGTATGAGAGGATCGATAGCTACTTGATGAAGCTGGGATTCACTAGGAGTGAAGTCGATCCAAACATTTACTTTAAGGTTGAAGATGATAAGCCTCTCATACTGGTGTTGTACGTTGACGACCTCTTTTTGACAGGTGCAGACCCTCTCATTCACAAATGTAAGAGGGAGTTGACTTCCGAATTTGAGATGAAGGACCTAGGACTGATGCACTATTTCCTAGGGCTGGAAGTCTGGCAGAAACCAGGGGAGATTTTCCTATCTCAAGGAAAATATGTGGTGAAGGTATTGGAGAGATTCAGTATGGTGGACTGCAAACCCGTGACTACTCCGATGGAGCTTGACTTCAAGAAGTTAAGCGGTAGTGCTACCAGACCTACTTTGGGAAATGCTACTGAGTATCGTCAACTCATAGGAGCATTGATGTTCTTGGTGAATTCCCGTCCGGATATATGTTTTGCAGTCAACACATTGAGCCAACATATGGTTGAACCTCACCACTCACATTGGATTGGTGCCAAGAATCTTTTGACATATCTTCGGGGCACAATCGCTCATGGGTTGAGATACACTGCCGGAGATGTGAGACTACATGGATATACCGATGATGATTGGGTAGGCAGTGTGGTGGACCAAAAGAGCACTTCCGGGCGCTATTTCTCTTTGGGATCTGCCTCAATATCCTGGATGAGCAGGAAGCAGAAGTCAGTGGCTTTGAGCACTGCTGAGGCAGAGTACATTGCTACGAGTATGGCCTCTTGTGAGGCTGTCTAGTTGCGGAAGCTCTTTAGTGAGCTGTTTGGATATACATTGGATACTACCGTGATCCTTTGTGACAACCAGAGTGGGATTCATTTATCAGAGAATCTCGTATTTCATGATCGCTCCAAACATATCGATATCAGGTACCACTTTATCTGGGATATGGTACAACGAGGAGCAATAAGGCTCCATCATATTGGTACAGATGAGCAGGTCGCCGACATTCTAATAAAGCCCCTGGGAAAGGTCAAATTCTTGACTTTCCGAGAATGACTTGGAGTCGTTGAGAGACCCTCTTATGAGGGTCTTGTATGATGCATGCATTGAGCTCTGGGAGCTCCGAGGGGCTTGGGGTACTTCTTGGAGCGACAAGCGACCATAGGGCGACTCACCCTCCCCTAGTGGTGCACTGTGTATAGGGTGAATAGTTCAGCCTTCCCCTGTGATACCCCGTGGCGACTTATGAACAGGATGAGTGGTTCTCTTGTCGAGGCATCCTACCCATGCAGTCTGGGACTCATGGGAATTACCTCTCACTTGGCCAATGAGTAGGGAAATGGGGTTAGGGACCATAGTAGTACTATCGATGGACACATCGTGTATCTACCGTACTCCCTATGCTAGGATGACCTACATTTATCTGGGATCAATTGGAACTAACTTCGGGTTAGTAAGAGTGATATAACTCACTCTCTTTTGGTGCTAATCTGGGATCAGTAAGAGTGGTATGACACACTCTTTGGGACTGACTTCGGGTCAGTAGAGGATGGTATGATACATCCTTGATCATTTCTTCTTCTTCATAGTTCAGCAGAGTAGAGCAGAACAGTGCACATCCGAGCAATGCAGGGCAGTGCATTTGATGGCAGAGATAGTACCGACGGTCAGATGGATTAGCAGATGGAGTTCTCCCTAGTTGAGAGGGAGTGTTAATATTGGCAACTAGGACCAAACTCCATGCTGGTCATCTTATTTATGGCAGCTGCTATTTTTCTTGGATTCCTCTCGTCAAGAGGTGTAGGATTGATCAAACGATCATTTGATTCGACATGTATTTATGGAGATATGAATTTATTTGTATTTACTTGATAATTTGTCAAGGTCAGCCAACAACAAAATGTGGCACACATCCTCAACGATTCATATAAATACAAGACACCTTGTGGCATTATTCACTCATCTCATCTCTCACATTCTTCTCTCTCCTTATTTGATTGGGTACACATCTAGGAGCAGCATCTCTCTCACGCGTGGAAGGACGAAGTGATTTCTGGCTAGGGTTGCGTTGATCGAGTTTGACCAGGGCTCTAGAAAGTCTCTTTGACCAGCGTTGACTAGTGTTTACCTTTCTTGGACTACAGATTTGGTGTGGTTGCTTCTCCTAGGCAGGCCGCAGATTTTGGCACACAAACTGAGGCAATTTGACCTCAGTTTTGACTAGCGTTGATTGCCCTAATTCCTGGTTGCAGGTTGACTTCTGTTGACCTTCGTTTGAAGAAGTTTTTCAGACTATTTTTGGGCTGCCTCTTCTTGCTATTGGAGGCCGAGTTGACTGGGATATTGACCAAGTTGATTTGAGGTTAGTTCTGACTTGTTTGACCAGCTTTGACTTTGCTGGTTAGGGTTTTGCTGCTGCTGTCATAAAATTACATAATTGTATATTTGTACTATTTCTCTCTCTGCTGAATTATTGAAGATTATAGAAGAATTTATCAAAGGGTTTCCCCGCATTGGGGTTTCTCCCTGGCTAGCCACCACATTTGGTGTCTCTTGCCTTGGCTTGTCCTCTGTCAATTTATTTATGTTATATCAGCATTTTACTTTATGTTAATGTGATTGCTAAACAGTGAAATTGACATTGGGCTAATAAGAAGAAATTGAAGTAAATTGCACTAAGCATAGAACATACCATAACTTAACATTGCATGACTGGCCTAAACAGTGAAATTGACATTGGGCTAATAAGAAGAAATTGAAGTAAATTGCACTAAGCATAGAACATAGCATAATTGTATATTTGTACTATTTCTCTCTCTGCTGAATTATTGAAGATTATAGAAGAATTGATCAAAGGGTTTCCTCACATTGGGGTTTGTCCCTGGCTAGCCGCCACATCTGGTGTCTCTTGCCTTGGCTTGTCTTCTGTCAATTTATTTATGTTCTATCAACGTTTTACTTAATGTTAATGTGATTGCTAAACAATGAAATTGACAATGGGCTAATAAGAAGAAATTGAAGTAAATTTCACTAAGCATAGAACATACCATAACTTAACATTGCATGACTGGCCTCGCCTACCTCGATGGCCTCCCATGGCGGAAGAAAGAAAGACGAGGGAGTAGGAGGTCCTTTTAAAATATTGCTCGAAGAAGTCCTCGAGCAACAAAAGAATGAGATGATGGATAACTTTTCCTAGATACTTCAGCGGGTATCAGAGGGCAAAGCATCTTCATCTGGAAGCCACCTCAGAGGCGCCACCCCCTTTAAGGTATAAGTGAACTTTGATATTCATATATTTGAAGGCTAGATAGATGCAAATGTCGTAGATAAACAGTTAAATCATGTTGGAAGGATGTTTTTCGGTCCATAATTTTTCCAATAGGGAAAGAATTACTTTTGCACTTCAAAACTGACCCCCACATCAAGGACTGGTGGGAAACTTACTATGAGCAGAGGGACGAGAATGAACCCTCACTATTTCAGCCACACCCACTTGGGACTCTTTTGAGACACTGTCAAAGAACAATATTACCTTGTCGGGAGCTATGAAGATAAAAACATAAAATGGACCACATTGCGACAGGGAAGGGACCAAGACATGCTAGAGTTCACATATATTATTTTGACATGTCGCTATTTTTATTTTCCTCTATAGTACAATGAAGGTGGATTTCTAGGGCACAGGATGGCCAGGTCATGGGAGCAGGTTTATGTCATCAGGGGTTTTGAGGGAGTTTTGAGGAGCTTTTATGGGATCCGATGACATTCGCTTAGCATATTCCATCATCCACACAGTTTGTCTTTTGTTTTGGTGCATTCCGACAACTTTCAACAGATAACATTATTATGGGGCCTAAATTAATTTTGCTCGAGGTCGCATTCCGAGAAGATAAATTGATGGAAAACCTTAGTGTCATAGCTCGTTGAAACCAGAACGAGAAGATCTACAGGATGGGATGCTAAGGAGTGACTTCCAGTGGTTGGAGAGAGTATGGTGGCCAATTTACCATTTTCCCACATTAAATAGTTATTTTAATTGAGGGAAATGTGCTGAATGATTAAAATAATAATTAAATAGGAGCTTCTAGAGTGGTCCACCAGATCTATTAAAGAGGAGGAGGAGGAGGCCATTAGAGGACATCTTGGATTTGATCTTTCTTCTTGTATGAGAGGTTGAGAACCTGATTCTCTACTTCATTGGTAGTCGTAGGACAGAAACCGTCAGGTGATTCAGTGAGATTGGGTGAGTACCCATTTCCCCTTGGTGAATTCATCCAGAATTCACATGAGAGCTCAACAATGACATTTCAATTTAGTTTTGGAGGGCCAACACAACATTGGAGCAGATTCTTGAGGCCAGTTTTCCATCTCAACTATTTTATTGTATCAACATGTAAACCCTAGTTTCTATTATAATAAAAGTTGAGATTATTTCTGCTCATCGTATTATTGAATTGCATGCACTCTATTTGTTATCTTTTACATGGCAATTTTCTGTTTATGAATGAAAATTTTATCTAAGTCTTTTTGAGTTAAAAATTCCGAGAAAACCCCAAATTTTTGCATTTGAATGTTACAATGGTATCAAAGCATTGGTCTTGGCTCAGCCTGCGGGATTTTAGTTGTGAGGGTTTCAATTCCAATTGCAGATTGTTCGAGGGTTTTTTCAGGTGCTGAAGGAAAATAATTTCTAGATCAAATTCTCTATTTGCCGAAGAAATTTGTCCTGGCCGTTAGCTACTCTACAAAATCTCTGCTGCAAAATACTAGACAAATTTTCTTAGGATTTGTCATCTGCTTAATAATCATTCAACGATTTGTACAGGTCAAATTAATTAAAAGCGTCCATATGAATTCTAATTTGGAGCCTTATTTTCCATGGTTGCGTTAATGTAATTGAGGGACGAGTGCGATGACCAACTTTTCTTATAGAAACAAATTTTGTGGCTATTCTCCCAGCGTAAAGGGGTAGATATACTCTTTCCTCTACATTGGTGTCCTTCCTCTACATTGGCGGATCAAATCATCAGGATTTAAAGACGAAATTTTCTGCAATTATGTGCACCGAATTGCTTGTAGGAGCCGCCAAATTTGTATCGTTGCATTTGAGTGGGACTATTTTGCAAGGGCCATAGGATTATTAAAGGGCCTACAGTTAAAAATCATTTTATAAAGGGTGGTCAGATTAATTTATTAAAAGAGGCCATGAATGTTTTTGGAAAGCCACATATTAATTGAAGAATTTTGGGCGAGTTTAACTTGAGCCAAGTTTTCCTTTGTTTTTACTACAGGTCATCTGTCTATCCTACACTTGTGATTATTGTGAGAAACGAATTTGCAGGGGCCACCTTCGAAGCCTCGAGATCAGAGTCAAGATCGCTGTGGGTATGCCCAAGATCTGATGTGATTAGCACATGGGCATTCTCATTGTTGTTGGTATAGGCCGAGTCAATACCTCCAAGACCAAATTTTGGATTTTCGCGTCTGGTTGAATACTTCTTGGAAAGCTTTCGGGCCGAGTTGCATCTATTGGGCCGAAATCGCAGGATAAGGACTAAGCCACTCAAGGGGTGTTGATCGAGTTATTTTTTCCCAGGTAACCAGAGGGCCGAAGCTTACAACGATTTTGGAATAAGTTTTTTAGAGGCCTACATGATCACATCTGCTGGGAGAAACCAGTGGATTGTGGAGCCACTAAGTCAAAGTAGCGCAGCAAGCGAAAGAAAGTCGGGACTAGGGAGTCGGGTGGCGAATCGATGTCAACACACTGCATTGAATTATAACTATCCACGTCGGATCAATTTGAGTCAAAGGGCCGCATTATGATCTTGTGTTGCCTGAGGCAAGTAGAATTGGAACTAGCTGCGAATGTTAAGGAATGACAACAGGATAGTAGTGGGATGAAAATCGAAGGGAAGACAACAAAGACGCATGGTAGAACAAATACCTGTAGCAGCTTGAGTCCCCACACAAAGCTCTGTTGTTTCCTGATCGTGAATACCTACCCAGAAGAGTCTCTACGTATTGTGGGAAGAACGTTCGGGCTTGGAGTGATTCGACTCATTCTTGCTAAGCGTGACAGAGGGTCCTATCATTTGTGTCCAAGGTATTTGTTGCAAAAAGGGAGGGCCAACATTGTTCGTTCTACTACTTGCTAGATGTATGGAGGATTGTATATGCATTTACATGAAATACTAATATATTTTGCCGTTGCTAGAAAGTGCCTCCTTTGCTCATGTATCTCTTCACAATTTTGAAGGCACAATTGGCAGCTACTACAAGCTAGGTTCCTTGTTTTTATACTGTAAATCATTATTTCAAACACTGTCTTAGCTTGAATTGATTCTAGATAGACTTGTTTCAGCGCATAGTGCATTTTTGAATTTGTCAGTCAAGGTATATGTACATTTAAACCCCAAATTCAAATTTGCACCTACAATAGTTAACTAGAAAAATGTTTGAAGAAAAGTCTCACTGAAAACTCACTCAAACTCATAAAATTTTGAAGATAAACTGGAAATATTCTAGAGGGGAAGGGAGAGTGTCAGTGAAAACAGCTTAATGTACTTGATTTCATTGGACTAAAACATGGATGAAACCTTCACGAATGCCCTTCATAACTTAACAACAACCAACAAAAGACCCTTTTCAAAGGGGATGCATACTATTTTGCAACAAGAGCAACCAAAGAATTTGCAGGAAAAACATGAGATAGGGTACAAAATCCTAGCCCTTGGGACAGATCTGAAACACATGAGGGTCACATTGAAAGTCCTTTTAAAACTAGATGAACTGGATGCACTCCTTTATGAAGTGAACATGTCAGAAGGAAAGAAACTAATTTGGGCTCTAAAACTATCTATGCTTGCTCTCGTACAACACAAGTTCTTGGAGGAACCTTGTGAAGGGGTCAGACTTCCAGTTGCATCTTGTCTTAGTAACATTATGAGGTTGACTGCACCTATACCTCTTTACAACAATGATGTTATGAGGAGAGTTTTCAAAATGATAGTAGAGGCCTTTCAACACTTGGATAACATTGTGGGTCTTACCTTTGGGAAAAAGCTCCAAATTTTGGAGATGTGGCCAAGCTCCAAACCTATGACATCATGGTTGATTTAGAGTGTGATGACTTGATTCTTCAAATGTTCCAATACTTCTTTAGCATTAAGAAACATCACTCAGACACGGTCGTAGTACACATACAGTCCATCTTGTCTTTAGTTATGGGAGATCGTGATGCCATTTGCAGGGAGTTGCGGACTAGATTGTTGACCATTTGGAGGAGAGAACAACTAGTCTTGCTTGCTGCTTATGGACTAGCCGAAAGGTTGGTTGAGCAAAACATTGAGTTGTTCAGAAGATAGTTGACTAGGGAGAAGCTGCGTAGGTTTGGTGGATCATGCAACAAGAATGAGTTGAGGAGGAAGGGTCTTTGCTTCATTTGCAAGAAACCTTGGGGATCTAACCATTCATGCATGGGAGACACCGAGGAGACGACAAGGTGAGATTCCTTTTGAATTTCAGGATGAGGATTCTTCTTCTATAGTTGATTCCATGGGTTCTCTTACGAGGACATCGCTAAGGAGCATGAGCAGTCATGGGGAGTTGTTGAAAGTAGCTAAGATATGCAACCATGTTTGGTAGAGGAGATTTATGAGCAACAACTTGTTCCCATTCAACATGAGCAACACATAGTGGAGCATAGTGCGCATGACAGGCCATCTTTGGAGAGTCAACTAGTGGCGCATGTTGAGCCCATGATGGAGGAAGATGATTAGACATCCTTGGGGCCAGCCATTGATGAGTAGGCAGATGTATAGACGACCACCAGGGAGGTAGTATATGCAGATATTGGTCATCAGGAGGCATTGGGACCTGACAGGATAGTTTTGCAAGTGACAAGTGGACCGGTGGAGCATGGACTTTCCATTCAAATGAGGGAGGCTCCTTTAGAGATAGTGGCACATCCATCTTTGGGTCTACCCATTGAGGAGGGGCAGGTAGATGCAGTGGAAGCTAGCAAAGCTGTAGTATTTCCAGGTAGTAGCCCTCTCCAGGAGTACATAGACAGGGCATGCAACACAGTTTGGCCACTTGTACCCATTACAAGGAGAGGCATGGTTTTCTCGATGGATATTGTTGATTGACCAGGCAAAGTTGCTTGAGTTGGGCATGGTGCAACATGGGAGACTTATCCCAGATGCAAGTGCCTATGCATCCGATCCCTCCCACAGGATGGATTGGCGAGAGATCATGAGTTGGTATCCTATTGATGGAGCAATGTTCTTATTCAGGGACGTAGTACATCAGGAGCCCTTAGATGTAAGGGATATTGCATGTTTCAGTTGGCAGAGGGATGTAGGCCGACAGTTCATCAGCATACCATTTGCACTAGGCCTACATCAGCATAGTGGGGTTGACCTTGGTCTATGCCAAAGGTTAGACTGGTGAGAGGT
Organism: Pinus tabuliformis; assembly: GCA_031772625.1. NCBI lineage: Eukaryota > Viridiplantae > Streptophyta > Pinopsida > Pinales > Pinaceae > Pinus > Pinus tabuliformis. Next base: position 581,052,379 of record CM062819.1, on the reverse strand, counting down.
GATGAGTTGGTATTCTATTGGTGGAGCAACGTTTATGGCCAGAGACAGAGCTGAGTTAGAGCCATGGGATATAGGCGAAGATGATTGGTCAAAGTGGCATTGGGATCCAGGCGGATCTATTTATAGCAGGATGAGCGGGAGATTTGTTTGGGATCCAGGCATTTGGGGATCCGTTCATGATTGGTTAGCATGGAGGCATGGCATAACACAGTGGTTCATATGGGATCTTGGTATTAGTTTGCAGATGCCTCTACAGTGGATAGGTTTGGATTGCTTGAGGGAAAGCAATCTTGGGGCTGGAGGATTTGTCATGTCCTCATTTTTATTTTCCCCTATAGTACAGCCAGGGTGGATTTCTAGGGCACGAGATGGCCAAGTCATGGGAGCAAGTTTATGTCATTAGGGGTTCCGAGGGAGTTTTGACGAGTTTTTATGGGATCCAATGGCATTTGCTTGGCATATTCCATCATCCACACAATTTGCCTTTCGTTTCGTTGCATTCTGACAACTTTTAGCAAATAGCGTTATTATGGGGCCTAACTTAATTAAGTATGCTCGTGGTGGCATTTCAGGAAGATTAATTGATGTAACACCTCAGTGTAATAGCTCATTGGAACCAGAACGAGAGGATCTACAGGATGGGATGCTGAGGCATGATTTCCAGTGGTTGGAGAGAGTATGGTGGCCAATTTGCCATTTTCCCACATTAAAAAGATATTTTAATTGAGGGAAATGTGCTCAATGATTAAAATAATAATAGAATAGGAGCTTCTGGAGGGGTCAACCAGATCTATAAAAGAGGGAGGAGACGCCATTAGAGGACATCTTGGATTTGATCTTTCTACTTGTATGAGAGGTTGAGAGCCCGGTTCTTTACTTCATTGGTAGCCTTAGGAAGGAAACCCTCGGGTGATTCAGTGAGATTGAGCGAGTACCCATCTCCCCTTGGTAAATTCATTCAGAATTCACAGGAAAGCTCAACAATGACATTTCAGTTCAGTTTTGGAGGGTTAGCACAACATTGGAGTAGATTCTTGAGGCCAATTTTCCATCTCAACTATTTTATTGTATAAGCATGTAAACCCCAGTTTTTATTATAATAAAAGCTGGATTATTTCTGATCATCGTATTATTGATTTGCATGCACTCTATTTTTTATGTTTTACATGGCAATCTTCTTTTTAAGAATGAAAATTTTACCTTAGTATTTTTGAGTTAAAAATTCTGAGAAAACCACAAATTTTTGCATTTGGAATATTAGATTTTCATATCCTTCGCACGAAGTTGGGTATCAAGGATTTTGAGCGACATCTGGTACTCAAGTACTACAGTTGTCTACACATACATTCAGGACAAGATGGAGTTCTTGGATGTCTCCTCGTTGGGCACTGCGTACCGATATGCTGTCAAGATCGGGCAAAAATCTAAACTGAAATGAGGCTTTGGATTTGCAAATTCGAAGCAGGGAAAAGGCACCCCTAAACCTTAGAACAAAGGACATAGTCAAGGTAGGGTGACCTAGGACAACCCATTGAAGCGACAAGCAAAGAATAACACCACGAAGACGAAGAAGGACACATGAAAATGGTGTGAGTTCCACAAGAGCCCCACTCATAACACAAAATGAGTGTCGCGCCAAACAATGTTAATTTTTGTAGCATCAGATGGTGTTCTAGTCTTGAAACTTTGTGGAGAGGCTAAAACATAGGAGTTCTCCAAAACCCATAAATTGTTTCTAGAAATTCCACTTAGAATTGGCTCAATTAAATTAATTGACCATAATTAAAAATTTCCTAAGTCTAACTTAAGAAAAATGGTTAATTAATAGTAACTAATTGAGAAGGGTGAGAATTCTCTAGAAACTCACATGGATCAACTTGGAAATGATCTCAGCCATCAATTAATTTTTAATCTTGGTTGTTCGAGTCCCAACTGGAGATTATAAGAGGAGGTCGATGGGTAGATGGAGAAAACACTAGTGCAAATACTCAATGGTCTAGGCAGTTCGATTTTCCAATGCAGGTGATTTAGCAGGAGAAGTTGAGCCAGAAGATCGGGTAGCAGGTGGCAGAAGAGGTTAGCGGTATCTGGAGGAAGGATTTCCAGTTTCGGAGAGTCTGAAAGAGGAGGTCGAAATTTATCTTCAGGAGGCTGCGCAGACTCCAGAGCCTCAAGATAGGCAATTCAATTTGGCTGAAGGGAAGGTCGTTTTTAGTTCTAGAGGTCAGGAAGATTTTGCAGAGTACTAGAGAGACATTTTCTTAGTCAGTAGTTCCAGGCCAAGTGTACGAGGGTCTGCGCAAAGGTGACACAGGGAAAAGCGTGTTTGGACGACTTGCTTTTCAAAGGTCAGATAGTGCCGAGATTGCTTGGAGTGAGGGTAAAATTTCCCTCAGTAATTTTGCCAGTATTTCTTTTTGGATAGAATCGCTAGTTTGGCAACATTTATTGTACTAAGAATTTCTGCTACAATTAATATAATACAAACCCTCAGCTGCTGCATCGGTTTTCCTGCATTGGGTTTTTTCTGGGGACATTTGTTCAAAAATAATGGTGTCATAATTTTTGTGTGCTAGCATATTTCTCAGTTCCTATTTTTGCTTCTACAATATTTTATTTGATGAAGAAATTGCAATGTGATTAATTTGATATTAATCAAAAAATTAATACACTGCTAATTAGTTAGGAGAACTAATTCCAGTTGCTGCGTTTCAAGGAATTTTCACATGGTATCAGAGCTTATTTGACGGATGTGAGCCTCAGGAGCGAAGAGAGAAAATTTTGCTGTTCAGAGGGAGCAACAGTCAAAATTTTCTGTGGCTACGTAGTGCCTAGCCAGGAAGTGCAAATTGTTGGACAAAGGGTTCGATTTTTCAGTTGCAGGTGGCAAAAAAATTTGACTTGTCTAGAAATGTGATTCCAGAAGGCAGAGGGAGCAGCAATAGCTCATATTTTCGCAGAGCAAATTTCTTGTCTGGGCACAGAGGGTTTTGTAGTAGCAGAATCAGTGCTAGTAGGGAAGAGAAATAGCACACTGAATTATACTCAAGATGTTTTAAATAAATTGTCCAGAATTCTCCAGTGTGGCCATGGATCAATTCGATATTCAGGGGGTTTCAGAGTTGTCTTCTAGATTGGAGGACAAATTTTCTTGCTTAAATAACTCAGCTTCACAGGGTGTTTGATACATCGATAGTGGAGCGTCGACTCATATGACAGGGGTTAGAGAATATTTCTCGAGCTACAAAGAAGAGTAGATGGAATTCTAGATTACGATGGGAAACAAGACTAAGTGCACTCCAGTAGGGAGAGGTACCATCGATTTTCAGAGGGAGTTAGGAGGAAGTACCAACGCTACAAATGTACTACATGTGACAGGATTAGGTATGAACCTGATTTCAGTGTCCCAGCTACAGGATAAGGGATATGATGTCCACTTCGTAGGGAAGAAAGTGTTTGTCAAACACTCGAGCTGGAAGAGGGTGAAATAGATTGGAGTTCAAAGCAGCAAGTTGTACAAGTTGCAGCTTGATTCTCCAATGGCACTGGTAGGCAACGACAATAGCAATGGGAAGGACCTGAATGAACTATGGCATAGGAGAATGGGACATTTACACCATGGAGCACTTAGAATGCTCAGGGAGATAGTTACAGGTGTTCCAGAACTTGACACATAACACGATGATGTGTGCAGAGGGTGCATGCTTGGGAAATATGCTAAGGTGACATTCCCAAGAAGTGACAATAGAGTAGATCACGTGTTGGGACTTATACATTCATACATTTGTGGCCCTATCTCCACTAGAGCTCTTAGTGGGGCCGAGTATTTCGTCACTTTTATTGATGACCATTCCGTGAAAACCTGGATCTACTTCTTGAAGACCAAGGATGAGGTTTTCATTCACTTTAAGGAGTTTAAGGCTCTGGTGGACAATGTGACAGGGAAGATGATCAAGGTACTTCGCTCAGATAATGGTGGAGAGTACACAGATAAAGACTTCACAAATTTTTGCGCGAAGGAAGGCATTAGAAGGGAGTGGACAACTCCATACAATCCACAACAGAATGGGGTAGCGGAGTAGAAGAAAAAATCTATAGTTGGGGCTGCAAAAGCGATGTTATATGACCAGGATTTGCTCAAGTTTCTATGGGCAGAGGCATGTAACACATCGGTGTATATTCAAAACAGGATTCCTCATAGGGCATTAGGGAAGAGAACGTCAGAAGAGGTCTTCTCAAGAAAGAAGCTAGAGGTAAGTCACTTAAGGATCTTTGGCAGCATAGCGTACTGCCATGTGCTAGATGAGAAGCGCACCAGATAGGATCAGATTGCAGAGAAGGGGTTCCTCATTGGGTATAGTGAAACCTCAAAGGCATACATGATGTATGTTCCTAGCAGCAGGAAGATCGTAGTGAAACGGGATGTGAAGTTCATGGAGTATAGAGCCTTCAAGAAGTCTCGCGAGATGGCAACAAGTGATCAGAGTGAGCCAGCAGAAGCTCCATTGGTCCAGCAATAGGGATAGCCACAAGTACAGCCAGTGGGACCGCCAGGAGAACAGTCACAGGGATTCAATACATTGACCAATACTAGCATTTCCTTAGTTGCAGGGGATCCAATGAGTTCACAGTAGACGGAGCAGCAGAGGCAGGATGAAGAGCTGGTCGAACCTCCCACCACTAGTGGTCGAATTAGCAGGGAATTTTGTCAGACATTGAGAGATGCAAAGGAGTTCATTGGAGCTCCTAGGACGAACAAAAGAGAGTGCAGACAACCTGACAGATATCAAGCATTGGTGGCACAGGTTGAAGAACCTTCCAGCTATCAGGAGGCCGCATATCATCAGGTGTGGATAGATGCCATAGTAGAGGAGTACAATTCTATCATGACGAACGATGTTTGGGAGGTAGTGTTGAGGCTCGAGGACAGGTCAGTTGTAGGCTCTCATTGGATCTATAAGATCAAGTATGCTGCAGATGGCAGCGTGGAGAAGTACAAGACTAGGTTCGTAGCAAAGGGGTATGTGCAGAAGGAAGGGATCGATTATGAGGAGACCTTCGCCTCAGTTGCTAGATATACTTCTATCCATTTAGTTATATCCCTAACAACACAGATGGGATGGCAGATTCACCAGATAGACATCAAAACAACATTCTTGAACGAGGTGATAGAGGAGGAGGTGTACATAGAACAACCAGAGGGCTATGAAACACATGAGAGGCGCAAATATGTGTGCAGGTTCAAGAAGGCTCTATACGGGCTTAAGCAGGTTCCCAGGGCGTGGTATGGTCGGATTGACAACTACTTGCAGCAGATGGGATTCGTCAAGAGTGACGCAGATCCCAACCTTTACTACTTGATGGTAGAGGATGAGCCACTTATCTTAGTGTTGTATGTGGATGAGCTCTTCTTGACAGGGTCATCAAGGCTCATAGAGGACTGCAAGAGGAACTTGGCAGCACAGTTTGACATGAAGGACTTGAGGTTGATGCATTACTTCCTACGCTTGGAAGAGTGACAAAAAGACGGGGAGATCTTCGTTGGTCAAGGAAGATATGCTACAAAGATTCTAAAGAGATTCAAGATGCAGGGTTGCAGACCCATGTCTACGCCCATGATTACCAACTGGAGGAAGATAAATACATCAGATGAAAAGGATGTTGACCCCACCTTATACAAACAACTTATTGGTTCTCTCATGTATCTGGTCAACACTAGGCCAGACATCTGCGTCACGGTCAACACTCTCAGTCAGTTTATGGTGAAACTGAAGAGAGTGCATTGGACAACGAAGCACATTCTGAGGTATCTACACGATACAATAGAGTATGGGTTGAAATATTGGGATGATGTCAGACTACGTGGATTCAAAGATGTAGATTGGGCAGGTGGTTTAGTGGACAGGAAAAGTACCTCTAGGTACTGCTTCAACGTTGGATCAGGGATGGTTTCTTGGTGCAACATGAAGCAAAAGTTAGTAGCACTAAGCTTTGAAGAGGCAGAGTATATGGCAGCTAGCATAGCCACGTGCGAAGCTATAGGGTTTCCGAAGGTACTGGTGAGCTTGTTCAGGCAAAGGATGGAGGCGACGAATGTCTACTGTGATAATCAAAGTTGCATCAAGCTCTTTGAAAAACTAGTGTTTCATGGCAGGTCAAAACACAGAGATTCAGTGTCATTTCATCAGAGATTGTGTGCAACATGTAGTGGTCCAGCTACAGTATGTTCCCATAGAAGAGCAAGTTGCAGATATACTCACAAAAGCTCTAGGGAGAGCTAAGTTCGTCTATTTCAGAGAATACATGGGTATAGTGGATAACTCGTTTAGAAGAGACAAAGTACTTTGCATGATTGTCAATTGCAGTAGTCGCAGTAGCCGCAACAACAGTTGAGAGGGAGTATTATTGAGTTGCAGTGCATATATAGAGTTGGTAGCAGTACAAGTTGTATAGTGCAATGTTAGCAGCAACACAGATGCAACATCGAAGTTGCACAGTAGTTGGTAGGAAGTGGCAGGGTGCTACAGTGGCCTGACATTGACATCATGTATGGAGGATGTTATAGAGACAGGTTGTTGTGACAGATTGTGCAACAATTGAGAGAGAACACCTTCCTCGCTAAGATGGAGTGTTAGTTTTTGTAGCGTCGGAAGGAGTTCTAGTCTCGAAACTTTGTGGAGAGGCTAAAACACAGGAGTTCTCCAAAACCCAAAAATCGTTTATGGAAATTACACCTAGAATTGGCTCAGTTAAGTTAATTGACCATAATTAAAAATTTCCTAAGTCTAACTTAGAATAATTAATAGTAATTAATTCAAAAAGGTGAGAATTCTCTAGAAACTCACATAAATCCACTTGGAAATGATCTCAGCGATCGATTAAGTTTTAATCTTGGCTATTGGAGTCCCAACTGGAGATTATAAGAGGATGTCGATAGGTAGATGGAGAAAACACCAGTGTAGATACTCAGTGGATGGGCAATTCGATTTTCCAGTGCAAATGATTCAGCAAGGGAAGTGGAGCCAGTATATCGAGTAGCAGGTGGTAGAAGAGGTTAGCAGTATCCAGAGGAAGGATTTCCAGTTTTGGAGAGTTAGAAAGAGGAGGCTGAAATTTATCACCAGGAGGCTGCGTAGAGCCTCAGGTTAGGCAGTTCAATTACGCTGAAGGAGGATTTTCCAGAGTGCTGGAGAGAGATTTTTCCAGTCAACAACAAGCAGGGTGACTTGATTGGTAGCAGTTCTAGGCCAACTGTGTGAAGGTCTACACAGAAGTGACGCATGGCCTACGCAGGGGTGTTTGGATGACTTTCTTTTTAGAGATTAGACAGTGCCGGGATTGCTTGGAGTGATGGTAAAATTTCCCTCTATAATGTTGCCAATATTTCTCTTGGAATGAATCGCCAATTTGGCGACATTTTATTGTACTCAAAATTTCTGGTGCAAATAATAAAATACAAACCCTCAGCTGCTGCATCGGTTTTCTCGCATTGAGTTTTTTCGGGGACATTTGTCCAAAAATAATGGTGTCATAATTTGTGTGTGCTAGCATATTTTTCAGTTCCTATTTTTGCTTCCGCAATATTTATTTGGTGAAGAAATTGCAGTGTGATTAATTCGATATTAATCAGAAAATTAATTAACTTCTAATTAGTTAGGAGATTTAATTCCAGTTGCTTCATTTCAAAGAATTTTCATAAGCAGTCACTGGTGGCCGAGCTGAAAGCTTCAGAGTCAGATGCATGTTCCGACTCTGAGTCGGAACCCGACAAGGGGAAGCAAATTACTGATGTAAAGCCCAACGCCATCGTTGCCACCACCAAGGTCTAGAAGATTGAGTGCAAATATCCAGAGGAGGGGTAGCGTCTCTTCCACTCACAGATGTGGGTGAAGGGTTTTCCACTGCAATTCATTGTTGACAGTGGGAGCCAAAAGAACCTCATCTCAGCTCAAGTTGTGAAGTGGTTGGGCCTACCAACAAAACCAGGTCCACAACCGTACACCATCCGATGGCTCCACCAAGGGCGAGATCTCTACGTTAGCCAACAGTGTCACTTGCTCTACAAAATCATGCCCTTCATGGATGAGGTACTGTGTGATGTTGCTTCCCTTAAGGTTTGTGCTGTATTATTAGGCCAACCATACATGTGGAAGTGTCATGCTGTGTATGAATCTAGGCCTCACACTGTCATTATTACTTTCTGAAAAAAGCTATATGGGATATCAGAGTTAGTCCTTTCTACTGCCATTTCTTTGATCTCTATGAAGCAATGTAGTAAGATCATCTCCCAGACCGAGATATTTGTTTTCTTTTTGATTTGCTCTCAAAGTAAGAGGAAGATTGTGGCCACATCCATGGCCCCTGGGTAGGGTTCCTCCATGTAGCAAAAACAGGTGGATAAGGTCATGGAAGAATACAGGAACATCTTCTCCTCACCCATAGTGGTACCTTTGCACTATCAGGTCAAGCATTCGATCGCTCTAACCCTTGGAGCACCTCTACCCAATGGGCTGATATACGGCCTCTCTCTTCTAGAAAATGAAGAAATGAAGCGACAGATTCAGGAGTTGCTACAAAAAAGGCACATCCGACCAAGTTCCTCACCTTGTGGGAGCCCAATTGTACTCTTACAAAAGAAGGATGGGACCTGGAGACTATGCATTGATTATCAGGCACTAAATAAAATCACTGTCAAAAATAGGTATCCAATCTCACAGATTGATGACCTTCTCAACCAGCTCAAGGGGGCCAAGTAGTTCAGTAAGATTGATTTGAAGTCTGGCTATCACCAGGTTCCAATAGAACACACCACTGTATGCAAGACTGCCTTCAAATCCAAGGAGGGCCTTTTCGAGTGGTTGGTCATGCCTTTCGGGTTGACAAATGCTAATGGATGACATATTGCGACCCTTCACCAACTCGATCGTAGTTGTATATCTGGATGACATCCTCATCTTCAACAAGAGTTGGGAAGACCACTTGCAACACATTCAACAGGTCCTTCAAACCTTGCGACAACACAAGTTATGTGCCAACTTGGAGAAGTGCACCTTTGACATGAACCAGGTCCAATCTCTGGGTTATGTCATTGATTTGCAAGGCATGCATGTGGATCCAGCTAAGATCCAAGTCATTCGGCACTGGTCAGCCCCAACCACTCTAACAGAGCTTCATAGCTTTCTGGGCTTTGCCAATTTCTATAGAAGGTTCGTGTTGGATTCTCTCATATCACTTGGCCTTTGAGTCAAGTTACCAAGGGTGGAGCGAAAGCAAAGTTTTTTTGGTTCGAGTCCCGATAGGAGGTGTTCGTTGAGTTGAAGCACCACCTTTGCTCTGCACCAGTGATCACATTGTTAGACCTGCAACAACCATTTGAAATTGAAACAGAGGCCTCTGACTATGCTATTGGTGTAGTGCTCAATCAACAAGGGCATTTGATGCATAGTTTTAAAACTCCGACTCCGACTTCGACTCGACCGAGGATCGACTCTGACTTCGACTCCGAAATGGTAATGACTCGGCCGGCTCGATTTCAATGACTCTGTCGTTGTAAAAAATACATTAAATATTTATTTTTTTCATAAAAAAACATAATTTTAAAGATTTTAAACATAATTTTAAAGATTTTCATTCATGTTTCCAAACACACAGCATTATAATATAGATGGAAGACAACATATGATCAAAGTAGGCTCATGAACCAATCCATTATATCAAAATGGTACCCAATGGCAATACATAGTCAACTGTCATACATGATCAAAGACTCAAAACAAAAAACACATAACCAAGGAGGCTAGAAATGGCCTCTACAACAAAAGTAAACTGTGACGGTGACCAGACTCCAGTACTAGTACCAGACTCCAGGCTAGTAGCTACTGCCAGAGGAGCCAAGATCATGTCGATCAATCTTTGGATCAACATCATCAGAGTCAGACAGGGGGCCCCATGGCTCCTCCTCATCATCATCATCTCCAACTGCAATTGTAGAAGTGGTACCACTAGCAGGCTGTGCAACTGCAACAGATGCAAGCTGAGATAGAGTAGATATGCGGCTGCGCTTCTGTCGTGGCTGAGCAGAGGAAGCACCTACAACTGGAGTCCTTGCTGGCTGTGAGATTGAGGTTGGTGGATTGGGATCTGCATTCAACTGAACAGGCTGAAGTTGAACAGCATGTTCAAGTTCAACTGATGTTTCGAAATCTAAATCTAAATCAAGATCCTCATCAGGATCAAACTCTGCTGGTCCACTACCCAATCTGATGTTGGATCAATGTCTTTCAACACAATGAGTTCTGAATCAGGTCTTTTGTTCAGCAAATGGTTTCGTCTGAGCCGAAGGTTGTATTGGACATAAACTAGATCATTTAACCGTTTTTGATCCAAACGGTTTCTCTTCTTTGTGTGAATCCTCTCAAAGACAGACCAATTGCGCTCACACCCAGATGCACTGCAAGTTTGACTCAAAATACGAATTGCAAACCTTTGCAATTCAGGACAATGGCCACCAAATGCCTCCCACCATTGTGCTGCAAAAAACATAGGAGTGTAATGAGTTAGCTCAACAAAATTACAAATTATATCTAACTTTCAAATTGTAAACGATTTAACAAACTTAAAAAAAAAAGTAAAACTATTAAGAATTTGAAAACCGAAATTTTTGTTTACCTGGCTCATCTGCTTCTCTTGCAATCTTTGCTAGGTTCTTCCTAAAGGTACCTGATGCATTGCTGAAGATATTGGCCTGTCGGTGTATCTCTAGCTGATCAGACTCTAATGGAATCATGCGATCAATGCAATCAATCAGTCCATCTTTGACCTCCCCCCTCAAAGCTCCTGACTCCTTAGCTTTATAATGATACCGTGGGTTCAAAAAATACCCAGCTGCATGTATAAGGCGATGGAGTTGATTGTTCCATCTTTCATCAATGATTGCCCAAATGGGCCCATACTTTGCCACTCTATCCTTGTATATCGTCTTTATTTGCTCCTTTGCTTGATCCATAGCCTCATAAATGAAGCCCATAGCCAACCTTTCCCCATCCACCAACCACAACACCTTAACTAGTGGCTCAGCAAGCTTCACAATCTCTGCTACCTTTCTTCAAAAAGTTTCTTCATAGACTTTCCTTTTCAATTCTTTGCCTTCCGGTTCGTTAGACCAATTGCTTTGATTCCATTCATCACTGGAAAACATCTTTTGCAAGTTTCTATGTTGGGAAAGCATAGATTGCAATGTCAAAAAATGTGTAGCAAATCTAGTGATGGCAGGCCTAATAATATCCTTGCCCCCAGTGTGTTTCCTCATGAGGCTCAAAACCAATGTATGATTGTAGATAAATTTTGTTATGCTTTTGGCATGATCTATAGTGTTTTTGACCCAATCTAATTTTCCAATATCCTCAAGCATGAGGTCTATGCAATGTGCATCGCATGGGGTCCAAAAGATGGTCTTGTGTTTTTCCTCTAACAGTTTACCAGCAAGAACATAGTTAGAGGCATTATCTGTGATGATTTGAACAACATTAGCCACCCCCACCTCCTCAACAACCTGATCCAATAGATGAAACAACAAGTGGCCATCTTTTACCTTATCAGATGCATCAACTGATTTTAAAAACATGGTTCTCTGTGGGCAGAAGACAAGAAAGTTTATGATGGTACGGTTTCTTTGATCAGTCCATCCATCTGACATGATGGTACACCCTGTTCTTGCCCATGAGTCCTTGAACTCTTGCAAATACTCATTAATGGATTGAATTTCTTTCTGCAAACGAAACCCCCTTAGCTCATGCATAGTAGGGCCTTTGAAGCCTTTTTCCAGCAGCATGTATGGCATCAAACATAGACTCATAATATGGTGAACGAGCAACATTAAAGGGGATATCAGCATCATACCACCATCTAGCTATGTACTCACAAGCAGTCTCCCTCAATTCTTTCTTCCAATGGTCATCTAAAGTGGGTTGCATTTGAGTTTTACTAACTTCAGGACCATGTGCATCTGATGGAGAGGAGGGAGTGAAATAACTTTTGATAGTCACATCACCCTTTTTCAAATTCATTCTACCCTTTCCCTTATCTTGAACAGAACCAAAAGAGGGAGGAACATATCGGAAAGGGTTGGATGTATCAGTTTGAGGGATAGAGGAAGAACCCTAAAAATCATAATGGGGGTTGGTAGCCATCATTTTTTGTATCTCCCTCTTCCTCCCAATTTCAGCCTGTATGTCTCTTTGCCTAGCCTTATCTTCTTTAAATTTCTCAAAGCTGGCCAACAAATGCTTCCTAATCTCCCCAATTTCTGGTGAGGTACATGGGGTAATTTGGCCTCTAATCCCTGCCAAGTGTTGTTTCAGCCTATTAAGCCCCTAGGACCTTCCTTAATTTTCCTATGGCAAAATTTGCATTGCATTTGACTATCAACCATTTCAACATATGCCCAAGCAGGATATCTTGCTCTAGGTGCCATTTTTTGACTAGGAAATGAAAGCAAACAATCTGAAAATGAAAAAAAAAAACATTGATTCAATGTTCATTTATTTGACAAAAAAGACTCTCTAAGCTTTCTAGATATGCACCTAAAATTTACTAAGCAAAAACAGATTTATAGAGGTGAAAATAAATACCTCCAGGCACAAACTGCCTCTTCAAGCTTGCTCCAAGAATCAGCTCCTCAATGCTGCTCCAAATGGCTGCCCAAGAAGCTCCTCACTCCAGCTACAATGCTCCTCCAAGACTCCTCACTGCTGCTCCAAAAACAAGCTCAAAAACTGCTCACTAACTCTCAAAGAAGACTCTCACTCAAATGCATAAGATTGCTGTGAGAGAATGAGAGCACTTGTGTTAAATAGGGTTTGGGAGGGGGAATGGACCCCAAATGACATTTAGCAAATTCATATAACTCCTTGGAGTCCAAACCAATCAGAAAACACTTTAAAAATCCATTAAAAAAATATTAAAACGCTGTTTAACGTGTTCTGGGTCGGCTTTTTGTGACTCGGCCGAGTCATAACGGAAACGGCCGAGTTGGCTGAGTCACCCATGACTTGGCTGAGTCATTCAATGACTCGGCCGAGTCATGGGTGACTCGGCCAAACGAACCGTTCCAAAGGTCGGGTCATTGCAGAGGGTATTGGCTCGGATCAACTCGGCCGTTTCGGTATCGAAACGGCCATTTCTTAAAACAATGATTTGATGGCCTATCATAGTGAGACACTCTTCGATACAATTTGAAAGTACCCCACATATGATAAAAAGATGTATTCCATCGTGTAGGCTTATCGGCAGTGGCAACTTTACATTCTAGGGAAGGAGACGATCATCCACAGTGATCACCGACATCTCCAATTTATACAGACACAAGGGAAGTTGCAAAACGACCACCATCCGAAATGGTCCACATATATAACAGTTCCATTTGAACGTTAAGTACAAGAAAGGTAGCACCAATCATGTTGCAGATTGTCTTAGCCGATCACTAGTTGTGGCATTGATCACTGTGCTCGACTTTTACGGGAACGAGACTTCTGGATGGCCGCAACTTTATAAAGACGATCCATAATTTGCCATCACATACCAAATGCTGATGGATGGCAAGCAAGTTTCAAACTTCCACCTCCATGATGCACTGTTATGCCACCTAGGAAACCTTTTTGTTCCTTCAAGCGAGCACACTAAGATGATTTGGGAGGCATACTATAATCCGATTGCAGGACATGTTGGTGTAGAGAAGACAGTGGCAATACTACAGAAGTATTTTTATTGGCCAAGTCTCCGACAAGATGTCAGAAAATATATCAGATCTTGCACTGCGTGTGCCATCACCAAGCCAACTATTAAGAAGCAAGGCCTGTATACTCCTCTGCCTAGTCCTAGCCGACCCTAAAAATCTGTCTCCATGGATTATATGTTTGGCCTTCCTTCTACCAAACATGGTAACAACTGCATATTTTTGGTCGTCGACAAATTTTCTAAGATGGCCATATTTGTTGCCTGCAAGAAGAGTATCACAATAGAAGCCACTGCCAAACTCTTCTTTGAATGAGTATGGGTAAATTTCGAGGTCCCATAGACCATTGTATCAGACCAAGATAACAAGGTCCTAAGCACATTTTGGTCGAGCCTTTGGTCATTATTGGACACCAAGCTCACCAAGTCGACTGCATTCCAACCCCAGACTGATGGCCAGACAGAGGTCGTCAATAGGATGATTGTGCACATACTACGCATGTACAACTCTAAGCATCCGCGAACATGGGATGAGAGTCTTCCCTATGTGCAACATAGCTATAATAGAGCTCTCCATAGCTTGACTGGTGACAACTCCTTTCAAGTGGGCTTGGGATTTCAATCATTATGTTCCCTTGATGTTGCACTGCCTTTTGCAACTACACATGAAGAATCTGCTCATGTTCAGTGCGATGTTGATAAAGCCACCAGGTTTATTGATCGCATTCAACACATCCACCAGCAAGTTCACGACATCTTGGATAAAGCCAATGCCAAGTACAAACAATGACATGATCAACATCAGGTGCCACATAAGTTTCAGGTGGGTGACAAAGTTTGGTTACATCTGTAGAAAGAACGCTTTGCGGGAGCCCATTAGAAGCTTCGGCTACTCCAATATGGGCTTACACCATCACCAAGGTTGTGGGTAACAACGCTTTTGAGCTCAACATTCCTCCATTCCTTGGCCTACACTCAGTGTTCAATGTGGACTGCCTTCGACCATACTTTCCACCGTTGTTGGACACATCAAACATTGTCGAGCAGTGGACACCAACAGAGCTCAACCCTGACTGCATTGAACAAGCCATGACTGATCGGATCATGGACACACAGATTAAGCACACATGCCAACAAAGGATCCAATTGTATCAGGTTGTCAAAGTTTGCCAACTCCCGCACCAAGGCAAGTGGCTCACTAGGGATCAAGTTCGATAGAAGTTTCCCCATCTCATGGAGACACTCAACGCAATGGGGATCATTGCTTCTTAAGAGGGGAGGGCTGATCCATGTGGATATTGGTGGCCACCCTTCTATTCCACTTGGATTCCCAACCTTGTTTCCTTTCAGTTTCCTTAATTTTAACACAACTTTCTATTTTTGGCAGTTTTTTTGGTCATAAACTTCCGGAGCCATTTTGAGGGCCTAAAAGATGTTTTCTAGGAAAACAGAGATACCGAAAAAGTGTCGGAAACTATTCCACAAATTTTCTTTTTACCTCCTCGTGGAGATTTTTGAAACGAGGTATTATGATAGCCAAACAGAGATCGTATGTCAAAGTTACGACCCTAGGAAGTTGGCAGCCCAACTTACCCCAGCAGGGTCAAAACAGTTGGCACTTCATCTCCTAGGGTTAGGGTTTCACACTTCTTCTTTATGATAGAAAGGCCTCTGAGCCTCATTGTAAGACAGTTCATAAGGCATGTAGCCGTCATATCTCTTCTCAGAGATAGCTACCATCACCCGAGCTAGTTTCTTTCCATTCTCCATGTAAGCAATTTTCAGTATTTGTTATTAATGAAGTTCAGTTTTCGCTGTAGCTCTATGTTTATGTTTAAATCTGTATTTCATTTCGTTCCTGCATAAATCTGGATCATCTCATTGCTAAACATGTTATGTTACATGGAACAGGGGTGGGAGGGCACAATCTAGGCATGTCATTCATCTTAATGAATCAATGATTATTTATACAACATTGAAAATATGCTAGGTTGCTTCTTAATTTAGTGGGCATTCAATTTTTGAATCCTTTGTCTAAAAACTGATTATGGCTTGATTTTTCTATAAAAAAGCTTCTTATATTTTGATTTTCTTCTGGAAAACATGGTCATAAGTTGCATTTGCCATGAATTGTGGAACATTTTTCCAGGTCAAAGCATGCTTAATTATTCATGAGAGAGCAAGTGCTATATTTTGTGGTGATCACACCCCCTGCGACTTATAGAAGTCCAGTTCTGTTCAACCAGACTACGTTGAAGCAATAGGAATATATAAAATGTAAAGAAGTCTCGAGTTCTTTTCTACACATTTATCTACCTAAACTAGCAAATTGCTTTGGCACTACTAAAATCCTTCATACCATGCAAAATGGTAAGAAGCTAGAAGGAACTAAATATCTAAATAATATGAAACACAAAAAATCTCGTTTTTCTATTATTTGTGTCCTCCATGTTTAAATCCATTTTTCTGTTTGTCATGCACTTAAATAATATGAAACACATAAATCTCACCTTCCTTATTCGTGCCCATGTTTGAATCCACTTTTCTGTTTGTCACGCACTTTTGTTCGTGGATGGTGGCCAAATTCTTTGTAATTTATTTTGTTCCTATGATGGTTGTTTCGAGGCTGTCCAGATCATGGATTTACTCAGGAATGTCCAGACTTGTTCTGTTATAGATAACCCAAAACTAGATCTGATGCTATGAATGATCTTGAGTTAGACACTGGAAATTGATTTTAGGTATCTTTTATATGAGGAAAACCAACATCTTTTTAGAGCAAGTTTCCATAATTAGGTTATCCTGCTTTTACCCTTTTCTTTTGCAAGGAAAACCCTGTGGTGAAACCCAAGTGATTCTTCTCCACATTAGTGGATAGCATCTCTAGTTTAGTTAGCCCATCCATGTAGACTAGTAGTCTAGTACACCTAACCCAAGTGGATGCAACCCAGGCACCTTCCAGCATGGAATTTAACAAATGCCTAACAACGTTGGTGACAACCACTTGATCTAATCCCTCGGGCTCTGGTTTTACTCCTTTTTTTGCATATTATATTTTACTTTTAAACACTGGTTAAAATCACATGCTATAATTTTTGGACAAATGCAAATATCTGAAGTTTGAACCGATAGGATGCTTTGATTATGATCTCTAATCATGTGTTTGTCCATGTCTTGTCTGATAAAACTGCCTTCCTATGCTGCCTTCTTTTGTTTAAGCATTTTTTTTTATCACTGTTATCGCAGTGACTGGCGCATCTCAGGGATATGCTTTTGTCGAGTATGAAACTGAAAGGGAAATGCGGCATGCCTATGAGGTGAGTTTTGCATGATGAATATTTACGAAAAATCAATTCAATAATACTACCGAATTGTATATTTCTAATGGAGCAAAGCCTTTATGCAGGCTGCTTATCACAGTACTATTGACGGCAGTCAAGTAATTGTAGATTATAGCAGGCAACAGCTAATGTCAGGTTGGATTCCCCGTAGGTTAGGTAAGTTGCACTTTGAGCAGACAAATGGAACCACGAAATAGTTGCTTTTCTGAGGTTGAGAGTCCAATTTGGCAATATTAACATTTTGATTAGTTGATTTTCTAAAGTTGAGCGTATAGATCCAATTTGACATATTAACATTTTGACATGGATAGGAGGAGGATTGGGGGGTCGAAAGGAGTCCGGACAACTGCGCTTTGGAGGTCGAGATAGACCATTTCGGGCTCCTTTGTATGCATTTTTACTATCAGCAATGGTTTGAATTTGAATTTGACTTCATACTTGAGTTCTTTCCCTTCCCCAAAGGTTAATTGCTCTCAGTCCTGTTTTCCTTTCATGACTTGATATTTTAGTATTTATTATTTGTTTGACACCCATGATATTTAGGCGGCCCATTCCAAAAGATGAACTCAAGAAACTTGGGATTCCTCTACCTCCAGAAGGTCGTTACATGTCACGTTTTCAGGTGGTTTCTTTCTTCTACTTGAAACCAACCCTTGGTATTCTGTTCTGTCTTTTCCTGTTTCAGGTATCAATATTTTTGCAGATGATGTGCAAATGTTGGAATAAAATGACCGACGTTATTGTTTTCACAATGACAGACTCCACCACTACCAAGGCGCCGAAGCCCAGATGTTCGCCATCATAGACAATCAGATTACAGGTCTACTGGGTTATCCCGTCCATATGGCGATGCATCAGAGACTTCGCCAGATTTAAAATTAGAACAAGAAACACAAAGCAAAAAGTCGAGTTCTTCTAGGCTGGTAAATGATGAACGAGAACGAGGAGTTTCAGTTGCAAAGGAACCCATTGGATCCTTTGGAGGAGACAAGGCAGGTGACAGGGAAGGCAGCATGCATGCAGATACTGATGAGGGTGATTCCAAGAATAGGGGCCACCATCATCATCGGCATAAGCATAGGAGTCACACAGATAGGCATACCCCTCACCGCCATGAAAGGAAGAGGAAGGAGAGTAGTTCTGAGCATAAGAGGTCCTTAAGTCCAGATAAGATTGATGAAGATAAACGGAAAAGATGGCGCCATGATAAGTATTCTGATTACAGATAACGAATGATACTTGGATGCGTCTGCTTATTAGGGAGGAGGTGCTGCATTTAGTGTGACACCCTTTTGATCTTTACAGTACATTTTATAATTTTAGAAGTGATATATATCCATCCTCCGAGTGCCAAGTATATGTGCATGCTTCCTTTGTTTCTGGAGAGATGCATCTGATAATGCGTTTCTAAACATTGAAATTAAATTTCCCATTGATTGAATTTATATCCATTTATACAAAGAATGCAGTGTATCTATTCCTGACTGCTCAGCCAGATGAGCAATTGTGTTGAATTTTATTCAAGGACATGTGTTACTGGCAGAGGTCATGAAAAATTATCTTCCAAGCTAAAGGTTGGATGATTTTGTTAATCTTTAATTATATAGTATTTGTTCTATTCTATGCGTACATACGTTAATGTTTACCTACAGACTAGGAATGACCCTGATGACATATATTGGAGTAGAAAACACGAAGCGCCAATATCAATGTAAATGTTAACATATTATATTATCTAATCTTAATAGATTATTTATCAGTTAATGCTTACATACACACTAGGAATGACCCTGATGACATATATTGGAGTAGCAAACACGAAGCTAAATGTTAAGATATTATATTATTTAATGTTAATAGATTATTTATCTGTTTAGGTTTATTTCAAATTTAGATCCATCGAGTATTGAGAGGGATCAAATCCTGAATTAAGATGAATCTGAATTAAGATAAATCTATATTAGTGTTTTTGTATTTTATAATGGATTTTTTCAAACTTTTAAATAGGTTTCATCATAACAAATACCATAGGCAAATGAACGGGTTGTCAAATCCTCGAGCCCAAAAACAGCCATCGATAAATTATTAATGTTATTTTATTTCATTTCATTTTATTATTATTTGACCAAATCAAAATGCTTATGTTTACATTACATCTATTCTATACTCCACTGGAAAATGCCTCTTAATACAATTAAGCAACCAAGTGTGTGATAACTTGTTAGTTAATATATTATTTATTAACTAATCAAGTGTGTGTAACTTGTTACTAATAAAAAATAGTGATTGTAAGTAATAAAAAAATAGTGATTGTAAGTAGTCTCCAGGGATTATTTCAATCTTCTAAAGGTATTATAAAGCATGTAAAGATGTAATGTATGATAAGTGAGAAAGTGGTGTTCGTATTATATTTTTGTTGTATTATTAATAATATGTGACTATATATATGTGAGAAAGTGGTGTATGTACTTAGCATATAGAGAGTTTACATCAAATTAATACTAACTATATCTAGTATTAAAAAACAATAATTATGTTAGGTAATAAATCAAAGATATTGATAGAAAGAACATGCTTTACATAATTAGATCAAATGCATAACATTGGAGATAAGTATGCATGCATTAATTTAGTTGATGTTAAAAAAAAGGATTAATGAACGTATCATGATGAACATCGAAACAAGACATTCTTTTCATGTATTTCTAATTTATATTAGTGGGCTTATCAAAAGTGGCAGATACTTATTGGATTATTGCATCCAATGAGTGCCTACATTTGAAATTTGAGTAAACATCTATGAAGATAAGTAAAAAACATGGTTAAAAAACTAGTTATTTTTTCCTTCTTTCTCTCCAAAATTATTTGCATGTATGGTTGACATCATTGTATTGAATCTTATTAGCTCTTTTAAATTTGATGCTACTAATAACACCTTATTTTTTTGGTACCATTTTTTACCTTAAATTTATTTAAGGCATAGAATGAGGAACACCAAGCACTTGGAGGAGGGCATTTAGTCTTTGGAACTTGGGACCATGTGATATATACAATGGAGTTTGGACATCTAAGTTTAGGATGCTTGGGCTAAGGAACATACTTCATGGAGGTTGGTGATGGACTTGAAAACATTTTTTGAGGTGGAGCATTAGAGCTTAGTAACCACATTGACACACGTTAGAGGAGATATGGGCTTATGTAAAAATGTTATTGTTTTCCCCATGATTGATATGCACCCATAGAATGTTAGTCTTTGATACCCTATTTGTCCCTCGTTGAATGACTATTTAATGTCACATAAACCATTTCTTTATCTTTAATACCCTTCAATCTTATGAGTTGGAGCAATAACTTGGTCTTTAATATCCTTCAGTTAAGCGACATGTCTTGCCACAAATCCATCTGGCCGCAACATAAACTCACACCCTTGAATTTTATAATATAATAATGTAATGCGTTGAACTAAGTTACTAAGTATTTTAAACTTTTACCATACATCGTATGTAGGTTTCACTGCAAAAATGAAAATATATTTGGAAATCATATGTTTTTCATAACACTAATTTTAAAAAATAATAACCTTTAAATGACATAAGGGTGAGGTTGAGCCAATTATATGTATGCAATGAATGCGATGCAAGTCTCAAACTTTAAATTGATGTTTCCGTTTGACTCCCATTAAAACCTTATGGTCTTGAACATGCCCACAAAATGTTGAACATTGATTAATCGAGAGAAACTACCCATTCCTTGCCATTGTACCTAACCCCTTTGGTTGCTATTATTATCTTCTTACAACAACATCCCATTTAACTTTGTAAAGGACGATTCTTTATTCTTTTGTGTAATATTATTTAGTACAAAATATTTGTCCCTCATTGGATGACTATTTAATGTCACATAAACTATTTCTTTATCTTTATGACCATTAATATCTTTTAATCTTATGGCTTGGAACAATAACTTAATCTTTGATACCATATTTGTCCCTCGTTGGATGACTATTTAATGTCACATAAACTATTTCTTTATCTTTATTTTTTTGATCTTTAATACCCTTCAATCTTATGACTTGGAGTAATAACTTGGTCTTTCATATCCTTCAGTTAAGTGATATGTCCTACCACAAATCCATTTGGCTACAACAGAAACCCACACCCTTGAATTTTATAATATAATATTGTAATGTGTTGAACTAAGTTACTGAGTATTTTAAACTTTTCCCATACATCATATGTAGGTTTCATTGCAAAAATCAAAATATATTTCACAATCATATGTTTTTCATAACAATAATTTAAAAAAATAATAACCTTTATATATATAAAAATACCAAATACTTAAGTAATAAGTAACATTAATAATGTTTCGTTAAAAATTTCAAAATTTACTTAAAGAAATTAGCTAAACCACATTGTGGCAATTCATTATATCTCATAGCCTTTTTTTTTAAACGAAGCGACTATTTATATTATATCGAAAGTTTTTTTGCATGGGAAGCTCCATTTACATTCAAGAGTTACGTTATTAGCTTCAAAATTCCAGTAGAGCCAAAGTTTAGTTTTCCTAGAGCCACTAACTTTCCGTTCTACACTATTACATTGATATTGTCCATAAATCTTGCAAAATTGCCCCAAAAATTTCTTATATCGATATAAGATACTACATATCTTTCTAATTAGCCCAGAAGGGCTAGGTTCCAAGTCTTGCTTGTTCTCAAGGGTCGTCTGCTTGCCACACGCTGCTTCATCCCCTCCAACTGTTGCTGCGGTCTCCGCATCCTACAAGGTCAAATTAGGTTCTAGGGAGCTCATTTTTCCCTCTTCCTCAAAGCTCTAGGCTTCCTCTTGTTGCCTTGATTTCATTAACAACATATCTGAATCCATGCGAAGAATCCTTTGTTCCATGCAGGTATGAATCCAGTCCAGCCATGCAGGTATGAATCCAGTCCAGCTTGCGGTCCGTTGCCTTCACTCTATCATCCCATTCCTTCTCCATAAGCTCTTGCTTCCTTTCCAACAACTCATACATCCTTATTAAATTTTTGAAAATTTTCTGAGACACTTTCTTCTCGTGCTCAAAATCTCGAGGTTCTTCCCTGCTATCCATCTTCAACAATGACCAGTTGTCCCTTTGGTGAATTCCAACGTATGAGCGACCAAACATACTCTGGAGTCCTCCGACTTTCATTATTTATCTCCTCTTGTTCCTCTTTGGAAAGTTCCTCGCCATCGAATGTAATTAACTCTTCCTGCAAGTGGAACATTAATTCAAATTCCCTAATCAGTGAACCAAACCTTGTGTTGAGAGAATTCATCACGTCATTAATGAGCCTCTCTACCATTAATTGTCTTTACCACATTCACTGTGCTTGTGAGCACTGCCAAGAATTTAACTCATGCCGCCCTTTGACACTGTAAGTGCAATTGAGGGGAGCTCTACACATGCAATACGACATGTACTTGGGAGGCCCGATACCCACCTGTCCTCTTCTGTCATTCTCCCTGTGTCGATTTGAGACCACCTGTCATCTTGTGTTTATTCTCCCAAATGCCACTGACGGAAGTTCCATTTTGTTCGCTTTCCCAAAGATTTTCATTAATTGCTTCATTTTATGGTATTGGTGCCATTAGGCTCGATCCTCCTGGAGCATTAAGACTCCTTGGTCCATTCAAGAGCCTTGGTTGGCCAAGGTGTCTGCCTCCATGTTAAGAGATCTGAGGATGTTGAGGAAATAAATATTTTCAAAATTTGTCGCCATCATAGCTTTTCTTTGAACAATTGCAGGAGAATTCGCTGTGTTCCTTGATAACACATGTGAAACCTCCCTGATTACTAGCATTGAGTCTCCAAAATCAACAATTTTTTGAATCCATAATCCTTTGCAAGATCAATACCTTTCCATAGAGCCCCGTTTGCTTTGTTGTTAGTTGCCAATCCTAGTTCCCAAGCAAAACTATATTCTTTTTGTTCGTTGGGGCATTGGATTATCCCTCCCACTGTGATCGCCCCTATATCTCATAACCCATTTTTAGACTTGCTTTTGTTTTTTATTTTGGTAAAAAAAAATGCTTTGACTTTCAATTAGTTTTGAAATTTTGAGAGATTCTATGAAGTTTATTGAAGTTTTGAGAAAAATAAATATTAAACTGAATATTTTGAAAAAAAAATAGTTTTTAATTTTTTTAAACGTAAATTGTTTTTTTTACTAATTGGTTGACACTTATTTTTATGTGGTTTTAAATTGAATTGTTAGATATTAAAAAAAAAAAATCTATTTTTTTTCTTTCTATTGGGCAAGTGTCATAATAATGATTGCTATTGGAATCTTTCCACAACACAATG
This sequence comes from Pinus tabuliformis, assembly GCA_031772625.1. Classification (NCBI taxonomy): domain Eukaryota; kingdom Viridiplantae; phylum Streptophyta; class Pinopsida; order Pinales; family Pinaceae; genus Pinus; species Pinus tabuliformis. Next base: position 581,028,962 of record CM062819.1, on the reverse strand, counting down.
TCATGTGATAACTGCTCACCATAACTTAAGCAAGTATTTGCATAAAAAATGGATAGCAACATGATCTAAATAAATACACTTACGAGTAGTTGTTACTGCCCAACATTATTTATGTTTTCTTCGTGTACAATTTAATAAGTGGAGTAAAAATGTAAACATGCAGTCTTAATTATATAATTTTACTTAATATCAATAAGAAATCAGTAAAAAACATTAATGATAAATTAAAATGGTTATCAATTCAAACAATAAATGAAACAATTCGTCTCACCAACCTAAATAATAATATTTAATTACATTGTTTCTCAAAATACCACAAGAATGCTCTGAATAGAAACATTGAAGAAAACTAGGGTTTTCAGCGGCTGAATCCTGCATCAACAAACCCTCTTCTCACTCCTATTGCCGCTAATGTGCTCTGACGCAATCTCTAGGTTGAGTGGGCTCATGATGGGGCCTCCTAAAGGAGGGGGTTCCACCCCCTCCTTCAAGTCCATCCTCACCGACACACTTCATTCACCCACTGCCCCCTCGTCTAGGTCCGACCAGCATAAAGGTAAACAACCCAAATCGTCGACCCTCAGTGCTCAGTGGTAGTCGCTTATGAGAGGCCGTTGCCTTCCAAAAGCAACCAAGAATCCCAGAGTAGTGATCCCCAATAACCGCCTTAGTTTATGCAGAATCATGCAATCATCTGTGAATTCATGGGTATCGGGCCTAGAGAAGAAGATATCCTGCAATGGATCCAGATCAAATGGTAGCCAAAAGCCCCCTTTGATCTCTTCGTACGTGCCAAGGGTTTTTCGTAGTAATCTTCGAAGATATGGAAGATGGAAAGCGAATTCTGGATAATGGCCCTTATTTCATGAATAGTGCTGGTCTATTTATGAGGCACTGGGAACCCTACTATAACCCAGATAAGGAACAATTATTAGTTGCCCCTATCTGGGTTCGACTATATTCTCTTCCAGAGGAATTTTGGGAGATGGACATTTTGGATTCAATCGTCAACTCCATTAGTGACTTTGTCCAGGGCTCAGAGATCACTCAGCGTAGAAGGTTTTCTTTGTATGCTCGGATCTGCGTGTATATGAACATCTCCCAACCTCTCCCGGAATCGGTGGAAGAAAAATACTAGGATGGGACCTGGTCACATCCGCTGGACTATGAACAAGTCCCGTTTAAATGCAGACTCTGCCACGAATACAGGCATTTATTTCGTGATTGCCCTTACCAAGCTTCGACTCTCGTGGAGGCTCCTTCCGCGTACGACTTCCAGGAATTTCATAGGCGACATCCTCCTCCAACCAAAGTCCCTCCATCCAAAGCCTCAATAAGCACCTCTAAAGAAACCTCCAGTCGAATGGTTGGACCCTCTCAAGTGACCCCCAACCACCCCTCTAGTAATTCCCAAGCGGCCCGAGCCGCCCATGTAGTAACTCCCAAGCGATCCCAAATCTCCCTCCAAGAAACTGCTTCATTATCCTAGCAGATTCGGTTGAACTAGAGCAGTCAACGACACTTGGGGTTGTGGTCCAATCCCAAGCAGTGATGGAAGTAGAATTGGGATAGGAAAACTCCAAGAATAAACAACCGAGCAAACGTAAAACCCCGTAGGCTTATACTAACAATAAGGAAATCCAGCAAGTCCTCACCCAAATACGCCATGCTTTAGAACATGATGTGAAGATGGATCAACTCAATTTCGATGAAAGGGTTATGGTCGCCTATTTGCAAAATTGGGCTAAAGATGGATCAACAGATATCCCCCAAGATCAGCTAGACCAATTCCATCAAATCTACAAGGATTGGGAGAAACGCCAAACCTCTTTGGTTTCCCTTCCTCAATTGGATTTAGCTATATGGGATGAAGATACATCCACGCGACGGACAAATCCTAGCTCGGGCTCCAGGAAGAAAGGCAATAGGAAAACTAGTGAAGTGATCCGGAAGCATGGGTGATCTTAGTCAACTCAGGACAAACTAACATCCTCACAGAGTATTATCAGTGATCCCCCCCCGCCCCCCCTCAATGAAGCTGCTATCATGGAATATAAGAGGCCTCAAATCTAAGGGGAAGTTGAGGTATCTGAAGGATAGAATTCAAACAGAGAAACCAGACATAGTATTCCTACAGGAAACTAAAGTGACACAGGAAAAACTTAAAGATATCGTCAACAGGAGCTTTCCTTTGGCGGAATGCATGGCACTAGACACAAGGGGTAGTGCATGAGGTTTGGGTATCCTCTGGGACCCTTGATCCATCTCCTTCAGGCACTGGATCACCAACCCCCATACCCTTTCGGGACAATTTGAATGCATAAGATCTTTTGACAAGGTTTGGTTAATAGGGGTTTACGGCCCTTCCCTCCCAGGGATGAAAGTAAGTTTTCTCCATAGTCTGTGACACCTCAAGGAGATTTTGGGGGACACCAACTGGAACCTAGCTAGGGATTTGAACCTCATAAAAGGTCTCAGTTAGAAGAAGGGAGGAATTTGGCTGTTGGATCTGATATCCCCAGCATTCCAAGAAACCATCCAAGACCTGGGAACTGAGGACATTGATTTTAAGACTGGATCCTTCACCTCGAACAACCGACAGGGAGGTAAATACCAGATAGCCTCAAAATTAGATTGTTTTCTTCTTTCTAATAAGATCATCCATCAGGATCTATTTTTCAAGCGTCGATCCTCCAGTGCTCGGGATTGGATCATTGGCCAATCTGTCTTGAGATCGATCTGAGGATGGCTCCTCGCAACCATCCGTTTCACTTTGAATCATTCTGGCTTGACAAGCCAGACTTCCTAGATAAGCTAGAATAATGGTGGAAAACAATTAGGGTGATTGGTCGCAACCCAATGGAAACTTTCCAACTAAAGCTGAAAGAACAAAAAGGAAAAATAAAAGAATGGAACTGATTGGACTTCGGCAATATCCACCGGGAAAAGTGACGACTTGAAGAAGACGTGATCTATTCAACAATATATCATCTTGGAAGGGAGAACAAATTCCCTCATAGCCCAGGAGGGACAACTCCTAACTGATCTAGAACAACGATCGAAAAAGGAGGAAATCCTATGCAGATAAAAGTCATGATTCCAATGGCTCAAGGAGGGCGAGCGAAACACAAAATTTTTCCACAGGACCATGTTGAAGCATCACCAGTATAACTAGATCTTCTCCCTCAATGGCTCTGATGGTAGACAACTGGTGCAACATGAGGAAATTTTAGAAGAGTTGATCGCTCACTTCCAGTCTCTGTTCATAGAGCCAAATAATGATAAGAGTGAGGCAATCTCCAGGATCTAGAAATGCATTCCAAAATTAATTTCAGAAGATAAAAATGAGGTCCTTATGAGAGAAATCTCCTTGGCAGAAGTGGAGGAAGTGGTACAGGCTCTTTCGTTGAACAATTCCCCTAGCCCGGATGGTTTCACCTTTGAATTCTTCAAAGCTGGCTGGAAATTTCTAGGAGATGAGATTCACGAGCTAGTAGAGCACTCTCGCTGCACCCAATGGATTTTGTCAGGTCTGAATGATTTTTTTTTTACACTTATCGCTAAGAAGGGCGCGACACTAGACTTTGGTGGCTTTCGGCTAATTAAACTTTGCAACGTAATCTACAAGATTCTCTCAAGAATTCTAGTTCGACGGCTCAAACCCTTGCTTCACAATATCATTGGACCTGAACAATCTGGTTTTGTAGAAGGGCGACAAATAATGGATGGGATATTGGTGGATCACGAGGTGGTGCACTCTCTGTCCTCATCCCGAACCCCAGGTATGCTTATCAAACTAGATCTCTCCAAAGCTTATGATCGGTTAAATTGGGATTATTTGTTGTCTATGCTCGCTACTTTCGACTTCTTCCCTTCCTGGATCAGTTGGGTCAAATCCATGATTTCGACCCCCTTCTATTCAATCCTTGTGAATGGAGCACCCTCTCGGACCTTTCGTGGATCCAGAGGGCTTCGCTAAGGAGATCCCATCTCTCCTTTTCTCTTTATCATAGCAACAAAAGGATTGGGAAGACTTATCAAAGCGACTGTTGAATCTCGCAGCCTCCTGGGCATCAAGATATCGCAAGAGGCCCCTCCTCTCACCCACCAACAATTTGTTGATGACAACATGCTATATGGGAAACCCACCTTAAAAGAGGCAAAGAAATTGGGATCTATTCTGGCGCTATTCCAGCAGGCATCTGGTACCCAAATCAACAACGATAAATCAAACATCTTCTTCTTCAACACTCATCCTAGAGTGCAAAGTCATCTGGCAAGAACTCTCGGATTCAGAGTTGGCTCACTCCCCAACACTTACCTCAGAGTACCTCTGGTGTCAAACTCTCTCAAGATCTCCTATTGGAAGGAGATGTTATCCCACATTGATACGAAGTTATCAAGTTAGAGCTTCTGGGTACTGAACTCGGCGGACCGAATTGTTCTTCTAAAGGAGACCCCCAGGCTATTCCGCTATATCAGCTCTCGGTCCTTCTGGCCCCTAGGAGCATCTATAAGGAGCTCACAGCCAAGTTCTAGAAATTTCTCTAGGCTGGACTGCAGATCGGCCGAAAATGGGCCCTAGTGGCATGGGATAAGTTGTGTAAACCAAAGATTCATGGTGGCCTAGGATTGAAAGATCCTAAGTTGCTATCTCATGCCCTTAGTGCAAAAGTTTGGTGGCGATGGTTGCAAGGCGGACAAGAGATATGGAAGCAGCTTTGGGCGTGAAAATACAGGGTTGCGGGTTGGTAGGATCCATCGCAGCACCATCCTAACCTACCAAACGAGTCCTTGATATGGAATCGAGAAAAATCCCACCAGAGCCTCATTCAGGATCATGGGTTCTGGGAAATCAGGAATGGAAACAAGGCCAGATTCTCGAAAGAGGCTTGGATGCATCACCCCATATTGGATCAAGACCTTACCCTCAAAGATCTCCAAGCATTTACCTCCCAATTGGGTGTGGTTCGTGTTAAGAACTTCTAGCAGGACCCAATCCCAGGGTTGAAATGGAGGGAATGGAAATCTTCATCTCACTGGCCAGCCCATGACCCACCTCTGGACTGGGAGGCTCTCACCTTGATTCTCCGCTAACGCCCTATTCTCAACAACGAGGAACCAGACAAGTTGCAGTGGGGACACCTCTTGAAAGGAATGTTCTCCCTCAAGGAAGCTTATTCAATCTTATCATCTACAGGGGACCTGGAGCCAAATCCATTGTGGAAGCGAATATGGTACTCTCGATTATGGCCAAAAGTTTCATTCTTCTTATGGTTAGTAGGCCAAGGTAAGCTCCTCATATGGGATAAAATACAAGAAAAAGGTTTCCATGGCCCCTCCTGGTCCCCTCTTTGTCGCAATGAGGAGGAGATGGATGATCACCTCTTAAAGTTATGTCCAAAGGCGTTGAAGTTCTAGGGCCGCCTCACAGATGTGTTTGGAGCATCTGACTATTCAGCCAATAACCTGCGAGAATCACTGGAGACATGGAGACAAAATCTCTTTAAAAACCCCATTGTTAATAGAGCATGGTGCCTCTCACAGGGATTTGTCCTCTAGAATATATGGAAAGCCAGAAACAGGGCAATTTTCCACTCAGAAGCCTTTCAAAGCAATAACATATGGAAAACCGTCCTTCAGAACATCAAGGAAACTCTGTCAATCTTGCATTGGTTGGAGGATGACTAGAAAGTGGAGGGTAATGAACATGTCATTCTGAATGCCCTTGATCTCCACAAGACTCCTTTGACCCCGGGCCAGCTCATTGCCTCACAATATGGGAAGCCTCTTCCAGCACTTTCATCTGCCCCCCATAGGGATTTCTTGAGTTTAATTTTGATGGGGCCTCCAAGAGCAACCACGGGCCGGCCAATCTCAGGGGAATAATTCACAATGACAAGGGGCAAGCGGTAAAATTTTATGCAGCCTCCTGTGGTAGCACCAAAAACAACGTAGACGAATTTCTGGCCTTGGAAAGAGGGTTCCATGTAGCAAAGGAAATGGGGGTGTCTAAACTCCAAGTCACAGGAGATTCCCAGATAGATATAGCCATGCTTCAAAAAATCATTAATGGATCCTCTCCGGACAGAGTTATAAAGAGTTGATGACTGGAACTAATAGGGGAACATATCATTCCATGATTTCATCCTTTGAATATGTAATCATAGAACATGTCGACTGAGAGGGTAATAAGGCAGCTGATAAACTAGCAAATTGGGGTATTGATCATCAAGGGCAGGATCTCCTCTAGGACTACCCCCCCTTTCACAAAATACCCACCTAGTGGATCTATGTCGAATAGTGGCAGAAGAAGAGGCTTCCTTGATGGGGGTGAGGAACCCGACGCACGAAGCATCATGTGGCTCATGTTTGTAAACAATTGGAATAAGGGTGGAGGGACGACCTGCCCTCCCTCTCAAATCACCTGGCGTACGGGGGAGAGTTGTGGCATGTGTGTGATTCCTCAGCCCCTCGACTGGCGCGGGAGGCAATGATCTAAGACATAGGATGGGTTATGGTGAATTCATTTGCGTTGGAGTTTCAATATGGTTTTATGTTCCCTATTGGTGTTATGCTCGCTAACGAAGGAAGCATCGTCAATTTTTATAGGCACTGTGGAAACCCCAAAGTTTCTTCCCATACTCTTGGTTAATATCCTTTCTGTTCCAGGGGTGGTATCTTGTGTTTTTCTGCGTAAGCACAATGCGACTTTCGAAGGTGCCGACTAGTTTGTATTTCTAGTTCATTTGGAAATTGGAAGTTGTGGGTTATTAGTTTCTTGGAGGTTGGTGGAGGTGGTATAGTTGGCAGTGCTTCTGGGGGTGGTGGCGGCTCTGTGCATGGCGCTCCTTCGTAGGCTGTTGGGCCTATAATTGGGTTGCTCTGCTTCTCAGTGTATGGTTTTCTATGTGTTCTGGGGCAAAGGGAGTCAGGTCCTTGAAGGTCGTCGTGGTTGCCTGTTGCTGGTGCAGTTGGGGAGGTGCTCCTCGAAGTGCTTCGGGTAAGGTCGGGTATTGCTCGACCCTTCTTCTTCTGAATTTTCAAAATTACAATGAGTTTATGTGTCGAAGCCTAGGGTGGAAATATTGGTGGGGTGGCAGAAGTCTGGTAGGTGCGTGTTGCTGCTTCGGGGAGGGAAGTGCTAGCTCTCAGCCCTACTTGGGTGGCTAGTGGTTTCAACCTTGGGCGAGGCAGGCCTGGTGGTCAGGGGTTAGGCATGTTTGGAAGGCTATCGGTGGTTCCTGCGTTCTTGACTCCGGTATCGACAGTGCCATTGTTGGTCTAGCCAGTATGTGCCCATCTCTGTGGCGAGGGCGGTCCTCCCTCCCAACAAAGCCTGGCTCGGCTAGATGCGGGGACCCAGAAATGCAAATACAATATTTGGACCCAGGAGTGGAGGCGTCAAGGTCTCGCTAGGGTGGTAAGACAGCGGGGCGCTCCCGATGGAGGGTGGCCTTGTGTTTGAGGTGGTCGTGGAGGTGGCGACTAGGTGATGCAGCGTGGGGGGTGGTTGTAGCAACCACAACGGAGTGGTGGCATGAGAAGGCGCGGGTCTGCAAGGCGTTCGACACTTGGTGCAAGGGAAATTCAACATTATTGTATGGAGAATTGCCGTGAGCTGATGCAATCCCTGTTGGAGTGGTTGGAAATGGCTGAATGGATCCGAAGAGAGGAGCATGTTGAATTGGTAGCCACCTTGGACAAAATGCACTACTTCCAGTGACAGGTTCGAGAACGAGTGGTGGTGGTATGGCGTGGACAAAACTTGCTATTGGAGAAGGTGGAGAAGTTGGAGTCCTAGATGGCTCACTTCGAAGGGCATGTCTAATGCTCCTTCCATCCTCCGCCTCCTCCTGGGACAACCCCAAACAACCCAGCTTCCATCACGTTAGATGACTAGCATGACTACATGTGTTCTCTTTGTGTTACTTGTCTTCTAGTGTCTCTAGCCTTCTCGCTTATGGAGGATGTCCTTAGTTTCAGTTTTGTTTTTGTCTCATATACTCAAAACGGTGGTCAACAAACCTGGTCGAGGTGAGACCACTTGTTTTTTTTTTTAATCCTGATGTACATCTTTTTTGATGAATGAATAGAATTTCAACTTACAAAAGTAAAAATAAATAAAACAACTCCATTTTTAATATTTATATCTTTTATTGTTGAAAGCATTTGTCTAAATGCAATTTTTGTTTGTTTCTTTGTTTTTACTTTAATTTAGCTATCAATTACCTTTTGTGTAAGAGGTGGGCACTAAACAACAACTCTACCTATTACATTTGTTTATCTTTTTTTATATAATCAACCCATATAAATTATATACTAACTTAACTAACAAAATATAATAAATCTCTTGTTTCCTAAAAATTATATCTCAACTGAAGCACAAAATCTTTTTGTTTTCAAAATTTATATTCTTACAACTCATAATAGTCATAAAACCCATTTAATTACAATATATTTATTTTACGAACATCGTCATGTCATAGCTCAAATCTTCTGTTTTCAAAACTTACACCATATTACATTTATAAATTGCTTATATTTAAAATTCGTTTATTTAAAAAAAATTACACCATATTACATTTATAAATTGCTTATATTTAAGATTCATTTATTTAAAAAAACTTACACCATATTACATTTATAAATTTCTTATATTTAAGGTTCATTTATTTAAAAAAACTTATACCATATTACATTTATAGGACCCCACAGATTGGACAACTAGTCTGGCAATACCTCTTTTCAAGAGCAGTGACGTCAATAATCCCTCCAATTATAGGACCATCATGATAAACCCTTTGTTTGCAAAGCTATTTGGAAGCATGCTAGAAAACAAAATTAGCAAGTGGGCAGAAGAAAGAGATAACATGCTAAAGGGCAAGCAAGTTTTAGACCTAAACATTCCATAGTTGATCATTGTATAACTTTAAGGCACATCATTGAAAAAGTTTGGGAGAAAAAGAAGAAAGCTTTTGTTGCTATGTTGATTGTAGAAAAGTGTTTGAATCTATTCCTAGGGATAAGCTTTGACATAGAATGGAGGAACTTGGGGTTCCTAAACATTTGAGAGTAGTTGTGCATAGGCTGTATGAAGAGGTGAAAGTCAAAATTAGAACTTCAACAGGCATTTCTGAAAGTTTATAAGTGATATCGGGGTCAAGCAAGGTTGCCCACTATCTCCTACCCTTTTTGGTTTATATATCGACAAGCTTGAGGAGTGGTTAAATTCGCAAGGGGGCGATGGTATCTATTTGGGCAAGTTTGTTATAAGGCTTCTTTTGTATGCAGATGACCTTATTTTGATTGCTAAATCGGCTCTTGGTTTGCAAGAGCACTTACTATCTCTTGAGCATTTTTGTAGAAGTGTGGAGATGCAAGTCAATATCAACGAAACGAAAGTAGTGGTTTTCTCTAAAAAAAGAAAACATAATCAACATAAGTTCTATTTTGAAGGCAACATTTTGAAAGAGGTTGCGGATTACAAATACCTCGGAATTGACTTCAACAAAAATCTAAGCTGGAATGGTTGTAGAAAGAAAAGAACTTTGGGGGGTTGGAAAACATTTTATGTTTTTCAAAATAGGTGTAGAGAGGCAGAGTTATGAGACTGGAAAACCACTCAAACTCTTTGTGGGCTTCTAGTGGTTCTGGTGATTCTCTATGGTTGTGAACTATGGGCCAACAACACATCCGACATGCAGTGGAGACAAATTGAGAAAATTCAGAACCATTTGATTACAAACAAATTCAAGATTAAAAGTGCAGTTCCTTATGCTATCTTGTTAAGTGAAACAATCACTGCTCCTATTGAAGCAATTTCTATGGTGCGAGTCATAAGGTATTTAAAAAAAATTGAGCAAATGAAAAATGGTGGATGGCCTAAGGTTGTCTTTAATGACAAATTGTGCAAGAGAAAAAAGACTTGGATGTAGCAAAATAACAAATGGTTTAGTAAATGGGGTATTTGCTTGAACGTGTGTCCCATAAACAACAAAGAGATAAAATATTTTGTTATGGAAAATTTTCACAAGTGTACTTGGGATAAGGAGCTAGGAAGAAAGAAAAAGTACTATATTGAAGTGTTTAATCCCACTCATAGTCATCAACCAAAAGCATACATAGAGGTCAATATCTCTTGGAGAGCCAAAATTCTTATTGCTCAATTAAGGACTAATTCTCATCAAGTCCGTTGTGAAACAGGGCGCTGGAAAATGCCAAAAGAAATGTGGGAGGAAAGAGTATGCATTTTTTGTTCTTCCGGAAAAGTGGAAACAGAAAAACATTTCATTTTAGAATGTGAGGCCTTCAAAGGCAACATTGAAAGTTATGCAAATACGCTGGTAGCTAGCTCTTGGGATAATCTATTTAGCAAGGGGTTTGTCGAGAAGCTGGGAGCATTTATTTTGAAGCTTCACACAAAAAAAGCCGAAACAGATAAAGAAATAATTTGTCCCATAGACTATCTTTATTTTTTTCTTTCTTTCTACATTACTTATATTTAAAATTCATTTATTTAAAAAAAATACTAATATAATATTTATAAATTATATTTAATTTAAAATTTATATCATATTATATTTATAAATAAATTTTTTCAACTTATTATATTTAAAAACTATATTTAACCAATATAATATTTATAAATTATAACACCACTTCAATTAAAAAAAAATCCAAAATATTTTATTTCCAAAACTATATTTAAATTTAATCTTAAATTATAAAAGCCTTTTCAAAATTTATATTATGCAAAATCTTTCTTACCATTTAAACTCATGATAATCTTAAAAGCCATATAATTAATTACATCATGTTTATATAACTCTCATCATATCATGACTCAAATATCCTATTTTCAAAATCTATATCTTACCACATTTATAATACTCAGTTTACTCAGTTCATAGAACTCAGTCCATATAGAGAAGACCATTTAGAAGAAGAAAAAATAAATTACAAGTTAAAGATAGTTTATGAAACAGAGTACTTTTCAGACTTAAATATGATAAGGTTATACTCACACAAAGCCATTTATACAGTGCAGAACAGCCATGGCCGTGTGTACATTTTTAAGCAAAACAATTGTCAGACTTTAACTGTTCTTGGCTAGGTAATCCCACTTGCCCCGAACTCCAGCTAAGAATGCATTGAGCAAGAATGCAGAATACACTAGAATTCCATTGTCAGTCCACTTCTGAGCAGGAGATGCTGCCTGAGGTTTTTCCTTATAGACAGTAGTCATAATTGGGCCAGAATCATATTTACAAACGCTCGCCAAGCAGGTAACTGCCTGCTGCCCATTTCACCCAAACCGGGACTTGTAGAGCACTGTATATCCATCTGTCAAAACCTTTTATTCCCCAAACTCTTGCTGATGTGCTGCATAACGCAATGCATGCAATCTCCAGTACTATCATTGCACATACAATAGTAAAAGGAACTGGATTCTTGGAATCTCGCTCTCTTTCTCTTTTATTCAAATATGGCTCTCTTTCTATTTTATTCAAGGGATACGGTCTTCCCAAGTACAAATGGAGACAGTCCATGCCCAAAACCGTAACAATCCCCGCCATTATAATAGCTAGTCTAGTTTCAGAGAGTGGCATGGAGGGAGTATATTGCCATTTGACAACCACATGTCCTTCAATTGCAACGAGCAGAGCCCAAACAAAAGAGCAAATCAAGTTCACACAAGCGCCTATAATTGCTGAAGTTCTGAGACTCAGAAAAGTACCTCTGAAGGTTAACACCTGGCAAACATCCATGTGCTCTGTTTTGATGTTAGCAGACCGAACTTGTGATGACTTGACCCGAGCATAGGTTACAAAATCCATTTCCTCGACTGTCAACCAGGTAATCCCGTATTGACCTTCTTGCCAGTAGAGAAGTAGAGAAACCATCCGTTTTGAACCAATTAGTCACTGCCAGGTTTAAGAACATTTCTATTACCCTTGGCACTATTAAAGAACCGTTGCTATATGTGACCTCGACTCCTCTGGCTTCCACGATTTCAGTAGACATGTAGTCTTCCTGGGCACCCAGAGCCATGTAATTTTCCAGGGCATCAGAAGCCATGACTCTCACTCCTCTGCCTTCCTTGTCTTTAGACCTCAAAGATCTCATCATCAGGTCTGTCCACTCATCATCTTCTGCTGGACGCAGTGGAATGCAGATGCAAGTGCCTTGTTCTTGGACGGACTTCCGATAAATGTAATCAAGAGTTTCAAGAACTGAAAATCTGTCCAACAATCTGTCCAGCTCTGGTTCTGTCAGTGTCATCCTTTTACCCTCCACCAATCTCACCACCCCTTCAACTTCATCAATTTCCTTTTCACCCTCTATCAATTTCAGCCATTCAAGTTCACCAATTTCCTTTGCATCCTCTATCAATCTCACCCTTTTAGATTCATCAGTTGCCCCTTCAGATTTATCAAATTTCACATACAACAAGCCCTGGTCACATCCATGGCAGCCATTTTTCAGACAGTCCCGAGATAGCAGCACGCACAGGTTATCAGTCACTCTCTTCAGCGTTCCAGAAATCCGATGAGCAAGCAGGATGTTGACCGCTTCCACAGTGCAGAATACAATGCATTTGTATTCATCATTGCAGTTACAGATCTCAGCAAGGAGTGCAGCAGATCTTTAAGGTAAGCATTCCAGAAGGATGGACTGCACATCATGTGCACTGGATATATACCTCATAAATTGTGTGATGGAAGAATTGGGGGAGTGAAATGACAACAATAAAACAGAAGGATGCTTATATTTCTTACATGTTTTAAGGCCAAACCCGTGTATGTGCTCCAGTTTAGGACCTCTTCTGGTAGCCAGAAAATCCCTTGCTGCCATCTCCAGATCCAGCTTTCCTCTCAGCAAGCTTGTAATTAAAATTGCTAAATTCCCAAAGCAGGTGTTTCCAACCGCTATGCCAACACAAGATAACCATCCCAGCAAGCCAATGAACCATATAATCAACAACAGCATGGTGTAGGAGCTTCCCAACCAGTTCTTGAATAAACCCATAGGTTTGTTGAACCAGTGATAAGCAAAAGCTCAAACTTGTGTTGCTTCACTGGACTGGTACTCGGCATTGCCATTGGTTTTCAGTGTTTTCTTTTTCTAAAGCTAAAGGAGGGGCATATACATTTATGTCACCTTGGTCTCAGAGTGTATTGGATTCCAAAGGAAGGAATGAGATATATCAATGATGAGGGCACCGACAAAATGTTGTTTGAGAGGGAATGTTCTCTTATCCAAAGCAAATAGAATAAATAAAGAACATATCAACATCAACTCATATTGATAAAAATAATTTTATATAAAATCATATAATTTTATATCAAATAATTTTATTTCAACAATAGCATAAAGGATGTTTTTGTCTTTTATATATGATGGAATTTATATATATATGATGGAATAACAATTACACTGGTTATTGAATGCTACTATATTTATTTATTAATAAATATATTTATTATTATTTAAATTAATTAATAAACTTTAATTTTTTTTTTAAAATTTGTTAGAATATTATATATATGTATAATAAAAAACTAAACACCCTTTAATAAAAACTAAATATCCATATAAAAATATAGAATAAAATAATTATCATTTTTTTTAATATATTCCATATCCTTTAAATGTGAAATTAAATATTTTCTTTTTGGGAATAATTCCAAATTCATTATCTACAAAATTAAGACAATAAAAAATAAAGAGAATACACTTATTATTATTATTATTATTATTATTTAAATGTAAAATTAAAATAATCACATTTTCTTTTTAGTATCATTGGACATTCTTTACATACAAAAATTAAAACAATCAATTGTTAATATTTTTTTTCAATATATATTTTTAAAATAATTTAAAATATAAAACCATTTATTTTGTTAAGGATAATTTTTAATTTTTTAATTATAAATTCTCAAACATCTCAATTTTTAATAATAATAAATTCTCAAACATCTCAATTTTTAATAATAATAATAATAATAATTATAAATGATAATATTTTATAAATATATTAAATAATTAAAAAATATTAAATATAATCATTAATAATAATATATTTTACAAATTTTACATCCTTTATATATATATAGTTTTGAAATATCATTATTATTGATATAAATTATTATTATTATTATTATTTTAATGTTATATATATATATATAAATTTTTTTCAAGGAAATCGTTTATAATTTTATTACTTAAAATAAAATTGCAAGCCTTAAGGGTTAGCTTAAGTGATCTAGAGTCAGAAGTGAAGTTATTTATTATTGTTGTTAGTTGTTGGCTCTTCTATTCCTTTGGGGCGAGGCCCCCCCCACCAAAGATTTACCATTCATAAAATGTGGGGAAGTACTCCAAGTTTCCAGTGCTTTCATTCCAAGCAAAAGAAAAGAAAATCCTAATATAACAAAGTGAATTTAACCAAATTATTATTTTTATTGTCCATGGGGTCTTGGATAGATGGCGATCCGGTGCTCTGTGAAGGCACTCCTTGATGTGAAGTCACCCGTTCTCCTTGATGTGTGATGTGAAATCACCCGTTCTTGATGTGAAGTCACTCGTTCTCCTTGATGTGTGATGTGAAATCACCCATTCAATTCCCTGCCAGAGTGATACATTGGACATGATGAAGATATAGTCCCACCAAAGTTATAGAAAAAAAAGGAATTATTATTTATATTTCTTTTTAATTCAGCTTATTTTTTTATTTTAATTTTTAATCTCATGCTTCATTAGAACATCTCCCATAATAACCATAATAAAGTTGATATTAATTTTATTTATTTATTTATTTAAGTTTAATTTAAGATACAATTTATGCTTCAATACAACAACACCACTATTAAACTATAAAAAACTTTAATAACAACCGTAATAAATAATTATTGTAAATTTTAAAAATGTGTATATATTCTACCTTGCTAAACCTCCACATATGCATCATGTGTCCCTTCACACTGCTCTCCATACATAGTTTATTCAATGTTGAAAAAATAGTAGTGAATTATTAACACGTGTTCCTTTACATAAAAACAAATAAATAAAACTGGTGTTTATCCTACCCATTTTCTCCAGCCCACATCCTTTACATTTTTTGTGGAGAGTGATAACTATTTTTTTCTCGGTGATTCATGTTGAATTTGATGAGAACAAGCACGGGGAAGGTTGGTAGCATTAATATTCAACACTTCGTAGCATTAACATTCAACAGATGAGTTTTCATTTAAGGTAGTTTTTATATGAAATGCCATATTTATATAATTTGTTAAATTATATAAAATTAAATAATTTTTAAAATTTATACGTTATTGTTTAAATGTAATATTTAGTTTATTTGAACAAAAGTATGATTGGAACCGAAACTTAATTTTAATTACTTTATGATATTTATATATAAAAATTAATCATCATTTAAATGAAATTAGAAACTTAATTAATAACCATAAGAGTAGTAGAGAGTCATATTTTGTTTCATTTACCTCTTAATATCATTATTGTTTCATTAGACATATCCTTGGCCAATTATTTGACATATTTGAGCATAAGGTTGAATGGGAGAGTACTGTAAAATCAACACGAGTAAGGAAGAGGTGAGAGATCTACTTATTAATGAAGCTAACATTGTCTAACTATTTATTGACCTCAAAATCAACCAACCCCTTGATATGAGAAAGATATGTCTTTGCATGCCATTAGTACAATCTAGCCATGCAAAGACAACTTGATCAATAAGTGTTTCATGGCATTTAATAAACCTCCCTAGAGTAATATGGAAGTTCCATTGTATTTTCCACACAATTATGGGTCAAATTTCTTAAAGGATGATAGGTTACTTGTTTTGACATAGGTGAATTCTAGGGGGTTAGTCATGGGTCTTCTCAATGTTAAGAAATGAGCAAGCTTAACCCATTGAGAGGGTTATCCCTTCTTAGGTGTACACCTAACTACCTCCAACGACCTCAACTCTAAGAAAGATGCATGTCACTAATACCACAATATTCACCCAAACATACAATATACTTTAGGATAACATAATTACTGCAACATCCTATCAAGATCCATCTACAAATGATGTTAGATAACTAAGGTTTGGGCATTCCTGCCACATTACTATTCTATATAAGCCATGAAATTTGGACAGGGTAGCCATTTTAGTTCAATTTCAATTGCTTTTCATCCATGATTGTGTTGTGGACATACTCGTTATGGGCCATATAAGTTCTTGTGCATGATAGTTTGTTGGGTGAGGTTAGTGTGTGTGTGGATATAAAATTACAATTGACAAGTATTTAGTAAACATGACTATGAAGGATTTGTAATTATCTAATTGTTTGTCATGTACAACTTCTATCAATTATGATACTCCCATGTTGTGGTGGTAGGATACATACTCTTTTATTGTCGATGTAGCAGTTGAAGAAACGTGTTCTATGGGAGTTTATCATATGCCCATATTGTGATGAGCTTATGTTGTTTATTTATAGTATTGTTATCTTTTGTTGCTTCATTTCTTTGTTTTCTATTATGAATCATAAATATCTTGATGTGTGTTTATATAGTTGATGATAGTACATTGATCAAACATTTCCACCTAGGACTAATAAATTTTCTCATAGTCAATTATCATAGGTCAAATTAAATACATTTAAGGTGAAATTTATTTTGTCTTTTTTTTTTTTTTTTTTTTTTTATGGTCGATTTTCATATTTTCGGTACTAATCTAGCATTTTAGAAATTATGTGTATGTAACCATCAATAGGTTTATTTTTCTCACCACCCATCTAGATGAGATCCCCATTATTTCTTTCCATTACACCCTTTGGTGATACACCTTCTATGTCCATCCCACATTATCATGAGGTATTGCCACAAACATGCCTTTAGATCCACGGGTTTAGTTTTTACTTGTTTTATTTTTAGCTTGCAAATTTATAATATGTAATTTGATTTCTCAAAAGCCCTAGTTCATTTAATCCAAGCTCCCCCTATAATGGTATAGGGTTAAGTAGTGTATTCAAGTACATTATGTTGACTATAAAGACCTATATTTTTGTAGTTTTATTACTATCTAATTACGTTGGAATCTGTTATTTGTAGTACATAATACCATTAGTGTATTTAACATGAGCATAAACCTAATATCATTGAATAATAAACATATGTGAAAGGTATTTAAAGTTTGACTTTTTAATTATAAACATACTTTAACCACCATGGCACAAGTGTACTCTAACCCACAAAGCTCTTCATTGTTTGTTGATCTCTTTTGTAGCTTCTATACAACAACAAAAAATTATGATATAGTGGGGAAATAAGGTAAAATAAATTATAGACGATTTGTTGAATCATTGAGCCGGGAGCCATATTCTACAACCCAGTATGAGGGTAATGTGTATGTATGTCACCCCAAATAAAATAACAATAAAAAATGTCAGCCAGAAACAAAAAAGAAAATAACAATATAGATAAAAAAAAAAAAACTTATAAACAATTAACTCAGTCCTTTAATAGTTATTTTATCATATATGTTGAATTTGAATGGGTCATAAATTTACCTTCAACAATTTTTTTTACCACATTAAAATTCCAAATTAGGTAAAATTTAAACATCTTAACTCTTTACTAAATCCAATACCATTTCTTAAGTCAAAGAAAAAAGTTTAATTCAACATAAACGATAAAAAATTTTGCTCCAATTTTCTTTTATATTTCTTTTAATTAAATATTTGTAAAATGAATCTTTAAAAGGAAAAACCATATCCTATGGATATATTAAAATCTTTAAAGACAAATAATTCCACGTCAAAGTTGTAATATTTGAAAATATTAATTTGATGTAGTTTTATTATAAATTTTGTTATCATGCCATGTAAAAAACACCATTAAATCTAATAATAATATTAAAAGGTTAATATTCATATTCATATTAATAGTATTATATTTAATAGCTTTGGATTAAGACAATATCAAATTTAATATAATATTAAATTATATATATATATATATAAACTCTAGATATATATGGCAAGGAAGAACAAAGACATAAAGTGATAGAGGTGGAGAGATAGAGGGAGTGAGAGAATGGGGGAGAGAGAGGAAGGGTGAGAGAGAGGAGGAGAGAGGGGGGAAGAAGAAAGACATAGAGAGAAAAGTGGAGAGAGAGGGAGTGACAAGGGACATATGGAGAGAGAGTGTGTATGATTGTGTGTGAGATAGAGAGACGATGAAGGAGAGATCAAGAGAAGGGGTGGGGCGTGGGAGAGAGAAGCAGAGAGGGAGGGAAATAGTGACAGGGTTGGAGAGAGAGAGAGAGAGGTGGAAGAGAAATGGAGAGAGAGAGGACATGAGAGAGAGAAGGAGAGAGGGAGGGAGAGAGACATGGTGATGCAGGAGCATCTGGACTTAGCCAGCAATGTGAAAGTTTGTTCACATGTTGTGGCTAAACAAGTTGAAATTCATTGACCTGATGGGTCAAAAGGCAGTTTTACTGAGAGGGTTTGATCTCTCAAGAAATGAGTTGTATTTCATTATTGTAATAAGTTAGAAATTGTCTTATTTTAGGCTCAAAGATGAGTTGTTAGCATAGGTGTGAGATAGAGCTAGGAATTAGAAGATTTGTTGTTAGATTTATTAAAAATAGGGATTGATTTGTTAGACACAGTTAGAGTGATATCCGATTTATAAAATTGAGGAAAATATAATGAAAACAGAGAGAGGATTGAGGAGTGGATTTAGTAGAGCGAGAGAAAAATAGTGTGTGGATTTCATAGGAAACAGAGGTCTTTTATTTTGTTGTAATCAGGCCCAAGGCCAAGACTCTGTAACCCTTTTATTTATGAATAAATGATGTTGTCTGTGTAATTTCATTATCAAACCTGCGGAAATCGTATTATGCTTTCATATGCTTTGTTTGTGTTCGGGAGAGAATCAATGATTGCCCGTTTCCATGCTTTACAATAGATAATACTGAGTTAAAAGAGTAATCAGTGAGTTTAAATATATTGTTTTGGTTCCGCAAGTGGAAAACCCGCCAAGGAGAGGCATTGGTCGAGGAAGACTTGAAGCAAATGCAATTCTACTGGAAGAGGTATGGAGTCTGCGTACAAGAATGGAGACAATTGAGACTGCCCAGAGAAGAGCACCTGATGAAGGAGATGAAAGTTCTTCAGAAGAATCTCCTGCAGAGGAGGTAGTAGACGAAGACAATGAAACTGCCAAAGTCATTAAGATGTTGGCGAAAGTAGGAGGAAAACCTAAGGCGGAAATTCCTATGTATGAAGGGAGTCTGAACGCAGAAGAGCTAATGGATTGGATCAGATCCTTAGACTAGTACTTTGACTATGAAGAGGTTGAGGAGAAGAAGATGGTGAAGTTTGCAGTTACCAGATTGAAGGGTCATGCAGCTATCTGGTGGGACGAGTTACAAACATCAAGAACGAGGAAAGGGAAGTCCAAGATCAAGCTATGGGACAAAATGGTAAGTAAAATGAAAGCCAAGTTTTTTCCTAAAGACTATCATTTGAATCTTTTTAAACAATTGCAAAATTTAAGGCAAAAAGGAATGTTTGTTAAAGAATATACAAAAGAATTTTATAGATTGAATATTAGAGCAGGGCATGTAGAGGATGATGTGGAAAAGGTAGCTAGATATATCAATGGCTTAAGGTATGACATACAAGATGAAATTAGCTTGTTAAGTCTGAAGACTATTGAGGATGCCTATCAAGCAAGTTTGAAGGTAGAAGAAAAGATATTGAGGAAACAAAGTCAAAGGAATAGAGGAAAAAGCTCAGTAAGAGGTAGGGGAACTACCAAACCAAGGGGACAATAGAATCAACACGAAGTAGGAAGCTCAAGTAGCAGACCACCACAGGGGGGAGAATCTAACAAAGGAAGATTTGTGCCCAGAGGAAGAGGGCGAAGAAGAGATGTTCGGTGTTATACATGTGGAGAATGGGGGCATATGTCATGGGACTATCCTCATAATAAACCAGCGAGCCAGAGGAATGCAAATGAGGCTGAGGCAAAGCCAGAACCACCTCAACTTATGTAAAAGGAAGAACCCCCTGAAGAAGGTGAATCACTGTTATTGAGAAGGACTTTGCTTAGGGTAGAGCCGGAGATTGGAGAACCAACACAGAGGAAGAATTTGTTTAGAACTACCTGTAAATCAAAAGGTAAGTGTTGCAAAGTAATAATTGACAGTGGAAGCACTGACAATCTTGTTTCTACAGAGATGGTGGACAAGCTCGGATTAGCAAAGACCATGCACCCTACTCCTTACAAGGTATCATGGTTACAAAAGGGACATCAGATTATTGTGACAGAACAATGCAAGGTGGAGATACAAATTGGTACGTATAAAGATGTGATATTATGTGATGTAATGCCCATGGATGTATGCCATGTATTGCTGGGAAGACCGTGGAAATTTGATCGAAAAGCTATTCATGATGGAAGGAGAAACACTTATACTCTGGAGAAGGATGGAACTAAACACACATTACTACCATTGAAGGACGATGCTGACAAAGGAACACCTAGCAGTAGTATTATGCTGATAAGTGGAAAGGAACTGCTGCAAGAAGTAGTGAAGAATGAGGAGTTGCATTTGCTATTATGGGAAGACCAAAGGTAATTTTGACTTCCACAAACTTGGATGATTTTGCTAATATTATTGTGGATGAGTTTCCAAATGCATTGCCATCGATCAGGAGTATTAGTCATCATATTGACCTAATACCAGGAGCAAGTTTGCCAAATAAAGCAGCATACAGATTAACTCCTAAAGAGAACGCAGAAGTTGGAAGACAAGTGTAGGAGTTGATGGATAAGGGGCTAATTAGAGAAAGTCTTAGTCCATGTGCTGTACCAATAGTACTCAGTCCAAAGAAAGGAGGAGAATGGCGCATGTGCACAGATTCCAGAGCCATCAACAAGATCAAAATCAGGTATAGATTTCCTTTGCCATGCATGGATGATTTAATGGACTGTTTGAGTGGATCAAAATACTTTACTAAAATAGATTTGAAGAGTGGATATCATCAAATAAGAATCCGAGAAGGCGATGAGTGGAAGATTGCATTTAAAACAAATAGTGGGTTGTATGAGTGGTTAGTGATGCCTTTTGGACTCACTAATGCACCTAGCACATTCATGAGATTAATGAATGAAGTCTTGAAGGAGTATGCAGGCAAGTTTGTTATTGTTTATCTTGATGATATTCTAGTTTTTAGTAAAAGTAAAGAAGAACATTTAGAACATCTTAAGTTGGTCCTAAGAACTCTGCAGAAAGAGAAACTACTGATAAATCTGAAGAAATGTAGTTTCATGAAGGAAGAATTGGTTTACTTGGGATTTGTAGTTTCTAAAGAAGGCTTGAAGATGGATCCAGAGAAAGTCCAAGCAATTTGGAACTGGCCTACTCCCAGAAATATATTTGAGGTAAGAAGCTTCCATGGTCTTGCAAGTTTTTACAGAAAGTTTATCAAAAGCTTTAGTCAGATTTGTGCACCTATTCTTGAAACAATCAAGGAGATCAATCAGCCATTCAAGTGGACAGAAGTAGTAGACAGAAATTTTAATTGGCTGAAGAAGAAAATCACAGAGGAACCAATTTTGGCTTTACCTGATTTTGAGAAAGTCTTTCAAGTAGAAACAGATGCTAGTGGAGTTGCAGTTGGAGCAGTTCTGAGTCAAGAGCAAAGACCAATAGCATACTTCAGTGAGAAATTGAATGATGCAAAGAAGAAATATTCTTCTTATGATAAAGAGTTTTATGCTATTGTGCAGGCCTTAAAAAAATGGAGACATTATTTGCTGCCAAAAGAATTCATATTATATTCAGACAATCATGCCTTACAGTTCATCAATAACCAGCCGAAGTTGAATCAGAAACATGCCAAGTGGGTAGAATTTTTGCAAAGCTTTACTTTTGTAATAAAGCACAAGAGTGGTAAGTCAAATAAAGTAGCAAATGCATTGAGCAAGGTAAGTTTTATTGTGCAAGAATTCAGAGTGGGTGTTGTAGGATTTGAGGAAATGATTGAAATGTACAAGGATGATGCAGATTTCAAAGATATATATACAACAATTCAGAATCCAGTGAATCATAACATAAGTCATTGGTTGGAATATCTCATTCAAGGAGGCTTATTGTTTAAAAGCAACAAGTTGTGTATTCCCAAATGTTCCATGAGGGAAAACATAATAAAGGAGAAACATAGTGGAGGATTATCTGGTCACTTTGGACAGGATAAAACCTTTGCTCAGGTGAATGTTTTTTATTATTGGCCAAAAATGCAGACTAATGTTAAAAAATTTGTTGAGAAGTGCATGATATGTCAGCATGCAAAAGGAAAGAGTCAGAATGCAAGATTGTATCAGCCATTGCCAATGCCAGACCGACCATGGGATGCAGTTAGCATGGAATTTTTTTTTTTGGGATTACCAAAAACCTAGAGAGGGAATGATTCTAATTATGTTGTACTAGATAGATTTTCCAAAATGGCACGTTTCATTGCTTGTAAGAAGACTAGTGATGCAACACATATAACTAATCTATTTTTTTCAGAAATTGTAAGATTACATGGATTGCCTGTAAGTATTGTGTCTGATAGAGATACAAAGTTTGTAGGGCATTTTTGGAGAACTCTTTGGAAGAAACTAGGAGCTAACCTCAGTTTTAGTTCAACATACCATCCTCAAACAGATGGACAGACCGAAGTAGTAAACAGGAGCTTGGGGAATATATTGAGAAGTTTAGTGTATCAAAATCCTAAGCAGTGGGATTTAGCACTAGCTCAAGCTGAGTTTGCTTATAATGATACTCCAAACCAAAGTACTGGAATGAGTCCATTTCATATTGTTTTTGGAATGAATCCAAGAGGTGTGTATGAGCTCAGGGATTTGGGTAAATAGGAGACCAGAAGTGCAAAAGCTGAAGAGTTTGCAGAACAGATGCAGAGACTACAGGAAGAAGTCAAAGGCAAATTACAGGAAAGCAACAACAAATACAAACAGAGGGTAGATATGAAAATAAAAGAGAAAGAATTCCAAGTGGGAGATTTAGTGATGGTGTATTTGAGAAAAGAAATATTTCCTGTTAAAACTTACAATAAACTAAAAATGAAAAAGATAGGACCTTGTAAAATTGTAAGAAAATTTTCAGCTAATGCATATGAAATAGAGTTGCCAGAAGGGATTGGAATATCACCTATCTTCAATGTTGCAGATTTGTATCCATACAAAGAGGCAGAGACAAAGCTACAGGAGGAAACTACAGGAGATGAAGTTCAAACTGTGAACTGGGAAGAACAAATGCCAAAGACAACTAAGAAAGAAGTGGAAGCTGTTTTGGAGAAGAGAGTATCCAAAAGAACTAGAGGACAAACTTATTTCCAATATCTAGTCAAATGGAAAGGACAACCAGTGGAGGATGCTAGCTGGTTGACAACAACAAAATTGCAGAAGTATGGAGTAAGTCCTGAAAGTTTGAAGGATGATTCTTTTCTTCCCCGGGAGTCTGATGTAGGAGCATCTGGACTTAGCCAGCAATGTGAAAGTTTGTTCACATGTTGTGGCTAAACAAGTTGAAATTCATTGACTTGATGGGTCAAAAGGCAGTTTTACTGAGAGGGTTTGATTTCTCAAGAAATGAGTTGTATTTCATTATTGTAATAAGTTAGAAATTGTCTTATTTTAGGCTCAAAGATGAGTTGTTAGCATAGGTGTGAGATAGAGCTAGGAATTAGAAGATTTGCTGTTAGATTTATTAAAAATAGGGATTGATTTGTTAGACACAGTTAGAGTGATATCCGATTTATAAAAGGGAGGAAAATGTAATGAAAACAGAGAGAGGATTGAGGAGTGGATTTAGTAGAGCAAGAGCAAAATAGTGTGTGGATTTCATAGGAAACAGAGGTCTTTTATTTTGTTGTAATCAGGCCCAAGGCCGAGACTCTGTAACCCTTTTATTTATGAATAAATGATGCTATCTGTGTAATTTCATTATCAAACCTGCGGAAATCGTATTATGCTTTCATATGCTTTGTTTGTGTTCGGGAGAGAATCAATGATTGCCCATTTCCATGCTTTACAATAGATAATACTGAGTTAAAAGAGTAATCGGCGAGTTTAAATATATCGTTTTGGTTCCGCAAGTGGAAAACCCAAAATACACTAAGAATCGTCGCAAAACACATTCGGATTTGGGAATCTAGACTTCAAATATTATGGACGGAGGCTTTTAAGGTTATCAGGTCCGTGGAACCCAATCACATCGCTTCAGTGGAGAGGAACCGACTTGTTGAATCGCTGAATTCCGACTTTGCAATACAACCAGATCCGAAAAGTTATAGAGAAGGGTTGATAATCTATCGGGTCTGCGAAGGGTTATCGCATCGCCGCATTGAAGCATAAGGAGTCTGGCCAAGGGAACATTGCAATTGCGATTGTGCAATTCAATCACAACCGTTGGATCGTGATTAACCGTGATTGTTGGATCGCCAAGCGGTCTCGCTACAGTGGACGGTATTTCAGGCATATCAAAGGTGGTAAGTTGTTTGGAAGGGTCGGCACCCGATCCCATTCAACCTTCGACACATAGCAAAGGTAGAGGGGAATAAAACCACTTTATCGGGCAGTTAACTCCTGATCTATTGTTCTATCCGAAATCTTTGACAACCGTCGGATCTCACCGATCCAGATCGACAGTTCCAAAGCAATGGTGTGTGACTTTCGGCGTACGATAAGCGTGCCAATATAAAAAGGTAAATCCCTTTGTTTTGGCTTGTTTTTTAGTGCATTTCAGTTTAAAAGAAGAACAGTCGGGTTATAGCTTAAAGGGGATCCGTGGGGTGATTTCGGGGTTTTCTTGAGTCCCGCTTCCACGCTGCGTCAAATGGAATTGAAGGGGGTGAGAGAGGGAGGTAAGAAGAAAGACATAGAGAGAGAAAGGTGGAGAGAAAGAGAGGGAGTGATAAGGGAGATGGAGAGAGAGGGAGAGAAGGGGAAGAGAGAGAGGGATATATATATATATATATATATATATATATATATGGAGAAAGAGTGTGTACATTTTGGGGGTGATATAGAGAGATAAAGGAGAGGCAAAGGGAGATAGAGATATAGATGGAACGTGAAGAGAGGGAAGATTAGTGACAATGAAAGAGGGAGGGAGCGAGGAAGGGAGAGGGAGATAGATATATATAGAGAGAGAGCATGTGTGTTTGGGGGGTGAGATAAAGAGATAAAGAAGTAGAGATGGAGTGAGATACAGATATAGATGGAGCGGGGAGAGAGGGAAGAATATCTTGCACTAGATGCATTGAAATCTAAAAATGTGACATTGCTTCCCTCAACTAGAATGAACCTAGATCCATCTAACTCTGGATTTATCATGCATTAAGAGGGATCAAATCATGCAAACTTTTCCTCAGATTCTACACTCCAAAAAGAAGGTTTGCACCTCCATGGATTTGATCCCTCTCGACGCATGATAGATCCAAAGTTAGATGGATCTAGGCTGGGATTATATAATTTAGTAATCCATTTTTGAATAAAAATTTCAAATAAATCTTTAAAATAAAGATAGAAAAATTTATCTTTCTTTTTTTGAAAATGATTTATTCAAGAATAAATGATTAGATCTAGTAAAATAAAATCATAGATTCTAAGATGTGAAGTTTGAATATAAGGAAATAAATATATTGTATCCATATTACCTCTAAATCCTTACCATCCACCAAATAATTATTGATAATTAAATTAAAATATTCTAAAAAATCTATTCCAAAATAATCAACCTATTAATATAATTACACTCTAATATAAATAATTTTAAAAAACAATATATATGGTATACTTATAAGTTTATTATTTATTTAGGATTAGTTTCAAAAAGAAGAGCTTAAAGGAATGAGTATTATGAATAAGATGATTACGTATTTAGCTAAACATACAAGTCATCCATAAGATACTTAGGTGGTTAAGTGTCATCATATTATGTTAGGATTTACAATTTGGTTTACTTGTAAGTTATTTTTATGTAAGATTAGTTTTCAAAAAGAAAAGCTTAAAGGATTGCGTGTTATGCATATGATGATTACATATTTAGCTTGACATATAAATCATCGATAAGATACTTAGGTGGTTAACTTTGTCATCATATTATGTAAGGATTCTTTTATTGAGGGATTCTTTCTCGATATAAATATATGCGATATGTATAATCTTAAAATTATATAAACAATTTCTGTTATATATAATTTTGATACATAATTTTAATATAATTTTTAATTTTTATTTTAAATGGTGAATATAATTTATTTTTATGAAAAGAAGCAAGGATGAAATATATTAATAATAATAAACATTAAATTTTTAAAAATATTTTTTGCTTCGTGTATATGTATACATTTTTAAATTACTATTTTATTAAGTATTTAAAACAATAAATATAAATATAGATGGTTAAACCAATTAGGTAGCCATTAGGAAGCATTTGACAAGCTTGTTAACGAAGTTTAGCAAATAGATATAAAACAAAATTCCATTTGGACTTGCCCAAAACGGAAAACCAAGCTTGAGAGTTCAATAGACAATGTAGCAAAAATTTAAGAGGTTTTCCATGAAAGAAATTAGGCTTATAATATTAAATAGACCATTAACCAAAATTATTGATAAAAGGAGAACTTATTATCAAGAGGAAAATCCATAAAAAGCTCAGATATTGGAAGGGGTGCTGCACATCGCTTTCTTAGAGGAGGAATGTAGGACAATTGGAGTGGCCTTTTGAAGAGCTAGGAGTTGCCTCCACTTGGATTTTGCCACAATGCTCTTTTGCCAACCAAGATACTAATGTGAGTAGGAGTCAGTTTTGTTTTTCTATAGCTTTACATAGTCACAAAGTGATCCAGGTAGATATTGGTGGCCACCCGCATATTCCACTTGGACCCCACCACTGTTTCTTTCAGTTTCCTTAATTGTAGCACAATTTACTATTTTTTGCAGTTTTTCGGGTCTTGAACTTCCAGAGTTTTTTTGATGCCCTAAATGACCTTTTTTTGAAAAACAGGAAAACATAAGTCTTTGAGTCTCTTTTGCAATCGGAAATTGTAGTCTTTAGATAAATCTTTCTAATGAGGTATCGTGCACGCCAAATGGAAATTGTAATGCCCCTAATATTAATAAAAATAAATAAATAAAATAATATTAAAATATAAGTAAATAAATAATAAACAATAAAGAAAAATAATAATGGTAAATAAATAGTAAAAAAAATATAACGAAAAAATAATAATAATAAATAAATAATAAATAGTAAAGAAAATATAATAATAGTAAATAAATAATAAATAATGAGGAGAATATAATAATAATAAATAAATAAAATAGTAAATAATAAACTTGAGTTCCGAAAGTAAATTATAAAAATAATAAAAATAAGTAAAGTTAAAAAAAAAAAAGTAAAAATAAATAAAAGAAGAAAGAGTTAAATTAATAGAAATATTAAATTAAGTAAAACTTAAAATAAATAAATAAAAGTTGCATGTTGACACATGGAATGTGTGCATGCAGACCATTTTCTATTTTTTGGCCTATTTAATAAATGATGAGGAGGATGCGATTCATCCATTCCTTCATCCATTTTTTTGGGAGGGAGAAAAGTGTGGTGAGACAAAGGATGCCCTGGCAATAGTGTGTTGATTGAGGGCTCGAGAGTGGCTAGTTGTAGAAAGATTATGTGCAATTGATCCTACGATTTGGTGGAGATTCATCCCCAAAACTTTTTTGTGGTTAGTAAGATTCAAATAACATTCAACTTTGAAATCACAAGTAAGGAATATTATCGCTACAAGTAAGTTATATTTGCTCATATTTTTCAAAATTCTATGCTAATTAGTTGGATAGTCGTGTGTTGATTATAAATTGCATAATTGATCTAATTAGTTGTATATTTAAATTGTGGATTGTTACATATGGTATCAGAGCCAATTGCGACCCTGAGGCCTATGAACTTTGACATAAAGTTTTAGTTAAGATCTATATGCAAAGTGGATTATTAACCTTGTTAAAAGTCTATGATTTTTGTTTAATTAATTAGATAAATTTATAGTCAATTTCTTTTTCCTTATTAAATGTAAAATAAATAAATAAATAAAAATTTAAAGAATATTCCTATGTAAGTAAATATAGGTTTTATGTTTCACTATTCTTTAAGATCATGATAGATTTATAAAATTGTTTTTGGAATTAGTAAGAATATTTTCCACAAGTTTGGGAGAACAAACTTTCAATATTCTAATTCTTTCACAATTTCTGAGTCACTTCTTTGGTAGTCAATCGAGATTTAAATTTTAATGCTATCAATTTTACTCTTTTGTTTTTCTTTTATGTTTTGCAACAAAGGTTTTGTAGTTGCGAGTGTCTTTAACGATATTTTTTTGCGTGATAATTTGGCAATTGTGAGTACTTTATGATATTAAGCATTGTACTATGTATCTTTTATGCACCTGAGACTTCTTATATTAAATTATTTATTTTAATGTTTCAAACAATTGGGAAAGGAATTTTACCAAATTTATATGGCTCAAAGCTTCTTCTTACTTATCATTGATCAGTTTCCAAATTTTAGGTTCATAATAGTGTTTCATCTTTATAGAAAATACTTCAAAATTAGTGTTGAAATAATTAATATACCCTTTTGACGACTCACAGGTGCTCATATTTCTCCATATATGAAGCATAAGCCTCTCCAATGTTAAAAATTAAATATATCCCACAGGTACACATTCTTTTATTATTATAAAATAACATTATAGTTATTTAATTAGAAGTTAATGATGTACACTACATGATCTTTATTTTTATATTTCAATAATATCTAATATAAAGAGTTATTTTATTTTTTATATTTATTTGATTAAATATAAGATTTATTTTAAGATTTTGATATATTTATATATATTTTAATATAAGAAAGCAATTGACCAATTTTTATTAAAAAATAGAATATAAGAAGTTGTTGATTGGTTTAAATAAATAAATAACATGGTTGAGAAAATACTTAATTAAGGTTATTATAAATATTATAAATATATCTTTATTTTTAAAAAATAAAAAATTTAGATATCAGTCTTTGGGATTAATCACATCGTTAGGATTTGATTGACGTTTCGAACCAACCAATATGGTTCATCCTCAGGACAAGGTGAGAAATCAATCGACTTGAGTGAATAAATAGCAGGGATGTATCATGCCCAAAGCTAGCCGTTAGAGAAATAGTTGTTAATTAATTGAAAAATTCTAATACAGGAATTAACCCACACTCGCAAAATTAAATGACATTATAAATGCGAGTTTCAATTTGGCAGATAAGTGAATAAATTAATGAGTTTCAAAATTGTTTGGTTTGACAGGTTTTGGGAATAGCGGAAAGGTACTCTTAATTTGCACTTGGGACCTGCGATGGAGACATCAATAACAAACAAATTCATTTCTTTAAGGAATAAAATTTGTGAAATCCAAATAAATTGAAAAGAATCATGATATTGAACAATTTCACATGAAATATAAATTGATACCCCATTTATGATTCCACAAAATGATAAAATAAAAGTAATCAATGAGCATTCAATCCTATCTAGTGATGTCAGGTTTACAGTTTGGCCCCAAAGAATGTTTTCTAAAAAATAGAAGTTAATGGTAATTTATTTAATTTTTGGAGTGATTTTAAAAACAAAAACAAAAATTGTTAGTTCAGAATAGTTCAATTGGCAATGGTCGTGAAATGAAGTTTCACTAAATCAAAAATTTTAAATTCAAATCTTGTACTATCCCCCAATGAGAAACTTCAAATTAAAAATGTTTGAAATATATAATAATTTATTATAATGCATTGTTTATTTTTTTAACATAAGTTGAAATACCACTAAAACATATTGATTTTATAAAAATTTATTTAAATCTTGTGTTATCCCTCCCTAGAAACTTCAAATTAAAAGTGGTTAAAATATATAATAATTTATTATGATACATTATTTTTTTTAAGCATGTGTTGAGTTGAGATACATTAGGACATACTAATCTTATTAAAATTTATTGATTTGTGCTCGATCTAGAGTGGTCTAGATGTACTCCGAAAATATTTCCGTGTTTAATTTAGTTAGTTATCTTTGAAAAATACGTAAAAATAATAATATGACCATGCTATATATTAAATTTTATATAGGCACCTTACCTTTATTTTTAAATAGTTTCGGTAATTAGATATTTGTTTAGGTCTTTGGATATATTTAATATTCATATATATATGAATGATATCATAAAATATTTTTAAAATATATACTCGAGGTTATCACGATTTTATTTTTGAATATAAATAATATAATTAATTTTATTTAGAAATAGAGGATAATAAAGTAATGATGTTAGGTAAATAAAGTTGATAATATTGTTATAAAATGTATATATAATGAACTATAATATAAGTAAAAGTTTAATAAAATTGGTTGCTAATAGAAATATGGTTTTTATTTGTAATTGTTAATGAAAAAATTATACATATATAAAATTAGTTTATTTGATAAAATTCTTAAAAGTTTTTGGAAATTTTGATGAAGTATAGATTTTAATGTTTTCATGAAAATTTAGTATAAAGATTTAAGCATAAATTATGGGAAGTAAATAGATTATAATGATGATTTTTCCTATGAAATTAGGATTGTGTAAGCGAATTTTTTGGATAATTTTCTTTTAAATATTTGAATCGTGTTTAATTGTTTAAATTGTATTGATACTTTATGGTGTGATGTATAAGGTTATGGTTTCAGTTAATTATTATGGAATGTTGAAGTATAATGTTTGGATGAGGTTTCATGATATGATGGTATGAGGATAATGATGCACATGTGGTTCTTATTCAATGATGTTGTATGCTTATGATGAATATGTATGATTCTCATAATTATGATGTTATGATATGAGGTGATATTGACATGTGGATTCATTTATTATGTGATGTCATGATATATCTTTGATGTTGAATATTGATGTTATAACTTAAGAGGATATTATGATGTGAAGTATATGGTAGTTGTATGTAGATTTATGACATGCAAAATTTTCCGATAACAATGATGTTATGTTCTCATGATGACATGCAAGACATTGCATGTGGATTATTTTTTGTGATACTATGATGTTATAGCTAATGCATTAGATGCATGTTGAGATGTGATGATTGACAAGAACTCCATAAATGGGCCGAGAGGGTCGGGTTATTTGATGATCTCGCGGGAGCCCATACCTGCGAAGGAGAATATGTAACACCATATGGGAAGGGGACATACTCACTCAACATTACATATGCCAATGGTTCCTTCGTCTTGTATAGCTCTTGATGGATAGCCCTTGAGGGGTTATGGGACCATCTTGAGGAGGTCAAGTGCCTGATAATGGATTGGGATGCCAAATTCTAGTGGGGGTGTAAGGACTTCGATGCTTGTGGCTGTGCACCTTAGTGAGTGTGGAGGGAGTGGGTCAGCCTTTCGAGATGCATGAAGTACTATTGCATGGAGTACTGAGCCAGGTGTCTGCCTTGGAGCAGATGAGATCTGAGTCAGGCGCGAGCCTTGGGGTTAGGCTTGGGCTATGGTACAAACCGATGAGGCTTTATGCTTGGTTCCAAAAGTTGGGAAAATGGACAGAGATTCCTTTGGATTTCCTGGGTGTTGTGGAAACTTTCAATGTTTGCTGGTTATACTAGTTCAGTAGAGGGTGTGGGGCAAACATGAAGTAATAAATAACTAAATAAAATGTTAAATGATTCAACTTAATTTCAAGACGAAGTTCCTTAAAGAGGGGGAGTATGTAATGCCCCCTAATAATAATAAAAATAATAAAAATAAATAAATAAAATAATATTAAAATATAAGTAAATAAATAATAAACAATTAAGAAAAGATAATAATGGTAAATAAATAATAAATAATAAATAATGAGGAGAATATAATATTAATAAATAAATAAAATACTAAATAATAAACTTGAGTTCTAAAAGTAAACTATAAAAATAATAAAAATAAGTAAAGTTAACAAAAAGTAAAATAAAATAAAATGAGAAAAATTTAAATTAAGTAAAACTTAAAATAAAGAAATAAAAGTTGCATGTTGACACATAGAATGTGTGCATGCAGACCCCTTTCCATTTTTTGGCCTATTTAATGGACAATAAGGAGGATGAGATTCATCCGTTCCTTCATCCATTCTCTTGGAGTAAAAGTGTGGTGAGACAAAGGATTCCCTGATAGTAGTATGTTGATTGAGGGCTCAGGGGTGGCCAACTATAGAAAGATTATGTGTAGTTGAGCCTACGGTTGGGTGGAGAGTCGTCCCCAAAAATTTGTTGTGGTTAGCGTGATTCAAATAACGTTCAACTTTGGATCGCTATAGGTAAGTTGTCTCTGCTCATATTTTTCGAAATTCTATGCTAATTAGATGAATAATTGTGTGTTGATTATAAATTGCATAATTGATTTAATTAGTTGTATATTTAAATAGTTGGTTGTTATAGAGAGCGTATGCCAAAGTTACGACCTCGGGAAGTTGATGTACCAATTTACCCCAACAGGGCCCACAATTTTGGTGCTTCATTTCCTAGAGTTAAGTTTTTGGATGTTTAGGGTTTTCCATTGTCTCTCAATAATAAATAGGCCTCAAGCCTCATTGTAACATAGTTCAGAGGTATGTAGCTACCACATTTGTTCTCAGAGATAAGCTACCATCGCCCGAGCTAGTTTATTACCATTCGGTATGTAAGCATCTTTCATTTCCTTGATATTAATGAAATGAAGATTTATTTTGTTTCATCTTTGTGTTTATGCTTTTTTTTTTTCCGAAGAAATAGAGTTCGTAATTTCTATTAAAAAGATAATAATAGAGATTACATGTTGTTGATGCCGAAGCATATGCTGTAATGTGGTATAATCCACAGATCAGAGGATTACAAAATACCATCCTGTAATGTCCAAAAATGGTAGATACTGTGCTCAGTATCCAAATCACAAAGTACCGGAATTAAAACAGAGTTCATGTAGCAGTAAATAAAACAGGTATCTGAGGCATAAACATCCTCATGCAGTAAAAGATAGACTTAGAGCCGAAATAGTGCATAGCTGATATATACAATAAATAAACATGTAGATCAAAAACTTTCTAAGTATCGGGGGGATCCCCCTGTTGCAGGCCGTCGATGTATGGGCGGTGGTAGTAACTGTGCATGCCTTCTAGAGTGTACTCATCAATCTGCCAGTCTCCTATGTGGCGATCCGCCGCTTCTTTCGAGAGCTGGTCAGCAAGCGCATTTCTTTCCCTGTAGGTGTGAGAAACAGTGATCTGGTCAAAATGTGTTTTTAGAAAAACAATTTCTTCCAAGATATGTTTCAAAGAATATGCATGACAAATAGAGATATTGTTTGCCCAATCAATAACAATCTTTGAATCCCCAAATATTTGAATTTGTCTGCAATGTTTGGTAAGAGCAAAATAGAGGAGATGTCTCAAAGTGATCAGCTCAGCAAAGTTATTAGAGCCAGTCCCTAATCCCAATCTCAAGTGATAAAAATGTGTATCTGTTAAATGGAAAACAATACCCCCCCCACATCCTTGAAGGGGCGCAGCCCCGTCAAAATAAGCCCAGGGCATTTCCTTGTTGATGATTTCAGGCTGTATGTTCCGTGGGATATTAGATTTATGCTCAAAAGGAATTTCAGTGTAGGCCGCGCAGATAGAAGGCGGAAGAAGATGCCAGTTTACTTTATAGTCCTAAAAAATAATGGCATTTCGGCTGTTCCAAATGTACCAGGATACCACCAGCGGAAGGTTCCTGGCCTTTTCGGAGGACACCTCAATCCACCATTGATCCCAGGCAGAGAGTATATCAACACCCTGCCAGACAGTATTAATATTGAGCACCTGCGTGACTTGTGCCCATATATTCTTCGTGACTTCGCAGTGAAGGAAAAGATGGGCCGTCGATTCCTCCTCATTTTTGCAGAGGACGCACCAAGTTGGTCCAGAGAAAGCCCGCTTCTTAAGGGTGGCACCTGTTGGGAGCTTATCAGCTATGATGTTCCACATATGAAGTCTGGTACGGGGCTGTGCCTGTAGCTGCCAGACATCCCGCCACCAGCTTTTAAGAATGTCCGGTTTCTTTGCTTCGATTATCTTCAAGTAACCGAGCTTTGGTGCATATGTACCAGATTTGGCTGGGGCCCAAATTATTTCATCTGCCTCCTCCTGTAACTTGATGTGAGTTTCGGTGAGGGCCCGTATGTAACCTTGCCAAAGTGCAGACCAATCCTCTGGCAGAAGCCATTGTCGATCCGTAACCCAAGCTTGTGAAAATATAGTTGATCGATGAGGGTCTCCGATCTGAGCCAAATATTTGATGCCTCTGTTGTTGAGATGTCGGATTAATCCTTCAGGCAGTAGATGAGCATTCCCAGAGCCGGGCCATGGATCCAAACCAATGCGGACCTGTGCACCATTCCCTATTTTCCATAGCAGGTTATCGCGGATTAGGGGCATAGCTTTTAGAGTAGCCCTCCATATTGCGGATATGCCAGAGTGGTTCCAAGTAGGTCTGCGAAGCCATTCCGTAATGCTGGAAGGCCAAATGTATTTGTGGTGAACAACTTCCGCCCATAAGCTGTCCATCTTGATAAGTGACCAACCCTGCTTTGCAGTTAGAGCCTGTGCAAAAGCTGACAGAGATTTAATCCCCCATCCTCCCCATCTCTTCGGCATGGAGACAAGAGCCCATCTGGTCCAAGAAAATATCTTACCCTTTTTGTTGCCATTCCACAGAAATCTATTACAAATTTGTTATATTTTTTGTAGAATTCCTTTTGGGATCCAAGTAAGCGACATCCAATAGACAGGTGTTGCCTCGAGCACAGATTTGATTAATAGAAGTCTGCCCACTTTTGACAATAGACAGTGTTGCCAGCCAATAATCCTCTTTTCAATTTTAGTTATGAGCCAAGTCCAGTGAGCCACTTTATATCCATCCGGTCTTAATCTGAAACCAAGGTATTTGATACCATCCATCAGCTGGCTATCCGAGAAGGGAAAGTGCTGAGCAGCCAGTAGAGATTCCTGTTGTGTGCAACGCATCAAGGATCTGGTGGATTTGTCCCTGTTTATTTCCATGCCCGTGGCTTTACAAAAGAGCAGCAGTATATCATTCAAAGCAATAATGTCTCGGACACTTCCATTAAGGAAAATTAATATGTCATCAACGAACAATAAGTGGGTAAGTGAAAACTGCTCAGTGATTTTGAGGCCGCTGATATCACCATTCCTTTTAGCTTCCGCTATGAGCCTACTCAAACCCTCCATGACAATGAGAAAGAGTAGTGGGGAGAGGGGGCATCCTTGCCTGATTCCCCTGTTAATATTAAATCTTTCCGAGGCTGCACCATTGATAAGGATAGCAAAGGAGACCGAGGAGACGCATCCCATAATCCAGCTTATAAGTAGGTGAGGGAATCCCAGATGTGTAAGGATCATCTTGAGATAGAGCCAATTTACTTTATCAAAATCCTTTGCTAGATCAATCTTTAATGAGATACCTTTAAGATTCTTCAGTTTTATGGAGTGAAGGGCTTCCTGGGCAGTGCCAATGGCCTCTTGGATGTGCCGGTTACGGAGGAAGGCAAATTGTTCAGCCGAGATATGCGAAGATAGGATAGGTTTGATGCGATTAGCTATGATTTTGGCGATAATTTTATAAAGGCAGTTACAGAGGGAAATAGGGCGAAAATCATTAAAGGATGTGGGGTCATCTGATTTAGGTATCAAGGCAATGAAGGTTTGGTTCATAGGAGGATGAATGTGCCCTGTGATCCTGCTTTCCTCGACGACAGCCAATAAGTCCGCTCCCATCTGATCGTAGAAGGCCAGGTAAAACTCCACTGGCCATCCATCAGGCCCTGGACTCTTATCCTTCTTAAACCATTTGAGAGTACTTTCTAGCTCTTGTGAAGAGACTGGTAGGCTAAGATCTTCTCTGTCTTCCTGCCCAACAAAGCAAGGGAACTTTCCGGCAAGTCTGATGATATCAGGCAGATTGACATTGTTTGGGGCCGTGAAGAGTCTCTTGAAGTGTTCAACCCCCAATCTAGCAAGTTGTTGGTGTGTTGTAGCCCATCCATCTGGTTCCGTTGGAAGCTTCCAAATGGTATTGGATGCCTTTCTGCCGTTTGCAAGATTATGAAAATACTTTGTATTATTGTCCCCAGCTTTGAGCCAGATGGCCCTGCTTTTGAGTCTCCATAGTTCCTCTTTATCTTGCAATATCTTCGATCTTTGCTCCATCAACTGGCACAATAGAGTTTTTGTGGCATCAGATTGAAATCCAGCACCTCTCTCATCAGTCAGATTAGCAATCTGTTCTTCCATATACTTCAGGGACTGATCATCTCTATCCCGTTTTGCTCTTGCCCATATCTCAGTCAAAGATTTGAGCTTCTTTAGCCGAGCGCAAAAATCCATCGCTTTCCTCTGCTCTCTCAATGGGGGTTGAGATGCCCAGAAGTCAGTGACCAGCTTGTGATAGTCCGGGTCTTGGAGGTAACCAGCAAAAAATTTGAAGGGAGAGCGCGGCTTAGGGTTGTTGTCACTTATCTGTAGGAGAATCGGGTGGTGATCCGAGAGGCCCCCAGATCCGACCCACT
Source organism: Pinus tabuliformis (assembly GCA_031772625.1). Classification (NCBI taxonomy): domain Eukaryota; kingdom Viridiplantae; phylum Streptophyta; class Pinopsida; order Pinales; family Pinaceae; genus Pinus; species Pinus tabuliformis. The sequence continues at coordinate 580,992,189 of CM062819.1, read as the reverse complement.
GTCTGTATAAGGGAAACATCTGAATCAATACTTCATGCATCATATATCTGTCAAGTCGCCTTCCAAGAGCAGCCTCACCAGTTCTTTGGTTGTGCCAAGTGGGGAGCTTCTTGTTCATAGGGATATCCACAAGGTGGTGAGCATCAAGTAACATGCTCATCTGCTCCGCAAGAGGATCATACTGCGCCTGATGACCCCAGGTTTCCCCAGCCCCCAAAGAGAAATTGAAATCGCCCCCAATGATAGTATTCTGAGTGATATGGTGACCAGACAGGAAATGTTGCCAGAAGGTTAACCTATTCTGGTTTGGCCCATAGATATTAATAAATCTGATCGGGATGTCGAGTTCTCCCAGAATAATATCCATTCCAAGAAAACCACAGCCCCCCCATGCCGAGATAGGTCTGCATTTTCTAGGGTTTATGCCGATAAGTAGCCCACCAGATCTACCACAGGCATCCAACCCATGTAGAACCCAACCAGGGAGCATAGCTTGAAGACTTTCACCGCCATCTCAGCAGTGCAGAGGGTCTCCTGTAGGAGGATAATGTCACATCTAGAATCATGAATGAGCCGCTTCAGCGCCAGGCGCTTTTTGGGGTTGGCTAGTCCCCTACAATTGAAGGAGAGCCAGATCATGGGAAAACACAGGTCAGGGGCTCATTTGCTCTAAGTGCCCGTTCGATAGTAACCTGACGGCCCATGGCGACATCCGCGACCGCATTAAGCTTAGCTGAGGAGATTTGGGATGGTCTACCACGCTTTTGCTTGCGGTGACGACTAGGGGATGAACCTAGTCCTAGAACATTAGAACGAGCCCGGGACCGCAGGTGGTAATGATGTGCTCCAGAGGCGACCGGGGAGGGAGGGGAATCAGGCCAATCCAATTTAGGATTGTAGGAGGGGGGGGTAGTAGAGAAGGTGGGCGGAGGCGGGGCAATTGTACACAGAATGGAGGGGAGGGAGACTTTATCAGTGCAGGGAGTCCGAAAGGAAGAGTGAATAATCTTTGTGTTTATGCTTATATCTGTACTTTGTTGCGTTCCTGCAAAAGTCCGGATCACAAAGACTCTTTCCATCCTTGTCCTGAAATGATAGTGCATGGGCTAGTAAAGATTTTGTATACCAATAAAATTCCACTTTGTGCTTAAATTTAGTTTTCCTAGTGCAATTCAACCCATGGTTTAGGAGGAAATCATCAATAATGGCATTGATCTCCTCCTTTTCCATTAGACACCTTCAAGAATTGGCCCATTCTTCAATAGCATTCACTATTTTACTCAAGCTAAGAGAAGTGGTACGAAGATGTATAGAGGTAGAAATAACCGCATCCAACTCTATCATGGGTTAACACACTGGAGCTTTTCCTTTTCCAAGTCAACGAGGAGCCATAATGTCAAGCTAATAACATGATAAGGCCTAATTCTAAGATTGAAGGTTGACTCACAAGTTCAAACAGGAAAACTTGAGATTAGGGCGTAAGGAAGTAAATTTACCTCTAATATCTCCCTTCAACCATGGTTTAATGTTATTATGGACCTTTTATTATTATGCAAAGGGGCCAAGATGGCAATTCAATCTCTCACACATGAATCTAGTTGCCTCTAGATCAAATCATCATTTCCATCACTTTGCTTTCCCTTATTTTCCTTGCTAAAAATATCACACAGACATAGACACACAGAGAAAATAAAATTACAACTTCATATGCCTCTCTACATTAAAAAAAAGTGCTCAATAGCTTGTTTAAGCATAAACCCTCTTCATATTTTTTTTTTTTATACACATGGTAACAAGGTGCTTCTTTCCCATCAAATTACATAAAACAAGTACACATATTAGCATGTTGTTGTTGTTGTTGTTGGTTTCTCAAATAAAATTACATAGTCAATTACACTAAAAAGAGAGAGTCCATGATCAATCCTTAATCAGGAAAAGAAATTGTTTCCTAATATCCAAGGAGCATGTGTCAAGTGTATGGAGTGACCATCCTATAGAGTAGAAGTTATCTAGGTATGCTAATCCAATCTTAATCTAGCTTTTGAGAGGCCTCGTGCTAAGTTGTTCCTATAATGCCCCATATAATAATAATAATAATAATAATGTGCATTGCCCAAAGGGGGTGGATTCAATGGTGGAAAGCGATGAGTTTTTCACTGTTTGACAAGGCTCAATCCCCATGAGGGCCTAATTTGAAGCCATGGGGGCACCTTGAGGTAGTGATAAAAAGTATAGTTATACCCAAAGAGATTATACTAAGTTATCTCATGACTTGCCACACACATAAGTGAATGAAAGCCCATCTTCATGTCCTTCAATTTTAAAAATCACCCTTTAACATCGTAGAGGTACATCTTCGGTGGAATGGCATGAGAGAAATTGAAACTTGAACTAAGGATCCCCATGTAGAGTTGATGACCATCATTCATGATAGTGGCAAGTCATCACACACTTGTGCATAACAGGTAGAGTAAGGCATGGGAACATGGGAGAATCAATTGGAGTCACAAGAGAAATAAGCATGTGATGATTAAGTTAGGTTGATTCCCAGTCAAGATAAAAGGTGATGAAATAGGGAATAACTCATCCTAATTCCATGGGAAATCATTGACAAAACTCGACAAAGTAAAGGGATTTTTATTTGGCACTGAGAATTGCAAATCCTAAGAGTATAAATAGTTGTACTTATGTCTACTCGTAAGGAAATCCATTAGTATACATTTACTTTTCTTGATCAACAACAATGGTAGATGGGCGCAATAGTGGCTAGAGTTCAAGGATAGATTTGGATAGGTTGGAAGCTTTAATGCAGGTGGAAATCATCATCTTACATAGGCAGGTGGAAAACCTTTCAAGCGACTTGGACTTACTATTCAGCAATATCACAATCTAGAGGAATGACATTCAAGAATTAGAATTGGAAATAGAAGGACTGAACTAACAACTAACATAAATACAAGAGAAACAATAGGGATGAGATGGAAACATCGAGGCAATGCCATCTTCTAAAAGGTATGTCCATGCAGTACCAATGGAATTTTGAATCTGAATTGGGTAGATTCTACAACAAATATCATAATTTTGGACGATTAGTTTAGGTGTTAGTTTTCAAATTTTGTAATTGCCAGCGAAAAATTATCTAGCCTTAGGAATCTTTTATAGACCTTATGGTTTTTATGTAACATATTTGGATTAGAAGATTTTAACAATTCTTAGCTATGCTATATAAAATCTAGACTCATCATGCTAGTAGGAAACACCTGTAATTTTCTGTGTAGATGCACAAAATTTGTTAATATAATTTATTTGGTTGCTATTAACATAATAATAATAATATTGGGCATTATATTGCTTTTATTTATTATGATACTTTATTTATTTATTTATTATTGTTTATTTAATAATAATATGGTATATCATAGTTCCTATACATGTAAATATGAGATAAAGATATATGAGAGAAATTTGTCATCTACATTTTTGTATCATCGTAAACGATTTGTAGGTGAAATTTATTATTAGTGCTTCGTTATAATCCATTTGATGACCAAGATAGTTTCACCAAATTTTAAATTTATTGAATCCTAGGTTCTTGGGCTAGCTAAAGAAATAATTTTAGTGTCGTCCATTCACAAAAGTATTTTACTCTTGGCCAATTCTTACTTTGAAGGAGATGTGGTGGGTGGATGATATATATAGAATTCCTCCCACACCTCCTTTTGGGGGAGTACCTTGCAAAACTCCATCAAAATGTGTTTAGGGGAGTGCCTTGTTTATTACATTTTCTTTGACTTCATGTTTGGTTTGTTTTTCCTCCACATGTGGGTAAGCATTCATGATATTAATAGGATATAATGCACATTTGATAGTGAGATTCTCATTTCAAATATCTTACAAGACATACTACATAAGTTATGTTTAGGGAAAGGTCTTTGATGTTCATTGTGTCCCTATTAAAATACCAAGATTTGAAGGCTTTTCTACATCTCCTTCTCATACATTTTCCCCTATCTTTATTTCCACTTCTTTTCAAACCTCTTTAGTAAAGGAACAATTCATACTTATATGTTCTATGGTTTCGTCTACTTGTTTACCTAAATTGCACCAACCTAGACAATTAAAGTTTTTTTTTCTTGGAGAACCTCCCATGTAGGGGCCTAGTTATTTAAAATCATCCACATAAAGATTTTATTTTGGATGTAAACTCTAGTTTCTAAATAATTCTCCACAACCAAACTTGTTTTTCTTCTACACCTTCTTCTGCTAATGCTTTCTATCTTGGATTAGACATATATGTTCTTGTTGTATTAAGGATTCAACTCAATTGATCATCATCTTTTCAAATTTTAATATGATTATCTTTTAGAACCTCTAGATAACCCTTCAACAAATTATTGAGTTAGTCCCAATTCCTCCCAAGAGAGTCACTGTTGTTGCCAATTTGTAGATATTTCCCATTTCACAAGCTTTTAAAGAGTATAATATCATTTACTTTGATATCTTGGCTCAACCTAGCAGGTAATCTATGCACACATTTACTTCCTATCCAAGGATCAAGCCCAGTTTGAACCTTTTTCTCCTTTTCCCACTTTCTAGATCAACCAATTTCCTATCAGATGAATTATAGAGATGATAACTTTCCAAATGATAGTGGCATTACATGGATGTTTATCTAGGCTTTGTTCCCAATCTTCTACTATATCTAGAGAAATATATTTTGTATTGATAACTCATATTCCCTATAAAAGTCTTCCAAATATTTTTTGTAGCTAGTCCTTTGGAGAAGAGAAAGGGATTCTTTTAGTCCCCATCCTGCACTAGCATTTGGAGAAACCAATTTCTTCCATGAAGCTAAACATGTGCTTTGTTTTTCTTGGTCTCATGGGAAAAATGAATTTGTATCATAGTTTGTTTATGGTCTCGAACACGGGCCTTTTGGAACCCATGCCAATGAAATCCAATATATTGATATTGATTTCAATACAATCTTTACAAGAATCAGTCTACCTTGCTAGAACACTATTGATTTCACCAAGTGTTTATTCCATTTTCCACCTTAGCAATTATCCATTGCTAATAATTGTTTATCTATATATTTGGTATTAAGTGGAATCCTATATACTTGAATCCATGGACTAAATAAATAACCTAATAAGGGAACAATTGGTAAAGTAACCTTGTCCCTGTTCAATGAAAATCCACATGGAAATGGTATATTTATCAAGTTTTATGATCATACCGTTGGATTTATAGAATACCTATAGGATTTTCTTAAATTTCTCAACTACCCTTCTAGTGCCTCGATATAGAGTCAAAGCATTATCCTTAAATAAAAGGCGTGTGATGTTACATGGTGGACTGATGAAAATCCCTATGAAGTTTCCATGACATGCAACCTATTTTATTGACCCACTAATTCCTTCAGATATAAGAAAGGAAAGGAAAGGAGATAGGGAGAATCCTTTCCCTAAGCCCCTAATTATTTTGAATAATAGAGATGCAACCCCATTGATTAAAATGGAAAAGGACATCGAGATAATACATTTCGTCATCCATGCCACAAATTAATGAAAAGACCCAAGTGAAAGAGAATTAATCATAGTTAAAGCCAACTTACTTTATCATACACTCTAGAGGGATCCACTTTGACGACCAAATCTATTTGATTTCTAATTTTAATAGAGTGTAGGCTCCCCCATGCTATCTTGACTACCTCATGTATTGGTCTCCTTTCTAGGAACCCAAAATACTTTCTAAATATTTGTTTTGATATTATTTTTTAATTCTTTTCTCAATAGCTTTGAGATAAGTTCTGTAGATAGAGTTGCATAAGGATATTGGTATAAATTTTTCAAAAGAGGTTAAGTTGACTTCTTTGGGAAAGTGAGAACCATAAAAGTGGTATTGAATGGTCCTAGAATTTTGGAAGTGGTTATATTGGCCTTCACCACTCTTCTATGAATTTATAGGAACCCAAAATTAATGACATGGCAAAGCCATTTGGCCTTGGACTTTTATCCCTTTGAAAGATTTGCAGAGTTTGTAGTAGTTCCTCTTTCCTCACTTCTTTCATCAATTCCTAGTTTTATCTTGATTGACAAAACTAGGGAATGAATTGGACACCTTGCTAACTTCATTAGTAGTAGCTTGAGAGTCCTCCCTAAATATGTTTGAGAAGTAATTGACTCCCTCTTGTGCAGTGGCCTTAAACTTGTTTTCTCAACTGTCATTTCCTTTGTCAATTCTCCAAATAGAGTTAATATTTTGTTTTGGTTTGCACATCTATGGAAGAAATTGATATTTTCATTGCTTGCTCGAACCCAAGTGGATCTACCCCGGATACTATATTGTTTCTCTTTCTCTATCTCTAAGTTCCTTCTTTCTTCCAAAAGCTTCACCACAATCCTCTAGGCTTCATTCAAATACCAATAACAATCACCATTATAAAATGTCTCTATCCTTCCTCCAATTCTTTGAGGATCTCGTCATCTTTATTATTTTTATGCTCATTTAGTTTTTTAAAACTAAGTTCTAAGTTGTAGTATCAAATCAACTTTTTATACTCTAAATTTTATTATAGGTATGTTGTTACCATTAGGGGAATTTTGAGATAAAAAACAAGCTTCAAAACAAAAAATGCATGAATAAAATTAACTTTAAAAGAAACAATAGGATTCAAGATGATGATGTCACCCACAAGGGAGAATATTTTTGAGGGAAAATAAGAAAACTATTTTTTAATTATATTTTTAGCTTAACTCCTTGTAGTTCTACTCAAATGTCAAGTAAAAATATCCATTGGATGTAGAATTATATTCCAAATCAAACGAGTACCCACTCTTCATACTTATGAGTAGACCGACATCGAAAAGAATTTGAAAATACAGGAAAACACATTTTTTTCATGTATTTTCAAATTATTTATTTATTTATTTATATTTTTGTTTATTTTTGTTTATTATTTATTTATTTTTATTTTATTTTATTATTTTATTATTATTTATTTATTTTTTATTTTTATGTGGGTCTACTAGAAGTATGAAGAGTGGGTACTCGTTGGATGTGGAATCCAATGGGTGTCTACACTTGGCAGTTGAGTAAACCTATAAGCAATACAATAAAAAAGTAGCTTCTTCTTCTTCTTCTTCTTCTTCTTCTTTTTATTTTTTTTTTTATTTTTATTTTTTTATCTTTACAAAATAGTAACTCTTATTTTAATATTTTCCTTAGGAGGCCCATTTCAGACCTCAAAATTCCCCTACTGTCTTTTTTAATTAATATTGAATTTCAAAAATGTTTCAGAGTTTCTTTTTTGTAGTTTATTTTCCAATCTCCATTGAATGTGTTTTGTTTTGATTTTTTCTCATAAAAAGTACAATTAAAATACAAATTGAAGACACACACACACAAACACACACACGGGTAATTTATCTATTTAATTTCAAGCCATGAGTAAATTATTAATCTTGAGTAATATTTTTTCCTGACTATATATTTTGGCTTAGTAATGATATGGATTATTTTTATTAGTTTTTTGACAAGTAGTTTATATAAATTTTAGCATGAAGATTTCCATTGTTAGTCATGTTGTTGTTCAAAGTATATTGGAACAAATTATGTGTCAAGGTTTAAATGTCCAACATTTTGAGTGGATACTCCACCCAATGCAGGGAATTGAAAAACATAAAGTTGAGAAGCAAGTTGAGTGAAATGAGAATATAAAATATAGGGCTAGAAGGTGATTGTTGAGTATTGGAATAAATTATGTGTTAAGGTTTAAAATGTCCAACATTTTGAGTGGATAATCCACCCATCGTCAGGGAATTGAAAAACATAAAGTTGAGAAGCAAGTTGAGTGAAATGAGAATATAAAATATAGGGCTAGAAGGTGATTGCTAAGGTATGAGAGAGATGTGAGGAAAAAGTCAAGGTGGAAATTGAGCAATGATATAAATAACTCAAGTGATTAAAATGTGGGCTAAATTTTAATATAAAATAAATTAATATATGCCAAAATCTGGAAGAATATTTCATTTTCAAGAAATTCATAAAAGGATTAAACACATACTAAAGGTAAACGAGTGGGGTGGATAAGGGAAAAACTGAATTAAAGGTGAAAAGGAAAATGATGGAGGGTAATAATGAAAAATAAAACTGGAGAGAGGAAATTCAAATGGCTTGAGTGAACAAAGTTTCTAAAGAAATATATTTTTGGGCTAAATGATGATGAAAGAGGACATGAAGCTATTGGTTTGTGTGGGTATTTTTCTATAAACTTGGTAGGTGAGGGAACCACTGGGAAGGTTGGTAACGAGGACATACTTCTTGAATTTTTCCTAACATCTAACTAATACCTCAACAATCACCTTCTAGCCCTGTCCTTTATACTTTCATTTCACTCAGCTTGCTTCTTATCATTATTATTTTAACGTCCCTAAAAATGGGTGGAGTGTCTCCTAGAAACATTGGACATTTCAAACCTGAGACACAATTTATTCGAAAATACTCTAAACAACAATTTATATAAATTCTGATTTGTAGTTTAGCCTAGTAATGATTTTTATTATTTTTCTTAATAATTTGATAAGCAATTTATATAAATTCTTATTAGTACTCTTGGCATGATGATGGTCTTGAACATCAAATGGCATAGATGGTAATGTGCCAACGTTAATAGTTTGAAGCTATCTTAATGCAAAAGATCTATAATGTTCATGATGTGTGTTTTTTTTGTTTACATGTGCCTTCCCTGCAATAGATCCATCTGGCCTATCATTGATCCAGGGGATCAATTTAGTTCACAAAATTCAAATTGTGTGATAGAGCTCGAAACATGTACGATTGTATAAATCTCGGCGATCTAAATCTAGCGCAACTCATTTCACTCAAAACTGATATAGTATGCTCCTGATATCGTGTTCTGATCGAATTGCCAAACAGGTAAAAAATTTACAGAATTGACAGGTAACTGGACATTTTGGGCCAGCGGTAGTTTGCCACTTCACCACTCTTGATTGGTCCAAAAAATTAGAATTTTATTGGCTAATGGTTGGTTGACATGTGTCATTTTGTGATTTGCTCATAAATTATTTTTTATTAATATTGGGCTGACTGTGTATTGGAAGGACCAATTTGGGAGAGCCACATGGGCCAATTGGAGGATGCCACATGGCCTCTAGGGTTGGTCTAAAATTTTATCGGGGGCCGAAGAAACCCACAGGAGTCAAACTCGAGACCTCTACGAGGCAACACAAGGCCTTTACCACTGCGCTACCATCATGTGACTTAACCATATACGTTTTCAATTTATAGTTGAAATGGAGTGGAAAGCTTTGTTTGGGTTGGGCCAGGGCTAAGCCCCAACCCTGGTCCCTACGCCCTCGAAACCAAGGGTGGGACCAAGGACCATGCCTTAGCCCCAACCCCATGGTCATAGTGAAATGATCCCGTAAGGTTTCTGATACCAAAATGATCTATAATTGAAATTGAAGGTGATATACAAATTGCAATTGAAATTTTATATGTGTTTTGGGTAATGGATCAAGTTGCTAAACACATTAATAAGTGATTTTTAAATAGAATTAACAACCAAATAGAGGAAATAAACCATTTCAGAAACACATAACAACAAAACATGATAAAGGAGTTCACCACTCTCTTGGGCTACATCTCCTGGTCCAACTTCCAATGCACAACCTCTTTAATTATGCTAAACAATATGTGTTTACATGAATTTTCATTGGTCAAATTGAAAAAAACAAATGTCTCTAATGGATCTAGAACTGAAAACAACCCCCATTTGGGTGGTTTTTGCACCTCATTTGGCCAAAAATTGAGAAAGTTATGCTTGTTACAAGTTTTTCCCAAATTCCCTAGCTAATCATCCTACGATTCGACCCAAATTTGGCTTGACCACCCCAAACCCGGAACCGGAGAGAAAATCTGGCCTATAATCCTGCCCGAAATTGTAGGATAGTTACACTGTCCTCTAATGCTATGTTCTAAAAAATTAGGGTGACATGGGGGCCACGTGCCCAGGGGCTGAGGCTAACCACTCGCCCCTGTTGGCCAGGACCCCAATATGTTGCGACATGGTCATATTGGCCCAATAAAAACGAAGGTCAGTGCTTAAAATCCGTGCTAAGGGCTATAACTTTGGGCGCTCCAACTATGATTGGCGGTGAGGTCTTGTGGTGGCCATATGGCCCGGGCTGGCCCCCTTAACCTTCTACGCTCCCGGGTCATGTGACCCTGGGGCTGGCCCTAAACTTACCTCTGCTCGCGGTTCTGAGTAATGGTTCGGTGCTTGTGGTTGTGACCATAAGGCTAGGGCTAAGGCCTGACCCATGGTCCCACCCCTAGATCCTCGTGGGCACGGTGACCAGGGCTGGGGCTTAACCCTGACCCTAACCTCCAATGGGCATTGCGTTAGACCTTAAATGAAACCAACAACATTTGAATGTTAAGTGGCATGGCGGTGGCACATTAGTTGAGGCATGTGGTTGCTTGGCAGAGGTCAGTGGTTCGATCCTATGAGGTGCTTTGACCCTCACTCAAAATTTTAATGCGTTGTCCGGAGGCCACATGGCAGCCAACCATTGGCCCATGTGGCCCTCCATCATTGGTCCACATAGTTGAACCCTCAACCAATTAAATTACATCATTCATGAACCAATAACAAGATGACACTTGTCAATCAACCATTGGTGGAATTGTACATAGTCAACTGCCTAGTCAGCATATACACTGCTAACTCGGCGTACCTGCAACCCAATTACAAAAAAATTAGTTGTTTGGAATTTCGATCAAAACATGATATCGGTTTTGAGTTAAACAAATTGCGTTGGATTCAGGTCACCGAGATTTACACACTGGTATAGGTTTCAATAATTTTTGAACACTTTTGATTTTGAGCACTAAATTGATCCCTTGGATCACTCCTCCCCATTAGAAGCTTTTGGACCTCCAAAAGATTACTTTCAGTCAACAAATAGATGAAGGTACAGTGCCCTCACCCTTCCAACCTCAATCCATTTAGCTTTGCTTGGATTTGTACATTTGAGACCAACACGAAGGTACTGCACTTCCAATTCCTTCCCATCCTTGGGAAAGTGTTTCTATGGACTTTGTAGGAGGACTTCTTATGTCTAAAAAAAATCATGATTATCTTTATGTTGTGGTGGATCGTTTAAGAAATATGTGTATTTTGATTCATTGTAATAAGTAGGTTATAGTTGAACAAACTGCACAAATGTTCTTCCAACATGTATGGGTACATTTTGGGTTGCTCAAATCCATTATTTCTGATTGAGATTCTCAATTTGTCGGGAACTTTTGGTCAAGCTTATGAGGACTCATGGACACAAAGTTGAAAAAGAACACAACATTCCATCCACAAATCGATGGTGTCAGATAGAAGTGGTGAAAAAAATCATAGTACATCTTCTTCGTGGTTATTGCAGAAAACATCCCAAGATTTGGGATGAACACTTACACTACATTCAACATGCTTATAACCAAGAACCCCACAAGAGTCGAACTCGATACCTCTACCAAGAAACACAAGGCTTTTACCACTGCTTTACCATCATGTGAATTAACCATATACATTTGCAATTTATATTTAAAATGGAGTGGAAAGATCTGTTGGGGTTGGGTCAGGACTAAGCCCTAGCCCTGGTCCCCGCACCCTCGGAACTAAGGGGCGGTACCAAGGGCCAGGGCTTAGCCCCAACCCTGTGGTCACAGCTGTGGCACCACATAAACACATTGCAAGAACTGTGGGTGGAGGTTGAGAAGGGGCCATCCTTTAGGGAGCCAGCCCTGAGCCACATGCATCATAGCAGAAAACGTCAGTGGGCGTAAAGTTTAAGGGCCAGCCCCAAGGTCACATGACCCTCTACAGGACCGAGAGAAAGAAAGGTTAAGGGGGCCAGCTCCAGGCCATATGGCCACCACATGACCTCACCTCCAATGACAACTTAGGAAAGCACGAAGTTTTATCCCTCAGTGCAGATTTTAAGCATTGACCTCCAGTTTTATGGGGCCGATATGACCATGTCACAATGTGTTGGGAGCCTAATCGACGAGGGCAGGTGGTTAGCCCTGATCCCTAGGCATGTGGCCCCTATGTGACCCTAATTTTTTGAAATTGCGCATTAGAGGATAGTTTAACTGTTCTACAATTTCGCTCGTTGGGCAGGATTTTCAGCCAGGTTTGCGTGCCGGTTCTGGGTTTGGGGCACTCAAGCCAGATTTGGGTTGAATTATAGGATGACTAGCTATGGAATTTGGGAAAAACTTGTAACAGGCAGAACTTTCTCAATTTTTGGCCAAATGAGGTGCAGAAAGAACCCAGACGAGGGTTTTTGACAGTTTTGGATCCATTGGAGACATTTGTATTGCATCATGAGCATTGCAAAGCCATGAAAACATAATTTGAGCACTTAATGAAAGAGGATCTGCATTGGAAGTTGGACCAGGAGATGTAGCCCAGGAGAGGGGTGAACTCATTTATCATGTTTTATTGTTATGTGTTTATGAAATGGTCCATTGTCTCTATTTGGATGTTAATTGTGTTTAAAAATCACTTTTTTATGTGTTTAGTAACTTGATCCATTACCCAAAACACATATAAAATTTCATTTGCAATTTGTATATCACCTTCATTTTTCAAGTTTGACAGATCATTTTAATATCAAAGGAATAGGTTATTGTGAAGGTTTGGCATTGTTTGCAAGTGATTTTGTGATGCTTACAAGGTCGAAGCTTAAAAGAAAGAGAAGAAGGTCATGAATGGATGCCTGAAGATGAAAGAACTTTCAAAAAATCATTTTTTGAGATGTTTGAAATGGTTAAGGTTTTTTATGAAGAGAGGAATTCAAGGTTGCATGGAGAGAGCTCAAAGCCTAAAAAAGAAGATGGAGGAAAATGAGACAAGCCTCCAAAAGGGAATGGAGGGAATGGTGACAAACCACGAACTTCACCTCCATCCTCATCCTCATCGTCTTCTACTTCTTCTACCCTTTCACAAACACCTCCAAATTATCCAAAAGGAAATAGTAGAACTCCTTTGCTAAAGCTTGATATTAAGTTTGAATTGCCTATGTATGATGGAGAGGCAAATACGAAGAAATTAGATAATTGGATTCATCATATTGAAGTGTATTTCAAGATACAAAGAATCAAGGATGATGAGACCAAAATCCAATTTTATTCTCTTAGATTGGAAGGTGCAACACTTAGTTGGTGGGAAGCCAAAACTCAATAAGACATGAAGAAACATGGTAAGATTTGATCCTCTTGGAATGATTTTTTTGTTGCAATAAGAAGGAAGTTTTATCCATTAGCATATATGCAAAAAGCTATCATGAATTGGCAAAACTTTAGGCAAGTTAAGGGGCAAAATGTGCAAAGTTATACTCAAGAATTTAGAAAAAGATATTTGATTTTGGGTATAGATTTGTCCTCTCAAAATAATTCGCTCAAATACATTGGAAGATTACATAGCTATTTGAGACACATCATTCTCATGTTTAACCGTGACAAAACTAGATGAAGTTTGTGTACAAGAAACTCATTTAGAGGGAAGAGGAAAAAATGTTTTTGAAGAAACTAGTGAGAAGTCATTCAAGTTTGGAGGAAAAGGAAAAGGGAAATTTAAAGGCAAGGATAAGAAAAATGCTTCAGTCAAGAAGGAAGAAGAACAGATCACATGTAAACATTGTTCTAAAGAAGGCCATGATGAAGACCACTGTTGGAAAATTCATCTTGAGATGAGACCCAAAAAGTTTAATAACAAGGAGAAAGAAAATATTGTTGCAACTAAAAAACAAGATCTAGAATATGATTTCGGAGATGAAACAAAAATCATAACCATGAGATTGAAAGGTAAGGATTCAATTGCAAGTACTGGTTCTACTAACAAACCCATTGAAAATCAAAATGAAAGAGAAAGAATAGAGTTATTCCATATTAGAATCATCACAAAACATAACAAGGTAGATACTTTGTTTGATAGTGGTTCACAAACAAACCTCATTTCAGAAGACATTGTCAAGAAATTAAATTTGGAAACCATTCCTCATCCTAAACCTTATCCTTTGGCTTGGTTATGTGACAATGGCAAGTTTCAAGTGACAAGAAAATGCATACTTAGATTTTCCATTACTGCAAATTTGATTGATGAGATAGAACTTGATGTGGTACCACTTGACATTTCTGGGATTGTTTTGGGAAGCCCATACTTATATGACAAGATAGCCATATTTCATCGCCATGAGAACAAGTATCACTTGTTTAAATATGGGATTGACTACATTGTTAGAGCACATATCAAGAAGTTAAATTTATCTCTTATGAATGTTGGACAAATGAAGAGGTTTGTAAATTCTAGTTAAAATTTTTATATTGTTGATGATTAAACATAAATATGCTGATGAATCTCAAGTCTTTCAAGGATATGAGTCAAGTATGAAATCTGATTTTGTTGAGGTTGCTAATGTCAGTGATAATATGTTTCAGTAGTCTAGCATGTTGCCTCCTAAAAGAGGAAAACAATGTGAAGTTCATTTGCAGCAAGATGCATCATTGTTGAACATTGGTATGAACAAGATGCTAGTGTTAAGGAATGCAAGGGTAAAAAATCAAATGAAAAATATATTTGACAAAGAGGAAATTGGTTCTAAAGTATCTTCTTGTGGGATTCATAATGTTTTGGCTTTGAGGAAGAATGGTGCATCGCGATGGCGTTCACATTGGGTAAAGAGTCAAGCCAAGTGCAAGGTTAGACATGCTAAGCATCGTTATGACTACAATGTTCAAGGTGAAGTTAACTTGAAATTGAATAAGTCTCCTTTGATTGAAGGTTGAGGAGAGAATGTTCAGATTTATTCAACAAAAGTTTTCCCATCTATACATCTTAAAGAATTGCAACAAGGTCCTATCTTTGACAGAAAGACAAAGACTTCAAGAGTGAAGTACCTTCATGAGAAGCTCAAAACGACAAAAACAAACAAAGAAAAATGGATTGAGATTGGAAGGGTCAGGGAACAATACCCTCATCTATTTGTTGACTAAAAATGAGATTTTGGAGGTCCAAAAGCTTCCAATGGGGAGGAATGATCCAGGAGATCAATTTAGTGCTCAAAATTCAAATTGTGAAATAGATCTCAAAACCTATACGATTGGATAGATCTCGGCGATATGAATCCAACACAACTCATTTCACTCAAAATCGATATCATATGCTCTTGATATCCAGTTCTGATCAAATTGCCAAACAGGTAAAAATTTTGCAGAATTGATAGTTGATAGGATATTTTGGGCTAGTGGAAAGCTACCACTTTGCCACTCATGATTAGTCCAAAAATTTGGATTTCTATTGGCCAATGGTTGGTTGATATGTGTCCTTTTGTGATTGGCTCAAAAATTATTTTTTTATTAATATTGGGTTGACTGTGTATTTGAAGGACCAATGTGGGAGAGTCATGTGGGCCAATTGGAGGCTTCCACGTGCCCTTTAGGGGTTGGTCTAATTTTTTTTTAGGGCCGAAGCACCCCATAGGAGTCGAACTCAAGACCTCTACCAAGCAACACAAGGCCTTTACCACTGTGCTACCATCATATGACTTAACCATATATGTTTGCAATTTATATTTAAAATGGAGCGAAAAGCTTTATTTGGGTTGGGCCAGGGCTAAGCCCCAGCCCTGGTCCTCATGCCCTCAGAACCAAGGGGCCTGACTATGGGTCGGGGCTTAGCCCCAACCTCGTGGTCACAATCCAGACACCACATAACCACATTGCAAGAACCACAGGTGGAGGTTGAGAGGGGGCTAGCCCTTAGGGAGCCAACCCTGAGCCACATGCATCACAGTGGAAACCATTGGTGGGAGTAAAGTTTAAAGGCCAACCCCGGGGTCACATGACCCTTTATAGGATAGAGAGCGCGGAAGGTTAAGGGGGTCAGGCCCTAGGGGGTTTAGCCCTGGGCCATATGGCCACCACAAGACCTCACTGCCAACGACAGTTGGAGCGCCCGAAGTTTTAGCCCTCAACATGGATTTTAAGCACTGACCTCCAGTTTTATGGGGCCAATATGACCACGTCGCAATGTGTTGGGGGGCCGACTGACAGAGGTGGGTAGTTAGCCTTGATCCCTGGGTACTTGGCCCCCATGTGACCCTAATTTTTCGGAACTGGGTGTTAAAGGACAGTTTAACTGTCCTATAATTTTTCCCATCGGGTGGGATTTTAGGCCAGGTTTGCATGCCAATTTCGGGTTTGGGCCACTCAAGCCAGAGTTGGGTTGAATTATAGGATGACTAACTATGGAATTTGGGAAAAACTTGTAACAATAATAACTTTCTTGATATTTGGCCAAATGAGGTGTAGAAAGAACCTAGATGAGGGTTTTTAACAGTTCTGGATCCATTGGAGACACTTGTATTGCATTCTGAGCATTGTAAATCCATGAAAACACAATTTGAGCACTTAATAAAAGAGGCCATGCATTAGAAGCTAGACCAAGGGATGTAGCTCAGGAGAGGGGTGAAATCCTTTATCATGTTTTGCTCTTATGTGTTTCTAAAATGGTTTATTGTCTCTGTTTGGCTATTGATTGTGTTTAAAATCACTTGTTTATGTGTTTAGTAACTTGATCCATTATCCAAAACACATATAAAATTTCACTTGCAATTTGTATATCACCTTTAGTTTTCAAGTTTGACAGATAAATCATGCTATATGATTGTTGTTTTTGCATCATTTCTTTAGGAAAATTCTTCTTATGAGATGATTGATCTTTGCACCCTTTTTGATTGGATATGACAGAAGTACCCATTTCTTCAATCAAGCTTCCAATAACCATTGCCAATGGTATTCTTGACAACATCCTAGCCATAGATAGTGAGTTCCAAAGGGAGTGATTCAACAAAGTAAATTTTATTGAGCCATCATTCTCTACATTATCCTCTACCTTTTGTTTATATGTGAACCTTAATTATTTGGGATTTATAATTTTAATAGGGCATGTCAAGATGCATGAACCTATTTTGTAGTATGATTTTTTCAAGATTATAATTTTAAGAGGTTTTATTTCTTAAGGTTTTCAAGGTATTCTTTCTAGTGAATGACATTACTTTTTTTAATGTAGGCTACATACATTGCTACCACTATATCTATTGGTATCATTGTAGTTTTGGTCATCCTTCAACAAGTTAAATATGAAGAATTTTCATATAGGAACTAGTATAAAAAAGACCTTCAATTTTGACAATGTGTAAATTTACAAGCATTTGTCACATTGGCCATGACGTGAAAGGGAAAAAAAATCAAGTGGTTTATGTATTGGAGATAGAGCCATGACAAGGTCACACGTTTCAAGCTATTAACGATAGTGAATATCTACATGCAAATGCGATAATTAGTTTGAATGACAACAAAAAAGTTTCTTTGCCAACAACAAATTTTGATGGGCCTAGACCACTACTTTGTTTCCCTCATGGTAGTAAAATGAGTTAGATGAAATCAAGTAGACCTTTGCATTAACTAAGAGAGATTTCATATTTAAATCAAAAACTCAAAATATTGCTATGATATGTTAATGATATTAAATAAGAAAATACATCATGGTGTTTAATGTTCTTTTGAAATCATTGCTTTTGTAAATATTTGATCACAAATTTTGATATGTTTTATATGGGAATCATCCATAATCATAAAAAGTGAATAAACTATGGAAAGTTGTAATTTATTTGAAATAACTTAGTTATATGTTCTTCATTTGGTTCATGTAAATGTCATGAGTTATTTTTCCTTGAACATGGTAGTTGGTAGTTTCATTAATCAATTGACTAAAATATTTTTATGCTGATAAGAATTTTCTTTGTGGGCATGGGATGAACAGACACTGTTTACCCAAGCCAATAGGAGGCGTCTATTTTGGTCGTCCTCCCTCCACTTAAAAAATGACATAACTTATATTTATTTGAAGCACCTTGAGTTGGAAGTGACATAAACTGACATGTTTAAAGCACCAGAAGTTGAAACCCTACCATGTCCAATAACTGGTCACAGTTGCTTAGGCCGATGACCTCCTTCATCGCCTATGCTTGCTCTGGAGAATGTCGACCCTTGGGGCAGAGTCTAGAACTGGAGGGTTCGACATGCAATCTTGACCTAAAAAATCTGCCACCTGAGGCATACAACATCAAATGGGATACTATCGTGAGGGATGGGGATAGGGAGCTGCCACTTGAGGTGTACAACATCAAATGGGACACTATCATGACGGATGGGGATAGGGATATTACAGGTGTGTAGATGCCCAACTCCAAATGGTTTTGGATACACCCAACTCCAAATGGTTTTGGATTGTCCATCATACATAGGCATGCTAGTTTCCCACTAAAAAGTGGAGGCAGGATTAATGTCAGCAACCTTGTCAACTTGAAAATTTTACCAGAAAAAATACATACACCATTGAATTTGAAGCAGGTATGGTAGTCTAGAAGTAGTGCTAGGGATTCACCAAGATCCAACCCTGAAAGCAATTTTCCAAGCTAGAGTTATACAAGGCCTACAAAAGAAGTGCACTAGGAGAACAAGGCATTTTAAGCTTTTCGAGTCAATGTAGTGTCATCTACTACAGACTATACAACATGCATTTCGATCTTTATTTGTGAGCTTCTAGAAAATCAAGCCCAAGAATTCATTTGGTAAATATACAATTAGATCTTGCTCTTGATAGTCATAAAACTATTCGACCTTGCTATGTAATGCACTTTGTATGTAATTTTTATGACAACCCAACAAGGGAAACATTGATTTAGTGTCCTAACAAAGGATCTAAGGATCATGGTGAAGAATTTACATTACCTAATCAATGGATTTACAAATACTTGAACTTATTAGCACATCCTTTTGAATTAAAATCCATAGGCATGAAGCTTTAGAAGAGGACTTTTGTAGCAAAAAAATAAAGAGCGAGAAAAACTCAAACCCTAATATTGTGCATTCGTAGGCATATCGTATGAGATCTGTTTAGATTTTGATCAAACTCACTAGCTGACTAAGTGGGTTAACAACCATGCCACTGTTCAAGCCCTTATATCCACTATCATTGACTATTTCCTTGTGTTCAGGGATTCCTCAACACATAACTTCAAAGACAACCATTTCAATTCCTAGATATTACATGGAAAATTGTATTCAATGCCCAAAAACTCAAACCCTAATATTGTGCATTCGTAGGCCTACCTTCTGAGATCTGTTTGGATTTGGATCAAACTCACCAATTGATGTAGTGGATTAGTCAACATGCCACCATTCAAGCCCTTATCTCCACTATCATTGATAATCACCCTGTGTTCATGGCTTCCTCAACACAGAACTCCAAAGACAACCATTTCAATAACCATAGATAACATGGAAAATTGTATTCAATGGCCATTGATTCTGTTCCTGCTCGTTGAGAACAAATTTTATTTTCTATTGTTTGTTGTCTGGTGAAAAAACATACACGAGGATATTTAATTTTCTTTCCCTCTCCCACCAGTCATGACTATTTTTATGCTCCATGCCAACGTCACTGCCATTAAATTAGAGATTGGTGACAAGGAGAAATAACTTTGGTGTTATTTGATTTTGTTCATAAAAAAATAAAAGAGCTTTGTGGGTCAAATTGAATAATGGAAAAATCATTTCGATAGTGTTGATATTAAAAAAAAATCAGAGAGTGGAAAACTATAAGGGAACAATTTTATTAAAATGATGATCAATAACTTTAACGCTTTGATCTATGGAGAACGTGTGGTGCAACCTAATTTAAATATGGGCCCATGTGTTACTTATGTTCATGAAGATGATGTAAACAATTTTTCCTTACTTCAGAACCTGGATCTCTTGAGCAATTTCCTCAGTGGCCAACTCCTCAAGAGTTGGCGAGGTGTAAACTATTTGCATAGGTTGTTATTACAGAGCAACTTCTTCACAGGGCTGTTTCCAATTGGGATTGGATCAAACCTTAATATTATAGGTGTAGTTAAATCTTTCTTCTAATCTTCTAAATGGATTAATCCATGGGGATGTCAGTAACCTTTCTTCATTGTCAGGCACTCTCAATCTTTCCTTTAATAGGTTTTCGGTCCCAATTCTTCGAGCTCTCAGTAAGTTGCCCCTAATTGTTAGTTTATATTTACAGAACAATAATCTTAGTGGACCAATTCCACAAGATGTATCTCTTGCAAATCAAGTACCCATGACCTTTGTGAACAATTCAGGGCTTTGTGGATTACCCTTAAAAAATCTTGGCAAAAAGCTCGTACCAACACCTCCTAATCTCAAATTTCCTTTACAAGGTCCTTCCTCAGGGATCCCTACTAATCAATGGGCAACCCCTACAATAAGAAAATGTTGTAAAAATGGTGTAATTGTTGTAATATTGTTGGGAAATGTTGTGGGCATTTCCATAATTGGCCTACTCTTTGTTTATTTGTATTAGAAGGCTAGGATCTACCAAGGCAAATGGTGTAGATGTGGAGGAAATAGAAGTTGGTAGGAGGAGGGATTCCTCAATGTTTATTTAACAACACAAAGAATTTTGAAAATACCTCAGAGAAGGGAGACCAGGGAGATCTCATTCCCATTGACAAAGTTTTCAACTTTGACTTAGATGAATTTCTTGGAGCTTCTGCTTATGTCTTGGAGAAGAGTGGATTGGGAATTGTGTACAAATTACTACTTGGCAATGGGATTTCAGTGGCAATGAGGAGCGCTCAAATATTTGAGGTTGAAGTTCAAGACATTGGAGGAATTCAACATCCCACTATAGTGAAAATTCAAGTATATTATTTTGCAACTAATGAGAAATTGTTAATATCTGACTTCATTCCAAATGGAAACTTGGTAGTTGCATTGCACGGTAAATTGATTCAATTTTAAGTTTCTTTGATTTTATGGTGGATTTTTTCTCTTCACCTTGGTTGCTCAAAATACACTATTTGTAGGGTATAATATTGATAGTTTTAAGGTTGTGGATTTTAATGAGAAGGAAAATCAAAAAATGGTTTTCAGCATTGCTTATTGGATCTATTTGATTCATTGTTTTCTATCAATCCTAGGGTGTTGCTTGAAAAATGTTTTCTGGCCTACTTTGTTCGTAGTTCTAATGTAGGAAGTTGATAAGCTCTTTGAATACCTTGAAAAGGACCTCAAAATATTTGTGAAGATAGCATCGTTATCACCGCAAGAGGCAAAGGACTTGCTTCAACCTATCCAAAAGGGGGCTTTGTTGCATCAAGCATCAAATCTACTGAGAGGGAGTCACAGAAGTTTCTTACTGCAGCTCCACAAGTTCTAGTGATTTATGTATATGGAATGGAAGGTGTTGGGAAGACATCTTTGCTCAAAACAATCTACAAATTCTACAAGGTCTGTAGTGCCTCCTTCGATGTTGTGATTTGGGTCATAGTCTCTCAAGAAAATTTCAAACTTGCACACTCATATTGTTGAGGAAATCGATTTATTAGAATTCTCAAGCATTAATATTATGGATAGCCAAAAAATGAAGTTGTGTGAAAGTTTAAAAAATAGTAAGTCGAGTTGTGGAGTCCATTCGATCTGCAACAAAATTTAGGTGTTGGATTTGAGCTTGATAAGGGTAGCAAAGTAGTATTTTCCACACGCAGCAGAGATATCACATTAATGAGGGAATAATAGTCCATACAAGCGAAACCATTGTTGTTGGAGGAAGGGTGATAAGATTCTAACCTAGAAGTGGTTTGTGGTTACCTCTGGAATTTCTCTCCTCAGCCTAGGGAAATTTACAGAGTGCTAACATTATGGTGTTGTTGCTGGGGAATGAAAGGTTTCATTTGCTCCGGGAAAGATCATCAAAATTTTGAGATTTGAATGCTGATGGTGGACAACAATGAGACACATATGAATGGTGAACCATTCACTTGGAGGCTCCAATCAACGTGATCCAAAGAATCCACTGGCAGTAGGATCCAGAAATCAAGGTTTTACTGGCGACTCCACCATTCAAATAATTTCAGAGCTTGAATTTCCTAATCTATCAAAATGGCAGGGTATCTGGCATACCCTATTTCTATTGAAGGTTTCAAAGAATACTGGGATAATTTTGATGATGATCAAATTGATGAAGATTTCTCTAATTTATTACCTATTTATTTAAATTCATGAAAATGTATATCTGAAGATAAAATTCACTTTTTAGAGGAGTTTGTTGACAAACTTGAGAAGGACATTCAGGTCTTAAATGTTCAAATTCAATCTTACAATTTTTAAGATCAAAATCAATTTTTTGAGGACTTTTTACAGTTGAAACTAGGGTATGATTTAAACAATACATATGAGCAGTCTCATCATGGCAATCAAATTATAGAACTTCTTGATGATCAACAAGAAAAATATGTTTTCTTTGATCCTATAGCTGATTATATGAAAGATTTCAACAGTCAATATTTACATCTTTTAATTAGTTGTACGTCTGGAAATGAAAATGATGGTCAACTAGTATCAAAAACACTGCCAGGAATGATTTTATTGCAGTTGTTTTACACATACTTTCAGTCCTTTCATGATAGCTATAAATTAGCTTTGTGCGATTCAGTTGATATATTGCTATAATATGATTGTCTTCTATTTTCATTTGAGGATCCTTTTACAAGCCTGTTGGAATCATCAGTCAAGGTAGATCTTGTTTTATTCACTAGTGCAAAGATTGGATTCAGTTTGAGGTTTGAGTTGCTTCTTCCATTTAATATTCCAGTTTTTATCTTGTTGAAGCACAGTCAAGCAATCAGATTATGTGAGCATCTACTTGATTGGCTTTACTAAAAATTTGAGATCACTTGATTCAACACTTGTGCTAAAAAAAGTATGATAAGTAGGAAATTGTGTGCGATAAGCTTGCTTGTCAAGCATCTCTTTCAACATGTGTGTTTTCAGATTGTAGTTTGAACATCTCTTTCCAGCAGTGTGCAGTTGTGATTTTCAGAATGTACAGTGGTTTTGGCCTCAGCATTAGTTTGCAAGTTTCAAGATTGGGAACAACCCAGTGGATAAGGATACTAGTTTATGGTGTTATTGGCACCTCACAGGGAGGATGCCATCCCCATCAGAGCCTATGTTAGGGTCTGTTGATGGTGCTGGACCCGCCAACATTTAGGGGATCACCCCGGTATGAAGTCCCAACTAGACCTCACATCGTTTGGTGTGGGTGTCCCATCTGATATGATGGCCCGGTTTCCATTGTCTTAAGGATTTTCCTAAACTCTTGCTTGTCAGCACAGGAGAGTGGTTCACCTTGTCTTCGAGAAGTGAGGTTCGCATGCCCGGTGAGTGTAAGTGTACTTGTGTCAATGGTTCTTTAACTGTGAGGGGAAGAAGATGAAGGTGAGTTCCAGGTTGAAAGGGATCAATCGCAACTCAGCTAGGAACACACAACAAAAAGGACATACACAACTTCCAGCGGAGCAATCCACTCGGTTGCGAAAGTCACAACATACAAGGTAAGATAACACGTACAACACTCATGGATCAGTCCGAACGAGTGTAATGGTTGTTACAACAAGGTTCATGTGAAAGGTCTGTTTGATGTCCGGCAGAGTAGTCGACACGGATGGGACAACGTTAATAGCATATACAACACATTTCCATTAATAGATTATGAATTACAACAAATGAATAAGTTCAGATGTAGAATGCAGATTAAAGCAACATGAATTACAAGTGTTAAAGATCAGTCTGACAAAAAATACAATACATGTGTGAATACGTGATGGCCTGTTAACAGGGTTCTGAATTAAGCGAAAGTTCCAAGACACATTGTTACACCATACATCACTAACCCCATCAGTGGGGCATTGGAGCCACTACTTACTCCTCAAAGAAAAGATTACATACTCTCTTGGCTATGTGGGAGGAACTGAGGTGAAAAGTCCTTTCATGTACAAATGAGGGGGGTATCTATAGCCAAAGGTGAAACTGATCCATGTGGATGTTTGACTACCCTCATGACTGTTCAACATCCATGAATTTTCGACTTACATGAATCTATGTTCAACAAGTGGGTCTATTGGACTTCCACGTTACATCACATTTATTGACAATAAGCCCATAGTGGAGATGTGGGCAACATGACTCATGAATTGACTCAACATGACTTGACATGACAACGCTGGTACATTTGTGTTGCTGCTGGAGTGCATGTCGAGCTACAGTGCTGCTGAGTGATGGATGTCTCCATGGTGTATCATAGCTTCACCTCCACATGGCGAAGTGCGCGGCGTCTTCAATGGTCCTTGGTTCACTTGATTAAGCTTTAGCATGTTGTTCCTTGCTTTCATGCTGGAAGGCTTGACAGGCTCCCTTGTTCATGAAGGTGCATGTTCATCGCGTTCGTCCGCTTCGCATGCTTCATTCATTCGTCCGTTGGTGAACCTGTCCATCTGCATGTGCTCCCTTCGTTCATCTCATTCATTGTCTTGACATGTTTGCTAGTGTACCTGTACCTGAAGTCACTCATGATGGGATGACGTCAAATCCAAAACCTCCTAGTCTACCATGACACATGATCATTCAAATGCAGGTGACCGGGAGAGGCAATAGGGTTGTGATGCGGGATGATGGCTCTGGGAAATTGCTGATGAAAACTACGCAAGAGTCACTGAGATATGGAGATAGACAATTTGAGTTGACAGTGATTGTTTGCAAGGTTTGGCTCAACTGGGAGGCAAAATTGCGCAAATTTTGGGAGGGACAGTCTGGGCTGCAAGAAGGCAAGGCAGGCATGCTCTGCGCATTTTCTGGAATGAATAGTTAGCAGGGTTGGACAACCAGATTTGCACAATTTTCTAGAGGAATGGGCCAGGATGCATGAAGGGTCAGCAGCCAGGGGTTGCGCAGGTTTTGTGGGGAACTGCCCGAGAGACTGGCATCCAGAACTACGCAATTCCCAAAGGGAACTACCAGTTGGCTGCTGGGGCCACTGGCAGCTAGAACTGCACAATTCCCAGAGGGAACTACCAGTTGGCTGTTGGGGTCACTAGCAGACAGAACTGTGCATTCCCAGAGAGAACTGCTAGTTGTTTATTGGGGTCACTGGCAGCCAGGATTGCGTAATTCCCAGAGGGAACTATCAGTTGGCTGCTCAGTTACTGGCAGCAGAAACTACACAATTCCTAGAGGGAACAGGCAGTCTGCTGATGGGAGTTGCTGGCTGGGGGAACTGCACTAAGGCTGGGAGGCCGGCCTACTGATCATCTCTGTGCAATTTCTGAGATGAACAACCGGTCAGCTGTCCGGGTGGCCCGCATGAGTGTTACTTGAGTTTCTTACGGGCGGTGCAGCTTGAAAGAACTAGCTTGGTGTTTTCTATGCTATTCTGGTTGACAGTCGATCAATTCGAAAGCAGGATGATGGTTCGACTATCAGTGAGGAGCCTGGTTGCCAAAATGTCAACAAAAATGACTAAGTGTGTGAATAGTCGAAAGATGCATAGGTGATCATATGAACACACACTCACATGAATTGATGACAGATAGAACAAACCATCCAAACACGCATGTTCAACATGATTAATCGATGGTGCAAGCGACAAGCGCGACACTCGTGATTGATCGTTCATGATCGGGACGATGTTTGTGTGACAGTGAATGTGACTTCGTGTGTGAGTGCGACAAATGCTTTCATGGCGAACATGACAAACACATATGAAGAAAAGTCTTTGAGCATAACCAGAACACTGTCACAAGCATGAATTATACATCAACATGTAGATACTTGAGTGCAATAGACAAGAAAGGTGAATGTAAACTCACACGAGCTCATGGAATGAACCCGAGTGTGTGTAATCATAAAGAGAAACTCTTCAAGGGAGGCTCTGAAATTGGTGTAGGCCAAAATTTTGGAGTGTGGTTGTAGCCGCTACAACACTTGGCGACACACCGGTAGAACTCCAGCTTCTCTGTTTCAGTTTATTGCTAGCATAGGGCCTTGGTCCTTCGGGAAGTATTGAATCACTGTGCAGGTTACTTCAGTTTCCCCACTTGCCCCATGGACATACATGGCTCACCCTTTTCAAACTTAGTCAAACACAAAAAGTTCAACTTTAGATCTCAGTGTTTCGAATCCGGGAAGGGTAGTTTAGCTCGTGAATTGAAGATCTTCAGAGTATAAGTTTTCATCTCTGGTGTTTCTTCGCTACCAATAGGCTTGGATAGTACCCCGATGGAGTCACACAGAAACACACACCTTGGTCCATTGCCAACGAGCCTGATCAGTACCCCGGTGGAGTTGCATGTTTCACCTCTCTGCACAGGAATCCTTTCTCTTCTTTTTCCTTTGTATTTTTTAAGAGAACTATGCATAGGCACTTATTTATTTTTGGGGTGGAAGAGGGATCCCGACTTATTGAGAGCAAAAGAGGTTGTTCCTTCAAACAATCATGTGAGACAGCTGACATAGGTTTGCTCGTTTAGATTTTTCCTCTTCTCTGTTTCTACTAGTTGGATTAGCTTAAACACATAGAGCAGAAAGTTGAGTACAGGCATGGGGCTTCCCAGTGTGGACACAGGTTCACGGTTGGACCAAAGCTTCCCTTACAGATGGTTCGTATTTTCTATCAGGACTTCATCGACCGAAGGTTGTAACCAAGCATAGAGAAAATGGACATAAGACGGGCCAAGTGTTGTAGTGTCACAAGTCTCTTCAAATTTCAACCACATACTCTATTCAAAAGCCAGAACGTAGTAGTTGGCAACACTTATTTCCGGAAACAAAAATAGTAATATATCAAACAAACAAAATGAACGTGAACAAAAATAGTAAGAAGAATCAAACAAAGTGAAAGCAAAGATAATAAGCAAAACAAACCAAATGAAAACAACAGGTAGCAAGTAGACTATGTAGATGGAATGGACGCGAGCCGGCCTAATGAAACTAGTGTTTGAGGACTTGGCCTTTGACAGGAAGATTATCAATCCTCCCATCAAGTGATTGAAATATACGTGTGTGAGCCAAGTTTCTCGTGGACCTGTACTGGTCCACTGGGCTCCGCTACCGAAACCTGGTGGCTTTCCAGAAGACCTTCAAGTGAAGACAACACCACTGCTTCAGGTACTGTGTGCAACATGGGCTTAGATGACGGCATGGGGAAGTTGTTTTTATTCCAGGAAGGATTCAAATTTCTAAAGTCAATGCGTAAGCAGATCTTCCTAGATTTTTTACGTGTAGGATTTGAATTAGAAAACCAAGTATGATGACGAAATTTGCAAGTAATCCAAACACTTGAAATGTTAGTCAATCTTTTCGACAAAAGGAGGAAAAAAAACATGTATGTGTTACCTATTCTTTGCTACAATGGCTTGTCTCCTCCTTTACCTGGAATCTCATGTTGGATTGCTCAGGTGCAATGGGTACTCAAGTCATCATCTACTCATGCAAACCCATCTTGGTATTGTTTGATCAAGTGATCAACAATTGGTTGCTGCTGCAGTGTGTAACTTGTACCGAGATTGGCCATCTTCAGATCATGGTGGGTTCCCAGGTTGCTCTATTTTTTCATGGTGTTGGTCCTTTGTGTGTTCAGAATGAGTGCTTCAACATCATAGTTTGTGACTTCGGACTTAAAAAAACTTGAAATCACGCATGGTTCATTGTTTTGGATGGATGAGATACACTCGATCCTTGAGCCATTATGTGTTCCTGATTTTCCAAGACTCATGGCCCACAACTTATCTATATATGGACCATTTGACGTGCTGCTACTGTTGCTACTACCTCTGTCGCTACTACTGCTACTATCAGGAAAAAAAATTGTACAAGTTTCATTATCATCAGTTGGGTGAGGAAGGAGTCCCAACTGCTTGTATGATGAGGTTGGGGCTGGCCGTGTAAGATAACACTCCAATGTCTTTTCCAGGAAGTAGTTGCCAAACATGAGTTTTGCGAAGGCCAATGGTTCATTCTCACCGTTAAGGGGAGTGACATTGTGTTTCATATACCTCTTTGATAACACTTGGAGTTGGTTGAATCTGCCCTTGTATGGAAGCCACATGTGAGACCAGTCTGTGGCAAAGTATCCATCTAGCTTGTTGGACCAGTCTCTGCTGAGCAACAGACCATATGCTTCCAATATGTCCACAACAACTATGTTGATGCATTGGTGGACTCGACTGTCATGGGATAGTTGGATGATCACATCTCGTAGTTCACCAATGGCTGGTACTGATGTTCTATCAAGTTGGATGATTCTCGTGGATGTTTCGCTCCATCGTGCATTGATCTTCTTAGCAATGGAGAGCGGCATGACATTGGCTACCGTGCCAGAATCAACCAAGCATTTGTGGACATTGTAGTTGAAAACTTCGAATGAAAGCAGGAATGGGGGGCAACCTGAGTTTTCTTCTTCCATCCAAAGTGTATTGAGCATAGTGGATAGTGATCTGGGAGGTGTGCTTGCTCCCTTGCTGGTGGAGGCTGCGCTGTCTGTTGTTGTTTGTCCCAATGCGCGCAGTAGGATATCTCACTGACTTTGGAATTTGGCTAGCTCGAACAAACTGATGTTCGCTCGAGTTTTCTTCATGTCATCGACTATGTTGTAATACAGAGGTGGTAGACACACCGAGGTGTCCAGGGTGGAATGGATGCTCGTGTTGTCCGACGGATTTTTCTGCAATTTGCTGCCTATGGACGTACTCTTATCTGTCGATGTCTTCCTGGACTTGCTTTGTGTTCGTTTCTTTGAGGCAGCTGGTGGGTCGGCCTTCTTTATCAGCTGTCTCACCTTCTCTTTCATCTCCTCAATTGTAGGGGACCCTCTTTACTCCTAAGATGGTAATGATAATTTTTCTTTTGGGGCTGCTTCTCGTTGTTCGTCTTCGAGACTACTTGTGAGCACTGGTATGAATTCACCACATGCCTAGAACTTGGTGCTTCATCGAGTGAAACCTTTCATTATCATCAACGTCTTCTGGCTGCTCTTATATGTCTCCATCTGCATCTAGTGTATGATTACAGACAAAGGTAACAAGTCACTTCCAATTTGAACAAGCGTTCTTGGGGTGAAAATCTTCATGGAAGGAACAGTACTTAGGATCAATGCATTGATCGAGTTGGAACATAGGCTTCTACGCAAATTTGAAACTGAACTGATCGTTGCTTGATGAGCTAGTTAATGAACTGCTTGCCTGTCTTTGTCTGGGCGGATGACTATTCGTGAATGTGTCCATCTTCCATTGCTTGAGTTCAGACATTCCGGTGGTCAAGTTCTTGACAAGGCGAGTGAGGGTCTCTGTTGGGTCTTGAAATTGTCATTCATTTCCATTACACTTTCACTATTATGTCCATTATATCACCTCCATTTCACTACCATGTCACTACATTCATCTCACTTTCATTATCATTGGGTCATATTTATGTTTTTCCAAACTTTATTAATTCTTAGCCTTTTAAGTGAATTTGTAGTTAAAAATTAGAAAATAATGTGCATATGCTTATACCTAACAAGTGGGTTGAGATTGTTGACATGTGTAGGTCAAAAGGAGGCTTCTAGAAGACCTTTATGTGGCACCCTAAGGCCAAATTCGAATTTGAGTGGAGAGGATCATGGGATCATGAGGATATGTGTCACATTTCCTATTTGTATTGAAACTCTAAGAAGACATGTGTCTTATCATTTCCTATTTTGATTAGGACTCTAGAGGTATAGGGAGAGATTCATGGACTCTCATTAATGAGATGACTTCTCATCTTTTTGTATAAATAGGAGATCTCTCCTTCATTTGGTAGTCTTAGAAAGCTTTTTAGTCTTAGAAGTTTTGGAAAGCTTTGGGAGCTTTGGAGAGCTTTGTAAACTCTTGGTAGCTCAACTTGTTGTACTTTGTAATTTTGAAGAATTTGAATAAATCTTTGATGTTCTCAACATGGAAGGAGATTTGAAGTAGATTTCATGGAGCATATTAGAATGTAAGGTAGAGTAGATTTTATTTTGTAGTTTTGCTTTGATTTCATTCAAGTATGTCATTTTGTTTTTATGATTATTTTCAAGTTTAATAGTTTAGATTTTCCATTCATGCAAGTGTGTTCAACCGGTTGATTGTAGATTTATCTAACTGTGTAATCTATGCTTAGCAAAATAGTCCAAGAAAGTATTTTCCAATTGGTGATTGGAGCATTAGAGCACACAGTAGATTAGTTTTCCTTTACATGTTTTTGTATTTGCTTATTAGAGTAGTCACTCATTACATAAATAGATGTTTCCAAAGCCTTTCGTTGATGGTTTATCCTCAAACTAAATGGTGAAATGTTGTGTTTATGGATGAGATTTCTTGCTGTTTAATGCCTTTTTCTTCTTAGTATAGTCACTCATGATATAAACAAATATTTCCATAGCCTTTCGTTGATGATTAACCCTCAAACTAAATGGCGAAATGTTGTGTTTATGAATGAGATTTCTTGTTGTTCATTAGTTTAGAGTTAAATATCTTAATGCCATTTTCTTATCAATTTAGTAACTCATGATTTAAATAGATATTTCCAAAATCTCTTCATTGATGGTTGAACCTAAGACTAAGTGGTGAAATGTTTTACTAATGACTGAGTTTTTTCCTTGCATTTTCATGTTTACTTCTTTTAGAATGATGAATATTTCCTTGCATTTCATTTTAAGTTTTAGAACAATGAAGTATTGAATCCCTAAAAAATGCTATCACAAGGAGGTTCTCCCAAAATTGTATAGCAAAGTGATAAAACACTTCATCTAGTTGTTATCATTTTTGCTTTCATTTCATAGACACTTTTCCGGCTTAGATTAATCTAACTGTTCAAAGTTTTGATTTGATTTTTTTTTTTTTATCTATTGTTCATTTCCTTTTCTCCCTTCTTTAGAATTAGATTATAACATTAAAATTCATTAGATTTAATTGTCCATTAACATTTAGAGATTTCACCTAGAAGCATAGCTTTTCTTTCTTAGATTAATTTCCTTAAGCATAAGAAACAAAACCCCCAAAAACAACATAAACTATAAAACAACGAAGTAAGAAAAAGGGTTAAATAAGCACATATAGTGCACCACATTTCATCAGTTTACGATACACAGATTGATAATTTATGTAGAGCAATTTAGGACACTAAATTGACTAGACAGTCTCAATGTCAGTTGCTTCCTTATCTCTGCCTTTGCTCGCCATTGCTTGGGGTTTTTGCTCGCATCCTTGGAGTCTTTCGTTGATTCATCATCCTTGATGACTCCAATGGTGCACAAGTCTTTCTCAAAAGCAATAGCCTCTTTGCAGCTTTCTAAAAGTGTTGGCTTCACAACTCGCTTGACGAATTGTGCAATGGTGGTTGGCAGTGCAGATGTGTAATAGTCGACAGTGACGGAGTCATGAGGTTTAGTGTATGCTGTAAACTTGTTCAAAATACGCATAAACCTCTGATTGAAATCTTTCACTTTCTCTTTTTCCTCCATCCCGAGGCTTCCCAATTCTCTGAGTAGCATGGCTGGGGTCTTATCATCAACAAACTTTTCAAGGAACATATGTTTGAAAGAACCCCAGTTCTGTATGGAGTTGGGTGGAAGGTTGTGATACCAAGTAGATGCTCGGTTGTCCAAGATACATGGAAACAATATACATGCTACATCATCATAACATACCTCAAGGGTCTGCAGATGTAGGTAGAAGTTGTCTATATGGTCTTCTGCATTCACCACGCTGTCAGGGTTGAACTTGATGTTCATTCTCTTTGCTCTCTTCAGCATCTTGTGTAGAACAGCCGGGAGATCCAATGGTCCTTGAGTCATCCATTCAATATTTGGGTCAGCCATCTCTTCGTCCTCTTCATCTTCTTCCTCTCCTTCAGAATCTGATGGTTCCAAATCTGAGTCTGTCGGTTCGTCTTCGCCTCCACTTCCTCCGCTGCCTTCCCCTCCACCTCCTATACTAGAGTTTGATCCCAAGACCATAAGAGTGCCTTGTTCATCTTCAAACAATATTGGAGGTTCCTCTCCATCTTCAATAGCTTCTTCCAAACCTTCAAGAGTAGCAATGACTTCTTCTTCCATCGATGATGCAACAACCCCTATGGGAGTGGCTTTTGGCTTATTAGATGCGAGTGGAAGATATTGTATGCCTAGGATCAGTTCGACTGCTTTTGCAAACTGGAGAGTGATGGGATGGATGAAGCGAAGGTGTTGATATGAAATCTCGTTTTCAATTCTGGGAGGTGAGGAGCAACCAAATGCTGAGTCGTGAGAGAGGGGGTGTGAGTTACTGCCTTGATTAGATGGTTGATGAGTGAGTGTGAGGGGAATTTAAACCATGTACAATTGGCTTCCCTCCTTCTAGCGCCAGAAATGTTAATGGTGCTAGACTCGCCAACATTCAAGGGATCACCCTGGTATGAAGTCCCAACTAGACCTCACACCATTTGGTGTGGGAGTCCCATCCGGCATGATGGCCCGGTTGCCATTACCTTAAGGATTTTCCTCAACACTTGCTTGTTAGCACAAAGGAGTGGTTCGCTTTGTCTTCGAGAAGTGAGGTTCGTGTGCTTGGTGAGTGTAAGTGTACTTGTGTCAATGGTTCTTTCACTGTGAGGGGAAGAAGTTGAAGGTGAGTTTGAGGTTGAAAGGGATCAGTCCCAACTCGGATAGGAACACACAACACAAAGGACATACATAGCTACTTGCAGAGCAGTCCACTTGGATACGGTAGTCACAACATGCAAGGTAAGATAACACATACAACACTCATGGATCAGTCTAAACGAGTGCAACGATTGTTACAACAAGGTTGATGTGAAAGATCTGTTTGATGTCCGACAGAGCAGTCGACATGGATGGGATAAAATTAATAGCATATACAACACATTTCCATTAATAGATTATGCATTACAACAAATGAATCATTTCAGATGTAGAACATGGGTTAAAGAAACATGCATTACAAGTGTTAAAGATCAGTCTTACAACAAATACAATACATGTGTGAAAATGTGCTGGCCTGTTAACAGGCTTCTGAATTAAGAAAAAGTTTCAAGACACATCGTTACACCATACATCACTAACCCCGTCAGCGGGGCATTGGAGCCACTACTTACTCCTCAAAGAAAATATTACAGAATCTCTTGGCTATGTGGGAGGAGATGAGGTGAAAAGTCCTTTCATGTACAAATGAAGGGGGTATTTATAGCCAAAGGTGAAAGTGAACCTTGTGGTTGTTTGACCACCCTCATGACTATTCGACTTCCATGACTTCTCAACTTACATGACTCTATGTTCAACAAGTGGGTCTCTTGGACTTCCACGTTACATCACATTGATTAACAACAAGCCCATAATGGAGATGCGGGCAACATGACTCTTGACTTGACTCGACATGACTTGACATGACAATGTTGGTACATTTGTGCTGTTGTTGGAGTGCATGTCGAGCTACAATGCTGCTGAGTGATGGATGTCTTCATGGTGTATCATAGCTTCACCTTCGCATGGCGAAGTGTGCAGAGCCTTTGATGGTCCTTGGTTCACTTGATGAAGCTTTAGCATGTTGTTCCTTGTTTTCATGTTGGCTGGCTTGACAAGCTCCTTTGTTCGCGATGGTGCATGTTCGTCGCATTCGTCCGCTTTGCATTCTTTGTTCATTCATCCATTGGTGAACCTGTCCATATGCATGTGCTCCCTTCATTCATCCCGTTCGTCGTCTTGACATGTTTGTTGGTGTACCTGTACCTATAGTCACTCATGACGAGATGACATCAAATCCAAAACCTCCTAGTCTACCATGACACATGATCATTCGAATGCAGGTGACCAGGAGAGGCAGTAGGGCTGTGATGCGGGATGATGGCTCTAGGCAATTGCTGATGAAAACTGTGCAAGAGTCACTGAGAGATGGAGATAGATAATCTGAGTCGACAGTGACTGTCTGCAAGGTCTGGCTCAGTTGGGAGGAAAAATTGCGCAAATTTTGGGAGGGACAATCTGGGTTGCAGGAGGGCAAGGTAGGCATGCTCTGTACATTTTCCAGAACGAACAGTCAGCAGGGGCTGGACAACCAGATTTGCGCAATTTTCTAGAGGAATGGGCCAGATTGCATGAAGGGTCAGCAGGCAGGGATTACGCAGTTTTTCTGGGGAACTTCCCGGGAGACTAGCAGCTAGAACTACGTAATTCCCAGAGGAAACTAGCAGTTGGATACTGGGATCACTGGCATCCAGAACTGCAAAATTACTAGAGGGAACTACCAATTGGATGCTAGGGTCACTGGCAGCCAAAACTGCGCAATTCCCAGAGGGAACTGCTAGTTGGCTGCTGGGGTCACTGGCAGCCAAAACTACACAATTCTCAGAGGGAAATTCCAGTTGGATGTTGGGGTCACTCACAGCCAAAACTATGCAATTCCTAGGGGGAATTTTCATTTGGATGCTCAGTCATTAGCAGCAAAAACTGCGCAATTCCTAGATGGAATAGGCAGTCTGCTGCTAGGAGCTGCTAGCTGGGGGAACTGCACTAAGGCCAGGAGGATGACTTGCTGATCATCTCTACGCAATTTCTGAGATGAACAACTGGTTGGCTGTCCGGGTGGCCAACATGAGTGTTACTTGAGTTTCTTGTAGGCAACGCAACTTGAAAAAACTAGCTGGGTGTTTTTGCATTGTTCTACTTGACAGTTAATCAAGTCAAAATCAGGGTGATGGTCTGGCTATTAGTGAGGAGCTTGGTCGTCAGAACTTCAGCAAAAATGACTAAGTGTGTGAACAGTCAAAATATGAATAGGTGATCATACGAACACACACTCGCATGACTTGATGACAGACCGACCAAACCATCCAAACACACATATTCAACATGACTAATCGACGGTGCATGCGACAAGTGTGACATTCATGATTGATCGTTCATAATCGAGACGACGCTTGCACGGCAGTGAATGTAACTTCGTGTGTGAGTGCAACAAATGTTTTCATGGCGAACACAACAAACACATATGAAGCAAAGGATTTGAGCATAACCAGAAGACGGTTGTAAGCATGACTTAGACATCAACATGCAGAGACTTGAGTGCAATAGACAAGCAAGGCGAATGTAAAGACTTGCACGAGCTCATGGAGTGAGCCCAAGTGTGTGCAGTCATCAAGAAAAACTCCTCAAGGGAGGCTCTGAAATTGGTGCAGGCCAAAATTTTGGAGGGTGGTTATAGCCGGTACAACAGGGTCCTAAGTATAGGAATCTTGGTCATGTTAGTCTTTCTATTATCTAAATTTTAGTCATGATTACCTAACTATTATTGTTTAAAGAGGTCTATGTTTAGATTAAGTGTCATGTAAAGGTGTCTATTTTGCTAAGAGTCTAATGTCTAGACTCATGTATTTTCCTTATTAAAGGGTAATCATAGGAAGTCTTTGGTCACCTTGGAAAAAGTACCAAAAACATGTTTTATAAATCCTTGCTTATTGTGAGTTGGTCACCACTCTAAGTCATTGTCAGTAGGTCACCTAAGTTTAGAGGCTATGTCTACATCAAAAGAAATCATGGAATGATATTGGCATAGACTTGGAGGCTCTTTGGTATCAGTTTGAATGTAATTTCAAAAGGACAACTCATGATCTCAACAGGGAATAACAGTAAGAAGGACAGTCCTTCCTTTTCCCAATGCGCTGCATTTTCCGAAAAGCATTGCGAATTCAAGATTTTCTTTCTAAATCACAATCATCGCCTTCATTTCTGCTCCAAGCCATTCCATGTGAGCATTTGAACTTGCCTCTTCATCCCATATCATTAAGCTTTTCATCATCTGCATCAAAAATCTTGGGTTGCTCATTTCATTCACTGCGAAAGGGAGGCAGGGGCACTGCGAATATACACAACGCTGCAATTCTCTCAGACTGGTGGTTAATTCTCCTTCACATTTAAACATCCAAGTTTATCCTTGACCCTTAATGCCAGATGAATCCTCAATTGCATGTATGAACCAACAAAAAAAATCATAGAAAGCCTGCAAGAGAAAAACTCATCTTCGTTGCGTTTTTAGTTGTGGAAATGAATGTTTGGTATTTTTTATGAAGAAATGTTTGAAAGGGGTCTCCAACATGGTTATCATTATGCCAGCATCATGAAAAGGATGTGCATCTTGTTCAAAGACATCACTGTTGATCGAAACCTATAG
The DNA here is from genome assembly GCA_031772625.1 of Pinus tabuliformis. Taxonomy (NCBI): domain Eukaryota; kingdom Viridiplantae; phylum Streptophyta; class Pinopsida; order Pinales; family Pinaceae; genus Pinus; species Pinus tabuliformis. The sequence continues at coordinate 580,955,989 of CM062819.1, read as the reverse complement.
AGGATAGGTGGCACTGCATTTTTTATGAAAGTTAAATTTAGAGAGTTGGGGGATTTGTGAGATAAGAGAAAGTTTCTAAGGAGGAAGATGATGTTGTTTAGGCCTTTTCACACTTGCTGAAGTCATCAAGCAACTTAGGTAGTGACCGGAGGTATCTCAACCATGGAGCATTGCGATTTTGTGCTACGTTTTCACACAATCACCATATTTTCACCATATATCTTAGACCCTGTACCCATTTTCTCTGAAATGTTTACAATAGATGTATCAGGGTGATATGAATAAACTCAGTTAATTTCAACCCAAAATGCTTCACAATTTTTGAGAATCAAGCTATTGTTACCTACAACCATTTTTGTATTTTTTATAAATCTGTGAGTCTGTTCTTTTTTTAAATTTGGTGTGAAGAAGAATTATGATGATATTAACTTGTCCAAATTTAAGCTCTATCTGATTCATCATTTTGGATATATTAAAGAAATATTAGTCACGCTACGAAAGTTGACAACTTTGCTGCGAAAGTGAGGGATAGTCCAAAGGGAGGTCTGCATGCACTTTGAATCTTATCTAAAAGGTTCAGTACCATCACAAAGTTATTTGAAGCATACCCATTTCCTTCATTTTGATAGAGGAAGGATGCAACCATACAAAACATGGAGGGCTACTTCAATTTGCTGCGAATCTGGCTAATGCGCTGCAAATCTGGATAGTCAACACCATTTCATTTCAAATTTCGATATTTTTGGCTTCTAGAAGTAGTATAGATCATGTGGATAGGTGGCTTATTGTCTTAGGAGGTGTGTTTCATGTTTATTTGCAAATATTCCAAGTTGATGATGTATTAGGAAAGTTATAATAAATAGGTCAAAGGTAGTTTCCTAGTACCTAGGAAAGTGGTTTTGTTTGCTATTTTCATGTAATTAGTTTTATCTATTAGGGGAATAGGTGGGTTTTGACCCCTTAGAATTAAGAAGAGTATTATATATAATTCATTAATTTGAATGTAGAAAGGGTTGGTTGTTGGATGGATTAGAGAAGAAGAGACTTTTTGTGGACCGTATTATTTGAAAACTTTGCCAGTGAATGAATGAAAGTTAGAAGGTGATTTGCAGTGATTCCTGTGTCAGAATCTTGGTGGTTTCTGCTCCTTTGATCTTGTAAGTTGTCTCTTGTGTTTACATCTCTTAAATTTTTAGATTCTTTATTGAAAAACTAGATGTTTAATTTAGAATTCATACTTCATGATGCTCTGATTTAGTTCTTCAAGTTATAAATGTTTTCATCCTAAAGCAACAGTTTAGAATTCATCTATGCTATTAATGCTCTATGTGTTGTCTTTCACCTTTATACGCTCACCCTCTATAGCGATTTAACCTAAATTACACCACCAAGTCTGCCTACCTTGCCCTTGTGGAGAAACCCTTTTCTCTTTCCATCATCTCATTGGAAAAAAATAGATTTGACATGACTCCATGCCCAATGGATCTATCTCTTTTCTCATTAATAGACCTTTAAAAAATCAAACCTTGTTGATATTATTACCTAGCTTAATGCCATATTTATTGAGTAACCAAAGTGAGATTTCCCTCTCTAGGCTAGAAGGGATAGATTATGGCCTAGAAGTGGTTTGTGGTTACCTCTAGAATTTGTCTCCTTTTCCTAGGGAAATTTATAGAGTACTAACATTATGAATGATATTAGAGAGACTGAGCCATCATATTTTGAGGAAGTAATTGAGAAACCAATTTAGGTTGATGTAATGGTGGAAGAATACGAATCCATCATGAAGACCGGGGTTTGGGAAGTGGTCCTAAGACTGGTAGATAGATCAGTTGTGGGTTCGATATGGATATTTAAAGTTAATCATGCAACAAACATAAGCATAGAGAAGTATAAGGCCAAATTTGTGGCCAAAGAATTCTCTCAAGTTTAGGGAATTGACTATGAGGAAACCTTCACTCCTATAGCAAGGTATTCATCCATTATATCAATTCTTGCTAGCAACGCAGATGGGGTGGAAGATCCACCAGATGGATGTAAGAACAACATTCCTCAATGGGGCTATTGAGGAGGAGGTGTACATAGAGAAACCAAAAGGTTTTGAGACATTTGATCGGGGGTCTCATGTGTGCAAACTCAAGCGAGCATTGTACGGTCTCAAACAAGCACCTCATTCTTGGTACACCCAGATCGACATTTATCTCATTGGATTGGGCTTCACCAAAAGTGAAGTGGATGTGAACGCCTATCATATTTTGGTATAAGGTAAATTTCTTATAATCATTTTATATGTTGATTATTTAATATTGACAGGTGATGAGAAATTGATCATCTCTTGCAAGGATGACCTTGTAAGGGAATTTGAGATGAAAGACATGGGTCTCATGCACTACTTCCTTAGGCTAGAAGTATGGAAAGGCGATGGAGAATTGTTTGTGTCGCAAGAAAAGTATGCAAATAAGATACTGCAAAGGTTTGCATGGAGATTTGTAAGCCCATGGAGACACCTCTAGAGACCAAATAGAGGAAGGAGATTGCCACTTCAGGTGAAGAGGTGGATGTTACCATTTACTAATAACTAGTGGGTTCACTGATGTATCTTGTGAATACATTACCAAATATGTGCTATATAGTCAATCAGCTAAGCCAAACTATGGTTAGGTAGACCAAATTGTATTGGAAGGAAGTTAAGCATGTCTTATGGTACCTTAGAGGCACTCCCTAGTATGGATTATGGTATAGACGGATAGAGGGAGTGAATTTGTGTGGCTTCACAGATGCAGATTGGGAAAGGAGTCCATCCGTATGAGAGTACATCAGGTGGAATTTTCAATGTTTGGTCTGCAACAGTTTCGTAGTACAACAAGAAGCAAATATCTATGGCGTTCAGCGCAACAAAAGAAGAATACATCGTTGCAAGTCAAGCAACATGTGAGGCGATATGGATGAGAAAGATACTTGTGGGAATGTCTGGTTAGATGATGGATCCAACAGTGATATATTGTGATAATCAAAGTTACATTAAGCTCTCTAAGAATCTGTTATTTCATGATCGATCCAAGCATATAGATATTTGGTATCATCATTTATGAGACTGTGTGCAAAGGCAATAATGTTGCTACTGTTAGTGTCAATATTTCCAGCCTTCCTACAGTGATCAAATGTGCTCTTACAAAGTGATTTGGAAGTGTCAAGGTCAAATTTTGTCATTTCAGTGAGTCTTCAAGCAAAATTTGGTCACTAGGCATTAGGCCTAGGGTTTGCCCAAATGTCAGTCCATGTCATCATTCAGCTGAGCCTATCATCATTCAGAGGGTTTTCATTATCATGTCAATGTCAAATGAGTCATTTTACACCTTATTCATGCTTCAGTTGTGCCTAAGCAAGGTCATTTCCCTCTCCTAGGGTTTTAAAGCCAATTTCTCTTGGACGGTCAAGTTATCGGCAAAAATTTTATCCAGATGTTCATACACCTTCCCCTATCCTTAAAATACCCTATCAGATGCTTCCCATCACTGAGATCCCCCAAAATCCTCATTTTTGCACAAACCCTAGTTTCTAGCTACAACCTGGCAATTTTCTAGGTTTGGCCTGTGTTTTTCCCTTTTGGACCCCTTCCCCTCGCTCAATCTCTGAGATTCCACTTTCCCCTACTTCCTAACATCCCTCCCCACTCCCAAAAATTTCCCCAAGAATTTAGAAGCCCCCTATCCCCTTCATTTCGCTCCATTTCAACAAAATTCCTTGTTTCACACATCGGGACAAGTCGCACTCAAAAACTGTTTCAGAGAAATCAAAGATGAATTTTGGGAAACTGAGAGAGGTTTTTGTCCAGAACATGCCAAAGAATAAAAAAATCCTTCACTTTTTGCACAGGTGTCATTGTTTGAGAGAAATGTCAAGAATACCGTTGCCTCAGGAGAATCAAAGACACCTCTGAAGTGACCTTGGGAAAATCAAGTTTTCTCCTAGCTTGGTTGGCCAAATGATTTAATTGATGGGTAAAATGATAACTAGACACAAAGAGCTTTCCAATGAGCTATCATGAGCTCAATTTGGGGTTGAGGAAGGCATTCAAAAGTTGACTGCAACAGTACTCTTCTTTCAGGCAGCCTCATTTGGCACTTTTTGACTAGTCTTGGGAGATTTGATCTTTTACAGGTCAAATCAACTCCAAATTGAAAAATTCCACTTGGGTTGGAAAGTATACTCGCATACCTTTCCAAAAAACTATCCTACACCCAATTCTGACACCGGGAAGGCCTCCAAACAGAGCTCCCAAGTGCGCGACCCGTTGAGGAAAAGTTGCCAGATTTGACCAGTTTAGCCCAGAAATTGCAGTTTTGACCTTTTTCGACTTTCTGAGGTTAATGATGATCTTGATGGATGTAATTGTGACACTTTTTGGATAATTTTACTCTTGTTTAACTCTTCTAGAAGTTTCTTTCATGTAAAGGGTAAAAATTGACTGTATGAACTGGTTTCCAAGTTTATAGAGGCAAGTTGTTTTGACTGCCTATTTTCTAGTGCTTAGTTTAGAAGTGGTTCAAACAGCTCCTAGGATAGTGAGCTCGACCCATGGAGGCGGGGAAAGAGGTTAGATCATCTATATTATGTAATTTCTTGCTCATTTTCATGGTTGGACTCTTGAGGGAGCAGCTATCATTGTATATCTTCACTGTATCTCTGCAATTTTTGGCTAAGGAAGACCAGGGTTTTGCAGTCATCTTTGGGATTCTTGTGGACTCATGTGTTGATGATGTGTTTATCCATGTTATTGTAAGCTTTGTTATGTGATTCATTTCCTTTCTATACTTCTGCATATTAAACAAATGAAGTGTTAAAGTAAGAATTCATGCTTGCCATGCTCTGCTTTTAAGTTTGTTTAATTTCGATGTTTTCTACTGTCTAAAGAGAATTCAAATTCATTGTTTGCTCTCTTTGGCCTTCTTATCTTTCATTCCTAACCATCCACTTCAGTCAAAGACATCAGCACTGTCTCCTACCTCGCCCCAAGGAACCCCCTGCAGAAATTGTGTCCAATCCCCACACCCAAAATTACCCTCTCCTCAATTTGCCACCAAAAACCCAAAAAACCCCCAAATCAACCTTTATAATCAGTTTACTAGCCTAATATCAGTGTTACCTTGTTGGTCATCTCATCCCATTGAAAATCTACCGAGATTGACCGAAGAGAGCCTTCTCCTGCCCCGTAGGGCTAGCTACGAGGCTGAATGGTTTGATGTAGCCTTGAGGTTTACCTTTCTCAGCCTGAGGTGAAATTTCAAGCGCTAACAGCTACATTACATTCCGACAGAGGAATAAGATGTTGACATTTTGAAAAAGGCCTTGTTAAGAGGGAAGTTTGAGTTCCACAGGTGCAGGATAGGGGTGTTTGATAATCCCTTTCTTGCTGAGGAGTAGTGTTGAGAAATGCAACAAGAAAGTCTAAATTTGATTTTTCCTTGGTCAAATTCAGAAAATTCGAATTTCCACATCAACAGAAAACTTGGATGTAGTTAACTTGTGTGACATGGCTTGTGTTACTCAGTAAATTCGAGTTAGAGGGCTTGGAGTTCATTTAATCATGCGTTATTGATAATTTGTAGCAATCAATGTAAGTTATTTCAAGTTGTTTGCAATTAAACTAGTTATAAATGTAGAGAGAACTAGTGGAAGGTTAGTTGTGTAGTGGGACAAAAATCTAACTCAATGATCATCTAGTTAACTGATCAATCAGACCAAAATAGCTAGGGCATGCAGAGAATTCAAGTTCCCCATCTGTGGTGTAGATTCTAAGGTAGTGTAACATCAGTTGTAGACTAGTCTTGAGTGTGCAAGTGTTGCATGAAACCAAATGATCAACCTTTGGAATTGCGTAGTCAATTGGAGGAAAATTCCTAATCAATAGGGGTCTAATTCCTTAGGAATTGTGCAAGGAAATAGGGGCTTAAGTTGAGGCAGAAATTGACTAAGTCTAGGTCAAATCTTCTCATTGAACATAGAGATAGGTTATTCACTTACAGGTTGAGCTCAGAATGAGCTAGCAATTGTAATACATCTCTATTCATATGATTAATGCAAGCAAAAATAAGGGTTTTTTAGCAGTTTCGTTCCCCTGGAAAAAAAATTGTGCATATGTGTTATTTCCTATTGCACGAGTCGATTGTTGTTCTAAATTGTAAATTAAATTACACATATTAGTAGAGTAGGATTGTGTCTCTTGATTTATATTAAAATTTCTTGAGCAATTGAAATTCTACACCATATTTCCACAAGACGCTCCCCTTCACATGAACAAATAACTATAAATAGAGCCAATTCATCTCCATCAAGGATAAACTTCATAGTATCTTTTATGAGTGTATGATACAAGTTTGTTGAGTTAGAGAGTAGATAATATCTCTAGTTTGGACCAGACTTTAGAGGATGATGGGGCCACAATAGATCGGCATGATTGACATATTTTGTTTTTCATATTGTGGCTTCTAGTTGCTGATGCGATGGAGAGTATTTTGTTGCAGTTGTTCTAGTTGTGGATCAAATATTGATTTATGATCTGTTTGTGTTGCAGGGGCTTTGTTGTAGAGTATTATTGTTATAGCTTCAATATTGATATTTTTATAGTTGCATGAGTTTTTCTATGGATGAATGTGTAGATCAAATTGTTATATTTTCTTATTGTAGGGTTTGTTTTTGTTGAGCATATTTTGGTTGAGATTGTGTAGCATATGTATGCAAATTGGCAATTGTTTGCAGGTGTTTCTGTAGATTGTTATGAAATTATTTTTTGTATGGGTCCAATATGAAAATGGGATGAAATGAGGCTCGTAATGATTGTATGAGTTTGTAAATTGGATCTAATATGATTTTTTTTAAACATGGTCTGTGTTAGATGTGTTGAATGTTGGGGTTTTCACTGAGCAAGTGGTGGCTTACATATTCAAGGTGTACCAGGATCCTTCAAGTGGTGGTCTGAGAACATGGGAATGGTGGCTTCCAGTAGGTGTTGGCCTACAACATTCTTCAGGGTTGTTTTATGGAGTGAGTAGTAGATCACATGATTAGCAAGTGGTGTCTTAAACACTAGCAGTGGCTAGTGAATCAAATGTAAAGAATTTTCACATAATTGAAGAGATGACAACGGAGACGATCTATTGATGATGGTTTTTACCCTTCTAGTTTCCTCCTTACATCTGATGTCCTCATGTGTGATTATTGATGTGTTATTGCAATGTGTTGTGATGGTCTATGGTTCATGCATTGTCAATCTCATGGTTATATTATTATTGGATTTTCTTCTAATATGATCGTCGTTATTCATATGTTATTAGCTGCTAATATATTCTGATGTGCTACAAACTAAGTATGCATTTCAATTAAAGTTTAATAAAGGGTAAAAATTGTTCATAAGTCACATTATTGATTCACCCCCCCACCCCCTTTGAATAGTGCTCAAGGCCTCTAAAATTTTCCCTTCACTCATATTTTTATAAATAAAGGGATCGAGAAGCCCATTAGGAATTTAGAACCTAGTAGAAGTAGAAGAGGATAAGAGTGTAAAAAGTCTAGTTTCCCAGTTATGTAACATTTTGATATGTACCAACAATTCTTCAAATAAAGAAAGTTATATTTAGTTCCTAGTTTTTTTTTTCATTCAGGGATCTGAGCTTCCTTGGGTTAGGTCCCACTCCAGATGCTCAAGACCCCTTTTGTATCTTTATTCTTTATGTACTTATTCATCTATGAAATTTGTATTTGAATATCATTTTATGCAAGATTATTCAGCTTGTTTTGGAAAAAAAAATTCTTGCATAGTATTGAGCATTGGATAGTAGCATTGGTAGAGGTTATCATTTTCAGTTAGCATATTTCTTTATGCATCTTATTTTATTTTAGTTTCTAGTATTTATTTGTTGTCTATCAATGTTGTTTTACTATGACTGCGTAGTTCCCTATTTTTTTAGCTACAAGATATTGTTCAACCACCCATTTTTCTAAATAAATCCTTCTACCAGCAATAGTATGACTTGTACAAGAGGGTTTTATCATTTATTATCCTTCCCTTATCTCTTTTTTCTATCCAACCTTGTCTTTAGCACGTTTTACTTCTTCTTGGGCTGTCTGTTATAGCAATAACAAATAAATCTAAATATGGGTAGAATATATCATTCATTAATCTCATGAACATAACTGGTGCATTACATAAACCAAATGGTATGACTAACCACTCATACAAACCTTGTATGTCTTGAAGGTGGTTTTTTGGGTATCTTCTTCTTTGACTCAAGCCTGGTGATACACTAATCTTTTTTTGCTTGCTACAATTGGTCCAAGAAATAATCCATCCTTTGTAGGAATACCTATTCTTTAGTGTAATTTTATTATTATTATGTAATCGATGCACATTTTCCAATTCCCATATTTCTTTGGTACAATTATGATGGGTGACCTTCATGGTGAGTTAGTTGGTTGAATAACACCATACTCTAACAGAGGTTGTAACCACTTATTCTCCCTACTTGCTTCTATAATGGACTACTTGCACATCCCAATATTTAGCAATGAATAGTTTGGAAACATTTGGATCTCATGCTCCAATTCCTTCTTGGATGCTAGCACTTTAGGCTCCTTAAACACTCGTATGCCTATAAAAACTCTTCCAAATGTTGTCTCTATTCTTTAGTACACCTTCCAAGGATTATTTTTCTTTCATTTATTCTTCAATAGACTAATTTTATCTTAAAAATAGTAAAATACTTCTTTCTTGAATTAATTATCTCTTGGCTTGGTTGGCACTAGTTAACATTGTAATTTTAGACATTCCCTTGTGTGCATTCTGATGAAGAATTTTCCATCCTTGATGAGGTGGTACTAATTGTATATCCACATGAAATCAATAAAATCAACACTAATAGAATTTTTTTATTGTATATTGTTTTGTTACTTTGATTTCCACATCCTTATTTACCAACCCCAATGGATATGGGCTTGGATGATATTGAACATCCAATCCTATTTTGATGACTAGATATGTTGTAATTAGATTCATTTGTGGTCCTATGTCAAATAAAGTATTATTTTTTGTCTTCATGACTTGTCGCTTTATATGGAAGAGTTAAGCCATCTCCTTCTCTTATTATTGTTAAAGGTTGCCTAGATTCACCCCCTTCCTTAATATTGCATGTACAATATTCTCATCAATTTCTATGCCACTTTCCACTTGATTGGTCAAATATATGTCCATGATATTTTTCGTCTTCCCATCCTTCTTCAAGTTCTTTGGGTTGAGTTTTGGTTGAACTTTCCAACACGTCTCCTTCCTGCGACCATCTATGTTATGGTGGTTGTTGGGATATTTGCATTAGTGTGTTATGGTTGTTGACTTTTCTCCTTCCCCCCCTTCCATTTCTTCTTCCCTTATTTGGAAGTTTCATTGTCTTACTTTTTCTTTGGATCACTAGATTACCCTTTTTATTCTAGTCTATATTTCCAGGTATTGTTCCTATACAAAAGCCTCATCCACCATTTTGGGTTTGAAAAACATCACTTGCTTCCAAAGATGGTTGTGTAGACTCCATAGATATTCAAGGAGTATATATTGGCTCTTGGGAGGGATACCCATAATTGTTTCCATCTTCTTGAATTTTTTGGTGTGCTCTTGTAAAATCTACCCCTACCTCTTCCTGAACTAATGAAACTAGATCACTAATCCTCTATATTCTTGGTAGTGTAGAATTAGGACCTTATGAGAGTTCTAAAATCCTCCCACTTAGTTACTAGGGGATCCCCATCGATCAGTGAAGGATCCAAGGCTTGGGGCATAGGGGTTAGGACATTATGAGGAAATGGTTATGGTGAGGGGCCATTGGATGAAGTTATGGCAAATAGAATTAGGGACCTAGAGAGAAGGGGTCCCAAACATAGTTGGATATGGTGTAAAAATACTTAGAAGAAGGAATATGACCCTAAGGAAGAGGGGATAGGAAAGGAATAGAGCCCTAGGGAAGAGGGTCTAGGGGAAAAGGTGATGAGGTCCCATGGGGGGGATATGGTCATGTAGTCAAGGTGGTTAGGATAGAAACAAGGGCCTAATGGATGAGGGCACTAGTGGCCCAAGGGAATATGGTGATCCTAGAAAAGGTGGGGTCCAAAGAGTGGACAAGGTTGGGGATAGAGGCTTATTTAAAATAATTCTATAGATACCCCCCTTAATGATATCAATGCCTAAAGAGCCATAAATAATTATTAAAGAATATGAGGGTACTAACATCATTTTCAAAGGCCAAGGATACCTTCTAGAGGCAACATGTATTTCTTTGAGGTATTTTTCATGGATTTAGATGCCTAAGCATGGAGGGTACTAGTAGTTTAGAATAGGTGAGGGGACTAGGCATAAATGATGATAGGGATTGTATAGAAGAAAATTTAGTGGGGTAGAGGGGGATAGAGATTCTATGCAATAGAAGGGAAGATGGGATGTGGTGAGGAATGAAGGAAAAACCCTTGCTATCTATATATTGCATTAATAAAAAAAAATATGAGAAGATTACAATGTTTTTCTCACTCCCAAGAAAACTCTGCACTATCTCTATCTATCTCACTGCTTCCTAGACAAGTTCAAGCCAATACTTAGCCAAATTATTGCTCGCCCAAGTCCCTATTTACTTTTGTTGTTCCTCAAGGAATTAGCCTCTATTTAATTAGGAAATTCCTCAATTATGAATTGTGAAATCCTCATAAGCCTTTTTTGATTGCATGCACCATCAGTTTAATTTAGATGATTTTACAACTGATAGTACACTGTCCCTCAAATCCAATATCAACTAGGTCTTTCTCTGATACGACATGCATGAGTTAATTATGAGTGAATATTCACTTTACTGGTTGATCACTACAAGCAACACCACACTCGACTACAGGCAGCACCACACTGTATTGCTCGCAGCACCACAATGCACTTCAGGCAACACCCCACTATACTACATGAAACATCACACTGCACTTCAGGAAATACCCCACTGTATTTCATGCAAGACCCCACTACTGTGTAAATTTTCTTGTCGATTCACAAGTTCGTGTAATCTACTAAAACAATATACCATAATTTAATTCTATTTTCAACCATCGTAAGCCAATAGATCGATGAAAACAATATGAACAAGAAGAAGACAAATCAATGGCACATAACACAATAAGTTTTTCTAGGGAAATCCACTACTCATAACCTCGCCTATTTGTATTGCATTAATCAGAAATATGAGTGAAGATACAAAGCTTGTTCTCACTAGAAAAATTCTGCACAAGTATGCTCAACTCTCTACCTCACAAGCCCACTCTTAGCCAACACTTAGCCAATTTCCATTGCTTGCTAAGCGCCTATTTCCTTGTGCAATTCCTAGGATGAATAGCCTATATTTAAAGGGAATTCATGCTTCCAAAACTGTGCAATCCTAATTAGGTCCTCTTCCTGATTGCATGCATGATATTTACAACTCAGTAAATCATACAACTGATAGTACATTGTCCCTGCACTCTAGTCTCAATTGGGTCTTTCTCAGAACTGACATGCATGAGTTTTTGATGACTGAATCTTCAGTTATCTGTAGTAGTGCTTGTGGATGCACATGTGCACTAATGGACTACTAATCCTCTACTAGTTCAACAAACAATAAGAACTAGTTTAACTGACTATAACTCAGTAAACTGAGTTATCTAATTACAACTCAATCTAAGCTCATACTGGACCCCTAAAATTTAGGGATAACATATACACGACTTCCAACTTGAAATTATTAAGATAATTAAGTTAATTAAACTTAATTAACTATTTACAAGTTGTTATGAGAATAGAATTCGATTTTAATTCACAGTTTAATTCAAGGACAAATTAAACTGGAATTCTTGTTTCCATTTCTTCACACCCCCTCTCAACAAGAAAGGGATTATCTGCTACCCCGAACCTGTCTCTGTGAAACTAGAATTTACATATTGACAATGTTGTTGTCAATATGTCAACATCTTGCTCCTTCGTGGGAATGTACTCTAACAACATGATCCACCTCAATACACAATCTCATAGATGATGATATATGATATCAATGTGCTTGGACCTATCATGAAAAACTAGTTTTTCAGAGAGTTTGATACAACTTTGATTATGGCAGTAAATCACTGTCATATCCATCTGCTAACCAAATAGACCAACCATGATCTTCCTCATCCAGATGGCCTCACGTGTTTCCTGAATTGTAGCCATGTACTTTGCCTCTGTTGAACTGGGTGCAACTGATCTTTGTTTCCTGCTATACCAAGAAACTACCACTGACCCAATACTGGAAATCCCTCTTGATGTGATTTTCCAGTCGAATGGACTCCCCACCCAATCTGCATCAGTGAAGCCTTTGAAGATTCACTCCCTCTATCCGTTTGTACCATAATCCGTACTGAGTAGTGCCCATGGGGTATCTCAAAACATGCTTTGTCACCTTCCAATATAGCTTGGTAGGCCTAATTGTCGCTTGACTATTTGGTTAAATGCATAGCATAAATCCGGTCATGTGTTCACCAAGTACATGAGTGAACCCACAAGTTGTCTGTAAACAGTAGCTTCCACTACCTCTCTTGAAGTAGCATCCTTTATCTTCTAGTTACCAGCTAGAGGAGTCTCCATAGGCTTGCAACTCTCCATGCAGAACCTACTGAGTATCTCGTTGGCATACTTGCCTTGAGACACAAACAACTCCCCATCACCCTACCATACTTCCATGCCCAAAAAGTAATGCATGAGCCCTAATTCCTTCATCTCAAAATCTCTTGCAAGGTCCTCCTTTCAAGATTTGATCAAATGATCATCACCTGTTAGTATGAGATCATTAACATAAGGTAAAATGATCAACAATTTACCTTCCACCACTATGTGGTACAGGTTCACATCTGCTTCACTCTTCATGAAGCCCAACCCAGTGAAGTAGCTATATATCCTGGTGTACCAAGCGTGAGGTGCTTACTTCAGCCCATACAACGCTCTCTTGAGCTGGCACACATGCGACTCACGATCGAAGGTTTCAAAACCATTAGGATGCTCTATGTACACCTCTTCCTCAATCATTCCATTATGGAAGGTTGTCTTCACATCCATTTGATGTATCTTCCAACCCATCTGTGTTGATAGTGCCAATACAGATTTTATTAATGATTGCCTTGCAACAGGAGCAAAGTTCTCATCATAGTCAATCCTCTCTACCTGTGAAAAGCCACGGGCCACAAATCTAGCCTTATGCTTCTCCACACTACCATCTTCAACTTTATTTACCTTGTAAAGCTAACGGGAGTTCACCATTGACTTATCCTCCTGTCTCGGGACCACATCCTAGACGTTGTTATGAACTATGGAGTTATACTCCTCCACCATGGCATAAACCAAAACTGGTTGCTACACTGCTTCCTCAAAGGAAGATGGCTCTATCACAACACATCCGCTCATAAGAGCCATGTATCCATTGTACCTATCAGGTGACCTCCACTGTCTGTGCTGTGATGTGGGTGCTCCCACATTCTCTCTAGCATCTGACAACAATCTATCTGCCTCTCTGGTGTGCTTTCTCCCATCTTTGGAAGACTCTTCTTGAGTGGATGTCTCCACTTCCAGATCCTCTACAAGTGGCTACTCCACATCAATCTGAGGCTCCTCAACCTTAGGAGCTAAAATCTACTCAACCGTATCTAGCTCAAGCTCCCTCTCAAGGGAAAATCACATGGGCTTCTCCTCATCGAATCTGACATTCCTACGAACCACTGTCATCCTTCTAGTTAGAAAGTACACCCGATAAGTGTGAGGTGTATCATTGTACCCAAAAAATATCCCCAACTCTATTGTTGACTCAAACTTCTTTTGTGTATCTTTGGTCACATGGCAATATACCGATGACCCAAAAATCCTGAAGTGACAAACATCTGGCCTCTTACTGGAATAAGCCTCCTCTGGTGTCTTCATTCCAAGAATCTGATGTTGGCTATGATTCTGAACATAAACTATTGTGTTTCATGCCTTAGCTCATAAGTGTAGTGGGAGACCCTGATTATGAAACATCTCCCTTGCTACCCCTACTATGGTTATGTTCTTCCTCTCAACCACCCCATTCTAGTAAGGGTTATGGGGTGCCATCATCTCTCGTTTAATCCCTTCCACTACACAGAAGTTCTTAAACTCATTTGAGACATACTCATCACGGTTATCACTTCGTAGATATTTAACCTTCTTTCCTGACTCTTTCTCCATCAATTCTTTAAACTCACAAAACTTTGTGAAGGTTTGGTCCTTTTTTTGCATGAAAAATATCCAATTTCGAGAAAATACATTAACAAATATAACATAATACCCGTGTTTGGTCGTGGATGCTGTCGAGAATGGTCCACACACATCTGGATGTACTCACTCTAGAATAGCCTCTGCTCAACTATCTCTTTCATGAAAGGAAGACTTGGTGTATTTACCCAAAGTACACCCATTGCATGTATCAACTCTCTCCAATGTACCTTTGGGAAAACTGGTGGAGATCGGTTGCATGATCTTCAAAGCCCCATGATATAAGTGACCCAATCGCCTGTTCCACAACTCGCAATGTCTCGGCTCTACACCATCTCTTCTTTCATGCTCAAAGAAACACAATCCTCTAACTCCAGCTTATAGATATTCTTAACTCGAATCCCTATCTTCTTTACTTGACTCGTGGCTATGTGTCGAAGGATCACCTTTCCTTTTGAGAAGATCACGTCATAACCTTTATCCTCAAGAATGGAAATAGATACCAAGTTCTTCTTCAGCCCAGGCACATATATAACATTCTTCAAGGTGAGTGGAGCCCCATGCTACCTCTGAAAAGTAATCGTGCCCAATCTAGTAGAACTATACCTCCTATCGTCACCCATCTCGATATGCATCTGGAGATCTTTCTCCTCCAGGTCATTAAATAAATCCTTGTCACTAGTCATGTGGAATGAAGCTCTATTGTCTAAGTACCATACATTTCCCATTATTGATGACACCATGCATGCAATGAGGGAAAATTCCAATTCAAATTGAGAGGCCAAAGCCTCATCCGCCTCTCCTTCAGAGGACTTCTTCTTAGACTTCTTGAGCGGAAAATTTGTAGTAAAGTGTCCCAGCTCATGACAACGAAAACACTTAACTTTCATCATGTCTTTATTCTTACCTCCATAGCAAGAATACGATTTGGAATGGGAAGCTTTCCCTTTCCCCTTCTTCGCCTTAATCGCTAACGCACAATTCTCTTCATCATCAATATTTGATGAAGAGCCATCCCTGGTGTTCCTCCTGATCTCCTCCTGCATCAAATCCAACTATAGTCATTCCCAATCTGGTAGCTTCTCCCAACCATTGACAGAGTCCTGATAACTATGCCAACTTTTTGGGAGTCCTAGAAGAGCAAGACTCACCCTATCATCCTCGGCAACCGTGATTCCAACAATTCCAAGTTCATCACGACATTGAGTGATTTTGGTCAAGTATTTTGGAATAGTCTCGCCTTTCTCCATTTTGATTTTTCGCAGTTTGTCCTTCAGTGCCAATTTCCTTTGGTCATTGTTGTTCTGATATAATTTTGCCAATGTTTTCCACATAGCATATAGAGTTTCCTTGCCATGGAGACTCGAGAAAATTTGGTCTTGAACTGCCTCAAGGATTATCAGCCTCGCCTTCGCCACACACTTCTTCCATTCATCCATATTTTGTGCATCCGATGTTGTTGGCTTAAGAATGGCTTGATCAACAAATTCCTTCAAGCCATTATCCTCCAACACAACCTCCATTCTGTCCCTCCAAGCTATATAATTCGAGCTGCTTTCCAAGGAATACTCGAGGCGGAAACCATAGAATGCCATCTGCCGATCCTGAAGTATGTATTCCAAATTGGAATTTCACCTATAATCCAAAACTCAAAACTTCAAATTTTCCTCTAGTATGTTATCTTCAACTCTGATACCATGTATATTTTCTTGTAGATTCACAAGCTCCTGTAATCTACTAAAACAAGAGACAAGAATCTACTTCTACTTTCAACCAGCAGAAGCCAATAGATTGATGAAAACAATATGAACAAGAAGAAGATAAATCAATGGCACATAACACAATAAGTTTTTTTGGGGAAAGACACTGCTCAAAACCTCACCTATCTATATTGCATTAATCATAAATATGAGTGAAGATACAAATCTTGTTCTCACTAGAACAATTCCACACAAGTATGTTCAACTCTCTGCCTCACAAGCCCTCTCTTAGCCAACACTTAGCCAATTTCGATTGCCTACCAAGCCCCTATTTCCTTGTGTAATTCCTAGGATGAATAACTCATATTTAAAGGGAATTCATGCTTCCAAAAATTGCAATCCTAATTAGGTCCTCCTCTTGATTGCATGCATGATATTTACAACTCAGTAAATCATACAACTGATAGGACACTGTCCTTGTAGACTAGTCTCAACTGGGTCTTTCTCAGAACTGACATGCATGAGTTTCTGATGAGTGAATTTTTAGTTATCTGAAGTATCACTCGTTGATGCACTAGTGTACTAACTGACTACTAATCCTCTACTAGTTCAACAAACATTTAGAACTAGTTTAACTGACTATAACTTAGTAAACTGAGTTATCTAATTACAATTCAATCTAAACTCATACTGGAACCCTAAAATTTAGGGAGAACATATACATGATTTCCAAAAGACTTCCAAATAAAAAATCCTAAGCTAATTAAGTTAATTAAACTTAATTAACTATTTACAAGTTGTTATGAGAATAGAATTCGATTTTAATTCACAGTTTAATTCAAGGACAAATTAAACTAGAATTTCTTGTTTCCATTTATCAACATACTATAGGAAACACCCCACTACTATAGGCAACACCCCACTACTACAGGAAACACCTCACTACTAGACCTCTCACTAATTCCTCCATCATTTGGAACTATTTTAACCGACTTTAACTTAGTTATACTTAAGTAAATAATTACAACTCAAAATAAACTCAACTAGTGCTCCTAATTGTAGGAGACACTCTACATGGCTCTAGTTAGACCCTCAACTCGAATTAACTAAGCCAACTATGTCAAATCAACATAATTAACTATTACAAGTTGTCTTGAGATGTGGAATTACAATTTTATTCCCAATTTAATTCAAGGACAAAATTAAAATTAGGATTTTCTTGTTGCATTTTGAACACTCCCTCTCAAAAAGAAAGGGATTATCTGCTACCCTGACCCCGCCTCTGTGAAACTCGAATTTACATCTTGACAATGCCTTTGTAAAAATATATGCATCTTCCTCCTCTGTAGGAATTTACTCCAGCAACATGATTCTCCTCCTCACAAAATCTCGTAGATGGTGATACCAGATGTCGATATGCTTGGACCGATCATGAAAAACTAGATTCTCAAAGAGTTTGATACAACTCTGATTGTGATAGTAAACCATTGTAAAATCCATCTGCTGACCAAATAGCCCAACAAGGATCTTCCACATCTAGATAGCCTCACAAGCTTATTGACTAGCAACCATGTACTCTACTTTTGTTGAACTCAGTGAAACTGATATCTGCTTCCTGTTGTACCAAGAAATTGTTGCTAACCCAATATTGAAGATTCCCCCTAATGTGCTCTTCCTGTCTGATGGACTCCTTGCCCAATCTACATCTATGAAGCCTTGAAGATTCACTCCCTCTGTCTGCCTGTACCAAATACCAAACTGAGTGGTGCCTCTGAGGTATGTCAACACATGTTTAATTATCTTCCAATAGAGTTTGGTTGGATTAACCATGTCTTAACTAAGCTGGTTAACTGCAAAACACATGTCCAGTCGTGTGTTCACCAAATACATAAGTGAACCCACAAGCTATCTATAAATAGTAGCCTCCACTACTTCATCTAAAATAACATATTCCTTCCTCCAATTACCTGCTAGAGGAGTCTCCATGGGTTTGTTTCTCTCCATGTGGAACTTCTTTAGTATCTCGTTGGAATACTTGCCTTGAGAGAAACAGTTCCCCGTCTCCTTGCCATACTTCCATACCAAGAAATTAATGCATGAGCTCGAGGTACTTCATCTCGAATTCTCTTGCAAGATCCTCTTTGCAAGATTTTATTAGCTTCTCATCACTTGTTAGAATTAAATCATCAACATATACTATAATCAACAATTTACCTTCAACCACAATATGGTAAAGGTTCACATCTTCTTCACTTTTGGTGAAGCCCAACCCGGTGAAATAATTTTCAATCCTGGTGTACCCAGCACAGGGTGCTTGTTTTAGTCCATACGATGTTTGCTTGATTTTGCACACATGAAACTCTTCGTTGAAGGTATAAAATCCTTCTGATTGCTCAATATACCCCTATTCCTTAATCATATTGTTGAGGAATGTTGTCTTCACATCCATATAATGTATCTTCCATCCCATCTGTGCTGACAATGTTAGAATAGATCTAATTAAAGAGTAGTACCTTGCTACTTGAGAAAAGGTCTCATCGTAATCAATTCCCTCCACCTGAGAGAACCCTTTGGCCACAAACCTAGCCTTGTGTTTCTCCACACTCCATCTGCAGCTTGTGTTACCTTGTAAAGCCATCTGGAACCACTAACTTGTCTACTGGTCTTGGGACCACTTCCCAAACATTGTTTCTGATAATGGAGTCATACTCCTCAACCATGGCATCAACCCATACTAGTTGATGCACTAATTCCTCGAATGAGGATGGCTCAACCTCTACACTCTCTCTCATTAGAGACATGTAGCCAGTTTACCAATTGGTTACCTCCTCTTCCTGCACTATGATGTGGGTACTTCCACATTCTCTCTAGCATCATGCATCGATTTATCAGCTTCTTTGGTGTGCTTCCTTCCATCTCTAGAAGTCTCTTCATGAGTGGGTGCTTCCACTCTCTGCTCCTCTGCATGTGGCTGCTCCACATCATCATGAGATTACTCCTTTGGAGCTAAAATCTCCTCATATGCATGTAACTGAATCTCCCTCTCAAGGGAACATCTCATGGCATTCTCTTCATCAAACTTCACATCTCTACAAACCACTTTCATCCTATTGGATGTCAAGTACACCTGATAGTTGTGACGTGTATCAGTGTACCCCACAATATGCCCAACTCAACTATTGTCTCTAACTTTTTCCACGCATCCTTGGTAACATGGCAGTAGACTGATGAACCAAAGATCCTGAAGTGTGCCACATCTAGTTTCTTACCTGAAAAGCTTCTTTTGGTGTGCTCATCCCAAGAATTCGATGAGGACTTATGTTCTGCAAATAAATAGTTGTGTTGCATGCTTTAGACCACAAGTGTAACGATAGGCCCTGATCATGTAATATCATCCGTTCAACTCCAACAATACTTCTATTATTCCTTTCAGCCACCCGATTCTGTTGTGGGTTAAAAGGTGCTATTAAATCCTATTGAATGCCTTCTGATGCACATAAGTTCTTGAATTCATTGGATACATATTCTCCATTGTTATCACTTCTGAGAGCTTTAACTTTCATGTCAGTATATTTATCGATAAATTCTTTAAATTCACAAAATTTGGCAAATGTCTGATCTTTCTTCTGCATGAAGAAAATCCAACACTTACGAGAAAAAATCATCAGCAAATATTACATAATACCTGTGCTTGGCCATGGATGTTGTCAAGAATGGTCCACACACATCTGAGTGAACTCTATCAAGAATCACTTGCACTCGACTGTCTTTATCAAGAAAGGAAGCTTTGGTGTACTTCCCTAATGTACACCCTTTACATGTGTCTCTCTTCTCTAATGTACCCTTGGGAGGTCTTGTAGAAATTCATTGCATGATCTTCAAAGCTCCATGATGCAAGTAACCCAATCTTCTATGCCACAACCCACTGATGTCTCGGCTCTGTACCTTCTCTCTTTTGTGCTCAAAATAACGCAGTTTTCTACATCCAATTTGTATAGGTTCTTCACTTGAAACTCGATCCGCTTCACTTTTCTTGAGGCTATGTGACGAAGGAAAGCCTTTCCCTTGCTAAATATCACATCGTGGCCATGGTCCTCCAACATGGAAACTGAAACCAAATTCTTCTTCAAACCCAGAACATACATGACATCTTTTAATGTGAGAGGAGAACCAGACTCCCTCTGAAAGGTAACAATACCAAAACTGGTCGTGCTATACTCCCATCATCTCCCATATCGATGTGCATCTAAAGGTCCTTCTTCTCCATGTCACTGAAGAACTCTTTGTTTCTAGTCATATGGAATGAGGCTCCACTATCCAGGTACCACACACTACCCATCATCGATGTCACGATGCAAGCGATGAGGGTGAAATCTAGCTCAAATTGTGAAGCAAGAGCTTCACCTGCCTCTCCTCCTAAGGGCTTCTTATCGGACTTCTTGTGTGGACACTTGGTGGCATAGTGACCCAACTAGTGACAGTGAAAACATTTAATTTTTGACATGTCCTTCTTATTTCCGCCCTGACTACAATATTATTTGGAATGGGATGACTTCCCCTTCCCTTTCTCCATCTTTCTAGCTAAGGCACAATTCTCCTCATAATCATGCTTGGATGAGGATCCATCTCTAGTGTTTCGCCGAATCTCTTATTGTACCAAGTTAGACCACAAATTCTCCCACTCTGGTAGCTTCTCCCTCCCATTAATCGAGTCCTGGTAGTTGTGCCAACTCTTGGGAAGGCCTAAAAGTGATAAGCTCACCATATCATCTTCAACAACTATAACATCGACACTTCCAAGCTCATCCCGACATTGGATGAACTTGTTCAAGTACTTCGGTATTGTGTTTCCCCTCTCCATCTTGATATTTCTCAGCTTGTCCTTTAGTTCCAACTTGATGTGGTCATTGTTGTTTTGAAACAGGTCTGTCAAGGCCTTTCACATCACATATGGAGTCTCCTTACCATGGAGGTTCGATACAATATGATCTTGAACTCCTTCTAGGATAATCCTTCTCGCCTTTTCCACACACTTTCTCCACTCTGCCAGATCCTGAGCATCAACTGTTGGAGGCTTAGGAATATCTTTGTCTATGAATTCCTTAATCATGTTGTCTTCCAACACTACCTCCATCCTGTCCTTCCAAGAAATATAGTTCGAACGACCCTCAAGGGCATATTGGAGTCTCAATCCATAGAACGATATCCTGTTGGCTCTGAAGTATGATATTGCAAATTCAATTTTTCCTGCAAAAGACAAACTCATATTCTCCTCTTCTATATTTATTTAAGCATTGATATCATGTAGAAATTCCTTATAGATTCAAACTGCAAGTTGTAATATTCTAAAACAATTGACTTGAATCTACTCTACTCATCAGTGGAAACAATAAATGATCGATGAAATCACGAAGCATATAAGAGAAATAATTCAATCACACATAACACAATGATTTTCTAGGGAATTCCATAGCTAAAAACCCCTGCTATATATATATTTCATTAATAAGAAAATATGAGAAGATTACAATGCTTTTCTCACGCTCAAGCAACCTCTACACTATCTCTATCTATCTCACTGCTTCCTAGACAAGCTCAAGCCAAATTTTTGCTTTCCCAAGTCCTTATTTCCTTGTGTTGTTCCTCAAGGAATCAACCTCTATTTAATTAGTAAATTCCTCAATTATGAATTGTTCAATCCTCATAGGCCTTTTTCTAATTACCTGCACCACCAGTGTAATTTAGATGATTTTATAGTTGATAGTACATTGTCCTTGAACTCCAAGCTCAATTGGGTCTTTCTTTGACTTGAAATGCATGAGTTAATAATGAGTGAATCTCCAGTTTAATGGTTTATCACTGTAGGAAGCACCACACTCACTACAGGCAACACCACACTCGACTACATGCAGCGCCACATTATATTGCAGGCATCACCAGACTACACTTTAGGATGCACCCCACTGTACTATAGGAAACACCACACTTCACTTTAGGCAGCACCCCATTGTACTTCAGGAAGCACCCCACTACTACAGGTAGCACCCCACTACTATAGGAAGCACCCCATTACTATAGGCAACACCCCACTACTAGGCCTCCCACTAATTCCTCCATCAGTTGGAACTAGTTTAAATGACTTTAACTCAGATAGACTGAATTAAATAATTACAACTCAAAATAAACTCAACTAGTGCTCCTAATTGTAGGAGACACTCTACATGACTTTAGTTAGACCCTCAACTCGAATTAACTGATCCAACTCAGTCAATTAACTTAGTTAACTATTACAAGTTGCCATGAGATGTGGAATTACAATTTTATTCCCAATTTAATTCAAGGACAAAATTAAATTAGGATTTTCTTGTTGCATTTTCAATAGGGGAGATGGTGATAATAGATGAAGGGTATACTGGTAGTGGACGAAGAGTGTTGGTATTATATCATTAAAATTTTAAGGCTATAATGACTTTCATTATATATATAAGAAAAAAAATCTTGCTCAAGAGTAATGTATTCTCTGCAATATGTATTTGGAAAAATTATCAAAGGAAATTATATCATTTAGGTACTTAGTACATGCACTAATAGAATCGTAAGCATTAGAGTTTGCATGAAAATAATATACCGCCTAGAAAAACTCAAATTTCATATAGTCATACACAAATTTTGTAATAAAAATTATATATTCGAAAAGTTGATTCAATTTTTTGCATTTCATTATTTTATACCATATTCAATTCATTGTGAAAGTACCTTGAATCATCTTTCCAAGTCAACATATTGTTGTTTTTCTATGTTTTTGTTGCCACTAAAGAGTCATGAGCGATCATCATTAGCTTGGACCCAACCACTAGGATATTTCTAGAGATTGAGACCATGAGTTTCTAGAGATATGGAGACAATGAAAACTTGTTGGCCATCATAAGCAAGTGATGAATAAGATATCTCCTCACATAGACAAATAAACAAGATAAATCCCCACATAAACAAAGCTATTGTTTATTTTCTACTAATAAATAGCAAGGAGAGGATTGAATTATTTTCAAAGTAAGTAGTGAAGCAAATCTAAAATAGAGGCCTTGACATTGCCAACAATGCAAGAAAGTCCAACCACACATGCCTTCAAAGAAAGAGTGAATGGAAAGTTGAATGTATAGAAGTTACACTGGATAGCAAGGATACATTTTGTTATTGCATGATTGGTTGGTTCTTATTTGCAAAATATATTGAGATAAGGATATTTGTACAAAATTAAAATAGAGAAGTAAATTAATTCCATGTTGGTGAAGCTTGTAAATCATAACTTCCTTGTTTATCAGTCAAATTCATATATAAATTTAAGTGCCATATACAAGTGTAAATTAGGGTCAATAATCTCATCAATGAAATCAAGAAAATCATGATTAATGTAAGCAATGTGCTTCCTTGGGTGTTTTTGATATTACAAGATTGTCAATGGTTGTCACATGCATTAATATATATCTATGCATCTACGATAAATGTAATCCAAGATGGGAACTAATTACACTTTGTGGGCTATTTGTTTATTCTCAATGTACTTGTGAAAGATTATTTGGAGAATATTAAGGAATTTGATGGATAAGAGTGAAGTTAATTATTTCATTTAACTTTTTTTCACTCATCCAATTCCAAAATGTTTTCAAATTCTATAATCTGAATAAAAATGACTTATAAAAACTACACCGATACTAGTAAAAATATACCAAATTCCAAAATATTTTCAAACTCTAACATCTAAATAAAAATGGATTATAAAGACTACACTTCTTACTACTGGTGAAACTCTGTTGCTATACCAAATTGTGGCACTTCCCTCCCTTGCTGGCACATTCGAGCCTTGTTGATGGTACATGAGTGCTACATACTATGTTATTAAATTGTCAAAGTGAATGCATTGAGCAACAACTACGTGAAGGATAGGTTGGACTAAGATCTCCTTCATATCACAGAGGGATAGGGTGTTTGCAGGTGTGTAATGACGTTGGAAGCTTTGAACATAAGTTTGAGGAAGGGAGAATCACATTCAATTCGCTTTGCTTTTCTTGTCTTTCTATTCTTCATTGTTTGTATTTTTACTTTGTGCTCTTCCTTGTCACTTACGATGCTAAGTCCACTAAATTTTTGCTATGATTCCCAACCAAATCTTGCGTTGAGTTTTATGTAATGGTATGCTTACAAAATAATTATGTTGGTGTTGGCACTCAATGTCTAGGTTCAGTAATTGCCTTATGGGTTTGCTTTGATGTTGCATTGGTTCCATTAATTGGGGAATTTCAATCTCAAATCTCTTTACATGTGTTGGGAAAATCATAGACTTAATGTTGCAAGTCCATGAAAAATGAGCATTACATTCTTAACTAAATAGTTGTATGTCTTTCCTGCCAAACTGAGCCAAGCTAACCAAATTCAAATTAAATCATAGTGGATGTATGTCAAAGTTAACCATTGTACTAAAAGAAAATTGATGGATCGATGTATTGGGTACAATTATTTTAAACCAATTTTCAAATGTAACATATCTCAATTGATCAATTTATCTTAATTGATATTGAGTGTTTATATTAAAAAGAAATTGATGAATAAATACATTAGGTACAATTTTATTAAAAAAATCAAATAAAATATATTTTAATTTTGAATAAATGCTAATTTTGTTATTTCTATTAATAAAAAGTTAACTCAATATTTTATTTTTTTGTACATACCCCACTACGGGGAAGCGTAGTCCAAGATTTGAACCCAAGGCTCCCTGTTCGGTGAGACTTCATTTCCACGACCACACTTGAGCTACCCTATACAAACTTTAACTCAATATTTTAACTCTAACCATTATATCAAATTTAAAATCCATAATCAATATTACATCAAAAAAATATTCACATTTTTTGAATTTTTCTCATACTCGTGAAGTTCTATAAAATACCATCAGAGTATCGAATATAACATGTAGAATTTTTCTCACATCCTTGCAATGTCAAATGCTATGTTTGCGTCTTCGTTTTTAATCACGTTCCCTTTATATATTATATTAAGGAAGGCAACATTTTTTTCTCTTTCCCTTTCTTGAATTTTCCATTTATTAAGTTATTTTAAGGTTTAGCCATTTTGTGAATCAAGTATTTTTACTATTTTATTTGAGTTGAAGTTAATTCTAAATTAAAATTATTTAAAAAATTAATTATAAATAAATTATTTTAAAAAATTATATAGAATTAATTTTAATAAATAATTAAGATTTTTTTAATATTATTTGATCATATATAAACAAATTTAAAAAGATAAAATATAATTAATATACGTGTCAAAATATTGAGAAATTCATTGAAATCACGAAGGGTAACCTCTGCACAATAAAAGTTCCCTGGGGGTTTTTCGGGTGCTAAATCCATATATACATATATACAGTCAAAAAACTAGTTTAAATAACACAAATCAAGATTCCACCTCAAATGCTTCGGCCGTATTTGGCCGAAAATTCCAAAAAAGCCCTAGGGTTTTTCCAGGTGCAAAATCCTTATATACAGTCAAAAAAACTAGTTTAAATAACACAAATCAAGATTTCACCCCAAATGTGTCCGCTGCATTTGGCCAGGAGATTCCAAAAATGCTAAATCCTTATATATAGTCAAAAAACTAGTTTAAATAACACAAATCAAGATTCCACCTCAAATGTTTCTGTGCATTTCAGCACCTCAAATTCCAAAAATTCCAAAAAGTCGCGCTAAAGACAACTCCTCAAAATATTCACATATTTAATTATTATTAAACATTACTTTATAATTATAATTATAAGTTCCTATTTTTGGCTCTTTGTTAATTTATCTTTCGTGGTTAATTTTTTTTGGCTATTGAATCTATTTTTGCAATCAAGAATACATTTTAAATATAAAAAAAACTATATAAAATAAAAAATTTCCTTAAAAAAATATATTATTAACTAACTTTAAAAAGAAAATCACAAAAGCAACTACTAAATGCTTTAGTATAAAATATTTAATGTTCATCATATGAGCGTCACATAAAAAGTTAATTCTTCCCGTAAAGGTTAAATCCCCAATTATTTATCTATATTTGTCTTCCCACAATCAAGTATATTTTTCTTATTCAACTATCAGATATTAGCCATTTGTCTCCACTTGCAGCATGCAATGCAATTCTATATCGTATAAACTTTAAATCTAAACCTAAATATGAGATTCAACATGTCCACACCCATGGGCCATTGACATTGTATTCTATATCATATAGACTTTAAATCTAAACCTAAATATGAGATTCAACATGTCCACACCCATGGGCCATTGACATTTTATTTAAAACACCAGTTTATGCGGTATAGATTATTCAAATTAAAGGAATTTTTAATTGTTTGATAGAAATAATAGATTTAGTTTTTTGAAATACTATTTCTTGTTAGATTTTGAAAAAATTTATGTAGTTTTTTTAATATTGGTATGTTAGTGATAAATCTTAGTTTTTCCAAAATCATTCTATTTATAAGATTTATTGGAAAAGTAATCTATTATTGTGTTTCAATATGAATAAATCTAGAATATATATTTGGATACAAATCCTTAACAACATTCATAACCCTAAAATATATGAATACAAACCCTCAACTTCAAATCAATTTATATATAAAAAGAAATACAACCTCTTCTCATTGGTAGAAACTCTATTTTTTGTGGTAAAATTGTTATCCATAAACTTACCTATCTACTTGGTAAAGTAAAAATTTCGTAGATAAATTATGACTATTCTTCTTCCCTTAGTTTGTAGAAGCTTTGTTCATGTCCATCCACTCTTTCAAGTTCATTCTTTGCTCATCAAAACTCTACATCTTCTTTGTGTTCAATCCAACTCTCAGAAGGTGTCCGCTTCTATAGATCTAAGTTCAATTGATACATCGAGTCAAGACTGCTTTGGTTTTATAAAGTTTTCTTTCTATAAAATAACTGTTCTTACTTTTCTACAAAGTATTCTTGCAAGGTAAGTGATCTTTCGAGATCTTCCTTTCTACAATGCTAACATCTTCATAGTATATCTCCTGGACTTCATCCATTAACCTAAGTAAACATGAGATTTCATCCATGGTTTAACAATGATCTCATAAAAACTGGACCTAATGTTTACCTGAAGCAAAAGAGGAAAAAGACAATTCTAATTAGAAGCAGAACGTAATCTCAATCTGATAATTAATATCACTATGATAACTATAAACTTATAAAATGTTGATGTTCTTATAATGAATCGTACGGTACCACAATGCCAATGGATCCAAGGAGACCAGCTTCAAATTTTGGAGGGTTTGAATTTTTTTCCTTTGATAATCTCCAGTAAAATAGTTTAGGTTTAATCTTTGGTAAGTGAAAAAGTTTTATGTTTATGAAAAGGAACATTGCCTAAGAGAAGGTGTTTAATTTTCTTAAAAAATAAAATTTTTATGATTAATTTTTTATATATATAATTAATTCAAATTAAATTAACAAGATAAATAAACAAATTCAAAATAGTAGTAATTATTTTTATTAGTTGAAAATCAAGTTTTAATACACTAAGTTACCATAAATTTTGTTGCCTTTTAAAAAAACAGATGTATAAAGAAAAAAAAAAAAAAAAAAATTAACATAATTTTGACTAGTCAAATTGATTTAAAATACTGGAAAAGCTTTACAAATGAAAAAGACACAAAAAATAAATAAATATGGATACAAATTGTATGACTCAATTCATGAAATTGGAGCAAGGATTCTTATTGCCTTTCAGAAATATGATATAAATACAAGTTGAGATTGAATTCATGAAATTGAGGCCAAGAGTCTTACTGTTTTCCATAAAGATGAGCTTTTTTTTCAAGCAAAAAAAAAAAACAATGATCTTTCATTACAAACAAAAGATAG
Source organism: Pinus tabuliformis (assembly GCA_031772625.1). Classification (NCBI taxonomy): domain Eukaryota; kingdom Viridiplantae; phylum Streptophyta; class Pinopsida; order Pinales; family Pinaceae; genus Pinus; species Pinus tabuliformis. The sequence goes on along the minus strand of CM062819.1, from coordinate 580,928,057 downwards.
TTACATGTGCAGAAATATGAAAGCTATAAATTTCCAAATAAAATGGAAGCGAGAGAAATATAACCAACATATAATATCAATAAACAAAGTGCCAAAAAACAGAGCATAAGTATGTCTATGTGCCAAAAATAGAGCATAGGAATGTCTATGAAAGACATCCAAGATCAGAAGAAAGTAGAGCATATAAAAAGATGTTTTCCATGAAACCACCAACCCACCAGAACAGGAGGCAGAGTGTCCTTTCATAAGATGAAAGATCCCTCACTGCAAATAGATCCATTGACCAGAGATTCGAAGCACATATTCCCATCTCGGATTATGGTCCCTCTTAATGAGAGGGAGCCTGTCAAGGAGTTCTACTCCCTATAAATGTGGAAGAAGGAGATGGAAGGGAAGGAGGAAGTCATGACCTGAATGCGCTACATTTAGTGGGAAAGGGAAGGGATAGATAACATGGGGAGACCATTGATCCAATCAATGGTAATCTTCGAGTCCCTTAGGATCAAAATCTAGTCAGTAGCCAACCAATTAGCACACATGATCTCCCCCCATAATGCCCACACCTCAGCGTGAATATTAGAACCAAGTCCAATGGACTAGTGAAAACAATAGGCTATTGTAGGCTGAAATAGATGATGGCTCCACAACCACTAGCCCCATCTGTTGCTGCTCCATCAAAGTAACCTATAGGGTGAATATTATTGAGGTTCCTATGTGACCATCTACGGATGTGTGGTGAAGGGATCCAAGGGCCAATATTCGAAAAATAGGTCGCAATAGAAAAGGAAGGTGGACATCACATCAACATATTTTTTCTCAAATATGCAAGAATTTGTGCTATGCCAAATTCCCCAACGAATGTATAGAGGAAGATCTTGGAATTCCCTATTATGAAAGGACCAGTTTAGAAAGAAATCAATAATGGATGATCGGTCCACTGACGAGTTAATATTGAGAATATGAGAAACATCCCTCCAAATGGAGATCGAGAAAGGACATTGCAGAAAAAGATGTTGCACCTCCTCATTAGCAGATCTGCACAGTGGGAAAAGCCCAGGCCCTATAAATCTTCTATTGATTAAATTTTCCTAGGTGAGAATTCTATCATGGAAGACGAGCCAAATGAAACATTTTAGCTTCACTGGAGTGTCCCGTCTCCACAAACTAGCTAACCATATATACCCAGGGTCTAAGGGGAGGGATTTATAATGAATGAATAGGCCTCCTTAGCAGAGATAGAATTTGTAGAAATTGTGAGAAATTTGCTACTGCTAATGAAATCAAACTAAAATCAAGAGACAAATAATTCTTCCACTATTATGTGGAAAGGAAAGCACATGATAGAAACACATTCAAAGAAATGCAACCATCAAAACACAAGGAACACAATGATTTTATAGGGGAACCCAACTGGGAAAAACTCCTCAGTTGCTTTCCATTATTTCAGATGAGAAAAATAAACAATTATAATGTTTTGCTTCAACTCTAAAGCACACCCTGCACTGTAAAAATATTCTCTTGCTTCTTGACCTACTCTAGCCAAACACTTAGCCAATTCAAGCCTCAACCAACCTCATATTTCCTTGTGCAATCCTAGAGGAAATTAGATCCTAAATAATAGGTAAATCCCTTACTTCCTTGTGAAAATCCAAGGGGAATTGATCATTTGCTCAATGCAAAAGCATTGTACACTCAACAATATATAATTATAAATAAAAATGTTCCTTTTCCATCCACTCAACTAGGCAATTCAAATGCCATGCATGACTATGTCTATTTTTAGCTGATTGACTAGTTAACTAAGAGATCAGTGATTTAACAACAGTCATAACTAATCAACTAACCTTCAACTAGCTCAACTAATGACTAGAGCTCAATTAACTGAGTTCAACTAACAATAACTCAACTAGATTTCTAAATCTTAGCAATCGACTCATGCACAACTCTACTTCTAGCCTACATAATCGAATATACTAACTCAACCAGTAAACAAGGCCATGTCACTCTTGCTAACTGCAATCCAAGTCATCCTGTTGATGTGGAAAATCGAATTTTCTTGATTTGACTAAGGCACTAGTCAAATGAATCCTTTTCTTTCTACAACTTCAACACTCCCTCTTAACGAGAAAAGGGTTCTACACAATCCCAATCCCGCTCCTGTAGGAATGTACTATAACAAGACTTTGTCTCACTCTTGTTTTTGTTACGACAACAACTACAACTGAGAAGCATCCAAAATATTGAATCAACTGTCTCTGAGCTACAACTATCTCCTGAGCATTCGACTGCTACTAGCCTATGCATTTTCTACTAGGAAATTTGTGTTGTTGTTGACTCTGATACTTAGCCTCCTTCTTTGTTTTCAACACTGCTCTATGCTCCTCAATACCTAACTGCTCCAATTGACACTGATTCTCTTGCTATTGAATATTGTGGCCCCTTGTTGCAAGGGTAATGATCCATGAGAAGAGTATATTGCAATTGCTACTCCTCTCGTATGGACCCTACCCATTTGCAATTCTGGGACTAAGGCTCTACATTACCCCACCTCACTCCTGTAGGTATGGTTGCATGCATGGAAAAATCTACCTCTAGCTTATAGAGATTTTTCACTCTAACTCCAATTTGTTTCACTTGTCAAGTAGGAACATACTTCATAAAATATTTCCCCTTACTGAACACCACATCATAACCTCTGTCCTCCAATACAACTACAAAAATAAAAAAATTCTTCATCCCAGACCCATACATTACATTTTTCAAGTGAATATGGGAGCCTGACTCCCTCTTAAAGGTGACAATACCAATTCCTTTGGTACTATACCTCCCATCATCTCCAAATTCTATGTGCAATTTGAGATCCTTCTCTTTTAGGCTACTGAAGAATTCCTTGTTTCATTTCATATGATATGAAGCACCAGACCCTAGGTACCATTCAATCCCTCTTACTGTGCTTTCCATGTAAGAAAACAGGGTGAAATCCAACTTGAATTGAGATTCCAGAGCATCTCCTCCTGCTCCTGTTGCAAGCTCCTTGTTGGATTTCTTGTGCGGACACTTGTTTGCGTAGTGTTCATATTCATCGTAGTGAAAACATTTTATCTTGCTTAGGTCCTTCTTCTTTCCATTGTTCTGGTTGGACTTTGGCTTGCTTTGGGCCTTCTTTCTCTTAGCTTTCTTTCCCTTCCCAGCCAAGGAAAAAATATTTTCTTCCTCATCTTTGTATGTTACTCCATCTCTGGTGTTCCTTCAAATTTCTTCCTGCACCAAATTGGACCAAATTCTCTTCCAATTTGGAAAATTTTCCCTTCCATTCATAGAGTCCTAGTAGTTGTGCTAGGATTTCAGAAGGCCTAGGAGAGCTAGGCTCACTAGCTCAGAGGAGGAAACATTTTTTCCTACTCCTCCAAGTTCATCTCGAACCTAAGTGAATATGGAGAGGTAATGTGGAATGGTTTCATTTTTCTGCAATCAGATGTTTATGAGCTTGTCCCTCAATGCCAATTTCCTAGCACCACTGTTATTTTTGAAAAACTTAGTGACGACCTTCCAGATAGAAAATGGAGTTTCTTTTCCATGTAAATTTGAGACTATGGAGTCTCTCACACCCTCTAGGATGATCCTCCTAGATTTTGCATTATCCTTCTTCCACTGGGATAACTATTGTGCACGATATTACTAGTTTTGGCATGTCAATTTTGGTGTACTCTAGCACAACATTATCATCGAGTACAATTTCCATCCTATCCTTCCAAGCTATGAAATCCAAGGTTCCCTCTAGGTCATACTCCAATCTCAATCCATTGAAATACATTTTCCTGCATACAAGAAAACTACTTCACTAAATCTACGAATTGAAATTTCTAAGGGAGAAGATCTATTAGTTAGTTTCTATTGTGATTTCGTGATCTCATATGATGTAGAAATTGCAAGAAATTTGCTACTTCTAATGAAATCGAAATAAAATCAAGAGACAAAAAATTCTTCTATTATCCTTCGGAAAGGAAAACATACTATAGAAACACATGCAATGACACACAACCATTAAAACAAAAGGAACGTAATGATTTTACTAGGGAACCCAACTGGAAAAACCCTCTGCTGCTTTGCATTAATTCAAATGAGAAAGAGAAACAAGTAGAATGTTTTGCTTCAACTCTGAAGCACACCCTTCATTGTAAAATTGTTCTCTTGCTTCCTGACCTACTATGGCTAGCACTTAGCCAATTCAAGCCTCAACCAACCTCCTATTTCCTTGTAAAATCCAGGAGAAAATTAGCTCCTAAATAATAGGAAATTCCCTATTTCCTTGTGAAAATAAGGGGAATTGATCACCTACTCCTTGCAAAATAGTTGTACACTCAACAATATAAAATTATAAAGACAAATGTGCCTTTTCCATCCACTAAGCTAGACAATTCGAATTCCATGCATGAATAGGCCTATTTTTAGTTGATTGACTAGTTAATTGAGAGATCAATGAGCAAATAATAGTCATAAATACTCAACTAAACTTCAATTGACTCAACTAGTTACTAGAGCTTAGTTAACTAAGTTCAAGTAACAATAAATCTTGCTAGATCTTAGCAATCAACTCATGCACAACTCTACTTCTAGCCTAAAAACTTGAATTTTATTAACTCAACTAGTAGAAAAGGCCATGTCACTCTAGCTAATTGCAATCCAAGTCATCCTGCTAATGTGGAAAATCAATTTTTCTCCATTTGACTAAGGCACTAGTCAAACGAAGCCTTTTCTTGCAAAAAATTCAACATAATTACCATTTGTGCTTTCGTCCCAAGTAAGAGTGTCATCCTGTTTTGATAGGGAAATACTAGCCTCACACAATAGAAGATGATATCTTTCCCATTCAAGCGCCAAATCAGGGGGGGTATCTAACTCGTCTGCATGCATCCAGTGGGTAGTAGAAAATCTAGCATCCAATGGAAGAAGAAGCCCCTCCCCTATAAAAAGTGGATCAAGGGAGGCGAAAGAAAGTGAGCTACCTCCATTCCCAAAGTGGCATCAAGCCCCATAGGGGTGTTGTTGTCACAACCGATGTTCCACATAACGTTGTTGCAAAACCATGACTGTTGAATTGAAATTTAAATGTAAGGAGCTATTTATCTGAGATCTCATGCCCGATTGAGATCACCAAACAATAAAGAAAATGGCTAAGACAATCTAATAACAATCCCCAATCTAGATGGCCATGCATGTAATTTTGATGCAAGTCTAATGCAATAAAGTATGTGCAAGTGCCTTGCCTCCTTGCAAGTTGGTGAATGGTTTTGGGCCCTATGAAGAATCCTTGCACTCCAATCAAGCGGTCTCTTTATCCACTCCCAATCTAAAACCTACACACAAACACAACCAAAAAGAGATGACAAGTGATCTTTTGCAAAATATCGTCAGCTCAAAACATCTAGAAATCACACATATGAATTAACACAAAACTAATATAAGGGGAAGGAACATAGATTTTTATTAACCATATGAGTGAAAGTACATCAATATACCTTCAACAAAGGAGATGATCTCCTCAAGCTTGTAGCATGTGAATTTTTTCAACTGCGGTTAAATTCCATGTTGGACAGCTCATATGATGAAGATAATGATTGAAGTAAATTCCCCTTTTTGATAGAACCAAAATTGACCTACAAATCACCTTATTTGGACAAGCAAAAGTTGGTTTTTGAATTTATTTATTCACTCATTTATATTGGGTTAGGTCGGCCCTAAGCACATGTAATTTGGACAGGTTAGCCTCAACCCCAAGTGGACCATCATGAAAGCCTATAAATAGAAGATACCTCAAGATCATTTGGACACATGGATCGAGCCATCTTCTCTTCTCTCATTGTCTTGGTTAGCACAGGTTTGTCAGAGGAAATTTCGCGCAAGGGTCTGAAATCTCAGGGGTGAAGCTCGCTCTAATATAGGATTTTCTGATTCTTGGATTCTGGCACAAAACTAGGCTTTTTAGTCCCTAGACGCTAGAACATAGTGGTCATGACAACATCTAGGGAGCCTTGGACGCTGGAACAAAGTGTTATGGGAGCGTTCGGGAGGCTAGGGTTTTCGCTGCTCGGTTTGGTCCCTGCGCACATGCACATTATGGTCCTAAGAGCATCTGGGCTGCCATAGATGCTAACATGGAAGCCTCATGAGAGCGTCCAAGGTTTGAGGCAGATATGGGTATGTTTGACCTCAGATGTCCTCATTCAGTTAATCTGGGAGCATCCAAATATGTTCTAGACACAGTCTTCCAGTTCTGCAGAGAGCGTCTAAGACTGTTATAGACACTTGCACAACCCCTCCTCCTTGCGCCTAGGACTCAAATATGATATTTCAGTATTCTGAAGATTCTGCTCAGTGACGACAGTGTTCAGAAGTATCCAATAGTTGACTACAGTCAACGACAACACATTACAACCATTAGAATGAGGGTTTTTATTATAAGCATGATTAGATCTGTTTCATGAATATCATAGTTGTTTTGTCGCATAGATAAAGTTATGGATCATTGTACTCTTTTTTTTAATCATTAGCTGATGATCTAAGAAGAATAATATTTGCAAGGGTTTTCCCCATAGTGGGTTTTTCCTTGGTCTCAGACCAATTCTGATGTCTCTATGTGTGTGCATGATTTTCTTCTATTGTACTTTTATGTTTCGCTACATTGATGATGTTGATGTTGTTCTTTCTATATAATTTAATATGATGATGAATAATGGTGTATATATGAATAATGTAATGATGATATGGGGTGAACTTAATGTATTAATGAAGAAATTCAATTATCAAAGCAAAGAACAATGTAGCCCTATGAAAAATTAACATGGTTTCAGAAATGGGTAGAAGAAAATCCATGGAGATCACCCTGATGATGACACCTTTAATAAATCAAGAAGAGGACGGTGGAGACCTAAAAGAATTCTAGGCTTTGAAGAAAACCCTAGGCAGCTTGATTATTAGGGTTTGATGGATTTTATGAGGTTAGGGTTGGAGAGAAAACCCTGGTTTATGGAAACGATATGAGATATGGAACCTCACTGGTCAATGTCAAGATGCTCAAGCACTTGAAAAAGATTTGATGAAGCCCTAGATGGGATAATCCTTAGCAGACCTAGTTGGATAATTGAAGGCAACATTGGTATATGGACCATGGAAATTGATGGCTCTTGAAGATTGGTTCAAGAGGAAGAGGATCATCTCTCATTGAAGATAAGTATTTCTTTAATTATGATGCCTTTTACTATTGTTTAGACCTATGGATATGATGATTATGTTTATTTTTTATACTTCCTGCATATGCATTTGAGTATATGGATGTTTGTAACCTCCTTGATGAGATATATCCTTCTTGAGGATCATTATAAATTCTGGAAGGATGGCTAGAGTTGGAAAAGGTTAAAATGCACTATACGAAAAAATGACAAAGTGCTTCAAGAAGCCTATGTCTAATGTAAAGGTGCACAAGTATTTGAATACCACAAGGTATGCATGGTATGTTGTATTTTAGTTGTAACATTAGATTGCTCGATAATCCCTAAGGTATGATGTGAATGTATCTTTCTTTGATAGCTCATACATGCATATGAATGTGACTTGGATCTATGTTTCCTATGATGAAATGATGCACTTCTTTTTGATCTTCTTGAATTCTATGAGGCTATCTAATGTCGATACATTGATACACTTGATGTTTGGCTAACATCCATCCATTAGACATCTTGATCCTATAAGGAAGGTTACCACCTTGATTCTAGTAAATGGTACTCTTGATACTTGACATGATGGATTTCATATAGAAGGATAGCTCATTGACTCCTAAACATGAGCTTGCTGATAATGATTGTGATAAGCATGACGAAAGCATATGGAAATATAGATTGACACTCTTGTTGTTTTTTGATAAAGTTTTATTGAATGACCTAACTTTATCTCATTGATCATGATAAGCATGGTAACATTGATGTTAGAGGTATAACTTTGAAATTTATATTATAGATCTCTTACTACCTGTGGCCATGTCTTGGTGACATATGGTTAAACTGAATGTCCTAACTTGATGAAGTGACTTGATAGAAAGTGCTATTGTGTTCATAATATTTGAGATATGATGTTACATCTATATGCTGCTTTGAGTCTAACCTTTGATGAAAGATAGATGTCATGATGCTGATAGCCATGATAGATATATGATCTAACAATTTTGTTGTTGCGTGACTCTAGTAGAGACAAGATGATGACATGAATGAAGATGAATGAAGTAGATCCCAGTTCAGAGGGAGAATCTCTTCTCAAACTACTATTTTCATTGTAATGTTGAAATATGATTTATGCGCACTTGACAGTATTGATTTGTAGCAAAGTCTTTGATATGGATCTTGTACAGAAATTAGGGTTTCTGTTCCAGATGCAGGGACAAAACCGTGAGATTTCTTCCCTAGATGCACGCATCCTAAGGCCTAGGGAGCATCTAGGCAGATAAAGTCGCTCCCATGCTAACCTAAAGGGAGCATCTAGAGATTTGAATAAAATTGACCATCATTTGAAGCTTTTTGAAACTGTCTAAACTCTGAATCAAGATGTCTATGACATATTTTGCCATTGTAATATGATTTTTGAAGTTGTTGGTTTAAATTGTTGATCAGATGAAAATGAAGTATTGTGCATGAAATTGGATGGTCACTTAGAAGATGTCAGTTCCACATATATGTTGCAAATGTTGAGCCTCCAATTTGTCTAGATTTTCATGATTTTACTGAATAAATGTATACCTGTACTAAGTGTTTATAATCATTATTATTATTTTTATGCATTATTAAGTTATTATTTAGAGGCATATAGGGATGACATTTATTGTTAAATGTGTGTGTGTGTGTGTGTAAGTAAGTGTATGTATATGTATGTATGTATGTATAGGTATCATCATTCCATAGTAACGTTTTTGGGCCATATGATATATAGTTGGCATGCATTTTATATTAAAGGAGTCGAGGCCATGATGGTTCTACTCTTAGTTTGGGAATATTCATGTGCATATCTGAGATTAGGTGGTTTTATAAAAAAGGGATTATACTATACCCTTATGGTTCCTCCCACTTGATTTTAAACGAATATTAAAGGGATTATCTCCATAATTTGGGTTTGTATGTGTTGGAAATGTAACTAGTCTTCATAATTATCATTATACTTGTATCAATATGTATTTCATGTAAAAGCAAAAAGAAGAAAAATTATTATTATTATTTTCATTAGTCAAAGCATGTTCTTCATGCTTGTAGGGTTATTTGAGTCAAAAGAAAATTTGTCATGAGTCAAACAAATGTACTTGAGTCAAAGTCCCATTTGGACTTCTTGAAAGAAAAAAAGAAAAAATATTTTAATTTGAGTCAAAAGAGTCAATTTGTCCTCCACAAGACCAAGTCGGCCCTCCTGGACAAGTCGACCCAGAAAGGCACCCATTCGACCTCCTAGAAAACTATAAATATAGTGCAATTCGACCTCATTTGGACATCAATCAATCACATCAATTTATGTGCCAAGAAAGATCAAGAAGACCAACGAAAGTCAAAGGAAAGAGAGCAAGAGTCAAAGAAGGAAGAGCAAAGGTCTAAAGAAGAGAGAAATTCACATTTTTCTATCCTATCTATTCACATGTGCAAAATTGTTGGGCTACAATAGGCTAAAAATTTCAGAATTATTGTAGGGCCAAAAATTCCAGAGTTTTACTAGATTTGAAGAGCATTCACCAACATTGACTTTGTTGGATTTGACTTGGTTGAGGAAGGTTGGAAGGAGGTTTGACTTGGGTCTTGTGGAAGTCTTGGCATTGGTTATTCAGTCTTGGATATTTCACTTTGATCTAATTCTATAAGAAGATAAGTTGTTTGGGTTTTCCCCCTTATGGGGTTTTTCCCTAGCTTGGAGCCTACATATTTGTTCTCTTTGTCTCTTGTGATATTCATGTTTTATATTTTTTGGTAATTGTTTGATGAAGAGAACATAATAAAAGAAATAAGAAGCCAAAAAATATTCACAAGCAATTATCAAGTAAGAGAAATCAACCCTAATTTTCTAGCCTATTGGTTTCTCAACATGGTATCAGAGCTAAGGTGAAGGAAGAGCAGCTTGAATATCACTCTTGTTGGCACTTTTGAAGACACTTCTACAACAATCATCAACTACTTTGGAGGACATCATTTGCAACAGTCATACTAGAAGATATTCTTTTATCAAGAGCATAAGGAAGAAGATCCAAAGACCATCATCTTTGTAGCAGTCATCACTCACTTTTGAAGGAAACAATTGTAGAAGCTCTCTCTCTCTCTCTCTCTCTCTCTATATCTATATCTCTCTCTATATATATATATATATATATATATATATCTATATATATATATATATATATATATATATATAGTGAGGGGTTTTTTTCACTCATCATCCATCATTGAAGAAGTCATCATTGCATCTTGAAGACATTATTGTAGCAACCATCCTTGAAGACATCACTACAAGTAATCCATCACTCAAGAGACTCTTGGAAGCATCATCAACCATTTGGGAGCACTCTTATAATAGCTCACTCTTCTTTGACAAGTAAATACTCTAGTATATTCTATGTCCCAACCTTCTGCTCAAATGGAATCTGTCTATAAAGAAGGCAACAAACTCAATCGATCCTCTAATTTCAAGGCTTGGAAAAAGAGAATTGATTTGGTTCTCATGGAAAATGAAGTCATGGAACACGTTCTAGGCCAAGTCGTAGCACCAAACAAGAGGAATGCTCAAGAAATGGCTAAGTACAATAAGGGATAAATAAAGGCTCAAAGAGTTCTCATTGAGTCCACCAAAGATCACCTAATCCCTCATGTTTCAGATTTGGGAACACCAAAATAAGTCTATGACAAGTTGGTAAAGTTAAATTCTCTCAATACTATAGGTCAAAAAAGATCCTTGAGAAATGAACTTTACAAAACTAGGTTATGAAAAGACGAATATTTGGCCTCATACCTTGTGAAAATATTGAAATTGAAAGATCAACTTCAAGGGCTTGGAGATGTAATGTTCGATTATGAGTTAACTACCCGCATACTCAATATTCCTTCATATTGGAGTACTTTTGTTACCAATATCTATTCAAGAAAAGATACTCCAACGTTTGATGGACTATGGGATTTATGTGTTCTAGAAGAAACAAGATTGAAAGCGAAGGATGGCACTGAACCCAACAATGAATAGTCTCAAGCTTTTATTGCTAGATCAACGAAGAAGTTTGGAAGTTTTGGAAGATTGGAACCTTGTAAAAAATACAACAAAAACAACAAAAATAAACCATAAGGATATGGAGACGTGTCCAAAGTACAATGCTTTGGTTGCAATGAATATAGACACTTTAGATTGTCCCAAATATCTTAGGAGCAAGAAGAACAACAAAAGGAAAGAAAGAAGTGGAGCTCACATTGTAGAAGAAGAGTAAGTTGAGAAGAAACCTAAAGTTGAAGACAACAAGGACCTTTACTATGAATCATTTGGTATATACCAGGTTTGAAAATAGTTTGGTTTTCATTTTTTCTAGAGTAATAGTTGTAGTTTAGAATATTCTCGTGGTTCACAGAATATTGTCATTAAAGAGACATACAAAATTGGAAGAACTAGAGTATACATAGAATTATAGAAGGATGCATGCAGTTACATATCTTCGCATAAGATCCCAAAGTAGTAATCATATCATTCAGTTTTCCAGAATAGAATAATTTGGATCATCAAAAATTGTCTACACATCAAACATTCTATAGTCACTTTAGCAATTTCATCACGAAGATTTAGAAGAATTCATTCAGTAGGAGAGGAATATAAGGATTTTCAATAGAAATAGAACCATGGAAAATTCAAGGTCATTAATCAGTGTTATAGAAGTATCTCCAACATGATATTACATTTCTAGCATCAACCTAGCATAATCTATCATTTGAAGAATCAAAGGAACATAGAAGAAGTCCACTATACAAAAGAGAAAGAAACTTTTCAATATGCACCGAATAACAGTCTAGGAGCAACATGAAAGAATTTAATCTCATCATAAGAATAAATATTATCATTTTACATTTCATGGACATCATCTTCATTAAGGAAGCCTAAAAGAAGCAGTTTTAGAAGTCATTTGGCAGTTTGGAATAAATAAGTATACTAAAAGGAATCATATCTTCAGAAGGAGTTGAAAGAGCAAGATTTGGAAATGTACTTGCAAAAGCATGATATGTCTTGGTAAAAATATGAGAAGGAAAATCAATACCCCTCTAAATGAATGCTTTGATTTATGGTAGTAGAACACATCAGTGACAAAAAAAAAATTGATTGATCATTATTTCTTGAAGAATGCAAGGAAGAAAACAATGTCAACTTTAGAGGGAGCTAGGAGAAAAAAATCACTTAAGGGATCTTACTACATCTAATTAAGAGCAACATTGACTATTTTTGCAACTCTATAATGCTTGGGACTTGATTCCGCTTCCAGGAAGGACATATAACAAATATATCTACAGAGGTAGAAAAGGAAGCGAATTGATACAAGAAGTCTTGAGATAGTTTTTTGATCATATGATGGATTCAATATTGATTCAAAAGAAGTTCACCTACCTTAGCCGAAAAGAGGGAGATATAATTGGTTTGACAGAAAGTTGAAGAGTTATGATATTGTTGTACCGATAGCTGATTGGTTCAATTGAAGAATACATTGATTGTGTTAACATTATTGATGTTGATAGAGATACTATTGTTGATTGGAAGCTGATATAATTTCTTGGAAAAACATGAGAGAAAAATTATGTTTTAAAGAAAGGCTTGTGTAATCAACTGTGAAGAATTTGGCTCCATAATATGTTTGGCGAACTACTTGATGACATCTTGAAGCTACGTGAAGGTTAAATAAATATCTAGGAATGTTGAAGCTTGTTATGACCACAAGACAAGGACTTGATTGGACCCCTACTAGCCATGACAGGCATTTCGTCAAACATGTCACAAATATGTAATCTATAGGTTTAAACAACAAATCTGAGCATATGGGTCTCATACTCATCTGAGAATTGCTAAGAAGCTTTGATGCCTCAACACATTAGCTACACTTTCATCCATTAAGCCATAGATACATTGTTCATTCATTTACAAGTAAAAAAATGATGAGAGCCATACATAACCACTGTCATAATACATGCTCATAACCAACATAATAACAACCAAAAATACCAAGGAAACAACAACCATACAATCCACATATAAACCAATAGAATAGTCATGAAATAAAAAGGAGAAATAACCTCATATTAATGATGCAAAGGAAAACCAGGTTCAAGACTTCCATGAACCACCTGACCATAGACATGGCTGAGCCAATCCCACTTCAGCCAGTCATCCCCGTGCCATATTCCAAGCATGAATGTGGGATCTCATAAAACACGTCAATTAAAACCATACAGGGCTTCTAGAGGCCAAACCACCTCAACCCATAAAACAATGATTCCACCTCACAATCGTAAATCACAAAACCATCATCAGATTGGTCTCTACCCAAGCGTTCCAGGGTTCCAGAGTGTTTGTTCCAACCAAGGCTTCTAGGACTAGTAACTCAACCCACAACTGTCATTGAGCTTCCAGAGAATTTGTCCAACGAGGGCTTCCAGGACTAGTAACTCAACCCACCAAGGGATTCCAGAGCATTTGTCCAACCAAGGCTTCCAAGACTAGTAACTTAACCCAAGTTGTTACAGATCTTCCAAAGCGTTTGTCCAACCAGGGATTCCAGGAACTAGTAACTCAAACCAAGCTAAAGGAAACATGATAACCTACCATAAAAACAAAGAAATGAACCCACAACACCATGATTATCTAGGAAATGGAAAGGCTAGGCAAATCCATTGTTAATCTAGGAAATCCTCCATGCCAATGACATATCATGACCAATAAACCACATGCATATGCCATGCATGCCAAAATTAGTGAGGAAAACATTCATGCAACTTGATACCTGCAAGAAAAACCCATTGTAGTTGCTTATCCTGATGTCCTCTTGCACTTTCCCGCTTTCCTTTTCCTCCTTTCTCCAAAACTCCAAGTATGCCACACTCTCCAAGAGTTCTCCAAGAAAAATATAAGTGTTCAAGAGCATGATAGAGAGAGAATAGAGAGAGAGCTCCAAAACTGAATTGACAAAAGTTTGTGAATTGATCCTAATAAGCCTTTATATTAATGAGGCCTCTATTTTCTTCATTTCCATTAATTTCATTCATTTTCCTCCTCACATGAAACTTGTGACCTTTCACCTTCCTTTTCTTCTAATTTCCATTATTTTCATAAATAAATATGCCAAAATTGCCATTTTCCTTTTCCAAAGCCTTTTCCATCACCTTTGCCAATTTCCTTAGCCATTAATCAAGCACAAGTGATCCCCATAACTAAGATTTTGCCCAACATTCAACTTGGAATAAGTGTCCCATCAATCGTGGTTATTATTTTTCATTTATTAACTTTTATTACATGGATTTTTCACTAGGGATGTTACAATGTGTATTATTTGCAGTACATATTTCTAGTGACAAATGTAAGGAAGTTGAGGATGCGAATGTCTTCAAGAATTATCTGGTTTTGTAGCAGTTCTAGGATGTATTTTCAACAGAGATTTCAGAATTTCCGTCTCATTGGGAAGTGGAATTTTCTATTGAGTTGGTACTAGGAGCAACACCAACATCAAAGGAACCTTATAGGATGAGCACACTAGAGTTAGTGGAACTGAAGCTACAGTTGAAGGAAATGCTTGAAAAGTGATACATTAGGCCAAGTGTGTCACGTTGGGGTGCATTAGTGTTGTTTGTGAAGAAGAAGGATGGCACTCTCAGATTGTGCATTGATTACAAACATCTTAACAAGGCAACCACCAAGAATAGGTATCTATTGCCAATGACTGATGACTTGTTTGACCAGTTGAAGGGAGAAACAATGTTCTTGAAGATTGATTTGAGATCAGGTTATCATCAGGTACACATCAAAGAAGAGGATATTTACAAGGCTGCTTTTTTGTACTAGGTATGGGCATTATGGGTTTGTTGTAATACTTTTCGGTTTGACTAATGCTCCAACTAATTTTATGTGTTTGATGAATAGTGTATTGTGTCATTATATGGACAAGTTTGTTATTGTATTCATTGATGATATATTGATATATTATAATAATGAGGAAGAGCATGTCAAACACTTAACAACAATATTGAGATTGCTAAGAGAGAATCAGTTGTATGCCAAGCTTAGTAAATGCAGTTTCTTTCAGACAAAGGTACATTACTTGGGGCATGTGGCTTCCAAGGAAGGTATAACAGTGGATTTAGAAAATATAAGAGCTAATATTGAAAGGGAAACTCCTAGAAATGTGGATGAGGTCTGATCATTCATGGGATTAGCCAGTTATTACAAGAGGTTCATCAGGAACTTCTCACAGATTTCCTATCCTACTACATCATTGCAGAGGAAAGGAAAGAAATTTGAATGGACAAAGGAATGTGCAACAAGTTTTGAGCAGTTGAAGTAGTTGTTGAAAAATTCTTTAGTGCTAAAAATCACAGATCCAGATAAAGATTTCATGGTGTGCACAGATGCTTTCAAGAGAGGACTTGGTGGAGTATTTGATGCAGGAAGGACATGTAGTATGCTACGAGTCAAGGAAACTGAATAAGCACAAGCAAAATATTGTGACACATGATCTTGAGTTGGAAACAATCATTCATGCACTACAGATATGGAGGCACTATATTCTTGGTAGCATATTCAGTCTGATGAGTGATCATAGTGGGATGAGATACTTGTTTGACCAACCAAATCTGAATGTTAGGCAAGCTAGATGGTTGGACACAATCAATGAGTTTGACTTCGATATCAGTTAAGTCAAAGCTAAAGAGAACACGGTTGCAGATGCTCTTAGCATAAGAGTATAAATAAATTACATAACAACTATGAGTTCATATGGGACAAATTTACACGATTAGACCTTGCAAGAAGGACAACAGGATGATAGGTACCAATAACTTAGGCACGGGTTACAACAGCAAGGTATATGTGAAAAGACATGGATTATCATCTCACGACAAATGGTTTGGTTAGATTTAGGGATAGGATCTATGTGTGGGACAAAAGTGAACTCAAGAAGCTTATCTTGCGAGAATTTTATGCTAAGCCATATTCAAGTCACCTAGGATATCATAGACATTGACAATTGTGAAGAAGTTCTACTACTGGCCGAATTTGAAGAAGAGGTGGTAGAGTTTGTCGCAAGATGCTTGGATTGTAAACAGGTAAAAGTAGAGTGTAAGCATCTAGGTGGATTACTATAGATGATTCTCATTCCAGATTGGAAATGGGAGGTCATTTCCATGCACTTTATTACAGGTTTTCAGAGGACATCTAGACAACATAATTTTATTATGGTTGTGGTTGACAGGTTGACAAAGGTAGATCACTTCATTATGGTAAAATCTACGAATTCAGCTAGTGAAGTAGCATAAATCTTCATCAGAGATATAGTGAGGTTTCATGGTGTACCAAAGAAGATTGTATCAGACAGTGATTCTAAGTTCACTTGCAGGTTTTGGAAAGAGTTATTTGTATGTTTGGGTACAAAGTTGGCCTTTAGTACAACTTATCATCCTTAGATACATGGAAAAACATAGAGGGTCAATAGGATTTGGGAGGACACATTGGGAATGTATGTTATCCCTCAACATAGGAAGTGAGAAGAGTATCTTCCACTGGTTGAGTTTGTTTATGACAATGGTTATGAGGAGTCATTGAGGATGAGTCCGTCTAAAGAACTCTATGGGTGGAGTTGTAATACTCCCATCAATCAGAGTGATCCAGTGAACATGGTATTGATAGGATTGGACATGTTGGCGGAAATGGAATGGGAAATGCAAGTTATCAAGAATAATATAAAGGCAACACATGACAGGTAGAAAAGTTATGCAGATCAACACAGGGTGTTTAAGGAGTTTCAAGTTGGGGAACATGTGTATTTGTGCATCAGCCCAAGAAGAGGTCCTTGAGGATTGGTTCATGTGTGAAGCTGGAACCTCGATATTGCGGGCCTTTTGAGATCCTGAGAGGATTGGACCAGTGACCTATATAATTGCACTACTTATGACAGTGAAAGTCGATGATGTTTTCCATGTGTCATTAATTAAGAAGTATGTTAAATATGTTGATCATGTGATTGAATGGTCTATATTGTAGGTGGAACCAAAAGGATAATTCCAACCAAACCTTAGTGCATTTTGCAGAGAAAGATGCTCAAGCTCTAGAACTAAGTGATCAAGCAGGTTAAAGTGCAGTGGAAGAACTTGGGCCCAATGAAACTACATGGGAGATGGTTGATCAGATGTGGGATATGTATCCTTCATGTTTTCTGGTGGAGGAAAATGAGTTTGGTATATGTATATATTTATATAGGTTATCATTATAAATACCACAACGAGCTGTGTTATAAAACTCTAATAAGTGG